>JASKUP010000048.1:12400000-14800000 GCA_030448955.1 Trichopoda pennipes | reverse complement strand
ATTTAATACTTTTAATAATAAAATTTTAACTCCCGCTGATATTATTGCCCAGTAACGAATTTTATTAAAGCAAAACCAATAATTAATCTTTGAGATTGAGAATTCAAACCATTTCTAAACGTAGCTTCTTAAAATCTAACATGAACAAAATAATTTTTAAGTTAATTATTTTTATAAAATTGTTGAGTTATTTCTTATAAAGTTTTGTAAAATTGCAAATGTTACATTAAAAACTATGTTTCCATAGAGGAAAAGGTCTGTTCTAAAAGCGAAATATTAAATCCACTTTATGAAGTACATTTTTTGTTCTATTTACTTTAAAATTTATTCGCAGGAGTTTGCTTAAAATATATGTTTTGTTTTTTTTTAATAGTTGAACAAGGCGACCCAATATGTGAATGCAAGCAAATGTGTGTGTGTGTGTGTGTCTAATAATCGAATTCTTATTTTACAGTTGAAATTACTTTAACACTTTTTTGTTACTCTATTGAGTTTTTGTGTGCATTTTTCCTGTCTCTTGTCATGTACATTTATTTACGGTCTTTTACAAGGTTGGTTTTGCTTTTTCTTTTTTCTTGTATTAGGAATTATGTGTTTTTTGTTTTTCTTTCTCCTTTATATTTAAATCACAAACAAGCTTTGTTTAAAATAAACTAACACACACCTGTGTATTGTTTAAATTTAAATTTCTGTCGGCTCAGCTAAGTGTCTTCAGATTTTCCTTTATAACGGGTTTTCAATTGAATAAAGGTGTGTTCACACGACGTTTTATTTCTTTCAGACAATTTATCACGCAAGATTTTAATTATTTGTTATTTGTGCTTTAGCTCAGAAAAAATGTAACTTTACAGTTAAAAATGAAGCACATTTGATGCCTTTGTCTTAAAGATTCGTGCCACCATTTAGTGCTGGAAAATGGGACTTGCGCGGACCGAATATTTTATTTCAACTTATACATGTTCGTGATTGTGTAGTTTCTCAGTGCGATAGTGGTGGATTTTAATTCTAGCTTCTGTGATTTAACAAATATCTTTGAAAATAATGTTACAAGCTGTAAAAAGCCCTTAGGACAAATGGTCACGATAGGGGCATATGTGATAGCAAAGGCGAATATAAATAATTTATCGACCGTAGTCCTCTATACAAAACCTTATCCCTTGTATTTTGATATATTTAAATTAAAAACAATGCATACATTTAGGCTCAAAATAAATTTAAAAACACAACTTAATTTATAGCCTGCAAAACTGAAAAATCGTACTTAAAAAGCATTCGTGTTAAAGTATCTAACAGGTCGTTGTTGTTAAAGTTTATTACATCTGCAACAACATTGTTGGCAAGTTTTTCCATCGAACATTTTTTTATTGAAATTATTGTCATGTGAAAATATCTGTGGGGAACTAAAAACATTTTCCGTTTATTCGATAGGATATAAACGTAAATTTATAATTGTGACATTTCATTTTAAAGATCAGTTTCGTGATATTTACTATCATTGTTGCAATCCCTGTTTTAGTCACAGTTTTAGATTTATTTTTTTTCGTTCGGAGATGACCTTTATTCATGCACTGCATTGTACTATTTAGAACTAGGAAATTAGGTTATGGGGAGGAGGAAAGAGGGAGTAATGTTTGTGTACATTCGATTTGAATTTCCCTACATTGAAAGTTAAACGAAAGACCTCTGGAGGGAGTTTGTTTCACATACGAACTGTTCTGCTAAAAAACAAATTTTCCTTGTTACGCCTAGTGCGATTCACTATCCAATCGACCACAAATGGAAGCGAGTGAGTTTCGGGAACAAATTCCCTAATTTCGTTAGAGCTCTTACCATTGTAGTAGCAATAAAACAATGAAATACAACCTACATTGCGTCGATGCTCTTCCGTCCCCAATGAGCCTCTGGGTCCTCTCCTGTACGCGGTCGAGCAACTCCAGAATAGACTTTGGGTGAGAGATGTATTCTATCTTTGGAAGGATGTAGGTGGTATAAATAGTACGAAGGTCGAATGGAGTGAAGTATCTCTTACACCGTTTTAAAAAACCGAGGCACTTGAAAGTTTCTTTAGAAACCTGAAACCTGAAAAAGGTGAAAAAAAACATCAAGAGCTTCGGATTCCGTAATACCTATATCACCCATAGTAACAGGTGCAGCTTTATTGTTAGTTCCTGTGATCACAAGTTGCTTTTCATATGTTCATTAGCTTAAATAGAATTAAATTCGATTAAAAGTAATCGATCTCGAATCGAACTGTTATTCATTGCTTTAATTAATTATTATTATTTAATTAATTATTATCATTTTCTTTTGTAAAAGAAAAAAAGAGAATATTGCGTGAAATCCATCTATGCATCATGAAACGATGTGAAATAGACAAAACTTTAAAGAGATAAATGAGAATAATTTATAATGCTTGAATGAAAGGTTAAGTGCAGGGTCATTTGAGCCAAGCAAAATACATTTGCTCAGCTCTTTATGTATTAATTGAAGTTACGACAAAAAGTTGGATACGAATGCAAGCATTACTTTCATACAGTCTTTGAAACTAAATTTTAGAAAAAAGTATTTATTTTTGTGAGTAATAAATGTGTATACATACATAAGCACACACATACACATATGTATATACATATTGATTACTTTTCATGACGAAGCACAATTCGCAACAAAATTTGTATTCGACTTTTTATAATTAAAACCGATGAAAGCGAAGAATGTTTTACAGCAAAGCGAAACGTGTTATGCGCTTTTGTGTTGTCCTCGATGCTTTCAACCTAAATTCATCTTTTTAAGTTGTAACATTAATAAAAAAGAAAGAAGTTAGTTAGACTGAGGCATAGATGTCTACTCATTTATTACAAAGAAAAGAAGTAAAGCATCACTTTTTAATAACTAAATAATAGGGCCTGTGTTTTTACAGTAGCAAATTAATACATGCTGACATAGCCATTTTATTTTCCAAGTTTACTTTGCTAAAAAATAATTTAGGGAAACACCGCCAAGTGACACATTTTGTGAGTTGGCGGTCAAAATTCTTTAATTTTCTACTTGATTGGAATGTTTTTGTTGGATATAGGGCGTCTTAAAATCGAGCCTTATTAAAGTAAAGTTATACATGTTTGATATATAGGTATTTACCTTTAGTTTTTATATTCTCGAAATTTGGCCAAACCATTGGCATCCTCAGGAAAAAGAAAAAGTGCTACACCTTATGTCTGATTTTTATTTTGATAACAAATTAAATTATTTGAAAAGATCTAATGAAGGCAATAAAAATTGATCATAGATCTATGGTGACCATTAACCATCTGGCATAAATCTAGTAGTGACATCGAACAACGTTAATAACTATAAAAAAAATTTCTATATATTCGTGCGCATCTACTTCTCGTCTGGCGAAATTGCTCCGTTCCACCAAATTTATTGACAAACGATTTTCAAATAGCGATATACTTAAGTTAAAATAGGACGTAGTTAACATATTATCCAATCACCCGTTAGAGATTTAAAATAACACTCGTGACTGTTTTTGACCCACAATTTTCTCTGATTATGATTGTCTTATTTTTTTTTATTGTTTCTGCTCACAGTTGGAAATTAAAAATTTTAAATTATGATTTTGCCACCGTTTTACTAAAATATAAAATTATGTAAGACTTAGATTGGTCTTTCAAAGACTTTGAAATTCCCTAAAAAAATAACGTTGGAAATTAATGTCATTTCTTTTTTTACAATATAAAACTTGTAATATTTTGAATGTATAGCGAGGTCGTTTACCTATTTGAGTTTTCACAATCAAAAAGTACTTTTTGTACAAATTTCGTTGAGTAAATAAAGTTCTAGCCAAATGTAAACAAACACTCATATTCGCTTAAAGGGTACATTCATATCTAAAATATAACAAAGTTCTTCAACGATAAACCAACAAGTATCAACTACAACTGAAACTACTGAAGGCTTAATAAAGTTCAGTTTTAGTTTAGTACGAAAATTTCTGTACATTCTAGAAACAACATATGTACGTTTGGATGAGTCATGACGAGTGGCACAAAAAAATATATATATATATATATATATATCTGTCTCTGATTCATTTTACTGCACCATCCTTTAAGGACAAGGACGTTAGTATTTTGTTTTCGAATTGAATATACGAGTTAAGTAAAACAAAGCAAAAGGAAACAAAAAAAAAGAAATCTCATTGCTTGTTTTATTGACAAAATTGTTGAGAAAAATTTTTCGTAGTCTGGCTTTTTTCATTATTTTTTAATGATGGGGGTGGCTGTGTTCCGTACATTTTACAATTTTACTTTTCTTTTTTTTTTTCATTTTCCCCTGTTTTGTCTATATTTTTTGTAATAAAATTCCTTAACAATAACAGAGGCAGAAGTAGAGTAGAACTGCAGCTTTATGCGGCAACATGCTGGTTTTTAAGTATTTTTTTTCTTCGTTAATTTTTTTTAAGTATTTTTTTTAATAATTCCTTTGGTAAAAAATGTATTTCATACATGTTTAAATTATTTCAAATATAACTGAATGTATGTTGTTAACATCAGCATGTTGGCAAAGTAAATAGAATTATTTATTTGTAAAGGCATTTTTTACGCTTTAAAAATTACAAAAAAGAATATCTCTCTGTTAGATTTTGTTAAAAAAAAGAGAAATGCCCATAAGTGTATTTGGATGATTCCGTTTTTAGAAAGTTGTTTGGTTCTGGAATAATCGACAAATCATTTTGTTTTTCTTTTCCATATGTTACATAAAAGAGAAACTTGTCTAGGCTTAACTTAAAGGAATGTTGTTTTAGCAATAAAAAAAAGAAACGTTCTTCAAAATGTATACAAAAAAAGTACTCGTATTTAAAACTGACTGGCAGACAGACAGATTGATCATTAAAAAATGTTTGTTTATTGCCCTCATGAATTTGATATTAATTATGGTTTTGCTTTTCGCTTCTTAAACGTCAGTAACGCCCTGGCCCCTGGCGTCATGACGTTGCCACCAGCATTAAATATTTATTATCACTTGCATTTTATTGAATGAATGTAAATTAATGTATGCATGTATGTATGTATGCATTTATGTATATGTAAATAATAATTTAATTAGTCCCATTTATTATTTGAACAAAAAACCCTTTTATTTCTTCTTGACGCAATGCAATTATAGTAAAAGTGTGTAGTATCATGAAAACTACCCCTGTTTTATTTTATTGATTTTTATTTAAATCCTTTGTCTTGTGTGTATATTAAATGAATCATTTTACTTTGATTTCTCTTGACTCTAAAGCTTTGATAAACAAAACTTGAACTTAAATAGTTGAGAAAACATTTCTCTCTTCACTATTTTGTTTTGTGGAATTTTTTATATGAAAAGTAAAAAAAACAAAAAAACTAATAACTATTTTAAGCATTAGAATAACTTTGTGAATTAATCGCTGGTAAGACCTAAATTGCACTTGTTGTTTGTATATTCATATTAGTTTTCTTTTTGCACGTATGATACTTCCGTTTCAGGATTGTGGTGATTTTTTAATTCTAGTTCATCTTGTTTAACAGCTTTGTAAATATGAAAACCAAACATTGAAAATAAATAAATTACGAAAAGAAAAGAAAATTCATTAGAGTTAATTGAATAATTTTTAATTTTGTAATACATCCGCTTTATTCTGACAAAATATCATTTTCAGTTATTTTTTAATATACACTGTGGTGCAAAAATGAGCCAAAGTTTTTAATTTGGTAAATAACTAAATTTATTTTAGTAATTTTTATTAATTTCTTTCTAACTTTTAGCTTAGTTAGATATATAAAGCAATAGAAAATATAAAACAATAACAAAAAACATTTGTTCATATATTATTTATGTAAACCCAAAAATTTTTACGGTTCAGACCATTGGCACACATTTGCTCCAAGGTTTTGGTCATCTAAATTTAATAATTTATCCAGTATCCTTTTGCTTTCTTTAGCTGATCCATCCTATTGGGCATAGACTGATAAAGTTTAGCCACATAGTATGTAGGTATTTTTTCCCACTCAGCCCGAACTCTATCCCACAATTCATTAATGCCCTTGGGAGCTTCTTCATAATCTGCCATGCGGCGCTTTAAATAAGCCCACAGGTTTTCGATCGGGTTCAGATCTGGACTCTGCGCTGGCCACTCCATGACCCGAAACACCTGAGAACTAAGCCATTCCTTGACAATTTTTGCAGAATGTTTCGGGTCGTTGTCATGTTGGAAGATTACATTATCTGGTCTATATGGCATTTTGGCCAGTGCTAAAGGCAGATTATCTTGCAATATACGAAGATAGTCTTCTTTACGCATAATGCCTTCTATCCTTACCAGTGGACCAACACCATCTGGGGTTATACATCCCCATACCATAAGAGAACCGCCTCCGTGCTTAATGGTTTGAGATACATGAGATGGATTTGGTGTGGTTGATGGCTTAGCCCAATACCAAACCTTCCCATCCGATTGGTATCTATTTATTTTGGTCTCATCAGACCAAATTACCTACAAGATAAACATATAATATAATATAAAATAGTCATATGAAAAAAGTTAAAACAAATACTGACCGTGCACCAATCTGATACTGCATACGACTTGTACTTTTCAAGAAATACTTTTCGTAATTTTATGTTTTTGGCAGTTAATTTAGGCTTCTTCTTCTTTATAGAAGCCTTGTACCCGACACTTTTAAGAGCCCTTTGAACAGTCCATCTGCTAACATTGACAGAACAGGCAGAAACTGCCTCTTTAGTACTCTTTATTTTGCCTGAAATGAATGAACGTCCAAGGGCTCTTGCCTCCGCGTCACAAATTTTTTTCGGCCGCCCATTTTTTCTTTGAAGACATTGGTCTGGATTAGATTTTTTATAATCAGCAATTATTCTAGCCACTGACCTCTGTCCAATTTTATAAAAATTTGCGATTTTTCTAGTTGAATCGCCATTTTTAGCTTTTTCTAGGACTGCGTTTTTTAAACTATTAGATAATGGTTTCATATTTTTTTTTTTCTTTTTCACTTAAGAGTGTACACAATCATTAACTTTTCCAAACTAATTACATATATTAAATGCAAAAACTTTTTAACTGATGCACCGTTAGTTGAGAATTTTTTTGTTGGTGCAAAAGTGTGCCATTGCAATTGAGATAAAGAGATCGATATATTTTGCATAAGAGAATCGAATGGAGTAATGTTTTTTATTTTTTTGGAAAACAGAATATACTGGAAACAAAAAAAAACAAAAAGTCTTGTTTTGTAAAATAAACAGAGGAAATAGATTTTTTTCTCAAAAATTTTAGTTACATTGGCTCATTTTTGCACCACAGTGTAATTTATCGGTGAGTGTAATTCAAAATATATTTATAAATTCACATAAGAAATGCGAAGTTTTGAAGAACGAATAGTAAAATTTAGGGAAAACAGACAAAAACTAACTATCTAACAACAAAATTAACTATCAATGATGATAATGTTTTTAACACACTAAAGAAACACAACGAAGCTTATGACACATCTATAAATGAACTTTCAATTCGGGTATGGAACTCCTAAAATCTATTAAATTCACTATTATAGTTTTGAGTAACCAGTAGATAAGTTTCAGTAATTCAAACTTTGTATAAAATAAAATCGATGCAATAATTTTGCGCCGCTCACATATTTATTTGCTTTGCCAAAACATCTTTATTGATGGAACGGTCTTGATTATCAGTTACAAGAAAATTTTAACTTCATTATAACTTTTCGTTATTTCTATCGAAGTTAATGTTGTTTCCAAAATTCTATACAATTTAAATAAAAACCATCCGACACTTTGGGGATCTTTGAATGATTGTTTTCTGGATACTGCTTCATTTTTGTTTAAGTAAAACGATAATAACCATTTATAACTATGATGACAATATTTTTCCAATAATTTATAAGTTATAAATAAAATACTTAATGTCACTTTATTATGCTGGCTGTTTATGAGTAGAAAACTCTAAGGGTGGAATTATTTTCAAACAAATAATTAAAAAAATGATTTCATTTATTTATTAGTCAACAAAAGTAAATTTGTTCAATGCAAGACCAGTAGAATTTACTCTTCTGGAAAGTTCTTTGTTTTTTTTTTTTTGTTTTACTTTTATTTGTTTTTTAGCTTTTGTTTGTTGGAAAAAACAAATCTAAATTATTGCAGTGATTGATTTTGTGATATTTGCTAATAAAAATAATTTTTTAGAAGCAAATCTTAAAATTGGTCATGAGTGTCTGCAGCGAAGCGGATTTTTATTAGGAGATACTTTTTTATATGTGTTTTGAATGTTAAGGAGATTTACTTTAATTCTGAAAGTAGCAAGCAATATTTAAAAAAATATAACTATTAGTATTTTATTTTTTAAGCACTAGGTCTTTTTTTATATAAACAATTTTTAATCTTTATATTTTATACATATATTTTTTTTTCAATATTTCGCCAAACCATTGATTGGCAACTTCAGGACCTAGTGCTTAAAAATTGAAATACTAATAAAATATTAATTATTATGTAAAAAATATAACTCTATGTCTATATCAGTTTTAAGACTGGGGATCGCCCTATAAAACAGTTTTAACTTTGGTATATCGCCGGTCTCATGTCAAAAGGCCCCAACTCATATAATTCAAACTTTACAAGGTAAAAATGGTAATTTTCCAAAAATAAAATGTTTAATGTAAATGCTTTTTTTACTCCTACTGGACATTTTATACTTTGTAAGAAATTAATTTTTTTTATAAAACATTCTAAAGTTTTGTTATAATTTTTTGTTTTTGTAAAATATAAAAAATAATTTCATGAAGAAGCTTTCCACAGGAAAGCGAAATATCGAAAAATATATATATATATATATATTGTTAATTAAAAAAGACCGTTGAAAAGAATAACAGATATTTATGTTTTGATAAAAATTTAGAAAAAAAATTCATAAAAGAATGACGGTTATCAAAAACGAATTTTTGTTCTAGAAAAACGTATTAATGTTGTAACTGCCAATTAAGTTTTTCTGTTTTCATGCCATATTTCAGAGATAAAAACTAGGATAAATGCATGTTTCACAAAAACTAAAAAATTTTGTAAAATTTGAACTAAAACAACTAGGAGGTGCTTCACTTTACCATGCTCAGTATTTTCATTCTAGCAGAAAATTTCTTTTCTTTTATATAGAATTCAAACTAATATTGTAAAAACACAGACGATAAAAGTGTATAAAAAGCGGATCAACAAGTTTTCACTAAAGTAAATTAAAGTAAATTTCACACTAAAGTAAATTAGTTTTATGAAACATTTTCCAAAAGGCCATAACATATTAAAATGTGATTTATAAAAATATTAAAACCACTCTCAGGTTACAATTCCTAAAGGAGCAGTCGTAAATAAAATTAAATGCAAGAAAAACAAACTTTTATACACACCACTATCGTTATATGTAGCTTCAACTCAACCTAAGCTAAGAAAATACTGTAATGAGGTTTCTAACCTCTGTGAGAACTTCATTTTAGTGAAGCTTCCCAAAACAGAAGACGCCAAATAGTCAAAAGACTCTGAAGGGGAAAATAAAATTTCATATTTTTAGAAAAAAATATTTATAAAGTAAAATAATTTTCCGGTTGCGTGTCTTCTGTATTCATTTTTATGACGAATCTTGAATAAATTGTTCTACTATAATTAAATGCAAATTCTCAAGACTCATAAAGTCAGGTAAGTAAAATTTTTGTCAGCAATAACAACAAAAATATTTCTAAAGGATGTTTTTCTGAAAATTGGGTGTAGCATCGAGACTGTTACAGTTTTACAAAAAGTAAAGAAAACATTTAACTCAAAACTAATGCAATTTGTTTTTTACAAAAAAAAAAAACAAAAACATGATAAAAAACATACAAACAAACATAGCATGCACGTAACCCAGTTAAAGAAAGTGCTTTACTGCTTTTCTTGTACAAGTTAATTAAGAAAGTATTTACAAAAAGTAAAGTATAATAAAGAGGAAAACGTACATGCAGCGTGTCAGTAACCTTCTGATTTCTAGTTATGCTTAAGTTTTGAAATATGAATAAATAAAAACTTACCCCTCACCCATGTCTCCGCTAAACTGTCGTCTTTACTGACTGTAAAAATATTTCAATACATTTTTCTTCGTACATATTTATGAATATGAATTTATATATTCGTGTACTTTATGCAACATTTAAACATGAATATGTCCCATTTGAATATACATACATAAATTTAAATGTTTTTTTTTTATTTTCCTCATTTAGCAAGTTTGTCGGTTCTTCTGATATAAGTGTTGGTTGTCATTCCTTTACTATTTAAGCAGTTTTAGTGAAATAGTGTTTGTTAACAACATAACATGCAAGTAAATTAAAAACAATATAAAATTTTAAATATTCAACAAACGAAAAAGCTTTTTTGTAACCAAGAAACACTCTTTAAAAATTCGTATCAAAATGACCGTTGCACTGTGGGGCCTTTTCTCTTTTTTCGTTGCATAATAAATCATAAGTTTTAAAGTAATAAAGACATGTAAAAATTTTTAAAAGAAAGAAGACTCCTTAAGCTAAAATATATATAATTTGCGCGGCTATACTCCACTGTTTTTTTCGTTGCAAAAATCATAATTTTAGAATTTATTAAGATATTTCTAATGGTTAAAAATCACATAAATTTTAAATCCTTTAGTTGTGAAAGGTGACACCTTTTGACATTTTTTGTCACAAAAATCATATATTTTGAAGTAATGGTGGTTTTAAAATTTAAAAGAAAATTAAAACACAGCTTCTTGTGCTTCAAACGATATTTTACAAAAAAAAAAACGAGTATAATATAATGTTAAACTATTATTATATTTTTTATTTATTGTTATTACATTTTTATATTTTTATTATCGATATTGTTATTAAGTATATTTCTTCCAACCAGAATAATTTTTTTATTAACTGGTTCCCTTTAAATTAGTGATTAACATTGGGAACGATATCTAAAAAAACAACGTATGTGAGCCATAATTATGTTCTAAATCCTTTCGAGTTCTTTCATGTCTTCGTGATGAAGTTAGTGGGTCTAAAGAGGCCGCCAACATATTGAAAAGGTCCTTATGCTGTCTAATCCGTGTAATCTGGCAAGTATTCATGTATCTAAAGTGTTTCTTTGTATTCTTTGTTTTTGCATTCCTTGGCTTCTTCTGATAACTCTCCAATCAGTAAGCATTGATATTTAATTAAAGTTTTACCATGAGCCAAAATTTCATGTACCATTAGAGGAAGTTTCTCAGAGTACATTTGAGCCAAAAGTTGGGCAGTTTTTGATGCATAATCAAGTTTTACCATCGTTACTACTTCCATACCCTTGCTTTGGAGAGTCTACTCTTTCAGCCTGTTAGGTAGTTATTATGTTGGTGTTGCATTCTTATCAAAACATTCTCCTTCTCGCGGAATTGTATAAGCGAGTTTTAAGATAAACTCAATGCACCTAATTTTGGCATGTAACGGAGATATTTCATATTCATGGTTTTGCAACTCGCACACAAGACTTTTCCATCAAGCGTTGTAAGAAGAAAATCAATCAATCAAAGCAGTTTTCCCATTCTTCATCTCATGAACAGAAGGCTTTAGTTCAGAAACTTGCTTTTATACGTCTTTTACTGTAGATTTCATTATTTCTGAAGACTTTTTTGCATATTAAAGAAACATCGGACGGCAAAAGTATACTGATGATGGGCGGTGATTTTTCCAATGATCAGAGATTTCACTTTTAAGTCGTAAAGGAACTACAGCAGCCATAAACATATTTGCGTCTGTAATAGTTGTGCCATTCGTCGATATTGTTTGTTTGTAAGAACTTTAACCAGTAATACCGCTTCCTTTCCAGGCAATCTTTGAATAAGGCGTTTGATTGTATGATCCACTAAGTCTAGCAGTTCTATCTCTACCTTTACTTCAGCAACCTTTACATTAGATGGCACTGCTTTTTTTGGCAGATGTATGATTCTTTAAAGAGCTTCCTATTATAATATTTTTCCTTTAAAAATCGCAAGTCCATAAGGCTTCTTCTCTGCTATACTTTGTGGTTATCCTCTGCAGTTGATCTGGACTTGCAAGCGCCACAGCTTTTGCATACTTAAGAAAGATGTGATTTAGAAATAGAAATATCTTTTGTGGCATTTTCAAGTTTACGTTTTTTTGTGTACTCCAAACTCTCGTTTATAGTATTTTGCAAGTCTACCTTTTTTGCTGTCAGCAGATGTATGCGGTTCTTCGATGTTTTCAAAAGTTGTTACTTAATTTAGCCATTTTGAGTTCTTTTCCATAAAGTTGTTTGTCGTACGGTTTGAGGCAAGCCATTTTTTTATATTAATTTTCATGTAAACGAAGTGAATTTTGATTTTAGTATCCTTTTCGTGATATTCTGGTAAATCGTGTCATTTTTCCTTAGTAGTCAATTTAAATACATTTTCATTATCTAAGTTTCTGAACAACTTGAACAATTCCTAATTTTAAAATGACCTTAATGGCCCTAATAAAAGTCTGCTTTAAGAATTTTTTGTCACGTACAGACTGTTTCTAGGGGTATGGTAAGTTTATCATAACTCGAGAACCGCTCTATCGATTAGGATAAATGAAGTTAGTGGATAAAGTAACCTTGAATGGTTTAGAAGGAGAAATTGAATTATTAAAAAAAAGCAACTTAAGAGGCAGAATACTTAGACGAGGTTAAAACATTTGCATTAGTGTTTTGGACTTGATTACCAACAACGTTAATGAATAAACCGTAAAGGGTACATCCAAAAAGGGTCTGCATAAATTAGCGATTATAAAAGTTAGAGTGATATATTAGATGATGCAAATTCCTATTATTGCAAATCTTTGTTGTTGGCATACCACAATCTGATTTCATGTCATTTTTATTATTATTATTATTATTTCTCATTCTGCTTTTGTCTGAAAAAATCAACTATTCCTTATTAGAAGATAACAAAAATATTTGATAGAAATTTAATATTTCGTTAAATATCAAAATCTGTTATAATTTTAAAAATCAAAAAAAATTGCTTTTTTGCAATTTGGAAAATTTTTTACTCTTCATCGCTTTTTATAAAATCAAATTGGTGACAGTTTTTCTTTTGCAGTGCATAAGTGCATTCAGTGTTGTTTATTTAATATTCCTTTGTCAGCATTAAACTTCAAGTTTAGATATTTCAGTGATTATAGTATGCGTTACTTACGTTTTATTTTGTGAAAATTTATATTTTTGTACAATTGAACAGCGTTCTGACACGTGGCTAAAAAAACTTCTGCTTGGTTGTTGTAATAATCGTGTCAAAACTGATTTGAAATATATAATACAAACACACAACTATGCATTCGCCTAGTTTAACACAAAATAAATTTATTTTATAAATAATTTATTTTAAGCTTCTTGAGTAGGCAAGTAATTGCATTGAAACGAGAACTTAAGGGTAAAAGAAAAAAAAATAATATTTGACACTTAAACATTATAAAGAGTTTTTTTTTATTGTTATTAACCACAATATCTTTTGATCTTTTAAGTGTTATTAGTAATTTTTTTTATATATTATGAGTAAATATTTATTTAACATAAACAGGGGGGTTAAACCTTTTATAAATTTAAAAACACTTTAAACTTTTTTTAATAAAACCAGTTACAACAAAAACTAACTTTTAGCAACATTTTCGTATTTTAACTTTAATTAAATGCTTATTAAGCAACTAGTATAATAATTCTATTTCAAACTATGTCAGACTAAGTGACTTGTTACGAGCTTAATATACAAAAACAAAATCAGAAGCACCTGCTAGAATTGTAATTCCATCAAATAAATTAATTAAATGACAGTTGCATATTCTTTGTATGCATTTATATTCTTAGTATTACATTTTTAAAAATAAAATTTATTATATAAAGATCTTATGCTAAAAAGATATTATTAAATATTACTTTTTATTTGGGCTTAAGTTCGTTATTTACATAAAATAATCATAACTAAAGAATATAATTCATTTATCTCTTTTATCTTAAACATTAGCGAGTAGAGTATTAGTAAATAAAAATAATATATCCGTGCTATAGTTACCAAAATATTTTGCTTCCTATGCAGTTTGGGATTAGATTGTCAAAACAGCATAAATTGTTTATTGAAGAACATTCGATATTAAATCAACAATGAATGCGTTCCCACAGCACCAAATGGGCGCAAACTCAAAGATAATTGTTTAAAAAATTTTAAATAAACAAACATTCATCTCATTTTTTCTCATAAATAAAAAAAATATTTTCAAGTCATGATTATATTTTTAAATAAGTACAAGTTTAATTTAAAATAAATTTGACATAAAGAAATAGCGATTGAAATATGTAGTAAATATATTTTAATGCATAATTTAGTTTTTACTGCATATCGTTGCCACAGAAATTTGTCGCAAAACATTTATAGACACAAGCGATAAATGTCATTTAGATTGATTTGCGAAATCTATTTTAAAACTATTTTATATTAAAGCAGTAATTGAAGTCACAAATCACAATGAGTTGCAAATAGTATAAAATTTCCCAGCAACTGAACAATAACTTAATTATCAATGAAGCAATTAACCACAAAAAACGATTTCTTATAAAAAAAATTATTAAGTTTACTCTTCGAAATTTGATAAAATGTGGTTTATGAGTTAAAAAAATATTAAAATATTTATTCTTCAACAATTACAATTCAAGCAGAAATTCGAGTAGGTCAAAATGACAGACATACAAGGAAAAGTTGAAATTGAATTTAAAAAACTAAAAAAACTGCGAAAGATAGCAAGCAAAACGTTTATATTAAAAATGGCATCTATCAAGGCATGAAACGTCTCATTTAATTTAAAATACAATTTTTTAATCATTAATAATCTGTTGCGTTTGTTTTTTGAGAAACTACCTGCTTCGCCACGCCTTTTGGCCGCTACGCCAATACGAAAAGGAATTACGAAATCGATAAAAACAATGATGGAAATTATATACATTGAAAAATCAAAAATAAATTTAGTCACATTATAAAACTAAACTATAGATTCTTGAAAACTTTCTTTATACAAAAATCCGTTAATCATTAAAGAGCCTTTTTTTAGTTTTCTACATAAAAGCATTGCCTTTTGCAACTATTCATAACCATTAAAGATTTAAGGAAAAATGAAAATTGTAAAAAATTTTGCGAAAGAGCAATGTACGAATGAAAGAAACAAAGAAAAATGGTTTCTTAATGACTCCCGTGTTTTTGCATACAAGTTTTTTTATGTTGGTTAAATACAAATAAATAAAAAATTAATTTTATTAATTTAGTTTGAGATATAAGAATTTTATTATTTCTATACAAAATTTGGGTAGAATCCACTGATAAGCTACATCAATAGTAAGTAGCACAGTGGCCACATTTCATATTTTGGTTTTATGAGAACAAAATGTTTATATTTTAAGGAATCCTTGCACTAAATAATTTTATTTTAAGCTATTTCCTATTTTGGAAAGGCGTCTTATAAGGAACGCAACAGTAGTTTGATAATTAATTTTGTACTCCATTCAACTTTACCTTGAATGGCATGACCTCAAGGCTCAATTCCTGTATTCAAAATTTACATCGATCCTATGAACTATTGTTTTTATTTCAGTTTTATTTTAGCATAAAAATGGCTTTTTAAAATAGTAAAACTGTTATATAGTAGTAAATGCGAAATATGGTTGACATATTGACATTGAAGGCATTCCTCCTTTAAATATAGAGATTTACATTTCTTAAAAATTTACAGTGGTTTTTCCCCCAGATATTCTACTGCATAAATACTTACAAAGTTGCAATGAAAAAATAAAAGTACAATTTTCTCTGATTTGCATGGCTGAAGGATGACCGTCATGACAACAGTCACTCTATTTTTTTAACTTTTGTAGACCAAATTTCCATGAACACAAATGGACACGCGACATTATGGTCGGTATTTCATTATGTTTTAAAATTTATTTTTTGTCTGCCTTTATCGCAGTACTACGAGTATGGGGGATGTGGTTTGTTGTTTAACTAACAATTCTTTTGTTTAAATTCATGAACTTATTTTATTATACACTGAATGGTTTGTGTTGAATGGTTTGTGTTGCAATAAAATGTTGAATAAATCAAACCCTAATGGCTCATGGATTAAATGACGTATGAATATAGATAATGAATCACAATATACATACTAATGAATAGAAAATTAGTATCTATGTAGAGAATTGTTAGCTAAATGAAAACGATAAAAAGTCTTAAGTTACGCTTAAATGTGGTTTCAACTCTACACCTAAAATGAAAGTGTTGAATTTTTTTTTTTGCAGCAAAAAAAGTTCCATGACATGTTTTTTATTGTCTTTTTTTTTTTTTTTTGTTAATGGTAACATAATATGACACACTTCAAAATATACTGAGAACCTATTGCCAGCGAAACATTAACTCCACTTCATTCCTTTTATGCATTAACTGCTTAAATAAATTATGAAATAAATAGATTTTTCTTTAAGCGCTGCTGCAAAATATCACTACTCACTGATGGCATAATTAAATTAATTAAATAACAGCCACTAATATAATAAACTAATTAAGTTTACAATTAAAGGGTTTCAAATTTAAACTCATAACATAGAAAACATAGAAAAATTAAATTAAAATATTTTTTTTTTTCGAAAAAAGAAAAAAATGCTTTGAAAATTCTGAAGGTTTTGTTTTGGACTATAGAAGGGGACCGGAGGAACTCAATACGTTTTTACAATAGCAATAACAGAAAAACGTCATATTTTTTACTTAACTATATTTTCTATTGTTCGGCTCAGTACTAATTATGATGTTGTCACATTGAAAGTGCTCGCTTTCAACTTCAAAACAGCCAGATAAGACGGAAAATGACAATAGTATTTTATTTACTGGCGGAGAAAAAAAAATAAACAACATAATTTATTATTAATTTTACAAAACACCTAAACTTCTCCTAATGAAATCGTAGGGAAACGGGTTTTCCAAATAACTACCCCCCGGGGGCACATATATATGGTCTTTGGGGATAGCAACAACTTAGACCTGTGCAACTGGGGGAAAAAGGGAGCGCAATCTCCTGAAGTCAGCAGGGGTACAACTGGAAACTCCACTTTATTTCCACGGGAATCAGTGACCCGCAGAGTTCCGTTATTTGTCTCTTTAGAAACTTAACTGTTCTCTGGCTGATTATTGAGGTTGGCCCTTTATGGGAGTATCGTGGTGTTTGTGGTTTCGCGGCCCCATATCAGTCTATGGTTCTATGGTGGCCGGGTTCTTTTCACCTTTAAAAACACCTACCTGAGCATGAACACCTACATGAGCATGCTTGACATGTGTTCTGTCTCCAACTCTTAAGCAAGGAGTGATGATTTGCAGCCCTGCTCTGGAATAATCGAAGTTGCAACTAGAAAGTTCTGTTGCATAGAATTATAGCTTCGGCTTCCTAGGACGAGCATGACGTTCCAAGTTATGCAGTGGTTTGATCCACCATCTGATTAAGGCTTCGTGGCCAGGCGCAGATGTAAATCTAATCACACAGTTTCCAAATAACTACATAAATTTTAAAGTTGTATTTTACCTTACATAGTGACGGCTTTATTTTCAAATATACCTTTACGTACAAACAAATTCTACAAAAAGTGTAACCACCGAAAATGCAAACATCAAAAATCGCTTATTTTCATTTAAAAGAGGAAATGAACGTCAGATTTTTTGTATAGTTGTTTTTATTCTTAGATACTCACCATACACACACACACACAGAGAAAAATTAAGATATTCTATGCCCTCCTCCTTCTACTCTTGACCTACTTACTCAAACCAACATTTATTTGAGAGCTTTGAATTAAACACGACGGCAGTCAATTTACTTCGCAGTAAAGCAAAATGGGTTTATTCAAACGAATGTCCAATTTTCCATACAAGACTCAAAGATAAACACACACATTCACATACTCGTGTAGAGAGATAGATACAAATAGTTAACTTTACAAAAGGTACATAAATTTAGTTTTCAATGCTCAAGGCTAAATTATGTTGGACATGGCTTCATGAGAGAAAAAAATCATTATTATAATTATTGTTGTTGTAGAGTTGTTCTAATGAATAAACAGAAATTAATTTTTTAGACTGACCGGAAAATTAGAGTTCAAAAATTCAAAAACTGAAACCAATTAAAAATAAAATAAAAACTGAAACCAATTAAAAACAAAATAATAGAACTTGTTTTTCAGCAATCGTCATAACTTTAACGATGTTAGTACGGATAGATAAAGATAACGACATATAATATAAATAATCTAACCATTGACATCGAAATGTGAGTTTTTTATATCCACGAAATATTTAATTTATTGCAATTAGTTACACGGATTAATAATAGCTTTTTTAGAAAGATTCCCCTGATTCTTTAATAGTTTTTTTTTCGGTTTTTTAATATTCAAAAGAAATTACAATAATTAATTTTATTCTATTCTTTTTTTGACATTTGCAGTTATCGATGGGTTAAAAACGGTAAAAAATTCGACTGGCAGGCGTACGATAATCGTATGCTGCAGCAACCTGGCCGTGGCACCTTAGTTATAACTTCACCAAAAGACGAAGACTTGGGTCAGTATCAATGTTTTGCTGAAAACGAATTTGGTATAGCCACATCGAATTCTGTGTTTGTCCGCAAGGCTGAGTTGAATGCATTCAAAGATGAAGCTGCTAAAACAGTAGAAGCAAATGAAGGAGAACCTTTCTCCTTACAATGTGAAGCACCTGATGGCTGGCCAAAACCTACAGTAAATTGGTTAATTCAACAATCTATTGATGGAAATATTAAATCGATAAATAACTCTCGGATGACTTTGGATCCAGAGGGTACATTGTGGTTCTCCAATGTTACGCGTGAAGATGCTAGTGATGACTTTTATTATGCTTGTTCTGCCACCTCCGTGTTTCGCAGTGAATACAAGATCGGCAACCGTGTGCTCTTGGATGTTAAGCAGACAGGTATAAGTGCTTCCCAAAACAAATTTGCACCGAAAAGGCAATATGTTACACGAAAAAATGAAGTGGCCCTGAGAGGGAAGCGAGCCGAATTGTTCTGTATATTTGGAGGAACGCCTTTACCGCAAACAGTATGGAAAAAGAATGGCGGACCAATAGACTGGAGTGACCGGATAACTCAGGGTCATTATGGTAAATCATTGGTAATACGTCACGTAAATTTCGATGATAACGGAACTTATACCTGTGATGTATCTAACGGTGTTGGCAATGCTCAATCTTATTCGATTAATTTACAAATAAATGCTATTCCTTACTTTACTGTTGAACCTGAAATACAAAATGCTGCCGAAGATGAGACTGTTGAATTCCGTTGTAAAGCTGCTGGATCTCCTGAGCCAACTATTCAATGGATTCACAATGGTTATCCCATTAGTCAAGCTCCTCCAAATCCCAGACGTATAGTTGAGACAAACAGGATTATTTTACGTGATTTGCTTAAATCTGATACTGGTAACTATGGCTGTAACGCTACCAACTCCTTGGGATATGTTTACAAAGATGTCTACTTGAATGTCTTGGCATTGCCACCAGAAATTGAGGAGCCTCCTCGCAAAGAAGCTACAGTTGACGGAAAAAATGTAACTATGCGTTGTCGCGTGTTTGGTGCTCCCAAGCCTCAAGTTAAATGGATTCGAAATGGTTTGGAATTGACTGGTGGTCGTTACACAGTGTTACCATCAGGTGATCTTCAAATTCAACAAGTTAGCTTCAACGATGCCGGTCAATATACTTGCTTTGCGAAAAACAAATTTGGCGAAAAAACAGCAAACGGTTCACTAATTGTAAAAGAGCATACACGTATCACACAGGAACCACAAAATTACGAAGTTGCGGCTGGTCAATCAGCCACATTTCGTTGTAATGAAGCTCATGACGACACTCTAAACTTGACTATAGAGTGGTGGAAAGACTCTCAACAGATCGATTTCGAAGCTGAAGCACGTTTTGTGAAGACAAATGATAACTCTCTTACAATTCCCAAAACCATTGAATTGGATTCTGGTGAATACACTTGTGTAGCGAGAACTGAGTTGGACGAAGCCTCGGCTAAAGCAAATCTTATTGTGCAAGATGTTCCAAATGCTCCTCTTTTGTCGGGAGTCAGATGTATGGAACGCCATGCTGAAGTTAACTGGAAACCCCAAGGCGATAACCGTTCTCCCATTTTGCATTATACCATTCAGTATAACACGTCGTTTACTCCCGCTTCTTGGGATGTTGCATTTGAAAAGGTACCTTCCACAGATTTTTCGTTCACTGTCGACATGTCACCCTGGGCGAATTATACTTTCCGTGTCATCGCTTTCAACAAAATCGGACCATCCCCTCCATCCGGACACAGTGAGACTTGCACAACACAACCAGATGTTCCATTCAAAAATCCGGACAATGTTGCTGGTCAAGGCACTGAACCCAACAATTTAGTTATCACTTGGACTCCAATGCCTGAACTGGAGCACAATGCTCCCAACTTCCAATACCGCGTGTCTTGGAAACGGGATATTCCAGCAGCTTCCTGGGAAAATAAAGACATTTATGATTGGAAACAAAACAGTTTGGTTATAACCGATCAACCAACATTTGTGCGTTACATCGTCAAAGTTGTGGCCATTAATGAACGTGGAGAAGCTAACGTGGCTGCCGAGGAAATTATTGGTTTTTCCGGAGAAGACCGTAAGTTTTTAAATACGTTAAGTTTTAAGTAGATTTTAGGGAATGATAAATGCTCAAAACTTTACACTTCCTAGGTCCTTTGGAAGCTCCTACTAATTTCAGCATGATCCAAGTAACTGGAGCCACTTCCGCCATTTTGGGGTGGAATCCCGTTAGTCTGGAATCAATTCGAGGGCATTTCAAAGGTTACAAAATTCAAACGTGGACTGAAAAGGAAGGTGAAGAAGGTTTACGAGAAATCCATGTCAAGGGCGATTCAAATCAAGCCTTAGTAACACAATTTAAACCAGACTCTAAAAATTTTGCTCGCGTTTTGGCTTATAATGGAAGATTTAATGGTCCTGCCAGTGCTGTTATTGATTTTGATACACCTGAAGGCGTGCCATCGCCCGTAGAATCATTAGAAGCTTATCCTATGGGCTCATCAGCCTTCTGGTTGGTTTGGAAAAAACCCCTTAACTCTAATGGCAAATTAACTGGTTACAAAATCTATTATGAAGAAGTGAAAGGAAGCTACGTGGGTGAAAGGCGTGAATATGATCCCCACATTACTGATCCCAATGTAACAAGTATGAAAATGGCCGGCCTTAAACCAAATACCAAATACCGAATCTCTATTGCTGCCACTACTAAAGTTGGAGAAGGTTCAGAGTAAGTTTTAGCTAAAAAACTACTAAAAGTTTTTTTATTCTACAAAGTTATTTCGATCCTTTGGTAGACATTTTATTGAAAAACGCACACTATCTGAAGATTCACAAGCTCCTGCTGTACCTTTCTTTGAATACCAACAACTGCCTTCAGACAATGGTTTGGCCAAATTTCGCGTCAATTGGAAACCAAATACTGAAGGGCATGCTGGTACACACTTCTTTACGGAATACAGGTTTTTAAAAGACAATTTAAGTAAAAAAAAATATGCTCAAGTTCATTTGTGTCTTTGTTTTTAGAATTAAAGGTGAAACGGAATGGAACAAGGCTCCCGAAGAAAAAAATCGAGATTACCAAGAGGTAGCTGGTTTAGATCCCGATACAATTTATGAGTTCCGCGTCGTGGCCGTCGATGGACATTTTATGACTGAAAGTGCCACGCAGGACGTTGACACAGATGGTGTCGATGGTCCTATTAAAGTCCCGAATGAAAATCTCGCAAATGCCGGCTGGTTTATCGGCATGATGTTGGCATTAGCCATTATAATCATATTATTTATTATTGTCTGCATTATCCGCCGGAACCGAGGTGGCAAATATGATGTACACGATCGTGAATTGGCTAATGGCAGGCGAGATTACCCCGACGAGGGTGGTTTCCACGAATACTCACAGCCGTAAATATACAACAAAACAACTTAAAGATTACCGTTTCTTTAATACTTTTTTACAATTTCATTAGCTTGGACAACAAAAGCGCTGGTCGTCAATCTGTCAGTTCAGCAAAGCCAGGTTTGGAAAGCGATACAGATTCAATGGCAGAATATGGTGACGGCGATACAGGTATGTATATTTATTGTAAATTACATACGCATATGTAGAGTCGGTACTTGTATAATTAAATATTATACCATCTCAAGTTTATTGCTGTGTTTTATTTTTTATAAAATTTATTTTTTTTTAATTTATTTATTTAACTATAATTTTTTTATTTTCTTTTGATTTTTATTTATATAAACGCATTTTTGTTGAAAATGAGCTCAGCAGGTGCACAAAAAGTAAATAAAACTTTACCTACTTTATCAGAGCATATAGATGAGGCTTCATCGTATGATGTTAGGATATAATAAATTTTTTTTTTTCATCAAAACCGTATAAACATTTTGTAAAAACTCGAAGGTAAAATATTGGTAAAATATTTGGTTTGCATGTTGAAATGTTTTCTGTTTTTTTTTTTCTGTTGTTGACTAACAAATTAATGATGTTTCACATTTTATTAATGTTTGATAAAAATTGTTCAAAACCACTAATGTGCAAATGACATGACTGACGTTATTAAAAATTTATAAACTATATATCGCCCGGACAACTTTAACTAAAAATGTTTTCATGCAACTAAAAATATTTTTAGGGAAACATTTAGAGTAAGAACCTTATTTTAATACATTCACATTTATGTGACTGAGAAGTACAAAATACTTATCCGCTTCTGGTTCGTCGTAACTACATACTTCTTTCTATAATAAACCGCTCATAACTAGTTTACATTTTGCAAAAGGATTCAGAACTGAGGATTTTTTTAATAAATCCATATTTCCTTTTTAATTACTAATTTTTAATACTTAGTAAGTTTATTGCTTTTTGAATAAATTTTGATCGAGAGACAGAGTTTAGGTGGGAACTCAATACAGAAATTTACATAAGCCAATAAAAAATAAAAAATTTCGCTTTTAGGATAACATTTTTTTATGCTTAGAATTTCTAAACACATTTTTCTTTGTAAAATCCATTATAAAAGCGAACTAGTTTGATAAACAAAACCATTATTAAATTAAGTTGTAACCGAATGCACACATAATAAGCCAACAAATATTTCGTGTGTTGGAGGGCAACAACAACAATATCATCGACCTCTGTCATACTTCATATCCTGATAACTTGAAAAAATGTTCTTCTGTTCTAAAGGAAAATTTTTTGACATAAAAATTAAGAAAGCGACATTCAATTTTAATTCAGGACTCAAACATTCAGTGAAAGCCAAGTTTTTGAAAATGACGAACAATCGATTACTCTTGTACAAACGAATACAAAAATATTTATAATTAAATGGAAAAATTATCCTGTATAAAAATCTGTTATCTGTTAAAATTTATTTTATTTATTTTAACTACAATATGATAATTAATGCTCTTAAAAATGAATCTTGTTTATTTTAATATAATCGTTTTGATTTTTAAAAAGAAGCAAGTCGATCAATTTGTTTTTCTTTTTTTTTTTTTTGTTTGCATTCTTTTTTTCGTTATGTCGCTTTGTTTGTTTATTTTCTTCAATATTTAAGATCACACTACAGCTTTGAAGCTTCATCATCTTACGCACTCAAAAAGCATCAGAAATCACATTACAATCGCAACGTTGAAAAAAACCCCGGCTCATTTTCATCATCATGCAAAAAAAAAAAAAAACGCTAAAAAGCATAATATTTTTTACGCCAATTAATATTTTGTTTTATTTTTTTTTTTTCTTTTTTTATTTTTTTATGTGTCTTTTGTTATGATTAAACAACTTCCAACGTCGAAACAAAAACCAACACATATTAATTGTGCAATACAATTATTCAACATGACACAAATTTATTTAATCCAAATTTAAATATAGGCATGAATGAAGATGGTTCTTTTATAGGTCAATATGGACGCAAAGGACTTTGATTTAGATTGAACTAAATTCAAAAAGTAAATAATTTGAAATAAGAACCACCAGCTCCATGCACACATCAATACCTACCTACACACTACATAAATGTTGCAAAAAGAAAACTCTAAATAAATATTAAAACAAAATCATCACTTTAAAAATAAAATTATTATTAGGAAAAAAGCAACTGCCAGCCCAGCAGCTACAAATAATATTGTTAACATTCAATTATATAAAATTGAAAACAATTTCGAAACTATAATGAAACGATTTATTATTGGATATTGAAACGCCTGATGTTCTTTTTTTATTATTTTTTTATATAGAATTTTAAGTTTATTTTTATTTAATTTTTTTTTTTATTTTTTATAAGTATTTAATGTAACTGTTATTCGTTGTTTCCTTCCCTTTTTTCTTTAATACTGTAAACGACGCTCTCTCTCTATATATATATTTATAATGAATATATTGTTTTTTATACAATAAAGCTTAACATTAATAATATTTTTTATTTTAATTTCAAATATAATAAAATTAAAAAAAATATATATAAAAATATTTTGTAATGTTTGAATGTAAATTTAACTTAGTTAAGTTGAATTTGTACCTCTTTTCGTATTAAACAAAAAGATAAAACACAAAATAAATTAACTGAAAAACATAAAAATATTGATCAGACTTTTATTTGCATGTGCATTTTTTATTTAAATTTAAGCTTGAATTTTTACTTTATTTTATATCCCTTATATCATTATTTATATTTATATTAAAGAAACTTTCATTAATAAAAGATAAACTTATTGCGAGTTTTGATCCTTAAATTAACTATTCATTTTACCATCTTTTATAATTTTATTATTCAAAAAAAAATTGAAAGTAATTTTATTTGCAAAAAAAATCGTGATTTTTTATATTCAAAACTGCTTAATCATAATCACCGTTAAAATAAAACTGTGTTGTTTGTTTTAAATTAATAATTTTTAGCATCCAGTTCATTATTCAATTGTAACTCAACAAATCTAAATAATTTGTGATCTTGTATGCTTCATTGGTGGCTGGTGGTATACGGAAAACTAATTCGCACTAACAAATATTGAAGTAATCATTCCTTGTTTTCATATTAAAACTCGAAATTATTTATTGGTATCAATTCTTTCTCGAAAATGAAAAATTGAAGTTGGAAAGAAATATGTACAATTCCAGTTGCATAATTGGTGATATACCAATCATTGCGTAGGACAAAATTTTTATTACATTATTAATAAAAAAAAGTGTGGAAACCTTTGTACACAAAATTAAAAGCATTGCCAGAGATTAAAAAAATAAAATGAAAATTTTGCTAAATCGTTGGAACAAAATTAATAAACAAAATCAAAACCAAAATTTAATCTGCAAAAAGAAATCCTTTCAATTTAACTGCGAAAGTGGTTTCAAATTCATTAGTGCAGAAATGTTCTCTATATATATATGTAGTAGTTAGTTTATTAGAATCTACGTTAATTGTTCTAGATTCCTTTAAACATAAATATTTTATAATATTCTCATAAAATATTTATTATTAACTTAAATGATTCCAATACGTTTTCGTAAAATTTGTTACAAATATTTGGGGTAAAATTCACTGACGATCTATATGAGCAGTAGTGAAATGGCGAAAAGATATGCGTTCCCCATCATAACCCATTTCATTTTTTTTAATAATAACAATTTTATGAGAATAGCATAACTTAAATTATTAAAAAAAAAAAATTTTTGTAAATTAGCTAACGCATTATTAATGCCGCATATTTTATATGGTCTTGAATTATTTTCTGGCAGTTGCTCAATCCATTTAGGAAGAGTTAAACGCTTAGTTAATTCTGTGGTGCGCTTTATTTTTAACATTCGCCGCCGTGAGCACATTTCTCCACATGTTCGAGAATTTCTTGGTTGTTCCTTTGATCAATTCGTTATATATCGAAATTTAGTCTATTTCTACAAGATAATAAAAAATTGCAGACCGTTTTCTTTGTACAGCTCATATGTTTTCTCACATTCAACTCGTAATCCGCAACTTATTATACCAAGAATAACGTCTTCGTTTTTTGCAAGATCATTTAAGGTAAGAATATCTCGTTGGTGGAATAATTTGCCATTTTACTTACGCTTATTTTCACACTCGAATAATGTATTTCGTTTGAAACTTCTTAACTATTACTCCAATCTAAATGTTTGAGTACTTCAGGTCTTGTTACCAAGTTGGACTTTTAAATTTGTAAACTATCTTTCTTTGAATATTGGCTGGGGAGCCTGTTAAATATATCGATTACTGAATTCATTTGTTTAATTATTTAATAACTTGTTTAAATATAATTCGCAAGGGTAATTATTTTAAATAGTCAGGTGTTTTTAATATATCTTATGTAATAAATTTTTTGGCCTTTAAGGCTTTGTATTACATATTATGAATAAATAAATAAATTAAGTTTTTCTAAAGAAAGAATATCGCAATGCTGTTTGTAGTTTTTGATACCAGATGAAATCTCTGTGCGATCTGCAGTTTGTGTACATGAAAAGTAAGGAGATAATAGATAGATAATGTTTATATTGTATCGAACTACCTTTATGCTGTTTGCTTATCTTTCAGTCGTTTTTAATTTTTTACAAATTTTCAAATACAAGTGAATAATTTTTGTCACAATATCTGCATCGGTTTTTCGGGTTTCTCACTTAAATACAGCAAACCGGCATCAACTTGTGATGTTATGTATATGGCATGAAATATTCGTTATATTAGGCACAAAATGAAAATCCGAAACAAAAAACAATTTTTTACGAAATAACTCAAGAAAACACTTTCTTAACCTAAAGATCAATACAAAATAATTATTTTATTTACAATTATTTTTTGTTATTAGTTGTAGTAATTGTTTATTTGTTTCTTTACCTTAATTGTTTACTTTGTTTTTTTACATTTTATTCATTTACTGAATTTTGTACGAACGAGCGCTGTTCAATTATTGAAACTAGGAAAGTAAAAAAGCATTTTCAATAAATGTGTCAAAAGAAATTAAAATGCATAAACTTTTAATGGTTTCAATTAGAGTACGTATTTGCTTATTATTTGCGCTCATTCCTATATCACTACTACACATAAGAGAGTATCTGTATTGTTTCTTATTTTTTTTACCGCTCATGTTATAACTGCCGGAGCAGCATTCATTTCTGTTGAGCCAAAGTTTAATCTTGAAAAATTTAAGTAATAAGCATATTATTCTAATAATTAACTTTTTTTAATTGACTTTCTATAATAAAATGAAAATAATTCAAATGTGCATATGAGCAAAATTCAATTTGCGCATTTCTAGCTCGCACGTGTTCAGTAAACATGAGATTTCAATAAAATTTAAATGTTAAGTTTAAAAATGTTTAATTAAAAAAGACGACAAAACTTCAACAATGTAATAATTGAAATAAATATTGAAGATAGACAAGTAAAAGAATAACAAAATATTATTTTATTATTTTTTCAAAAGGTCAATTTACTGAAGATGGCTCTTTTATTGGTCAATATGTACCAGGTAAACTACAGCCTCCTGTAAGTCCTCAACCAGCTAACAATACACCTACTGCACATACACCCACAACGCCTTCAGCACCAACACAACAAAATGCTACGGGCAATAATACAAATACTACAGCTGCCGTAGCAACTTACGTTTAAATCTAATTCCTAAACAATTTTTTATACTATAAGAAATCAGCCTAAATACAAAGCGCAATTTTAGCAACCAGAATATAAATATAATGTGCTTTTTTTCTAAAAAACAAAAAATACATTTTTACTTTTTCGTTTATTTATCAAGGGCAAAATGAAATTTTTCTCAAAAATGTAGCTTTTGTATGTTTTTTATTATTTGAATAGAAATAAAAAAATGATTGTAGTAAACGTTCTAAAATGTGCAAAAGCTTTTAATAAAATACAGAATAATATAAATTATAATTACAATTAATTTAAAAGTAAGTATGTGACGTTTGTGTTTAAAGAAATTTTTGATTAGCTTGATGAGAAAAGTGCATAAATAAAATAAAAATATCGCGTTTATTCTACAAAAAAAAAGATTTTTAACTCAAAATTATAATATTTTCATCAGAGGCATAAATTTTAATATTAGACCGTCCGGATACTAATACTTTTAGACATTTGTTATGGGTTTCTTTTTCGAAGAAAGAAGAAAACATGAGAGATTTCACAGTGAATAGAAACGTTGTGTGCCGACTATTCATTTTAAAATGTTGGGTTAATAATCTTAATGTTGAACTATTTCGATATGTTATATACATATATACAAAATTTATCATTTTTTAAATTAATTTTCGCTTATAATTTAAAACATAAATAATATTAGAATATTTAACTGATAATTAGTTATACACAAATTAAAAATTTAATATTTTCAATATTTTGTATAAAAAAACTTTCAAATATGTTGAACATAATATATATTAAAAATTAAATATACAGAAAAAATATTTAATTGGTTTTCTTTAAGTTTTGCTTTTAATAAATTAATTTTAAGTAGGAATGTTATTACGACAAATTATAATTTTATTTATTTAGAAAATAAAACCGATTTTAGTTATGTAATTATAAAAATATTCCTCCTAACTAATTTAAAAGCATTTCTAATGAGGAAAATAATTAAAGATTTTTTAAAAAATACACGAATTTGACTCCACACTGAGTCACAAGCGTCTAGTGAAACAAATACAAATTGTCAATGCACAAACGTACATACGTATATTTCATATGTGTATACTTTTGTGTACGTTTCAAGTTGATGATTTAGAGTGTAGTAAAATAAATGTCTATTTATTATTCATCAATTCAAAGTATTTGTTTATTTAGTACGAAGGATGAGCACAAATGTATTTTTTAATATTTTTGTTTTATTTATTTAAAGCAAACAAGTTATTTTTTAGACAACATGATTAGTGGACCAAGTTAATCGTGATTGATAATAATTGTCCATATTTGATATGATTTGCACAAAACTTTTTTTGTGTAGCTTAAATAAAAGTCCTAAAACATTTAAGTTGTTAAAAAATTTATTGAACAACCCACGCTTTCAAAATGTTTATATAAAAATTAAAAAAAAAGAAATTTCAATTCTAATTCGTCCAATAGCATAATAAATTTAAGTTTTAATTAAACGCTTATTTATTTTGAATTTATTGTTTTAAGTTAAAGAAAATCGTTTGAATATAAAATAAATATTTAATATACATTTGCTTTTAAATGATATTTATGTACAAGGTCAACAAACAACAACAACAACAAATAAATTTCTACTGACAAAAAAGTATTAAAAGTTCTTCATTTCTGTTGCTTAATTTTATTTGAATAAAATGTTAAAAAACAAAAAAAGTTTATTAGCGATTGAAATTAATTACAGGGTCTGCTTAGTAAAAATTTATGTAGTGCTTTTTTGTAATATTAAATAATAATAATAATAATAATTAAATGTATTTTTTACTTTTCAAATGGATCAATGCAAAGATATAAATATAATATCATAATAACTCACATAGTCTCCTGTTTCCCTCCCACATAAAATTTATCTGCACGCATATCCCAACGAATGAATATACACATACATTACATAAATATGATGAAAAAAAAGGGACAGACTTATTCAAATTGAAAATTTATCACTTTTAAATATAAAATATAATAATAAATCAATATTTCCGGTATTTTTAGCCAGTACAATTAAGTGAGAAGTTAGTAAATCAAAATATTAAAATATTTTTAATAAGACTAGTAAATTGAAAAGAATTCAATCATTTGTCATATTCATTAAATGCACTTTCTTCATTACTTTTATATAAGAAATGTATGTATAAAAAGTTAAACAACGATTCAAATGTGAAAAATCTTAAATATATAAAACATTTAATTGTGATTTGTTACAAATAGTCAATAAAGTTTAAACATTTTAGCCACAAAATCTATATCTACTTACCAATTTCAATCTGATTTTTAATAGAAACCATATTTAAGGCGTGTCGCTAAACAAACTAATACAAATATACATTTTTATAAACTTCACTGCCATTTACATAAATACTTCATCGATTTTTAGGAAATTATTTCTTCAAAATTTATTTTCTATTTATTATAATAGCGCAAGTACGAGTTGTTGAGACAAGCACTGCACTAAAGTTCAATTTTTTTTTATATATTTTCTCAAAAAATTGTAAACACTTATTTCAATAAAATTTATCTAAAAGAAATATGTCGAATATACGAGAACATTATAAAATTTTAATACAATCAGAAATATTAAAATAATCTATGTCCTTTTTTTAAATTAAAAATTTTCTTTTCAAGAAAAGTTTATTCCTTAAAACAGAATTTTGTAAAGTATGCTGAATTTGCATGAAAACAAATTTATAGCAGAGTATTTAACACAAATTAAGAAGAATTATAATAAATAATATGTAAATGTGTATGAATTAAAAAGATTTAAAAAATTCGTAAGCTAACAAAAATATATTCTAATAAATAAAAATTATTAAAACAAAAACTACTAAATCGTTTTTCTATATATTCATGTACATATGCGATTCCATTAAATATATGTATATGCTTACTGCTTATACATAGATAAGTTCATTAAGCGATTTTCATCTGCTCAATTTTATGTTGAAATTTTGTTTGCGATAGATGCCCCATGTGACGCACAGCAACTTAAGTCCTTCAATTACATCTTTTCGACATTTTTTTAAATACCAAAATTTCATCAAAATAACTCAAATTGCAATGAGAAAATAAATAAAATCGAAATTCTTAAAATAGCAAAACTATCAGGAAATTTTGGTAAAGGAGGATCTATTTCGTTTGTCTAATTGGACTACAGTTCTTTAAAATGCAACTGCACAATACAAGTTTAAAACCTTAAATGCAAAAGCCGAAGGCACACTACTAAGGAAGTGGAAAGCATCTAACATCATTATAGCGAAGGATTTAATACATCCTCATGTGTTTTATAAGATTCGCCACAACCAATTATAGACAAATACTTTCTTTTGCTTGTTTCATTTCAAAAGAACGCGTATAGTTTTCGAATAAGAACTGAATTTGAATGCATCTGTTGTTATATTTCCATAAAGATAATAAAAAATTGCAAGGTTTTCTTATTTTTATAAAGGAATGTTTGAAAACTTTTCCATATATTACATATTTATAGATATATTTGCACAACATTAAAGATTTTTACATAATTACAATACAGTTTGCTACAATGTTTATACGGTTCATAAATTTTGTGAATATGTTATGTAATTTTCGGCTAGATTATAATAGTTATATACCAATGGCATTCATAAACTTTCTTATGTCATAATGGTAGTTTCACTCCATAAATTTAAAACCAAATTATACATGAACAATAAAAATAATTGGTTTAATAAAAATAACTTTCTAGTTCTCTCTTCAAAAAGCAAATTAAGTTAGAAAATTGGGATGTAATTGTCAATTTTCGCACGGTGCTTTTGTGCAACACACTCGGCAATCCAAACAATATTGCGGCACTCCTGTTCTTTTAATTTAAGATAAGCATAGAAAACTCCAAAGTGGAATTGTTGTAAGAAAGCGTAAACGTTTAATTTAACTTCATGTTCAAAAAATTTGTCTTCTAAAGTTTTATCTCCGGGATTGGTACCAGAGCCATCAAATAAAGCAGCATATTCAGCATAATATTCAGCTACTGTTTTTACCTGTTCATAGTCGTCGGCCCGAGCTAAGGCAGCAAGACCATCTGGATTCATTTTTCCGCAGCGAGGATATAACTTAGCGCGATCATCCTTGGACAATTCCGTACCGAAAGAATTAATAGTGATTATAATAGCACGACGATCAGCTTCAAACTGAAAATGTTACATACATTATAGCGACAACTAATTACATTAAGGATATGAAGCAAAATGACGACTTACAGCCAAAATTTCGCACATAACATCAGCTGTAGATCCGCCCATTTTCTGGCAGAATTCGTAGAAAGCTTCCAAGTAAGCCTTATACAATGTATTACGAATTATTTCTATGTTCATCTCATCTAAATCTTGTTCGGAAATACAGTCAACGAAGAAAGGAGCCAATGGCGTATCAACTAATACTGCATTGTATAATTCTGCCGGAGTAGCGGCTACATGAATAGCTTCCATTTGTTCAAAACTTCCCAAAGGATGACATTTGGGAATGAGTTCAGAAATAGGGCGTTGGTGCAGAGTACCAGTTATCAACAATATAATGTTGTCAATCATATAGCCATATGTAATGAAATCCATAAAGCTAGCCAATGGCTCAACAGCATGATTACGCATATGTTGGAATTCAATAACCAATTTTTCACGCAACTTGTCGTCAATAACAGATACAGACAAAGGCGACGGTTCGTTGGCCAAAAAACTACCATAATCTGTTCCTTGTAAATGGAGTTTTAAATCTGTAATAAAAACAATTATATGATTAACTTAAAAAAGAGTCGAAACACTAAAATTGTTTTTTTCATTTAATGATATTCCTATATTGTTTCCCTTTAAAATTATTTCCATTTAGCATATGAGTTGTAAGCATGTTCATACTTGCATTAATAACGTGCATGTGTCACATGACGACCTTGTAATTTTTTAACACGAATCTTTACGTTTCAAATATATTAAAATTATTTACCTTCTAAAGTTTCACATTGCACCAAATTTAAGTAGTCGGATTGTTTTAGTATCCCACACTTGAATCCACGGCACAACCCTTCCAAGTACCCACCATCAATGTTGAACATAAAACTAGATCCAGTCATTTTCGATTTGCAAAAAATAATATCTAATGTTATTAAGATATTGTGCTTATACTTATTTGCTGTTTGAAGAAAATAAAAACTTTTTTTTCCAACCTAAGCTGATCGGGACGAAAAATTAACTTTTCTCTATTTCTTTTCTTATATCGACCTGTCATATGACTAAAATATTCTTTTAGAATTCACAATAATTATTCGATGTTACCAGGTTTTTTCATTTTTTACAGTTTTGTAATGGGAAGTTTACACTACATGTAAAGTGTAATATATAATATTAACTTGAAGGCAGGTATTATTACAGACTGGAGTATTGCTAAGAGAAATTTTATTATTTTCATATGCATAAAAAATAATATGAAATTTAAATATAAAAATTTTAGAAAAAGCGTTTTATATAACTGATAATTTCTTACACAAGGTTTCTTAATTAATTTTTGGTTTTATTTTTTTTATATATTTTTATTGATTTATTATCTATTAAAAAAGTAATAAATTTTATTCGTTTTACCACTTATTTTTAATCACTTAATCCACACGAAAAAATTACTTCGTTGTATAAGTTCGCCGAAGATTTCACGTTATTAAGTTCAATTTGGTATCGATAATCAAACAAAAACTGAGCTACAACCCGATATAAAAAACATTGAATGCCTTCTCACGATCACCGTGCTTAAGCCAATGGTGTATTGTAAAACACAACAAAATTAAATAAGTTTAAATTTGGAGCGAATCTATTAAATTGGCTGATATATTCAAGTTTTTCAACTTTTATTATTAGTTTTTTAACTATTTTGTTTAATAACACAGTTTTTATGATAAATATATTGTTTTCCTACGAGAAAATAAAATAGGTTAATTGAATAACCACTTTTAGAAAGGATATTACTTTGTTATAGATTAATGAACTCATGCACTCCGATTTGCCCTAAATAATTCAGTAACCTGCAGAATATATTCAAATCACACTTTTTTGTACAAAAAAGGAAACATAATCTATAAGCACTATGAGACTAAATGGTAGCGTTAAATACAAATTTTATTGTTTGGTTTGAAAAGTTATACCATTTAATAAAAATAAAAATTGGCTTTACAAAAAAACAAAATAAAAAAATTAAATAAACTGAATTCAAAAAAGTTTATATGTATATAAAAAATAATTTACTGTCAAACAATGGGTTGTGGTACATATCAGATGTAATTCCTTTAAATTTTTAGAAAAACTATATTTTTTAATGCTATCAGCACATTGCCCAGTAGATGATAATATTTGAGTTATGTAAAAAAACGCAACGTTAAAATGTTTATTTGTGGTTAAAATAGTGAAAATATTTTTACCAAATAAATGCTTAAAATTTTGTTTTTCCATACCCTACTTCATAAAAAACAGACATGTTCAGATACTTTTCTTAAACAGCTGTCTTGATTTTAAAGAAAAAAATTTATGTTTATCAAGCAGCCATTTGCCAAGGAGAAAAAAAGACAACACTAGTGCAGAATTATTAATAAAAAAAATAAATTTTCCTAACTTCTTTCGTCGAACTACGAAAGGGAGAACGTAATTTTTCATCGTGTTTGAAATATTAAATTTTTGATAAATTACTTTAAAACTCTCCAAAATTTCTAATAACTAAATATTTTGCATCCGATACAAAAAACAGAAAAAATAAATAAATTCATCAGCAAAAGTAACAGGCGATAGTGATTAAGAGTTTGATATAAAACAAAGAAAAAAAGCGAAAACTCCCAATTGGACTTAAAAACTGTAATAAAAGAATCAGCTAAAGTAGAAAAAAGCAGTAAAGGAAAAAACCAGTAATAGCAAAAATATAACCAACATTTTGTTTGATGCTAAAAATAAATTAAAAATAGTTGCACTTATTTTCGCTATTATATTTCAAGTTGGTAAACCGAAAATCTAGGAAACCTTTTTCTCAAAACTAAAGATATTGTCTTATACTGCCTCTTTTAAACAAAAAGGATTTAATAATTTTGTTAAGGCAATCTCTAAACTAAAATACAAATCCGAAATTAACTTTAGGTTAACTCTATAACAACAAACAAACAACCATCCATCGATTCATCTCTTATTGGTGACGATGGCTTTGGATATGGATATACAAGTAAATGGCAGCAATGCGTTGACATCATCTCTTACTGCTAAGAAAAAGGATGCTGGAAATGCTGAAAAGGAAAATCTTTGGTAAGTCTTAAAACGCCAACACTAATGTGAAGATACATTTTTTGTGCAAAAAAATATTAGTCATCATATATATTAAATAAAAATACTATTTTTTGCACTTTTAAAATTTACATCTATTGCCTCGTATTAACGTTTACGTCTGTATACTTGATGGATTATTATAAGTGTGGGTGTATATTATAGCAGGTTAATTTTGAAAATTGTCAAATTCTAACCCTAAAACATATTTTATTTTATTTAATAAACCAACTTTCTTTTATCTAAAGGTTAACTTTTCTGTCCCCTCCAAAATATCTACTTTTGTTATTTGTTTTCTTTATGTTTTTTGCCCAAAACTACTCAAATTTATTGGTGTTTCTTTTACTCATTGTTATGAGGTTTATAACGATGTGTCATCATTATGGAATATACAGAGCTGTTAAGCTGGTTGACGTTTATAATTTTATTTTAATAGTTATTTCTTATTTAAAAATGATTCTTTTGTGAAATTATTATCTGTTTTAGATAAAATCTTGTTTAGTGGTAATGCAAAAAAGAAAAAAGTTGCATCGGATGTATAAAAAGCATTTTTAACCAAAAATGTTCTTTAATTTTGGAGTTATTGAAATTCTCCGTATAATACGGCATAGGCATATGGTATATATATTTTAAGAGTATAATTGAAAAGATATTAAGAAGGAAATAAGTAAAAAAATTTAAAAGGGAGTACAACACAAGCAAAAAAGCTATTTTGTTCAATTTCACCAAACCAAGTTTAGTGACAGTGATCCAAAAAAGTTATCTAAGAGGTTGAAACGCACAAAACTCACAATTGTATAGCGAAATTTTAAAACTTTTTTGTAATATTAAAGGATAAAAATACATAAGTATACATATTATATGCATATATCATAGTAATTTCACTTTCGTACCATTTAAATAAAAGGAATTTTATGCGTAAATAGCACATACATATGTAGGAATAGTAAAAAGAAAACTCGGCGCTCATAAAACTCATTATTATCTCTCCATTAACCTGGCTGTGCTACAAATTTATGTATATTAAGTAAGTTACAGCAGTGATACATACATATGATATATGATTTAAAGATTGTTTTATTTATTTATTTATTTACTTAGTCTATATATTTAATATCCTTACAGACTATAACAATATAATACATTTTCACAAGATTAATTATTCAAAAAGAAGACAATATTTGTCTTAATAGCGTAAAGTTCTGACAATAATTAATAAATCTATAATATTTATTAAATTCAGACAAATTCCTTAATAACGGAGCCCAGTTAGCATAGTTCCGTCTGTACACTTGTGAGGATAGCGGGATAAAATTACGTGTAGGACGTGATGGAATATTAAAACATATATTACTTACTAGAAATTGACAGGACACATTTCTTTTAATAAGATTAAGTACAAAACTAACATTCAACATTGTTCTACGACTTTTAAGCGTCGGAAGTTTAATCAACGCAAGTCTATTGTTATAAGACGGTAGATTTCGCATATTCTAGTTCAGGCCACAAAGGCAAAATAGTAAAAATTGTCTTTGAACAGATTCAACAGTATTAATATGGACATTGTATGTTGGGTCCCAAATTATAGAGCCATATTTCAGAATAGGTCTAACTAAAGATATGTACAATTGCCTCGTTGTATAAGGGTCAGTAAATTCGTTAGCCCAGCGTTTTATAAATCCCAAGACAGATAGGTCTTTATTCACCGTAAATGACGTATAAAATTCAGTTAAGGATTAAGTAAGATACCCAGATCAGAAATTGCTTCAACTTTATTCAATATACCATCGTTCAACATATATTCAACATTAAAATGTGAAACACATACTGCTGCACTTTTCATAATTGAGCTGCATAAGATTAATTTTTTTTTATTTAATATTATTAGTATTTAACAAAATTTGCTATATATTTTCTAAATTGATGTGGGTTCTGCTAATCCCTCACATGGGTCGGAAGATTATTGTAAAGTTGTAAGCCCTTGTAGAATAAATTCCTCTGCATTGCTGTAGTTGTCACCTGCTCAATCCTAAAGCTGCTATTATTCCTTAGCTGATGTGATTGAAAATCCCCTACATACGATATTTGTTCTGTCAAATATTCTGGTGCTTGACCCGTTCTCATTATCCGTATAAAATTTATTGTGCTGATTGCAATCCTCTGCCTTATGTTTTGCACCAGGAGCTAATCGCATCCAAATCTTGTTGCAAGAAGATATGATCCGGATAATAATTATAAGTTAAAAAAATTTTTACATCATCAACATACATGAGGATATTTGAAAACTTTATTACCGTTGGTAAATCATTGATAACCAAAGAAAACAACAACGGTCCAAGATGACTACCTTGTGGCACACCAGATTTAACATGAATCGGTTTAGAGTTCAGATTCCTGAAAGAAAATTTTCTGTAATCTGTTCAACAAATAAAAGGAAATCCATCTTAAAGAGTCAAGTGTGAATCCCATGCAATTAAGCTTGTGTAATAAAAGCTTATGATTGATCTTGTCAAAGGCTTTAGTAAAGTCGATGTATATAATATCTGTCTGCTTTCTTTGAACAAATCGTCGATTAATAACAGTTGTAAAATGTAAGAGATTTGTAATTGTTGAGCAACCTTTTCGAAAACCTTGTTGAGTAGGCGATATAATTGACGAGACTTGCTGAGAAATTTGATCCGTAATAATTTTTTCAAAAAGTTTTGGCAGAGTACTAAGCTTAGCAATGCCCCTGTAATTTGCAATATTACTTTTACAGCCAGATTTAAACAATGGAATTATAAATGAATCCTTCCAGAATGTAGAAAAATAACCATATTTTATTGATATGTTAAAAATGTATGTTATAGGAAACGTTAAAGCAGCAGCACAATAGATGATAAGGGAACTCGGAATACCATCAGGACCGGTTTTATATGACAATTTCATTTTAGTTAGATAATTAAATACAGATGCTGCATCCACAGGTACAATAGATATCCAAAAGTAATGACTCAAGAAAAGGACACACAAAAGCTTCATCATATTGTTCATCAGAATATGTTGTTGAAAAAAAGTCAGTAAAAAGATTGTTTATTGTTAAATCATTATCAGATTCAATAGAATCAAGTTTCATTATTGGTTGAAATGATACTGAGCGACGCTAAGTATTAACAAAATGGTAAAATTATCTTGGATTATAATGAATATTATTTCGAATCTTATTCAAGTACCTGTTGTAGCAAGATTGATTCAATAAATTATACTGTGCTCGTGTAAAAGAGTATTTAGCAAAGTCAACAAAAGATCCAGATTTTTTATAAATTTTGTACAGTTTATTCTTCTTATTTTTAAGTTTTGATTAAATTTTTGTACCCCAAGGTGGTACAGAATTTTTGGAATAAACATTTTTAGGAATGCTGCAATTCATATATGCACATATTTTCTCGTAAAATATATCAACTAAACTATCAATTTTGCCAGGAAAATTCATGATGTCATCTTGAGAAAATATATCATTCCAGTTAGTGATGAATAGCAGTTCATTTAACAAGTTGTAGTTAGTTTTACTGAAACAAAATGATGTAATCCTGACCTTCTCATTGTCAACAGATAAATTATCATTAAAAATATTGATTTCAATATTAGAAACATTAAATCTATAAAAAAGGGCGATTCCTTAAAACCAACATCTTTTTAAACGACTGCCAATAATGTTAAATACATTATCCAAAAATAATCTGTTAAAATAACGCACGAAAAAAGTAGATTTGCGATCGTTTAAGATAAACTTATTCAAAACGATTTCGCAGAAAGAGACTAAAAGAGCTCCAAAACCATTTTGGCTTTCAAAATATTCAGTTCAGTTGTCAAACAGAATACAAAATGATCTGAAATTGACATTTGCAAATTAAAAAATTATAATCCTCCGGCAGACCGTCTTGATACTATTACCTAGTCGTTGCAATTAATGATATAATAGAGCATACGAAATAAAGTAAATTAAATTATTTCTTTTTGTAAAAGATAATGTTAAAAAATATCTAAATATCTTTATAACTGGGTATCAACTTATTTTCTTAGCTGAAAACACAAATGTCTTATGTGATAACAAACTTCTGTGGTATATTGCAATTGCTCTAGCAATTATACAGCTAACACACTTTATTCATTTAGTATTCAGAAAACGTACTTTAATAAAAAGATAATCAAATACCACCAAATAAATTTGCGTTCAAATATAAAACGTTAAAAAGGGACAAAACAAATGAATGAAATTTTTCTATTGATTTCACAAAAAATTGCTAGCTTTTGTGTACCTCTACGCCCATTTTAAAGTATTAATACATTTGAACGTACGGTTGACATCATAACTATAAACAAAAATAACACAATAGAATAAAAAAGGTGTTGAAATAGTAGATTAATGAGTGTAATTTTATTAAGCCATAAATTTTTATTGTTTCATTTTTGCAAAACTTTCTAGATTCTCATTCCTTCTATGTAAATGTCCTCTTCATCATTTTCAAAATCGCTCTTCTCCAAAGAAACTGGACTATTACTTTGTGAGTCATAATTTGATTGCAGCCTTTCCAGTAAATCAGCTGCGACAGTTGCAAAATCTTCCCACAGTGCAGGTATTAATTTATTGGTGTAGTTCTTTAAAACTTGTTCTTCATCCAAATATTCAGTCAATAGGTCACTTAATTCGTCTAAAGTGGTTTCCAAGGCAACATCTTCTATGTGGGGTGCATCAATAAATAAATTCCAAAATGCTTGGGTTATAATTGTGGCTAAAAAGAAGTCTATATGTTTCTGTAAAGCTTCACATAATAATTTCAATAAAATTTCAGGACCCTTTAATCTTATCAATGGTAAACGATTTTCCATATCACCCAAAAGGTTAACCAATATACCAATTGTGCACGCTTTGAGTTCATATAAATCACATGTTGCGCTATTATTAAGAATTTCGAGAACAATCTGTAGTCCTTTTGATTTGCAAAATGATTTTCTTGCCTTCTCATTTCTTGTTAAGTTGCCTAGCACTCGAGTTATTTCAGTTTTCGTAGCTTCTTCACGATTTGTTTTCAATATTAAACAGAGTTGAACAGCTAATTCAGGCAGAACAGATTGTAGGCTACCCTTAGATTCCATGACATGAGCTGGTGTAATCGATATTTTGTCTTGATAAAAACAGAGATTATGTAATGCTCCCAAAGTGGCATGGGTGAGTTCTTGAAGTTCTTGTTTCTTTAAAAAATAAATATTAAATTTGTACTTAATAGTTTAATTAAACTTACCATTTTAATACTTTTAATTTGTTGGGAAGCTTTTAATAATGTCATTAAAATATTACCCAATGATTTTGTATTGCCTAGTCCAAGGCCAACTTCACAATTAACACTCATATTGGCCAGAACTCTTATCATTTTAATTAAAACATCCACCACAGTATCGCCCATTGAGTTATGCATTGTCAAGGGTTCCTTGGAATATAGTTCTAAAACATTCAATAAATACTCCATTGCTACATCGTTGTGATAAAACTTAAGAACAAAAATTAAAGTTATAACCTAAATGGCGGTTTGTTTAAATGAAGTATTTTTTAACGACTATACCTGTATCCTAGCACAATCATATTTTGCCATAATGTTACCCAAAATATAACCCAAACGACTTATAAGTGATAACAGTTTGTCTGCTTGATTACTTTTAAATTTCGCACAACATGGTCCCAAAAGCATGCCAATGCGCCCAGCAAAATTGGTTAAAATATGACAGCAATCTGGGTCTTCAGAAAGAACGCTAACAACATTCTGACATTATTACCTTTACCTTCATGCGTTACAAATTTTGTGTTAACTCATAGCAATAATAATTACCTCAAAGTTCTAATAATATTGGCTTGGACTTCTGTTTCACCTATGGTTACTTCAGCGGCCCTTACTAAATGGGGACAAGCCAATTCAAGTTGAATGCTGTTTGTGTTGAAGTTCTGGTTTGCATTTTCTAACTTTTCAATTGAAGAGGATATTTGCCTTACATCAGCTAATGCTCTTAAAGCTGCAGATAGTTGATATAAAGAATGTAAAGGTGGTCCGCTTAACTTTTGGGTTGCTCCTGCTTCATTTAATATTTGCAAATGTAAAATCATCAATTGTACAGCACCATGTCGAGCCAAACGCACTACAAGAACATCTTGTTTCGATAACTTTTCAAAAAATTCTTTTTGTTGTCTATCAAAACCTGAAGTCTGACTTTCGCCCAAATTGGGGGCTGTACTTGGTTTACGTGGCAGTTCAAAATGTTCAGACCAATTGCGGTTAAAATCTTTAATGGAGTTAAGTTCGGCCCTTTCTTGTACTGTGCTGCATGTAAGAAAACGAATAGAACCATAACCGTAAATACAAGCCTCGGGATCTTCCAACGGACTTGCGCGACCTAAACCATCAATTAATAATTCCAATACATTGCTGTCATAAAACAAATGATCGTTTTGCTCATTGCGAGCCACTTTAAAAATAAGTTTGCACGCTCCTGTTAAATTGCTGCCAGAGACTCGTAACTGGAAATAAATTTTTATTAAGAGATTCAATTACGTTTTTTTTAAGAATTAATTTTAAAATTTACTGCAAGAACTACTCTGGCTACAGCATATAATATTTTAGGCGATGATGTCTCTACTAGTCCATAAATACCTCCTAAAATGAATCCTTTTTTAAAGTGTTTCTCGTTTTTACGTACTCTATTGTACAATTCATTTAAAATCTAAAAATTTTTGTTTCATAAAATAAGTGTTTGTAAGGGAAAATGAGATTTGAATTTACGGTATTAATGTGACTAGCAGTTTCTTCAGTGCAATCTTTAAGTCCCGCATGTTCTCTTAGCATATCTATAAGCTTTTCTGTAGATGACTGTCCAAGCAAATCATTGTTACGTTTTAGAATCTTTCTTGTTGTCAAAAGATTAATAGTACAATTATCATTCGGAATGGATCTTATATTATTTGATGAATCATTTTGACTTATAAAAGTTTCATTATAAGCTGTTTTAGCTCGTTCTTTGTTGTGGCCAACATCCTCTGTTAGTTTCAATATTCAGATAGAATTATTTTATTTTTTAATATTTATTTATTTATGGTTATTTTTACCTTTAATGTCCATGGGAACTCCTTTTAATTCTAGGGCGGGTAGTTTGCGTATTAACTGTGATTTTTTGTGCTTGTTTAATATATTGTTAATAACGCTGTTATTTTCATAGCACTCAAAATGCGATTCTAAAGATTGAGAGCGACGTGACAAGGACTCGCCTTCATCAAACATTGACTCTTTATTTATAGATAATTGCTTTGCAGTTGATAAATTTATTTCTCTTTCCTCAGTGGTTGGCAATGGTTCTAATGATGGAACTTTGGGCGTGGAACCACGTGAATCGATATTTTGTAAATAACGCAAACTGAAAATAATTTCAGCGGTAAGTTATTGGAAAATATAAAAGGACGAAAAGCATATTTATGTTACGTACGAAAAAGCACTGGGTGGCCTTCCTGGTAAAGTAACTTTTCCATATAAAACTCTACCCGGCTCTCTCGGCGTTGTCGGACGTCTTGTTGTAACAACTCTAACACCAGCAACTGCTAACAAAAACAAACAATTACATTTTTAATAATGCTTATTCTAATTAATTAGTTCAAAATAATACCATTTGCTGCTTGGTTAGGATTTGTGCTATTCCTTGGTAGACACTCATCGTTTAAAAATGTTTTTGCGTCACTTATCATTTCTGCTGAAGTTCTTCGTCTGCATAAACCCACCATTGGGTGTTCCAATTGAGGCAGTTGTATATTTTTATTTGTGTAACGCGTTTTTCTTAGGTTGTTGGAGTTATTTTTAGAATCCATATTTTTATGATTTATTAGAAACAATATTTAGTAATTTGTAACTGTATTGATTGGTTTTTATTACATTTTTCTTCACTACAGCGATCTTTTCACTATGGTAGCTACATCAAGAATAATGTAACGCAAAATAGGAAATTTACGTATAAATTTTTCGTTTGGCTTTATATTAACACCATAACAACCGCTCTTTGAATCAACCCCCCAAAGACAAAAGAAACACTCGCATAGTCGGCAGGATATTAATGAAGCATTTATATGTACATTAATTCAAAATAAATGCTTTTTCTAGAAAATGTTGTTCGTTTTGTTTTTCAGAAATTGCTGTAATGTTATGTTTTGTAATTCATTGTTATGTCAAATGCCACAAAATCATGGTTTGCAAATAATAAACAAAAATTCTTCTTTCAGTTGAAAAATAGAACAGTTACTTATATTTTTGGAAATATTTTACACGTGCGAATGCCAACATATTTTTTAAAACAAACTTAAACATTTCTTCTCTAAAAATCAATATATGTACATTAAAATAGTACTAGTACTACACCTTAGCCATCAATGCTCCAGATTAACACTCACAAAGTTCTAGTGGTTGTACACCATTTTATTGCTGTATGAAACGAAACACGCTAGGCAATAAGCTTAATAAAAAATTTCAAATTCATTTTAACTTGTATTGGTTTTGTAGGCTTTTTGAAAACAATATTTTTATTATTGGCTTCACTTGTCTTTCAGCAAACAGCCTGTATTGTATTTGTAACATATTTACCGCGATATTTTAACCAACCGCATAAAATAGTCAATTATAGCAGAGCAAGGTTTCTTACCTAAAGTCCTTTTTTTATATCTCTCGAATTCGAAATTGTTAATACTGATAAGGTGGAGTAGACGCGAGTTTTGCTGCCATTCATGCAGTAAACAGTTTTCAAAATTATTGATAATGGAATCAAATAGTTTTGTTGCTAAATATAATTTCAGGTCGTATAAAAACAGAAAAATACATGCTTCCATAAGGTATTTATGTTACTTCTCATAAAGTTTCAAAATCATTATCCGAAAAAATCGTTACCTGTATTTTTTATTACAGCAAAAACATTTCAGCTTTCAATTTAAAAAGAGTTAGCTGGGAACAATGTAGTGATTTAAGTTTTGTTAAAATTTAAATATTTAATTTTTTATAGAGGATAGAAAAGTAATATATTTTGCTCTTTCTGATGGAAGAACAACTTCAAACTATGGAAATTGTATAATTTCTATAGAAATAAACTCTATTTTTATAAATTTTTTCATTAAGGCTATGTAGTTAATAAATTTTACACCTGAGGATGTATATTCGTCTTAGGGGATTGGCAGTACAGCTTGTTACACAAAACGTTAAGTTTAATTGTATTATGTAATATCAAAATTACATGAACAAATAAAATATACGAATGCTTATTTTTGGATAAAATCCTTTTTCAGATAATACACTTCGAACTCACATATATAGTACACTTGACTTGAATGTCCAACATTTGTTTTTTCATCTTATTGCTTTTCTTAAATATTTATAAAAGCAAATATTTTACTCCTGTTTATAATTGCTTAAGGATTGAATGAAATGAAATTATCTATTGTGTAAATAATTACAATTTAAATTATTAATTTAAAAATCAATGTTAAATTAAATATTTTCAGGTCTTCAATATTGAGTGAAGTACAAAAACAAGGCAGCACAAAACTTCCTTCAAATAAATCTGTATTAGTTCTGGGTGATAATACCACGGGAAAAACGACGTTGGTGGCAAAATTACAAGGTGTTGAAAATCCAAAAAAGGGCTCAGGTCTAGAATATGCTTACATAGACGTAAAAGATGAATATAGAGATGGTGAGTGCTAAAATTCCGTAGCTGTAAAAATAAATTTATAACGTATAAGACGTTTTTTCTTCTATTTAAGATATGACACGTTTAAGTGTTTGGGTTTTAGATGGTGATCCAGGCCATAAAAATTTGTTGCATTTTGCTTTAAATGAAACAAATTATGCACATACACTAGTTATACTCACAGTATCGATGACACAACCATGGTATTGGTTGGAACAACTAAATCACTGGATAAAAGTGTTATCCGATCACATTACAAGCTTGAAGTTAGAACCCGAAGAGAAACAAGAAGCCCGCCAACGTCTTATAACCTCTTGGCAAAGTTATTGTGAAGTAGGAGATGATTTAGACCCCGGCTCACCGGTTAAACGTACGATGAGAAATAATTCCATAGACGATGATGATTTATTACCACTAACTGAAGGAGCTTTGCTTACAAATCTAGGTTTAGATATTGTAGTTGTTGTTACAAAGGTAATTTCTTTGAAATATTCTTTATTTAATAGGCCATAGAGTCTGAAATTTTTTTGTGATTTCATTGCTGAAAAGCTATTATCTTACTTTTACTTACTTCATTTTTGAATCGAACGAAATGTTCTTTAATTTTGATAAATAATCAAAATAAAAATGGAAAATAATTCTGCATAAGTCGAGAAAGCTTCATAAGTCCCTTGTCAGGACCCTTGTCCTGAAAATAAAATAATAATATAGTTATTCATTTGCTCACAAATTAAGATACCAAAAATATGTTTTTTTTCTTAAACACAGAACGGTGGTTTTATTTTTAAGAAATATAAAGCTTTTGGTTTTTTTAACGTTTAAATATATACAAAAAATAATGTATTTTCGGGTTTTTGTTTTAAGACTGACTACATGACAACCCTGGAAAAGGAATATGATTATCGGGATGAACATTTCGATTTCATTCAACAGTGGATAAGGCGTTTCTGTTTACAGCACGGCGCATCACTCTTTTATACAAGTGTTAAAGAAGACAAAAACTGTGATCTCCTCTACAAATATTTAACACATCGAATCTATGATCTACCATTCCGAACACCTGCCCTAGTCGTTGAAAAAGATGCGGTTTTAATGTAATATATTTGCTAATGCTTTATTTCTAAATCTTCTAATTGCTAATTCGCTATTTCTTATAGTCCTGCCGGTTGGGATAGCTTAAAGAAAATAAGTATTTTATATGAGAATATGCATTCTTGTAAAGCTGAGGATTATTACACCGATATTATAACAGCACCGCCGACTAGAAAAGTAATTTAATTTTTATTTGTTTTTTCTAATTTACAATTAAATTATGCGTTATTTATATATTTTTTAGGCTGTTTCAAATCGTGAAATGGAAATTCAAACTGAAGACGAACAGGTGTTTTTGGCGAGGCAACAAGAAGTCCTTAAATCCGGCGGACAAGAGCGTAGCGAATCGCCCTTGCGTTCTCAGGCTAGCAAAGCACTGCCTCGTACCCCAGGTTCTGCAAATCAGAACTCGCCAACTAGAAAGGTAAAACCTCAACCCGAATTTCGTACGAAAATATTAAATTAAATTTAAGAAAAGTGGCTGTTTAATATATTTTCGTAAAATAACTTTCTACACAGACTCATTTTCTTGTAAACTGTAAAACATCAAAAAGAAAAACAGCAATTGCCCAAGGCCTAAATTTAATAAAAAATACTAACATTTTCTCATTTGCAAATTCAATAAAATAATCGGCTACAAATTATAAAAAAAAAAATAAAAAATGAAGCAATTATTTTCTATAATTTTATTTATTGCGAAGATTTTATTTACAATTTAATTTTTATAAAAGAAAAATGAACATAATAACTATCTATTGGCACGCAATTGTAATTAAATAAAATCAAATTAGAGCTTGGGGTTTCTATTTACTCTGAAGCTAATAGTTTTGAAAGAGACCGCTTAAGTGACAAAAAGTAAAAGAAAAACTTTTTAATTTCTTTAAACAGCTCGATGTCAAAATGAATCCGGTTACTCCAGGTGGTGAAGGTGTTTTGGCGAATTTCTTCAATTCATTGTTGCACAAAAAATCTGGCTCACCAGCAACACCTCCCGGTGCGATGAGTACACCAAGAACTAATGGTTCTGATAGCTTGCTAACTCCAGATAAATTGTCCGTGCGTACAGATGCAGCAGCGGAACTAGATCGTTTAGCGAGAAGTGTAAAGAAGGATGTAGATTTCTCACAAAGCGAGTGTTAAACAACTGGAATAAGTCTATTACACTCCGGAAACACAAATATTAACTATAAACTTGAGCAATGGAGAGTAATACCTAAATAGATCTACACTATTGAAATCGATTTTGAATATACAATTTTTAAGATAAAAAGAATTACTTGAAAGAATAAAATCATTAAGGCCTATATATACCATCCTTTTGTATTAAAATGTGAATGAAATTGTTTTTACCTGTCCTTATTACAACTATCTGCTTCATTTATAATTACATATTCACTTTTAAAGTTGTGCTCATTTTAAAACTTATTTAACATAACTTTTTTAATAAATAAGTCACGGCTTTAAAATAAAAAACTGAACAGATCAACATTTTAAACATAAACTTTGATTTTATGGTTCATAATAAATTACAATTATTTTAAATATACATTTTTTTTATTTGATTAAGTTGCTCAAAGATTTTTATGTTTAAATAAAATGAAAAAAAGAAGAAACGAAATGTTATGAAACCAACATAGGTTTTTCATTAAAGCAAAGACACTCCATAATTTGTAAAATATATAAAATAATATAAAATTTAAATGATAAAAAATCATACCTTAGAATCCATTAAAAAATATTTAACATTTTTACCTGTTTTATTATATTTTTCTACCATACAATAAATAACAGTTATGGCGTCTTTTTCTATTTAACAGCAATTACTCGCATTTCTTTTAATTTTTAATAAAATAAAAACCACAAAGTGAAATGTGTGTTGCAGCAAAATTGTTAATTAAAACGCAACATTTTATACATAATTACAAATTTTTTCCCATTGATTTTTAATTACTCAAATTTAATTTAATTTTAAATAACTACTACAGTTTAATTAAATTAAAAAGTGTCCAAGGCCTTATTTTACGTTAAGATGCTTGTTAAAGTGTAGAAAACGTAGTTCACTTTAGCATTTAATGTAATAACTAACAATATTTTATTTATTTTTCTAATTTTAATTTCTTAAACAATAAACAAAAATTTGCTTTATTTTTTTTAAGTAAATATTTTGCGTGTTCCCTTTATAGTATTTATAATATAAATTTGCAAAGCTATTAAAAAAATAATTATATAAATTAAGAAACTAAAATTTTAATATTCTTGTCTTCTTACAACTTTACAAAAACAAAAAATAAAATTTTATTTCATTTTTATAAAGTTGTTTGAAAACAAAAATTATAATGCTCGATTCTTTAAGAATATTAAACAAGAATTAATGTAAAAACTACTAAAAAGTATCAATAAAATTTGAAAATTTATGGAAATATATAAATTTCGAGCATACGATGGATGCATTACTTTAAATAAATACCGTAAGTCAGAATGATAAAATTTAGTATCCAGCAAGTTTTGAGCAATTATTTTTGAAACAACGAGGGTTCATCCGATAGATGCATGAACAGATTGCACCGTTTCCGCTTAATTTACTTCTTTAGAGACAAATTTGATATTTTTTTTTCTCTTTATTTTTTATTTGCGATATAATTTCACCAAAAGCATTAGGAAACTTAGCTTATTGAGCTCCAGGAACCTACAATCCAACAATTTAAATGTGGTTTGTTTTTATTGCAAATATACTTCATTGTTATTTTGGCAGAAGCATTCTTTTTAATTAAAACTTCGAAGGTGGAAAAACTGCTTTAGTTTTATCAATTGCGTGTGCCAGTCAGCGTGTTATAAATAGTTTTTTTTTAAACCCAATATAGTTATCATTTTATTTTGATATGATAAAAAATATATTCTTGATAAACTTACCAAACATAAAGTAGATCTACTAAAAATATTTTAGCACATTCGGCAAAAACGTCTTTATATGTTTAAAAATATATTTATATATATGATTAACCCAATAGAGTTAGCAGATTATCATATTATTTTTATCTTCTAAACTCTTTTCAAATTAAATATTCTTTTGCAAAACAAATTTATTATTTAAAAATAAAAAAGGTAAACATTTATTTCCATTATAATTTCTTAGTGCTTTCTTTGTAATTCTCTAGCGACTGGCTGACTTGCCTTCGTAATCCGATGTAAGAGTAATCCTACAAAATAACTTCAAATTCCTACTAAAAAAAGTAAAAATACAAGTTAATCAGCGTATACAATACCATTTTTGTGTAGATACAAAAGAAAAATTATACTTCTTAGTGTTTTTCAGTATTTTTGTATTTTTCAAGTTAATAGAAGAAAATGTTAGCAATGTTATTTAATAAATAAAACTTTGAGAAAGTAAAATTCTTTGCGGGAGAGAAGAGTTGCAGGGTGAGAATTACTTAAATCAATAAAACAATAATATTGGAGCAGAAAGAGCCAGAGTGAGAAAAAGAGAGAGCTTTAAGACAATAAAAAGTATTTTGGCTTATTGCGTGCGCAGTAATCAAAATGTATACAAATTTGTAAACGCAACAGCAGTAACTTAACTTGCGTCGGTGATATTGGGTCGATGTTTCAAATAAAAATAACGAAGAAGTGGAAGTGATATAAGTATTAAAAACAAAATATTATTTTATAAATTGAAATACAATACACAAAAGCATACATACATATGTATATACCTATATTTGTTTCTTAATAAGCGACTTAAAAAATTAATATTTACATTATTATAATTGTAATAAATAAAAGCAAATTATAACTTAACTAAAACAAAATGGTGGAAACTGTAATAACTGTTGAACGTACTTCAACGGCACAAACCGCAACACCCACAACAGGTGGTGGAATAAGTGCACTTAGGATAAATATTGGATATTTTCAAGCAGTTCCTGGTATAATAAAAATAGTGCAATTTGTAAGTTTCAATAACATTAAAAAAAATATTTATTAAATATGTACATACATACGCACATATGTACTTGTGTACTATGCAAGTAACTTAACTATGAATATTGTCTATGCAAGTAATTACTATCATTAAAATCTCATGTGAATGCTAAGAGATATATTTTGCTTAAAGACTGTGTAAAAAAATATATGATATGTGTATCTACAGACATATACATACATGTAAATACATATGTATGCATCTAGTGTAGAATTAATAAAAACGAATGACTCAAGGGCCATAAAAATTCGTTTATTTATTTAAAACTTTTGAAGAAGAAACTTAACGGTTTCGATCGAAAAGTTCAATACGGCTGGAATAATTGATAAGCAAAAAATTCAATAAAAGCTCTGCTGCTGTGTTTCAGTACATGATGGTTATATGTATGTATTTCATACATCTCGAGTTTAAATATTAAATCGTCGAATCACCTAACCAAATTATTAGATACTTTTTATTATACAAATAAAATGAACCTATCGAATTTCTGGTTGCTGATTTGCTTTTTAAATCAATTTTTCTTTACACGCTTTACAAAATCTGCTATTAAGTTTCGTTTTTAAAAATTACGTTGTAAAAACAAGTTCTATGTCATTTGTGCACCAGAATTAAGTCATATATGTATGTATGTATGTATCAACAGAAGAAACATTGTGCGTTATGCGGTGCAATGTAATTAGTGCTGCCAGTTTTTAGAATTTCTCTCTAAACGTAATTGTGTTTTGAGGAAAAACGCGTTTTCCCTGTTTGGCACCATATTTCGCTTACAAAAACCTTAAGTCAAATTTGTTTTACCCAATTTGTGGTTTAAAACTGCTTATTTCATTGTTGTTAATAGTTATAGCGAAGCAGTTGTTTTTAATGCCACAAGTTAATTTCTACCCACCGACAAAAAATATCAAAGAATAGCAACATAAAAAGTTGCTCCCCTTAGTTTACTCGATTTAAAGTGTTTCTGTATCTATTGTAAATATAAAGTCATCTAAGGTTAAAGTTGATTCTAATTTTCAAGCAAATTAGAATGAAGTTAGACATTTTTACAGAGGATGTAAACAAAAAAGTCTGTTGACTCTTACGGTCAGTTTATTTAAACAATTTCAAATGCCAGTTTATCTGTGTGTTTGTAATGTGTTTCTTCTGAGCTCACTGTCAAATGTTTTGTTTTTAATTTAAATTTAAAGTTTTATTTCATTACTTTCTGGTTTCTTTTTTGTTTATTCAAACGTACATTAGACATACAAATATGCACATATATCGCTAGCGAAAATAAAAAAAATCTTTGAGACTAAAAAAAATTCCAATATTTTTTTCTATTAAGTTTTGTGCAATAAAGAAAATAATTTCAACTTTTTGGTAGCTACATGAATTTTCATTTTAGCTAACGATATACATACATATGTACACAAACGTTTATAAAGCAAAACAAAAAATTCTCTAGTGCTTTGAACAATACCATAGCAACAAAGTATTTCAATGAATTTTTTATTTAATTAGATAACGAGTGGTAACACCTGCCGTTATTTTCACAATTTTTTTAATCATAACTTATTGAAATAATAGTAACAATATTGTGATTAGCCGATTTATATAAATGTGGGTTGTACGTAAAAGTGGAAGATTAAAGGAGTTTATAAAACTTTATTTCTATTCCGTAAATTTGTGGCTCTAAACTTTTAGAGTCCCAGGAGTTTATAAAACTTTACTTCTATTCTGTAAATTTGTAACTCTAAACTTCTAAAATTACATAAATTACTTGATGTGATACAAAGAATAATTCACAGTAATTATATTTAAAAATAAAGTAAAAAGTCCTTTGCAAATTATGCTCATTATTTCTTGATTATCTGCTTTAGCAATTTAAAAACAGGAAATGTTGTGGTACTTCAAGAAAATTAAAAATCTTTTTGGATTTGTATGTTATGTATGTTTAATATTTTTTTTTAGAAAATTTCAAAAAGGCTTTTAGGAAAATTGTTTTTATCAATCAATTATCAAATAAATTCGCAGATGACACCACCATTTGTCATACGTATTAATTTAGTAAATATTACTTACTGCCTTCTTGATATTATTGTTTAAATACATATTGACTTAGTCTCTAATGTTAGAAGGACGTATCCTGTTTCATTGCAAAAAAAACTTGATTTTGTTCATAGCCTGGCTTGATCATTAATATGAAATTGACTTAAGTCAACTCTTATTTGTTCAAATATAAGACACATATATACATACATATATATATATATATATATATATATATATATATATATATATATAATTTTCTTTGCATATAAAAAAGACTTAATTTGTCTGTTTTTATTTTCATCGTATCTGGCCAAATGCCAGCGATTGACGTGCTCTTTACTTCACTTTTTATAGCGATGTTATTGGTTATTTTTAAAAATTTGCTTTAAAATACATAAATAAAAAACAAAAACATACTTATAAAATATATTTTTTATTAAATATATCTTCATGTTTTAATATTCCTATGGTTTTCAAAATTAAAAAAAGAAACAAAAAATAGTGATAAATAAAAATTACATCAGATTATGCTCGAGCTATTTAACTACAATTTTGAAGATGTGGCTTTTAAGAGAAAGGAAGAGAAACAAAAAGCTTTAGTAATTTAAGCTGCTCTTGTTTGTGAAAATATAGCTTGATGCCACAGAATCTCATTAAATAACTATTCCCATTGCACATTTATTTTATTATTATTATTATTATGCGAGAAAGTGAGCTTAGAAATTAGTGTCAAGTTACTAAAGAAGCAGAGAAATTGTAAGGACACATACTACATACTATGGATAAAAATTATCTTTATTACTTTACAAAATTTTCTTCAACAGTAGAACAGAATTTCAATGCTTCAATGTTTGCAAATTTAAATTAATTATACATATAATTAATTATAATTAATTATATAATTATTAATTATTTTAATTATATAATTAGTTAAAAGCTTAATTCTGAATATTACAAATTCACTTTGCTTATCATTTTTAATAAACTTTAAATGAAATGAATTAATTTTTCATTTGAAACATTCACTATACATACTATACTAAACTATACTATGAAAAGCTATTGCGCTATAGTGTGGTAATAACCTTTTCTTCTCTGCTAATAGTAATTTGACATTTCGTTTATATCGTTGTAGCTTTAAGAAATTGTTGATTGAGTTTTTCCAAAAATATTTTGTGTCTTCCTCTTTGCTTTGCAACAATTTTGATCTAGTTGCTTGTGGTTCAATTGTTGTAGGCGTTATTAAATTATTTCGAAAACAAAAGCGACGAAAATCGGTTGCTTTTGCCTCCAATGGTAGAATCGTATTTACACCGGCGGGAAATTCTGAACGAAATACAACATTGAAGCAAAAATCTGTTAAATACGCAGTATATTTTTATATTTGCATAACGTAAAGTAATGTTTGCTTAACTGACGTAGAGAAGCTATCCGTTTGCGTACAGGCTCTTTTTCATCATCAAGATTTTTTTAGATATAAACAAGGTAAACTATGTATTTTTACCGCTAGAATGTCTGTCTGTCTATCTGTCTGTCTAGAACATAAAAGAGTGTTTCTATAGAAGATCAGATTTTGATTTAATTTATTTAATCTTCACATAAGACATTAAAAATATATGTGCATTCATCTATAAATCCTTTTTAACTTTCTATATCGAACAAATCTTAAGTCGCATCTTCACAAATTGCATTTGTAAGATTTCAATTCTATTTTGTTTTTATATTTGTTTATTTTGCCAGATATTTTCTTTCAGTTGTACTCTTTGTTTTTGATATGAAATTTTTTGAAAATTCTTGTTAAGAAAATTCATGTTAGAAACATTGGAACCTAGACTGCAATCCCTGACAGCAATCCGAATGTAGTATAATAAGATTCAACTCATATTAACTCATACATAATAAATAAATATTATTTAAATGCTGCTTTTCATAACACTTTTATCAAAAATAATAACCGATGACGATATTCATATTTGTCATTTTCGAATAACCTTGATGTATTTTTGTATGTATCTAAGCAGAAAAAACAAAAAACAAAAAAGATGATTTAATAATAAAAAACAAACATTCTAACGATTATACAAATTAAGAAAACAATGAGACTTTATTATGTGAACATATAAATTTTGCTTTTATTATTTATTTATAAGCTTTGTGATTTATGTACATTTATAAACATTTTCTATGAATTTTCTTCTTTTTTTTAATTGTTGAACATGGACAGTTAAAATTCTCTAGAATAATGACTCATATTTTTATTTGTAACCCAATTTGAATGAAAAATAAATTATTAAAAGTTACCTGAGATACAGCCATTTTAAGTTTTTAGCGAAATTTTCATATAAAAATCAATTTTTTGTAGGTGATCTAAAAATTAGGCTTATTTTTGCGAAATTCCTCTTATTTACGAAGATACAGCCATTTTAAGTTTTTGGTGAAATCTTCTTAAAAATATGTCGTATTTCTTTCCTGATGCTATAACTCCAGAACGCACGATTCGATTTCCACGTTTTTGCATTAGTTGAAAAGGTCTCGGGCTCCGTGAGATTCAGGAACAATTTCAAGTGCAAAGCAGGAAAACAGCGCCATCTCTGATACATAGCATCTACTACAACGGCACCAGTACGTGGGTGTGTGGTATTCCTCACGAAGCGAAGCCATCTGGTGGCAAAAGTGGCGAACAGAGTTTGCCGGGTTTGCTAGTATATCAGACATATTTATATTTATTTTGTATCCTTTTTTCAAAGACACTAATTTTTTTAATTAGTTTCAAACAGTTTTGTGTTATCTATATTTTATGTTCCTCCAAACCAAAAAATATTGACTGCTTTTATTTACCATTTTTTTGTTTAAATCAACACTTTTTAAATAAATTTTATTAGTACAAAGAACTTTTATTTACATCTGCACTCGTAAATCAAACAAAACTTGTTTTTCAGCTGGTTTTGTTGAGGCATTTACAAACCACAAAAATTCTTGTGTATGTAAACATGTCAATTTATATGTTTAACCAAAGGAATTTGATTTAACCTTTAACACTAAATATTTTGAGAACGAGGGCAATCTTTTATAAACATGTAAATACAGATCGAAATAGGCGGGTAAATCAATATGTACAATAGCCTATATGAAATTATTTAGGAGGTAAAAAGGATGTGAAGCTAATAGAAAACCACCTGTAAGCTATTTTAACAACCTTTTTTTTAACGTTTGCTAAATTTTCACTAGTTTATATATGAACTTGTTGAACTATTGGTACGTCGTGTTAAGGTAAGCGATAATGCTTTAAGTACCCAAGGAGCTTAAAGTGCAACAAAAGCTGACGTAGTTAATGATAAAAAAAGCCATCGAGTCAGTAACTTGCTTAGACGATAACGTTAGTAAAACCTTGAGTGAAGTAAATAGATAACAAGCAAACATACTGCAAAATGTTTACTTAAAAAATTAAAAAAAATATATATACAGGATACCATGTGGAAGAAATGACCAGGGGAACTATGACAAAGTTTATATTGGGACAACAAAGAATAGACTTAAAACAAGATTAGCTGGTCATAGATGTGACCAAAAATATAGGAATATTTCAACACACGAGACATCCTTATCTTCACATTGTAAGAAATATAATCATTATCCAAAGTTTGAGGAAACATCAATATTAAATGTTGAAAAAAACTATAAGAGACGTTATATGTGAGAAATGTTAGAAATTGTTAATGTACCAAATGTAAGGAGAATAAATTTCAAAACAGACACAGACAATTTAGCGCAGAACTACAGGTCATTACAGTCAAAAGACACATACATAATTTTTTATAATTTTTTCATAAGAAAGAATTTGTTATTTAATTTTCGTTTCCTTGTTTTTGTATGTTTAAATATTAAAAATTTTAATTTTTGTATGTTTGTATGTATGAAGAAAATTATTTTATATGTTTTGTCAAATGTTTTCAAAAAATTTTTCTTTTCAAATTGTTATAATTTTTTGTTTTTGTAAAATGTAAAAATTAATTTCCTGAAGAAGCTTTCCACAGGAAAGCGAAATATCGAAAAAAATAAATCGCTAAATTTAATTAAAAAGACCGTTTAAAAGATTAGTACATATTTAATAAAAATAAAAAAAGGTCGAATAAAACTGAAAATAATTAAAAAATAAATTTATTAACACCTATTGATTTTCTTTCAGGTTACAAAAACCATGGTTACATATTGGTTTTTCGTAAACTGAAAATTAATTAGTGAATTCTTTTTATGCCATTTTATTCTACAATATTTTGAAATATCAAGACTTTTCTTTACAGAGTTTGAGAAACAATACTAGTTAGCATAGTCATAGATAAGCATGACTGCACCATATAAAAATTTTTTACCCTTCTGAATTATTTTCTTCTTATGGAATTTTTCTAAAACCTGACAATTTTCGTCTTCGTTTAAGAAAAACTAGAGATAGTTATTATAATGCTAGTTGATGATAATAATAGATGCTTTTTGATTTAGCTAATAATTTGATCGTTACTCAGTGGTACACGGCTTCGTTTCTTAATTTTTCTCATCCCTTGTTTTCATTGGTTTTCCTCTCATATTTAAAATTTTAAAAATAATTCCTACATTTTTCATTTGTGTGTAAAAATGAATAAAACGGGTCATAAAACACATACATATTTTTCAGTATTATTAGCCAGTTTCAAACAACGCAGTTAAATAAGCAATATTGTCATTTAAATTCCATAATATGATTTACCATTTTGGAAGAAATTTTATTTTTTTATTATTAGAGGTTTATTACCAATAATTTATATACATACATACATATGTAGTTGATAAATATTTATTTGTATGTGTGCTGGTGAAACTAAATATTAAATAAAAATTTTATACTTTTGCTAAAAGTGCAGCAGGTGTGATGATGTAAACTTGAAAAATACCTTATTACCATTTACTGAAAATTAAGTAAAATTTGAAACCAAGTTATACATACATACATATATACAATACGTGAATACATATATAGTCATTAAACGCTGACACACTAGAAAAACAACAATACAAAAGAAAAAATTAATATTTAGAAATGTAAACAAATGTTAGTATCCGATATTCTCAAACACACGAACGGAAAAATGATAAAATAAACTCAACAGGTTTCTGCTTTTCAAAGGCAAAAACAAAATAAAATGTATGTGAGTATTTGAATATGAAATTGTTTTTGCTTTTGCCAGAAGATGAGCTCAGCTTGTAAACAAGTTTTTTTGTTTCTTTTGTCATTATGAAAATGTTGAAAATTCACCGCTGCTTTCTAAATGTGATTCTAGGTTAAAAAGAATGAATGAATTGTTTGTTTATTTGAAGTTGTATTCGTGTGTTTAAATGTAGGTATAAATATAAACATCGTATGTATACGTATCTACTTATAAGATAAGATTGTTTTTATTTTTTATTAAAACTCATATTTTACATTTCAAATGACTTAAAACATTTTATTTAAACACCTACAGTTGTACTTATATATTTTGTTTAAATACGAACTACCCACAGTTACGAATAATTTTTAATATTTTTAAATTACTAATTGTTTACATTCAAACGCATATACAAGTATGTAAATGCAAAAATATTTGCTTTAACTTGTGTAAGCTTTCAAATATTTAGAATTGGGAATTAATTGCGCTCAGCATAATATTGACTGAACCCAACACTACAACACATATTAGTGATGTGGAGGAAATAATCGGTTAAATTGGGATATATTGCATTCCAGTAAATTTTTCGATTTTAGGGCGAAGAATTATGTCTTGGAGAATTATTTTTTTTTTTATTTCGTATAACATCTGCAGATATAACTACGGCTGTACAAATAAATATATGCGGCTTGTATGAACTTTCAAATTCCTTGTTTTGTTTTTTCTGTTTAATAAACATATTAAATCGAATATCTTGAAAATTTACTCGGTTTGCAAAAGTTTAAATAGTATTCAAATACTGGACATATCGATTATTTTAAGATAAACAGTTTGTCTGTTTTCAAAAATAACATAAAATAACATATCGCACCCTAAATACAAAAAGGTCACAACTCAAAATTTTCCAAAAGTGACTTTTTTTGCATAAATTAATTCAGAGTACACATCTCTAATTAATGCAAAAATTTCTTTCACATCACTATCTTTTTTAACTGAAAAAATACAGTTATATCTATTTTTGTGTTAAGTATGTTGCTTCTACATGATGAACTAAACAGTATTTTGTCTCTCCTAAAAATTTTAGTATTTTGAGTTCTGACCCTTTTGTATTTGGGGTGCGATATTTTAAGTTTTATTTAATCTAAAAATTGTTTGGCGTTTAACTGTCATCAACTTTAAAATTATGTCACCTTATATTTTATATGATTTAAGTATAAAAATATATTCTTAGGATTTTTAAGTATTTTAAATTTTTCTTTTCAATTTATACTCAAATATTGTTTATTTATTTGTTTTTTTAATAATTTAGATCCTTGGATTAATTTGTTTGATTTGCGCTTCACCTGCTTATAACGCAGCTACATCTTTCTTTCTGTTTGTTGTGGTAATTTCCTTTATAGCAACAATATTGTGGATCTTTGCTTACCTTTTAGGCATAAGAGAGGCGCTTAATGTTGCCATTAATTGGATTCTTACAGTAAGTAGATACATTTTTCTTTAAATAAAACTAATGCACGCATATTAAGCGAAGCAATAATTAGTCAAAGTTGAAAAATATTTAATGTTAACTAAAAATTACAAATCTTCAGTAGAGGCAAATAACTGTTTCTAATTGAATTTTTGTTTTTTTTTTGCGAAAGAGTAGAGAACATTATGTTAGACATTTACAGTGGATAGGTATGATTATTGTACATATTGTTACGAATGTGTCTTGCTTAAGTCTTAAAATAAAATAATTAAGCAATAAAGCGAACTACTGTTTACAAACTGCGTAGTAGTTTATACACACAAAACTACAATTTGATATGCTGTTTACTAACTGCCTGGCATGCAAGCAAAAAAAATACATGTATGCTGTTTACTATTTAAACGCACAAGACAAAAACTAATTTTACAACAACAAACATACATGCTGTTTAACATCTGCGTAGTTTTCTAAGAAACCCTTTTCTACAAAAGACAACTACAAATATATTGAAATAAATCCGAAGCAGAAACCTTATCAGCATAAAAACAGAAACAGAAACAACTATACACACAGCCATACAGGCGCCTATACATCGAATAAACAACATACAACAACAAAATGTGATACAAAGAGAGTAGAAGATTCTTAAATCTTCTAGACTTTAAAGGGACAAATATAAATCGGGGAGCGTCTGAGTGGATAATGAATCAGTGTAAAATTAAACCTCATCAAGTAAAGACGTGCATTTTAAGTAAATTGTTCTGAAGTGTCAACTTTGTGTAGTTAAAGTAAATAAAATTGTTATAAATTTAAAAATTCTAAAAACTGGTGTTATTTATTTTGCAATAAAGAACAAAACGTTTATAAAAGGTGTAAACATAACAATATGATTTCTAGCAAAATGTGAAATCTTTAGTTGACTCTCTTTAGAGGTAACTATTTATGGACCATATATTCGCCGTAAATAGTTGCTCTATCGCGATTAGTTTATAACAATAACACATACAATAGCAATAATACATACATTTCACATAACATTTCGTTTTTCTTTCAGGAACTTCTTAATACTGGCATTATTACAATTCTCTACTTTATTGGCTTCGTCGTACAATTGGCCAATGGTTATGGTGCACATATGGCTGCTGGGATATTTGGTTTCTTTAACTTTTTAGCCTATGCTGCTGGTACATATTTCTTATATTTGGAACACAAAAGTGGCGCAACAATTTAGAAGTAAAAACTTAATAAGTCATTTTGCCATATACTAAAACTGAAAGCAGTTCAAATAATTTTCATACCAACCAACCCAACACTTAGAAAGAGTATTGGCAGACATTTTTATCAAAAATATATACCAAGGAACAGCAGCTTAATATTTAATTAAATCTAAATTATGTCTGAATTTTGGACACTACAACACGAAATAGTTCAGTAAAGCACATTTATGTGCAATGAATCAGATTGCTGAATTCTCTAGTATTTATTTAAGACAATTCTTTAATTTGTTAAAGTAAATAAAAGAAATTAAATTAAATTAAATAGTCGTCGATCGCACCAACTTTAAATAAATTTAAATTTTTAACACCTGTCGTTTATTTATTTGGTTTTCATAAAATACAAAAAAAAATAATATTCATTAAGTTTTTTTGTTTGTTGCATGTATGCATTAACTTCAACTATTATATTTTCTGCTTTTATTTTTTACACTAATCTGTTATTAAAAAACTAAAATTAAAATATTTCTTTCAATTAATCAAAAGTTCTTTTATAAACTTTAAATATAGATTTTTTATTATTTATTATCGTAACTTCAACAATAAAATAGTTTTAAAATTGTTATTTTTATTTTTATATAATAAATAAGTAAATAAAAAACAATAAGGAAAATAAATAATAAATTTTACTTCAACAATCGACTATTTTCGGGGTTTTTCACTAGCAGTGAAAATGCAAAGCAGAACATTTCTTGTTCACTAAATTTGTAGAGTACTATTTTCAAGTATTTTATTTGAAATGTATAAAAATATGTAATTGGTTACTAACTAAATATTTATCTTAAGTTCGCTTTAATAAAAATAAAATGAAGCAATAAAACTTATAAAACTAGATCATTAAAATCAAGAAAAAGTTTAATTTTTTGCATAAAAACCTTTTTGAAACTTTCCTGAACACATAAACATTTGCACTCACTCTCTTTGCATGTGCATTATGCACACTAAAATTTCATATAAAAATCGTTGTTTTTTTTAAATAAATAGGTGATCACGAAATATGCTTATTTTCTCGAAATTCCTTTTATATACGGAGATATAGCCATTGTAAAATTTTTATTAAATTTTCATGATAAATTAATTTTAAATTTATTACAATTTTTCCCGAACCTTTTCGGTTTATTATTGATGGTTTTAAAAAAGAAACTCTTTCTAAAAAGGTATTGACTTGTTATGTTAACAACCAAAAAACATCCCTAATCCGAAGGATGTAAATTTAATTACAAGAACTTCGAAATCAATTTTTCATTTTTGAAAGCATATTCTTATGCCCGTATGTATAATCAATTCTTTATTTATGTAATATTTTTTATAAACATTTTTTTCCTGTCAGCCCTTCACAAAGAGTTTAGGATTTAATCCTTTTCTGCATAAATATAGTGTTTAAATATTTATATTTATAATGAGTAGTAGTCGTTACAACATTATTAAAAAGTAAGGGAACATTTTTCAAAAACCCTTTACAGACGAACAGTTAGCGTTTTCTTTAAAACTATGTATGATAAGACCAGCTCATTGACATGTAAAAAGTCAGACTGAAGGCTGGGGCACATAGAATCCGTCATACGTTGTATTTTTCAACTGACAAGTAAGTTGAAATACACGTTTTCTTATCAGCGTTGTCACAATCAATACGTTTCCGTCAACGCAAAGTACGAAAGTTGGCCAACTTTTAACTTTTGACGTACGTTGAGTACTTTGATATTTTTTATTCGCTTCTTCTTCTCTTTCTTGTTTTTAATTTTTTTTTCGCTCTATCGTAGTAAAATATTTTTAAAATAAAGTATAAATAATAATAATAAATAATGGAATAAATAGTACAAATTACCATTAATAGAAAGTCTAAGATGTCGTCTAACTCCATTTTAAATGTGCACTTTAATAAAACTTTGCTGCAAAAAAATATAAAATAAGAAAAACAAAAAAACAGCTGATGTCTTATCCGTTAACAAAGTGCTCATTGTGCCAACCTCATCCGTCGTTACTTTGACTTCAGTTAAATACGTCAAAGTATAACGCATGAAGGATTCTATGTGCCCCGGCCTTGAAGACATCTGTTTTTAAAATATTTTTACAAGTTGAAGTACATAGCTTGAGTTTTCAGTGGATTTACAAGAATTTTTTCATTTTATAAGGTAGCAATGAACTTCAGTGAGTGCAGTTTGTAATCTACATAAGACATCGGTTGCAAGTATTTCTGAATAGCCGTATTATCTGCGAATATAGAAGTTAGGCAGACATTTATTTAGGAAAGTCCGCTGTGTAAATGTTATATAATAAGGGTTAGTTTACGTGGAGTGGTTTGAACCAATGAAAACACTGAAACTGCGGTTTGACAGAAAGTTGGATATTATTCGGATTAATGTTGGTGGAAAATTTAACCTTATCATTTTACAACTAAAACCACTGCGCCATACAGAATCAAAAGCCGTCCTGATATTTAACAAAACCATACCAGTAGATTTTCCTAATTGCATATTAGAGCGTATATGTATAATTGCGTATTCTTATCAGAGGTTGCACTGTGTTATGTTCCAAACGAAAGCCAAATTGTTGTGTGGGAATTATGTGCTCCGCTTCTGTAAATTGAATAATTTTTTCTTTGATCACTTTTTTCAGTATTTTGCTGAAGGAAGATAAAAGGCTTATTGGTCGGTAGGATTATGGACAATTTGTGGCGTATTTTATACCTTTATTTGGTAAGGGCTTTAGACATTTGTTGGTTATTCCGACAGAGCCAGGACTTTTTTTTGCTTTGAGTGTCTTTAATACATATGCTACGTTGTCTACCGAAACGTTTAAATCGTTGCCCGAAGTGTGTTCGGTAAGACTGAATTGAGTTAAAACATACTCCACATCTCTAAAAGTTACCGGGTCATTGAGATTTGATGAAATTGAATGATTCAAACTAAATATTTGAGCCAGCAACTCACATTTCTCTTGTTTGGTACAGTATGTATAATGAATGAAATATATATTTTAAATTTATTTGAGAACATTTTTTTCATACAAAATTTGTTCTAAAGTACATTTCAAAAGCAAGCAGCTATACATACAATACTTTATAATATCTGGATTAAAGTCTGCAAATTATTTTTAGTGCTATCTAAAATGTCTCTCGTTGAAAAATATTTCACGTAAAGCATCGTTATTATTAGACATGAATTGTTAAGACTAATATTAAGATTTGTTAATTAATTTTGTAAAATTTGCTTGTGAGTGTATAAATTCATTAGAATTTTATTAAATATTAATTAAAAGCAATTGATCTGTGAAAAGCAGAAAAATATTTTCATGCTATAAAAGCCTTTTTTTAACATGTGCTTTAAATATTGACAAAAAAGTAATATGATTATTCTACGTGTAACGATGTTAACATGATATTAATGATGTTTTTGGAAGTCTCTTGTGAATGCTAAATTAAAATTTGCGTTATAATATTTATGGCTAAAATTGAAAAATTTAAAGTTTGATCGAAACATTTGGACCTTTTTTATTTTCTCTAGTGTTTTAAAACTTTTCAATTTAAATATGTCCGTTTAAAATTTCTACTAACAATATAAATAATATTTATGGGCAAATTTAAATCTATACTGCTCCAACTTTGTAAGACAAACTTTCCTTATCTAAATTCTCTCTAAATAAGTTTTTTAGACTATATGTCAGGTGCGTTGTCAAATTGTTAATAATACAAACTTTTTTCTCACATATAGATGGTGCTAGCACAGAAAAAAAACGGATTTTGACACAATAAATGTCAGAAAATCAGTACTGACAACCGCAGCTACATGGATTTCCTTCTTTTTGATACGTTCGCGTTCGTGTAAAATTGCCAAGAATTTTCACAAAATAGATCTAAGGTAATCTATGTGAAAATTCCGTTAATTTTGATGAAATTATGTGCATTATTATTAGATGAGTGTATACCTTGAACAGAGAGAAATGTTTAATTGCAAATAAAGTGAGCTCTGTACAAATTTTCGAATGAAAACCAACGCCGGTTTTTTATATATATACAACATAGCTTTCCAGTAAAACATTTTGAAAATTCTTATTACTACGAATGGACGAAATTATTTTAATTAAAAACAGATAAAAAGGCGGTTTAAATGTAAATCTTAATTATGTACACGTAAATGTATTTTGGAAGCAAATGTAAACGGAATTAATGGTGTACAAAAGTGAATTAAAATTTTAGTAGTGTTTTGTATGGATAAGTTTATCAACAGAAAATTTTCTGTTTTATTCTAAATTACCGTTTTCTTTAATTATTAATAATATTTTTTAGTAGTGTTTTGTATCGATAAGGTTATATACAGAAAATTCTCTAATTGTTTTATTCCGAATTACCGTTTTCTTCAATTATTAATAATATTCTTTTCGTTTATCTTAGCCATGGTGCGAATGAACGTATTAGCCGATGCTTTGAAATGCATCAATAACGCTGAGAAGCGTGGAAAACGCCAGGTGCTACTTCGTCCTTGCTCCAAAGTCATCATTAAATTTTTGACTGTAATGATGAAACATGGTTACATTGGTGAATTCGAAATCGTAGATGATCATCGTTCTGGCAAGATAGTTGTCAATCTAACCGGTCGGTTAAATAAGTGCGGTGTAATTTCACCACGTTTTGACGTTCCCATAAATGATATTGAAAAGTGGACGAACAATTTGTTGCCCTCTCGTCAGTTCGGTTATGTTGTATTGACAACATCCGGCGGTATTATGGATCATGAGGAAGCCAGAAGAAAACACTTAGGCGGAAAGATTTTGGGATTCTTTTTTTAAAGAAATAAATTAATGCACGATTTACAAAGCGGCATTAACAAACAACATGTTTGTATTTTATTTAGTTTAAAATAATTTCTTTAATTATAAAGAGTGATTTTGCTTCATTTAAAGCAAATAGAATAAACAATTATTTAATAAATCAAAATGCTGTGCGTGTAAGTAAATTTTGTTTTATATATAAACTGTAAATAAGTAAAGCGGGAAACAAAATCTTTAGTTAAAAGATATTGTATTAATATGTAATAGAAGTTGCAAAACGATAGCGATTTAAAATCGCGAAAATAATGCGAGGGATATGGGGCAAGCCCTTAACGTAGTCCTCTAGTATGTTTCCTGTCGTTAAAATTTTTACGAATTATTGAAATTACGATATTTGGATATCATCATGGACAGATGTATCGCCCTAGTAAATGCATTGCATAATGCATGATTTATAATAAAGTTATGATGTTGGAGTCTAATAGATAGTAAGCTCGCGCTAGCTGTAACAAAATTTTCTCTGAAAGACAGTTCTGGATTTGAACGCATACAGGAATAAAACGTTTCTAAATTTAAATAAGACAGAATAATGAACTCGTGGGATAGATGCCATTTCCATTATGTGATTTATACGGTGAGTATTGTATATCGCAATAAATTTGGATGACACCTTGTTTTAGGTGACAACATAGTTTATTGTATCTGATTTGTAGATAGATTGTGAGAAAAATATGTAACTTAGCGAATAACGCTAAAGTAATTATTGATTTGAAGTATGTAGGTAATTCTTATAAATTGGTTAATGTATAAATAATTGAAATGAGTCATGTTGGTAAACCCATTGTTTTTCTAACAACTTCAATGTTGTACCTACAACTGTAATTATATACTCGGGTTTATTTAAAATAAATTGGTGGGTAAAAATAGTAGACATTCGAGTTAAAGAATGTTTTATTTTATCTGTTAAATAGAACAATCTAATATTGTATGTATGCTAATTATCTAGATAGAATCTCATGCTTCTATATTTATAATGGTTTTGCGATTTAACAACAAATACAAGTATGTAAGTAAAGTTCATAATTAAGTAATATTTTAACTTAAATGGACAGAGAGAGAAACCTTGATTTAGATTTTCTCATCAGGAAAAATATGCAGATATGGAGATTGATCGATTTAGAAGCTATCGCTTTTATATCATAATTTTACTAAAATATGTGATTTTCGTTTTAATTCTATTATGATATCCGACAGGTAAATACTGTATTTTATAAAAAAAGGTTGGTAAATATGTTTTACAACAAGATAATAATTATTAGCAAGGTATTCGGTTGATTTAACATATTCGATATTAATGAGGTCTGTTTTTTAGTAGCGAAACATTTCGTAAACTAACAATCACAGGTTAGTAATCTATGCTAGCAATAATGAACCCAAATAAACTTTATTTTGTATTTTACTGTATAACGTAAAATAGAATTAAAGTTGTGAAATAATGGGAAATTGTAAACACGCTAAAATTTAAGAATAAATTCATTATAAAATATTTGTTAATAAAACAAGTTTTAAATAAATTATTAATCAGACTCAATAAAATAATTGATAATTAAAATATTATGTACCAACAAACATTGATTGGTGTAAATTCTTTGTGTTGTATTGTTTTGCAGTTAAAATTCCTGATATGTATGTACATAAGTTTGTGTGTACGTAACAAAAGATGAAAATTCACATCTTGTTTTGTTCATGCAATTGGAATTATTTTTTAACAAAGCTATTACTATTAAGGACAATTAAAAAAGAATTTTAAAGGCATTTTCAAATGGCTTCTGTTAAAACGTATTAATGAACTGACGAATATTTATTTCTACAGTGCTGCACAAAACAAGAAAAATTTGTCACCTACTTAAAATTCTTAAATTATATAGGTAGGTATACTTATTTCCATTATTCACATGACCGTGTACATCTGCTCCTTACCGACAATCGCCAACTGTATTTTTCTAATTAAAGAAGATAGTGAGTGATGTGAAAGAATTTTTTGCAGTAATTAGAGATGTGTAGTCTGAATTAATTTATGGAAAAAAGTCAGGTCTGGAAAATTTTGAGTTGTGACCCTTTAGTATTTAGGGTGTGATATGTAACTCGAACAGAATGGATGATTGATAGTTTTTAAGAAATGAGCAAGCAACAATCAAAAATATATATGGAAGCTGGACAAGGGGCTTAATTTACATCTCTGAAATATTTCGGAGCAGCTTGAACTGGAGGATTTAAGAAATAAACATATTCAAAGTTAAAAATTGGGTGGGAATATGAAAAATGGTTTTCACATTTTTATTGTGTTTTCCAAGAGGAGTGATTTTTTCGAAATTTTGTTTTAATTTTTTGCAATTTGCATGTTTTGTAAAAATGACAAGTAAAATGAAAGCAATGATTTGATAAAAGCTTAACAGATGGATATTGTTAATTAAAAAAAAAACAGATGCAGATTCGCTTCCGATAAGATTAAAGTTTATAGATTAGTTATAAAGAAGAAAATTTGCTTTACTAAAGAGTAAGGAGAAACAAAATTTAAAAAGAAAGCTGATTTTATTATCAGAATTTTTTTATATTAATAGGTATGCACATACATATGTATAATAAATAATGAAAGCGCTAATTTGGGCACAGGTTGTCTTAAATGACTTTAGTTTTTTAATAGTCGATCTTGATGAATCTTATTTAAGACAATGCGAACTCCGGCGATAAATTTAATTTTTAGATCAAACATTGGTTTTATTACTTAATTAATATAGGTATTTTGGATGATAACGACAAAAGTGACAACAGTATTTTCACCTTTGATTGAAATGCTGAAATTCATATAAATAAAAAGAATTTGAGAGAACTTTCTAGGAGTTACATTTTTAAATTAGCTTGATATTAAGGTCTGCGTTAGATAATGATGCTATAATACTTTATCTTGTATTAGCTAAAAACTTAATTTCGTAACTTTCGCTGAAATCGAATAACATTCGCGAGATATTGTTTGCATGCTTATTCCAAACTAAATTTCGTAATCATCTTTCTTGAGCAATAGATGTCGTCAAAAGATTTGGAAATAGTTTTCCCGCATGTTTTCAACATTAAAAAAAACTCATCTGAAAATGTTGCTTTAAATACTTTTATTTTTTGCTTGCAATTTAAATTAAACAACAAATTAAAATCATGCAAATTTGAATTTGTTGAATATTTTAAGGAATAACGATTAGCTATCGTTGTACCATTATAAAAGATTAGTTTAACAGTATACATAAAGTTTAAATTGCAAAATCTTGACGAAGGTAATTCCTTTGTCGAGGGCCTCTTATGGGTTTAATACATATTATATTATTTTTGCTGTGCTAAGAAGTGTTTAGTAATGATTTAATAATTGAATACAATAAAGAACTGTGTGTAATAATATATCAAATGTGTAACTGCCAGAGTCAAATAGCTGATATTTTCCAGAACAGAATGCACTATGAATGTGTATATTTAATGAAGATGCTCTTCGTCATAGATACGGTTGTTGCAACAGCATTTATGAAGCGGCGGCAAAATATTCCTTAGCTTTCTTTGGATCAGCAACCATGGCTTTTTGACCGGGCTTCCAGTTAGCTGGGCAGACTTCACCGTGTTCATCGGTGAATTGAAAGGCCTGTACTAGACGAAGCGCTTCATCGACATTACGTCCAACGGGCAAGTCGTTGATAGTTATTTGACGTAAGTTTTGCTTTTTGTCAATGATAAATAGACCACGAAATGGAATACCAGTCTCCTCATCCAATACACCGTAATCTCGAGAGATTCGCATTGATTTATCGGCCAACAATGGTATATCCATTTCACCTAAACCACCTTGTTTGCGTGGTGTGTTCATCCAAGCTAAATGTGTGTATTGACTGTCAGTAGAGCAAGCAATCACTTCGCAACCAGCGTTACGAAATTCAGCAGCACGATCGGAGAAAGATATTATTTCAGTGGGGCAAACAAAGGTAAAGTCCAAAGGATAAAAGAACAGAACAAGATAAGTTCCTCTATAATCAGAAAGGCTAATTTCCTTAAAAGCACCACCTACGACGGCAATACCTCTGAAATCGGGTGCAGGCTTTTGTAATTTAAGCATCTGAAAGAGAAATATTATTTTATTTAAAATTACGATTTTTAACGAGTTCAAATGAAAAGTTTATATGTATATAAATCTTGTTTACATTCTTTATACACATACATATGGTGTATTTGTAAAAACCTTCACAGAAAAAACTATGGGATCCTATTTCTCCTTTGATTTTTAAACGACTTTGTTTACTCTTTCAGCTATGTGCTGTCTGATTTAAATTGCTGCTATTACTTGCGATAAATACAGATGTATTAAAAAGATGAATGAAGAGTGTCGTATATAATTAAAGACAACAATTTTTCAATAATAAATTTGATCAAATGTGTTTAATTAATTTCAGTGTTGGAGCAAATTCCGTTTTTAAGAACGCCTTTTTAAGTTTTATGTTTGATATAGATTATTACAATACCAAAATAGAATAAATTTTAGTACATATTTACTTATGTATGCTAAAAAGGTCTCTGTTCTTTTAAAAGAACAAAACCTTGCAAAAATCGTAAGATGCGAAACAGGAATGGCATATACATACATACATTTATGTATTTATGTAATACTTTCATGTGTACAAAATACAGATTTATTGTCGAAATATGCTTTCACATTCGTAGCTAACCGATGTTCGATTACTATCGCAATAATTCTTATCAATAATAGGTTTATAGGTACTATGTATACTCATAACACTTTTATTAAAAACCATTTAAAAATTAAAAATTTGTTGGATGACTCTACGTTTGAGTAAAGATCTAGAAGCTAAACAAACGGCAAAACGACCATTAAATCTGTATGTTTGTAAATGTGTAGTTATAATATTTTTTATTAACTTTAAAACAAATTACTCATATAACAATGTAGATTAAAAAACAAACTATTTCCTACAAAATTCTTGAAATTTTTAAAAAAACTAACTAATTTACACAACTCTACTATTAATTATATGAAAATATACATAATTTATAATGTAGTGAGAAACTAATTTAAAAACACTTAATTCTCTTTTGTATTTAACTCTCACCTTTAAACTGTTTTTAAATTTAAGAAAAAATATATTTCACTTAACGAACTATGCAGCTTCAGACACGTCTCACTCGAACGAAAGTTTAAGAATGTCCGTAAATCTTCTTCGACAAAAAAAGTAACCTTATAATGGCGCAAAGCCGGCAAAAAAAGACTTGTTTCTTGTTAGTGTTGCAAAAAATTGGTTTCCGAGTTCTTTATTTGCCGAATTTGTGAGAGCAAGCGAAACAGCTATATAATAATAAATAATAAAAAAGCGTTTGGAAAGGCAGAGATGGTAGTCGAATGTAATTATCAGGTACTTTTTTTCCAACGTTTAAAATTATTTTTCTAATAAATTTGAATTTCACATTAGGTTAATTAAAACAGTTGTTCAGAAGAAACACCATAACTTCGGATGCTCAAGAATTTGATGTCTATATTACTACTATTACTACTAGACGCTTTATGCGATGGCGTCTATCCATAAATCGTTAACAGACTATTTCCTTGCTCCTAATCAATCAAACTTTATTTAATATTTTCTCTAGAGTGAATTTATATCGACTAACTACTTTCGGGCTGCATTTCCACCTAAGATTAAAAACGTTAGTGATTTAAATAAAATGCTTATAACGTAAAATATATTAAACTGCAATTATCACGGTCGATGTCATTTTGAAAATGAAACAGAAAAATAAAAATCAAACTAAATGGTACCTATAATGTGTTTCAATTTAGTACAAGTACATTCTCTGTTTAAAAGCTATTTTCATTATTGCCAGATAGCATTGTGACAATATCATTGCCATAACCATTTTTCCGTAAAACTCTCGTATAATAAATTCTTAAAATCATGGAGTACATTTCTTTTAAAAATTGTATTTAGATTTAAAAATTTAACGAGTTATTAGTCTCTTCTCCAATATTGAACATTTTTTAAATTTGTAAATTATATAGTTAAAAAAAAATTCAATTCGACGAGAAAATTATGCGTAATAATTATTATATGACAATGCTAATTAAAAGTGTCATTGAATGTTGTGGAAACTTATACTAAGATTATCTGCTATATAAAATAAATGGCGATAAATTATAATTTTTATTTTATTAAGCCAATAGCACACTTCTCTTGTGAGCACACGGCATTGAACAACAACAATATTTCATTTGCATGTGGTTTTATATATTATTAATATATTATATTGGTTTTAATATATTATAAACTGGAAGTTATTCAACAAAATATTGAATTAATATCATCTATTATAGACTAATTAGAGCAACGTACCTTTGATATCATATGTGTGCTAAAAATATTTTATATTGCATTGTAATTTTTATTTATGTTTTAATGTTGAAAATAAATTTTTTTTAAATAAATTTTTGCACAAAAGTTTTTAAAACTTTGATCTGACGTGAGAAATCTAGATTTAAGCCAGTCCATGTCGTTACCGACGACAAAAAATGTAAGATTCAATAGAAAGTTCAAGCTTTATTAAACATCATCAGTGCTTACGTTATATGGAAAAAAGTGCTCACAACTATGTAAGCGTTGCCATACAAAAGTGTTTTCTAATCGTATCAAGTAAGCTTTTATTCACATTTTCATAATTGGAAAACATCTAAAAAAACTTTAAATTGACATTTAGCCATACACTAATATATGTCAACAATGAAAACCACAAAAGTTCACAAAACCAACTGTCGTATTGAAAATAACCATCGCACAAATACACTTGAATCCAAAACATAATAAAAAGTTAGTTGTGATACAAAACTCAAAGATAACGGTTAAGAAATAGAAAGAGAACAAATGCTAACTTCTGTTTCAATTAAAGTAAAAGAAAAATAACACATCAGATGTAAACTTTTATCAACTGTGGCTGTTGGTGTTGTTGCTGAAGTTGGTTTTTATTTTGATTGGGAAAGGATATAATACATGTAAACACACAATCATACGCCAAAGAGTAGAGAAAAAAATCGGAAGACATTTACCGTTGTGTTAAGTAAAAATACACATAAAAGGTTAAAAATAATTTTATTTTGAATAATTATGTATGTGTCAGTTTGGAATTTTTAGAAGTTTTTGTTAAAGCATTAAGCATGCTTTTCTATAGGAAAATAATGACTGACCAAAGTTAAGTTTAAGTTAAAATAAAAATGTGCGTATATTGACTAATAAAATAGTTTTTTTTGTAATAAAAGCAAAGTGAAGCGAATATTTACAACGAACTAAAATAATTTTTTGTAAGAAATAACCGTTAAAAACAAGCCTTTTTAAGGAAAATTTTCAACCCGACTAACTTCTAGTTATTTGTTAAAATTACATACAGCAGACGTTTTTTCAATATGAATATTATAAATTCCTTTAGCGGAGGTGATGGAGGTAAGTTTTAATTAAATAAAAAATATGATTATGCATAAACTGTCTACATTAAAGAAAAATAAATAATAAACTTATCTATTTACAAGTCACTTTTATAAACATACGTAGATCCGAGTACAAACGTACGTGCGTACTTAACAGATACATATGTATGTATGTACATGTAAGTGTTTGTCTATTTTCAAATTACTTAAACGAAAAATTTATGGAAAAACTTTTACTCTTTATACATGCATGCTTACTTCTCCATATACATATCAATATACATATGTACATACATATGTATGTCCTGTATGTATAACAAAACTTACTATTTTTACTACGAAACGCTTTGTAATGTCAAGCATATGGTCAACTGCCATCAAAGAACATAAAAGCAAGAAGGCATAAAAATGGTGTTAACAGAAAAAATCATTAAAATAAAAATACAAATACATGGAAATAAAAAATGGAAAAACAAAGGAAAAATTATTTTGCTTCGTTAAAATCTGACAAACACGGCAGCTGCAGAAACCCGCTCTTTTTCCATTATCTTTCATTTCCTTTCATTTACAATTTTAGAGATGCCAAGACTATTAAATAACGTAACATTAAATGCAAAATTATATGGTTGGAATTGTTCGAAATCTCTTTTATTCAGAAAATCGACGATGAAATGTTTTCTTAGATGTGTTTTTTCTATATGAGGGTTATAGAAAATCTGTATCAGAATGTCGCACATCCGAAAATAATAAATTTTGCTCATTCATGTTTTAAATGAGAGAAATGTTAATGTGTTTAATGTGTCTTCAATATGTTCATTTTTGTGATAGAAGAAAAGATTTGTTTTACTTTATAAGAATAAAATTATTAATGAACGATGAACGCTTTTCTAGATATTGCTATCTTGGCAATTGCTCATTTTTGATTAAAAATAAAGAAGAAGAATTTTGTTTTATTAATTTGCGAACATAGCATAAATTTACTATTTTTAAAAAATAATCGTCACATTTTATCACCGATTCCTATACTTTGACATTGTTTTAAAATATTTGGATATTTAGATTTCTAAATAAAATATTTCAAAAGTCTCTATAGTTAAAGAAGTTAGAAAATAAAAGATATTCGTAATTTTTGATACTCTTTTCATACATATAATTTTTACTTTCTTGTCTTCTCGACATTGTGCAATAGTTAAAATCAAAAAGAGAATCAAGTTGATTCTCTTTGATTTCAAAAGTATACTCATTTCCATTTGAGATTTCAAAAATTGTCAGCGGCTTGAGACAAAATATTACTTTTTTCACGTTTTTTTTTTTTTTGAAATTTTAGACACATATGCAATGCATTTAGTTGGCATCACTATTTAAAATATCCTGAGTAAAAAAAAATACAAATTATACTTCTCATTCCGTTACGCTCTTGCTATAACGGTTAAAGTGTGTGTGTTTATGTGTGTACACACATGCATATTCAGTATTTTTATTTCTCGATTCAAGGGAGTTTATCAACACGTTCTTTCATTAAATGTGAAAGTCAAGGTTGCTTTATTTCTATGTTTTTCTAATGATTTATTATGATTTTTATTCATCCTGTTTTCAATTTTTTCTGCTTGCTTCGTGATTTGTAGCTTCGATAGCCTTTACTTAAAACGCAATACAACATTTTGGTTATTTAGAATAAAAAAGCGGTTCGTTTGATTTAGATTTGCTTTGGTTCGAAGTTATTTGATGCCATACTTCTGTTAGTTAATAACAGTATATAATAGGTAATGTCAATATAGATGACCATTTGAAAGTTGTTTTTCAAGAAATTAATAATATTAAAAAAAATATATATATTTTAAATTGATTGAGGTAATGTGTACTCTTTTTCAAAAATGTTACTTTCAATCTGTTATTGAAACCTGGAATCGAATTAAATTTTTTTAAATCAAGTGTTTTTCAAAAACTTAAAATTTACTAATTTAAGTTTAGTGAATTATTAGTACGTTCTAAGTATAGTTCGTATAAAATTTCTATACCTCAAAAATCCTTTTAACGAAGTACAAATATGAATAAAAATTATAATCATACATACATACATACATACATAACAAAATGAACTCTATTAATTTGTTAATTTTGTATTTTCTCTAACGAAAGATGTAGAACTTAAAAAGAAGCTAATTGCTTGCGTGAAAAAGGAGGTTAAACAGTTGATGGAAGAAGCTGTAACAAAAAAATACATACACGAAGAAAGCAGTTCGATAACATCCCTATGTGCTGCTGTGGAAGCCTGCCTTAGTCATGGTCTACGCAGACGGGCCTTAGGACTTTTTAAAACTTCATCAACAACAGCTCTGATACAGAAAATAGCAAAAACCTGCCTGGAAGCGGATTATGTGAGTCGACGATTGCTTGAAATCGAAATTGCCAATGAGAGTAGCACGGTGGCTGGCAAGCGATCTTCCTCAAGTAGCGATAGCATTATTAAGCCTAAACTGCTGAACAAAGGCAGTAGCAATTCAATTACAACGATTAATACTGTGTCCATAAGTTCATCTTCAGGTGGGCCTGTAGTCAAGTAAGTATTACAATGCTATAACGATCGAATGGAAGAAATATAATAAAATGTACTTTTATTTTCCAGATATTTGTGGATACGTGTGGCTTTGTATGAAAAACGTTTGGCAAAAATTATAGAATATTTAGTGAGCAATGCCACTAATTACTATGAACGAGATGCGCTAGTCGCAGATCCCGACTATGGTTCCATATTGAGTTCATTGTTGGTGGGTCCCTGTGCTTTAGAGTTTACCAGAGCCAAAACGGCAGATTATTATTTTTCCGATCCTCCGGCTGATGAACTAGTACGTAATATATATTAAGAGCAACGTTGTATACATAATTATATTTAATTTAAATAGTTACAGAGGCACCGCATTAGTTCGGGTAACCGTACGCCGCCCACATGTCATCGACCTGTCATTAATTTTAAACGTAGCCTACACACAAGTTCAGAAGATACTAGCAGCGGCTCGTTTAAGGCCAGCTCTCCAGCTAGCGTTGCTAAAGATTATGTGGAGTCACTTCATCAAAACTCACGTACCACTCTACTGTATGGTAAAAATAATGTACTCGTTTTACCGGTAAATTTGTTTAAAATGATTTTGTTTGAAAGTTTATTCATTTATCTACTCGTTTGCAGAAGGATGTTGTTGAGCCTATGCCAGGCTATTTAAGTCTACATCAAACTGTACAATCCTTGACTATTAAATGGACACCAAATCAATTGATGAACGGTTATGGAGATAGTGATGGCAGTGATATGAGCTCCTATTGGACGTATGCACTAAATATTAATGTTGATGAAATTGTGTATGTCCATTGTCATCAGAATCGTGGCGAAGATACGGGTGGTACAATTATATTGGTTGGTCAGGATGGAGTGCAAAGGCCTCCCATACATTTTCCTGAAGGCGGCCATTTGCAATCATTTCTAAGCTGCTTAGAGACCGGCCTTTTGCCACATGGTCAATTGGATCCACCTTTGTGGTCTCAAAGAGGTATTGGAAAAATGTTTCCTTGGCCTAAGAATGTAAGGCGACGTATTTTGCCTTCAGTTATGGAATCCACCGATGAAACACCAATAGACTATGTCTTCCGAGTTGTCAGCAAAAGTCAACATGAAGAGTTTCGTGAGTTTACCGTAGATGAATTTTAACGCTGCGTTTGAATAATATTTTTTTTAATTGTCAGTGGCTACACATCCCATTCTAGAGCTAGGCCGTACCAGTCCCAGACGTAAACATTTAGGAAGTTGTTCTACAACAGGTAGCAGCGATTGCTCCAGTAAGAGTCTATCAATGGAACAAAGTACTACAGAGTTGCCACTGGTAAGTTGTTAGACACACATATTCGAAGGCTCTTTTAGAAGTGTTTAGTGTGTAGTGTGACTTATCAGTTCAAGTAGTCGTCACATAAGTAGTGCAACAAACAGTCTTACACGCCGGAACATTTGGGCGCATTATAGAAATATCCAATATCGCCAAATATGCAGGTGGGAATAAACAAACTAACATTGTTAATGCATTGCATTAACATAAATATTTTGAAACGCACTGATCAGCGTGTGTGGACAACTAAGTCAAGGGCATTATTTCAAAGCCACTTAGTTATTTAAATTGCATCTGAGAAGTGTAACGTGAACTAATTATTGCATGTGCTTTCGATGGTAAAACGTGGCACCAGTCGCCTAGTCTAGCAGGAGCCTGAAACTGGAAACTGCAGTGTCCAACCGTCCGCAGGGCTATGGCCCTGTACTGATTATTGGTGCGGATCTTTGGGGAGTAACATGATGGCTGTGGTTTAAACCCAAAAAAATATTATACTAGAATATTATAAAAAAGACTCTATAGATCCGAAAGCAAGTTAATATAAAAAAAGGATTTTTAATACTAAGATACATACATAACATGTACATACAATTATACACAAATTCACATACAATTTTATAAAGATGAAGGTTAAATAATAACGCTTATATCTGAATAAGTTCCATCGCAAAGCTAATAAACTGCTAATAATCTGTTTTTATTGTTTAAGATACAGGCAAATCAAACGGCAAGTATTGAACTTGTTTGTTCGACAATGAGACGTCAAATTATATCAAGAGCCTTTTACGGTTGGTTAGCATATTGCAGACATTTATCTACTGTACGAACGCATTTATCGGGACTGGTAAATGGACGAATAACACCTGATTGTAAGTCAATAAAAGAATCTTATGGCAGCATAACTTTTATAACTTTTATTAAAACTTTTAAGTGGCTGCGAATGAATCAGGCGTAACAAAAGAGAAATGGCAAGCTTTACACGAAAATGGTGTTATCAACAGCCAGGAAGAGGTCTTCCGTTTAGTTTATTTTGGCGGGGTAGTTCATGATTTACGAAAAGAAGTTTGGCCATATCTTCTGGGTCATTATAGGTAATAGTAGATAATCGGAGTTTTATATTTAAATAATGATTGAGAATAATAATTTTTTAATTTAGCTTTGGTTCTACAATTGAAGAAAGAAAAAAATTGGATGATACTAACAAACATTATTATGAAACTATCATGAGTGAATGGTTGGCTGTGGAGGCTATAGTACGTCAAAGGGAAAAGGAAAAGAATGCCAAGGCTTTAGCGAAAATTTCAGCCGAAAACAAACGAAATGGTATTAAAAACACTGTCGAGCCCGTATGTGGTGGAACAAAATTGGAGAAAGGTGATGCTGACAACGACATTTTCGATGATCAAGACTTTTCCGATATATCTGATCCTGGCATGGACTTTGATGACGATATTATGACAGACATTCAGGAAGAGAAAGATTCAGGAAATTGTGAAGATGAAGAAGATCCACTAGAAGAAGATATAGAAATATATTTAAAAAAAGGCAGCTTAGAAAGGACAATAAAGGAAGAATCCATAGAAGCAGAACATATGGAAACCATTTCTGTGTATATTTCCGAAAAAAATGACAAAAATAGAAATGACGAGAAGAACAATGAATTCTTAGAAGACGATATTCAGAAAGAGCAGGAAATAAAAATCCACAACAAAAACCATTTCGAAAATGTAGAAGCAAATTTAGCCATAGAAGCGGTTACCCATAACGTATGTGAACATGGTGTTGTGGCTTTGGAACAGGATGAAAATGAGCCACTATCATTACAAGAACATTGTTTTGCTGAGTCAGAACCTGAGCAGGATGCTAGATTAACTCCAGATCATGGCGGTATGCTACTGTTAAGCATAAAAAGTTCTCCTTCCACATCATCTTACGAAACAGTAGGCAACGAATTTACAGAAATTTTAGAATTGGTTCATGATAATGGACTGCCTGCAAAAGAATTTTTAGATGAAAATGCTGTTAAAATTAAAGAAAATTGTGAGAAAAGCGAAGTTTTTGAGCTTACGGAAAGTGTTGTTAACGAAAGTAGTTTCCGTAAATATCGAAGTGCCGAAGATGTCAGAGAGTCCACCAAAATGACACATGCTGTAATAATCACAGAAGCAGCATCAAATGATGCTCTAGAGTGTACTGATGAGCCCACCGAAGATACATCCCGTAAAACAAGTTTAATTTCTCCCATGAACGAAGATATAACTGTTGTGGCATCATTGGATGCTCTACAGGAACCTAAGTCGGCCTGTGTTTCGCCAGCAAGTTCAAATGGGGGCGTATATAGTGTTCGTTAAATATTTACATTTTTTATGCATAAAATATTAATTTTTTTTAATTAATTACAGTGCGAGTTCTTGGAAAACTTTGCTTTGAATTTACATCGTATCGAAAAGGACGTTCAGCGCTGTGATCGTGACTATTGGTATTTTGCTAATGAAAATTTGGATAAACTTAGAAATATTATAACCACGTAAGTAGAAATATTCTTTTATGTTTTCTGAAAAGTTCTAAAAAAAATTTTTGCTTATACAAAGTGTGATCGGAGTTATGAATTTCCAATTTTAATTTCTGTGAAAGCCAATTCCGTTTTATTTCTATATTTCTGTACAGAATTCGTGATAAGGTTTACATCTGCACCGACAGTGAGCCATAATCAGATGGTGGCCATTACCACTGTGAATGGTATGTAGCGCCACTCTCGCCCTAGAAGGCCTTCGAATCCGTGCACTCTCCGGTCACTCCTAGTTGCAATTTCAAAAGCTCGAAGTAGGTCGCAGCCTTTACTCCTTGCTTAAGAGTTGGAGACTTTCCAACTCCTGCTCCAGAACGTATGAAGCTTAATATAATTAAGAACACGACATCATTCATACTCACTGGACCTGAACCATTCATTGTGTTCATTGTGAATGATCCGACCCACAAACTCTCACGAGGGCCTCGAAACCACAACCACCACGATACTCCCATATAGGGGCCAACCTCAATAATCAGCCAGAGAACAGCTAAATGTCTAAAGAGACAAATAGTGAACTCTGCGAGCCTACTGATTCCCGTGGAAATATGTGGATTGTCCAGATGGCTTCTACTATAGCCTTTAAGACTATCATTTGCCCCCGGGGGGATTTCTGTACAGACTGTTATAAGAAACTCTTAAATAAAAGAAAAAATGTCTTCCAAAAGAAGTAAAGAAGCTGTAGAATAAAATTCGAACATTTTTGTACACAGCCGTCCAGTTTTTATAAAAAAAAAAAGTTTCAGAGAGATGAATTCACACTAAAATTTCTAATTCTAATAATTTTTTTTTAGGTACGTATGGGAACATTTGGATGTGGGATATATGCAGGGAATGTGCGATTTAGTGGCGCCTTTATTGGTTATATTTGACGATGAAGCACTAACGTATGGATGTTTTTGTAAATTAATGGTTCGCATGATCGAAAACTTTCCCAATGGTGGTGCAATGGATATGCATTTCGCTAATATGAGGTGATAAAATAGCACACTATATCATTGAAAACAATATACGCACGTAGATATAAACATACTTGTACTTATAATCTTTAAACTTTAGATCTCTGATACAAATTTTGGACTCGGAAATGTATGATCTAATGGATTCGAATGGTGATTATACACATTTCTATTTCTGTTATCGTTGGTTTTTGTTGGATTTCAAACGGGAGCTAGTTTATGATGATGTTTTCTCAACTTGGGAAGTCATTTGGGCGGCGAAGCATGTCGCTTCGGGTCATTTTGTATTATTTTTGGCATTGGCTTTATTAGAAACTTATAGAGATATAATTTTGTCAAATAGTATGGATTTTACAGATGTCATCAAATTCTTTAATGGTAAAAACTTAAATTGTTTTTTTAATTAAATAATTCAAATGATTTAAATTTCTTTTTGTTGACAGAAATGGCTGAACGTCATAACGCCCAATCAATATTGCAGTTGTCACGTAGTTTAGTGTTGCAACTGCAGACCATAATTGAGAATAAATAAATGTTTGGAAAGAAGAAATAGATACAGTAAGCATGCAAAAACATAAAATGCTCATTTAAACTATATAACACAATGTAGATCAGGCAACAATTAATAAGAAAACTTTTACAAAAATGTACACAACTCAAACGGTGTCAGTACGCAGTTGAATAAAATAAACTCTCTTATATAGTAGAAGGCATATCACATCGTAAGTAGCGAGAGTTATCGTAAAGATCAACTTCAATATATTTAAATCTTGTTAAGCAACAAAAACTTAGTTTATAAAAGTTTATAAAAACGGCTGGGATTGGATTTTCGTCTATTAAACTTGAAAAGAAAAATCGCTAAAACAAAAATAAACCAAAGTGTGAAATATATAATCTAAAGTTACCTGAACATCTTCACTTCCTTCAAATATATTCATATACATATAAGATTAAAAATTATAACACTAGCCAACAAAACCGGTTTTAATATCTGTTTGAATGTCTGCAACAGCCTCTTACAAACACGTAAACACTTTTACACTCTTCCATTATCCGTTTTCAATTTTTACATAAGAATTTGAGAGTAATTGTTGGACTGAACAGCAGTTTGAAATGTTTTAACAAAAACAAAAAAAAAAAAAAACGAATTATTTAAAAAGTAGCGTTGCAATTTGAGAGCAACCGTATTTTAACGCTTTTAGATTAAACTCTTTAATTTGCATATATAATGATTTAGGAGCAGGAGCCTTAATTAACTTTTAAAACATATATTTTGGATTTTGGCTTTTTGACTTCTTAACGTTTAAGGCTTAATTTGTTGCAATAAACGTTGACGTAATCTACTTTAAATGGTTCTAGATTCTTATATTCTTTTTTAAACATTTTTTGACTGAATTTTTTAAACATTTTTCCAGTTTCTTTTTTGTTTTTACTGCATGCAGCACCGATTAAGTATTCAGATTTTATATTTCTTTAAAAATGTTAAACATTTTGTGGAATATTTTAACGATGTTATAACAGAAAGGGTTGTCAAAAAAAGCAAGATAAAATTAGCCATTCCTTAGAAAATAAAATGCATAATTTATTATAATTATAATTTAGAGGAATTTAATTAAAATTATTGTTAAATCCACTGATGAGCTATATGAACAATAGTAAGTGAAATGGCCATATTCTTTCCCCCACTGTAATATACTTATATTAATTTTTTTTTAATAATAAATATTTCATGGGAATATCATAAAATATTTATTAAAGGAATCTAGCACAAATTAACGTAGATTGAATTTTTGTAAAATATTTGAGCAAAACTTTAACTTTTGTTTAACAACCCAAACTCCAAACAGGTGCAAAATGCTTAAACGAATCCGGAAACAACTGCGAAAAGCACATTTTTTTTTACAAATAAGCACAGAAATGTGTTTGTTGGTAAGTGTTATAATTAATATAAAAATACGAAATAACCAAATAAAACAAGAAAATAAAGTTAGTAGGGAAATTAATGCAAAAAAGTTAAATGTAGAAATAAATTTATATACGATTATAAAAATAAATACAGTGTATACATACATAAATATTATTAAAGATATGCATTGTTATTAAGATGAGTATTGTTATTGTTTGTTACATAATGATGTACCTTCATATTTTTAAATATATACAAATGTAAAATACTACTATATATTCATATATATACTATATATATATATATATATATAAATAAATAAATAAATGTGAAATCTGTTGCTTTTTTACCAATAGAAATAAAAAAATAAACATAAAAAGAAAATAATTCTCTGTTACTTATATTTACAAACAACTAAATCAAATTGAAATTATTAAATACATAAACGTATGTATGCATACAAACTACAAAAAAAACAAAAACATATTTATATATACAATAAAAACAACAACAACAGTCAGCAAGAAAGAAATGTTTATGTTTTTAATATAAAACTTAAAAAAGAGAACAATAAAAATATTGGAAAAAAATTTTATATTATAAAAATTTCTATCTTTTCTGCTGTTAAACTACAAATTTAACATAAAAATTCTGTTACTGTCAATATTTCGGTTTATTTTTAACAATAAAATTAGTTAAAATTTAAAAACAGGCTGATAGCCCAGAATTTTATTGTTAAATAATTTTTCTATGATTATTTCATTGATTGCTCAACTCTACTCATCAGAGAAATTTTATTCACATTTATCAAAACGAAAAGCTGAAATTTAGAAAAGTACTTGCGATATTTTATATTTATTTCAGTGTCCTCTTTGCACAAATTGTTAATCTATTTCCAATGAAATTTAGAAAACTAGAACTATTTTATTGCTATTTGACATGATTGTTCACATACTCTTGCATTCCTGCACTCTATGAACTCTAGTATAATTAAGAGTTTATTCTGATGCACAGTTAAATGTGTAACGCATGTGTAATATTTTTCGGTAAGCCTATGCTGGTTTTAAACTATATGAAACTTCATGCTTACTGTTTACTTTCAGATTTATAAAATGAGATAGTGACCGCTTAGCTCGAGTTCCCATTTAACCATTTTAACTTGTCATTTGTATTTTTACATAATCTGTTGACACTTTTAAAATTTCGCAAAAATATGTTATGACAGAACCGGAAGATGAAAAACTTATTTTAAATAATTTTTTTTAAATATTTATAAAAAATGATAATAATTTATTCATAGGAAACTTCATAAACTTCCCATAATCGAAATGGGAGTATATTAAAATTCTGCCACAAGAAGTTTAAATTAAAAAATATATCTATTTTTAATTCTCTTTTTAAAGTTTTAATTTGATTTGCAATTATTTTATATAATATAATAAAATATTTATAAATTACAACAATTATATACCAAAAAAAAGATGAAAAAGTAGTATTGAATACTTAATCACATGTAGAATAAAAAAAAAAATAAATAAATAAATAAATAAAAAATACACATAAAAATAGAAGTAAATAATTGCAATACAATATTTATATTTATATTATGTATTTATGTCATATACAAGTACGACAACAAATATTAATAAATTATAACAAGTCATTAATCAAATAAAGAAATTATATGAAAGGAAATATACGCATGTACTCGTTTTATGTATGTGCGAGTATAAAACAGTAAAAAAATACAAAAATATAAAAATAAAATACGATTTATGTAAATGGAAAATATATGTTATTGTTTATAAATAAAATAAAAACTGGAAGTGGTGTTTTATTTTCTTATAATGAAAATTGGCAGAAAAGAAAAAAAAAGAAATTATTCGAAACCCATGAAACTGCTAGAATACTGGAAGAAAACATTAATTTTTCTAAACAATTGTTTCGTAAGAACGTTTGCATCATAATGAAAATGAAAAAACAAAAAAAACAATAATTTTACGTTATTATAAAATATTTTTAACGAACAAAAAAAAAAACGTGTAGAAATTCAGGATGTTCAATGGAGGAAATTAATTCCACAGTTGTCAATATTTTACCAATATTAATTTGATATTAATTTAATAATTATGTAAAAGCTACAAAAACGAAATTTTGCCGCAAATAATTCTAACTGAGTTTAGTTTTTTTTTAATCGCCATTCCAACATCCCAACAGTCGATTTTTTATACATCTTATGTTGAAATTGCCACTGCAATCACATTATTTGCCACCCCCCATTTGCATTTTTGTGATCTGTAAATTTAAAGAAATTACTCATCAGAAAAAACCTTTTTAAACAATTTTGTTTTATGGCAGTGCACTTCGACAACAGTTGGACGATGTAGGATTCAATATACAATTTTTTTCTAATTTTGTCACCAACAAGCTGCAAGCTACATCACATACTACACAATCGGCTTGCGCAAGCATTTTTTAATGCAGTTTCTCAAATTGCTTGCCTGGTTTATTTGGTCCTTTACAAGTTCGAACTGCTTTTTGATGGCATCTTGGGCTTCTCCATGAAGAATTATATTAGAATTATGTAAAGGAATCCCCCAAAAGGCCGCAGCGATTGAAATCGTCCAACTAAGGCTGTCTGCCAATTTTGAAAAAATTTTCAAGTTTTTTACAAAAATATTTTGCAGAGGTACATCTCCTGTCGATATGTTTTCTGTGTCTGATTATTTCATAAATATCTGCCTATAAAATTTAAAATTTTGTACCATTTAGATTACTTTGTACTACTGTTCGTTCTCTCACTATCAAATAGAGAAATAAAGTATATAGTACGCTCTGCCTCATTTTATGCCAAAATATTAAATGCTACAGTTTGAAAAAAAAAATACTAAAAGGAAACAAATATTTATGCGGTCATTATGTATCGTTAAACATAAAATATAATACAACATTGTTAAGGTTTTTAAGAATGACGTAGATGGATAAAAAGTACTACAGATAATAACAACAAGAGAAAAAGAAATAAATGATAAACGAAAGCATAACCTACCCAAATGGAAAGGAAATAGCCCGTTTAACAAACCACTTTCAACAAAACAAGACAAACTAGAATTTGTACTAAACTGTAAATGGAAGTAGTCGCTACAATACTTGGAACATAGTTCGCTTATAACGGTTATTAATTAATCGAATTTTTAGTATGTTAAGTTTATTTTCTTTGAACATGTTACAATACAAACCAAAACAAAAATCTTATAGATGATTTCTAAAAATAATGTTTGTTTTTTTTTTAACTTAAATGTTCACAAAGTATAAAAAACAGAATTATTAAATCGTGCGATTACGATTAAAAAAGCACGATTAATTACATTTACGATTGCGAATGTAACTGAGTTGCAATTTATATTTAGGTGGAACAGAAATATTCGTGTGTAACTGCGGCTGCGTTAAAATAAAACACCAAATGAAATTGAGAGTTAAAAGCGAAAGGAAATGGAACTAATTAAATAGAGAAAGAAAAACTTCAAAACAAAGTTAACAAAACGGTAACTTTACAAACAATTTCGACAGTCGATGCCGAGAGTTTAAGTCATTAACACGTACACATTTCCTACAAAAGAGTGTAACTCCTCAATAATAAAATTGTGCATGCATGTGTGTGTATATTTCTGCATGCATATAAGTGAGCATATAGTATATGAATGCTAATAATTTAAATTTAATCTTCGATCAGAAAATATTTAAAATAAATTAAAATTTTTTCAAAAAAGGAACATAAAACAGGGAGGCAATAATTTTACTTAAAAATTATTAAAAAAAAAACTAACAAAAAAATCACAAGTCTAATCGAGCAAAACAGTCATGAAAATGATAAACACACAAAATACAGGTAATAAATTTTTAAAGTAAATTTTTTATTTTTATTTTATACATTTTTGCAATAAGAAAAGTAAACTTCTGTTAGTATACTTTATACGAGTATATGCGTAGCGTAACATTGAAAATGAAAGTTTCAGTTTTTGTAACCCAGACACACATTCCTATTTCCTTGGAATGGCTTAAATGGCGGCTGAAAATTATGATTTATACATTATGTATGTGTATGTAGGCTAGGTGTATATGTGTACATAGCGTTTACCACTCTGGAAGTGAAGTTCATAACAATAATTTTTGTGGCTTTAATTTCAACAAATTTTTAAGCTTCAGAGAAAGACATTGTAGATTTTCAGGATCTAGTCTCCATTCCATTCTATTCTATTCAATATTAAACAATTAAGGAAAAAGCATCAAAATTATTTTAAAAACTTTTTGATCAACTTATTAATTTACCATTACGAAATAGAAGACTATCAACAAATGCTTTCATTCACTTCATACAATTATACGAGGGTTATAACCAAAAATGTGAAAGAGCATCTTTTACAAAATTTGGAAATGCTTCTATAGTGATTACAAAAATTATTATTTGATCTCAATTTAAAAATTTGTTATTTTTTTTTCTATTACAAAATTTGGTATTTTGTTTTATTTTTTCTCATTATTAAAAAACATTAATTTTTTACTATTTTATTAATTTTTTGTTTCTTCTTTTTTTGTTTAACTTAATTTTATTATTCTTCTGGTAAATACACCTAATGCTATATGTAATAAATTTTTGCCAACACGCCTCAACAATGTCTTTAAGACGCATAGGCATTATATATTGTAAAATAATTATCAAATGAATTAAGAATTGATTACAAAAAAAAAAATTAAGTACTTTAAACAAAATATAAGTTTATTTCCTCCTGTGTATATATAAATATAAATTTTTGGTGAGAGCTATCTGTAGTAGAATGAGTGAAATTAAATACACAACACAATATTTGCGCTCCAGAGCGTTTTCTTGCACCTTAAAAATGTTTAGGAATTTTATTCATAATACTGCTAAGAGCTTTGCTATATGTTTGCGTAATGCTTCCGGAAAATGTAAATACACCGAAGTGCCGGAGAGCAAAAATCTTGTGTAGAGATTAAACGGAAATAAAATATTTTTTAAGGACAGCATCAAATACTCTGGAGTCCACTTTAGTAAACTAATGAAATTTAATAACCATGCTTTGTATAATATGGAAAAGGCGAATGGGGTTAAGAGAACCTTTGGTAAATTGTTTAGTAGTACATTTTTTATCCTTGGACCACTGCTTCTCTATGCATTTCCAATATGCGTCAGCATCTTAAGAACGGCCATGAAGAGAATGCAGACTTTTAAGAGTCATAAAATACGGAAATGCATAGAAAAGAATTATAAATATTTAAATAGGAGATTTTCACGAAAAGACCAAGCTGTCGACAGCATTTCATTACGCTTTCGAACTATTGAGAAATTTTGTCGAAAAACTGAATTTCTTCAAAGGCAAAGTCATTCAAAATATTTTATTTAGTGAGGAAGGTTTCAGTTGGTCAAACACACAACATATTACTTGTATTGGGATTTAACAAGAAAATTCTAATGGTATTGGTGGTCAAAACTTTTACCTAGAACTCGTTTTCATTTTTATTTTTTGTTATTTATTTTTTTGTTTCTTTGCTTTTGGTTAAGTTTACTTTTAAGATCTAGTTTTTAGTTTAATAGTTTTAAGTTATTATATGTTAACGATTTGTTACTAATATTGACAAGTGTAACAAGAAAAAAACTACTCTCAAAATATAAATATTATATTTAAGTACTTTTATTTTTATTCGACCTTTTTTAACTTAATTAAATATGCACTAATCTTTTAAACGGTCTTTTAAATATTTTAACGAAATGTCGGAAAAAATAAAATCGTTAAAATATTTGAAAGACCGTTTAAAAGAATAGTGCATATTTAATTATTATATTTAAGTTTAAAATTTAATTAGCAAAAAGCATTTTTAAAACAAATTTATGTTATTAAGTTTCCATTAGATTAATGTTGCTAATACTATAAAACAAAAAAGTAAGTCTCAATAAATTAACTAATTAACTAACACAATATTTGCGTCTATAAAAAGTTTTAATTGGATTCACATAAACGTTCAATAAATTATTTAATTAATTCATTTCTGTGTGCTTCTTAACAATCTAATGAAAATAAATAAATTTCATACTGTATTTCTATGCTTACCAAACTAAACGATAATTTAGATGAAGTTTTATTAATAATTGAGTTTAATATATGGCCAAAATACAAAAAAAAAAAAATTAAAACTTAAAAATTTCACTAAAAAATAGTCAAAAAAAGTTGTGCTTAGCTGAAATTACGAACTTCCATCAACAACAACACTTGGGAGTGGCTGAAGCAGTTCAATGGTGAGATAAGATTCGAAAATCAACAAGAATTAAATAAAAATATAAATGAGTATTTAATAATTATAGTTATTTGACCTTTTTAATATTTTATTAGTGTTTTATTTTTTAAAACCCAGCGTTTTATTATTATTTTAATTCGACCTCTTTTTTTTATTTATATTAAATAAATATGTTTTAATCTTTTAATTAAATCTTTTTAATTAAATTTAACTATATATTTTTTCAATATTTCACTTTCCTCTGGGAAAAAATTTTTTTTTCAAATTGGTTATAATTTTTGTTGTTATAAAATTTATTGAAAAATATGTAAAAATATATAGTTAAATTTAATTAAAAAAGACCGTTTAAAAGATTAAAACATATTTATTAAAACCCAGTGCTTAAAAAAATAAAATACTAATAATGTACGTCTATGAGTATATTATTTTATATTTTTATATTTTTCACCTTTTAAATTCCACTTTTATCAACTTTGTTAGCATGTGAGAATAACATGTTATGCTTTAGCTGTTGATTTCATCTTCCTCTTGATAATTTTCATTGATTTTGTGTTAAGGCTACACGCTTTTTGTTTTTACCAATTGATGTGGGCGTTTGTTTACAAATTTTACTTTATTATTAGTCAGTTGCTCTAGCAGGCAGTTAAGCGTTTATTTACTTGTTGTACTTGAGGTACTGAATTTATTTATTTTATTTTTATTTAATTTTTTAGGGTCACTTGAGAGTTTAAGTTTACAAAAAATATGGTTTTCTTTGGATAAAGAGAACACAATAAGAAAAAGAACACTAACCTTGAAATTGTATACAACAACTTAATTTTGACACAGTTAAATTCTGTTCAAATTGTGGGCATTTTAGTACAAACTAAACAAAAGAAGGGCCAAATGTTTGGAAATATAAAACATTTATATCAATTGTTTATTATCGTTAAGTTGGCTAAATACAAGTTGATATTCAAAATGTATTAACAACGAGCATTAAATTTAAATTGGATTTTAATTTAGTATAAATAGTTTATAGTAAAATTTATGTTGGAGATAAATTTTTATAGTAACGATTTGATTGCAATTTAAGAATAGAAAAACTAAAATTTATTTTTAGTTTATATAAAGTTTATATTTAATTATTTGATTATTATTATTATTATTCGACCTTTTTTTCCTTAAATATATAAGTATTAATCTTAATAGTGGTTAATTTTTTAAAAACAATAATTTAATAATAATAATTTTAATAATTTTATATATGTGATAAATTTATTTAAAAAGAAGTGGTCTTTAAGATTAAGATTAATACTTATATGTTTATATTTAATATTTACAATTGACTATTTAGTCATTATATTTTATATAAACACAAAATAAAAAACATTTAATAAAAAAATACATTAAGCAATTTTATTTCGTGCTTGCTTCTTTTAAATAAATATTTCGTGATATTCTCACAAAATATTTATTATAAAAAATTAAAATTGTTTAGATTGAAAATGATTCCGATGAATTATAAATTACTTAAAACAAATTTAAAAAAAATTAAAAAATTATAATATTTTCATGTTATTTAAAATTTTGCATAATTAGCATAGGTAACAATAAACACAAAATATAAAGAAAACCTACATATAAGAAACGTGGAAAAAAAATATGCTGCCAAAATATTTTGAATCAAATCTAAGTTTTGCTTAGAAATAGTTAATAATTCTGATGGAAAAGTAGAGAAGACTTAAATTTAGGAATATAAAAAATCATGATTAAAATCAACAAAAAAAATTCCATAATTTTTTTTTTTATTTCTATACATATATATTTACCTTTAAATAACTATAAAAATAACTGTATTCAGTTATTGCTTTTGTTACACTGATTTATAAATTTATTAAAGATTGACAAATCTTTATATAAAAAAATCTGTCAAGTAGCAGGTGGCAGGCATTAAACGTTGTAAAAAACTCCATCTTTTACTTTCTTAATATCCTGCCTGGAATCCATTAGAAATGATCTGATAAAACGCATTATATTCGCCTTTATGGTTTTTATCATTTATAAAAGGGAATCGATATTTTATTAAAAGTAATATTGTGGTGAACCGGTTAATCAAAAGACAAGATTGAAGAGAGCAACAGCATATGCAATTTCCTGTTCTCGATTGCCACACATTTCGTCGAAAGAATTTTTAATACTTCTTGTAATAAAATTAACAGTAAAATAGATAATATAGAGTTAAGGATAATGAAGTCCTACTTAATTATTGATGATTCATATTTACGATTTTCTGCTGAATCAAGAAATATAAATGAAAATTAATCGTGTTTCTTTTGCCACTTACATAAACTACATAAACTAATACGTCTTTATTTAAATTTTTTGTTTAAATTCATTAATTTAATTATATGCAGCCCTCGCAGGAGGGCTTCTTGGTGATACTATTATATGGCCAATAGATGTAAAAACTTCGTGTATTCAAAAAATTTGCATTAATCGAAAAGTAGCTTTTAGCGATACTGGTTATTATCCATTTAATTCCACTCATTAAGATAATCTTTTGTTACCTCCCTACCTCAAATAATTTATAAATAATTTGTATTTGTGTCTTCGTGAAATTGTTAAGTTCTTTTTAAACTATAAATTACTTTAAGAAATTTGTAATAAAATTATTGACAGTAGATTTTGCTTAAAATATTTTATCGTTAATAAATATATTTTAAATGGCATTTTATTAGCAGTTCATTGGTACTATCACGTGTGATATCATGTGTTGTTATTTAAGCAAATCACATGACAAGCATTTAATAAGAAATTACTACAAATTCTCTGAAGGAGGATGTGTGAATGTATTTATTATTAAATTTTCCAAAGAACAAATGTCTTTTGTAAATTGTGCTTTTTGTAATTTTTTACATTAAGTATTCATTTTTATTTATACTTCCCATATTCCAATATATTACTCGTATTAATTTAACAGTATTAATTTTTTTTTTAATAAATGGAATATTTACTAAAGAAGGCAGCCACTTGTAGGGCATAGAATTTTCTGTTTCTGCAGTTGGCGAGACACGCGATAAGATTTAGCATATCTTGAGATGCTGTAGTAATTTTAGAATATTAACTTATTCTCCTACGAGACGCCATCAGAGTATATTTTTTTGAATATTACAGAATTGTTTATTTTTAATAAATATCTTTTTTTCTTTTTAACGATTTTTTTTATATATTTTTTTCTTTTCGATATTTCGCTTTCCTTTGGAAAGCTTCTTTAGGAAAAAATTTTTATTTTTGAAAACAAAAAATTATTAACATATTGAAAAAATTTTCAAAACATTTGACAAAACAAATAAAATATTTTTTCATACATACATACATACAAAACATCAAAACATCCGAGGAAAATGATAATAAACACAGCGAAAAATATGATAGACAGAATATTGACTATAAGTGATAGAAAATTTCATTTGAAGAATAGGGATACAATAAGAGATATACTTAATGACAATGATTTTCCAGTAAAATTAACTAACAGATTAATTAGACAATATGGTAGTTATAGGCATAATTTAGGAAATTCTACGGCAGAGCCAAGAAATTATAAATCATTAACTTATGTTCCTGGAATATCAGAAAGATTAAGAAAGTGTAAAATATATGACACAGATAAATATATAATTGCACACAAAACATATAACACATTAAATAAATTATTTAGCAGTATGAAGGATAAAATAGGAAAAATGGAAATATCTGATGTAGTATACAGGATACCATGTGAAAGGAAATGACCAGGTGAACTGTGACAAAGTTTATATTGGGACAACAAAAAATAAACTTAAACCAAGATTAGCTGGTCACAGGTGTGACCAAAAATATAGGAATTGTTTATTTTTAAAAATAAATGTAGCAATTAATAATTAATAGAAGTTGCTTGGGGCAAAACTCTATTAAGAAAGAAGAATAGAGTGACGTGCATTCTTACTAGCAGTCATAAATTTGTTTTATTACTTCAAATAAAAGTAAACAAAATTAACTTTTTCCAATACAAATTTTGTAATTGTTTTAAATAGCAAAATTTTGTAAAATAAATTTTGTCTGTGTAAATGTAGAAAAATATTGATAAGACTTTGCTTTATGTTTCAATATTTGCACATATATGAAAATCGAATACATTTTTATCATTAGCATTTATTGTTAATGTAACCTTTAATAGCTGGTTAAAAAAGAAATAGAAGTATTTGAAAAAGGTGGGAAAAATTACTTATGATTTATAAAACTTATTAAATATTTTTGGTGAACTTATTAATAAGAGATACTACTGCTATATTAAATTAAATTCAGTTCAATAATTTTATTTGCGTACCGCTAAACGTTGTTTTAAAGAAATATCAGAATTGAAGAAAACGTAAAAAGAAATTTTGGCCATTTCCTTAAAGCTCTCATAGCTCCTTAGCTTTTCTCACAACTTTTTAGATGCTCTAAAGTATGTAGTGCAAACTATTTTACCAAATTATCTTAATAAAAATATATGTTTTTAATCCCAACGTTGGTTAATTTGGAAGAATTAGGTTAAAAAATTAGCTGTATAAACATTTCTTAGGAATAATAGAATAGCGATATTTTCTTTTAATAATATCTTTAAGAAAATACTAAGATGAAAGCAAAGAAAAGAAAAGCTGGATCTATTTTGATTTAATTTTTGTTCTGCTCTACTGATCACTATATAATATATATAATATCATTATACCATTCTTTCCAATATTTGACATTATTATAATAAGTTATAGGGTAAAGCAGCACTGGTTCGTAGAGGATTTGTGCTTAAATAAATAAATAAAAATAAATAACAGCGTTCATACGTGAGGGCGTATGAGTGTTTTGAATTTAAAAATTAATTAATTATACGCCACAATGCTAAGCAGTTGTGCCAGGGAGAATGTGTTAAAAAATGAAATTTTTATAATAAAATGCTCTGACTTGGACAAAGTCACAGTTAATTAATTAAATAATCTACACGAGTTAAATCGTTTGGACTAATATCTGAGAGAATCTTTAAAGCAGGCTTTTTTTCATTATTTATTAACGAAGCCAAAAATAATCATGACGGCAAATTATTTTTACTTAACCAGTTATTAAAAAAATATAAACAAGTAACTAAGATACAACATACCAAAAAATGGGTATGTAAAATATATAAATTTTGTTTAAAGAGCGTAGCCAATGACCTGAACAAATAAGCACAAAAATAACCGAATTAATCCGTATTAAATTTTCACTATTTTTTGTTTCTATGTTTTTATAGTAAATACACAATCTGGTTCAATATCTCATATAAAAATAAACATACAAATTTGTAACATATTTTATAGATAAATGCAACTATGAAGATCATATATGTGGGAAAATGTATGTTAAATATATATATATATATATATATATATATATATATATATATATGTATATATATATATATATATATATATATGTATGCTAGCGTGCCCGTGACTACTTTGCAAGCCATTTGTGCGTAAAAAAATTCAATCATTTAAGAAAATTAATCAGAAAGAACACAATTTTTTTTTTTCGTTTTTAGGTTTTTTTTTAATATTTTTTTTTTCACAATTCAATATTTTTGTGTGCTTATATAATACGTCTTATTCTATTGCAATGCTTTTACATGTACGATATTATTCGATTGATTTTGGTTTGCGGTATAGCCAAACAAAGCAGTTGATTTATTAACCCGTGAACATGTTACATATAATTGACCATGCGAAAAACAGGGATCATTGCAAAAGCAACACGTTTGGGGAACTGAAGTCATTTAAAATCAAACGGCAAATCTGGAGGAATCATAGGAATGCGTGGTATCAGCATATTCTCGCCCTTATATTTTCCTTTTAAAATTTTTGCTTCAATCACATTATCATGACTTTTTTGAATACTAAACGTGTCCCATTGCCATCGTGGCTGGCAGATAACTCAACTGAATTTTAAAATTCGGCTAGATAATTTAGAACATCGTCTTGATTGGTAACAGAGCCAACCGATTTATAGATAAGAATTTCCTCGGGAATGTCATTCAAAACAGTCACAGTCTTTCCCCCAACCAATCGTGGTTTCTAAAATTGTGTGCAATACCGGGAAAGACATTGGTAACCAATTTTTGTTTTGTTTGTGCAAAGTGGCAAAAATTATCTGGAGGCGTAATCATTTTTGTGGTGGGGTCAATTGAAACTGTGCCATTCCCAATATCTAACAATTGCTTTGAAAAACGTTCAGTTGATGGATCATTTGGGAATTGAACATGCAAATTACACACATACACACACACACAAAATGCAACAGAATGTGGAAAACAAAATTCTCTATTTGTTTGCATATCCACTTGCTATGAGCATGAGCATATTTCGATTTGTATTGCCGTCGCATTCTGTGCAAGCACACATACACAGCAACGTACAAACACATTTCATTTGATACAGAACATTAAAAAAATATTTCAAACACGCACTGTGCACGCACTTTTGTGCATAAACGCATGAAACAAAGATACAAAAGAGCGAACGACCATAACGACGGTACTGTGGTGGAAATCCGACGGTGCATCTCGTCAAACACTGGCAACCAACGGAGATTGTATAAATTATTTTTTTTTTTTGAAGTTGTTGGTCAGTTAAACTTATTTTGTTTTATTTAAATATATTTTTCAAACAGGCACCCTTTTAGTGATGCTAAAAAAACGCAATTCATATTTAGCAGGGATTAATTTTTTTTAAATAAATTGTGCAAATGTTTGATTTTGATTCTCATCTCAAGGTTGAGTCTGGTGTCTCATTGGATAAAATTGATGTGAACGGCATGTGAATTTAATAAGACCGCATCATACGCAATTTAAAAACTCAAGCCCTACTCGATCAGTGCATTATACACTTTACAGTTCTTGTGATTCTAGCGATTTAAACTTGTTCCCTCGATCATGTAAATTGGCACCAATTGATTAAACCACAGAATATTAGTGGAAAATGTAACTAGAATAACTACAAAAGCAACATTATTTGATTTATAACAGACATAGCTGTTGATGTGCGTTATTTAGAGAATTGAATATACAAAGGAAGAGTATTCTATAATTAATTTTATCTAATTTTAAACGAAACTCTAGATTGATTATTTTGCACTGAAACGGCAAAGGAAATCATTTTAAAAAATATTTTCTTTGAAAAATTTGCTCTCTTGACATTGTATATCATAGAAAACAATATTATTATTACGATATTAAACAAGTGATTTATAAATTTTTTATTAGTCGGCAGGCTAAAGTTCAATTGAAAAATTAAATTCTAAGCCGTCAAAAAGCTCTTTATTACGATAATCTTTGCTCGCTTCTTAAAAACTGGCAGAATTATTGTTGTTTTGCAGCAGCAAGAAATAAAATGCAAATAAATTCTGGTGTCTGTTAAAGGTGACAAGGTGACGGTGTATATAACATCTGCACTTAAAATTTGTATAAAACGAAAATATTTGTAAAACATTTATTGCAACACTCTTTTACATAAAATAATAAAAAAAAACAAAAACAAATTTTAGTGAAAAAGTTTAAGTTTATGTTTATGGGCGGAAATATGTTCGATATTCGATATTAGATTCTTAGTTTTGGTTTAGTTGTTATATAAATATCTGAAACGCTTTAGACATGTATTTGGCTGTCAATTTTACGAGCCCAATTATATTTTACTTAAATCCACAATTTAAGTATTCACCTCATTATTATTATAATTATTGTTATTATTTTGCATAGCAAGTACCCTGTGTGCTGTTACCACGGTCAGAGTAAATGGTTGTTACTTTGAAAGATACTATTCCTACTGTTTACAGTTCTTTTTTGATTAATCCGAAAAAATAATAAAAAAAAACAAGATATAAAGAAAATATCGTCAGTTCGCTCGTCCTTTCAACTTTCAAGTCCTCTTGAAAGTTCCTTTGTAATAAACACACTTATCCAAATAATAATGGATAATTAATAATATTCTCAATGATTTCATTACGACGGTAAATGGCGACAATATCACGTTTATTGAACTTTGGTTTACAAACTACATCCACAATGTGTCACTATTATTTGAAGAACGTTCTGAACTGTAGCAGAGAGATAATAAAATTCTTTGTAGCAAAACTGAATGATGGACAATGTACACTTTCAACAATGTTTTGTCATAAGCCGAATTGGTGCAAGAAACACTATCTGAGCATCATGTCTCGGTGATTAGCCTCGTTCTCTCGACTTAAACATAATAAATTCCTTTTGGTCTTTTTATAAGTGCAGAATGGAAATGTTGGAATATAAATGGAATATAATGAAAATAATTTATATATATTTTCATTCTGTAGAAAGTGACATGTCTGAAAGTTTAAGATGTATCTTCAAATAACATGTATTTCATGGTTTAAAAATTTATTATAAAACTTTAATATTATTTGGGTACGGTTTTCCGTCGACCCTCGTCAAATTTGGTTTGTGAACAAACCGGTTTCGGCTGTTTGCCATCTTCAGTGTTCTTTTCGTACTAGTTGCGTTCTATTGTCAGTTGTGTTTATATAGTTCGTGTCTTCCTTCGTGTTATTGCGTTCGTCCCTTTCTGTCGTTTTTTTTTTTTTTTTTTTTTTTTCTTTTGCCTGCCTCTCTCCTTTTTCGTTTGTCCCTTTTTACCTAATTTGTCGATCCCTTTTTCATTCGTCTTGTTTTTTCTTTGTTCTAACTAAATCCTTTTACTGTCATGCTTGCGGTCCGTTTTTGTTATGCGTGAACCTATTGGGTTTTTTTTTTTTCTTTATGTGACATAATAATCTGTAATTGTACGTTTATGATGTTCTTTATTGCTTTCGTCTTGTGCACTTGCGTAACGTTTTTGTGTTGGTGTAATGTTTGTTTTCCTGTAAAAATATTTCAACGGTTCAAATATTGTGTCCGAAGCAGTGTTTATCTGTTCATTTATGATTCGTCCGTCAAATGTTTTTTGTTTGTATATTTCCATGTTTTCTAATACATTTAGTCTCCTTCCTTTGTGCTGGGTATGAAGCAGTTTAACCGTTGTCTTTATATGTCCTGGTGTACATTTGTTGTTAAATATATGGTTCGCAAAGTTTGATTCTGGAGTTGATTTTGGTTCTCGTAGTTTTTTGTTATAGTCTCTAATGTGTTCCCTAAATCTGGTCTTAATTTTTCGTCCTGTTTGCCCGATGTAGCTATAATGGCATGTACAAGTTAATTTGTACACTCCAACTTAAAAACCAACTTCGGAGTAATATTCTACGCAAGATATGTCGACGACATCATATGCATACTAGAAGGAAACAACGATGAGCAAATTCTAGATTACTTGAATGGAAGACACAAGGACATAAAATTTACAATGGAAAAGGAAGAGGAGGGGAGAATTAATTATCTGGACCTAACGATCAAGAGGAACATAATCTCGAAAAGAATCGAATATGAAATATACAGGAAACCAACAGCAACGGACACAATAATACACAACTCATCAAATCATCCCCAGCAACACAAAAACGCAGCGATCAGGCAGTTAATAACAAGACTCGAGAGAACACCACTAACACGGCAAATGTATATGAAGGAAATGGAAACAATATACACCATAGCGGAAAACAACGGATACAAAAAGCGCCTCGTAGATAACATCAAAAAACAAATTGGAACGAACAAAAAACAGGAGAAGGAAGGAAAAAAATGGGCTACATTAACATATATGGGAAAATCAACGTACAAACTGGCGAAATTCTTTGGAAAACACAACATCAATACCGCATTCAGAACAAGAAACAACCTAGGCAGAATACTACGGAATAAAACAACCGAGGCAAATATACTAGACAAACAAGGAGTGTACAAATTAACTTGTACATGCCATTATAGCTACATCGGGCAAACAGGACGAAAAATTAAGACCAGATTTAGGGAACACATTAGAGACTATAACAAAAAACTACGAGAACCAAAATCAACTCCAGAATCAAACTTTGCGAACCATATATTTAACAACAAATGTACACCAGGACATATAAAGACAACGGTTAAACTGCTTCATACCCAGCACAAAGGAAGGAGACTAAATGTATTAGAAAACATGGAAATATACAAACAAAAAACATTTGACGGACGAATCATAAATGAACAGATAAACACTGCTTCGGACACAATATTTGAACCGTTGAAATATTTTTACAGGAAAACAAACATTACACCAACACAAAAACGTTACGCAAGTGCACAAGACGAAAGCAATAAAGAACATCATAAACGTACAATTACAGATTATTATGTCACATAAAGAAAAAAAAAACCCAATAGGTTCACGCATAACAAAAACGGACCGCAAGCATGACAGTAAAAGGATTTAGTTAGAACAAAGAAAAAACAAGACGAATGAAAAAGGGATCGACAAATTAGGTAAAAAGGGACAAACGAAAAAGGAGAGAGGCAGGCAAAAGAAAAAAAAAAAAAAAAAACGACAGAAAGGGACGAACGCAATAACACGAAGGAAGACACGAACTATATAAACACAACTGACAATAGAACGCAACTAGTACGAAAAGAACACTGAAGATGGCAAACAGCCGAAACCGGTTTGTTCACAAACCAAATTTGACGAGGGTCGACGGAAAACCGTACCCAAATAATATTGATTATAACCCCGTCGGAAAAACCAAGCACATATAAAACTTTAACTTTATTTACTTTCGTATAAAATATTACACCACCCCGCAAAAAAGTATTTTATTAATATTGCATTTTCCGTCCTAACTGGCTGGTTTGTATTCGATATTCAGATAAGCAGAATACCAGCCACCTGGCATTTATATGCAAAGTGAATTTATCGATACCTCCGTCTATTATTATTATGTAGGTACGTGTGTCCGTCTGAGGGTGTTTTTCGTTTGCCCGTTTGCATGAGTAGTTTCAATGGTGTGAAAATTGTGTCTGAGGTCGTGTTTACCTACTCGTTTATAATGTCGTTGTTGAATGTTTTTGTTTTGTAGATTTCCATATTTTCAAGAATGTCTAGTCTTCGTCCTTTTTTGCTAGGATGTAATAATATTCATTCATTCATTCATCTATTTCCCTTGGTGTGTGTCCGTGAGTATCACGGTGTAATGCAAAGTTTGAATCTTCTCTTTTCAGTTTGTATGAGCGTATGTGCCCTATATAGGCTCGTTTGCAGGTACAGGTAAGTCTGTACACCCCACTGGAATTAAATTTGTCAGTCGTTTCTGTCGTTGTTCTGAGATAATGTCTGAAGGTGTTTCCACTTTTTAATACTGTGAGTATTCCTTCTTTGTGAAAAAGGTTAGTTAGTCTGTATATTTTTGGTCCTGTGTAAGTAAAGGTGTGCCGCCGTGTTGTATCGGCTGTCTCTTTGTCTTCTCTATTTCTGTTCTTAGTGTTGTATTGTCTAAGTAGTTTATCGATGGTAGTGGTTTTGTAGCCGTTATTCATAGCTATGGCGTAGATTAGTAGTATTTTATTGTTTACAATTTCAACAAGGAATGAGTTTGTTATATTAGACAGAATGTGCCTAAGAAATAACATTTCGACTGCTTAACAAACAAAATCATATGACCTGTCTTGTTGCACTAGTTGCATTCATTTACTCAAAGGTTTTTCATTTTTTGGCTGAAAAATGACTGAGTGTATTCTGTTGTTCTAAATCAATGATTCCCAAAGTGGTATATATCGACTCCTAGGGGTCTATGACAAGCTGCAAGGGGTCTACGTCAGCGAAAAAAAATTTGGGGGTCCAACAAATGAAAATGGGGGTCCACGATTTTTAATTTCCTTTCCATCGTCATACCTAGTGGAAAGAGGGTTCAGCGCTGTTACCAATCTCCTAACGGAAAAAAGAAACAGACTGGACATCATTAGCCAAGGAGACTTAAGATTAACCCTTACAAAATATTTGGCGTCAATTTTGTAAGGGTTGATAATTTATTATTAAAGCATCAGGTTCATTCTTCTCACTAAACATATTGACTTATTGCTTATGTTATTTTATTTATAGTATATTTTATGTTTATTTAATGTTACGTATATTTTACATAACAGATACAAAATTTTATTTTGAGTAGTTAATTTAAATTATATAACATGTGCAGGGGTCTACGACACAAAAAAGTTTGGGGAACTCTGTTCTAAATCTTAAGTATACAAATAAAATTATTTAAAAGTTTTTCTTTTTTTTAAACTCAGCATTTTTTCGAGGCAACCAGGACACTTAAAATCATATATTTTGATGTTCTTTTTTTAAAAAATAATATTGTTTTGCATAGATTTTATTGAAATGCTTTTTTATCATAACGAGGAGCTGTTAACATACCCAAAAATTATTCATCTTACCAATCAAGCGCATTTAGAAACCTATCAACTTATTAGAGTTTTCGTATAAACGTTTTTTTGAGAGGAAGCAAACATGTTTAATAGAGCTTAAGTTAAGAATAAAAGAAATCAGATACTCACTTTACGTCTTGTAGATATTTATTTGAAAGTGCTTTTTCCATTATAGATTTTTGTTGCAACGGTAATGGAAAGGCCAAAGATCAAAAGCATGAATTTAATTTCTTGTGCATTTATTCTTCTTCCTCTTTCTTATTAAAGCGTTGATTTATATCCTTGTGGTGTGTGCCGGTGAGGGGGAAGAAAAAAAATGCGTCATATTTTACTTTAAAACACGTTAAAACACTTTTCTTTGCATTTGGACACATGCTGTTGTCAATGTATGATGTATCCTATTGGGTGTTAAAAGTAAAATAAAGTAAAATGTATTTTATGCTTTTTGATTCTTTTCTCTTTTATGGATTCACTGGAATTGTATATTGAACGAACATTTTAATATTGAGTTCTATTGACTTATTTTATAAAAGAAAAATTAGCTTTTGATGTTGCAGTGTACAAAATTAATTAGTTTTCTCTTTGTGATTTTTTTTATTCATTGCATGCTATTCGTTAGATACAAAGTTGTATGTTGTTACTGTACTTAACCTATTATGTGTGTTTTTTATTTATTTTTTACTTAATGGATTGATGGATTATTCTTTTTTAGATTATTAAATTTTTTTTTTAAATCTCTAATTACGAAGAAATGCAGTGATTTGTTATCAATCGAAATTTAAAAGGCATTAAAAAACTGTTTATAACTTAGATCAGTTGGATTTTATTCTCAATAGGCGGATAAATAAAATTAATTGTGAAGAACACAATTGAAAATAGTGGGCTGTTTCCATGAAGACCGAGGTTTTGACAAATATAGTGTTATCTTTAAACCAATATAGGCAGACTGCACAGGACATCTGCTACTATATTGTTACGGATGCGTTTTGCTTAAGTTTTGAAAGAAAATAATTAAGCAATAATGTAAACTACTGGGTATATCGTTTACTAACTGCGTGGCTTGCTAAGAAAACTTATGCACGCAAGACAACAACAAATTTCTGTTTACTAACTACGTAGAAATTTTATACAACAATTTTAGACAACAACAAATCGTTATGCTGTTTACTAACTGAGTAGTTTTCTAAAAATTTATCTACATTTATCTACACAAGCAACAACTATCTTCAAATAAATTCTAGGAAGAAACTTCATCAGTACAAAAACAGCCGCCTATACATTGCATGAACAACATACAACAACAAAATGTGATACAAAAGGAGTAGAAGATTCGTAATTTTTCTAGACTTTTAATGGCCAAATACAAAAAGGCAGCGTCTGAGTGGATAGTTAGTTAGTTAAAAAAATAAACCTGGTGAAGTAAAGACTTGCATCTTTAGTAAATTGTTCTGTAGTGCCAACTTTGTGTGTAGTTAAAGTAAATAAACTTGTAATTAATAAAAAAAAAATTTTAAATTTGGTGTTATTTATTTTGCAATAAACAACTCACAACAAAACGTTTATAAAAGGTATAAACGTAATAATATCTTTTATAAGTGCAAGTACAAGTACAAAAAAAAAGGAATAAACTTAAATGAAGAGTGCATGATAGTAACGTTATTTTTTAAAGCTAAGACTATAAATTTAGTCAGAGTGTGTGTAAGTAGTTCGTTTCTTAAAATTTGGAATTGGAGGGTATTCAATTGCAACGTTAAAAAAAATTAAAACTAAAAGGAAACACGCATACGTTACGTTATAAAGCCCTCTTAATTGTTGGAAATTTTTTTTTTAATTTTTTGGTATTTTGTTAATGAAATATTTTCACAGGAGTTTTGTTCAGTGTAACATGTTAAAAAAAATAGAAATTAAAGGGTAGCCTTTACATATTATGAAACTTTTGTATGTGAGTACAACACTCACTTGGCGGAGATTTTTTAAATAAAATTTCTTGGTATTTTGTCCAATAAATATAATTGACGAGATTTTTTAATGTCCAACAGTTTTATAAGAAGCGTTCGAAGCTTTTCATGACAACTAAATGGCCTAATTCCCTTTTTGTATTATAGAAGACTTATAAAGAATTAAATTTTTAAAGTATATTTCCTTAAGTTTTTATTCTTTGGCAGCAAATGACATCAGCACTAATTCCACAAGCATTGTCTTAACTAATAAAAGCAAATATGTTCAATGTACATGCTCCATAACACATGTACTTTAACTAACATAGACAATGCTAAAATAACCGTTATGAAATGTAATAGCAATAAAACTTTCTATAGAAAATAAACATTAGTTTGTAATTAAAAAAGGATAGATTAAATTGTTTTTGCATGCAAAGTAACTTTTGATCCTGTACACATTTTTGTGTACAAATGAAGAGAGTCCTTAGAAGTTTAAGACTTTGTGAAAACTTTTGCACTTTAGCTGCAGTTTTTCCTTACAAATAAATGACTTTTAAGTCAACGATATATTAGTTTGTTGGAACAGACAAAAATAACGGTATATCCTTATACGTAACAGTCTTAGTAGCTGCAACAAACACAAGAAAGGAAAATGTAAATGGATTCGAAAATGACACATTAAGAGACAATAAAAAGAACAAAATATAACAAAAAAAAAATTAAAACATATTTTAACTAATAGCTGGCTGGCGTCAGTTATTTGTTACGATACGAATAGACTGTTTAAGTAATGAGGGCAGGGCTATCCAACCCTGTCTGTTTCAAAGAACTTAATAAAACTGTTCAACTAATAGCAAGCAGTACAAAATGTGTTATCAAGTTGGTTTTTTTTTTATAAACTGTTGTTAGATTTCTTTTTTTGTTAGAGAAGAAAAACACTATTTTTGTATTTGAATGATTTTGTTTTCTTGAAATTAGATGCGCAAAAAATTACCTAGATAAAAGATTAATTTGCCTTAATTAAAAATGAAATATTTATTTTGGATCTTACGAGATCTTACGAGCATACGAGAATAATAATTATTTTTTAATTTAAATACAAGATATAAATTGTCTATAATAGAATTCTTTTTAAATCAAGAAAAAGAAATCTTTTGAATATTAAGAGAAATAATATTTTATTAATATAACCTATACTAACAGTAGCTAAAGATAATTAAGTTGATAATAACTAGCCACAGTAAAGATTATTATAGTATGCCGGATGAAGAAGTGTAAGAAATCTTTTTTATTTTAATATTGTCATTTTATCATCATCACATAATTATTTAACAGCCATCAGTATTAAATTCGATAATTTCCTGACGACTACATCCGACATTGTGGCACATACCATTAAATAGAACACACACTCACACAGTTACTTAGAGCAACAGAGTGCGAGTTGAGATGTGCATACGTGCGTTTTTCTGTGGGTGCACAGTTTTATGCCGGCAGTGATAATAAGGGCCTTTTTAGCCAGTTCAAGATTTTCTTATCCTGTTACATACATTTGTATGTTTGTATGTGATATAATTACCATTTAATGTCATCCTCATTTACTTCTTTCAGCTCTTCTAGAGGTCAAGTTTAAATCATCTTTGTCACAAAATCTGGTTGAAGGCCAAATGTTGCATGACTTATAAAATGTTTAGTAATTGAAACGTACGCTCCTTTCCAACTGTAGTCAGGACGGTTTTGGAGTTTTTGCAGAATAACTAAGAACAATTGAAATTTAAAAATCAAGGCCGTGATTTTAGCGAATATAGGCTTATCACTTCAAACGTTGTAGGCAGGCACAATTAAGAACTGTCATGTCTGCCATAAGGATGAAAACAAAAACTAAAACAAATGCAAATGGTACCCCAATAGTAACATGATTTAGCTATTTTCCGAACCTCATTAGACTGACTAAAAATTTATACAGAATATAAAAAAAATTTAAAAAATTAAATTAGACTTTATTTTAATTTGAGTAAGTCTGCTATAACACGTTTACAGAATAAAATTAAAAATTAAAGAGTGGATCATACATGCTGCAAAACTCTTAGCCTGTGACTTTGACTTTTACTTGGCGAATTTATTTTTTGCTCCTGTATTTTTAGAGGCCATAAAGCTGTTACGGCTTCAGAGACTGAAAATAAGACACAAACAAAACACTTGAAGAAAAAAAATTTTTAGGGTTGCCATGAACATAAAATACAGATATTATTTGAAAATGAAAGCAAAAGGAATTAATGAAAATTTTATATAGTAGCAAATCCAGAGGGCCTATTTAGAGAAGGCCTCTTTAATTTTATTCCTAAGTAACTATATATGATGAACTTGTTGCACATCATTTTCTTTCTTTTTGATTTTATAATACTCAATCATTTGCTTATTTTTTTTTAAACAAAGGCAAAAACAAAGAAATGGATGTTCATTATATCTCTAGTTAATAATTTCATACTGTGCTGCATATAATTTCTTTTATAAATAAAAAATAAAAAGTACTTAATTAGTTTTTATTTATATGAGGCAGTTTTCAGAGGGTTTTGAAAGCATAATTCAAATAACAAAATAAGAAAAAATTAAAAAAAAAATTTGTCAAGTATTTCAAGAAACTTTACTTAAAATTGACAGTTGGTCAAAAACTTCTGGAGCATATATTTAGTTAGAAAAAAACATGTCATCTGCACAATTTGCAAATTACATAATTGTAATGAAATTAATATAAATTTTAATAACTTTACTATTTAAAATGTAAACCACTGTAAAATTTTAGGTCTTAACTTTGACAATAAATATAACTTTAAGAACCACTGTATTTATTTAAAAAAAGATTTAACTAGTAGACTAAATATTATTAAGTATTTATCATCAGCTAAAAGCCAAATGCACACAAACAGTCTGCTAAGATTAGTGAAATCAGTAATATTGTCAAAAATCGACTATGGTCTAGTAATCTACAATAAGACGTCCAAAACAACTTTTAAAATGATCGAGAGCATTCTAAATGCTGCCGTTAGAACCAGTCTAAGAGCTTTTCGCACGACTCCGATCGTGAACATGCAGGTAGAAGCTGGCTTTGAACCCCTCCGTGTTCGAGCACATAGACTACTGCACCGGCTATTGCCCATATTTAGCTGCTCCACCCCATCGCTGCTCCATAAATATGTGAAGCTATTAAAAAAGAGGAAAACAAAACTTAAATACCCATCAACACTATGGAATATTGTCAACACTGCAAAAAGATACGTTATAGGAGAATACTCTCCTAGGTTGGAAACCAACCCCCCCTGGATGCTTGAACCCAACAACTTTTTAAAAAATTTGGAAAATTTTAGCAAAGATAATACAAATCCCATTGTTTTCAAATCCTTATTTAACGAAATGTACAGCGAATACAAGAAAAAAGATTGGCAATTCATTTTCACAGATGGATCAAAGACCACAAAACACGTCGGATTTGCTATATCTGTCGAAAGAGGAAGTACGCTGAAAATAGGCCTATTGCCCCAAAGTACAACTATATTTGAAGCTGAAGCCGTAGCAATAATTGAATCCCTACAGCTCTGCCAAATCTCACATGGAAAGTATATAATCTGCACAGACAGCCGTTCCGTATTTGATGCTGCATTAAATCAGAACAATAAGAACGAATTAATTATCTCCATACAACAGCTAATAATAAAAATGGGTAACAATATTAGACTGCTATGGATTCCCAGCCACATTGGCATCATAGGCAACGAGGCAGCAGACCTAGCTGCCAAAGCAGTAATTCAGCAACCAACATACCTTTTTATTCCAAAATCCAGGAAATTTCTGACAAGATGTGCTACCATAAAATACAATATATCCTTAGAACACAAATGGAACAAATACAGCCACCCCTATAAGATCTTCAACCCCACAAAACAGCCGTTAATTCTGCCATCTTCAACCAACTGTTTACAAAACAAATGCATCACAAGGCTACGTCTAACACACACACGTCTCACTCATCAATATTTGTTGGACAAAACGGTACAACCAACATGCACTTTCTGTGCCTCTCAACCATTGACAGTTTTCCATATCTTGGCAGACTGTCAAGCTCTCGTAAACGCACGCGTATCGGTTTTTAAATCGAGTAGCATCCTTGACTTGCTAAAAACGCCAACTAGTAATAATAATATTAAAAAAATCTTTGAATTCTTAAAAAAAACTTCTTGCACGACAAAATTTAAATTTTGAAAATACAACCATTAAATTTCTAAATATACATGTGTGTACACACATGAAATAAGAAGCCGATAGCCATCGTAGCTAGTGCTCTTAGCTTTTGATTTGTTGTAATTTTAATTATAATAAATTTGTAAATAAATAAATAAAAAAAAATCGAAAGAATATAATGAAAACATATTATTGATATTTTGAAGTCTTTTGAATGTACTCTATTTCCGTATTAAAGCCTGTTAAAACTTAAGTTACTACTGATCCAACAAAGGACCTGGCCATCCGACGAAACAAGACAATCGTGCTGTTATTATAGGATTTGCTAAATCTCAAGGAACAATTTAGTTTCCAGTGTTTTCCCATTTTTATAAACTAATAACCAGAAGTAAATTCGTTTAACTTATAAGTCAGTTTTTTACTATTTGTATTATTTAGATTAATATTATTGCTTGCTGCTGCAGCAATTAAATTTCTTTGCAAACGTTATTGGGTTCTTAAAATCTGTGATTTTTATTGGATTCTTTCTTCTTTAATTTCAACAGTTTTTAAAAATATTTGTTGGTGAACTATAAATTTAGAAAACTAAGCGGATAGGAGAAGAATAAAAGAAGAATTAAATATTAGGTGGCAAAAGAAAGTAATGGCTTTTGTCCCTGTGAAAGAATCATAGACTTGTTTCATGATTCCCATTCTATAAAAAATCGAATATAAGGATTCTTAATAAAGCTTGATATATCGACAGAAGTCATTACTATTAAAAGCATTAAGTTTTGATAAAAGTAAACCGCACGCCACACTCTATTATATGCATTGACAATATATAGAGCCAGTGTGTTATGTGACTTAAAACACTTTATATATGGAAAGATACCATATTTAAAAAAGATCTGAACAAATAACATTTTAATCTCGTTAAAATTCTCTTATCTAGATGAGTTCAAAAGAATATATTTTTGGAATTACTGACACTGTTCAAGCACGATTAATGGTAGCTGCTTTCAGAAAAAACAGAGCTATTAGCGTGTAACTTAGTCAAAAGGTTAGCTTGTGGTTCAAAGATATGTGTAAAGAGATCGCCCTTTAAATACGCAAAAGTGTTCACGAAAGCCTTGTTATAATACTGTAACGACACGTTCTCGCGTTATGCTGGGGTAAAGCTCGCGGCGTCCAGGGTTCGTTACAAAAAAAAATGTTTTCATTAATCATAAGAGAGACTTTTCTTTTATTATAATTCACTCTTAAACTAAGTTATAATTAAACTACACCACTACTGAGCACGCCAACGATGATCAACCGCTTCGTGGCCCTCAAGAGCTTTCGTCTCCACTCTCCGTCGGCTAGCCTACTGCTTCTCACACTGGAGCGAATAAAATTCTGGTCCAGTCTGAGCAGAACAGTTTGCCTGTCCACCAGTTTTTGACTTGTCGCGGTTGTCACGAATAAGATTCTGAGACAACCTCTCCACGCCTTTTGACAATCTTATCCGTCTTGTTCAGCTTGGCCTTGCTGAACAAAGCGTGGCCTGGCTCTGGGCTCCGTCACCTGGGCGAATAAAATTCTGGCCAGGTGAAGTAGCGACAGCACTTACTGAGCCGGAGACCTACTGAGCGAAACCTATTTGCAAGACTATTTTTAATTAAGTTGAATAAAATTCTAACTCACTTAAAGAAGTCTTGCCCGGTTGCTTGCCCGTGGCCAACTCCCCTTAAAAACGTAATTATCTCGCTTTTATATGTTTCTGCCAGGCACACATACACACCCATACCACTAAACGATAGCTGCTTGCGACTGTTCAGGGTTGTGTTTAATGGTATGTTTTCCTTAGATATATCCTCATGTTAATAGGTGGCGCTACTTAACGGCTATTATGATTTCAAATATTTCATTAACAAATAATAAATATAATTATAAAATATAATTATGAATAATATAAAATGAAAAGTGTATAATAATAATGTTCTCTTTTAAAAAAATTATGAAATTCATTTAACAATAAATATTTAGAAATGTAAAAAATGTAAAAATTTATGAAAATCCGTTAAAAAATTAAAAAAAATTTTAAAATATATTGAGTTTAATTTCTTGTGATTTAATTGCTATGTGATCCAAAAACGAGCCTGCCGATTTTTGGTCGTCACAATACATTAAGTTAAACACAGCTTCGATCACCTTTTCATTCAAATATTTGTTTTCCTAAATATTTGTTTTGCAACGACGGGATCCCATTTGTGCCAGTCAACATGTCAGATTTTTTTTACTTGAAGATTTAATGTCTCTACTCATAGCATACATTTATTTGCGTAGTGGCCGCCTAAATGAAAATTATGCTGAGTTATTTTTTTGTTACTGTTGCTATTTTCATGTTGTTCATGTTGTTTCAGGCGTTGTTAAAAAAGCTATTATCTCTTCGTCAATTTTGATGACAGCATCTCGTTTGTTTTATATAACTTTGTGTATTCTCAAGAGATGAAATTTATAAATTGGATTTTCTTAAATACATAAAGAAAAATAAAATATCGAAAAAAAAATTTTACGTTAATTAATAAATGTGTGAAATTTGTAATTTGTTTATATTCCAGAGTCACATTTTAAGGAGCATTTAATATCTGCAGTTAAGAAGGAGGTTAAACAATTAATGGAAGAAGCAGTTACTAAGAAATATGTGCACGAAGAAAGTACGACCGTAACTCAATTATGTGCTGCCGTAGAAGCCTGTTTAAGCCATGGCTTAAGACGCCGTGCTTTGGGTTTGTTTAAGACTTCCTCCACCACAGCTTTGTTGCATAAAGTTGCCAAATATTCGTCAGATGCGGAACACGTTAGTAAATTGGTGCAGGAAATCGAGGCAAATGATCCAAATAAACGTTCGTCATCGAGCAGTGATAGCTTTAATCGGCCACCGATGATGAAAAAAGGAAGCAGTAGTTCCGTTACTAGTACCATGAGCACCAGTTGTTCGAGTGTATCCTTGGCTTCAATGAAGTAAGTATTTTGCAGCGCGTCAAAAGATTTAAATAAAGATAATATTTTCAACTCACGCAACAGAAGGTTTGAATAAAATCAAGAATCTTAATTGTCGTCTATTATGTTTTTCTGTTGAAGATATTTATGGATACGTTTGGCTTTGTACGAGAAACGCTTAGTAAAAATCATTGAATTTCTTGTGGAGAATGCCTCATCTTACTATGAACGTGACTCGTTAGTGGCCGATTCAGATTATGGCTGCATCTTAAGTTCGCTTCTTGTCGGACCTTGTGCCTTGGAATTCACAAAAGCGAAAACAGCTGACCATTATTGGACAGATCCCCATGCCGATGAATTAGTGCAAAGGCATCGCATAAGTACGGGTAGAAGGTCGTCTTCAGTCTCGTCAAGGGCGCCAATAATCAATTTCAAGAGAAGTTTAAACACAAGCACTGATGAAGCAAACACCGGCACATTCAAGTCCATTGCATCTTGTACTGTGGCCAAGGATTATGTAGAGTCTTTACATCAGAATTCTCGAGCTACTTTATTGTATGGAAAAAATAATGTGCAAGTGCTGCCGGTGAGTAAAGCAAAGCTTAATTTTCTTTACTTTCAACAGTTCTTCTTTAAGCTGCTTTTTGTTATTAATTTTATAGAAGGATTGCAGTGAACCAATGTTAGGTTATTTGAGTCTACATCAACATATACAGACATTAACCATCAAATGGACTCCTAACCAGTTGATGAATGGTTATGAGGAATCCGAGGAGGAAGTCGACAAAGAACATTATTGGGCTTACGCTTTAAACATCAATGTAGACGATATAGTTTATGTGCATTGTCATCAGAATAAAGGGGAAGATAGTGGAGGCACTGTAATTCTTGTAAGTCAGGATGGTTTACAACGGCCTCCTATTATTTTTCCTGAAGGTGGCCATATGCAACAGTTTTTAAGTTGCCTAGAAACCGGCCTTCTACCACATGGCCAATTGGATCCGCCTCTATGGTCTCAGCGAGGCATTGGAAAAATATTTCCCTGGCCAAAAAGTGTACGCAGGCGTATATTACCCTCAGTAATGGAGTCGTTCGATGAGACACCCATCGATTATGTTTTTCGCATTGTTAGTAAAAGCAAACATGAAGAGTTCGGTAAATAAAAATTCAACTTTAGTCAGATAAAGAGATGAACAAATTTACAAGTTTTCATTTATAGCTGCTGCACATTCCATATTGGATTTTGTTCGAAGTGCACCACGACGGGCACAATTGAGTAGTTGTTCCACAACGGGCAGCAGTGATTGTTCGAGCAAAAGTATCTCTATCGATCAATATCCGCTAGAACCGCCGTTACCACAAACTACTCAAAATGCTAGTATTGAAATGGTTTGCTCTACTATGAAGCGGCAAATAATTTCGAGGGCATTTTATGGATGGTTGGCCTATTGTAGACATTTGTCGACTGTTCGAACTCATTTGTCAGGCTTGGTCAATGGACGCATAACACCAGAAAGTAAGTTTGAAATACTTAACTCAAAAATATTGTTTCTTTTTTTTTTATTAATTATTTCTAGTGAAAGCAGATGAAGACGGTTTAACGGTTGAAAAGTGGAGAGAACTGAATAAAACTGGTACTGCTGACAACGCAGAAGAAGTCTTTCGCTTGGTTTATTTTGGCGGTGTTGCTTCTGAGTTGCGAAAAGAGGTATGGCCATATCTTTTGGGTCACTACACGTTTGGCACCAACCTAGAAGAACGTCAGAAATTAGATGAAACATGCAAACATTATTATGAGACCACAATGAGCGAGTGGTTGGCAGTCGATGCTATAGTACAGCAAAGAGAGAAAGAGAAGACTGCCAGGGCTGTAGCAAAATTGAGCTCTGGCAGTAACAGTGGTCAGGAGAGGACGGTACGCCATGTTGAATTAGAAACTGGAGAGTTAGAGAATGAAGTATTTGAAGATATTTCCGATATATCCGATCCTGGTGAATTAGAATTCGAGGAAGAACATGGCCAAGTCTTAGAAATGGCTTCCAGTGCCAATACGAACCATTTAACAGTAAAACCTATACCACGAGCTATGAAAACCAGCACAGACTCGGGAAATGTTGATGATAATACTGACGATTTAAATGTAGAGGAGGAAGGAGAACAATCAAAAATCGAAATCCCTTCTCCAATTTGGAAAGATAAAGAATCCGTAAAGGAAGAGGCCTTGGCCAATATTAATGCTAGTGACAAAAGTACACCTTCAACATCATCTTATGAGGCTATAGGAAACAGTTATGTGGAATTTAAAGTAGACAACAAATCCATTCTTAGTCCTGAGTACCTGAGCGCTGATGATTTTGAGGAGCATTTAAGAGATGAAGCTTCACCAGAAGCAGAGCCAGAAGCTGCGGATCGTGCAAGAGATTTCAAAACAGCAGTGATTATTACAAATGCATCAGTGGATGTTGCGAATTGGGATGCCAGTTCTAAGTTGTTTAATACTCGCATGCCATCTCTAGAAGAACAATCCAATCCTAAGTTATTTGATGCTTTACAGGATCCAAAATCCACCTGCGTATCACCAGCCAGCTCAAATGGTGGAGTTTATAGTGTTAGTTCATTGCTTAAAAGATTACACGATATCGAACATATTTCAATTGTGAAACCTTAACCACTCCTTAAAGGGTTTAAAAGATTAGAAAAATTATTGCTGGTGAAGATTTTTTATAGAAAAATTAAAATTAGAGAAAATATGACTGATGAAGGAAGAACTTTTTTTTTTAGAAATAATAGGAGTTTAGGCAATTTTCTATAGAAAAATTGTGACTCATTTCATTTTTTAAAAGAGGTGAAGAAAATTTTCTTCAACAAATTTATGACTAATGAAAATTTTCTCTAGTCGGATTAAACATTTTTTGAGTTTTATGGAATATAAAAACTTTATAGGGCAAAAAAAAATTGTAATAATGCAAATTTAATATGAACTTATTTAGGAATATTCTTCAAATACATTACGATGAAAGACTCAAAATTTGAATTCCGTCAATACAATGTGAAATATGTTTTTATATATCGTTCGACTTTAATTATATCACATAATTTCTTTGACTACTTTTACAGAGCGAACTGCTGGAACAATTTGGATTGAATTTGCATCGCATTGAAAAGGATGTGCAAAGATGTGATCGGAATTATCCATATTTTGCTAATGAAAACCTGGATAAACTGCGAAACGTTATATCAACGTAAGTAAAATTTTATTTACGAACTCGAAAAAAAAACAAAAAATAATAATAACGAAAAGTTCTGAGGCGGATAGAAAAATATTAAAAAAATAAAATAAAACAATAAACCTAAGGTGGCCATACTTTCCGAGTTACCCATCTATAAATTGTAATTTTTAATAATTCAAACAATTTATGGCGAATCTTGCAAAAATTCTTACAAACTATCAGACTTTCTACGTACAAAACAAAGAACAAAACCAAAAAAAAAAAATGTTGACATGTTATAAACAAATTAAATTTGGATTATTATTTTTTTTTTAAATTTTATTCTTACATCCTGCTCACATAATTGGATTATTTTCAATTTTTGCTATTTAAGAATATAAATAATGCACCTCATATGAATTTTGGTACACTCTCTTATGATACTCATACTCTTGCCCCATTCCTCCCCAAGATATTTGAGAGATTTGGCAACATTTTTGTCTTATTTTATTATTTATTTATTTATTTATTTTTTCAAACTGTAGACAACTATCCGCCTTTATTGTTGTTTTTAATATTACTAATACTATTTTTACTCATGCCTTTGGAAGCCATTTTCTTATACCACTTGAAGTAACGAATGAGAAAAATTTCTTATAAAGCAAATTATAATGTTGGAAATTACTGAAAATCTTCCAAGTTATTTTTGTTTTCTATGTAGGAAAAACTGTCTGGAAAATATTTATTTATTAATTAGTGAAAATTTACTGATAATGATAATTTAACTGCAGTATCAGTAATGCAGTTAAAAAATATAATCATATGATTTTTTTGATATTATACGGCCCATGATTATGTGGTTGTAAGATGGTGTTAAATGTACATTAAATTTAAATAAATATTTCATGATATTCTCACAAAATATTTTTTACAAAAATTTTTATTAAAAAATAAACATCTTATGATATTCTCATAAAACATTTATTCAAATAAAAATAAAAATATTTGAAATGTATTGTAATGGGGGAGAGCACATCCATATTGCAATTTCACTATTGCTCAAGTAGCTCATCAGTGAATTTTACCCTTTTTACAAACACTACACTTTTATACAAACACTACAAAACAGTTCAAAACAACAAAAAATATTGTTAATTTTCAATCATTTCTACATAAGGGTTTTCATTGGAAACCATTCATATGTAATGTGTGTTTTATGAGAATATCATAAGATGTTTATTTTTTAATTAAAATTTTTGTAATAAGTATTTTGTGAGAATATCATGAAATATTTATTTAAAGGAATTAGCCTCGAGCTTCGATTGGTAATAAAAACTGAATGGCTGGCTGATTGTAGGTAACATTTCTTCACTCATCTGCCGAAATTTGAAATTTAATTTAACGTTATTTGAAATTCTTGTTTGATAAATCGCACTTCGTTTAATAAACGTAATATTTTATATTTAATTGTTTAGCTACGTTTGGGAGCACTTGGATATTGGGTACATGCAAGGAATGTGTGATTTAGTGGCACCACTTCTCGTCATATTCGATGATGAATCGTTAACGTACAGTTGTTTTTGTAAGCTAATGGAACGAATGATTGAGAATTTTCCCAATGGTGGGGCGATGGATATGCATTTTGCTAATATGAGGTAAGAACATAATTTCCCCTACAAATATAAGAATAAATTAATATTTTTTTACATAAACTTACAGATCCCTGATACAGATACTTGATTCGGAGATGTACGACCTTATGGACTCAAGTGGTGATTATACACATTTCTACTTTTGCTATCGTTGGTTTTTATTAGACTTTAAGCGTGAGCTCATTTACGAGGATGTTTTTTCTACCTGGGAAGTTATTTGGGCGGCAAAGCATGTCGCTTCAGGCCATTTTGTGCTGTTTTTGGCGTTGGCCTTGTTAGAAACTTATCGAGACATTATTTTATCAAATAGCATGGATTTTACAGATGTCATTAAATTTTTTAATGGTGAGTAAAGATAAAGAAATATTTTTTGTTGTTTGTAAGATGTTTTCAACTCCATTGCTTTTCTTTTGTAGAAATGGCAGAAAGACACAATGCCCAGGCTGTTCTACAATTGGCTCGCAGTTTAGTGTTGCAGTTGCAGATGATAATAGAAAACAAATAAATTTAAATATTAAAGTATAAAAAAAACATAACAAATCTTTGCATGTAATTTAATTTAATATATTAAAGGAATTCACAAACAGAGGCCAAAGTCAAACAAAACTTGCTGTTGTTGTAGTATAAATTAAAAAAAAATCTTTAAAGATGTTCCCTTTTAATTAGGCTGCTATAAATTTTTTGTAGTAAAAAAAACCTTTTTAGTAAATTTTAAACATTTTAAATTATACAAAGTAAAGAACAATCAGTTTTATAAAAAAAAATTCACAAAAGAAAACTATTTAAAAAAGGATGCTAAAGTCACTAGTTTCTAGTTAACTATTCTGATGTTAATTGTCAGAAGTGAAAGCATTTGGGGAATATGAAATGATTTGCTCAATTTAAATGTCTAGTGAAGAAATCTTTATTGAATCGCCTTTAAGGCAGTTTTCATATCAAAATAATACAAAAAAAGAAATTTATTTTTAACTAAAATACTTTTTACAAATTAAACAGGAACAAAATATTTATATAATAATATTTTATTAGTATATTATTATTATTATATTTACAAACTTATTAAACATTAAACTCTCTATACAAATACATTTCAAACCTTTACTTATTTTTCTTTTCTCTGAAAACAATTTAAAAAAAATTTTTTCTAAAGAAAAAGATATAAATAAACAAAAAAAAAAATAAATAAATAAAATAAGCAAAACTTAGAAAATCAATATCCTTAAGAGACTGTTACAGAAATTCCTTTTTATTCTAATACAAGCATATATATCAATATTGTATACTAAATAACATTTTATCTCATAGAAAATATATTGTAAAACATAAAAAGAAAAACAAGTTAAAAAGTAAATGTGTCCTTGTGTACCTTAGAAAACAGAAAATACAGTTTAAATATATTTTTCACTTAGTCCTCAAATTTCTTATACACTAATTTGTAATTTTGTGATTATGATATTTTTTTTTGTTTTGTATATTAAGTTTAAGCCAAAATATATTTATTAAGTAATAAACATAAATTTAATTTTTCTCTTCATTTTCATTTCGATTGCAAAATAAACACTGTTTTTAGTTGAAACTATTACTATTTTTTATTAAATAAAAAACAGACTGGAAAAAACTAGTTTTTTTTTTATTAGTAGATCGAGTGTTTTTAATCATAATTAAAATTTGTAGCCATAGTTCTCAGAAAAAACACTTGTTAAAGCTTTGATTTGAGCATAAAAAAATGTATAAGGATGTCAAAAGTTGCTGAATTCTTCAGAATCAATTTTTAAAATAATCATAATGATTTTTTGTTGGTTTTTGGTCAAAAACAATTAAATTGTTTGTTAAATTGTTGTTACTTTAAATCAGTGATGGGCGAACTTTTTGGGTGGCGGGCCAATAAATTAAAAAAAAAAACTTGCGGCGGGCCATTAAATTAAAAAAAAAACATAGAGGGTCATTCATTAAAAAAGTATGGGGTTGGTGTTTAATTAAAAGTTCGGTTTAAGCGATATATTTATTAGTTATATTACGTAATATTTTAAAACAACATAAAAATTTTATAAGATACGATGTATTATGATTTTAAGATTTTCCAGATGTATGGGAAGCAATGATCTGTTTCTGACTTGACATAATTTCCCCAAAATCTGGTTCCAGCTGGGAGGATGTGACTTTTAATAAATTAAATAGACTCTCGTCTGACAATCGGTTTCCTATTGAATTTTTTCTGCATTTCATTACTAAAAAGGCCTGTTCACATAAATATGAGGAAACAAACACTGCCATAATTTTCTGCGCATGATTAATTCGCTTTGAAAATTCATCTTTTGGTAAGGATTTATAGAAATTAAGCTTATCTGTATTTAAAAAAAGCTGTTTTAAATTATTATTACATTGCAATTCTATAATTTCCAATTGTAGATCAGATGGAACATTCTCAGGATTAACATTAAAAGGCATTGAAAATATATCTAAACATGGTTGGATTTTTAAAGTCAACAAATCTGTCCTCAAATTCTGAATACAGTTTTAATAAAGATTGTGAAAAGACTTTTAACTTCTCTTCACTCACATGCCTCAAAGAATTAAGTCTTGGAAAATGAGTCAAATCATTTTTTCCCAAACATTTAGAAAATATAAACAACTGAGTTTTAAAAGACTTCAAGCTGCCCCAAGTTTCATATATAAATTGATTTCTTCCCTGTAACTTCTTGTTCAGTTTATTATAGTGCTCGAGTAAATCCGTGAAAAAAGCAAACTCGATGCACCAATTCTTATCCTCCAATATTTCCCACTCATCCCAAATTTCAGTTTTGGTTTTTAGAAACTCTTTAATTTCTTTGAGAAGACTCCAAACTCTCGAGAAGGCATGGCCAAAACTCAGCCATCTGATCTTTGTGTAATAAAGTACATCTGAAAATTCTGCATCAACTTCCAAAAAAACTTTTGAAATTGTCGATGTAACAAACCACGGGCTCAAATGATATTTATTAATTTTAAAATAATATTAAGTACGTGGTTAATATCCAAGGCAGCCTTGCAAAGAACATTTTGGTGGATTATACAATGTAAAAAAATTGTTTTGCTTTCAGGATTCTGACTTTTATAAACTCCTGCAAATCCCGTATTTTTTCCCACCACGTTAGGTGCTCCATCAGTTGTTAAATTAATTAATTTGGAAATTGGGGCGTTAAGAGATTCCATCTCCTCTCTAAATTCATCATAAATTATTTGTCCTGTCGTCTTTCCTTTCAAAGATCTCAAACCAGCAAGTTCTTCGGTTATTACAAAGTTTTCATCGACTCCTCTGATAAAAATTAGAAGTTGGGCTGTATCACTCCTGTCAACACTCTCGTCCATAGTGACTAAAAAATACTTAAACTTTTTAAGACGTCCATCGAGTTGATTGGTTAAATTAGAAGAAATCGCTTCAATTCTTTTTGTGACCATTCTACGTGACAGCCCTATAGATTCGAAATCTTTTACCTTTTCTGGGCATAATACTTTTCCAATGCTAATTAACACATTCTTAATAAATTCTCCTTCAGAAAACGGTTTGTTACTTTTTGCTATTTTATAGCCAACAATGTGACCAGCTAACGTGGAGGATCACTGGACACTTCTTTGATTTTTAAAAAACATTTGCTGACTAGATATTTTTCTTTTCAATTCCTCTGAATGAACTTTCTTGTCTTCATCTTTCATTTTATAGTACTTCGACCCAAGAAGATGTTTTGAATTAAAGTGCCTAACGAGATTATAATCTTTTAGTACAGCTACCGGTTCATGGCAGATAAGACAAATAGGTTTTTGGTTATATTCCATAAAGAAGAACTTCCATGTCCACTCTTCTTGAAATACTCGACATTCCGAATCAATTTTTCTCTTTCTATATTCGATTGACATTTATGGGGGTATTTACAATACACAATTACACAAATAAAACTGTACGTTGGCAACTTTATAATTTTACTTCACAATTTATTCTTTATGTCACGAGATTTACACTTTTACCGATTGCTGATTAATCCATCGCTGGCCCTTTTATATTGGTTGCGCATGTTGTCTCGAATATTCAAGAATCTTCTAGATCTCACATATAATAGTTGTTGTTATGTTATACGTTCAGTTTTCTATATTAGTTGTTAGTGTTTTATGATGTTTATGTTTCTTCTTGGAATGTTGCATCAGAAAGTTGTTGTTGTCTTGTGTGTACAATGTTTCCTACAAAACTACGCAGTATGTACACAATGTAATATGAAAACATCGCATCGTTACCTTTGGCAAGAAATTACAATATCTGACATTCGTTCTCTATACAACACATTCAACCAACAATCATTTTCAAAAATTGCAGTCGTTTTTAACTTAGAGCTTTTATTGTTAAGCTCCATCTTAGATTAAACTTTACGACTGAGTTGTCATAAAGTATAAATGAATAATAGATTTCTAGATTTCTTAATTTTTTTCTGCTCATATTATTTATGAAAACTTTTAGACAAAGTATAATGGTTAAACATTTTATACTTAATAAGAGTTTATGGTGTTAAAAGAGCTTTTACGAAGCTTTTTTATAAAAGAATATTTATAAAATTATGATGTATAAAATGATGCAATAAAGTGTTATAAATTATTTAAAACGGTGCATCTATTGTATTTTCGAAAATTATAATATAATATTTTTTTATATGATTCGAGCAATAAAATTAAGTCTACAGATTTTTTATATCTTAAAAATATTCGGATATTGTCTGCTAATTCACAAACAAGTAAAAATAAAAACACAAAAATAAATTCACATTTTTAGTGTTTTCTGTTCTGCATCCTTTTATTTTTGTATGGAAAATAATATGATTATCTACCTCAAAACAGCATAAAATACTTCATTATTCAGGATTTTCATTGAATTAGAAGAATTATTATCATGGCTTATGTACTTATGAATTTGTTTTCTAACTTGTTATGCTTGGAATTTTTGTTACCTTACAAAGAACAAAGTATTACCAAGTTATAAGCTTCCAGTTTGAATGCTAATAAAAAAAGTTGGAAAGAAGTCGTAGTGAAAATTGATTTAAACTTATTTGCATCAATTTAAAGGGTCCAAAATTCTTAAGAAAGTGTAAAATGGAAACAAGTGCAATACGAATTGCAAAAATTGCCAAATATTTTTAATGGACTTTATCGTTGTTAAGGCTCAAGGATAAAATACAAAATAAACCACCCATTAATAGTCTAAAATGAAACAAATTATGCTTTATATTACATACATACAAACATTGTAAAATTTCTATCTCAGCATGTTGTGGAAACAGTGTTGATGAAACAATGTTGACGAAACAATGTATACGCTTCTCATCAGAAAAGAAAACAAAACATAAACCATATTAAAAATATTTATTATTGAATGAGAATCGAGTTGAATGTAGTAAAAACAAAATTCATTCAAATAAAGATTCCGAAAATGTTAACAAAGCGCGCATGTGTTGAAAAGGCGTTAAATGTTGCAAAGCTCATATTCATTAGAAGATTCCTTGTCCATGTATTTCCTTAAGACAGTTTCAAATAGTGCATCACATTGTTAACAAGCATTAAGCGGTAAAAGAAAAAAAAATACAATAAAACTTATAAACGGCTAAAATTTGTTAACTAATGTAAATAAAGAAGAAATGCTATAAAAATGTTGAAGAATAAAATGTAAAATAATTCAGAGTGAATTGCAATTAAAAAATATATAAATTTTTAGAAAATGTTTCAATGAAATTACATTTAAAAGAAATCGAATAGAAATCACATTATGACGATAACTTATAAAGAATTAAATGATTTACTTGAATACTTTTCGATGCGAAATTCATCAAATCGCATAATTTCATTGTCTTTAAGAGCGAATGATTCTTTAGTTGTTGAATCTAAACAGCAGACTGTAACGTTCGAGTATCCTTCCTGGGATCTATTTGATACAGAAAATACAACAGAATCATTGATTTTAAATCATATTGTTGGTAATAATTCTTCCCTGCAGTTTATCACGAATGTTACAATTTCGAATTACACTCAAGCCAGCGATAAGCCACGTGTTAGTACGGAAATACCCATATGGCTGATACCATGCTACAGCATTATACTGATATTTGCTGTTGTGGGAAATTTATTAGTTGCCTCAACACTTTTTCAGAATCGTCGTATGCGTACAATAACAAATGTGTTTTTAGCAAATTTAGCTATTTCTGATATGCTGCTGGGCGTCCTCTGCATGCCCATCACACTAGTGGGAACGTATTTACGACATTTCATTTTCGGTGAATTAGTGTGTAAATTTATACAATTTGCTCAGGGTAAGTATTAATCTGTGTATAAGATACGATGCTCCTATTTAAGAATGAGAGATAAAAAATGATTTTATGCTTCTGTGACCATATTAATTTACATGAAATTGCACAAAAAATTGCGCATTACTGCTGGTGAATACTGAGAAATGAAGGCGGACTTGAAATCCCTTCTTTATTTTTCCTAAGTGCTTTAGCCAAACAAGAGCAATAAAAAAACTATATAAATCATGATTAGGAAATAAATTAATCTCTTTTAGAAAATTGAGACAACCAACATCATCCACTCTTGCAAAAGCATTTAATTTTAGCATTTAGCTCCTTTGTAGTTTATTCACTAAGAGTTGGAAATCCATTTTTACGGCTTATTAGAGCAGTTGGCTTTTTCTTTTTTTGTTTTAACGAAGCAAAGACATTATTGCTGCGTTCATGAATACAGTGGTATAGATGCACAGTGGTATAAATGCTAGTGATGGGGAGCACTTTCCTCGTGTAACAAATAATTTTTTTTTTATTTAGACTTCTACAAGAAAAATGAAGTAACGGCCAGTGAAATGAATTTAATTGTAGAAATGAACAAAAAAAAACATTAGGAAAAATTTATTTTTTTGCGCGTTTAATTAAATGATGATTTATGACAGAACGGCATCACATGCCGCGTGTCCAGCATTCGGAATAAATATTTTTTTTGTTTTTGTAAAAGCCTATTCCATTGGTCATCTAGATTGAGTACTTTAGGTAATAAGGTATGGACTCTTGCTGAGATACGGCTCCAAATATTTGACCAAGTGGATGTTTATTTAACAACGATATGCCTGACTCTATCTTGAAGCATTCATGGTGTAAAATGAATGCTTCAATTTAAGCAACTTTCATATAATATTTAAATTTCAGTTACTTAACCCTGCATAGATAAGTTACGTCTATCAGAGGTATGCCTTTTTAATTTTGAGAACTGAATTGAGAAAATTCAATAAATAAATGATCTCAATAACTCCTATGCCAATTTTTATTATTTTTAAGTCCTTAACAGGATATTAGAAACCATACGTCTTTCAAACGTAACGTTATCTTTAAGGTACAAAAAAATAACGGTATCTTTCTAGGGTTAAATGAGTCATAACTTCACATTGATTAATTTATCCTTCATCTTATTTTGGACATACAAAGTGAAGAAGCGAATCTCTTAATAAATGTCATCAAATTAGTTCAAATTAATTATGTACTACTTGGCGTAGGGTGTGAACTTGATTTACAATCAAATAATACTTTTCCGTTTGTTATAACAATTAATTTAACAATTCTTCTCAATTTATTGTTTTATAAAAAGTCAGCTATTTCTTTTATTTTTGAAATCATTTAACTTCTGATTGCAATAAATAACCACAACAACAATAAATATTGATAAATTCCTAAAGTTTAAAAGTTTATTGTAAGCAATTATAAAAATAAAACTGTTATTCGGTTATTGTTTCGCTCACGCTCATTTTTTCGTTAATATATTTTGCGCAGAAAACACAAGAAAAAGAATTTAATGTCACGCACGCCACGCCACATTAAATCCCATTTTTCTATCGGAATTTATTAATAAATAAATTTATAGCGTGTTCACGTGTTTAACCTACTTTACCAAAATCTTCTGATAGTCAGTAGAATATATTTAAACAAAAATATTTTTATATAATTCTTAAAGAGCAAACATGTATATTGTCCGACGGGGTTTGATTTAAAAGGGTATGATTTTATCTCATCCCACGTCGAATTCGGTTTGTAAACAGACCGGTTTCTGGTATGTGCTATCTTCAGTATTCCCCCTCCCGTATACTAGTTGCATTACAATGTCAGCGGTCTTTATATAGCTCATCTTGTTCGTGTCTCTCTTCGTGTTTTTGTAATTCTTATTGCCTTCATCGCTTTCTCTCTTTTTTTTCTGTCTCTCTCTCTCTCTTTCTTCGTTTGTTTTTTTCTAACTAATTTGTCTCTCCCTCCTTGTCTGTGCCTCTCTTTTTCTCCTTTTTCATTCCAGTCTCTTTCTACCTAAATCGTTTCATGCTCATGCTTGTTATTCGTTACAGTCTATTGCGTTTTTTCCTATGACATAATAATCTGTAATGGTACGTTTTTGAGGTTCCTTATTGCCTTGTGCACCTGCGTAACGTGTTTGTGTTTTTTTTGTAAATATGGTTTAATTGTTGAAATATTGTGCCTGTTGTGCAGTGTTTATTTGTTTATTAATTATTCGTCCGTCAAACGTTTTCCGCTTGTATATTTCCATGTTTTCTATTACGTTTAGTCTCCTTCCTTTGTGCTGTGTTTGTTGCAGTTTAACCGTTGTTGTTATATATCCTGGTGTACATTTGTTGTTGAACATATGGTTTGCAAAATTTGATTCTGGAGTTGATTTTGATTCTCGTAGTTTTTTTGTTGTAGTCTCTAATGTGTTAACTAAATCTGGTCTTAGTTTTTCGTTCTCTTTGCCCGATATAACTACATATTTATATTGACATGTACAAGTTACTTTGTACACTCCTTGTTTGTCTAGTATATTTGTTTCGGTTGTTTTATTCTGTAGTATTCTGCCTAGGTTGTTTCCTGTTCTGAATGCTGTATTGATGCTGTGTTTTTTGTATGTTGACTTTCCCAAATACTGCAGCATTTAAGTTTTTTTGAAAAAAATTATTAAGTTTAATTAAGAAAATTTTGAAATTTTCTATTAAAAAAATTCAATAGGTCCCATCTACAGCAGCAGCTTTTTCTTTAACACAAATGTGTTGTTAAAATGACCTGGAACGTCATCTGTTCGATAGCGATGATGAATCTATAAAATTAATTGCAGATATAGTATTTTTCGAAACATTTAGCCAAACGTCCTTGGTTTAACTACAAAAATACATAATTTCCTATATTTATTTAATTTTATTATTTCCATAAAAAAACACTGTTTTATTAAAAGGACTATACAGTGACTATTTTATTGTATATTTTGTTTATCTTACAGCTTGTCACATAATTGTTAACAGTTTTATTTTATATTTTTTATTTTCAAAAATATTCAACTGAAATCCTACTTACAAATGAAGCAAAAAAAGGAAACAGTTTTGGAAGACACACTCTATAATCGCCTATGTCGCATCTATGTTCATTCTTATATAAGTGTTCTTTTGTTAATGTGTAGATGTAAAGCATGTTGTGGCATGTAAATTTTATTGTAAATTTTGCATCTATTTGCCAACAGACACAACATAAAAAAGAAAATAAGTAATAGTGTTTAAGACTTAAGAAAAAAAAATTAAAGTTGTTCATTATTATTTCGTGCTTTTTTGTTTTAATTTAAATTGTATATGAAAATATCGTGTTAAGAATATTTATGGGTGATTTCATATCAAATGAATTTTCATTTTTCATTGGATCTTAAAATACATTTAGTATCTAAATGCATCTAATTTGTTACTATCTTCTGAACAATTTAATTAATTTTTAATTTCATTTTTGTCTCCATATATACATATTTTCAAAATATATATTTCGTTGGTGATCAGAAATTGAGCTTATTTGCTTAAAAAACTCAATATTGACTAAGTTGCAGAAAGAACTGCTGCAGCATAATAAATAAATTTAACTAATATTTCAGAACCACGTTTTATGAAAATAGAAGGGTTTTTGAGCTCTACACTTTAGGGAAACTTTAATGTAATCGATATACAAAGAAAAGCAATCAACAACTTAGAGTTTTATTTTTTCCGTTTCTGTTTCTAACAATTTGTGCTACAAAAGTTGTTACGCATCAAGTAATCAAAAACCGATGAATGGAAAAATGTGTAAAATATTTTATTTTTTAGTTATTTCTGCCTTTAACTAAAAACAATATTTTTTTTTGTATTCTAAAAATAAGTTGTCACTATTTTATAAAAATTAACTCATTAAATTGTCGTTACAAAGTAATTGGAGTTATAAATGTATTTTTATATCAGCTTTATATTTATGAACTGCCTCTAAAATAACTCCCTCTAAAACTTTTGAAAAACAATAAACTTTTGGTTTGTTTTTAGGGTGCTGATGATTTAATAATTAAGAAAAAGCAGCAGACCACAAAACTACAACATTAACATTAACTATCGATTGTAATATAAAACTTTTCCTTCTTCTTCTTTTTCTTCGTCTTCTTCTTTTTTGTTGACCTACAAAAGTTGTTATTTATAATGTAAACACAATAAAATCATTACATTTAGGCTTGAACATTAGGATCATTTAAATAATTGATTTGTTAGATTTGAAATTAATATTGTTGCTCAGATACAGTGTCTGAAATATTTTAACAAAAAACATTATATTAATTAATTTGGTAATATAAATTTTCGAAGTATTTTACTAATCGCTTTTCGAATGTTCGATACCTACTGTGGAGTAAGTGCAAATCGATCAACACTGCCTTTCGGGTGCCAAGTCGTGCTAGACTTTTTGGGAAATGTTTCTAACCCTTCAGATCATGTGATGTTTTTTGAAAAAGTTTTTTACATACAACAACTCTCTAGTCGAATTAAAAGAAAAATAAATTCAAGTTACTGGGACTATTCTAGATTCAAGAGAAAACAATGTTTACTAGAATCATGGGTGCTTTTTAAAAAAATTAAAAATGGAAGGATATTTTTCTGGCAGATTTGGCAAGATCAATCAAACAACTTTTGTTAAATGGAATGGCATTAACCGTAAACAGATGGTATTCAACTGAAAAAAATTAAATTAGTGTAGTTCTACTTTCTACTTTCATACATTTGAAAGTTATTTAAAATTGCACGCAGATCATAAATGGACTTGTTGGAATCTGAATGTAATACTGCTCGATTTTATCTCCAAACGGTGCCTGGATCTTGGTATTGCAACTAGTGGAGGAAACCACTTTTCTAAAAGATTAAAAAACCAGTTACGATATAATGAGTGCTATAATAGTTTACGATGGCTATATGAGCAACGTGATAACTTCCGAAAATTTGTTGAACTTTTTATTTTTTCTATTATTTTCTAACTGTCGCTAAGTGCAAACGAGTAAATGAATTGTAATCTTTTTTCTTGTTATGCTCTTGGCATTTAAACGGTGCTAATAATACCTCTTCTTTTTCTTTCTTTCTTTCTTTCTTTCTTTCTTTTTTAGCCTTGACTTGTTTCATAATTTTAATTATGTTATGACGCAAAGGCTGACTTTTTTGTGGTGCACACATGACCTACTAGACTTTTTTTGTTTTTAATAAAAAACATACACTGCTGGTTAACAAAGAGAGTTGGAAAGTGTAAAAAGATAGAAAGCTCAAATAAACCACATACAGTTAAGCCTCAAAAGCAAAACTAATAAAATAAATAAGAGTAAAACTACGTAAATACTTGTCTACAACGTGTTGAAATTATTAAATAGTATGTGCTTGCGTTTTTGCTAAAAGAAATTATTTAATTGTTTTAAATTATTTTAGAAATTATTTTTGTTTTTTTTTATATAATATGAAAATTTAAAATAGTTTGTATTTAAATTTTTATTGCAAAATTATTTTGGCTATTGTGCTTAAAAAACAAAAGAATAAATTTTTTATTATTCGCGTAGAAATATTGTTGATAGACTCAGCTTATAGACATACAGCACTCTTTGCATGAAAAGCGCTATTCGATACACTCTATTTATTGCTGTAATAAGTTTGGTTTTTCAATTTATTTTTATTTTAATATATAAATTTTATTTTATTATTTTATCTTTAATATCTTTATTATTTTATATTTATTTTTCTGGGGCTCAACTGTGGAGCTCAACAGTAAACTTATTAATGCTTTTTAATACTTATTAATAATTGCTTACAGTGATCTCGCAGAAACGTGAACTAATTTTTACCGAGGGTGTTCACGTTTTCGATTTTGTTCATGTTTTAGATTGTATTTTTTCTATAACATATTTTAGTCTCTTTTTATCTTTTAAAATAAAGAACGTTATTTTTCACCTATGAGACATGTTTTGATTCTACTTTTTGTAAGTTCCTGCCATATTTTAATATATGTATTATGGGTTGCAAAATGGTTTCTAAGTACAGAGATCTTTCCATTTTTGGAAGCTCCGAAGAATGCAGTGTTTTCCGTTTTCCAGGACCCGGAAATGTATTAACACATTTTGAAATTGCATCTTTTTTGTTTTTTATTGAACAAATCGTCGATTTGACGGCATTATACTTTTTCGTCAAACCAGTTACAGGTGAACCTTTCCATAAAAGCTCTAAAATATCTGAATTTTCTTGAAGAGTTAATACTTTTGGTTTTTATTAGATATATTTTCAATAAAAATATTTTTAGAGATCACTTGTTTAAATTATTTATATGTATAGTCAGCACAGAGAGATGGTTCCAGTAAAACTGCCGCGGTAATACCAAAACTACTTATCCTGCAACAGAAGTTGTTTACAACAAACAAACTACGAGATTCTTACAAAATTGAATTTTCACGTTCGATGAAAAGTTCACGTTTTAAAGCCTTCAGCCTTTGTTCACGTTTTAGAGTAGTCAATGTAAGAAAACAATGTTCATGTTTTTGGATGTTCACGTTACTGCGAGTTCACTGTATATGTAAATAATGTGAAGACTCCAACCAATCTAGTATAAAGAAAGTTATTGAAAAGTGTAACGTGATCGCGTGCTAATTGTTCTGCAAAATAAATGTGTCTAGCTTAGTACATCGATCAGCTCATGCAGTTAGAATAAAAATAAAAGCAAAAGCGATGTAAAACCTTTTTGTTACGAATGCATGTGTGTGTGCATATTTAATTAGGGTCGTTCCCCTCCATTGCATTAAGTATGTACATAGATATTATTAATCCTTATTACAGCTTACATTATCATTTGTTCAAGCTAAATAAGTTTCAATTTAAAAGAGAGTTACAATTAAAAATTCCATGTTGTATACAATAATTCACTATAAACACGGATAGCTGGCGAATGTTCTTATCGTAAAGATGAATTACTTCATACAAAACAAATTCTTGATTTTCCTACATTACTTAATGGCAAGGAAGTTTTTCAATTTCATTCAATATGTAAAATAATAATACTGAGTACGTATTTAATTTTATATGTACAGGTAAATGAGCAGCAACCTTAGTTTCAAACTAAATGGAAGAAATAGTGAAAATAATTAAATTTAGTTTTAATTTCTCAGCGCAAAGGTTCATTATTAGAGAAATTATAACAAGTGCTTTTTATCGAAGGCTCTTGGAAAAATTCTTCACATTTAATGTAATACTTTGTGGTGACACAGGTTATTCAGGCTTTCACCAAAATTACGTATGTGATGAAAACATACGAGGTCAACTTGATGACAGAAAAATAAGTTTCTCGATACGTCTTGATCAATTTAATACCATTTACCCAGCACTCTTTGCATGAAACTTCAACACTTTTTAACTTCCTTGGCAGTTTATGCTGTCGAACAATCGTCAATATTCGGTGCTACATTTATCTGGGAGTGGGTCTCAAGGATCACTCCTTAGAATACTCCATTTTTCTATTAATGCAAATAATTTACACCACAAAAAAGCTTTAAAAACATACAGCATGTTAACTCATTTGTGGATCAGACTTACATAAAAGTTGAGGTATCCTTTGCTTTCACATAACTAAACAGCTCTCAATATGCAACTTCTTACAAAATTGTATCTTATTTTTGTGTTGTTTTTTGCAGAATGCAACTCTATTAGCAAAAGAATATTAAATATCGTATCTTTTCAAAATTAACCTCGACACCATTTGAAGTTTCGTTCAACAACTTTCTCAATATCCATGGGCTTTTTTGTCCTCATAATTATCGTCATCATTTTTTCAGAAATGGCACAATATCTTATTGATAAAACTACATTTGCCAGATCAGTTAGGGGAAAAGTATTATTTACACAGTTTTCTTTTATCTGAATGGCGGCTTTCATACCGGCATCTCGTCTCTGGAATGTTCTTCCTCAAACACAAAAATTAAATAGGAATTAAACAAGTTTTAAACTTTTTATTTAATTTCTAATCGCAATAATAACTCATAAATATCATTGTATAACTAATTGGCCAATTGGTATTTGCCATCTTCACTTAACTTATCGATAGCACATTCCTGTGCTCTAAATATAAGATTATTTTGTCTTGTACATGATTTTTTCATAAATAAATTAAATAATTTCCTTAAGCAAATAATTTGAAACTTTTGTTGATGTCACCCATCATCAAGCAAAAATAAATAAAAAATTACTCAGTTGCTATTTATAGACATGAAATTCATCATAAAAATATAAGAACTATTATTTTTTTAGGGTAAACTCGTTATTTTTAATATAAAAATATTTATGCAACGGTAAGTATGGTAGAGAACTTATTAATACAAATATAACACGCAACTGGCTATTGCCAGATTTTGCTAAAATTATATTTACTGTCAATAATTGTAGCAAAAAATACTCTAATCTGCTTTTAACCGGATAATTTTTGTTAAAAACAATTTAATACTGATATTAGCAATACATTTCAATATTTCAATAATAAATACTTATTTAACAGAATAAACAATATTTTATAAATATTGTTTATTTTCGTAGTTTTTTTAATCGACCTTTTTTTATCTTTAATAAATATCTCTTATTCTTTTTTACGGTATTTTTAAATTAAATTAACAATATTTATTTTTTTTTTTTTTGCTTTTCGATATTTCGCTTTCCTATGGAAAGTTTCTTCAGGAAAAAAAAATATATATTGTTAATTTAATTTAAAAAGACCGTAAAAAAGAATAAGAAATATTTATTGTTTATTTTCTTAATTTTTCCAATGGAATCATGGACACCTCTATGTAGAAAGTGAGAAAAATAGTTTCTTATTGGTCGCAGTGTTTTTGTATAAAAGTTTTTTCGATTTTGTTGAGTCTTTTTGCTGCGTTGGATGAATATAATTCTTATTCAATCAGTTTAGCTTGAAATATAAGACTCGAGTATATATACTATACAAAATTGGATATAAATTGAAACCCAAATCGGATCCTGAGACATGTGGAAGTATAGACCGATTTCTCTTTTATCTGCTTTTAATAAGTTATTTGAATTTTTTTTCCTGGGAAACATTAATGATGTAAGAATTGAAAAGGATATTTTAAAAGATTTTAAAATTGGATGTAGAAGTGGACTTTCGACTTAAATGTTTTACTTGCGAGTATAGATGGTATAGAAAATATCCAACAGTGGCTATAAGCCTGGACTTTGTCAAAGCTTTTGGTACCATTTGGTATGATGAACTTATACTTGTGATAATGGATATGCTTTCCCCATAGTAATACATTTCAATTTTTATTATTTTTTTAGAATATCGTAAAATATTTATGTTTAAAAGAATTTAGCACAAATAACGTAGATTAACTAAATAACTCTCTTTTTTAGTTAGATTCATTATAAATTAAACTTTGAAAACTGAACTTTTTTTAGCTCGCCTGATAGTAAAACAGAATGCAAGATATTTTCAAGATACATATCTTCGAAAACAATTGAACTAAACTGTGCTAAAATAAATCACATTTTACACACGATGAATATGAAATCCGTAACAAGTTAAATCTAATTTATTTATCTATGCTTTCAGTGAACTATTACTTCACGTGTGTGCTACTTAACAAAAAACAAAAATTTTAAGTATTTTGTTTTATCCACGATTTAAAATTTGTGTCTTTCTGTAAGAAGAAAGAAATTGAGTTAACTTCAAATTTAAAATTATAATAATCGAATAAAATAATCAAATTGGAGTAAAAGCGGGTATTTATATCGTATCGTATTAATTTTATGACGACTAACTTAAACTTTAACTGGCAACAAGAGAGTTAAACTACACATTTGCATACAATTTTGTTATCTTTTATAACAGACACACTCCATGCATAGTATGCTAGAGAAATGATAAGTTTTATTCATCTTATTAAACTTCATGTTACGAGGGCAGTGCTCGCGGTTTTTATTATTTTTATACTTTCCGAGCAATATTTATTTTCTAATTTAAATTTATTTTAATTTAATTTATGTAAAATTTAATTTTCTAGTTCTTTAAATTATGAAAGAAACATTAAAAGTTGTTATTTATATTCGACATAATATTAAACACGTTGTAATTAATTTGTAGTCTTCCTTTTAAAGATTTCATTTCAGAAAGAAATTTACTTCTGCTTTATCGGGGACTTATTAAACAATCTTCTTATAATCGTACATATATTCTTAATTTTTATATTGATTTTAAAATTTTTCCCCGCCTCCTTTTGTGCAAAAGATGTGCGGGCCTTTTTTGTTAGTGCTTTTATCTATTATTTTATTACGCTTTGAAATTAAGGCTAACAAAATATTTCGTTGCTTTGAAGATTCCTAGAATATGTTCTGCAAATAAATTACATTTTTATTTCATTTTCGTTTTTTAATGATATTCTGATGGTTTTTTCTTTTTCTTTAAATGCCTAAAATATCTTTTTTAATTTCATTTATTCTTTAGATTAAATTTATGTTTATTTTTTACAATTTAATTTTTTTTTGTGGGGGAGGGAATGTTTTTCAACTAGTTTTTACAAAAATAATAGCATATAACATATTTTTTAAAATTAAAACGGGTCTTTTGTTTTTAACGCCAGCGCTAATTGTCAATAATTTATTTTATAAACTTTATCGCCCAAGTTTGCGATTTATATGGCATCTATCTAAGAAAGCCATTCGTTTTTGGTCAACTATCGAGTTATTTAAATCATGATTCGGATATGAATTGATTTTCGTTGTACGTTTTGTAATGTCATACTACTCGATTATTTTCGGTGTAGCCACGATTCCTTGAAGGCTCCGATTGTTCGTGTTATTCATGATGTACGTAAAGCAATGCTCCCGTGTGTGATCGAAACAAAATTGTGCACTCAAAATGGGCGCTGTGAAGAACAGCTGCAGTTGCCATATGACCAAAATTATTTTCAAATGCACGGATTTTTTATTAAAATTTAATTTTGTAATTGGACTTTCCAAAATACCCCACGTTTTATATTTGTGTAACATCCTAATGTTACAACTATTATTTCTAGCTTTTCGTCTTTGCATCTTTCAAACGGGCTTTTGTCATAGAGATGCCATCCTTCTTATTAACGAATATTTTTATGATAAAGTTTAAACACTACTGGCAGTTAATTCTGGACGATAATGTGAATCTGGTAACAATTTTTAAATTAAATTGTGTGCTTTTTTATGCGCAATTGAGAGTTGTTTTGACGGAAACTCTTTTTTATAAATTTCGAGGCTTAAATGATTCAATTATAAATAATATTATGTATTGCCTTTCCCTTTTTGCATTAACAAACGTTTATTATTTGAAATACATCACAAAATATAAGGTAACAATAAGTTTTAACTGATTTGGTGTTTGCAGGACATACTCACCTGATGAAATTCAGTATTTTTCGTTTGTTTTGCTTCTGTTGCCAGAGCTGAAGTTAAGGAATTTTTGAGAACTTTGAGATAGCTTCTAAACGAATACTGAATCAGTCAAGAAAAGTTTTTATTCTTAATATTTTGGGAAGATGACTTCCTTGTAGCCATTGCTTGTAGACAGACAGAATCATAAAATATTCATTTTATAAAAATAGTTAAGTTAAATTGCTTCCGCATTCAAATTATTATTATTCAGTTTTAAGTTTTAGTAATTTTTACTGGTCTCGAGCTTGCAGGGTACACAAAATTTATATACTTTGCGGTGGGAAAATAAAATAAGAAAAGAATAACACAGAAAAATAATATTTTATTATTACTGACTTCTTTTCTCTTCTCATATGCCGCAAAGTGTTTGTACGAACGAATTTTTATCTGTTGTATTCTTGATAAAAGATCTTCTTATTTAAATAAATGTCGGAATTAGTTGTGGTAATAAAATAGAAATGTTTATTACAATTTGTATGCAGGAAACATTTGACTTGAAAACAGTTCGTTATAGTTTCTTTCTTCATTTTATAAGACGATTGCGATTAAAACGCAAAAAACTAAATGTTGTATAATATTTTTGTGCCTGTTGGGTTTATTTATTATTCAAAATTATCTTTCGTACAAATAAAGTTTTTATTATCATATCAACATATTTATCATTATGTTCGTACAACGGACAAGTGCCAAAATAATTTAACATTTAATTTTAACATTAAATATTTTTTATAGTGTCCGAATTTTGTTGAAACGGAAATAGGAAAAACAATCAGGATTTCATTTATTACTTCACAGTTTACATAATTTACATTAAAATATGAGACACTTTTATAACTCGCAAAACATTTATTTTATTAAATACCAATGAGAAACTTTGTCAATAAAATAAAACGAACTGGCTTTTGCATCAGATATATTGGATTTTTCAGCAAGAAGTTTGTTTTTCAATTGTGGCAACACCAACAGCATGATAGTTTTGACATTTAGTTTTTTGACGTATTCATAGCAGAGTTATTAGCAATTGTTACAATAAATTCAATTTCGCACGAAAATCGATTTAAAATAATTAAAATTTATTATGAAAATGGTGGTTCTGCTAAAGTAACATTTCTTAAAAGTCACGATATTTTCGGATAACATAATCGTCATGCTGAGAAGCGCTATTAAGAACTTGGTCTTTAAATTTGAGTCGACAGGGTCGATACAAAATGTGCAAACACTAACGCATGTTCGACCACTGTATTGCAGCAGATCCAAATTTGTCAATTCCTCGATGTTCTCAACAATTTTGGTTATCCAAAACATACACAATGCGAATTTTGCGTAAGGGTTTGATTTTCAAACTTTACATGGTTCAACTGGTGCGGGAACTGAAACCTGCCGACCATTCAAGAGGCCGTAGATTTGCTCAATTCATTCAGGGGCAAGCGGCTGGTTTGCCGAAAAAATGATTTTAAAACACGAAGCCAATTTTCACTTGTCAGGGACAATAATGTCAATGCCATGGCGGAAATGATTGTAAACATAATTTTGTTTGGAATGAAAACATTTATTCCATCCAAAACAATTTCGATTAAAACCCGATCAAAATCTTGGTTTAATCAGAGGTGGAAAAATGCAGTCAGATCAAGAGAGGAAGCATTCAATATCTGGCGTAGAAACAAAAACGCAGATACTGCCTCTCTACGCAAAAGGCAAAAGGGAGAGATTTTCGTGTGCCAAAGTACTAAGGCGTAAAAAACATTTATACAAAGAGCATCTTCGTACTAAGCTTCTTGCTACTTCTAGGGGTAGTAAGAACTTTAGGTCATTTGTTAAAAGAATACAGGATAATGCTAGTTCTTCAATTCCGACTTTTTTAAAGAATGATCAAATATTCACTGACCCGGTGGACAAAGCTAACCTTTAACTGGTATATTTGCAAATAATTCTTATTTGCCGGAAAGCAGTCAACCACCGCCAGAGCTCGAAAGAGTATCCGTTACTATGCCAAAGATATTTTTTCGACCTCGAGAGGTTAAAAAGGTTTTAGCTGATCTTAACATCAACAAGTTCCTTGGGCCAGAAGAGATACCAGCTCTGGTCTTGAAACAGTGCTCTTCGACGCTAGCTCGTCCAGTAGCAGCACTTTTCAGCACACTGTACCAAGTCGGGCAATTTCCAAAGTGCTGGAAGGTTGCTAATGTAACGTCGATCCCCAAAAAGGGGGAGGCTACCAACCCTGAAAATTACCGCCCAATTGCAATTTGTTCTGCACTTTCTAAAGTGTTTGAAAGTATGATCAGTTTCCATCTTGTGAGGTACTTAGAGTCCAACAACTTACTTAGCGATCGACAGTATGGTTTCCGTAAGGGGCGCTCTACGGGCGATTTGCTGGCCTTTCTGTCTGAGCAATGGTGTAATTCCATTCATCACTTCGGAGAAAGTAAGGTGGTGGCTCTAGATATATCCAAAGCATTCGATAGAGTGTGGCATAACGCACTTCTATCAAAACTCGCCGCTTTTGGTGTCGGTGATAATTTCTCTAGATTTATATCTAGTTTTCTCAGAAATCGCACTATACGAGTTGTTATAAATGGGATTTCATCAGACAAGTTCATGATTAATTCAGCGGTACCGCAAGGGTCCGTTCTTTCTCCTACTCTATTTCTTATTTTTCTAAACTACCTTCTTTGTCGAACTTTCAACCCTATATATTCTTTTGCCGATGACAGCGCCATTTGTCACTCCTACTCATTTCGTAAAAGACCAGGCCATTTGGAGGTTAGTTCCAAAAGGCAGCACATGAATGATACCCTTAATTAGACCTCGCGACATTCTTGGAATGGGGTCGCGTGAATTGAGTAGATTTTAATGCTCGTAAGACGCAATGTTACATGTTAACGCATAGATCTGCGTTCGGTAGTGGTGCTGCTTCTGTTACTATAGGTGATATAGATATTACGGAGTCGGAAGCTCTTGATGTTCTTGGCATGAAAATTCGGTGCGCTGTTCGATGGACTGAACACATTTTTCAGGTTTCTAAAGAAGCTTTCAAGTGCCTCGGTTTTCTAAAGCGGTGTAGAAGATACTTCACCCCATCCGATCTCCGTACTATTTATACCACCTATATCCGTCCGAAAATGGAATACAACTCTCATGTATGGGCCGGCACTCCAAAGTCTATTTTGGAGTTACTCGACCGCGCACAGGAGAGGGCCAAGAGGCTCATTGGGGACGGTAGAGCAATGTGGGGTGTATTTCACTCTTCTATCGTTACTACAACGGAAAGTGCTCTAATGAAATTAGGGAACTTGTTCCCGATACTCACACGTTTTCGCGTTTAACACGATTTTCGTTGAGAGCACATCCATTTGTGGTTGATTGGCCAGTGAATCGCACTACACATTACAGGGAAAATTCGTTTTTTAGCAGAACAGTCCGTATGTGGAATAAAATCCCTCCGGAGATCTTTCCTGTGACTTTCAATCCGGAAAAATGCAAACTGAATATCCACAGACACTTCCCGTAACCTAATTTCCTAGTTCTGGAACAATGCTTTGCATATGTAGGGGTCATCCCCTGAGTGCTGTTCCGAAAAAAATGTCATCAAGCAAACTTGCCGCATTTGGGCGTATGAAAATTCTAGAGCAATTATTGAGAAGCCTTTACATGCTCACTGTGTCACTGTATGGGGCGCTATGTGATCTGGAGGCGTGATTGAGCTGTTTTTTTTTCGAAGATGACGGAAATGCGTGGATATCACTGACATGTGGTTTCACACAACCAATGAAACACTTGTGGGGCTAGGACAGAGTCAATACGGAGCCAATCGAATCGATTTCAGTCTTAAGACTCAAAATCCGTCACATGATTAACAAAATAGGACCGCAATTTTGCCAATAATTTATTAGAAACTTTGATAAAAGAATCGCCATCTGTCATCATTATTCATTCATAATTGCCAAAAATGAAAACGGAGTCTACGGAGTAGTATATGTGGACGATTTGATTTGTTTGCTGAAAACTTTGAAGTGCAGAGGGAGGTAAACTCTCATATTTTCTCGGAATGGAATTCGATCGTGAAGGCGATCTTGGCGCAAACACATATATTGGATATGTAGAACCAATACAAAATGATGGATTTTAACGAAATAGCTACGCCATTATAGCCAGGATACCAGGAAAATTGCGGAAGTGATAACTGTAGAAAAGTAAACAAAACATGCAACATGCAAACACATATTTCGGTATTTAAAAAAAACTGGCGAATTTAAACTGCGTTATAAGAAATTCGGAAAACCAGTTCAATGTGATTGAACTGGTGATGCCGATTGGTGTGGTGATGCTGGATAGGAAGTCATTTTCGGGATACACTTTAACAGCGGCGGATTGTATATTTTCGTGGGACGCTAAAAAGCAAAATATTCTTTCACTAAGCAGTACTGACGTTAGAAAACTTATACGAAAATTATATTTCGCAACAAACTGCGTGATGACAATTTAAAAAATCATCAAAATATCATTATATTCGAGATATGTACGCCAAAGGCGAAATTTATATAAAGTTCATGGCGACTAATGAAATGATGTCGGATATATTGATAAAGAATTTATATAGAGTAAAGCATTATAATTTAGTAATTGAATGGGTTTGTATTGAATTAGTTTTGAAGTTTTGGCTATTGTGAATTGTTTTGGGAAGCATTATTGAAAGTACGGCAACGCATTTCGCCAAATATCTAAAATTAACAATGACAAGCCATACAATGCACAGCCATGTTTCATTTTATTGGCTTCTTTCTTTTATGTTCTACTTTTAATATAATAATTAATGAAAATACTAATGTTTACAGGGTAGTTCAAAAGCAATGGAGATTTGAAACTATATTTTAATTTAAATTATTTTTTTATGCGTTTAAAACATGATTTTATTTTGAAAGCTTCTAATTTTTAAAGATAATTACTTTAGATATTCTTCGTAGTTTATTTTCTTCCCTTCTAAAACAACTTTAAACAAATTTTTAAGAAACCATCAATTTGAGTGGTTAAAAAGCATTATTTCTTTTAAACTTTTAGTAGATAAGAGAGTTGTCGGTTTGGTAGAGCATAGTTAAAGCATATTTAAGAAAATCTTAAAAGTTTCTACTTTTATTTTGCTATTTACAAAGGCATACAAATTCAAAATAAAACTTAAAAGAAACAAGCTTTAAGAAATAGTTTTAGTTTTCTACAACTGAATAAGTCTTGAATTTAAAATGTTAGGCCAATGTTGTCGAATAATAGAACTTCAGTATAATCAACTGGAAATTTTCATTAAATTATTTTAAAAAAATTAGAATATAACTTTATAGATCGAGCCATTATTTTTTCCAAATGACAATTTCTCATTGGGAAAATTGTTGTTTCAACACACATTCCATTTTTGTATTAGCGACTGTATTTTATTTCTTTATTATTTCACATCTACTAAAATATTTAAATAAGAGAGAAGTTTTTGTTAGAGGTTTGGATACGAAAGCCTAAAAGAAGAGACCTAATTCTCTTTGACTCTTTTGTTATTTTTTTAACAATTTTATTTAGCAATTTCCAAATGTTTTTATTCAGTTCTAATGCAGACCTGCGTAAGGTCTTTAAAGCATCATGGAGATGGGCAGTCAAAATTTTATGAATAGAAAAGAGTTTTTTAGTCGCTAAAAATTAGTCTCTTGGCCCTCTCCTGTACGCCGTCGAGCAACTCTAAAATTGACTGAGAGTTGTATTCCATCTTTTGGTGGATATAGGTGGTAAAAATAGTACAGAGATTGGATGGAGTGAAGTACATCTTACACTGCTATAAAAAACCGAGGCACTTAAAAGGTTCTTTAGAAACCTAAAAAATGTTTTAGTCCATCGAACATCACACTGCATTTTTATGCCAAGAACATTCGTAATACTTATGTCACCCATAGTAACAGCTGCAGCACCATTTTCGAATACATATCTATGCATAATCATACAACATTGTTTCTTACGGCCATTAAAATCCACCCTATTCACACGACCACATTCATATTCTACCTTCTAGAACTCACCTACAACTGGTTCAGTCTATTACTAAATGAATGCGAATGAAAAATGGTGCTGTCATCTGTGAAAGAGTAAAAGTTTGAAAAAGAAGGTCTTTAAGAAAAATAAGGAAGAGGGTAGGAGAAAGAACGGAGCCTTGCGGTACCCCTGAAATAATCCTAAACTCGATATAACAACTCGTATAATGCGATTCCTTAAAAAAAAAAACTCGATATAAATCTGGTGAAAGTATTACCGACACCATATGCAACAGGTTTAGACAGAAGTGCATCGTGCCACACTCTATCAAACCTCTTTGAAATAAATAGAATTACCACCCTTCTTGGCATAGTAACGGATATTCTGTTGATTGCTCTCCGGCAAATAAGAATTATTCGCAAATATACCAGTCAAAAGGTCAGCTATCAACCGGGTCAGTGAATATCTGTTCATTTATTAAAATAGTTGAAAGAACTAGAATTATCTCTAACACTTTCAACAAATGACCAAAAGCTCTTGCTACTCTACGAAGGCGCTCATCTTACAGATTTTTCTAGCGGTTTAGTACATTGGCACACGAAGCACTTGTCCTATCTGCGTTTTTGTTTCCACCTCAGGTACTCCTCTCTTGATCTGACTCCATTCTTGCACGTCTGATTAATCGAAATTTCTTTTGGATGGAATAAAAATTTTCATTCCAAACAAAATAACGTTTGCAACCATTAAATTCATACTTTTGGGGGTGAGAAGTTAGAAAAAGGCCGAGCGTATTACTTTGACATCCCTCATTACAAGGAATGTGTGTTGGTTCATTCACTAATTGCACAAATAACTAAAAATACTGGCGAATGGCGAAGCCAAGAATAGTTGTGGACATTGAAATCACCGACAACAATCAATTTCACTGTCCAAGCAACTATCTAGAATTTTTGATATCCCTTCCCGCTTTTGGACTTCGGTAGAGAAACTCGAAATGCAAGAGATGTGACCTAATCCTGAATTTTACCCAGGGCCCTTGAATACCCCCAGGGCATTTTCATACACCTCATTTAAGACTAAAATATAATATGCCGAGAAAAAAAATTCGCCCTTAACCTGCGTATATTGCAGAAGTCAATTTTGAATCGTCTTGTCATAACAAGCAAGCAGTTCTCAAATCTGACCCCTCTATTTTGCTATACTGCAAACAGTGCAATAACTTTCGCTCTTTAAACTACTTAGTGACCAGTGCTAGGCCTTAGTTACAAATAGTTTAGCAAAGGTTAAGACAATGGCATGAGTTAAGCAAAATTTAAATTTCAATAAAAAAGGTACAAATTTTATTACAAAGAAAAGAGTCATAAAAGCCCTGATCTGGTCCTTTTCTTCGCTGAAGCCGCCTGTTGTGTCATCACTGTCTAAACAAAACTGTAACTTCACTTTAGTTATTTCATTTTTTTTCTTCTTCTTTTCCTTTCTCTTGTTCTCTCACTGGATTCTTATTGTTTTTTGTCTGTTGTTGTTTAGTACTTATTAACGTACTATAAAATTTAATTGTTATAACTTGCTTAAATTCTATTTAATTTTTAAATTCTATTTAATTTTTAAATACAACAAAACAATTAATTTTTAATTAGTAATAATTTTTAATTAGAAAATTTTACACAGTTGTTATGATTTTTTTTCTCTGTAATGTGTAAATATAAACAAAGTACACACACACATGGTTAAAACAAAGACCAAAACCTTATAAATAAAAAAATATTTACGAAAATAATTTCTGTTAACAGATGTTCTGGCCAAAAAAGAAGTATTGAAATATATTCATTATATTGAATATTGAGAATCATTTATAATTTTTGTGTTAATAACGATCAAAATCTTTTTATTTTCTAGAACATTTAGTTTTTCCACTTAATACAAGCGAATCTCGTTAAAAACAAACGAGAAAACACATACGACGACACCTGTTCGATTTTATATTTGCATAAAGAAGATGAAGTAAAATTTTAACATTTCTGGTAACAGCGTCAACACAGAAATATTTTTTATTAATGCCAAAGTCCTTGCACCAGATGCGATTTTAGAAAAATAAAAATAATATTTTTACATCTCAGGCCAAATAGGCGTGTTTTTGTTATAGTTTGCTGTCATTGTAGACTGGAATGCGTTGCTTAAACAGCATAAAAGGTGTGCTTTAATTCAAGAAAATGCGATTGCCAGAACACCACTTTGCAGGATTCGTACTGAAAAAAGTAACTAAGAAAATATCTCTTGAGTTTCCGAGAGAATATTTGAATAAAATCGTTGAGAGAAGAGAAGCTTAAAATGTAAAATTGAGCAAAAATAGAAAAATCCTTATTATCAAATTTATATTCTTGTTACCAGCCCGATCACAAAGTTGGTTTCTTTCAATATTTTCCAAACACAGATTCGGAATCAAAAACGAGACCAATAATGCCATTAAATAATTTTTGTTATTCCAAAAATTTATTAATGTTTTTTTGGGGGTCGCTTTTACTATTATTATTTATTTTATTATTAACTTTAAAGATGTTAATTTTCGGCACTAACAGTAATGTGCACAGAAAATTTAAAAAACCAAATCTCTCGAGACGGATAGTTTCCAAAATATTAGAAAATTGCATTCATTCTCGAATAGAAAAATAAAAATATTTTTGTTTGCAAAATGATAACTTTTAAATGTTTGTGCGTTGACAAATTTTTGGAATCTGCATAAATTATTTCGCCATCATGTTTCAAAAGGAATTTAAAATTAATCCACAATTTTAGTGCACATGTTTTACTGCTGAAATCTCTTTTAGTCATTTAAGTTTTTAGCAATTAGCAAAACGGACATAAACAAATGTTTAGTACATATATAATATTTTCAAGAAGATTAAGACTAAAAAAAAATAACATTATCCCTATAAGAGGATTCGCAAAAATGGCTTTTATTTGTTTAGAAAGTTTTTTCAGCTCACCGTACCGCAATGCGAGTTCCCTAAAACTGAAGTATTCACAGAAGTTGTGTCATTATTACGGCGGCAGATAGTAAAGTGAAGGATAAAACTATACGCTGATATCATGCTATTTCTGTTGAAAATTTTAATTTTGTAATAAATATCATAAGTCAGAATTTTTCTATACCAAAATTTCATCAGTTATAATGATTGCTTAAAAGAATTTTATTAGTCATAATTTTTCTATAAAATACTTTTTTAATTTATTGATTTTTGACAAACAAACTTTAACGTTAAAACGTTCTATCGGTTAAGACGATTCGGCACTTTACTGTGGAAAAGGAAGGAAGCTTTAGAACTATTTATTATGAATTTTGGGATATTACCAGACATATTTGTAAAGAAAGGTAGTCGCTGTTTTAATTTTTCAAATATCATAAGTTAATGAAAAACTATTTGTTTGTTCAATTTAAATTTTTGATTATATTGTTAACTCCTTTGCATTTGATATTTTATAATATAAACGTTTTTATTTATTTTTATTTAGCTGTCTCGGTTGCTGTTTCATCATGGACTTTGGTTGCAATATCGTGTGAACGTTACTATGCCATTTGTCATCCACTACGCTCAAGAACTTGGCAGACAATACATCATGCATATAAAATAATTGGTTGCATTTGGTTTGGCAGCATGGTTTGTATGGCACCAATTGCCATTTTTAGCCAATTGATACCTACAAGTCGACAAGGTAAATAAATTTGTATCCTAAGAAAATAATATTATTTTTAATATGGCTGAAACGTAAACGAACCATTTTTATTTTTAAAATTTAAAAATATAAATAATTATTAATCTTTGTAGCGGTTTTTTTTAAATAAATTTAACACTATATTTTTTCAATATTTCGCTTTCCTGTGGAAAGCTTCTTCAGGAAATTATTTTTTATAAAAACAAAAATTATAACAATTTGGAAAAATAAATATCTGTTATTCTTTTCAACGGTCTTTTTTAATTAACAATCTATATTTTTTCGATATTTCGCTTTCCTGTGGAAAATTATTTTTTTATTATTTTTTTTTTTATTTTTTTGTTTTTGTAAAATATAAAAAATAATTTCCTGAAGAAGTTTTCCACAGGAAAGCGAAATATCAAAAACAATATATATTGGTCGATTATATATAAATGGTCGATTAAAAAAATAAAAAAATTTGAAAAAATTTTTTGAAAACAAAAAAAAAATTTGTTTTAAATTGTTATAATTTTTATTTTTATAAAAAATAATTTTCTGAAGAAGCTTTCCACAGGAAAGCGAAATATTGAAAAAAATGTAGTGGTAAATTTATTTAAAAAAGACCGCTACAAAGATTAATAATTATTTATTTAAAAAAAGAGATCGAATAACAATAATAATCAAATTAAAAAAAAAAAAATATATATATATATATATATATATATATGTATATATATATATTTTTTTTTTTTTATTGGCTGTTGAAATCGTCCTTAATAATTGCGATGCTCATTGTATATTTTAAAAAACATATATTCGGAACATAACTAACTATGTTCGCAAATTAATCAAGGTAAAAAGTTAAACGTCATATGAAGACTTTGAACTGTCAGCGTTTTGTTACAAATTTTGAAGGCTGTTTATATTATTTATTATATTTGACGGCATCTATTTTATTCTACTCACAACTCAATCTTATATTATGCTCACAACTTTTTGTATAAAGCATTACGTAACGGGACAGTTATATGGGGGGTAGTGTGACCGTTATTTTTTTTTCGAATTTTCACTTGGCAAACCCCTTCAATTGGTTCCAAATTAGAAAAAAAATATATATTTAAAATTTTAGATCGTTTGCATAGTTATTAGGCGTGCCTTGTGCGGCTCGCTTTAATTGTTCATAACTTCAATAATATTTATTTTAGAGAAAAACTTTATTCACAAATATTCTAGAGCCATATCTGATGAACAAAGTTGTTCTATATTAGTTTTCTTTAACATTAATATTTAATCCAGAAAAAAACCAAATTAAAAAATAACAGCGAAATTTTTCTTGCCAAGTGAAAATACGAAAAACAAAAGTGTCCATATAACTTGCGGTCACACTAATGGGGGGTATCATCGTTTGAAACAAAAAAAGCTTCCTACAGACTCTGTGTACTAAATTTAGTTATATTCTAATTAATTTTTATATTTAAAAACCAAAGCACCCAACTTTGGGACTTGCTCTTTTAAAAAGTTGAGATATCTTTTTATTTAACTTGGCTGTCTTTATTACTTAATATTAATTTTTTCACTCACTCATTAATTTAGTCTCGTTTCTATTGTTACAGGCTTGCGTAAATGTCGCGAACAGTGGCCAGAGGAAGCTGTTGGTTATGAACGCATTTACAATATTTTCTTAGATCTAGTGCTGCTAGTACTTCCATTGTTCATTTTGTGTGTTACATACATATTAATAACACGTACATTGTACATGGGTATTAGGGATGAAAAGGCGCTCATATTTGGTAGTAAAAACAATAGTGTGTCTAATAGTGGCAGCGGTGATGCCAAAATTTATACACATGTCGAGGCTGAAATTAAAACACCGACTATATTTCATTTGAATATGTCGTTTCGTTATCGCACATGCAAATCAAATCTTATTAGCGAAACCATGCCAATAGTGAAAACATCAACAAGCCAAAGCAAAGAAACAACATTTTTTACAAGAGTGGATTCCATATCATCAGCGTCATCATCAGCAGAAACAAGCAGAAGAAAATTGTGCTGCAACCCACCATCAATTGCTCAAGTGGAAACTCAAATTTCACCTCCTCAACAAACAAAAGAGATAAATAATTGTTTACAAACTCAATCATCGTTGCATCAACATCATAACGGTATGTGTCTATGTACATATGTGTAAGAGTTTTCCTTTATCTATAAAATCAACTAAAACGCAAATTTTCATTTTGAGTTATAATTCAATAATATTTTATGCTTTGTACTTTACTTTACTCTACTCTACTCTACTCTATTCTACTTTACTCATTTCAAAAGATTCTCATGTGGTTCCCATGCATAAACCAATTTGAAACTTTTAAAATGATCGTTTGTTTAATTGGTGTTGAAAAGTTTTTATTTCGATTAGTTTAAGCACTTTTATACAAAAAATTTAATTGCTTTTAAAATACCACCCACAATATCTTTAATTAACTATAAAAATCATTATAAAGTAACTTATTTTAAAAACAATTAATATATAGCAGATATAATTGCTAATGTTTGTGCATTTGCCGTTAAATAAACTTTTTCAATGCAAAAATAGAAAGTGCTGATATTGAAATGATTCATTTAAACGTAATTAGTTATTTATTGCAACAAGTTTTTGATTTAAATAGTTCAATTACTTTTCGATTATATTTTGTAATTTATGCTCCAAAAAATTTTTGGATATCAAATTTTTTATAATCATGAAATATTATAAATAGTATTTTAAATACAAAATTTTAGTTAATGAAGTCATTTAAGTAACACTGGCACTGTGAAATAAATATCGAATTGTATTGATTAAAAATTCATTATTTTATATAAAACTAGCGTGGCCGTGACTGCAAAGCAGTGTAGTTTGTTTCAATCATTCATTCAATCATTCAAGAAAATTAATCAGAAAGAACACAATTTCTTTTTTTTCGATTTTTTTAACATTTTATCTTTTTCACAATTCAATATTTTTGTGTGCTTATATAATATGTCTTATGCTATTGCAATGCTTTTACATATACGACATTTTTCGATTGATTTTGGTTCGCGGTATAGACAAACAAAGCAGTTGGTTTATTAACACGTGAACATGATACATTGAATTGAACGTGCGAAAAACAGGGATCATAGCAAAAGCAACATGTATGGGGAACTGAAGCTGTTTAAAATCAAACGGCAAATCTAGAGGAATCATAGGAATGTGTAGTATCAGCATATCCTCGCCCTTATATTTTTTATTATTATTTATTATTTTCCTTTTAAAATGTTTACTTCAATCACATTTTTCATGACTTTTTTGACTACTAAACGTGTCCCATTGTAAAGTCGTAGCTGGTAGATATATCTAAGCAAAATAATCGGCACACTAACTTTCACTTGTAGGCGGTACGGCGGCATTCTCAGTGTTCTCTTTATACTGTATATGTATATGGCAAATAGCCGAAACCGGTTTGTTCACAAACCAAATTTGACGAGGGTCGACGTAAAACCGTACTCAAATAAAAATTATTATTAACAATTTTTATTTAACTATTTACCAACTGAAAGAAATTGAAAATGTAACAGAAGATGCCAGTCTGTCAAAAAAAATAAGTATGGCCAGATTAGCGAATTTCAATTGGTTAACAATAAATGTGTCTACATTTTTGTCCCACAAAAAATCAAGAATATTTTTTGTTATTATTATATCATGGAATGAAATCTGTTCGAGTTTTTTTTTATTTTTTATTTTTGATATAAAAAGCTCTTTTATAGGCAAGATATGTTCTTAAAATCAAGATTTTATATTTTTAAATGAAAAAAAAAAAACTATATTTCATTTTATTTTGCAGCTTGTGCCTATACTTAAGTAGTTCACTGTCTATAAAAAATAAAAATTATCATAGAATTATTGTATTTTACCAACATGCTTCAACAATGCTTTTCAGGCGCTGAAGCACAAAAAGATGCAGTGAGTTATAGGAAATAAACTTGATAATAATATTTTTGTAGTTTTTTTAATCGACCTTTTTTATCTTTAATAAATATCTCTCATTCTTTTTTACGGTCTTTTTAAATTAAATTAACAATATATATTTTTTTCTTTTCGATATTTCGCTTTCCTATGGGAAGCTTCTTCAGGAAAAAAAATTTTTGTTTTGAAAACAAAAAATAATTAACATAAAAAAAAAATATTTGTTTTAAAAAAAAAAATTTTTTTTCCTGAAGAAGCTTTCCATAGGAAAGCGAAATATCGAAAAGAAAAAAATATATATTGTTAATTTAATTTAAAAAGACCGTAAAAAAGAATAAGAGATATTTATTACTTGATAATAATAAAAAAAAAGTTGACGGCACATTTTCAAAATCGCTTAATATTTTCTACAATTGACCTAATGAAATAGAACTTAATTGTAAATTAACAAAGTATGAATTTATTTGACTTGAGGTCACGCATGTTTGACATGATTACGTAATATAATTGACAAAAAATTTATTTATGCAGCTTGAGCTTTTCTATCTTGATTATAAACAAATTATTTCACCGACATCTAATTGTTATTAACCAAGAATTTATTGCTGTACTTTAGACATGCATCATCAAGGATTTTATTAATGTTATTCACTCTGAAGAAATCCGATATGAAGAGATGCTGCTAAGTAGTGGGAAAAAAATTATCTTTATTGGGTTATGGAAGAGGAAGTTTCATAATAAATCTAAGAAAATATTTGAAAATTTTGTTTTTCTAATCTTTAAGAAATGGCTTTGGAAAACTTTATAGGTTATTTTTTTATTTTTCCGCATTCTAATTGAGATCTAACTTAACTACAGCTTTTATTGGGTAAACTATGGTTTGTGACAATCACATAAATAGACAAAGAAAAAATAATCAACATAAAAATGTTGAAAAGGTAAATTCTAAAAGTTCTTAATATAAAAAAAAAAAAAAAAAATTAGTTTGTGTCTTGTTTGATAACCAACACACATAAAATTAATATTCTGCCGTTAAGAGTGTACTAACACACTCAGGCATTTCATCTTTCCGGAGAATGTAAGTTGGTTAAGTTTTTTAATACTTAAAGCAGTTTTTGGATTAAATTCTTACAAAAGCAAACTCATAAACTTTATTTTTAATTAGTGTGACATTTTTAACCCTTCAGTAAAAACATACGTTTTAATAGTTAATATTTTAGCGCAGGTGATGAAAAATTAGAATGAACAAATGCATATTAAAAACTTTTAAGTTTCAACAAATCCTGCGCAAAAAAAAAAATTAAAAACCTTAAGCATGAGGAATGATATTTAATGTGGCACTGAGAAAACTGCTTTTGCAATCAGCTTAAAAAGTAAAAGATAATTAATAAGCCGTGTAGTATTTAGAACACAATAGAAAAAAAATCAAAATAAATAAGAGAACAAAATGTTCAACTCAGTTCAGAATAACACATACATTACACTATTTTAATACTCTATCTCTGACAAGAAAAGGAAGAAAAAAGTAAGAAAAGTAAATAAAAATATTTTTAAAGTTCATGCAACACGTGTTCCCTTCAGCACATTATATAAATTTTTTTCTCTCTACGAATTTTTCTATTCTCAAGATACATGCAACGCAGTTCTTAAGGAACAAACGTGAAAATTTGTTGGCACAAATAAAAACAATTTATTTATTTATTTCAGTCTATGGATACAATATTATCCTTACAGGCTAGTAACTTAAATCTAATTAATTAATTAATTTATTTCAACAAATTATTTAAAATGATTTTAAACCTAATAATAGATAAAGTTATATTTAATTCATTACAATAGGAATTTAACAATCGCATTACTTTAGTAAGCTGTTCATTCATACCATAATCAGTTCTGTGAATATCTATGTAGAAAAAATAACCATGACCTTTTAGTGACCTAGAAGGTACATGTAATTTAATAAAATGTATTAAAAAATATCATTGCTGCAATATTACGCCTAACCTCAAGAGTTTTCATTGAAATTAAGGCGCATTTGTCTGCATAAGATAGAATGAAGTTTGAAGAAATAGAAAAATTTAAAAAAGAAAGAGCGTGAATTCTCTCAATTCGCTTAATATGCACATTAGCATTTGGGCTCTAAATAAATAATGCTAATTCTAGCTTAGATCTGACAAAAGCAGAAAACAAAACCTTTTTCGTATAATGATCAAACAAATGATCCGAATTTCGACGGACAAACGCAAACATAGAATATGCCTTGGGTATTATATGGTTTAAATGATTAACAAAAGATAGTTTATTATCAAAAACTACACCCAAATCTAAAATCTCCTCAACTGATGATAATAAATGATCATTGATTCTATATTGAGATATCAAAATATTACGACATCTATGATAAGTCATAGTAAAATATTTATTTACGTTAAAAGGAATACCATTGTGGACAGACCAAGTCATCAGCATACGATATAAACTGAGAGGACTTAAAACAGTGTGCAATGTCGTTAATAAAAATGTTAAAGAGAAGAGGTCCTAAAATATTACCCTGAGGAATGCCCGAGGTAGGAATAAAATAATTTGAAGAAACTCCATCTATAGAAACTACAGCATGCCTATTTAATAAATATTAACGAAACCAAGATAACATCTCAAAATGAATTCCAATCTGGAATAATTTAAGCAACAATGGAAAAATGGAAAGTAAAATTATTATTCTTAAAGATTTTATTTAACTAGTTTTTAAAATTTAGCTAAAAATCTTAAGTGATTTAGTGGCCAGCCACTTCTAATGCGTTTAAAGTAGAAATTATACCTTATTTTCGCATCCTATGCTTTTGTGCTTTGTAACTTGACAAATGCCTACAAGGGAAAGAGAATAGAATGCGTGGCATTAAATTTTAGCTTTAAACATCGACCAAAACGTAAATATTTGTAAAAATTCCGTTTGAGTTTTTTTTTTTTTTTGTTTTTTTTTTTTTTTAAAGGAGAAGTAGCAGGTAACAATGTCTACCTATTTATTCAAGTACCGTGATACATTCTTTATGAAAGGGATAGAATATAAATGAAACAGGTGGTGAAAGTAGAAGGATAGTCGGAAATTAACTGCCGTATATAAAGACAGCACAGCGACCAGTGACTATGCCTTCATCGCTGAGCAGCCCCACCGACAGTCAATTTTTATTTTTGTAGTGAAAAAAACCAAGGTATTCGTTGGGAATCGAACCCACAACCCCCGTACTGTACACTACCAACTAGCCTACAGGGGCACCTAAAATTTGAGTTATTGAAGCATTATCATTTTAAAAATGCACCCGTTATTTTTATAAGTTATTTGAGTCTTAATTATGCACCATTTTGTATTTACAGTTGCAGGGTTTAATTCCTTTTTTTTTCAATTTTATTTAATTTGCTTTAATAGATTCTTAATTGCAAAATACACATTTAACATTTTCTTTACATTTTACACATTTAAATAAAAAGCTGGAGTATTAAATTATAAGGATTTTTTTTATTTTTTTTTATATTTTTTTTCCTGAAGAAGCTTTCCATAGGAAAGTGAAATATCGAAAAAAATATATATTGTGAAATTAATTAAAAAAGACCGTTGCAAAGAATAACAGATATTGATTTTTTTTATTTGAAAATGAAACAACTTTCTAAGCTGCCATAAATGAAATTAAGAATTTTTGTAAATTTTTAAATTTTAGCTATACTAAATTTAAACTTCGAATTTAAATATTACAAGTTGTCCAAATGAATATCTCCATTTATAATTATTTGTTATTTTAGATGACATAAAACTAATTGCTGCCTGTGATGCAGGAGGAAAGACTACAGCTACGACAACAATAAAATCATGTAAACTAGCGGCCAGAAAAAAAGACTGTCATTGTCCAAATGCACATTGCATTCGTTCCGCATCTGTTAAATCGCTAAGTCGTAATAGTACTGAGCCAAGGACAAATAAGCTGGATGTTCCCTCTACAACTTGTTGCTCATTAAATAAAATGCCTACAGCCCACTGCACTAGAGTACAACGAAAACATCATAGTTTTAATCAAAAGCAACAACATCATTTACATCAGAATTTCAACAATCAACATGTTCATCTGATACAAATACATCAGCAACAACAAACGAATGATTTTGATGAAAAACACAAATTGAATTCATTGCCCGCTTTACGAATCACAGAGTCTGCATTAAGACGGTAAGCAAAAGTACTTTTAAGATTTCGCATGTTTTAAGCAAATAACTATAAATATAAAATTAAGCACTTTAATAATAACGAGCTCAATGATATAGATATTTATTTTATAATTTAAAGATAACCACTCTTCAGCAAACAACAGTCTCAGAGTAAAGTATGTTTACTTTAAAGATTTAGAACAATCTAAAAATTTCTTTTAAAATCATTTTACAACAGCAAAATTTATGAACATATTTTACACTAACACATACACACATACGTAAGGTATTTTTTTTAAACATCTTTTATTCAGCTCGAATCAGTTGAGTTTTGCTTTCTTGCGATTTCCTCTATTTAAAGAATCCTGAAACTGTTAGAGAAATATTAAATGCATTTAGTCAAATGGAAAACGAATTCACATTAATACGATTATTGTGTTCGGCTTTCTTTCTAAAACTTATCAAGTGCTTTTGGATAAAAATCTCTGTTTCAGATTTGCTTTTCACATATAAAAACTCGTAATTTACTTACGAGGGATATATATATATATATATATATATATATATATATATATATATATATATATATATATATCAGCCGAAGTCAGCGTACACCTGCAAATTTATATATTTGTTTCTATTATCAATTAAACATTCTGTTGAAGCTCTTCCAAAATATCTATATGAGGAGGTTGCTATCGCAAATAGTAAAAAATTTACGAATTAACTGTGAGTGACGTACGAACAGTGCAGGGGAAGTTGAGAACCTTCTTTCATTCAGAAAAAATAACTGATGAAAGTTATCGATTATTGGTAAAATATTACGGTCCACATACACCAATGCAAAAGACTTGTAAGCGATTGCTTATGTTATTCAAAAGAAAAGGACTGGTCAACCGAACAATTTTGAAGGTGAGGAATTGGAAGCATTATTCTACAAAAATGGTTTTCGAATGCAAGGAGAACTTGTTTTATTATTGAAAGTTACACTACAAGCCATTTCCCTACGTATAAAAATATATATTTGGATTTATTTAAAGGGAAGGAACTAGGTGCTATGAAATTTGAAGACAAGAGAGGCTGAAAGCGATTTTGTATATCGAAAACGATGCTTGAGTGCTACAAATAAAGTTATTTTTGCATCGTATTGTTAGTGGTGATAAAAAAAGTCATTTATAAAGCCAAATAAACCTCGAAACCGAATACCCATGACACCAAGGTATGAAAAGGGTTTTTTGTGTTATGAGCTGCTGAAATGGGATCACACTTGTACCGAAGGCAACTGATTCGTTTGAAGAAACCAATTAACGGAAAATAATCAAAATATTCAACCAAGGTGCCCCTGTAGGCAGGAGGTAGTGTACTAGCTTGTAAATATGGGGGTTGTGGGTTCGATTCCCAACGAAGGCCTTGGTTTTCTTCACTACAAAAGATTAAAATTGATTGTCGGTGGAGCTGCTCAGCGATGAAGGCATAGTCACTGGTCGCTGTTGCTGTCTTTATACGGCAGTTAATTTCCGACTATCCTTCTGCTTTCACCACCTGTTTCATCTCTTCTCTATCCCTTTCCTAAAGAAGGTAGCACGGTACTTGACTAAATAGGCATTGTTGCCTGAAGTGCTACTTCTCTTTACAAAAAAAAAAAAAAAAAACCATTTGGTGTCGGGGCACAGTGGATCATTTTAAGAAAAGGCGGCCAAAAGTCCTTTTTTTCATGGTAGTAGATACAAGTGTACCACGGGAGCCAAAAAATTAGTACTTTATTTTAACTATATCACACTGAACAGGGTGATTCAAAATGAGCATTTGCAGTATTTTGATTTTTAAACATCTACAACTCTTTTCCTGTACAAGATTTTTAAACGAAACAAACTTTGTATAATAGCTGGATTTATTACTATAAGAAAACTGTAATGTTTTCGATTGATTTTTCATTTTTAGAAATTAATTTTTATAGAGGTCCAATTTATTTCTAAATTCTCGTACTAAATAGAGCATAACTTCTAAAGTTCGTTAGGGAATGAAAAGCATTAGCACTGTGTCATAACAATAAATGTCCCCTACACGCCTATATTCCATTGTATACCCGGGCACGATCCGACCGTGAGCACCAGAACAATTTTTCTGACACAAGGTCGAAAAGTTTTTTTCAAAATGGAATTTAAAAAATTTATTGTTTTCGTTTTGCTATGTTGGAAGCATTTTATTTATTTTTCCAACTTGGAAATAGCAGCATTACTTTAATTTCTAAATGGTGATGTGATGGATCCTTTGGTCAGAAGCAATACAAGTAATGTAATGCCAAAAATTCATCAGGCGCTGATTTATTTATGATATCATTCGTTCCATTGCGATTAATAAAAAGTTATACCGAGTTAGATCCGTGAACTAGTACAGCAACGGAAATTGATATATGGAAAAATAAAATACCCTCGTCAACAAAATATTACAGACCAATAAAATTTACTTTAAAAAAGTCCGAAAAATAAAAGATGAAGTAAAAGACCTTCAACCTGTAGTATTTACTGTTTATGAAATTTTAAAATGTTTCTCACAATGATTGATGGAAAAGTTGCAGAAGCTTTAACTGATACAAAAGCATCATTAAGCTCCATTATATGTAAAAAGCCATCAAGTCAATAAACCATTCAGTTCTAGAAGATGAGACTTTTTAGGCAGCATACGAATTTGGATTGTCCCCTCTTCATACTAGAATACGTTTTATGGAGCATATTCTTAAATTGGGTTATAAATTGGATTTTGGTCCGTTAGGCGATACAGTGAGAAAAAATAAAGAAAATGAAGAAAAAAGAAACCAAAACAAAAAACAAATTCAAGAAAAATATTTAGAACAAGGCCTAATCATCGATCAGCCAAAGCAAATGGAAGGGAACGCAAATGATGGAAACGCTGCAAGAAGATTTTTTCAGATCCAGAAACTGCAGCATCTATAATAGGAGTAGATTTGGAACTAATAAGGAGATTCAGTATTATTTTAGAAGTTCTAGCATGGAGCAGAAAAATAAATGCAAAAAAAATAAATGCAATTAATTTGGAGAGTACGCCAAAACACAGATATACTCTACAACGAAAAATATTCTTGGAGATATATGCCTTCCACAGTTCATAAAAGTTTGTACCATGGGGAACAAATAATTCAACACAATAGTCTACCAATATGAGATCTATCTGAATAGGCGCAAGAAAAACGAAACAAAGACTATAGATTCTTTCGCGAGCACAGCACAAGAAAAATTTCTAGATATTGTACTAATGAAGACTTGATTGCTATTTTATTATGCACATCAGATCCCAATATCTCCAATATACGGCAAAAATGGCGAACTACTTCTACTGAACTAGACGTAGAAGCTAAACTACTTCTAGAAGGTGAAAATCAAGGCTATTTAGAAGAAATATTTACTAAAATTGTTTAATTAATAGTATTTTTTCCAAGAGTTATCTGTATGTATTTCATCCTTTTAAATTTATTTTGTCCATTAATAAAGTATTAACCAATTTACAACAAAAGTTCGCATATGCGAGAAGTACTTATGTTTATTTTGGACTTAAATACCTCCTTATCTAAAGTAAATTTGAACCAATGAACATATTTTTATATGTTTTTGCTACTTAATCAGCTAATTTTTAACTCAAATTGTTTTAAAAAACCAACCTATGGCCTTCGTACAAAAAACTTCACGGGAGCTAAAGCTTGGCCCGGCCTGATTAAATTTAAGTTGTTAATAAGTATAGGTTCTAAATGTGACTCAAAATATAAGACTTTATGTAAAACAAACTCTTTGAACAAGTTGTAATACTTTACTTTCGTACCAAAAATCAGCTAAAATTTAGAATGTACTTTTAAACCCATCACAACTATTTTTCTAACCGGTCGATTTTAAATTATTATACCTTAAATGAAAGCCTATTATCCCACCTAGTAGGAAAAAGAAGCCGCGTAGCAAAATTACGTTTAAAAGTTATATATTTTTGACCGCCTTCTCGTAAAATGTTCCCACAGTGCGGTGGTAATTTCCCCAGATTTATATCGAGTTTCCTCATGAATCGCACTATACGAGTTGTTATAGATGAGATATCAGCAGACGAGTTCAAGATTAATTCAGTGGCCCCATAAGTCTCCGCCCTTTCTCCTACCCTATTTCTTATTTTTCTAAATGGCCTTTCAACTCTATACACCCTTTCGCAGATGACAGCACCATTTGTCATTCGTATTCATTTAGTAATAGACTGGACCAGTTGGAGGTGGATTCTAAAAACCGGAACGTGAATAATACGCTCAATCACAATCTCGCAACAATCTCGGAATGGGGTCGTGTGAATAGAGTGGATTTGAATGCCCTTAAGACACAATGTTTCATGCTTGCGCGTAAATCTGTGTTCGGAAATGCTGCTGCATCTGTTACTATGGGTGATATAATTATTACGGAATCGGAAGCTCTTGATTTGGTCGGCATAAAATTTCAGTGTGATGTTGGAGGGACTAAACATATTTGTCAGATTTCTAAAGAAGCTTTCAAGTGCCTCGGTTTTCTCAAACACTGTAAGAGATACTTCAATCCATCCGATCTTCCTACTATTTATACCACCTATAACCGTTCAAAGATGGAATACAATTCTCACGTATGGGCCGGCACCCAAAAGTCTATTTTGGAGTTGCTCGACCGCGTACAGGAGAAGGCCAAGAGGCTCATTGCGGATGGTAGGGTATCCAACTCTATTGATGTGGTTTGTACTTCACTGTTTTATCGGTACTACAATAGTAAGTGTTCTAACGAAATTGTTCCCGTTTCTCGCAAGTTTTTGCGTTTAACTCGGTTTTCGTTGATAGCATATCCATTTGTAATTGATGGGCCAGTGAATCGCACTACGCATTACAGGGAAAACAGAACAGTCCGTATGTGGAACAAACTCCTTCTTTTCTATCACTTTGAATGTAGGAAAGCTCAAATTAAATGTTCACAAACACCGTTCCCTCTTTCCTCTTCCTCATAACCTGATTTCTCCTGAGTGCTAGTCCGAAGCAAAAAAAAAACCAGACACTCGTGGCCAAATGTTGCTATTTGGCAAACAATAAATGGGAAGTTTTGGCTCACGTGTCTTATTGCACAGGCCTTGTCCCTTCTGATTACCATTTGTTTGAATCGATGCAGAACGCCCTTATTGGAATACGCTCCACTTCAAAACAGCGTATCAAAGACTGGCTTGATTTGTTCTTTATCTAAAAACCCGAGCAGTTCTTTTGGGCGTGAAGTCCATATGCTAAGATTTTTACAGCTTCTTAACGTTCACTTGAATTCTTTCCTTCGGCAGCTATTGAACTTCGTGTGTAAAATTGAAGAATGTTTGAATTTGTTTGTCGACAATTTTTCGTTTATTGATTGGGCGAAATATTGAAAATAAAAATAAAATTTATTGATTCAGGTTTTATGTGAAGACTTGAGAAAATTAGTTATAAAATTTTGCTAGTTTTATTTTAGGCAATTTTCTAGAAGAATATTTGATTTATACTTAAAAAAAAAAAATAAACGTAAATTATTTCTGTGTATTTTTTATTTTAATTTCATTTTTAACAGATCCAACCTCGAGAAGAATTTGGAGAGTAAAAAGCGTGTCGTTAAAATGCTGTTCGTTTTAGTTTTGGAATTTTTTATATGCTGGACACCATTGTATGTCATTAATACGGTGGCCATGTTTATTGGTCCCGCCATCTATGAGTATGCAAATTATACAACAATCAGCTTTTTTCAATTGTTGGCCTATTCATCGAGCTGTTGTAATCCGATCACCTACTGTTTCATGAATGCCAACTTTCGTCGGGCGTTTGTCGATACTTTTAAGGGGATTCGTTTTAGTGATGGCGGCTTTTTGAATAAAACTACAAGAGAAGAAACAAATTTTTCAATGGCAGGCAATTCAATCGCCCTTGGTAATAGTTGTACGGTAGTAACGGCGAATAGTGTTTTGGAAAGTCCAAGGCTCTGAAATTATAAACGGAGTTAACTACAAAGGGCGGATGTCAAATTGTAGATGCTTTCGATTGTCTGAATTTCAAAAATTAATTATAAAAATTAAATTAATCTAATTGATTAAATTTCATCTTGGATACCGATTTAATAACACGTAATCTACTAATAGACAATTTGTTGTTTTTTTTTTTTTTGTTTTAAGAAGAAAAGTTGTAAATGCGACAAAACAAATTTAAACATAATAAATTTTTATTATGTTTAATACAGGTAATAAAAACAGAAATAATTATATAACGAGTTATTAAAATTAATTATATTATTCTGTAACACAATAAAATAGAAATAAATAAATAAATAAATAAAATCTTTGTAAATAAAATTTCTAATGTAAGAAAACAATAACAAAAAAAAACAAATATCTTCTTCTTCTATTAAATTTAAATTTGCCACATTCATTATTGATTCTTTATTGTACATTTGTCTGCAATTAAATATAAATTAATTAAATAATAAAATGTTTCAAAATTGTTGCCCTCAAGAATTAATGTAAAATTTGAATTTAAAGTAAATAAAATACACAAAAAAAAACATTTAATTAATAAGAAATTAATAAGTTTTATTTGGCTATTGATTAAATTTATCAAACAACAACAACAATACCATTTTACAAGCAAGTGATCCTGGAATCAACTGTTTAGCCCTAAAGGATGGAAAGTTTTTTGCATGCTGTAATATCGATCGACATCCTTGAAATACTACTCCGTCGGTGTATTGTAGTGTACTTACGTACACTCGAGAGGGGTGAGGATATTTTGAAAGTAAATTGTTTTTGTTTTACCCGCTAGCCCAGGCACGGAAATTTTAATTAAAAAAGAAAAGTGGCTCATTAGAATGCTATAGGCTTCTGCGATATAACCGTTTGTGAGGTACAAGTTTTTTAAAGGATTTTCTGTTCAAAAGGCAAAACGAAACCGATAAGAGCCGGCATTTTCCCATTTTGCATATTTAGCGGGCAAGAAAAAATAGAAATGAAAAATTTCTTGAATTCCGAGTTTTATAGCATAAACATTATCGTAAAAAGTAAATATGTATTTTCTTTTCATTGACAAGCAGATGATTTTACTATTGAATGTAGCGGGACTGAGAACATAGTTAGTGCCGTTTTACACGCTTCAACTTTTGTTGCTCAACTTTTGTTTTTTCCATTACAAAGAAAGAGAAGGCTTTATATCCTTTCTTAAAACAAAAGTTGAGCAACAAAAGTTGAAGCGTGTAAAACGGCACTAAGATGAATTAGGGTTGAGGACAGTGAGACGAAAGGATGAGGTTATAAATAGACTGATTGAACATTTCGGCCTAAATGTAGGGAATTTTTGTTCAGAATATGAAGATTTTGCTGCACAACAGGCTGCCATGAATAGTTATGGAAGATGTGTGTTTACACTTAGAGATATAGAAGGTTCACTTTCATCATTTTGCGGCACTGATAGCATTGAAATTTATAACTAGTTTGAAGATTTTGGCACAACGTGCAGGCTGTAGGCTACGCTTAAGTTACATTAATTTATTTATGCGAAACAGTTATTAAACTGAACAGCTCGGATGTACATTCGAAGTGAAAGCGCTATAAAAGCTGGGCTTTACTCAAAAGCGCACTAAAGGAAGAGCTCGGTTCAAATTAACCAGTATTAAGTTCATAAAGTGTTGAAAAGTGGTAAGAAAAAATGTAATGAGACTTACAAGGAATATCTCTATTCACTAATGGAGATGGCAAAACCCATAAGCTTAGATGAGGAAATTCTTATTCAGTACCTTTTTGATGGAATTTCTGACTGGTAAGCGCATTATATATCAAGCGAATTATATCAGTGATTTAAAACAAAAACTCAAAACGTAGAAAAATGTTTGAGAATCTTCACAGCAGGCAGCAGACTTTGGAGCTGACAGCAGATGATTAGACAAAATAGGAATAAAAGCCAAAAGAAAATGTTACAATGAAAAGGAAAATCATCTTGCACAGGATTGTAAATTAATAATCATTAAATGTTTGTGAGTATAAGAATCAGAAAGTAAGATATTTCTATAGTGAGTCTAAATATTTTTCAAAACCTTGGGGACATTGATTTCGTTAAAGATGAGCAAAGTTTTGTAACAGCGGAAGGCTGCAGATTAATTTGTTTTGGTCACCTTGAAAAAACTCTCCAGGTAGATGGTGCTAGTTTTAATTTGAAGTAATTCGTAGCTAATCATTTTTTGTATCCAGCAGGAATTGGTAACGACATTCTAAAACACCCACCCACACACACACACACACACAGACACACACACACATATATATATATATATATATAGATATAACTACAATCTGCACAGATATTCACACACAGGATTTAAGAAATTATTTTTTTTTCATGTGCCGATTGAAAAGCTTTCTAGAAAATACACTTCATCTGACACACATAATGTCCAGTATGAATTTCTGTATGTACAATTTGGCATCCCTAATTCTCCTGCAGTAATTTCGCGTTTTATTTTCTCAATTTACAGAGAATTAATACAGGATGGTATCATTTTTATATGTATTGATGATATCATAATCCCGTCATTAAACGAGGAGGAAGGTATAAAGAAGTTGGAAACTTTAAAGTATTGCTAAAAAACATGGACTGCAAATAAAATGGGGGAAATATCAATTTTTAAGGAAAAAAGTTATTTTCCTTGGATACGGGGTGGAAAATTTCACAATTAAACCGTCATCAGAGTAGACAGCTGCAGTTGCAGTTAATCAAATTCCGAAAGATACAAATTCGCGATAACGATTCTTAGACTTAACTTCATATTGCAGAAGATTTGCATGCAATTATGCTGTTATAGCCAAACCATTGAGTGATTACTTTCAATCAACTTAAATCTAGTTTAATGAGTGCGGCAATTCTGAATCTTTATAATCTCACGGCTAAAATTGAGGAGCACACGGATTCGAGTATGTATAGATATGGAGGTGTATTGCTTCAGAACGATTCAGACGGCCAATAACTGCACCAGTGAAATATATGAGTCGTAAAATAACAGTAGAAGTACCATTCTTATCTAGAAGTTCTATAAGCTATAACAGAAGCATAAGAAAGAAAGACTTCTCATTAAGGGCTTCCTGGTGGGCAATGCTCTTTTAGGATTTTGACTTTGAGATAGAGCATAGATCTGAAAGTAAACTGAAAGTAACTCAAATAATGCTGTCAGAAATTTACCCAATGGTCCCGTTCCTTTAGGTAAACTCTTTACAAAAGACAATTTTCATTCTATCAATTGTGCTCTTTAAAGTAATAGTTTAAAAAACAACAACAAACTTCATAAAAGAGCATAAACATTACCCAATTTAGTAACTCGCCTACGGCAAAGTATAGGACAATCAAAGTTTTAGAATGAAAAAGAAAATTTATTTAAAATAATTTTATCCAGTTTAAGCACAAAAATATAAATGTTATGAAACGGCAGTTATTTTTAGATTTCTTTCAACATTTTATAGATTTTCTAAGATTAAAATGTGAAGAGAACAGAAAAAAGAAAGTGTATGAAAAGTGTGTGAGTGTGAGTTTATGAAAAGAATTTCTGCTGCTGCACGAAAACACTTCAAACTAATAAAACGTTTGTGTTAGAAATCGTCACAATTTTATTATTTCTATTGAGTGACAACGTAGCACCACACAGTGTGAGGTATAGTTATAAAATAACAAAAACAAAAAAGAAAACTCATAAAAAGAAGTAAAAGTGGGCAGTTTTAACTTGAGGGGGATTTTTTTGTCACGACTCTAACTTTTCTTTTGTGAATCTTTAATAAACACGATTGACGACAATTAAATTCACGGGCTTTCAATTTTCAAACTGAAATAAAATTATTAAAAATACATTAGAATTACGTACAAGATGATGCATGTGTTAAAAGTAAATTTTATCGATTATTAGTCGTTGAACGTTAGAGATCTTGTCCTTTCGCTAATCGATACTAATACTCAAACAACTAACTTTTTATCAAATATATTTGAATTAATAAACTGTTCGTTGTGAATATGGTGATATATTTTCTTAAGTGTAATTGTAAGAAAAACAACTGAAAGCAAACTTTTAAAACGCAGCTTAGACATGCCATTTTCACACTATTCATGCTTGAAGGAAGATTTCTCTGCAGCACAGTATCCTTATTTAGATAAGTGAAAAGCTTTGTGATTCTCTGTAAATGTAAATTATAACATTTAGTAACTTTTAAATTGATTTTACGCTACAAAGTTTTCACTGCATTATATCCCCTACAAACTGATTTATAACGTAAAACTTAGTGTTTTTTTTTCAATAAAATCGTATTTATTCGCAAATATATTGTTGCGTTTATACCTTTTATAAACGTTTTCTTGTGAGTTTTTTATGGCAAAATAAATAACACAGTTTTTAGAGTTTTTAAGTTAATAACAAGTTTATTTACTTTAACTACATAAAGTTGACACTACAGAACAATTTATTTAAGAGGTTTATTTTTACACTGACTGACTATCCACTCAGACGCTGCCCTTTTTATATTTGTCCATTTAAAGTCTAGAAAACTTAAGAATCTTTTACTCCCTTTGTATCACATTTTATTGTTGTATATTGTTTATTCGATGTATAGGCGCATGTATGTCTGTGTGTATTTTTTGTTTTTGTTTTTATGCTGATAAGGTTTCTGCTTGGGATATTTTTCAAAATATTTGTTGTTGTCTCGTGTAGATAAGTTTTTTTAGAAAACTACGCGGATGGTAAACAGCATACATGTTTGTTGTTGTCTTGCGCGTTTAGTTAGTAAACAGAAATTTGTTTTTTTTTTGGTTTTCATGCCAGGCAGTTAGTAAACAACATATCAAATTGTTGTTGTTTGTGTATAAAATTTCTATACAGTTTGTAACTAGAAATTTTGTTGTTGTACCATAAGCTTTCTTTAGCAAGCCATGCAGTTCGTAAGCAATATAACCAGTAGTTCGTTTTATTGCTTAATTATTTTGTTTTAAAACTTAAGCAAGACACATCCGTAACAATATATTTGTGATTTTGTGCTTAGGTTTGCAAAAGCATTTTAAGAAAATAAGCATTTAAAGCAAAATACATTTCGTAGACTTTGTGATTTTTTGTGGTCAGCATAATCGAACTAATGTATCTACAATGGAGAGATTGTGCGCAAATTTCAAGAAATCGGGTCTGCAGCAAATCTGAAAATACTTGTGCATACTGGCTTAGTTCGTGCTGCGAAAAATAATACTCTTGTTCGTGTTGTTGCGGCGGAAGAGCCGTCAACCTTGACTCGTATCGCATAAAACATCGCGTGAACATCAGTGAAGCAAATTTTGAATAACGATTTGAATTTACAAGCTTACAAGATTAAATTTTCTCACGAGGTAAAGCGTGCTGACCTAAATGTTATGTTAAACAGACAAAACTGAATGATAACTTTACAAAGATAATAATTTTCAGCGCTGAGGCACGATGGATTGATAATCTACGAGTGATTCTTGAAAAGTTAAGGCATCCGCAAAGAGTGACTTAATTAAATGCGATTTATGGCCTGGCGGCATCATCGGGCCATGATTCTTCGAAAATGAGATCGATCATGCCGTATTCCGTATCTGGAGATGACAACGGGCGTCGTGTGATGATATGGTATCACTGGCTCTTTAGCAAGAGACCTTGAATGGCCGCATTATCTCACGTCGTGGCGAAGTTAATGGACCCTCATGATCATTTGATTTGACACAGGTCAAGTTCTATCTTAAGGGATATTTAAAAGAAAAGATGTACCTCAGTAAACCAAGAATAATTCAAGAGATGAGATAATTTGGCACATTAACGGCATTTAACCTCATTCATGTATCAGCCGTTCCAAACATTTTGCCGATACTTTGTTGCAGACCTAATTGTCATAGATACTTTTGTCATAATAGAAACTATTAAGAAAATTACCTGAAAACTGCCTATTTCATTTACAGTTAATATCCTGCGCTTTGTTTTGAACTCCCTCTTAGAAATGAAATTTTAACTGTATAAAATTTTTAACTCATTTCTTGATTTTGTGTTAACATTATTGAGTTTCTTTCAGAAGGCTAAACTGATAAAAAATATATCTTAGTAGAGCTTGTTTTTGTGTTTTTAGTGTTTTTTTGGTTTTTTCTTATGAAATGAGATGAATATATTTAGTAGTAAACAATTTTTCATATAGACTAAGGAGGGTACAGTGATTCCAGTTTTAAAATAAATGGGTTTAAGCGCATCGACAATAATATGTGTTGTAGTCTAGAAATAGCAGCTATATTTACGTGAAAAAAATTATGTGTTTTTGCTTTTTTTGTTTTAATTTTTATTTTAATTCCACTCGTTTCATAAATGGTCATTTTCCAAAAGCTTTTTGAAGGGTGTTTTTAAGATTATTTTTTTTTTATCAATTGCCATAGCCCTACCACATACTTTGCAAATGGTATTAACAGCATTTTAAGCGTTAAAATTAAATTAAAATTTAAACTAATTTCATCTAACGGTTTGAGTGTAAAAATATGAAAGATACCAACACTAGTACTGCAAAAAAGGTCTGAATAATTATTCATTTGCGAACGTTGAAATTTATTATCATATTTTTTCCTTCTTATCAACAATTTTATTTAACACACTTCATTATTTATCATTTTGTTAAGCATTTCTAGTATCCTTCTTGATCCTATCTCCTTTACTCAAAATATTGTTAGCCGTTATTCGTGTACCTTTATTTTGTTGTTCAACTAATTCTACTGCGGAAACCGTAACATTTAGATGAAAGTCCTTATTTACACAGGATTACGATGAGTGAATAAATCTGACAGCTGCCATATTTTTATACAATTTAAACGTTAAAGATATCTTAACCCTCAACATTAATCTAGTTTAATTTAATTGTTGGATTTACATGCTTAAGGCTGTACACCTGTAAATTCTTTCTTATTATTTTCTAAACAAGCAATCAATATAATGACTTGGGTTTTTTGACCATCAATCAGAAGAAATTTTATAAATTTTTTAGAACACATTGTCTGGATGCAATAATTTTTAAAAGACTACAACATTCAATTAGATACTTTAGTGATATAATAATCTCGTAATAAGGGTTTTATTTTATAAAAAATTTTTAAGTATACACAACAAAATACATATAAAAAAGTTATAACAAAACAAAACTTTTTAAGTCAAACTAAGAAAAAATGAATTTCTCATAAATTTAAAGTTTCGATAGACGTTTAGCGAAAATATTTAAAAAAATGAAACATTCGGCTTTAATACTTATCGACTTGTTAGAATATTATAATAAATTATAATAAATAAATATCTGTTATTCTTTTTAACGGTCTTTTTTAATTAATTTAACAATATATATATATATATATATATTTTTTTTTTCTCAATATTTCGCTTTCCTGTGGAAAGCTTCCCAACGAAAAATTAATTTTAATAATAAATAACAAATTGAAAAAATTTTTTTGAAAACATTTGACATTAAACAAATAAAATAATTTTCTTCATACATATATACATACAAAAATAAAAATTTCAAATATTTTATTTTTTTTTATTTTTGTATGTATGTATGTATGAAGAAAATTATTTTATTTGTTTTTGTCAAATGTTTTCAAACAAATTTTTCAATTTGTTAACAATTGTTGTTATTAAAATTAATTTTTTGAAGAAGCTTTCCATAGGAAAGCGAAATATTGAGAAAAAAATATATACAGGCATACCTCGTTTAACGCTCAGGTTGTGTTCCTGAAGATAAAGCGTTAACCGAAATAGCGTTAAAAAAAGCCACTATTTGCATTAAAATATGGGGTTCCGTTTGTTTTGGTGCCTTGAAGTTAAAAATGACAAATAAGATGGGTATTTTATTTAAAAATATATCTTTTATTTAATGTGTACTTCATTTTAAAATTAGAAATTAAATTATAATTTAAAATAACAATATTGCAATTACTAAGTCTGTACCGGACCACATCACTATTTCCAATGACTAATTTAATATGAGACAAAATTTCACAAATTATTTATAGGGGAATTCCCAGAATTAGGAAATTTTTTTAGCCTACTTTTATTTAAAAAAAAACGTATGGAAATTATGTATATTTTCTGCTGCTTTTTATGACGACTATGTTTCGAAAAATGACAAAAAATTTTAAAAAATAACGACAAAAAAATTGTGTTTTGAAGAGCGTTATAACGAAACAGCGCTAAACGAGGTATGCCTGTATATTGTTAAATTAATTAAATAAGACCGTTAAAAAGAATAACAGATATTTATTTAAGATATAAAAAGGTCGATTAAAAAATATAAAAATAAATTATAATAAAAGTCAGTTATTATTATACACTTCTGCTTAATTAGTAAATCAAAAAATACAACAGCTGTGCTTGAGACAATTTATAAAATAACTTCAGTTTGATGTGATTGAACAAATGATGAATTCAAGGCCAATTCAAGGCTCCGAAACGAGAAGCTATGCGGCTACCAAACATTTCGTTTAATAAATCAATTGTAGCACGAGCTGTGTGACATGCTGCGCTTCCTTCTTGAATTCATAGCTCCTGCACATCATGGTGGTTTAATTGTTCGTGGCTCTATAGCGATTATAAAATTCGCTTATAACTTTGGAACTGAGTTTTTTGAACAGAACCATGATTTCCAAAATAAAAATTTGTCCAATTTGGAAGCGTGGTTTGGACGTCAGTCTATTCATGAGAAAATATCAAACCATAAATCTCGTAACAGCTGACAAAATTGCCGCCAATTAAAGTTCTATACCGCTATTAAAATAACTTTTACAAATCAACCACGATTTATTCGTATGATGTTATGAAAATTTAAATTGAAGACTTAGTTTTTTTAATAATTCCAGCTAACTACTTACGAATGATGTACATAAAGTAGTTAGAATAAAATTTAAATGGAATGAATAAAATGTAGTGATAAGAATTAATAAGTTACAAGACAAAAAATCTTATCAAAAAGTTCAAAGGGGTACAAAATATATTTAATACTATTCACAAAATTCTAATAAAAGGAAAAAATAAATAAATGCCGAAAAAAGTTGTTATAGCACTCTTAAAATATTGATACGAAGGCGACAAATTTAATGCATCGCTTTAGTGAAGTTCTAAAAATCTGCGGTTTGAAGATGAAAGCACGAAAGATGAAGATAAGAGTGATATGGATGGACGAAGAAAACATGCCCTCGGAACATGTATATGAGCAAACTATGAAGAAACCAAGATGATCAAAATCACAAGCGTCTATTTAAGCGAGGATTGCTATTGACAATAGTTGAAAGTGTTGTAAATTTTCTTTTATCTTGTGAATTAATTTCTGCTCCAAAATTCTTCAAAATGTTTATCACATTTGGTTAGATTCGAGAGGAGGAGAAATTGCATGCAGTCATTTTGCACTATAAATCTGATTGACAAATCATGAGTATAAGATTAGCCGTGAATAATGAATCAACTCAATCTGTGTGAAGTGCAATGAGTTTTTTTTTCAATTCAATAAACAAGACATATACATAATTAGTTGTTTAATTATGAACTGCTCTCTCTCTCTCTCACTCTCTTCTACTCTTCCTCTCTATCAGCGTCTCTCCCTCTCTTTCAAGTTCAGGTGGAACAAATACTGGATTATATTAATTGGCTTCCTAAACTAGTCGTTTTTTCTATTTCGTTAAATATGTATGCCCGACGCTCGAGTCATGTGACCGAACTTATAGCCCTATTATCAAGTTAGAAAAATTATAATTTCTAAAAATGCCCAGAAATGTTTGCTGGGTAATTATGAAGATGCATTGTGTGTTATTTGCTAATGTATGAGTGTTCACTTTAAACCCATCATAATTTTCAAAATATTGAACCGATTTAAATTTAATATAGTTAACTTTTGTTAAAGAAAATCGTCTTTATATATTTTATGAGCTTAAATGTTGTAAGAATAAATTAAAATATTTTTGCATGATTTTTAGTTTAGAAAGTTTTGGTAACAGTGGGCCTACAAATTCTTTATAACTGTCTGTAGAATTCATTATATTGTTTTTTGGATTTTTAAAATTAAAAAAAAAAATAATTAAGCGTAGAATTGGTGATTATATAATGAAGTGATAGCGATTGTATTCACTTCAATTCTTTATTTCTCATTTATTTTGCGTTTGTTATGCTTTTTTTTATTTTACATAATAAATTACTTTTTAAACAAATTTTTTTAATTATGGGACAAACTTGTGTTTTTATAAAGATTTTTTTTTGGAATTTTATATTAATGGTTGGCTGTTGAACTTTGATGACATCGTCTTCCTTTTCCGGTTTAACCAAAAGTTTGTTTTTTCCATCTTTGCTGCCATTTCTTTAAAGTTTCTTAGCTTTGAGCCAAAACAAAAAAAAAACATTTTGTGCAGATTTCTTGTGGGTACTTTTTTATTTAATTAATTTAGCTGTTTTTTTTTTGTTTTGTTTAATGCTTTAATTGGCAATATTAAAGTTCATTCTTTTTTTACTGCTCTATCTTCCATACACAATTTAGATTTATTAAATGTTTCCAAAATATGCTGCGCAGTCTGTACTTGGTGATTTTTTCATTTTATTTTGAATTGTTGTGATGATGTTTTTTTAAGGTTTTTGCCGGCCTGTTTAAGTTGCACATTGATTAAGAACGATGACTTTACAAAAATGTACATCTAAGCATGTTTTTTAATATTTACATTTGATTATTTCTTCTCTTGAGTTAACGATGATTGTGTAAATTTACAAATGCTGTTTCGATATGTGGCATGAAGATGCAAAGCGTTACACATGGATGTTGCTTAAACGCAATGTGCCATTTTACATCGTGTGGTTTAGAAAAACAAAATTCTCTACAATTTCGCTTTAAAACTTTTGCTATACATTTCTTTTATTTTTTATTTGTTTCTAACGAAAGATACTGATGAGAATTTAATTTTCTCATTAATAAAGCAGTTTGTGTTTGCTCAACTTATTAGCCCTGCTAATGGTTTATTAACAGCTTAAGAGCCTTAATGAAACAATTGCAACACATTTTTATACAGTTTAAGCTTAATTATTTGGGTGATAACATTTTGCAGTACAAGTTAGCAATATTAAAAAAGTCACAAGGTTCACATCTTGTGTCTTATAACATGCAAAATTATCGAAAATAGTAAAAATATTCATTATGAGGTCAACAGATGTCTGTTTAACAAATATTTACTTTGCAGTTGTAAATAAAAATGAAAATCCATGTATAAAATTGAATGGCTGTGCTCTTTGGTGGAGGATATTAAAGGGATAACAAAATAAAATTTCAATTTTAGTTTTAATCAGTTAATCTTTATATAATTTAACAATTATTTCATGGCTCTTTTAACTGACTGGATTTTCGAAAAAACTGTTTTACTTTGTCCGATGTTTAACTAGACTACGTGTATATGTATATATTGTTGTTAGATCTCATAAATATATTATGCAGATAATCACTATACCAATTATAGTTTCCCCCATAATTTTATTTTAATACAGTATTTAATTTTATTAACAAATATAGCTTTCTTAATACGGCTGGCGAAACATTAATATTTTTTTTAAATGTTCGTTGCCAAAAGTTCATAAAGGGCAATTATTAAACAAACGAACAACACAATAGAACACAACACAACACAACACAACAGCTTTGTTTTTAATCAAATAATTATTTAACTAAGGAAATGAACACAATCAATTATACCAGCAATGAGAGATGGATGCATGAATGAATGAATGAATGTGAACAAATCATTTTAACTAATTAAAATGCGTAACACGCACTTAAACATAATAAATGTTAATGAGCGAATGCGTGATGGATCAGAACTTAATCTTTTCTTCTTCACTTTCAATTAAGTCAGTCCGAATTAATTATTAATAACAAATAAAGAAAATTACTATACAGTCACGACGTAATAGGAATTTGTTAAGAACAAATTTTTATTCCATATTATTAAAGGCATAACAAATTAGGTTTCTGTGTTAAACAAAAAAATTATTCCAAAACATACTCATAATAAATATAATTAAAACAAATATATTTAAAATTCACACGATATTTACCGTATTCAATGCTGCATTACACTATTCCTTAAGCCGAGCTTTAGATCCCTTTGCTTACGTAGAATGACATAATCATTTTTAAGAGATATAAATAAAATGAAATAAAAAAATAGAATACAAAGTTTTATCTGTTAGCATATTTCGTTACAAATGGTATCAGGTTTCAGTGGGTAAAAAAAGAATCTTTTATTCTGTTATGTAACAATCAAGGATTTGCATTTGTTTCCATAAAAGATTCAGTTTATACAAGAGATTCTTCTGCAAGATCATTTACCCCGCAAGATCATTTATGCCAATAGAATGTTACATCTCACCCATGACAACTCCGATTTTCATGAAGAAATTATAATGAGTGACGAGGCACATTGTCAATTGAATGGGTATGTGAATAAACATAATATTTGCTTCTGGGGAATGTAAACCCTGAAACTGTGCAACAGTCACCCTTGCATCCATTAAAAGTGACAGTCCGATGTGCAAATTAGTCAGGAGGATTCATTGGAGCTTACTTCTTTGAAAATGAAAACGGCGCAACGGTAACTGTGAATGGGGAGCGATATCGTGATATGATTGAAAATTGTTTAGCGCCACAATAGCATGCTTTGGGCTTGATTAACATGTGGAATTGCTGCGAGGCCTCTTTCCACAGCAAGTTATTTCAAGAAACGGTGATGATGATTGGCCTCCACGGACTTAATTTTTTGTGGGGATATCTGCAAGGTAAGGCTTATGCAAACAACCCAGAAACGCTTGGGCAACTCGAACAAAATATTCGGGATGGAATTAAATAAATACCGCGTAAAATGTGTGAAAATGTAATGAAAAAAGTGCTTAAAAGGGCTCGCATTTGTGAGGCTACCAGAGGCGGATATTTACCATACATAATTGCCGACATTAAATAAAACATTTATCAATATAAGAGCTATTCTATCTAGTTATTTAATTATAAATTATAAACCAAAGTAGCAAAGTGTTCACTCACTATTCATACCTGTGTGAATATGTACATTTCATTTTTTAGCCGCTTCTTCTCATGCATGTGTGAGAGACTACAAAATATTTTGTGTTTTCTCATTTGTGAATGCGACGATTTATTTTTTTCTTTCTATTCATAAGTGAAAAAATGAGAAACACACAAGTGTTTATTTTTGAATATTTACAATTTTGATAAATTTTCAGAAATGAAAAGATCGTAAAAATATGTGCGTTAAGCATTTGGGTACATAAACGCACATATTTAGTAATGTGCAATTGTCGGCATATGTAGAAAAAAAATGTTTTTTTTTTATTTCTTTTAGAATATATTGCAATATTGTATTTTGAGTTAATATGTACCCATGTGTTTTTATTGCATTTTACGGTAAACTGCGATCGTAGGTAGAAAATTTTTTTACGTTCATTTATGAGAAATTTTATAAAATTTCAACGTTCATAAATGAACATGTACATTTATGAAAAATAACATTAATGAGAAGTAGCTAATTTATCATTTATCACATATAAATAAGACTAATAATTCTTGTTGTTCGCATTCATGTATGAATATAAGCAGAACATTTTTTGTTGTTCGTTTACGAGCGTGAAAAATAAATATAAAATTTTAGATATCTCATTCTGAACCCTGTTATAAACAAATAAAGCAGTGTACCTCTCAGCCGAAAACCCTGTATATAAACCGATGTTCAAATTTAATTACGTGCTAAAAACCTTAAGAGAGAATCAATTGAAGTCTAAAGAAGAAAAAGCATTCACAGCAGAAGTCCTTCTTTCGTATCATAAATAATGTCTATTTATTCATCTTTAGTCTCATTTTAGTAGATACGATTATGGCTTAATTTTTATTTTTTTTTTAATTTTTAAGAATTTGCAAGTTAAACATAATTTCATTAATTTTAAATTTCAACAACCACAAAAGCTTGTCGAATACAATGAAATTAGAGAATTTGCTGTTGTTGCTGCAAATAATTGTGCAAATGTGTGTGAGTGAGTGGTGCTCTTAAAAATGTTATTATTAAAAATTTACTCATGCGGACTGCAGCACGATTCGGGCATTTTAAATTATCAACATCAACAAAAGAATTTAAAAAAAATCACAAAAAAATATTCTGTCTGGTATTTTTATTCTGAGGCAATAAAAATCATTTAGTATAGTGATGGCTATAAGACTTTCAAATATATTTTTAGCACTGTGATATTTTTTATAATTTCTTTCATTCTTTTCATGGTACTTAATTAAAATATTTTACGCATTTTAATAACAGTTTGAATTAGATAACTATAATTAGCCTAAATTCTATATAAATTGACTATTAAATGATTAACTATACACATTTTGTAATGCTATTTAATTTTAGGCGATTATGAAACACTTTTCTTTCACAATCTCTTAAAGTCGTTCAAATCGTATTTGGGAAAAAAATATAGGAACGAGAACAAACTTAAAGTTAAATGGAAATAATGTCGACATATAAGTGAAAATAGGGTCGTTGTACCAAAATCAAGTTATGTCAGCTAAATGGGGTTAAATAGCTCTTAAGAAACAATTTATATTTTCAGTGTATCAAGTCTTCTTTTCTAAGAATGACAGACAGACACTGCAGTTATTATTGACAAGTTGCAAAATTTATCATTAAACATAGAGCATCTCGTATCATCATATAATCTGGAGAATTATTTTATAGAAAAATTATGTCTGATGAAAATATTTTATAAAATAAATTAATTATATTATATTTTATATAATTTTTTTTTTTGGAAAAATTGTAAGCGATAATATTTTGTATAGAAAGTTTTTGACTGATGATAATTTTCTTTACTAAAATTATATTCGAAAGAAAAGTTAGGACTGATGATACGGGTTTTAAAAAAAACTGTGACGAATAAACTTTTTTAAGGAAAATCGTCACTGATTACTGATTACAGTGTTTTGGAAAAACTACAACTGACTTTCTACAGAAAACTTATGACTAAATTAATTTTTTTTACAAAAGCCATATAAATATAAATATAAATAAATATAATAAAAGTGTGCGTATTTAATAAGCGTATTTTTTTGGAATTGTTATTATTTAAGAAATTCTAAATTTCTCTAATAAAGTTATGTTATTTGAGGACCAAATACCTTTTATTTCAGCTCTAATCTGTTAGTAGCTCATGAAGTCTTGTATATATATATATATATATATATATATTTATATGAATTGTTTTTTAAATAAAGCATAACGAATTTATTTTTTTGTTTATTCTAATGTCACATACATGGATATACATATGTAAAAAGTTTATCACCAATGCCGACAGCATTATAAAATTCTAAATCTGTACGCAACAGAGACATTTGTTATTAAAGATGAGTTAAAGAAAGTTCAACATGATATTTTAACATCAATTTTTAGAAAAGAAAATGTTTGTAACTGAAATAAAATCTATAAAATGTTTTCAAATTGAAATCCCTACGGTTACATTCTTACAAAATATTATGTAATTTATTAAATTCACGCTAATATCATGTGAAGGAAAAGAAAACAAAGATTTTTATAGTTGAAATAAATTTATTATTTGTTTAGTTTAGGAATTTATTTTGAGTGGTTTGCCATTATAATAATTAAAATGGGTCTTGAACTAACATTCACTTTTCCAAAATAATATATTTCCTTGAATTTCTTAAAAATATGTTAAACACTTAAATATAATTGTAAGGATTTTTAGAAAGTTTAGAAAGCAATAAAATTTAATGAAATGACAAAATGTATATGTATGTATTTTGTAAATATATTTTGATATCATGTACGCATGTGGGTGGCTAAATTTACACGACAAACAAAAACTTTAAATAAACAAGGAGTGTTAGAACTTCACTGTGTAGATAAAAACTTTTTTTGCAATGAAAATAATAAACAAAAAAATGTTTTGTCGAGTCAAGGGTATTCACTCAAGTAATATTTGTACGATTAATCGAATAATGTAAGTGTATTGAAGAAAATAAAAATTGCTTTTAACTCAAGTGTTTAGGACGAATATTTATGCGATTAATTTTTGCCACTTTATCTAATAATTTAAATTATTTTTATTAGAGAAATTACGGCGTAAATGGCTATTCGTGAAGTTGTTGTGAGGATAAAGGGATCGGAACATCAGATAAAACATTTATTTAATAAATAATAATAAGAACATGAACTGTTCTTATTGCAGGGTTGTGAAGGTGTTCAAACTTTTTATCGCCGTTACGTAGCAACAGCCAATATCGCCACGATAAATGCCACATGATTATGATTGCAATATGAATTGCTCCATAAACTATTAATGAAATTTATGCTTGATACTCATGAGTAAAACATTGTGTTCAGTAGAGTTTAAAATGATACCATCATTCAAAAATAAAATGATGACAATAATTATGATACAGTTGTTGCTGGTGGCTGGTAGTAATTCTAAATTCTAAAAACTGTAAAAGAATATTGAAGCAAAGTAAATCCCAACATATTTTTATTTTCTTAGTTCCTTGAGTTATATGCAAAAGTGATCGATCTATTGCATTTTAATCACCAAATATATCCAAATATATCTTCAAATTTATTTTATATATAACATATCGCTGTAAAATGAAATGTTAGGGGCTTAAGCTCCATCTCTCTTTGTTGCCAGGAAGTTTTAAGGGAAACAACTTTGTTTCCTATGACTTTATTAATGTGCGATTTGTTCGTGTTTTATCACTGTTTAAAGTTGACTCTGTATCAAGTGTTGCACTTTTAAGAAGAGAATAATTTCATCGATCGGTTTCCCGTCTGCAACACTTCTAACAGCCTTTGACTTTTTACCGGTTAAAAACTAATTGCGATATAAGATTAGAATTAAATATTGTAGTTTCCATTGCAAGGCTAAAATAAAAGTCCTCTTTTTTACTGCTTAACAATTATGCTGGATATTTTTTTGCTGAAAAAAACTAAACTTAGTCTAATAGAACAACTGCAATAATATCAGTTTGTGTTTTTTAAAATAAAGGAAAAATTGCTTAAAAAGAAAACAGCCTTTTTGACGCCATATTTGGCTAAGTATATGAATTTAGTACGACTATTAAAATACCATAAAAATGTTTAGAAAATGTTATAATTATAAAGAGAGAGAGAGAAAGAGATATAAAGAGGAAGCATTTGTATATTACTAGTCATTATATCTCTTAGTTTATGTAAAATAATTGTAATATAGAAGATCATATTAGACTATAGTAAACTTTATAAATATTTTCGGAATAAACATATTAAATTTTGTATTTTTTCGTTATGTTTAAATAACAAAATTGGGACACCCTTATAGAAATATTTTATTTAGTTTTTTTCACACAAGTAATGGTAATGCTTGCGCAAAAAGAAAATGAAATGTACAGGTAGAAAATGAAAGACCTCAACGTTTTTCTGACAAGCTGTTTTTAAAATATTTTTGTTTTCATTTTCTCTAAAAGTAATTATGCAGCATTGAAACCAAATAGCTATTTTTTAGATTCAAAGATAGAAGAAAAATTAAACTCTGCAATGCCATAAGTCTTTACACAGAAAAGTTATACCTGTGATGACAACAACAGATGACTTTTGTGCATAAAACAACTTAAAATTCTCATGTATTTATATTTTAACTAAAAATGATTATTTAGAACAATTAGATGTATGATCACTTTACTTTCCTTCTAATGCCTATCGTAACATTTAAAAATTTGTTTTATTTACAAATGTTTTTTTGCACTAATTTTGAACTCACTTTTAACACTGCTCCTTAATTTACATCAATTTTGCTGTTTTCCTTGCTTTCATAAAATAACATATTTTTTAAAAATTCCTTTAAATTAGTTTGCTTTTAGAACCTTTATTATGATTCCAGCTAACTATATTTTCTTTACTGCAATTTACATAATACATTTTAGTAAGAAGAACAATTTTTTCAGTGCTGCATACAACATATGTTAAGATTAATATTGATATATCCTGTCCTAACTGGCTGGTTTGTAGTCGAAGGCGAATTAAGATTATATTTTATAAATAACTAGCAAACCCCGTTCGCCACGTTTGCCACCAGATGGCTTCGTTTTTTGTAACATTTCGTTTTTTAAATTTATCCCGCAAAAACTAAGCGATTGGCCTTGCGACTTGTTAATTGTCATTGCGAACGCAAGGCCAACCGGAAATTGCAATCGTTCACCTGCATATTTTCCGTTAATAATGGTTGCCTTAATCAAATTCGGCATAAGTCTTTTCACCGCAGGTCGAGTACCGTTGCAAAGTCGCGATGGATTCAAATTACGCAATATTATAATAACTGAACCAACTTCGAGTTGCAAGTTATGTGGCGGAAATCCTAGTAACTTCAAAAACTCCGTTGGATAATTTACTGCATCATCGGGATTTTTTATGGAATCAACGGATTTGTATATCACCAAATTGCCATCGATTTTGTATTGAATGGTGAAATTCAGTGCGTGTACATCATTATTCTTTGGGGCGAGAATTGCTCGTGGACTTAACCAAGCATAATTCTGATAATTCTCACTAATGTCTGGGAAAACATTTTCAATAAGAGCTAATTGTGAGTCTACAAATCGGCAAAAGTCGTTGATAAGAGTAATTAATCCAGCTATCGCATCAACTGGGACTTTTCTATTTCCAACAGCTAACAATTATTTGGAAAATTGTGCAGCACTGTGATCATTTTGAAGTTGAACTCTCATATTCGGTTACGTTATTCCCAAAGGTGATGCCTTCAGGCAAGCATTCAATTCATCTGCAGGCGTTGCATGCCTGAAATCGCCTGCCAATAATATCATTAAGCCGCCAAAGACGTTGTGTTGTGTGAAGTTAAGTGCTTCAAGTGATTTCTTATGTGTCATTGTGCACTCATCCCAAACAATGAGCTTGCATTGCATCAACAATTTTCCGATTGTACTGGATCGGGAAATATTGCATGTTGGAGTATCAATTGTATTTAAATTGCGTGGCAACTTAAGCGCAGAATGTGCAGTACGACCGCCATCTAGAAGAGTCGCCGCAATTCCATATGATGCTAACGCCAAAGCTATGTCAAATCTTGATCGAATAGTGGCCAAAATCAATGAAATGACAAATGTTTTCCCTGTTTCTCCAGGTGCGTCCGGGAAGAATAGACCACCAGTGTTATTGTCCACCGCTTGCATAAATGCTTCGTATATTAGTTTTTGCGGTTCATTCAGCAACGGCACATTATTTCAAACGAATTCCGGCAATGTATCAACATTGTATTGCAGCTCTCGATTTAATTCTTGGTTGATTGCATGGTGCATGGATCGATTTGGCGCAATCATTCCTACTTCAATCAGTAGCTTGTTTGCAATAATCAAGTATTGATCCTTAATCAGAATCAATCCTTCATTATATTATATTATATTTCATCGGTTATTTGCATGTCAGGATTATTCGTTCGAATGCGCAAGCGATGCAAGGTATCTTCACATATGTCGTCTTTGCATTTGTTCCATAACTGAAGTGGTTGTGAAGGGAAACATGTGGTGATGATAATAGCAAACAGCGTACGTATTTGGTACGCATTTGATGAAACAACTGAACCCGCAAGTGTTAAATCCCAATGAGAATCGTTATCCAGCAAACCCAATAGTTGACATGCTTCTCGATATGTTTGGCATTGGTGGCCATTCACAGTTTTCAAATGCGCAAATGATTTTAGTCCACGTACATTTACCAACAGCAGTCGCAAATAAAAACATTTATCATTTCTAGGATGAACAATATACATGCGACCTAGCGCACGGCATCATATACTTAAAATGAAACGTACTTATTTTCGTGAGGGATACTCACACACCACGTACTGGTGCCGTTGTAGTACATGCTAAGTATCAGAGATGGCGCTGTATGTGAAAAATGATTTTCCCTGTTTTCCTGCTTTTCTCTTGAAAATTTTCCTGAATTTTCTTTGCTATAAACCACACGGAGCCCGAGACCTTTTCAACGAATGCAAAACCATGGAAGGAAAACCCTTAAAACTTATTTTTATATTATAGATTAAAATAAAAGTAACTAAATTTAAAACACATCAACAGATTAATATCCCATCTTTTTTATGTGTATAGAGGTACTAAAAAGTGAAAAAAACATAACTTTGAAAAGCTACAGTGTATTGTGAAGCTGAAACCTTTTTTGTATTAAAATTATGTTTTTACGAGTTAAATAGAAAAAAATAAGAACAAATTTTTAGCAGACAAGTAAATGTGTCTTTTAGTTATTTTCAGTAATTTTTTCTTTATCATAAATTTACACGTTTCAGAAAAATTTTTGCGGTTATTTTTGCAGGTTTTGCTAAATTTTAAAGACATAAATAAATTTGTTGCCATAATAAGATATTGGAAACAGGAATATTTTCAAAGTAAATGGCAGCAAATTGTTTAATTTAAATTTCCTGAGAGTTTTTTGCAGTGATTTTCGAACGTTTTCTTTATTTATCGATTTTGTTTAATTTTTTGTAAAACTTTTTCGAACTGAAATAAATAAATATTTTAACACTTTCAGTTTTATTCGACCTTTTTTATTTTTATTAAATATGTATTAATCTTTTAAATGGTCTTTTTAAATTAAATTTTAACGATTTATTTTTTTGATATTTCGCTTTCCTGTGGGAAGCTTCTTCAGGAAATTATTTTTTATATTTTACAAAAACAAAAAATTGTAACAATTTAATACTTTAACTTTATATAAACTTAAATTTCATTATTTTGCTCGGAAATTGTGATTTTGTAATTTTTCAGTTTTAGGCAAACTTTTGTTATCAAACAAACTTTTGTTATTTGTCAATGTTACCTCTATAAAAGCAAGATATTTCAATCAGAGATATGTATTTAAACCGAAAAGAAATGAGAATTGTATTTTTAATTACAGCGTTCAAATTTTTCTGCTGCAAAAAAGTATCTTTAAAAATAACCTTTTGCAATTTCTTAATTTGGAATATTGCAAAATTTACAAACAACGTTGGGAAATCATATTTTATATTTTAGCAAAAACCAAAAAAAAAACGACTCCTTTAATTTTAAAAATATGCACGTGCAGATGCAATAAGTTATGTTTGGCTCATCATAATAATTAGATTCTTGCTTTATGGCAAAGGCAGCTTTGTTAAAATAGAAACCATGCAAATAAACGCCAGTTGTTATTAATTTTTGCAAGGCGAATGAGTCAAGTATTAAGTAGTTTAATTTTAATTTAAAAAAGCTTAAGAGAAGCAAATTCATGCAAAATTATTGTTTTTTGTCGTTTGGTTAAAATACTTTTTGTGATTTATTTAGAAAAATTTTTTAACGATTCTTTATTAGTAGAAGATTTTTTTGGAAGTTTCTACAATTTCCTGATATTCTCACATTTTTTGTGACAGCATGATAGAGAACTATGGCAATTTTGCTATCGCTTTAGCAGCAGTTTAGACCAATTTTTTTTAGAAAACCCTAAATATACAAATGGGGATTACATTTAAACAAGATAACAATATTATAAAAATTTTCCAAAAAATAAAATTCCTAAAAGTATAAAGTATAAAACGCTACTACGTCTTAAAAGTCAAAAAATTGCATATAGTTGCAATAAAAAAAGTCAAAGTTAAAAAATTAATCGATAGCTGTCAATTTTATAAGGAAGAGTAGTAGAAGTTTCAGTCACCTTAAAGTTTTTTCGAAAAAAAAAAATTGTTTTTTTTAACTTCCTTGATTAATTTTTTTTAACATATTGTGCATCTAAAGAACTGCGAAACTTTTAAATATAATAAATAAAAAAAATATAAGAGTACCATGAAGGTTATACAAATTAAATTAATGAATTATTTTGATGACTACATATAAAAATAGTGAGTATTAAAGGCAAAAAACTTTGTTTGATAGTGTAAAATTATATACACCAGTTGTATTGACGAATGAGCGATATTAAATATTGAGCACTCAGATGTTATACGCCTACATGCGGCTTTTGCTGTTAGCATGAATTTGCCCATTCTATTTTACAAAACAAAATTTTTATTCTTCTGTAAAACTTTATAAGCGTGTATAAATAATGCTCTTTGAGAGATAAACTTAATATTGTGTGTCAGAGCATAAAGCACCCGCAAGTTGTTAGTTTTAAAACCAAATGGCATCCAACTGTTTGGGAATGTGGATACAATCGCTTAAGCATGAACATTTGTCATGTATAAAAAATTAATTTATCTTAACAGAAAATGTTTTGTTCTTTTATTTTCTAAATAGAAATCTAATTGAATGAAACGAAATAATATTTTGAGTTTTTTGAGTTAATTTAAATTCTTCTTCAATCTTTAATGAAGTCAACTAAAACTGAGATCAAAACCCACAAAATATAATAACAGTTCATTTTATATTTAACATTTGTGATTTAAAAATTCATTTATCTTGTCAAATGCTTAAAATTTTTAATGCCTTTAATTAAAATTTAATTGAAAAGTAAAAGTTGAAAAGTATAAAATTTTCTTGTAAAGTTACACTATGTGGTTTTGTTTTAGTTTAATTTACATTTAACTGATTACAAAAGTAAATCTTTATGAAATATATTGCATATATTTTTAATATTTTTTAGTAGTTAATTATAAAGCACTAGGTCACTATTTGTTAAAAAATTTTTTAAAAACTTTTATTAATAAATATCTTTTTTCTTTTTCTTTTCGCTTTCCTTTGGAAAGCTTCTTCAGGAAAAAATTTTTTATATTTTATATTTTTTTATATTTTTTTATATTTTTTTTTAAATATAAAAAGTTTTTTCCTGAAGAAGCTTTCCAAAGGAAAGCGAAATATTGAAAAGAAAAAATATATAAAAAAAGATCTTAAAATAGATCGTTTAAAAAACTATAAAAACTTTAATTTTTTTTATTTTTTATTATTTTTTTCCTGATGATACCAACCAACGGTGTGGCGAAATATCGATAAAATAATAAAAAATAATAAAAAATAAAGTTTTTAAAAATTTTTTTATTAAATAGTGACCTAGTGCTTTATAATTAACTACTAAAAAATATTTAAAAGGTCAAAAAACTATAACTATTATATATATTTTTAATATTTATTTAACAAATAAACATTTTGCACTAAAATTGTTTCGTCTTTCTATTTTTGTTCCTTTTGTATTATTACAGTAAAAACTGTGGTGAATTGAGTATAATGTAAAGTATTCTGTATACCAAATGAAATGTAAATCAAGATTTAATTTTTTCCAAAATACCTTGTTACACTTTATTGACTCGAAAATCTTGTTTTCAAATATTAAGTTATGATATCTTTGATTCGTTCTAAAGAAAATCAAAGAATAGATTGCATTTCGAATGAGATAACAGAATTTGAAAGGGAGAAATATTTTAGAACTTAATTTTTTTTTTGGCATTTAACGATACAATGAGTAAAAAGATTATCAACAACATGTTTGTTGTCATCAAAATCATCAATATATAGCCAACTGCTATTATGACAATACAATAATAAAATTGAAATACATTTTCCGTTTAGAAACATCAACAATGATAAGTTATGAAGGAAAAAAATTTCAAACACAAATTGTCAGAGATGAAAATAACATTTTAAATATAGGAAATAATTTCTATTCATTTCAAGAAGGAGCCCAATAACAACCAACGTCAGATGCATGTGAGAAATACTAACGTAGCTATTGGAGATATTGTTTTATGATGTTATTTTAAGTAACTATCTATTAATAAAAAGATACGAAATATACCAGCTGTGTTGTATAATTATGTTGTACTTTAATCAGACTATATTATGGAGACGGTCAGTGAAATTTGAACGACTTAATTAAGACATGTTATATTAAATATTACCTGCCATTATCATATTATTTTTCTAAATTTAGTTTAAGAAGTTTAAGAAAAAACGAATGAAATTTTAAAGCAGTTTTTACCAAATTAAATATTGTCTATTGCTGAACCATAACAGCTATTCTTAACTTTAATTTCTAAAGTAATTTGAACATCAGCAGTAATTTGAACATCAGCATATATGTATATCATAATATAATATATGTATATCATAAATATGTATATCATTTTCACAGAAAGAAAGAAATGTTCTTTCTCTCAATGCAGCTTGTTCTTTGCTTTAGTCATAACACTCTCACATAAATATTTATTTAGTGCTCAGTTTATTAAATATTTGCAGATCATTGTATTTCATTATTTATGATAGACATTGTAGTAAAATATTATCGCAAAAAAATAATTACATGTTCAATCTGCCAATTGCTTATTCCAACAACTAAGAAAATTTCTTTTATACGTAAATTATATTGAGTAAAATTTAAAAATTTTAATTAAATGTTTAAGAATACTTGTGTTACTTGCATAATTGGTAAAGCAGCTTGAAATGAAGCTCAAAAGAGAGAACTATGTTGTTTTAGATATATACCTTTGAACAGTTGCTTCCAGATAGTTTAAAATGCATTAGAATCCCATTTAATGTTTTCAACCAAAGTAAATGTATACTCGTATGTTGTAAATAAAATCTCAACAAAAATATTTTGTTTTACAATTTAAAAATTTTCGTATAATTTCAATTACTTATCTGCATTTACATAAATATTTATACTTTGAAAAAGTTCTTTAGTGATATAAGATCATCAAGCTGTCTGTCATTTAATAGGGTTCACGGATAATAAACTTGAATCGTTTGTTTTCTTTTTCTTTGTGTTTGTTAACATTCAAAAATCATGTTGTGACATGTTTGCTCATATTTCTGCAATAAACAAAAACATTTTCGCATATTTATATATTTCTGTATTTATTAGATTTAAATATGTTTTCTTGAATTCAGTTTGTGTAAAAATTTATGTGCCAAATGTCAAATTTATTGTGTGTTTAAAGTTTCACTTTGAAATTTGAGAAAACTTTCGCTTAAGTGAACTCATATCAAAATATTTATATAAATATGTCATTGGTTAAAAAAAGTAACAACTACAATATCTAAAATTTCGGTGCATTCAGTAATTTTTAAAAGCCAAATTTCAAGTTCAGTTTTTATTATTCTATTTTTTAACTTCTCGATTTTCATTACTAAACAAAGAGTCAAGGCTTGTATTAACATAACATATATTACAGATGGCAGAGATTTAAATTCTTATCGATTAAATTAGTGCCGCATTTTATTACGCACAAAAATCACTAATTTCCCTCTTGGCTTGCACCTTGAGAAAAATGAAAAATATTTGGCTTTTAGTACAGTAACTTTATAAACAACGTGAGAATTGTTTTTGAATCCCAAAAAAAATAATCGCCTATCAAAATATGGTTTTCTGAAATAGTTTAGTTAAACGTGAAAAATAATTTGAAACAAGAAAGTATAAAAAGGCGATAAAATGATGATATAAGACCTATTTATGCTTCTCCTTGGTGCTGGTAAATATCCATGAAAAGGGATCATATTTATAATGATTGAAAATAATAACTTGGCCCTCAAACTAAACAAAATATCTAAAATATTTCGTTATGTTTTATAACAAATGCATAAAATAACATAAATTATAATTTCGGCGAGCCCCTATTTCTGTTTTATAAGCAAATTTAACAATTGCGTGCATAAAAAAGTTCGCAGCCAAATAATTTATTATTTATGCAACAACATTTGTTTGTTTAAAAGAAATAAATAAGTCAATGATAGTTTTAAATTTATTTTAATTTTAAGGTCAATGGTTTGAATGTTAATGCAATGTTGAAATGAAAATGAAATAATTTTAGAAATTTTTTTTCACAAAGAACTTTTTAATAAATATTTTTTTTGCTTTAAGGAACAAAACATAAAATTCAGCACCACTTAATGATGAGTAAAAATTTAAATGAAATAAATGAAAAAGCATAATTCAGCAAAATAATATGAATATAAAGAAGAAGAATATGAAAGAAGAAGAAGTCCAAGTTTTTGAATTTGAATAATGGAATTTTAAAAGCTGGAGAAAGATATTAAATATGAAGTTAAGTTTGTTAAGTAAAATTAAATAAAAACTAAATTATTTTTTTTAATAAGTTTCGTTGTAGTTTTTAAGACCGTTTTATTGTTTAGAGCAGCGATGGGCGAACTTTTTGGGTGGCGGGCCAATAAATTAAAAAAATCTTGCGGCGGGCCATTAAATTAAAAAAAAAAACTTAGAGGGTCATTCATTAAAAAAATATGGGGCTTCTGTTCAATTAAAAGTTCGGTTGAAGCTATTAGTTATTTATTAGTTATATTACGTAATATTTTTAAGATTTTAAGATTTTCCAGATGTATGGAAAGCATGAATCTGTTTCTGAATTGACATAATTTCCTCAAAATCTGGTTCCAGCTGGGAGGATGCGACTTTTAATAAATTAAATAGACTCTCGTCTGACAATCGGTTTCTTATTGAATTTTGTCTGCATTTCATTACTGAAAAGGCTTGTTCACATAAATATGAGGAAGCAAACATTGCCATAATTTTCTGCGCATGATTAATTAGCTTTGGAAATTCATCTTTTGGTAGGGATTTATAGAAATTAAGCTTATCTGTATTTAAAAATAGCTGTTTTAAATTACTATTACATTGAAATTCTATAATTTACAACTGTATACCAGATGGAACACTCTCAGGATTAACATTAAAAGGCATTGAAAAAATATCTAAACGTGGTTGGATTTTTTTTAGTCAGCAAATCTGGCCTCAAATTCTGAATACAGTTTTAATAAAGATTGTATAAAGACTTTTAACTTCTCTTCACTCACAGGCCTCAAAGAATTAAGTTTTGGAAAATGAGTCAAATCATTTTTTCCCAAACATTTAGAAAATATAAACAATTGAGTTTTAAACGACCTCAAACTGCCCCAAGTTTCATCTATAAATTGATTTCTTCCCTGTAACTTCTTGTTCAGTTTATTAGAGTGCTCGAGTAAATCCGTGAAAAATTTCAGTTTTGGTTTTTAGAAAAACTTTAATTTCTTCGAGAAGACTCCAAACTCTCGAGAAGGCATGTCCACAACTTAGCCACCTGATCTTTGTGTAATAAAGTACATCTGAAAATTCTGCATCAACTTCCGATAAAAACCCTTGATGTAACAAACCACGGGCTCGAACGGTATTAATTAATTTTAAAATAATATTAAATACGTGGTTAATATCCAAGACAGCCTTGGTGGATTATAAAAAGTAAAAAAATTGTTTCGCTTGCAGGATTCCCGTATTTTTTCCCACCATGTTAAGTGCTCCATCAGTTGTTAAATTAATTATTTTGGAAATTGGAGCATTAAGAGATTCCATCCCCTCTCTAAATTCATCATAAATTATTTTTCCTGTCGTCTTTCCTTTCAAAGATCTCAAACAAGCAAATTCTTCGGTAATAACAAAGTTTTCATCGACTTCTCTGATAAAAATTAGAAGTTGGGCTGTATCACTCCTGTCAACACTCTCGTCCATAGTGACTTAAAAATACTTAAACGTTTTAAGACGTCCATCGAGTTGATTGGTTAAATTAGAAGAAATCGCTTCAATTCTTTTTGTGACCGTTCTACGTGACAGCCCTATAGATTCGAAATCTTTTACCTTTTCTGGGCATAATACTTTTCCAATGCTAATTAACACATCCTTAATAAATTATCCTTCAGAAAGCGGTTTGTTACTTTTTGCTATTTTGTAGGCAACAATGTGACCAGCTAACGTGGAGGATCCCTGGACACCTTTTTGATTTTTAAAAAACATTTGCTGACTAGATATTTTTCTTTTCAATTCCTCTGAATGAACTTTCTTGTCTTCATCTGTCATTTTATAGTACTTCGACCCAAGAAGATGTTTTGAATTAAAGTGCCTAGCGAGATTATAATCTTTTAGTACAGCTACCGGTTCTTGGCAGATAAGACAAATAGGTTTTTGGTTATATTCCATAAAGAAGTACTTACATGTCCACTCTTCTTGAAATACTCGACATTCTGAATCAATTTTTCTCTTTCTATTTTCGATTGACATTTATGGGGGTATTTACAATACACTTTATTATTTTAATTACACAAATAAAACTGTACGTTGGCAACTTTATAATTTTACTTCACAATTTATTCTTTACGTCACGAGATTTAAATTTTTACTGATTGCTGATTAATCCATCGCTGGCCCTTTTATATTTGTTGCGCATGTTGTCTCGAATATTCAAGAATCTTCTAGATCTCACATATAATAGTTGTTGTTATGTTATACGTTCAGTTTTCTATATTAGTTGTTGGTGTTTTATGATGTTTATGTTTCTTCTTGGAATATTGCATCAGAAAGTTGTTGTTGTCGTGTGTGTACAATATTTCCTAGAAAACTACGCAGTTTGTACACAATATAATATGAAAACATCGCATTTTTTTGCTAAAATTGTCAATTTATATCTTTTTTAAAACATAATGTGAATTTATTTTTTGCGCATAATTTTTTAATAAGTGATTAAGTTTTTTTTTGAAAAACGCTCAGCGGGCCGGATGTGGCCCGCGGGCCGTAATTCGACCATCACTGGTTTAGAGTATACGATAAAAGTGTTGCAATTAAAAGAACTTGGTAGCGCATGGAAGCATTGATTAAACATTATTGTATACTTGATTTATGTTTGTTGGCTTTCGAAGTTATAATTATTTAACATCAAGTTGTTTTAAGAGTTAAAGAAAAGAACATTGCCCAGGTGATTTTACTTTCACTAAAAAATATATTCATGAGTTTGAAATGATTGTTTTAACCATCTATTTAGCCAGGTAGGTTTTATTATTGTCACGAATATTGTAAACTATTTTATTTTTTATTTTGCTGTATCTTTGCATTTCAGCAGGGAATTATGAATAAAAATGCGTAATCAAGGCAGAATAGTTCCTATGTTTCACACTTGATTTAAATACACTTCATGTCCACTTGCACTCAAGCGTGAGTTCGTTTAAGTGACATGGTTGATATAGATATTTGTTTATGCGTACGTTAGTATAATCGTGGCTTACATAGATGGTAAGAGGATTTTTAATAAGGAGCCGTTTTAATAAAAGATAAATTCCTAAAGATAAAATATAACCTTAATTGATTCGTGTACCGTTAATATCGTTAAGATTGGTGCAACCATCTCCAAGTTAAGCGGAAATACACGGATTGATCGCTCTTATTTTTTTTATTTCTCTTGTGCAACTCTTAGCAAGATTGTTCGGCACTGGCTATTGACTGGGCCGCCGAGAACGATATAGTGCGTACTCTGTCAAAGTTCCGAATGGAATAGATCCAGTATTGTTGGCTCTATGTACGCTATCGAAGAGGAGGCCGCTTTTCACCGATAGACTTTGCAGTCCGACTGGGCAGGAGTCGAGCATTATTTATTTAGCTCATCAGTAGATTAGAGTTTTGTTGTCTGTTTGCTGTATTGTTTAAAAAATGAGAACTCTCATTTAATCAATTTGGCTTAAGTTAAAGGACTCCTGAATTTTTCATATAAAATTTGGGGTAAAATCTACTGATGATATACATGAGCGTTAGTGAAATGGCCATATGAATATGCTTTCCCCCGCAATAATATATATTCAAATATATTTTTTTATGAGAATATAAAATATTTATAAAAGGAATCTAGTACAAATTAACGTAGTTTAAATTAAAAAAATGATTCCAAAAAATAAAACTGTTTATTTTTTAATGATAAAATAAAGATAAAATTACAAATAGTAATAAAACAAAATAAATATATTTAATGAAAAGAATATAGTTTTATATTTTGTTCAAATTTTTATCACATACATCTTTGATGTGACACCAATAAGAATGTTAGTGTCACTCGTCTAAAATCGTTTTCTTTATTTCCTACTACAGTTTTCACAGCGAAAAATTAACTTTTAGATGGATTGGAAAAAATAGAAATTGGCGACTCAGAAGGTGTTGTAGTATGTGAGGATGTCTTTATAACCAGACATTGTATTGGTATCAGTCAAGTCCTATTAAAATCGATTATGAAATGTGATTCACACACTTTTAGCCAAATAAATTCATGTCTTATTTCAGAATAATTGGTAAAAATTTAGACTTTCTAGTTAATCTGTTCAAAAGTACACTTTTGTTTGGCTATTCTTTGTGTAGAATTTTCAGGACATAAATATTTATTTTAGAATGGAATTAGAAAACAATTTTTTTGTTATTTTTTCTTATTTTTATTCTTATTTTTTACGGGGCAAAGTTTATTATAAAATTTATTTCATTAATACATGCTGACCATTGAATTTTACAAAAGGAATTGACAGGTTTCAATATTCCAAACCGCAAGTCTCGATTGTATTAATATCAAAAGTGTCCCATATGACGCCAGATGTTAAAAATACATTAAAAATCAATTAAGTTAAATATAATACTTCAAGGTTTTAAATAAAAAATGAAAAACTTTGAAAAAAAATTTCTTTAGAAAATTTCTTTAGAAAAGCAGCTGCAACGAAAAGAAAAACATTTTATTTACATTTAGAGCAAATAGTTTAGTTTCAGTAAAGTTTCCTTGGTTTATTTAAATTCACAAAAAGTAAGGTATTATAGTAAAAAAATTTAAAGTTGTTGTTCTTTCAATTTAAGCAGAAAAATATTTCACAAAGCGCTTTATAAATTTATGAGACTAAAGTTTGTGGTTTTTTAAAACTTCAGTTTTTTCTGTATCGCGTTTATAGCTTCTCTGGAAGAAAGAAATAAAAACACACACAATGGAATTTGAAACAGCAACGAAATATTTTCTTTTTCAAAGGACATAATCGAATAATAATTTTAATGTTATTTTTGACTGCTTATACTCTTATGTTTGCTCAATAGTAAGTTTTTCAACGAACTTTTTTTTTGTTTGTACTTAATAAAATGTTATAACACTGAACAGCAACTTTCTCGCATTTGCAATTCGTTTAAAAATTAAATTCATAAGATGTACCACAGCTGTTGCAGCATTTTAATATTCATAATTTTATTCATAAAAAAATTCAATGTTAAAAAAGTTTAATAGTTGATTTCTTAATTTTATTTCAACTTCAATTAGCTTAAATAAATAAAGTATTGCAATTCACTGTTACAGCAATAATATCAATATGTTGGAAACAATTTCAATTAAAATTCTGAAAACAGCATAAATAAACTTTTAAAATATATATAAAAAAAAAAAACAAATTTTAATAAATTTTTCGATTTCTTTAAAAATAAAATATCCAAAAAATATATCAACAACGAGGTCGGAACATGTTAAAAAAATATAAGCTTCTTTGGGATATTTTCGAAAAACAAAAACGATTTTAATTTCATAAACATCTTCAGCGGCATTTTGTTTTTATTTATTTTTTGTTCTTATACAAGTGAAAATTTTTAATTTTTTTTAATGCAAAAAAATTAACGTGACATAATTTTTTTACACAATTTTATTTTTTTTGACAAAAAAAAAAAGAAAAAAATATAAAAGAACACGGCGCCATTTTTCTAATCAAAATAATCAAAAATATTGGCGAACGCCATTTATATAAAAAATTTTATCTGTATTACAGTTACAAGATTTTAACTAGATTTTGCTAAAAGTGACTATTGAAAATCTAGTTAATATTTTGCTTAGGAACTTAATTAACATTAAAATTCAACTAAATGCAGATTTTAAGGGCGGCGCGAATGAGGTAAACCAATTTTGAAATTCTAATATTTTGAAGAATAGTAGCAGAAAAATCATTGTAAATTCTTTTAAAAAAATTGGTAGGAATTTTGGTTGCTGTAAAGATTGTTTAAAACTATTTTTAAGTCTTTTATGCAAAGTTTGGCTTATAAGGATCTCAAATTTTTGCATAAGACAGTCGTTTCAAATTTTATTTTAAGCACAAAATTTAAAATCTTGTTTTTTTAACCAATTCGTCTATTTTTTTAATTTTGCGACTCTTTGATATCAAATATTTTGCATTGTTTTTTATTTTTGCAAAAACTGCTATTACAATATCAAAGCATTTGGAATAAATACAAAGTTATCACACGAACACGTAGTATGAAATTTTAGTCGTCCTTTTTTGTTGATTACGTTCAACGTCGACATCTCGACATCTGATAGGTGGCTTTACATTAAAAGAAGTAGTCCCACAGAATCAGATTTATTAAAAAAATCATCAGAAATAATTGTAAAAGAATTTTGTTGGCCAAAAGTTTTGTCATCCAGTGCATCATTATGTGGTTTAAGGAATTTTGTTGTGCAGGCAGGTTTAATTACAGAAGTTTTTAGTAAGAAAAAGAAAAAAAAAGATCACAAAATCGTATAAAATGTTTTATGCATCACATGTAATATCTTTTGTGAAGGACAACATAAGAAACAGTTTTTTTAAATAGCACAGGGTGGATAACAGTATTTAGACATTTGTTTAGAAATGTGTCTAAAGTTTTATTATTCAAAACTTGTTACATAATTCTACTTGCTGCAAAACGAAAGACAAAACCGAGAAATTAGAATTGATTGAGTAAAGTTTCCTTTCTAAATGACAATTAAAATTTAAGTGCTCTTAATGAGTTCTTTGATGATAAAATGGAAATGTGCTCTTGATATTTAAGTAGCGATTTATTATTTACACCGCAACAAAAGAGACATTTCACATGTTTTTTTTTTTTTAATTTATTAAGGAATTAAGTAAATTTTTGAAAAGAAATGGCCAGACAACATAGAAACTGAAGTAAAAAAAAAAGTAAGAAACATGAAATAAAATCCTCATTTAAACCACAATACAAGCATTTGTAAATAAATAAGAGGAATTAAAAGAAAATATGTTAAACACAGAATATAAAGACCAGTACATCTGAGACTTGATGCCACAAGTTAATGAGTGTTTGTGGATAATGAAATTGTTAGGATTAATTAAATTTCTTTTAATAGATGAACAAAAAAATGAAAGAAATGTTGAACGCTTACTCAGATTATTGTCTAACAAATAAATATCTTTTTAATTGTAAATAAAATCGAATTTCTTTTGTTTTATTTATTTTTTTAACAACAATTTAAAATTTTTTACCATAAATTAAAAATATAAAAACATTATTATTTGAGCATGTAAGCGATAATACGAGCTATTTTATTTATCTTTTATTCTTTTTAATATATTTTAATATTTATAAGGTGGTTATATTTGTCTAATTTTGCTATAAATTTTACTGCATCGGCCACTGTTGGCTATTTGTAAATAAACAACATCGTCACAGACAGGTTATTTGTCTCTTTTTTAAATTTAACGTTTCTCTTTATATCGTTTATTTAAAGAGTCATGAGTGTGTGTTCGTGTTTTTATATTTTGATTTGAAAGTGTTTTAGTGAATGTTTTATACGAGAAAAAAATCTTTGAAAGACCCTGGTTAATACAGGATTTCGAGACTTTAATACGTCAAAACAAACTCCTTTCGCCATCCCCTAATCCGTACGGTATCACTGCAAAAGTAGTTCCTCGTAAGGGAACTTTGCATTCTTCTATGGAATTCAACCTGCCATGGAAGTTCCAAAAGAACGTGGACAAACAAAAAACATATGTTCGGGATCTTTTATATGTTGACCACAAAGCGGGAAAAAAGGAGAACTACAAGTCGGAAGCGAAATAAATACGATCGAAAACAACCGTGCCGACTCTGAAATTTCGTGAGGTAAAAGCTTATGTTACCAAACTGCCTGTCACGCCACAGTTTTATATTAGCTTCAGCACATAAGTCCATCTACCATTAACAGTCTATGTCTTTGTAAATCTGTCAGCCAGTTATGCTCTTTTTTGCTTCTTTCGTTATAACGTCACGATTAGCAAAAAGTCGCTGTGCCACAAATTGCGACTTCTTCTCTGTGTTCAATATATCTATAATGTATACATCGTTGCAATGACTAAATCAGACTTTATTAATTAAAGTGATATATGCAGAGCATACCCGTAGTACCATCAGTCTATACGTAGAACTAGTCTTCCTGTAGATTGTTCTGAGCAAGATAGATTTGCGTTTTTGATAGTCGCTTGGGCTTTGTTTTTTATGAATGTACGTATGTGTGAGTGCATGTATGTATGTATGTATAATGTACATCTATTTTTTTTATTAATACTGCTGTGGTATTTTCTTAAAAAAATCACCATCTTACCTTGAAATATTATCAATGTCTGTAGGATCATAATCCTACATCATGCTTATCCAGAATATGTACATGTTGATTTAGTTAAAAAATGATTATTATCAGCTGAGAGTCTTAAATTACTGATTTTTTTTCTTAAGCAATGACTTAATTAGAGAATATTTTCTGTTTTTCAACAAGAAGTTTGTTTTCTAAAACAAAATAAAGCAAAAAATTTAGATTAAGATTTTTATTATTTTTATTGTATCACGAAGAGAATAGTTCGGAAATTATGAATGAAAAATTATATCTGGCAAATGTCCATCACGATCTCGCTGACAGATGTCGATTCTTTCATTAAAGTTTTTAATCACTTTTTGGATTTTGAGTTTAAGGGCTAAAATCAGTTCGATTGGCTCCCGTATAGACACTGTATTTAACATAGCTCTACAAAATATAATCCAGCGATTTTAAATCTGGCTGGCTGGCTTAGCTCTGGCTGGCCACTTAACTGTTGATTGTCGTTAAATTGTGCGATTGGGAAATTTGGTTTGCAATGAATTAATCGTTTCATTGGCTGCATGATATGTGGTACCCTCTTGTTCACATATCAGTGAACAGTAAACACGTCTTCAATTGAGTTTTTAGCATCTCGCGATAGCGTAATCCATTGACCACTACTGCATTTCCACCTTTTTCTTTACAAAAAAAAAAAAAAAAACGGCCCAATCACGACTCCAGACCATATAGAGTCCATTCAGTGACAAGTTAAGCATGTAAAGGCTTCTCAATAATCGCTTTACGATTTTCAGAAACCCAAGTTCTGCAATTTTACTTCTTGACATACCCTGATAAGTGAAAATGGGCTTCGTCTGAAAAATTAACGAATTGAGTGAATTTACGGCGACTTGAATGGTCGGTCGGCTTCAGTTCTTGTACCAGTCGAACCTTGTAAGGTTTTAAAGTCAAATCCTTACGGAAAATTCACCATGTAGTGGTTTTGTATATCCCCAATTTTTGAGTACGTTGAAGAATTGATAAATTTGGATCTGTTTCAACACTGTGACAAGACTTTCTGAAAAGTTTCAAGATTCAAAAGATAACTGGCAGATTTAAAGAAAACCCAAAGCAAAACAGCTAAAAATTATCAGTGCTAAAATTAAAGGACTCGAAAATGTTGTTGTTAAGATTATAATATTTAATATGAAAGATTTTGTATAAAAGCATACGCCGACAGAAATTGAAACAATATAAATATGATGAAGTCAATAACTCACAAAGTAGGCAAAGACATTCAAATCGAAGGTTTTTAAACACCTTAATAATTCTCTTAATTGACTTCTTGGAAGGAAAAACGACTAAGGACAACTAATAAATTCAACTCTGCAAAGAAACTAAGGCGGAACGTAATAAAAAAACAAGTGAAAAAAATTTTCACATGCGAAGTGATTTGAGTTTGAATGGGTTAACCCATAAATATTTATAAAAAAAAATATTTCTGTATGAAAATCTAATGAAAAATTAAAATTTATAATATATAATATAAATAATATAATATAAATATAATATACTATATGAAATTTATAATACTTTTGTCCTGTGTTGTAGCATTGTCCGATTTTGCTCTTTTCTCTTCGTTGCATAAAATTATTTTATTGTACCAGATCTAGGAATTAAGAAGCTGTACTAAAAAGACAACTTGAATTACATTTTTTCTCTCCAAATCTTATTTAAAACTGTCCGAAATAAAGCATCTATCTGAAATAAATTTTTCTCATGCATAAGGAAATGAATTTTTGAATGTGTCATAATTTTAACACAATAAAATTTCTGCACATTTTTCAATGTGTTCAGAGGTTTAATAGGATCATAAGCAGATTTGCATTATAGAGTTTGAATTATTTGCTTACAAGTAAAATAAATAATAAATTATTAAGTACTATTTTAGACCGGCAACATGAAACAGGCTGAATATGTTAAGCCGCTTTTAATGTTTCACATTGACAATCGAAATAACAAAGCATTTCGCTAAAGTACGTTCTACGCTCTTCTAACAAAATAAAATTAATGAATCACAAGAGAGTGGCAACGATTTGATAGAGCGTGAAAATTATATTTATTCTTGTGTCACACAATTTTCCAGCTTCATTGAATGCGGGGCGAAGGGAAGACACACTTCAATAACGTTGATTAAGAATTTATTTTGAATTTCCTTAGTTCTAAAATTTTAGAAAATTACCTTTTACGGCCTACAAGTATAAAACAACGTCACAGTTATTCGAAAAATTTTTTTTTTTAAATTTAATAACGGTTTTCATACACTGACAACTTGATAGACATAAAACTATATAAAAAAAAATATACTGACAGATATAATATGCACATCAAAATTTTATTTGAATATTTTCCTTAAGTCTATTTAAGTAATAGAACTAGATTTTAATTGGAAGTATGATGGAATAAATTACATTAAATTTAAGTAGTTTATATTAAACATTTTGTTATCTTTTTCGCGTTTTATAAAATATTTTTACAGCAACAAAAAAAAAACATAAACGTGCTACGCCACTTATGTTGAAAGTTTTTATTGTCTGTGTGTACATTTTTTGTATAACTAAATTCCCAAAGGCATTGCTTTTATGTAAGTTTTTTATCCCTGTTTGACAGTAGTTTGAGAAGACAGTTAGACACAACAGATTTCAGCACAGACGAATGATATCCTTCTATAAAAATATCAATGTATCGTAATGTTGAATTGAAATATGTATTTATTTTGTACGTATATGTGTGGGCATGTGTGAATGTAAGTATTTTTGTTTGCATGTATGCTTCTATGTATGTAGCTATATACATGCATACATTTATACATATGTACATATGTGTGTGTGTCATATTGGATGTGCTTTAACTGCTACAGAATATTCAGTAGTATATAAATTTCTAAGGAATATTTTTTTCATATCAATATTTTATAGATATGGAATGAAAGATTTTGTTTTTTTGATATCGATGCCTTCGTAAGATAAACAGAACTTTTCAGATTTGTTTTTCGTGAATAATTTATTGAAGGTCATTATCACGTTAGAAAAATAAATAAATCCGTAATGAAACATGTGTTTCAGCAGATATGAAGGTCTGATTAATGATCTGCCGCTTACATGACTAAAATTAATAATCCACATGCTTAACAGAAAAATAAAGACGAACAGCGATAGGTGGAAAAGTGCAAGAAGATGTGGGTTATGTGCTTTGAGTTGTAATGGGAATATTAATAGGACTGCAAATCTTATCAATATTAGGCGTTTTGTTTGCTTTTTATCACAAATCGCTTATGAATTATCAAATATATTTTCACAAATTCATCTTTAATGAATGAAGTGTGGAATAGAACATTTTTTTTCGGTCGGACCAGCACTCAGGGGATAACCCCTACTCCATGCAATGCATTGTACCAGATCTTGGAAATTAGACTATGAGGAGGAGGAAAGAGCGACTATTGCTTGTGGACATTCGATTTGAATTTTCCTACATTGAAAGTGACAGGAAAGACCTCTGCAGGGAGTTTACTCCGCATACCACATCTAATGTAAAGGTTACTGAAGTATAGGTAAAGGATGAACTGCTGAAACTGACTTAATGGATCATATAGCCACACGCCTTATTCAAAATTTGCCTGAAAAGGAAGCAGTGTTACTTCTAGATAAGCTTACATTCATAAATAAATGGGGATGTGATAAATCAGCCGGTCAAAGTTCTTATAAACAAACAATATCGACGAATGACACAACTATTACTGATAAAAATATGTTTATGGTTTCCCTAGTGCCTTTACGACTGGTGCAATCTCTAAGTGAACCCTTTGAGCATTGTAAAATTCAGCGCCGTCTGATATTTTTGCAGTATGCACTGGATTTTTTTTTAACAATGATTGTTGGCGAAGTCTTAAATGTCAACCTTAAAATGTGCGATTTGTAAAAGGTCACAGAAAGATTTGCAAATTGTTGACGATTTAAGTGATGAGCGAAACTACAAATATGGAAGATCAGGCCAGAATTAGGTGCATGGAGTTTATTTTAAAACTCGCTTATACTCGCTTCAAAGGGTTTGGAAGAATATAATTATTGTTCCGATATGTTAAGTTTAATAGATATCGCTCCCAATCTTAATTACTATTTTAAAGAGGACTAGCTTATAAAAAATGTTATATATTCTATAGCATTATTATTATTATTATAAATATTTTAAAAATGTGTATCTGAAATATAAATAAAAAAATATAATATTAGTTTAACATATTATTTGAGAGAAGCTATGAGAATATCATATGAAGCACAAGAAGTAGTTTTTAAATGCTTTTTAAATTTAAAAATACATATCATTTTTGTGAAAAAACGTCCGAATTTAAAAAAGACAACACAAAAATACGGGAGCACTTATTTTAACCATAAGAAGTATCTTGGTAACTTCAAAAATTATGATTTTTGCAAAGAAAAAACTACTGTGCATAGTGCCACTGGCTATGCAGGTTACTTATTTTTAAGCGGAAGAGGCTATCCTTCAAATGTAATCAAATATATTTATTACTAAAAAGTTATGATGTGTGTCAAAAGTCACGGCTAACCTATGACCGTACAAATCATGTATATTAAAGGTTGAAAGGTTTCTTTCAAATGCTTTTTATTTTTAATTATCTTTTACCTTTAATTATCTTTTTTACCTTAAAACTTGGTTTTCCAACGTAAAAAGTCAAAAGGCCGCACTGTGCGACCGACCAGTGTTTGCGTCAAACGTTTGTGAATTGACTGAACAAAAACAACGCATTTTTCATCTAAAATCATCTTTCATCTTTAGTGATGAGGCTCATTTTTAATCACGCGATTATATAAAAAACAGTGTTATTGCAATGAGGCTCACAAAATCCGCAGACAGTCCTCGACAAACCACTATTTACAAAGAAAGTGAAGTTATGGTCATCGTCCCATATTGCTTCGAAACTGATCACATAAATGGTTAACGTTGAGACGGCAGTAACCTTTGGCTTCAGCAAGACGGTACCGCAAGCCTCACAGCCAACTAAGCAATTCAGTTATTACATGAGAAAATCACCGATCGTGCAATTTCTCGATTTGGTGGTGTTAATTGGCCGCCTCGTTGTAGTTATTTACCTCTGGTGGATAATTTTCTGTGGGATCATTTGAAAAATTCCCGGGTTTACGTAAATAACTCGTAAACAGTTGATGCTCTGAAGAATGTTAAATTACATTCTAACCTCAAATAATTAATTAATGACAATTATGTATATTATTTTCCACGTGTTTTGTGGCAAATAAAAATAATAATAACTTGTGTGGTGTTTATGTTTATTACTTCAAAGTGTAAATGTGATGAAATAATTTCTATTTACGCCTTATTATGGCAAAATATAAGCAATAATTTTCAGAGTAATATGTGATGATAGCTTGACTCCTTTAATTGTAGAGCCTCATTATTTATCTACAAAAATGAACAGATTTTAATTCTTTAACCTGTTATGGTGCTAATAAACTCAAAAATAAATTACTTTTTCTACTTGGGTATTTATATTTAGTGTCGATGTTAATTAAGTACTTGAAATGATGTTGATTTAATGTCAACCTTTTAGTGCCATGCAGAGAAGGTTAAGCACCATCCTTTTACAGGAAATTAATTTTATTTATTTAATAAATTTATTTTTACCTTTAAATTTCTTGTTTACATTTTGCTATTTTAGAGAGGTTACCATCTATTAAATTTAAGTGTTTGTTTTTTTTACACTCTCACCTGTTAATTTTAATGTAAATATTGTTAATAGATGAGTATAGAATTAAGAACTTCATAATGAAGATTTTTCGATTTTTCTTCCTAATTTTTAATTATTTATTTATAATCATAATTTTTTAAGCCTATTAAAACTAATTTGCTTAAAAAAAAGAAAAGAAGGAAGAACACTCTATAAAATTCGAATCTGGATGGATGTTTGTAAAATTACGTTCAAGCTATTTTGATCCATAAGACAAGCTGGAGCTCCAGGTACTCTAATAGTGATTTTTCCCGGTGGTAGACATCCTAAATAAATTAAGCAAAGTTGAATGCATTTTTTTATATTCATCCCTGGTCTGTAGAATTTTTAATTGTTCAATAAGATATGTTGAAATTTGTTCCGAGTTATTTATTTTATTTTTACAATTTTTATCTTCCATCCAGTTTGGATTTTTGAGAAATTTTCTGCCTGAGGATCTGCACATTTTGCAATCACAAATTTCTCTTAATACAAATTCTAAAATATGGTGGTGACATGCTAAATAAAGTTTTTTTTTCTAGTAATTGGTCTAACACAGTATAGATTTCCCTTTTACAACCAATATTTGCAGCAGTGGTATCAAAACACATTACCTGAATTTTTCCAGCTGCTCCCCACTATTCAATTATTAATAATACAGCTTTTGCCTCATTACTCTCCGTGCTATTTTCAAGAACTGCAACCCCTATTAAACGTTTTTCATGGCAACTTCTTTACTCAAGAACTCTGAAAACAACTTTCCATCCGAATGCACAACAGTATGCTCTAAATCGGAATTTTTTAATAAACTTTTGATTAAATTAGTTCGTTTTTGTCGAAATTGTTGTCTGCGGTTTCGCATCGCACTTCTGCTTATAACAAAATTTGTGAGTTCTGCTGAAGCTGCTATAATTCGCACTTCATATCTATCAGAAATAGTACCTCTATTCAATAATATAGACAATTTGTCAGTAATAATCCCTTCGGTACTTCGACAGTATCTTCACTTTTTTATTTCTGGTCCTTCTAATAAATCTGTGTCTGTATCTCCGCGCAACGGCTAATGTTCTCTTGATGTGCTGCTAACGCTTGTTCTACATATTTTTAAAACATTTTCGTTTTGCTGAAAATTTTATTTATTTATTTTTTATATATACTAGTCTGTGGGTCTTATTAGAATTCTTGGAATATTCGTCAAGCAATAGTTGATGATGATCGCAACCATTTGGTTAGATATTAATTCTTTCATTGTTTGGTCATTTGGAATTAATATTAAAGCCTAAACATTAAGCCCTAAGGAATCTGACAATAGTGAATACTTAAGGCGTTAGCTTGTGAATTTAAAACTTTAAAAATATAAAATAACAGTTAAGAAAAATTTCGTTTTTTTTTTCATTTATCATGCTTCTTTTTAAAGGAAATCTTTTTTAATCTAATTTCATTATTTTTGCTTTTTTGTGTTTAAAAACAAAAATCATAGAAAGAAAAAAAATTTCAAACTTTATCTTTAATTTTGATTAATACGCCTTATGATAGATACGAAGGAGTGCCAGCAGTAAATGTTAAAGAAAAAACTACTCAAGAAACACAGGAAAGAATCCTAACCATCAAATGAAACAAAGCTACATTTCACAGATATTTTCAATTTTATAATAAGGGATATTCGTTAATTTTTATTCTATCCACGCATTGCAGGAAAAAATGGAAACAGTCTGTAGTTTCTAAACTACTAGTCCAAATTGTATATAATCTTTACACGGCCATAGTAAAGATGTTTTCGAGTTTATAACATTTGACCTAGAGAATATTTTTAATATTTTTTCCTGAGCATCAAAATACTTGCTAGGAATCCAACAAAAGTTTTTTAAATCGAAAAACTATTCGCTCCACTAAAAACAAAAAGTTAGACATTATGGAAAAAAATTACATATTTAATTTAAAAAGCTCAATTTCTTCTAAAGTATAAAAGATCACATCTTTGCTTCCCACTTTCAACATTAAACAACGTCGCACGGTGGCTCAGAATCAATTTTCATTGGCCAAATTTCTTAAAATTTGTATGCCATCAGAAAGGAAACAGATCAAAACTTAGGTAGCCGAAAAATGTTCGCAGTTGTAGGCGTGGTATGCTGTTAAAAGCAAAGAATTTATGTTAATTTATAATAATAATATATAATTTTTTGTTATGTTTGGTGGACTGTTGCTTATCACAAATGGTATTTGAGCACCCTGTATAATTTGTAGGTAGGGTGTTATGTAATAAATTCGAAACCACCATGTATTCGCAAAATTTGAAGTTTAATTGTGTATAACTTTTAAAGGGCAAAAAAAGAACAAAAAATCGAAATCATCAAAGAAAGGCAAAATTGTTTTCTTTAAGCCTATATACACTTTTGCATCCGCCCGGACCCGCCCGTAGAACACTTTTTTTATTTTAATGAAAATACTCAAAATTTTTACAAACCTTTAATAAATATCTTTTTTTCTTTTTAACGATCTTTTTTATATATTTTTTTCGTTTTTTTGAAAAGATATATAAAATATATAAAAGATCGTTAAAAAGAAAAAAAGATATTTATTAAAGATAAATAAAAAAAGATCGTTTAAAAAACTATAAAAATTATCAAATTTTTGCAAACAAAATTTTATCAAAATTGTTAGTAAATTTACTTTAGAATGCCATAAATACAAATTGCAGATAGCAAAACGTCGGGAGAAAGAGAGGAAAGTTATTAGTGGTATAAATATTTCTTCAAATGGTTCTGATTTACGTTGTTTGCGGTACAAAATGGTTTAAATGCACAACAGCTTCCAGCATTTAGCAATTTCTCGCTAACGATCGCACTAGAATCGTAGCACTCCATTAAAATTTTTAGATTCTATACCTATTATTATCAGATAATGAACGACACAAATATGCGTACGCTGAAGTAACCATTGATGCCAACTTCTTTAGCTAATTGTGACCACAAAAAAATTGTTCATCACTTCTGAGAATGTCGTTGATATTCCTGGCTCCTTTTCACTTTGCTGTACAGCGATTAAGTTTGTGTAAGTATGACACTACGAGAATATAGTTTTGATCTATTTTCAGCAACAATACCAGTGCTTTTAAAAGAAGCCTGATTACGAGGAAAAGCTGTTCGAATTTTATGAAGTGATATAATGAAACATTTACAATTAAAATTCTCTGCTCAAGGGCTTAACGTTTGAAATTTCCAATGTCAAAGGATGATAGCTTAGTTCTTGACACTTAATCATTTGTTGTGAGTTCTTTATTGCAAAATAAATAACACCAGTTTTTAGAATTTTTAAATTAATAACAATTTTATTAACTTTAACTACACAAAGTTGAAACTACTGTACAATTCACTTAAAATGCAGGTCTTTACTTGATGAGATTTTTTTTACACTGATTGATTATCCACTCAGACGTTTCCCTTTTTATACTTGTCCATTTAAAGTCGAGAATATTTGAGAATCTTCTAATCCCTTTGTATCGCATTTTGTTGTTGTATGTTGTTTAAGCGATGTATAGGCGACTGTATGTCTGTGTGTATAGTTGTTTCTGTCTTTATGCTGATAAGGTTTCTGCTTGGGATTTATTTCAATACATTTGTTGTTGTTATTTGTGAAAAAGGGTTTCTTAGAAAACTACACAGATGGTAAACAACATGTATGTTTGTTGTTGTAAAATTAGTTTTTATCTTGCGTGTTTAGATGGTAAACAGCATAATTGTATTTTTTTGCTTCTTACATGCCAGGCAGTTAGTAAACAGCATATGATTTTGTAGTTGTGTGTGTGTGTGTATAAACTTCTACGCAGTTTGTAACCAGTAGTTTGCTTTATTGCTTAATTGTTTTATTTTAAACTTAAGCAAGACACATTCGTAACAATATGAACAAGAGCACTTGCAGCTCTCGTATTTCAGAAAGTTATTTCTTTTCTTAAAAAAGATTCATAAAGCAAAATTTAACCAGTCCATTCGCTAATAATATTTAATTCATAATATTTTTTGTTATTGGGCGCTTAACTAAATTGAAATAAAAATAAAATTAAAAAGGTTGCAGCCTTTCGCACAACAAGTGTAGACTGTAGTAAGTGGGTAAAAAAAGTATCAACTTTCCGAAAAAAGACAACGAAAAAGCTTTACACAAGTTAAGAAATAAAAAATGTTAACGTTAATTTATTGTATGGATAAACTGCAATACTTAGATTTCCATATAATGTTACATGTTGTTTTCCGTTCCCATCAAAACTGCTGACACTACGGCTACCAGTAATAATAAGTAGACATGAAAAAACAATAATTTAATGAATAATGTATCTGTTAGTTTTTAAGTTCAGTTTATAATAATAACTCAATAAAGAAGGAGGGATAGTCCTAAAAGAAAAATGTAGAAATAAGTTATTTATAATTATTCGGAATTATTTTTAATATAAGCAATTTTATTTCGTGCTTGATTCCTTTAAATAAATATTTCATGATATTCTCACAAAATATTTATTACAAAAATTTTTATTAAAAAATAAACATCTTATAAAACATTTATTCAAATAAAAATTAAAATAAAAATATTTGAAATGTATTGTAATGGGGGAGAGCACATCCATATTGCAATTTCACTATTGCTCAAGTAGCTCATCAGTGTAGAAATGATTGAAAATAAACAATGTTTTTTGTTGTTTTGATATATTTTGTAATGTTTGTATAGAAGTGTTTTTGAGTCTTACTGTCTATGCTGTGTTGATTTTATGAAAAATTCTCATAGAATCAGTTTGGCTTTGGATATAAGACTCTTATGTTTATCTATACAATATTGGGGTAAAATTCACTGATGAGTTTTGTGAGCGAAAGTGAAATTTCAATATGAATGTGCTCTCCCCCATTACAAAGCATTTCAAATATTTTTATTTGAAAGAATGTTTTATGAGAATATCATAAGATGTTTATTTTTTAATAAAAATTTTTGTAATAAATATTTTGTGAGAATATCATGAAATATTTATTTAAAGGAATCAAGCACGAAATAAAATTGCTTATATAAAAACTATAAAAATAAATTTTTTTATAAAAATTTGTTTCTTTTTTTCATTAACTCACAAAAGAAGGTACTAAGGTGCGATAAATTGATCTTTATCTTCTTTAATGATAACTCTAGATACTGAAATGTCTTGCTAGAATTTTTATCCGAAGTTTTTAGTTTTTGGCTTTAATTTTTAAAATTATTAGCGATTATTTTTGTTATACTGTCTTGTGAGTTGATTTTCATGGACATGTGTATGGCTGTTGCTAACCGTATTCGATAGAATTCGAGACGACTGCATAATACATTTCTTTAGAGCAGATTAAATGCCGAATTTAAAAAGATCAAAAACGAGAACAAAACAAAAAAAAAATTTTCCAAATTTATAATGATATAAATAAAAAAGAAAAAACAAAACGAAGTTTTATTCAGCAGGTTTAAAAAAAATAAAATATAGAAAAAAATAAGCAGCATAACGAGAGCAAGCCAGGTCTAATAACAAAATGAATAAATAGAAACCGAAATTGCAATATTAGTACCAAAACTCCAATCAACGATAATTTTTTAATATAGTCAAGATAAAAAAAAATATTTCAATATTTCAGATTTCATTAAAAATTAGGGGATCATCAAAATGTGGAACGAAATTTTACTAAAAAATCAAATGTATTTAACTCATCATTGATACTGTTTGGTTGCTTTTTTCATATTTTATTAATAAGGATTACGATTTCATTCTTTTAATTTCTGTATGGTAGCGGTAAACCAAATGATCTTTAAAAAAATAACATTTTATTTTTTAACATACAAAAAGACTTAAGGGTAGAAGACCTAAATTAATTTAAAATAAAATTACTAAACAAACAACAAGTTATAAAAACACAAACTTTTTAAACATTTTGTTTTACTCTCAACAGAATAACGAAACAATAAAATTAATGAACGGCGATTTACCTTTGAAAGAAACGTTAAATATCTGAACATTAAAATTTAGAATTTAAATAACATGTGAAAAAAATTATCTAGACTGAGAAATGGAAGGCACAAAATTTTGTGCGTCAAGTAATGGTGTCTTATGAAAAATGTACAGTAATAAATTGTGAATAAGTGTTTGATTCAAATTTAATTGCACAATCAACTCGGCCACATTTTATATTTAAGAAATTTCTTTTAAATGCCATCAAAAATTATATAATTTTATTTTAAAGGCATTAAAGACTTATTTATATGATTTCTTAAAACAACAAGGCAGGCACATAGTTGTTGGAAAGAAAACTCTAATTTTTTTTTTACAATATTCAAAAGTAATTTACTTATAAGAATTTAAAGTCGTTATAAAGTTTAAATTTCGAAGCCACAAAATATAAATAATTTTTAAACTTACAGATTTTAGTTTTAAAATTTAAATTGTTTTTTTCATTTTATTTCGGCCATGGTTGTTTGTTGATATTTATTTCACCTTTAAACCTCATCTAGATTTAAAATTGATAATTTATTTATAGTTTTTACTTAAATAATCCACAAAATGTAAAAATTCTTGTCTAGCAGATGTAATTAAATTTTCGATACGCTACATTTTGCTACAGCAATTTTTTAAAACTTTTTTCATCAAACGAAGCGATGATACGCTATTTTTGATTTCGTTTAAATGCACATTAAAAATTTCTGCACAATTTATTTAAATTTCATAATTTTTTTTTATTTTAAATATGGTATTAAATATAGAAGTAATTACTTAAGAAGCACTTTTAAAGCATTTATTTCATTGGATACGAAAATAATACTTCAACCAAATATACATTCTCCATTAATAATATCTGTGTTAATTATTTTCTCTGTTCGGTGTTTTATTTTCCTTTAAAGATTAATAAACAAATATTTTCTGAGTACAGTGCACAATGCTTTGATCTATAGCAAATTTCAAGGAAAGAAATTATTTCCTATCCTTAGAAAAGTAATGATATTTGATTTAATGTAATTGTCTAATTAGCTAGCTTCATACCGTAAACAGGTTTTTTAATGAACTTGTGTTAACGCCGCTAGCTGTCGCATAACTTGAACAAATTTTGAAATAAACTTCTTCATTCAGATATAATAATAGCGACAACTTCAAGTTTTGAGAAAATTAATAAAATGTTTGTTCTGTTTGTTGGTCGCAAAGCAACTGTAATTTAATTTTGTATTTATACGTATTTACTCGAGTGCCATGACATTTACATATCAACATGCATTTTTATGGGTAAAAACACAGTTTCCAAACTGAAAATTTTAACGCTTTTCTAACCCGTTTTAGTTCAACACATTTCCATTTGCAAGTTAAAAGATAAAAAGGAATATATACAGGGTATACGCCGGGAAGGTATACTACTTTATATTTGGCAGTCGTGAAGTAGTTACGTGGCAAATTTATTATGGAAAAATATTCGATAAGCCAACGTGTTTTAATCGTTAAATCATTTTATCAAATAAATCATCGATTACCGTGACGATGAGAATGTTATGTGAAATTTTTGGGAGAAATAATGTGCCAACAAAACCTTCTATTTGTCGTGTAATGAATGATATCGAAGAAAGAGGGTCTGTAGGTGATAGGGCCAAACATGAACCATAAAGTGCTGCAAGATCGACTGAAAACATTACTGCTGCTCAAGCAAGTGTTCAAAACAATCCATCAACCGCAATTCGATGCCGTGCTCAGGAGCTTGGTCTTCAAAGAACAACTTTGGCCACAATTTTGCACAGGGATTTGCATTTGTTTCCATATAAGATTCAGTTGACACAAGAGCTTCTTCCACAAAACCATTAACGCCGCCGTACATACGTCAGTAGGATGTTACAGCTCGCTCAGACAGCCCAGATTTTGATGCTCAAATGATAATGAGTGACGAGGCACATTTTAATTTGAATGGTTATGTAAATAAACAGAATTGTCCTTTCTGGGAATGGGAAACCCTCAAATTATTCAACAGTCACCTTTACATCCATTAAATGTGACTGTCTGGCATGCAATTTGCTCAGGAGGAGTCATTGGACCTTACTTCTTTGAAAGTGAAAACGGTGTAACTGTAACTGTATCGTGATATAATTTGAAATTTTTTAACGCCAAGCATGCTTTGGGCTTGATTAGCATATAGTATAAACAAGCCAGTGCCACATCGCATAGAGTCAGGATGACAATGGTCTTGGTGTCCGTCAAGGTGTCCGTTTCCCTTCCTGAATTTTCTCTAAAATGTCCATATTTTAATAGCTTGGTGACAAAAGCCTTCATGCCAATTTTTATTTTGTTGTCTTCTTATATTTTTGCCAGAATTTGTTCTACGTTAAAGCACTGTGCATCTCGGCGTGACAGTGACTTATTATTGTTTATTCTTTCGAATTTCACAAGGATTTAAATTTATTTTATTTTTGTTTTGCTAAATGGTTCCGCACGCACTAAATTTTTCATTCACAGGAAAATATTTGAAAATATTGCTTAATTTAGCATAAAATATTAAAAATTTAAACTCATTATTTATGGATTCGAAGCATTGTTGTGACAATTTTTAGCAATACATCTTTATTCAGGTTCAGTTGAGCTTGTACTATACATAAAATATTATTTTTGTTTGAATTTATTAAGGTTGGTTTATGGTATATTTTTGGAAAATAAATTATTGCATAATAAGATACTTATGGTTGGAATAAAATTTTCTTTTAAATCAGATTGGCATTTTGTTTTTGCATTTATTGCAAACATTGGCCGAGAGCAATAATTAATTTTTAAAATTTAAAAACTTATTTTATTCTATTTGTTAGTAGTGCGTGATGCATTCAGTGCAATTTGTGTATCTGCCATGAGCTCCTTAAAATTTCCATAGCGGTAATAAATAGTATTTTTAGATTACAGTGACTGCTATTATGAATAACTGTAAAATTAATATAATTTCACTGAAACTTTAGAGAGCTTTAGTTGAAACTCAAAGTGAGGTAAGTTTAATCATTTAAAACGATGCAACGATAACAATTTTTACTAAATTTTTTAATTGTTCATTTCTCTCGATTTCTTTAGATGTCTTCCAGTTGCAATGGACATTTTTCATTTGTCTGCTCTGCTGCTTCATAATTTTATAAAAACTTCCTTTGAAAAACAAAACAATTTGTTTGCACTAATGCTTTTAATGATTTCCAAAAGGACGCTTCGTCTTTTACACCGAAAAAGAGTTTGAAAAAACACAACAAAAAAGGGCTTGACTTCGAAATACTTTCACATGGGAAACATTATTTCTTCTAATTATAAAACAAAAAATATTCATAAATTCGTTTGTGCGCAACAAAAAACATTACGCCAGTCGCCACTGCGTACCCCAAGCGGTGATTGGGCGAGAAGCAACGAGGAAAAAGCTTATCTGTTTTCCAACCACCTCTTAAAAGTATTTTCTTTTAATTTATCGACAGATCCTGCAGTGTTACCTGAAATAATACCTATAGAAACTGGAAGTACAAGAGTTGAGAAAGGCTTTAGCCGACTTAAAACTTTTAAAATCACCTGGTATTGATAAAGCTAGTAATAGCATAGCACAATAGAGCAAACGCATAGATTTGTTAATGCTGTTAAAAAAACCTTTGAAAATAAATAACACTGTTCTGCTCTCTTTATTGATGTTTCCCAGACCTTCGATAAAGTTTGGCACGAGGGCTTAATTCATTAACTAAGGCAGAATTTGCCTCAAAATATTTCTACATTACTGGAAAGCTACTTGAGTAGCCGTTTATTTGTTGTAAAGCACGAGGAGTTTTTGAGCCCATCTCAGCCAATTAGAGGCAGAGTTCCTCAAGGGTGCATCTTGGGTCCGATTTTGTATTTATTATATACCTCAGATATGCCTACACGGGACGACGTTCACGTTTCAACATTTGCTGATGATACTGCCCTGCTTTGTGTTCATGTAGTCCCACACGAAGCTTCACTACGTCTTCAAAGTCATGTGTTCCAAGTCGAAAAATTGTTAAGAAAATGGCGAATAAAAATTAATGAACAGAAGTGCATTCATATTACTTTTACATTACGCAGGAGTACATGCCCACCTATCACAATAAATAATCAGACAATACCTCCACGTTCGGTCGTCAAGTACCTCGGTATTCACCTTGACAGGCGTCTAACATGGAAGCACCACATAGAAGTTAAACTTAAGCAAATAAGACTTAAAACTGTTCAATTAAAATGGCTAATTGGTCGGAATTCTGTTCTCAGTCTGGACTGCGAACTTTTGATCTACAAGTCTATTCTAAAGTCAACATGGAGCTATGGAATTCAAATGTGGGGCACTGCCTCAGTATCAAATGTCGAACGGATACAAAGAAGCCAGAACAAAATCCTCAGACTCATAACTGCTGCCCCAAGGATTTGAAAGTGCCCAATGTAAGAGAGGAACTACAGAAGTACGCATCCAAATATTTGACAAAACTGGAATTTCATCCAAATATTTTGGCACGTAATATATTAAATGATAGAGGCTACAATCGTCTAAAAAGGAAAGACGTTAGGGCCATTAGTATAAGTAATTTCTAGTGTTTTTCTTTTTATTTTTTTTATTTCTTGTTAACTAAAACTTTTTGGCTGGCATTGGCTAGACATAAAGATAATTTTTACTTTTAGATTTAAGATTTATCTACTTATTGTTAGTTCTATTAATTTAGAAGATTCAATAAATAACATTATGATACAAAAAAAAAATTCGTTTGTGGGTATCCAAATATTTGACAAAACTGGAATTTCATCCAAATATTTTGGCACGTAATATATTAAATGATAGAGACTACAATCGTCTAAAAAGGAAAGACGTTAGGGCCATTAGTATAAGTAATTTCTAGTGTTTTTCTTTTTATTTTTTTTATTTCTTGTTAACTAAAACTTTTTGGCTGGCATTGGCTAGACATAAAGATAATTTTTACTTTTAGATTTAAGATTTATCTACTTATTGTTAGTTCTATTAATTTAGAAGATTCAATAAATAACATTATGATACAAAAAAAAAAATTCGTTTGTGGGTAGTGCAATAAGTTTTTGTGGAGAGGCTAGGATCACACGTTCTCTGATTGTAATTTACCCAGGTAAAGATGTATAACTTGGAGTCAAAAAGACTTGTCACATTTTAGTTACCCTATGGATCTTGCGACGTGCTGCTATGCGTCGGAATCTCTGTGCTATTGGGTTGGATGACAAAAAAATGTCGAAGAAATTCACATTGCATCAATAGCACTGATGAATAAGTTATATTGCGGAGTTCTTTGTAGAAATTTACTTTTGATAAATCAAAACACAAAGATATACTAATTTGCGTAAATAAAAATGACCATGATCATTTTACAGACAAACAATGTGAGGTATTTTTAAGAATTAGAAACCTAAAAATTTATAATTTGTAATTCAGAAAAGTATTTTGGCCTTATCGCATGCCAAGTAAAGTTATAATAGCACAATTTGAAAATTATTATCTTCTTATATCTGTTCTCTATTAAAACTTTATTGCTTTGAAGTCAATAATTATACATCTGTTACCCTCATTCAACAAGCAATCAAATAACCGTCTGTCTATGTTTTATACTTCTTTTTAATTTAAGCGAAAAAAGACAAAAGAAAAAAATATAATAAAAGCTTAAATAATTTGTCGTTATGATTTTAAAAGTTCATCGTGGTCTATTTAGTGTTAGTGGAAAGTTAGAATTTAGTTTGGATTTGCGGGATTTGTATCCACACTCCTCTTCACATAAAAACAAGCTGATAACATGCTAAAAGTATTTTGTCTGTGCACTGAAAAAAATGTGTACTGAAATCAAATGAGTGACAGTTTTTCAACTTTAGAAAATAAAATATATGAAAATATTTATAAAAAAAGTTATAAAGGATAAAACCCTCTACTCTTTTATATCTTAAAGTCATAGAAGGTGTAATTAAACGAAGTTAAGCTTAATTAAACAGTTTATTTCATTCATTTCGTATGAACTAAGAGAAATGATGAAATGATAAAAAATGTATTTAAGTTTTACGTGGTAAAATATTTTTGTGCAGTTTCTAATAATTATTCTAGTTGACATTTTTTTTCAAGCAGAAAAACCATTAATATTTTACTAAAAGGAGAAAGGAGAACCCTTGTCCACTTTAAAGGAAAGCAAGCTTGTATAGAAATTGGCGCTCATTTGGTTATTGACGCGCTACTCCTCGAATTAATCGAACTAATAAATCTTATATTGGGTAGGCAAATTTGAGGTTAGGAAGTAAATTGTTTGTTAAATAATTAAATGTAAAGAATTGAAATTAAAAAGGAAAATTTTTAGCACGGCGCATTACGCTTCTCAGCAAGGAATTTTAATTGTGAAAATATTGCTGTATTTTTGGTAAAATTCGAGGAGCTTTTCAGTTAAATATTTGTTTTTTATCAAATACAGAAGTTTTTTTCTAAACACTGTTACTTTTGTTTGTTGTGAGTTCAATACTGAATACTTTAAGTTATTGACATTGGTGACCCCTTTGTCCAGCCCGAAAATGCTTGATCGACAATTGATCAATGCACGCGCAACCAAACAAGTTCGATGAACTAATATGGGCATCCGGTCTAATTGCAATTTGCTTGCGATGCGTGAAGGGCTAATTTGCTGGGCCAGCATCTGGCAGTTCACGCGTGTTGGTGCAACGGAGGTGAGAATAAAGGAAGTGGATGATAGGAATATTAGCCTTGGCTACGGTGTTACGTGTTTCGGTTGTAACTAAATTAATTTTAGTAATAAATATCAAATTTTGTAATTTAAATTAAATTGAATAATAAATAGTAAGTTTGTGAATTAATTTAGTGATTTAAATTAAAAGTGTTTTAATTAGATACGGGCGCAAGTTCGTGCGCCTTAATATTTTTTGTGATCAACCATTTAGAATCAAAAATTTTAGTTACTATAATTTTACTGACCTGCTTTAAGTGTTTAAAATTATTACAATCTTGTATGACTTAAAGTTAAGTGTTTAAAATTACAATCTTGTATAATTTATTGTTTTACTTAGAATTATTGATTCCGGGTTCATAGTTTTAGTTTATTGTTCTATTTTAAAGTAATTTGATTCCGGGTTCAAGTTGCATGTGTTTGGTAAGATATCGCACGGAAACATTTTTGGAACCTTACGTTCAAGTGGGTTAATGTATCAAGTGTTTTATGCAAGTACGCAATGTGTGTGGTTGTGCATATTGTTATGGATAACCGCACACGTCGGTATGTGTGTGTAATGATAAAAGGGTTTATTCATATTTCGAATACAGTGGTGGCTGTAACTCTTTTCCTCGTAAACAGGCGTAATTAAGTCGTTAAATTCGTGGTTCTTGGTATTGTTGCTAACAGCAGCACAATACGGTCTTTGTGGTTGTAGTGATACATAGCACAGTGTTGAGTATGAGACTGGAACATCGACTGGCGACGTTCACAACAATTGGGCAATTCCAGAGGTAATTTGCGCAACTTATTGCATAAAGATCTTAATCTTCACGCTTATAAAATTCAAATCGTATAAGAATTATTGAGTTTAACCTACCATAGCTTTCATCGAACTTTTGTAAACTGGCTGTTTGAAAATTACTGACGCTCTGAAAGATAAAATTTGGCGCTACATTGACCAGATAAGCGAAGCCTTGTTCCAAAAGTGCTTTAAAATTTTGTGAAATAACTGGACATCTATCGATTTGCTAGAGTTGGCAATTTGTTCGACATCTTATTCCATTATTAATTCCTAGGCTAATATTTTACATTGGTATCAATAAAACTAAAGTTGTCAAATATAGTGTGTGCTTAAAGCGCCAATTTATTTCCTAAACTCAAATTTTTCCACCCGTTACTATGTTTTTATGGAATTTTGTTATGGAACAATTTCAAGGCTTTAAATAGAAAGATTCAAAGGCATCAAATTGAAATTCTACAAATGATCACCGCAGCATTTTTTAAAGTAATAAATTGGAACTTTGAAAAAGATTTAAAATGGCCAATGAGAAATGGCTAAAGGAAAAATAGGGGGACTTGCAAAATTTACTTAACCCTGCATAGATAAGTTACGTCTACCAGACGTATTCTCTATTAATTTTGTACTCCATCTCTGTGGTATATGCTCAGTATTCTCAGTTGATCTTAGTAGCTTGCTAATGGTTATTAAAGATAAAATTCAATAAATAAATGATCTCAGTAACTCTTATAACAATTGTTATTTTTTAAGTCCTTTAAAGGATGATAGAAACCATAGGTCTTTCAGACGTAACGTTGTCTTTACCGTACCAAAAAATAACGTTATCTTTCCAGGGTTAAAGAAGTTTAAAACCCATTCAAACATACAACTGGAATAAAAAGGTGAAATTAAATTTTTCTTATTAAACATAAAATGAGTTCTAAAAAATAGCACATATAAAAACATTTAATTTTTGTTCATAGTAACTACATAAAACACGTTAGTTATATTTAAGAATCAATAAATTATTTAAACATGCGTTTTATTGTTTTTTTTTTTTTAAATAACTATTTTTGTTTGCCTTATCTTAAAATTCAAAGCACCACAGACATGAAAATGTTTTACTTTTACAAATTGCAGTTAATAGATACCAAAAATTTATCATTTCAATTAATGTAATGGCAGACAGCTTTAATTATCAATTTACTTACACCGTATTGCACTCCAGCTGTAATTGTGACTTTACTGAATGAACGTTAGTAAAATTTGTTGAACAAAAATAATACAGCACAGTGTGCCTCAGTCGAAATATTACAAAGCCTTAATTATGTTGCATGTTTTTCGATTTATGTCTACAGAATTAAAATAAATTAAAGTAAGATGTTGAGAGCTGTTATTAGATTTTAAATAAGCAAATAATAATTATCGTTTCTAAATTAAAATCAGTTAATATATTGAAAACTAACTATATGACCCGGCTTCGCTCGGAAGCTAATGATTAATATCTCATATGAAGTTAGAAAAAAATTTCAGTACAAAGAAGACACAAAATTTTTTCAATTTATTGTTTAAATAGTTCTTAAGGTAATTCATTAATAAATAGATAAACAAAAAAGGTTATATGCTTACGTTTTTTGTTTGTCTATTTTCCTTCATTCATTTTAAAGCTTGATAGTAAACAATATTATTTGCTTTTCTGTTGGGAGAGCATGCAAAATACAATTGCCCGTGGGAAAAACATTGGGATTCTAAGTTTAACCCACACACTTTTAGCGATTGTCTTTGGGATTTATTAATCGTCATTGCGAATGCAAGGCGAACGGGAAATTGGAGACCTTTAAATTTAAATGGTAAATCACTTGGTATGATAGATATCCTTGGAGTAAGCAGCTCTTCACCTACAAACTTTCCTCTAATTATTATTGCTAAGTTTTTGCCATCAGCGTTTTAATAACCAATCTAGTACCATCGCATATTATTGGCTGATTAAGGTTACGTAACATGACTATTACCGCTCCAACGTTAAGCTGGAAGTTATGTGGTGGTATTCCCGGTAAGTTTAATGAATTCAGGAACTTTGCGGGGTAGTTACCAATATTTTCGGGATCGGTTATGGAACCAATCGATTTATACGAGCACCGTTCGCCATTAATTAAGCTTTGGATTTTTGAATTTATTTAATCAACGTATTTGTTTTTTGCAGCCAAAATAGTTCTTTCGCTTAACCAAAGTTATTCGCTATTATTTTGAGCAATGCATGTGAACAGTTTTGCAATTAGTTCGTCTTTTGACGTTGTGAATTGGCAAGAGCCCATTGGAAAGGAAATCTGGCCTGTTGTAGATTCAGTCGGTTATTTCCACTGCCAATGTATAACAATATATAAGAATAGATAGATAAACCTAGACGTAGATAATCATTCAAATTTTAAGAAATGTTGACTGCTAACAAAATCGTTCGAAGTTGAGCTTTTATTTTTTACTTTAGCAATAAAATTTTAGAACAAAAGAATTTTGATATTGGATTTTTCAGCATATAAGCGGTATACATCGTATGTATGTATCGTTAACATTGCATCGACTAGAAAATTATTTTTTAACTTCAAAGTGAAGTGTAATTGTCGGTGACTTAATATTTTAAAGCCCTCACTATCCAACATATTAGGGCTTTTCTTCTCTTATAAAAACTATTAATTTTAAAATTATGTGAATCAAATCGCACGAAAATGAATGTACATTCAAATTTTCACCTTTAATATTATCCAACACGTCTAAATTAAATCTGAGCACTGTTTAGGAATTTTATAAAGTTTAAACGTAGGCTAAGTAAAAAAATTGAGAAGTGAAAAAGATTTATTTATGTTTTCACTAATATCATATTGAAAAGTGAAAATAAAAACATGTATAAAAAAGATTAATACTTTTTCTTAAAAATGTGTTAAAAACTTTAGTTCTTCGAGTTGCTCTTTAAATTTTCTCATGGGAAGAAAAATTATTTCGAAATAAATTCTAGGTATTGAAAACGTATCATGGGCTCTCCTGGCAAATTCTGTAACATAAGCAAAGTAGGTCAATTTTTTATATAATTATTATATTATATAATAATTATATAAGTATATATATAATTATATATTGTTTTTTTTGGTATAAATTTATACACTTTAAGGAAAAAAATCTTAAAAATGAAACTTAAAATGCATATTTTACTGAATTGAAAACAAATTCACCAAAGAATTTGAACTTTATTGAAAAACATGCCATCTATTTACATACATATGTACATGTGATATTATTGCGAATTTGTATTGAAGTAAGATTTTTACCCCAAAATTGTGACGGTATTATATCTAAAAAATCTGGCAGCTATGTATAGTAATGAATTTAAAAAATTTTCAAACAAAAAAATACATAAACTGTTAACATGTTAGAACAATTTTCGGTTTGGTCGAAGTTGAAGATGTTGCCTCTCTTTATTTGGTCTTTTATTTTGTTTTCTTTTTGTTTTGTGTTTTTTTTTAATTTGATCTACTGGTATTTTTAGCGTATGCACGTATACAAACTCAGCATACAAACAACCATAAGCTTCATCAAACCAGTTCGAACGAACATGTCGAGTCATGAATAACTTATTTGTGTTTACAATAGGGTTCAGAATTTTTCATTTATGAACATTAAAAAATCAACATTCATGATATTTTTCATAAATGAAAAATCTAAAATTTTATATTTATTTTTCACACTCATAAACGAACAACAAAAAATGTTCTGTTTATTTTCATACATGAATGCGAACAACAAGAATTATTAGTCTTATTCATATGTAATGAATGATAAATTAGATTCTTCTCATTAATGTTTTTTTCATAAATGTACATGTTCATTTATGAACGTTGAAATTTTATAAAATTTCTCATAAATGAACGTAAAAAAATTTTCTACCTACAATCGCAGTTTACCGTAAAATGTAGTAAAAACACATGGGTACATATTAACTCAAAATACAATATTGCAATATATTCTAAAAGAAATAAAAAAAAACATTTTTTTTCCTGCATACGCCGACAATTGCGCATTATCAAATATGTGCGTTTATGTACACGAATGCTTAACGCACATATTTTTACAACCTTTTCATTTATGAAAAATTATCAAAATTGTAAATAATCAAAAACGAACACTTGTGTGTTTCTCATTTTTTCACTTATGGATAGAAGAAAAAAAAATAAATCGTCGCATTCACAAATGAGAAAACACAAAATAATTTGTAGTCTCTCACACAGGTATGAGAAGAAGCGGCTAAAAAATGAAATGTACATATTCATACATGTATGAACAGTGAGTGAATACTTCGCTACTCTGGTTTACAACAACAGCAGAAGAAAATTAATAAATGCATTTTCTAATTTTTTCGGAAAATATTTAAATTTTTTCTTCATACAAACCATCTCCTGAAAATTCCGAATCGCCAAAATCAGCCAAATCGTTCCTGTCGTTTTCACGCCAACTCATTACATACGTGGACCATTTCATTTTTATATATATAGAAAAAGATTAATAAATTCTAAAGCTGAATAATATAATTAATTAAAATTATTATGCAGTTTATGTCGATAGAATATTATTATCTCATCTATACAATGAAATAGATAAGAAGCTCGCAAAGACATAAAAACGAAAATAAATAATTGATTTTAATTAATTGATTTTGTGACTTTAAAGTCATATTTTCTACTAAGTGTCCCATAGACTTCTGACTTAATTCAAATTCTTGAAATACTCACGCAACTATAGTCATCCACTTATCTTTTCTTAAAATTGATTTATTTAAATAAACTTAAATAATGAAAATTAATTGTATATTTTAGATTTATTTTTGCATATATTTATTCCATTCACACTATTATCTTATTGTTTAACTACCATAAATATATCTGTTATTATTGTTATTGAAAATTAGTTTGTAATTAACATAACTTTAATATCGTTATTAAAAAAAGTTTTTATTTTACAACAAAAAAAGTTTTTTTTAATAAATTCTATAATAAAAACAAGAATAACAGCAACTAAATAAATTGAATATCGTAAATACAACAGCAGAAAATTAATTGAAATTACAAAAATTATTTTATAAACTATGAATTTAATAATTTTTATAGTTTTTTTTAAACGATTTTTTTTATTTATCTTTAATAAATATCTTTTTTTCTTTTTAACGATCTTTTTTATATATTTTTTTCTTTTCGATATTTCGCTTTCCTTTGGAAAGCTTCTTCAGGAAAAAAATTTTTTATTTTTGAAAACAAAAAAAATAAAAAATTATATAAAAAGAAAAAAATATATAAAAAAGATGGTTAAAAAGAAAAAAAGATATTTATTAACGATTAATAAACTATGAATTTAAATTTGGGAAGGATGTTGATAAAATGAAAAACACTGTTTAGAATTCTCCTTTCTATAAATTATATATTAATGAAGAGAAGGCGTCTGGGGTACAAGTGTCAGATACGGTAACATTAAATCATCTTTATGAAATATGGTTGAGTACTTATTAATTTGGTTTTTGGCCTGCTAATAATGGAAATTTAGTTTCTAAATAAAATCAGTACAACTGGTATAAGAGCATAAAGGCATGGTATGTCTATATCGCTGATTGCTCAACTCAACTCAACTTGTTGACATTTAAGTTAAGCTAAAATTGTTTCTATGTGAAAAAAATTAATCAATGTTAAATGCACATCAGGATTTGAGGCTCGCTAGTGGAGATTATAATCGAAACGTATTGGAATCAGCTGATTAATTAAAGTTAATTTTTACTTTCCCCCAAACAAGAGAAAAATTTCTGCACCTAACGTTGCTAACGTTTTGACAGACATAAGAAAAGAGGGACTATTTCTAATAGGTACGCTGTAGGTACGCTGAATCAGTTTTTTTAAGCCAAACAAATAGAAAACAGCAACTCAAACTTTACAGAGCATCGAGTAAAAAATATAAAGCCGCCAAGTGGGACTTACATACAAATGGTTTCGTATCACATATGAGTTATTTCTTAATTTTTAATTTTTTTTTATACTTTTTACAGCAGATATAGAATTTTTAATATAGCGTTACTATTGGGACACTATTTATTGTTAATTTTTTATGCTTGTTTTTTTTGTGAAGAAGAAATCATCGTGCTTTACGATTGTATGAAATATCGAAAAAAAAAAAGAATTTCTTTCATTCACAATTAACCAAAAACAAACTTGGAAATGAACTTGGAGCATTCTTTATTTCATCTGAGACATCAAAATTGGGGAATAAGATTTATCAATTATAAAAGAAATTATGTTTAATAATTAAAAAAAAAAACAGGGCAAGTAAAATTTTCTGTTTCAAAACTAAAAAAATTATTTTAATCCAAATGAAAAATTAAAACTTTATTTCTTATGCTTCCCATTAAACTTAGCACACCTTTTCTACTTCTTATTAAGCCATTTATATTTTAATTTATTTTTTTACAATCGTTAAATCACCTAAATACTTATCAGTTTGGTTTACTAAAGTACAATTAAAATTCCTGCTTTATGTTACTCGGCTCTTTAAGCTTTAAATTTAATTGAGCGTTAAAATATATTCAATTTATTTTATTATTATTTGGATAATAAAAATTTGCGCAGATAAATATTTTGAAGTGTTTTTTTTTTTTTGTTTAAACATATTTTTATGCCATAATTTGAAATCCACATGCGTGATGATTTAAGATTTTGTTTAATGGGTTTGAAGCCACAAAAAAAATTTATTATGCAAAAGAGGAAAATGTGATGTGATGGCGAATAGTGTTTTATTTCATTTAAGTACGGAGTAGCATAATTTTGTACATCTTTTTATTTTTAATTTTCAAACGAAGTAGCGATAACATACTTTAATAAGCTTTTACTCCAGTATTCCTTTTTAAATAATGTATGAATTCATGAATTGATAAATTTAAACATTAAACATTTTAAATGCTGATAGAATTTTTGTGTTGTTATTGTTCTTTGTAAATCCTCTTTGATTGTCGTTTATCGCAGCGTCAATGATACAATAGAACAGATGTATAAATTTAAGTGGCAAAAAGAAAAATAATTGAAATTGTTTTTAGAGCATGTCATCAGCAACACACTTCTGCTTTGTTTAGAATTTGTTGCATAAATGTTTTTGTAAAATCTTTTGATTCGGCGAAAGGTCTTAAAAGAAGATTATTTTCTTTAGGAAATTATTATTACAAATTTTTGAAAGCTACAAACACCCGTACCACAATAATAAAAGGAGGTGGAGGGAGGTTGTTATTTTAATAATTTAAAAAAACCTGTACTAAAAAAAATCTCTTATCCTGTTTGAAAAATGTAATTTATTCATAAAGAATGATTAACGTTTAAATATTTAGAGAAGCCATTTTTACACGACTTCTACATGACGGCTCTCTTAGGTTTTACTGAACTGTGTTGCCACAGCAAAAAATTTTAACTATTAACACAAACGGTTGGTTGTGCGTTTGTTGATAAAGACTCGGCACATCAAGTAAGTATAGAAAATAAATTAAATTGTATTTTATTATCTGTTATTTTGTATGGCCAATGCTGATCATCGAAATGACAAAGTTTATGGTTAGGATATTATATATCTTAACGTACTAAAATTGCTAAATGGAGCCTGGGGATATTGGGGTGGATATAAAGTGGATATTGCTGACATGTGGTTTCAATAGGACGATGCCACATCTCACACAGCCAATGAAACGATAAATTTATTACAAACCAAATTTCCCCAACAGCATTTAAGTGGCCAGCCAACGCCACAATACAATATAAATTTTAATCATCTTAATTTTAATTTTTTGTTTTAGAACACAAACTTCTTGTTGAAAAACCCTTTATAAAAAATTTCATCGGTAGTGGTTTTTCTAGAAAAAATTTCATCAGAATCAATTTTTCTGTAGAAAGTTTTATCACGAATTATCTTATAAAAATGATTGAAGTGACTGTATGAATTAAAAGTACATTTAGCGAGTTGTATATTTTATAAGTTCCCAAAAAATGGAGTGACGCAAAGAGGTTTCATTTAAAGATTTGATTTAGTATCTAAAATCTTTAGCAAAATTTATTTCGCTAAGGAATGAAAAAAGTTTTCCTTAAATACAAAAAAGTGTTTTACAACTCTGTAATTTATTACAAAATTATATTGTTACGATGATGATTTATTAAGTTTTAAAAGAAAATAGTTATTAGTAAAAAAAAAGTAAAGGATCCACTGTGCATTCAACAAACTTAGTAATTTTCGAAAAAATCTTATACACACAAAACAACAAAAACATGCTTATAAGAAATTCTACCAAATGAGTAGACAACAGAAGTAAAAAACAACTAACAATCAGGCGCCCAAACTGAGCAATATGGGGTGATGTTAAAGTGGAATATTCTTGTATATGCGAGAACCACTTATAACAACTATATATTAATTCATGTTGAGTCATCAGTGAGTAAAGACAAACAATTTACTAACGTAATTATCTTGTGTGTATTGAAAGTAAATAAATCGTTCAACTTTAACTTCAAAGTACTGTGTTATTATTTCGCAATAAAAGAACCCCAATTAGCAAAACGTTTATTAAAAGAAATAAAAGTAACAATATTATTATAAATGATTGAGTTTGTTTTCGAAATGTTTTCATTTCATAATTTTTTTGTTTTTTTTTATTAACATATTAAACTTACAAGTAAATTATAAGAGTAATGGGGGAGAGCTATAACAGCGATGGTCTTAAGCTCAATATTATAATTAATTTTAAATTAAATTATAAAGGTTACACTTTTAAAAAAAAATAGAAAGGGTCTTAGTGTTATCATCGATCATAGTACTGTTCATTAGTTGAGTAATTTCGTTATTACTAAGACAACATAGGTTTTTAAATGTATTAATGTAGGGACAGCTAAATAAAAGATGGTCAATGGTAATAGAGATCAAACTACAGAAAGGACATTGCTTTGGTATATTCTTATCAATCATATGAGCATTTGTGATTCTAGTGTGACCTAGTCTTAGTCTTATTATTTTAATTTGGTCTCTTCTTGGTAGTAGGTTGTGATTGATATTTTTGAGCAGCATGTAGGCGTTAATTTTGTTAGGGTTAATTTTCCTGTACCAATCAGTAGTTAACCCCCAATTGTCGTTAATTTTTGTGTTGTGTTTTATAAATGTTTTAATATCGTCCGAAAATAGGTTAGGTGTAGTTAAAAGAGGGGCGTATAAAGCAGCTTTTGCGGCAGCATCCGCTGCATCATTGCCCTTTATTCCAGAATGACCTGGGATCCAGATGAGTTTAATGTCAGGTTGTCTTTCAATAATAAATTGTCTTATGGTTTTTGTGTAAAACTGATCATTATTTGCAGTTCCTTATGGCATCCAGTGCAGAGAGAGAGTCAGTGCAGATAGCAAATTTCCCCATGCGTTCTTTAACATATTTGACAGATTCGTAAATTGCTATTAATTCAGCTGAAAAATTAGTGCTGCATTCTGGCAAAATTGAATTAATTAATGTTTTGTGTTTATCAACAATGCTAAAGCTACTGCCCTTAACACCTTGAGAGCCATCTGTGTAAATGAATTTATGGTATTTTAGCTGGTATTGGATTTCAAGAAATCTTTGTTGATATATTTCTGTATTTGTTGAGGATTTTTTTAGTTCTCTGAGGGATGTGTTAATTGTGATAGGGTTGATGAGCCAGTTAGGAAATTTGTTCGGATATTGTTGCTTATTGTTGTATGGTATGTTGTATTTTTCACATGATTGTATTATTCGTGTAAGTGTTAATGGTATTTTGAAGAAGTATTTTTGATTGATTGCTTTTGTTAAGGCCCTGCACAAAGGATTTTGGTCATTGAACATTATAGTTTTAAAGATCATTTTGGTTTAGTTTGGAAATAATGTTTACGTAATTTTTGGTTTTAAAAATGAAAAACAGCTGTGCAGGTTTTATGTTCTTTTTACAACTAAAGCAGCTAAACAGAGAAAAATGTTAAATGGGAAAACATTTTATAAATACATTAAAAGAATTAAGAACGTTCCTGAGATTTTTCGGAATAACGGTACTTATAATTAAATCGTGTTTTTATACCAAAACTATGGTTTCTGATGAAAGATAAACTATAAGTTAAATAGAATATTTTAAAAATTGACAAGGATATATTTTTGCTGTTGGTCATAAGAAATTTTCCTTTACGCCATTGTCATTTTACAACAAACAAACGTTTAACCAAAAATTCAAAAGTTTATTTATTATACGTCCATCACAATATACTTTTTATGAAAAAGACACACTCCAATCAAGATTTTGTCACACGGTTTCAAATAAACATCTGGGTTATTGTTAAGTATTAAAAAATTTGACAAAAATAAATTTTACAAGTGACAAACCACAAACGGAAACCATATGGTGATAAAGTAATTTACGCCATCAAATTTAAACATTTATGGGCTACAAATAGTTAAGAGCAGATAATTGTATTTTAATACCTTTAAACCATATTGAATCGGTTTAGAAACAATTTGTAAAATTCTGCTTACAAAGTTTAACATGGCAGTCTGGAGTTCATCTTCCATCTTATCGTTGCAGGCTAAGATTAATTAGATTGCGAACGCTGAAAAGGCGCAGAACAATCTTTTGTGATCAGTTTAATTAATGGAAGAATTGCAGCCGAATTCTAGATTTCTAATTTTTTTTAACTCGCTTCGTTCAACTTGATGTTATCAGTCACTGTTCTTCCAGTTCTTCCGAAATAGTTATTTAAATGAGGATCCAATTCAAAGTATTTGTACACATTTTAATAGTTTAGAATATTCTTTAACATTGGATGTGATAGAGCATTATATAATTGTTTATTTGAATGACTTGTTATAGTATTAAGTAAAATATACACTTTATAGTCTGTAAAGATTACTTCAATAGACTAAATCTAGAAATAAAAAACAAAAATCAATTTATAAGCATTTAAAATCACTCACATGAATTAAAGATCCCATTACTGTCAACAAACAACTAAACGATTTGTCTTGTTGAGTGTAAAGAAAAATCGGTTGCTAAGAATATTAATGGATTTTTGACATTGAATTTCATTTCCTTTAAAACTTTAAAGACAAATTAAATAGAATAATAGATGCTGAATTTAGAAGCTGGGAAGTCAATATAATGTTTTGCCTCACAGTGATCAAAATAGCCAAATTTTTTATTATATTTTCGATATTTCGCCATACCGTTGGTTGGCATCATCAGGAAAACAAAAATAATGATGATGCCAACCAACGGTGTGGCGAAATATCGAAAAAATAATAACAAATAAAAGTTTTTAAAAATTTTTTATTAAATAGTGACCTACTGCTTTGTAATTAACTACTAAAAAATTCCTCATATTAATAAAACCGCATTTAATAACACAATTGTTTATTTATTGTTTCAATACACTTTGTTTTTCTTGTGTTATTGCAAATTACATTCGTATTTGATTTACCGTGAGTAATTGCAATCGTTTTGGTGTCAGTGTAGCAAAATTGGCAGATGTGGCAAAAAACAAAAGCTCAATTCCCAAATAGACAATAACTCTCTGTGGAGCTTAGGAACATAAATAAATAAAATACTTGAAAATAATAAATGTTATAGTTTTGTTAAAGCCAAAAACAAAGAGAAGAGGAAAATAATATTTGATGGTGTTATTAAGTTGCTCGACTCTTTTTCTAAACTTGTTTTTCTTAAGTTTTTTTTTTTTCAGTTAACGCAGAAATATGCAAAAATATAAACAGTTTTCTTGATTTAACTTCTCAATATATTGCTGACGAACTTTGACTAATCAAACAAGCATCCTGTATAAATTATCCTTAAGATTCAGTTGCTACCATATGATGTTCTATAACAAGCTGCTGATAAAAAGGCCTCATATTAAGCAAACAAAATAACACAAAAAGGGTTTACTTTTACATGCTGTCGGAATTAAAGTTATATTTTTAGATAAACGATTTTTGTGTGCGTGTGCGATCATTATGAAGATAAAATTATTTAAAGCACATAGCAATGGCATAATCTTGCATGTCTGTGGACGACCAAACGACTGCCAAAATAAATTTGTAAAAATTAATTTCATTTGTTTGCCATGTCTCACTATAAAGTGGACTTTTACCAGAAAATAATAAATAATTAGAATTAAACTGTAAAAGGTGTATTTTAAAATTCCACTAAGACTTATTTTTTAAAATGAAATATGTAATTTTTGTCGAGTGTTTTGTATTCTCTGCATTTATTGTATTTAAAATAATAATTTAATTTTTATATGAAATTTAAAACTTTTCCTTTTGGCAAATAAAATAATGCAAGAAGAATATTTTAAATTTTAAATAAATCAATTTTCAATCAGATGGACACATTTTTGCATGAAATTATTCAAAGTTCTTATTTTATTTCAAAAACAACGAAATTTAGGTAATCGGTTATTAAATTTGGTGTGACGTGGTTTTTTAAATAGCGGCAAAAAATGGCCTTTTGTGTGCCTGAGTTTAATATTGTTACGAAGATGGTTAGCTTAAGTTATAATTATCATTCAAAAAGTAAATTAAATGATTGTGTCCATTTATAAGTTAACGAATTTTCTTAGTGATCTTATGAACAAAAACCAACAACAACATGCCAGAATAAAATTCCACAAACTAATATACAATTAGAAAATAAAAACAAAACAAGAAGATATACACCAACAAGCACCTACACTGAATAATGACAACCTCAACTAAATGTGATAATGTTAATTTCGAACTTTCGAATACTAGAAGCATTTCAAACAGAATGTAAGCTCCCTCTGTTGGACATTAAAAACGTTGAATTGTGATCATCGTCAAGGGAAGACACAAGAGTGAGAAACCAGTGAACGATGTCAAGTAAAGGAAATGAAACAGCTTTTAGGCGTTCAAGCGGTTAAATTACCATTGCGTATTTTTAAGTAATTTAATTTAAAAACTCTAAAGTGTTGTGCATAATTATTTTGCAATAAAAGAACTCAATGAACTAAATATTTATTAAAGCAATAAACGTAACAATTATAACAATTAATTATTACATTTGCAATCATACAAATTTCATTTCTGAATTCAAATATTAATAATTTCACAGTGGAGTAAAATATAAGAAAGTGCATGAATCAAATACAAACTTAAGAATCTAAGAATACCGTAACTATCCTCTATTTAAAACTTTACAAGAATAGCATCTTATATAATTTTTTAATAAAATTATAAAATCTTATATAATTTTGTAATATATTAGAGAAAAATACTAATATAAAAATAAATATATAAATAATAATACTATTAACATTATTACACCAACGCGGCCACATGGCTGTGCTTTCTCTACGGTAACGTGCTTCATATTTTAGAATTGATTAAGAAATATTTTCGAAGAATATTACGAATAATTTACCTTTTTAATTAAGCTTAACAGACACAAAGTTACTTTTAAAGAATTGATAATCAATATTGATGTGTTTAAAAAATAATTTTTCCTTGGCTTTTTATGGTTTTTAAATTTGAACTTGTTTCACTACAAATGGATATTTAATAAATATGAAGCCAATCGTTTTTCAGGGAACAGTTTCTTTCACTTTCTGTATCAAACAGAGTTTTCTATTTAAACTTTTTTCGATACATAATCAATTTTCATATAGAATGTAACTGTATTAAGTTTATCAAAAAAAAAAAAAAAAAAAAACAAAAAACTTTCCATTGAAAATTCAAAACAAATCCATGGAAAATATTTTATGTGCAACGTTTGATTTCTGCACAACTCAGCTTTCTTTTAGTTTTTGGTTTTTATCTATTTATTCTACCTTTCATAGATTTGGGTGAAAAAATAATTGGTGATAGTTTCAACGTTTTAAATACAATCAATAGAGCCTTTTGGGTTTATTTAAAAAAGTTTATATTTTCTGTATACATATTTTGGTTTATATTTTCCTGTCTGTTAAGAGTAAAAATAAATTTTTAATTGCCAATAGAGATAAAATAAAAAATAAAATATGTATATCGAATTTTTTCACAAAAGTTTTAAAAACCAATGAACCAATTATTTTATTCATTTCAGAGCAGCATCTATTTGTCTCTCCTTATTTTCAAGCCAGGGTATCAATGATATTTTTTCGTACTTTGTAACACTTTACTTAAATTTTTAATATTTTAGCATTGCAATGTATTAATGTTTTTTATTTAGAAATTGAATTGAAAACATTGAACAATATTGCAATAGTGGCCAATTAAAATATAACACGAAATGCTCTTTACAAAATAATAATTTTTAATTTAATCTTTTATTTAAATAAAAGAAATATTGTACACAAAATCTTAAAAGTTAAATACAATTTAAGATTTGATAAAATCAGGAAAAAAGTGATAAAAATTGAATCAAAGTTATGAAGATTATGATAAATCCATAATCTTCATTACTATTTGGTCTCAGATTAGAACGGTGTTGGAAATTAGTTTCCAGCCTTAAAATCAGTTTAGTTAACTACTACTCACTATTTCAGTAGATTCGTTTTTAGATTTGTGAGTGAATGTAAAAACCTAAAAGAGTACCGAAAAAAGTATGAATAAATTAAAGAAATGATTTTTTTTTTAAATAATTATTGCGAATTTCTTAAGACTTAAAGTTTGGAATATTTATATTGGAGAAAAAATCTTTAAAAATATTTAATGTTAACATTTCCATAACTAAGGTATTTTTATTCGTTAAAAGGAAACAATAGCATTTATTGCATAACACAATAGTTTGTATTTGTCAAATGACTAAATCTTAAGGAAACTCAATTATATGGAAAAACATAATACTAAAGAAAACTGTTTCATTTATTTACTCGGAATATTTTATTACATGAGCATAAGAAAATTTAATTGCTGTGGTTTTGCGTTTTAATTATTTTGTTTTCTTCTTTCTTATCTGGGATTTCTTACGTTTGACCTTGTTGTGATAATGAGTCCAAAAGAATTGGCTTATTATTCCACAAAAATACGTTTTCATAAATGAAAACGCGAATGTTAATACAAAGAAGCAGAACTTATTTGTAAAAAAGAAAAGTAAAATAATTTGCATTATCTTTTGTATAACCTCTATAGTTTTAATCAGATAAAATTGTTGGTGTTAAATTTACTCGAATATGAACATAAAATTTATGTTTCAAATTTAGGAGAATTTTTTAAAATAGCCGAATTATTTTAATAGTTGTTTGTAGAATCATATTTTGCCGCTTTTAAAATATTTTTTGTGTACATTGCAACCTGCATTATTTTATAAAAAAATGTGTGCGATTCGTTTTAATTTATTAGCCTTTTTCTGCCGCGAAAAACTATCGGGCTTTAAGTTTTTGACTAATCGAGTAATCCATGATAATAATCATAAAAACTAACTGCTTGTATGCTTAAACTTAATTTTTCCCTCTTTTCTTACATACTAATCGTAATTATAATTGTTATTTGTTTATTTTAACTTTTTGTGGTTATTTTCCCTTGATTCTCTTGGTCGACAATTTGACGAGTATATTTGTTTGCACAAAAACTAATCATTTTTTCTTTTATTATTAAAGTTCTTAGCATAACAAAGAAAATAGAATATAACACAATAAGCAATAACTATAAGTTTTTTTTTTATTGTGACGCTTACCACTTACAAAAGGAATGTGGCACAAAAAAAATTCAACTATTTTCTATTTTTCCTCCACAGTTGTTCTCCAAGCTGTTACAAAAACTATTTAAGCAATTGTTTTTGTTTTTTTTTTTTTTTCGTTTTGTACAAAACGCAACCAAAAGAAAAACGAGATTAATATATACAATTCTACCTGTTTCTAGCTTATTACTTGTTTTCTTTACAAATGTACTTTAATTATTTATAATTTAACATGGTGCATGTTTCATTTAAATTTGCATGGTCTTAAATGTAAATTTCAATTGTTTGTTTTTTTTTGTTTTTTAGTTTTATTTAAAAGTAAAACTTAACTTAATACGCATATGATGTGAAAACTAAGATCTCTATGCTGTTAATCAGGGCTTCGTCTAGTTTTTGTTCAATAAATACAACGATTGACGGTCCTTAAATATAAATTAAAGTTGTAAGATAAAATGTCGCTCATTGATTGCGACATCAGTGTTATATAACAAATACCATATATTTTGAGTTCATATCACTAGTGTGTAGTAAATGAAAATCTTTATTAACGGGCAAATTCTTTCGTATATTGGCGCTTTGAGGATTTTGTGTGAAATCGTTACAAATACTTTTATTGCGATTAAGGTCGTTAAAGTTAACAGAAGCTTTTTGGCCAAAGGTGTCCATAACAATAATTTAATTTAAGTATCGTGCAATTTTAAAAGTGTTTTAACAATAAGACACTATTAAAGTCTGTCCGCATGTTCAACATATTGTTTCAACATATTTAGAAACAAAAGGATATGTCAAGAGCAACTTTAAGTTGCATGTAGTTATTTTTATATTTTTTAAAAAAGTGCTTTTATTTTGATTTCATTGCCGAAATTTTGTTATTCTTTTTTTTAAACTTATTTCTTATACTCGTAGGTATAACAAATAAATTAAATAAATAAATCTCCTCAATTGATGGTTCCCAATTGACAATTAAAAGAGAAAAAGCTATATGTTTTAATCGTTATTTTATTGACTCAATTGATGAGATGAGAAACCAAATCCCTTGTTTTGTTAATGACAGCATTAATAGTTTCAGGACTCTAATACCACATGAATTCAATTTTCAAATAACAGGAGTTACAGAAACTTTTGTAGAAGAGATTATAAATAGTATGCCGGCAAATAAAAGTACAGGCCATGATAAAATAACACTAAAAATGGTTTTATGCAGTAAATCGAAAATGGCAAAAATTATAACTAATTTGTATGGTAAAATTGGTCAGAGCAGACATCCTCATGTTCTAAAAATTCATAAAATTATACCGATTCCAAAAGGTGTTGGATCAAATATTATAAATATGTTTAGACCGGTATCTGTTTTACCAATTATTGGAAAAATAATAGAAAAAATAATATTTTGTCAGCTATCTGAATATCTGGAAACGAACAATATTTTATTTAAAAGACAATTTGGATTAAGAGGAAGCAGTTGTAAATATTGTAGATTTTATATGTGAAGGTTTAGATGCAGGGTATAACGGTGTAGCAGGTGTATTTTTTGATTTATCAAAAGCTTTTAATTTAGTAAATCATGAAATTTTGCTTAAAAAACTGCAAGTTATTGGAGTTGCAAGAAACTCTATTAAATTATTTAAAAGTTACTTAGTGAATAGAAAGCAATTTATACAGATTGAGGATTATTGTAGCCCCTTGCTGGGTGTTAAGTGTGGAGAACCACAGGGTAGCGTACTTGGACCGCTTTTGTTTAAAATTTTTATTAACGCCATATCGTTGTTATGTTTGCAGATGATATTTTCATACTTTATCCGTACAATCATTCTAAAGTTTTACAAGTTAATGCAGAGTATGATGCTGCAATGTTGGCAGAATATATTAGATTTAACAAGCTTGTTTTAAATTCTACAAAAACTAAATTCATAAGGTTTCGACCACAAGTAATAAGGAATGATGGAAATATGAAATTACATAATAGTGGCGCCCTTATTGAAGAAACGAATATGATAAAATATTTAGGCATGACATTTTACAGCAAATTGAATTGGGAATTACATATTGGAGTAATTAAAAATAAAATATCAAAAGAGCCATTGGTGCTTTATAAAAATTTAAACGCAAATTAAATCAGAAGACAAAGATGCTTATTTATAACAGCTTAATTCATAGTCACTTAAACTACCTGCCAATTATTTATGCCCATAGAAATACAATTCATTTAAAATCTTTACAACACTCTCAGAACAAGGCTTTAAAGTTAGTTTTTAATCTTCCATTAAGATACCATACGTTACCAATTTTAGGTCTATATAAAATGCAACTTCATAAGTTTGTATTTAAATCCATTAGAAATATGAAAAATTATTCTATTCGATTTTTGCAAAATTTGGAGGTTTCCCATAGGTTAACCAGGCAAAGCAATAATATATCTGTAATAAGATGTCGTCTTGTATTAACGAAGCAACGCATTTTTTATGCAGGTCCTACTGAATACAATAAATTACCAATCCATTTAAAATCAATAATTATTTTTTGTCTATTCAAAAAACAACTTAAAATATTTTTATTAAATAACTTTTTTTTGTTTTTTTTTTTTTAAAGAGAAGTAGCACTTCAGGCAACAATGCCTATTAAGTCAAGTACCGTGCTAAATTCTTTAGGCAAGGGATACAGAACAGATGAAATAGGTGGTGAAAGTAGAAGGATAGTCGGAAATTAACTGCCGTATACAAGATATATACTTTGATATAAATATACTTTGATTTAAATATCTATGACTAAGAATATTTCTTCCATAAAACAAAAAAAAAAAAAATCAAACTTAGAAACACTTCTTAAATAAAAAAAAAAAAAATTGATTGCGTTTTATAAAATTGAATATAGTAGCCAGAATGCCTCTTTTTTGGTGCGGAGGCTTTATATATATATATTTATATATATATATATATATATATATATATATATATATATAAATATATATATATATATATATATATTTTGTGTATTTTTTTTTTGAATAAAAAAAAAATAAATAACGGGTTTTTCATAAGTCTCGCCCAATAATTAACAAAAACTTAAAACATAAACATTTTCAAAATATTTGTTGGAGCTTAAGATAATTTCATAACATGCTACTCAAAAATGTTATCTTATATCACAAAATCTTAGGTTTAGTTATTCTTTTGACAACTGCTTTCGATTAGTTGATTTATCTGCTATTGGTTTGAAACTATCAACGAAAAAAATAAAATGAACAAATAATTTATTTTTTAGTAGTTAATTAATTTTTTTTCAATTTGTTTGTTCATTATTTCTGTTAACGATGCCAACCAACGTGTGGCGAAATATCGAAAAAATAATAAAAAATAAAAGTTTTTAAAAAATTTTTTATTAAATAGTGACTACTAAATAATTAACTACTAAAAAATATTAAAAAGGTCAAAAAACTATAACTATTATAAACAAATAATTTATTTTATTTTATTTGATTGCTATTAAACTTAAAACATAATAAACTTGTAGGTTCATGCAGGTAACGTTATTTATATTTATATATACATTTTTTTATTTCAGAAAAGGCAAGCCAGCCATTGCAGGACACCGAAAATCATTAACAATAGCGGCCAAAATTATACAAAAACTGTGATAAGATGTAGTAAAATTCACGGTTTTCAAATGTTGGATCAAAGTAACACATTAACCATTGACTTTAAAATTAGGGTTTATAATTTGAAGTTGTAAAAAATATTTTAACAAAGCTGACGAAATTCACAAATGGCGAGCGATGTGGTGGCGAATCATCAAAGATTTGGGGGGGTGCTAGAACGAAATCTTCTAAGCTATTAACATATGCAATTTGATTTTGATCGCTCTGGGAATCATGATAGTTTATTTATGAAATATTTCTTTTTTGTCCCTCAGATTTCCACAATGTGATTCAGGATTCTTTTTATTTATCTCTATTTTTTCATTATTTGAAATTTTTTTTTACTTATAAAATTTAAAAACAAATATTTTTGAAAGAGACTTTAATGTGATAAGCGTATAAAACGTTTTAACTTTACGTCAACAGCAGACATGTGTGTTTGTGTAAACTTATCTTGTTTTCCGTTTCCTTTTCTTTTTTTTAACACAAGAAGGTAATTGAAATAAACAGAAACGATGTTGAAAGTTGTTGACATTTTTTAAAATATTAGGTAACGTCATCATCCTCTTAGTTTGTTTTTTTTTTGCAAATAACTAAAACAATATACGAGTAAAAAAAGTTAAAGGTATGAAATAAAATATTTCCGACTATTAAATACAGTAAAACAAAAAGCCTTACGTTTTTGTGTTTAAAGACCATTTCCTCCATGAAATGGTAGTTTAATACCCCCATACTTAAAAACAAGTTGGAATAATTTATACTCGTAGCGATGACGATTGGACACTAGCCTGTTAGAAACACATGTTGTACACATCACATCGACGTCATTCAGTTTTGATGTTTAAGGAAGTCAGAATTTCTGTCAGCTTGTATAAAACGGAAAGATTTTTAATATGTTTTCCATTAGATTGAGTTATTGTTTAGTCAATCATACGATTTAAATTTGACTTCTAATATGTTGGAGAATAGAGAAAGAAAGGCATGGGATAACTTGAAAACAACGCAAATCATCGATCTTTGCCACAAGTCAATCTCTACATTCAATAAAATTTTTCTATTTACACGTGTTATGCCTGCCACAAGCTTGATGATTTATCTTTATTTGGGCATTACACTGCTTTTGTCACATATTTGAAATATTAATAAATTTACATTTCACAGAATTATGTTAAAATACTTTAAGCACTTAGTAATCGTTGTATTTATTTTTTATTTAAATGTTTCTTTGATTATTTTATTGTATTTTTGTTTTTACATTATTCTCTACTTGGAACCTTGAAACACTGTAATTGTGTAATTGTGTAATTTATTTAACAAGATAAGTTTTTTGCTTTAATTCACATTAGGCACGAGCCATTTATGATCTCTTTAAATTGCGAACATTCAGTCAAACTTATGTAATGTGAGTGGCTATGGAGGTTCTGTAATGAGACTTAAAAAAAAAATTTCGAAATTCTAATAAAAAAACAAGAATAAGACTTGTCTGTAATAGGACCAAATAAATAAGAATTAAAATTCACTGTTAATGTGCCAGCTAAGTTGATTTATGCTTTTATAAAGATTTAAAGTGAAGTCTATAAATGAGAGACACTTTTTATTCTGTTGCTAGTAGCTTGGGAAAAGTTCACATTGTCGACAATTTAGAACGCGCTAGAAACCTTTCGTTTCTGTGAAAATGGTATCCAATAAACCCTTATTTCTCAGAGCTTCGTTCTAGATGTTGGCATGCTGCGTTTTAAGGAATATTTTCGTGCTACGATGTTGTTTTCATTTTAAATCTATTCACTGTATCTAGAAATGAAATGGTAGATAATATCAGAGAAGGTTTCCGAAAAATGTGTTAAATTAAATAGCAAATTAGGATCGGAATTGACTGACGTATTCACTTGTATAATATAATGTGCAGAAAAAATTACAAAAATTTCGATTATTTAAAAAAAAAATATTATAAAACTGAGTAATAAATGTAAATATTTTCAAACGCGAGGTCTTAAATTTATTCTACATTATTTATGTGACATTTTTGTAATGCTATTGTTTTATTTGTTATAAAAATATATTTATTCAATCTATCCATAACATAAAGGGTTTCAAAAAACATTTAAAGAAAAAATCTTAAAATAATATTAGCAGGAATTTAATATAATTTTTTGTTGTATTTTTTCATAAAAAATTTGTACGTTCTGCCATTTAAATATTTAATAAAAAACTGTGATACAGAAATTAACTAAAAATCAACCAAGTTTAGCGAAAGATGTTAACAACAGGAGATTTAAAGGTATAAAAAAAAAACATTCTAGAATTTGTTATATAAAATTTACTCTTTTCAATATTAAATAACTCTGATATGTGCTGGCACCCAGCACTGGCTTATAAATTGCTGCAGCTGCATCTCATTAGTCATAAGCGGTAAAGAAATTTCATCGGTCATAATTAAATTGCACTGATAACAATGACTGTTAAATATCTTCTAGAGAAAATGTATAATTAAATTTTTGATAGAAAACTTTCTTTTGCTCATTATTTAAGTAATTTTCTATAGAAAATTTTCTATAAAAAATATTTCGTAGTTGGTCGTTATGTAAAAATTAATAGATAATTTGATAAGTTAAAAATGGAAACATCAGATTTATTTTATTTGAAGATATTCCCCAGCTTGGACATATTCTGCTGCAGCTCTAATTTTACAACAGTTATCGAATAGAATATGTTACAGATCAAATTTAACAAATCCAACAATTTTTATATTTTACTGGCGTATAATTTTGAGGAAAAAATTTATTATCTTTAGGCTTCCGTTGTTGCTTTATGTCACAATTATTTCCACAAATTATTTTACTGCATTGCAAAAACACTCCCCCCCGGGGGCACATTTATTGTCTTTATAGTACGTAACAGTTATCTAGATCTGTGCAACTGGGGGACAAAAGGGAGCCCAGTCCCCTGAAGACAGGCAGGGAGTCAACTGGAAGCTTCACTTTACTTCCACGGGGATCAGTGAGCCCCAGAGTTCATTATTTGTCTCTTTAGACATTTAATAGTTCTCTGGCTGATCATTGAGGTTGGCCCCATAACAGTATAACGGTTTTTATGGTGGCCAAGATCATCTCACTGATAATGACATGCAAAGTGAATGACCCAGTCCAGTGAGCATGATAGGCATGTGTTCTGGACAGGAGTTGAAAGTCTCCAACTCTTTAGCAAGGTGTGATGGTTTGCAGCCCTGCCCTGGAATCATTAAAGTTGCAACTAGGTGGTTCTGTTGCTTAGAATTATGTCTTCGGCTTCCTAGGACGCCTGTATGACGTTCCAAATTATACAATAGTGGTTTGTTCACCATCTGATTAAGGCTACATAGCCAGGTGCGGATGTAAAACGAATCACACTATTGCAAAAACACTCCCACATTGATATGTTTTGACGGCATCCCACCGTCATTACATGTGTCTTTGGGGGTAAAAGGGAGCCCTAATAGGTTAGCAGGAGTCAACTGGACAATTCACTCTTTTTCAATGGGAATCAGTAAAGCCCCAGAGTTCAGCTATTTGTCATTTTAGCCTTTTAGCTGTTCTCTGACTGATTGTTGAGGTTGGTCCTTCGGGAGTATCGTGGTGGTTGTGGTTTCGTGACCCTCGTTTGAGTTGTGTGGATCGCATCATTCACAATGAATACAAATGAATGGTCCAGGTCCAGTGGTTCTGAATGCCGTCGTGTTCTTAAATTATGTTAAGCTTCATGCATTCTGGACTAGAAGTTGGATAGTCTCCAACTCTTTAGCAAGGAGTGGGGGCGTTGGCCAACTCCGAGCTTTTGAAGTTGCAACTAGGAGTGACTGGAGGATGTACGTATCTGAAGGCCTTCTAGGGCGAAAATGATGCTATATTTCATCCGCAGTGGTGCGATCCACCATCTGGTTATGACTTACACAGCTAGGTACAGATGTAAATTTTACCACGCATTGCAAAAAGTCTACAAAAAAAAAAATAAAAACATCAGCGTGAAGCAGAACCAGATGAAAAATAATAGTATAATAATTTCTTTTAAATTACCAAAATATATTCAAACATGTAGCAGGTATATGTGCGTCAGTTTTGATTTGTTTTAATTACAATACGAATTAATTAAGAAGTGAACTGTTGCAGAAAAACAATCATGATTTAACACATGTGTAACTTAAACGTCGTTTTTCTATGTTGCCTTTGCACACAATTCTTTCTTCTATTTTTATACATAATAAATGTTTTCACAATCTGACTACACCACTCAAATATAACAGAATAAAATTAAATCATTTTCAGCATCTTCTTATCTTCATTGAGGTGTTTATATCTTTCATTTGCCATGACATGATATGAAATGTTAGAAAAAACTTAAAAGCTATTAAACCATTTTTAGGATTTTACTTCACAACATTTTCCTAAGTGGTGGGTGTTACAGTTACAAAGTGCAGAGTAAACGAAAATAGAAATCTTAGAAAAATCCAAAAACATGATGGTGGGCAGTAAAAAATTGAAAACAAAAAAAGAAAAAATTCATAAACGAGCAGTAATCTTTCATCATCATTCGGTTTTGTGAGGAATCAGTGGCTGCAGGGAGAAAAATGTAAAGGGTGTTTTTTTAAGCCCGATAGAACTTGAAATTGTAAAAAATAACACAAAAAATTAAATTGTAATCAAAATTTCTTTTTTATTGGAAGGATCAATACGTGACATTAACATTTGAAAATGATTTCGGGCATATGGGCACCGCGGCTGTTCTTGACGAAGCGCATTCTGGACGTCCAATTTTGGGCCACTTTTTCGAGCACTGCTGGGCGTATGTCACGAATAACACGAACAATGCTGTCCTCCAAGGCGTCAATTGTTGCTGGTTTATCAGCATAAACCAGTGACTTCACGTAGCCCCACAGGAAATAGTCGAGTGGTGTCAAATCGCACGACCTTGGAGGCCAATTGACAGGTCCATTTCTCGAAATCAACTTATCGCCAAATTTTGATTTCAATAAGTCGATGGTTGCGTTCGCTGTACGGCACGTAGCGCCATCCTGTTGAAACCACAGCTCGTCCGGATCAATGTCATCCATATATTCAAACAAAAAATCATTGATCATGGTGCGGTAACGATCTCCATTGACCGTAACGCGAGCTCCGGCCTCAGATTTGAAGAAATAAGGTCCGATGATGCCACCAGCGTGAAAACCGCACCAAACGGTGCATTTTTCTGGATGTAATGGAGTCTGTAGGGTCTGTTGTGGATTGGTCTCCTCCATATGCGGCAATTTTGCTTATTAACAAACCCATTAAGCCAAAAATGCGCCTCATCGCTGAACACAATTTTGCGATAAAACAACGGGTCAGTTGCCAACTGCTCTAGAGCCCAATCGGCGAAAGAACGACGCATATAATGGTCTCGTGGCTTCAATTCCTGCACCAGCTGGATCTTATACGGGTGTAGGCCGAGATCTTTGCGCAAAATTTTCCACGTAGTGGACGGACAGAGCCCCAATTCCTGCAACCGACGACGAATTGATAAATTTGGATCTTCTTCCACACTTTCGTTTACAGCGGCGATATTCTCTTCAGTACGCACATTCCTTCGACGTGTTGGTGTTATTGCATCCTCTAGAAAGTATGTGGTACGAAATCTATCGACAGTTCGACGAATGGCTTGTTCAGATGCACGATTATGTACGCCATAAAAATGACGAAGTCGTCTATAAGTTGCGCGAATCGACGACTGATTTTCAAAGTAAATTTGGATAATTTCGTAGCGTTGTTCAAGCGAGAGTCTATTCATGATGATTTGTCAGAGTATACTGAAACAAATAAAAAAAAATTTCATCAAAATTTCATTTTTTGTGTTACTTTTTACAATTTAAAGTTCTATGTAGCTTAAAAAAACACCTTTTAGAAGGATATAATCGATTATTTATTATTGTTAATTTGAAGGTTTTTCCCTACAGTTTGTTAAAAAGTATTTGAGCGTCAAATATTTCTTGTTTCTAATTTTCGTGACACAATTATGTTTTAACTATATTTACTTAAAATTACATTTGTATGTATGTTTGTGATTATTATTATTATTTTTTTTTTTTTTGTAAGAAACCAGAAAAACAAATAATTTCAAATAATATTCAATAGCTTCTTTCAGGTAATTAGTGTTTATACTTTTATACATTTTATATGTATATTACACATTGATAATAACAATTACTATTGTGCTTTTGCTGTTTCGTGAAAAGTAAATATTTTTTGTATTTTGCAGAGATCGTGCTTAGAAGCGTTTTTGATTTTCGGAAATGTGCAGTTATAAAGTGTTCTAAAAGCAGGCGGAACTTAGTCTCAGTTGCTGCTCAGGTTCTGCTTGGAGAAGTTTTTTAAGCATTTTGCTTACGCTGAAAGAGAACTTTACTTCCTCTTTAGATAAAAACAGCATCGATTACTGTGCCACTGTGCGTGTTAGCTGCATACTAGCTGTTGACGGCAAATTGGCCCAGCTAGCGATTTTCACAATCTTGAATAAAAATACCACCTTGTTTCAAAAACCAATTAATTTATTCACAAAGCGTATTTAAATTAAAATTCCTAAGGAAAACAAAATGATTAGGAATATAAGAAAAAATTATAAAAAGGTAACATACTTTTTGGTATGAAAACCACTAGGACAAGTTTTAATTAGTTGTGTAATTGTCTTCTAAACACCGCGTGTGAGCCAACTCGAAAAAGTACAAATTCAGAATAAAAAATGGCGAAGGCTCAGGGACGCTATTTGACATTTAATAGGTTTCGTTAAATTCATTTAAAATATTATTAATTCACAATGAGAAAATTATTCTAGCCTAACAGAGTCCAAAGCTGGTTCACCAATCAGGGAGATTTTGGGAGTGGCGTTAACACTAGCCAAAACGTATGTAGTATCATTCATACCTGGACTGATTATGACTTTGATTATATGCATTTTTTAACCAAATATAACAACAAGAGACAAAAATATGTCGTTTGCGTTTTCACCGCACTTGTGTTCAAATAAAGTTGTTTGCGATTTTATATTTATGGCTTCTTTTGCGATTAAAATCCATTATTCTTTTCTTTTTCTTATTTTTGTAACTTGTTTGCGCAATAAAACAAAAAGTTAAACAGTATATTTCTATTAAAAAAAAGTAAAGAAAATTGAAAAATAATTCGAACATTGATATGAAGTAATTGGCACTCAACTGTATTTACTTGAAGTGGGAAAATATTTTTCACATAAAAATTGCAAGCAAATAGAATCGGTAGTTAATCATTAATGAAAGCAACACAATTAAGATGAGGGCTACTTACCCAGCACAAAATATTAGAAAATGTAATAAAGTATGAAATTAAGCATAAGTGACGGAAGAATTTACCAGCCTAATGATTTCAATTACTGAAAATTGTTTATCAATGCAATCAATGAATTGCAAAAAACTCCACATTTTTCTTAAATTTAGCCTGATTGTAAAAAATTGAACTGCGACTCGCAATTTCTGAATACGTCAATATTAATTAGAATTCGGGGCTCTGAATATAAAATTATTTTAAGAACTTCCAAGGCTTTGCTAACTAAGTAAAACAATAAAATATATTAATTATTTAAGAGGGAAGATTTTGTATACTAAAATGATGCTAATTTTCTAGTTCAAAATAATTAAGAGATAACTTATTGATATTGTTTTTAGTACTATTTTTACCTTAAGGAACTATTTCAATTACTTCTTCCTTTTTTCCAAACTTTGGTAATGTGCCTTGCAATCGAATAACAACATTTAACAGGCACAAAAGTTAGTGATTAATTTTTTGCTGGATGGTTGTAATATTAATTTTAGTTTTCCCTACTTTCAATAATATATAACCTTCAGCCTTATGTTCAGCTAGTTATTCTCTTTTTTAAGATTCCTTTAAATAAATTGATTTTAGTTTGAAATGTTTTTTTTTTAAAACAAAATTTTCTTATAAAATTCATGTTAAAATATAATTAAAGAATGAATTATTTTTTTTTAAAATACTTCCTGAAAGTGTATGAAGAAGAATAAATATCACTTATACTACCAAAAATAATTTCATTGGGGTAAAACTCACTGATGAGCTATTTGAGCAATAGTGAAATTGCAATGTGGATGTGCTCTCCCCCATTACATTGCATTTCAAATATTTTTATTTTTATTTGAATAAATGTTTTATGAGAATATCATAAGATGTTTATTTTTTAATAAAAATTTTTTTAATAAATATTTTGTGAGAATATCATGAAATATTTATTTAAAGGAATCAAGCACAAAATAAAATTGCTTATTATGTAAAAAATAACTTAATAAAACTTAATTCAGAAATTTTTTATTAGAAAAATCAATACCACCAAGAAAGTGGTCAATGTTTTTCTATCGCCTTGGATTATTTTGCTCAAAAAAATTAAAATTTAAAATTTAACAAAAGACAAAATTAAACTTCCCGCCCCAGCTGCCGAGAGCCTTTGCTTATCACACAGTTAAATTTCTATAGCATTTAACAAAAATACTTCGGTCCTTTAATAAGTAGTTAATAATTTTTTAAGCTTTTACATTCAGTAGTTCTATTAAAAATATCACACATGAATGCTAAATAACATATATTATAGAGATAAAGTGAAATAAACTCTTTTCGATTAAAGTATACATAAACTTTGAAAACTATTAAGTCTGCTATTAAGATATTAAACATTTGTTTATTTTTGTTTGTAATTTTACTAAAATATAAAATAATATTAAAATTTTCCAGATTTAACTTCAGCATGTGCCTGTGCTTGTTGTGAATATTGTGCACATTTACTAAATAAAGGATAATGAAAAATAAGTGTATTACTAACAAGCAAGCTATCACATGTTTTTTTTTATGATTATTTTTTCCTTTTATTTACTCCATTATCTTTCGGACAAAATAGAAAATCCTTTTAAATTGAGAAAATTTTCTCAACCCTTTTTTAAAATACTATTTCAAGTTAATTCTTTATTTTTAATTAGGAAAAAATATGAAGACATTAAAATCGTTACCATAATATACCCTATAAATTCTGCCAAAAAATATTTGTCAACATATTTTATTATTTGCATAAAAAATGTGTGAGTTTGCAATTTTGGTTTAAAAAAAATAATTTATTTTAAGATCTTCGAAAATGATGTTTCAAGCGCACACATCCGTGTTTTATTCTGTTTTGTTTTTTCTGTTGCTGCACATCATTAATTAGCAAACAATATCTTTACTCAGAATAACCCTTTTGTTTTTCATTTTAAGCTAGTATTATCTGCGTCTCAGGTGACATATTAATTTATGTTAAGCCAAAATAATAGAAATGCATTTTAGTTTGGATAAAATGTTCTTGACTGTTGTGAGTTGGAAGGATTTTCTAATCTAAAATAATTTACGAGTATTTTCATAAAGATAATATGTTGTATGTTTGTTAGTTTATGAAATGGTTCTTAGCTGTAAGCTTTAAGAGGTAGAGAAAAAGATAGAGAGAGAAAGAGTGAGAGGGATTACCTGAGTTTATTTAGTATTTGTTGTGCGTCTCATCAATCAATCACAAATGCGTTTGTTACAATTTTGAACAAAACTAAAGTGTTGTTCAACAAGAAGTTTGTTTTCTAAAACAAAATAAATAAAATTTAGATTAATATGATTCGAATTTTTATTGTAATATGAAGAGAATATATGGCAAATGTACAGCCTGACTACGCTGACAGATATCGATTCTTTCATCAAAGTTTTTAATCAATTTTTGACAAAATGGTGGTCATATTTCGTTAAACACATCTCGGATTTTGTCTTTTAAGGCTGAAATCGTTTCGATTGGCTCCATATAGATTATGTGCTTAACATAGCCCCGAAAAAACTAATCCCGTGGTGTTAAATCGCAATATCTGGTTGTCCACTTAAATGCTGATTGTCGTGTTATTGGTTTGCAATAAATTTCTGTGTGACATGTGGCACCTTCCTATAGAAACTACATGTCAATGATATCCACGTCGTTAATAAGGAGCCAAAATTGAGTTGTTAGCATTACGCGATACAGTGACACCTTGGGCATGCAAAGGCTTCCCAATAATCGCTCTAGGATTTTCAGAAGCCCAAATGCGGCAATTTTGTATGTTGACATACACTGACAAGTGAAAATGTACTTAGTCTGAAAAGATGATTTTTTCAGAACCAGGCAGTCGTTCCTGAATGAATTGAGCGAATCTAAGGTAATGTGAATGGTCGGTGGGCTTCAATTCCTGTACCAGTTGAACCTTGCAAGGCTTTAAAGGCAAATTCTTACTGAAAATTTGCCATGTGGTGGTTTTAGATAATCATAGTTGTTGGGAACATCGAGAAATTGACAAATTTGGGTCTACTTCAACACTGTGGCTCACGTAGGTGATGTTTTCAGTTGAACGACCCGATGTTCGCACAGTTTGTGTCGAACCTGTCGACTCAAATTTAATTCTTAATAGTGGTCTCAGAAGGACGATTATGTTGTCCGAAAATATCGCAAATTTTACGAAAAGCAATTTTAACAGAACCAGCATTTTCATGTGGATTTTAATTATTTTAATGCGATTTCCGTGCGAAATTGAATTCATCTAATACGAATATATCAAAAGAGTAAATTTCAAAACTATCAGGTTGGTTTAGCCACAATTGAAAAACAAGCTTCTTGTTAAAAACCCAGATATAAGCGGATTTTACATGACAGTCGCCAGAGTTTTTATTCCGCATGTTAAGAGTGCTTTTCGACTTAATTTGCTCAATGATTTTTTTCGCTCTACACGTCCCCATCTTTACTTGTCGAATTTTAATTTCAATAATCTTTTGCTCTATCTAGTTTCAGTTCTTTAAATATATTTTCTAATTGTGAAATTTTTATTCAAACTATTTTTGTTTCATAATAATTTTAAAACAGCTCAAGTTCACGCTTAGTTTAATTAAAAAATTTATTACGCAATAATTATTTTTTACAAAGTTTCTGCGACGTTTTGTTAAAAAAAAGAGGAAAAACACTAGTAGAACGTAGTGCAACGTTTTCTCAACCACTAATTCAGTCATCAGAATTTTTCACATCTATCAAAGATGTAAATTGCTTGCTAGTAATAAAAAGTAATTAACGTTTATATATAATTCTGGCCCTTACAATTTTTAATTTTATATATCTTTAAACTCCCATTCATGTTCTTCAATTTCGATAAATAAATCAAATTTCCTTACAATGGAAAAATCAGAAATTTTTTTCTTAAACGGGTTTGGTCACATAAAATAATCAGTTTTCTCCTTTTTTTTTCTCCCCTCCTTTCTATCTGTTCCAAAATGTACTGAGTATAATATCAGATATTATACACAACTAAACAGATATCTAGTTGTGTCTAAAATTTCATAAAAATCGATGGAGTGATTGAACCGTGAAACAAACTTATAAAATATATTTCATTGTATTTTCAGAAGAGATGAGAACCATTATTTAAAAATGTTGTTTAAAGTATTCTTATCCATCTGTATTGAGTGTGGAGTAAATTAAATAATTACTAAATCAGTTGATATGCTCTTAAAAACTTGCAACTAGTTGTGTACTCGTATTCGAAGCTGCAAATATTTAAGTTGGTTGCAGATAAATATTTCTCGTTTCATTTGTGTGCAATTAATAATTTATAATTTCATACAAAATGAAATTATTGTAGCTTCAACATCAAAAATTGTCTGCAACAACTGTGTTTTATAGCTCAACATATTTCCTTCATTTCCATCCATTTATATATCCTCTCTGCAAAATTAAGGTGAATTAAGTGATTTACAAGGAGCTGCATATAGCTATAAATCCTTAATAGCGAAAAGTTTGAATTATAAAATACTTCAATTACTTTGAGTGTTGATAATAATGTAGATTTAATATAATTTTCAAAAATTTTTTCTCGTTTGAAGAATATTATATTCTTGTACTAAATAAGAGTTTTTGTGTTCCACAATTAATAATTTCAAAATCCTTTATATCATTTTCTATTAAATACCAAATACCTTAAGTCTACTGTGGCAAGTTATTATGATGTTGAAAAATTAGTTCCCTGCAATTAAGTTTATTGATGCCAAGAAGAAGGTTGTTGTTTTAATTGGTGTTAAAGTAACAGATTTTATAATTCTACCAAGGCCTTATCAATATTTGCTATGCAAAAATAATGCTGTTAGCATATGAATGCTATCGTAAGAGTTTGAAATAAATACAATTGTTCTTGTTTAAATTTTCCTACTTTCAAAAAGTATTCTGTATAAAAAACTAACTTTTCTTTTTTGTTGTTTTTCAAAGCGTAATTATTAAAATTATATTTTGCACAGATAGGATTATTATCGAGAAATTGGGTCGTTAATAACGAAATCACATGTAGTATTGATTGCACAAAATATAATATAATATAATATAATATAATATAATATAAAATAATAGGCCAAAATTGAGTTGTTCCCAGCGTCATCTTCAAAAAGAAAAAATGGCCCAATTACACCTTCAAACCACATAGCACCCCATACAGTGACACGTTGAGGATGCACAGGTTTTCAATAATGGCTTTAAGATTTTCAGAAGCCCAATTTTGCTTGTTGACATATTCTGACAAGTGTAATTGCTCTTCGTCTGAAAAAATGCTTTTTTCAGAAAAACCAGCCGGTTGTTCCTGAATAAATTCAGCAAATCTACGGTGAAGTGAATGGTCGGTGGGCTTTAATTCCTACACCAGCTTTATCTTGTAAGGCTTCAAAATTTTGGATAACTCCAATTGTTGAGAACTTCGATCTTCTTTGGAACTTTTGATCTTCTCACGGCTGCGATGTTGTCAGCTGAACGACCTGGTAGATGACGCATTCGAATTGAGCGTCGACTCGAATTCAGCGACCAAAGTCTTAATAGTGCTCTCAGAAGGAGGATTTATATTGGCCAAAATATCGCGAATTTTACGAAATGTAACTTTAACAGGATCGCTATTTTCATAGTAGATTTTAAATATTTTATTACGATTTCCGTGCGAAATTGATTTCATTCTAACAATTGCCAACGATTCTAATACGAATACGTCAAAAAAGTAAATGTCAAAACTATCATGTTGTTAATGTTGCCACAATTGAAAAACAAACTTTTTGTTGAAAAACCCGCTAAAAAATCCTTTACTTAGTTTCCTTAAACTTCTACTTTGTTTTCTATAATCGCATACACAGCTTAGCTTAAGGAAATTTAAAATTGTATATTTTTATTACTCTCATTAAATTGAATGTTTAATATCTTTCTCTTGATTTAAAAGAGAAATCAACATTTATTTATTTAATAGATTTATTTTAAATAGCAAAAGAATCATTGATGGTTTTACTCATGTTAAAAACAATTCCCAAATAAAAATAATAAAAAAACTATTTAATTAATGCCAGCGGCAACGGATTATATATAATGATGAGTTTTAATTTTATTTTATATATGTATATATATATATAAATACAGATGTGTGTGTATAAGTATGTATGCACGTATGAATGAAATGAATTCATTTCACAGTTCTACCTATAGACCCATTTTTACACTGATTGCTTTTACTGCCACAATAGCAACTTGAAAAACTATAAATTCTTCATGAGGATGTAATTACACACACACATACTAGTTCGTATGCAGAATTTTTCGCACAGTTAAAAAGAGTTTGGCAAAAATTAATGCATTTAATAAAGTAAAATAAAAGCGACCAAGTAACCGATAAAGGTTCATATTGTGGACTAAAGCAAAAAGATCTTATCTGCTTTAAAAATAAACCCAACAAAGGTTACACAGGTTTTTCATTTGATTTCTTTTACAGTTTTAATCTTGAAACAAAGAATGAAAATATTTTCAAATTGAAATGTGTATATAAAGAAATTGCTCATTTGTGATTATTACTATTTTCAAACTAATTAAGTAAAAACTCAATAAAAATTATATACTTATTTTCACTGATGAGCTACTTGAGCAATAGTGAAATTGCAATATGGATGTGCTCTCCCCATTACAATGCATTTCAAATATTTTTATTTTTATTTGAATAAATGTTTTATGAGAATATCATAAGATGTTTATCTTTAATAAATATCTTTTTTCTTTTTTAAACATTTTTTTCAATTTGTTAATAATTATTTTTTTTTTGTTTTCAAAAATATAAAATTTTTTCCTGAAGAAGCTTTCCAAAGGAAAGCGAAATATCGTGAAGAAAAAAATATATAAAAAAGATCTTAAAAAAGAAAACAGATATTTATTAAAGATAAATAAAAAAAGATCGGTTAAAAAAAACAATAAGATGTTTATTTTTTAATAAAAATATTTATTTAAAGGAATCAAATAAAATTGTTTTTATTTTAAATTTAAAAATTTTTTTATTTATTTGTTATTTAACGTTTACAGCTCAAGGTACCTTGAAAGATTTAGTAACCATTCTAACCCGCTTGCTATTATTTTACTAGATGATAGATTGCAAATAAAAATATGAGAAAAAAAATTTGTGATTTAAAAAACATTTGTTTTCATTTCTTATTGCTGGCGATGCCACACAGTGCTGTGGCGATATATCGAAAATAAAAATGAATTTATAATAAAAGACTTGTGTTTAAAAAATTCATTTAAAAAATAATTTCTTTGAATTGAAGTTAGTAAAACGTTTAAGCAGTTTGCTGTTTGCTGTTTTATAGAAATATTTACAAAATCTAAAACTATAATGCGCTTAAAGATAAACTGGTTTCACTTACAAATTTCAATTTATATGCAATTATTTAATTCTTGTTTTAAAAGAAATATTTGCTTGAAAACATCTTGATGAAAATCAACCAAAATATTGCAGTAAGAGTTGCAAAACATGCGTTAGTCAAATTAAATGCATGATAAAATCTAATACAAATATTTGTATAAATTTTAGTTATTGCGGAATCTTAAGCGAAGGAATTTTTTGTACAAACTTACGTACAACAACAGCAAATATTTTGTCACTATGACATTTTCTAAAACTGAATAAAGTGCCTTAATCAAGATTCAGAGCATCGTCATATTTTAAAAATGTATTCCACTATAAAAACTTTTAACGTGTGATTTTGATAAGTGAGTTTCAAATATAAATATTCACACCATTGTACGAGATTCATGCTTTCAGCTATGGTAAACTAAAAAGTTGTTTAACGGGGGTAACAAATTTTAAGCTTTAAATATTTTTTTATACAAATTCATGATTTTAAAGCGATTTAATGTTTTTTCTTGTTTTTTTTTTGTTTTTTAATTCGATGATGTTGAATTGGTATAGGACAGTGATGGGCGAACTACGGCCCGTGGGCCACATCCGGCCCGCCGAGCGTTTTTCAAAATAAAATTAATCACCTATTAAAAAATTATGCCCAAAAAATAAATTTACATTATGTTTTAAAAAAGATATAAATTGACAATTTTAGCAAAAAAATGCGATGTTTTCATATTATATTGTGTACAAACTGTGTAGTTTTCTAGGAAATATTGTACACATAAGAGAACAACAACTTTCTTATACGATATTCCAAGAAGAAACATAAACATCATAAAACACCAACAACTAATATAGAAAACTGAACGTATAACATAACAACAACTATTATATGTGAGATCTAGAAGATTCTTGAATATTCGAGACAACATGCGCAACAAATATAAAAGGGCCAGGCGATGGATTAATCAGCAATCAGTAAAAGTGTAAATCTCGTGACGTAAAGAATAAATTGTGAAGTAAAATTATAAAGTTGCCAACGTACAGTTTTATTTGTGTAATTAAAATAATAAAGTGTATTGTAAATACCCCAATAAATGTCAGTCGAAAATAGAAAGAGAAAAATTGATTCGGAATGTCGAGTATTTCAAGAAGAGTGGACATGGAAGTACTTCTTTATGGAATATAACCAAAAACCTATTTGTCTTATCTGTCAAGAACCGGTAGCTGTACTAAAAGATTATAATCTCGCTAGGCACTTTAATTCAAAACATCTTGGGTCGAAGTACTATAAAATGACAGATAAAGACAAGAAATTTCATTCAGAGAAATTGAAAAGAAAAATATCTAGTCAGCAAATGTTTTTTAAAAATCAAAGAAATGTCCAGCGATCCTCCACGTTAGCTGGTCACATTGTTGCCTATAAAATAACAAAAAGTAACAAACCGTTTTCTGAAGGAGAATTTATTAAGGACGTGTTAATTAGCATTGGAAAAGTATTATGCCCAGCAAAGGTAAAAGATTTGGAATTTATAGGGCTGTCACGTAAAACGGTCACAAAAAGAATTGAAGCGATTGCTTCTAATTTAACCAATCAACTCGATGGACGTCTTAAAAAGTTTAAGTATTTTTCAGTCACTATGGACGAGAGTGTTGACAGGACTGATAGAGCCCAACTTCTAATTTTTAGCAGAGGAGTCGATGAAAACTTTGTAATAACCGAAGAACTTGCTTGTTTGAGATCTTTGAAAGGAAAGATGACAGGAAAAATCGTTTATGGTGAATTTAGAAAGGAAGTGGAATCGCTTAATGCCCCAATTTCCAAATTAATTAATTTAACAACTGATGGAGCACCGAACATGGTGGGAAAAAATACAGGGTTTGCAGGAGTTTATAAAAGTCAGAATCCTGAAAGCGAATCAATTTTTTTACATTGTATAATCTACCAAGATATTCTTCGCAAGGCTGCCTTGGATATTAACCACCTACTAAATATTATTTTAAAATTAATTAATACCATTCGATCCCGTGGTTTGTTATATCGACAATTTCAAGAGACGCTTAGTTTATAATTAAACTGAGTTTAAAATTTATTATCGCATTAAAATTGTTTTGTTGATCAAATTTTTTACATGAAACATTTCCTGATCGATAATAGCCTTCTTATTCATATGCAAACGATATTTGGTGCTTCGAAATCTTATTAAAATGGTCTTAGAATAACGATACATTGAAATTGTAGCTAATGTCTGAGTGTAACAAAAATTAATTAACAGCAGCGGCTATTCTTTTGTTTAATTTTTTTTTTTTAATTATTTTATTTATAGTTTGATTTTTTATTTTTTATTAAATTTTTTTTTTAAATAACGTATGTATGTATCTTACATATGTGTTATATAATATTATTTATTAAATAGTTCTGTTTCAATAAAACCTCCACACCCAGGAGACAGAACAGACTGCAAATATTAAGGAATAATTGTAATTCATTGTCCGTACACAATGACTTTTCACTAAATGTGATATAAAGGTAAGTTAGGCACCCAACATTTCTTTTTAGTGTGTTTTTATTGAATAAATTTTGTAAATAATAATTTATATTATTTGAGTGAGTAAAATCATAAAATAATTATTACTCTTTTTTTCAATTATTTGTATTAGACTATACCATAAAAATCTAAGGACGATCGCAAATTACACTATATTTCCGACAATTTCTGTTGGACTTCCAATTTTATCATATAAAAGGTGATTTAAAAAAAAAAAAACTCGAGCCTTATACCACACTTAAACAACTTTAACTTTAACATAAAGTTGGTGTTAAAAGAGATGAAATGTATGAAAGTAGCTAAATTGCGATGGAAAGTCTTTACCGGAAGTTGGTTAAAGTTGGTAAAACATAATAATACAAATTATGTATAATGCAACTGGTGCATAAGCAGATGCTACGAGAGATAGATGAACGAACTAAATGTGTGACAGTCGGAAGAATTACCGAAAATTCCACGATAAGTGGGGTGAAATTATTCCAAGATTGACTTTCATACAGAAACCATCCGACGATGCCTTAAAGGAACCATTTGCGTTAACACGTTGCCAGAAAACACCATTTGTTAGTGATGCCAATAGAAAGAAGAGGTTGAGGTTGGATAATGCACTCAAGTAATAAGACATTAATCTAACTGATACAAACTTCTGTGAATGCGTAATTTTTACCGACGAGGGTAAAAGTTCGGTGGCGATGGTTTAGGCAAGGTAAAGAAAAAACCTTATTCAGCTTTGGCTACTAATCTAAGAGCTACTGTCAATAGGGAGGAGTATCTGTCATGGAATTGGGCTGCATGTCGGCAATTGATGTTGGAAATTTAAATTTTTTAGATGGAATAATAAATGCGAGCATGTGTTTGAACATTTTTGAAAAAGCGACTGCAATCAGCATGTAAATTTTGATGGATTGAATGGGTGAAGATTAAAAGCTAAAGAAGGGCCAACGAGCTATTGAATAACAAACAGAACATTATACACAGCTGTTAATTACTAATCGAACACAGACTTTTATGAGAATAGTTCAGTGCTTTTGTTTAATTTTATTTAAAGTTTATTAATTTAATTAATATTATTTGTAAAATTAGAGTTAAATTAATTTTTTTATTATATTTGCTATTGATAATATAATAAATAAAGAACAAGAATAAATTAAGTTTTTGATCCCGTCCGTAGAATTAAGTGCCAAAGTGTACATAAAAATAAATATAAATAAATTTAACATTTTATAATTTATTTTAAAAATCATAAAAACAAAGTTAAACTGTTATTCGTATAAATATATGTTGTGATATTTGTTATCTTAAGTTTTAAAAGCACAATTTTTTATTTTGGAATTTTGTTTCTTCTTATCCATATAAGCATAAGAGTTAGAAGTATTATTACTTATCTGTAGGGGTTGGATAAGGAAATAACAATAACATAATAAAAAGTATGTCAATATTGTTTTTATGATAAAATTCTCTTCCTGTTGTCTTCGCTTCTTTAATACAAAGCAACGTGAACAACTTTTATGAGTATTTAAATAAAATAAACATTCATTCATTCCTTCATACATACACACATTCATTTATGTATATGTACATGATATTTATCTGTATATTTATATATAAATATAGCACCCAGTGGAATTTGTAGTTGCACATATTTGACACAATACATTTTGAGGCATTAACAATACATATATAACGAAACAATATCCTTTGATAACAAGGTGTATTATGGCTTAACATTTATTCCCCTGTGCACGATAGCACACACACATAAATGCTTAAATACGTATACGAGCTTTGAATCAATAAGCACAAAAAAGATAATGGCAGCTTTGCATATAGTTCTTTCGAATAATAAAACACAATGTGTATTTTCGAAATTATATTAAAACTAAATTAAAATGACTGGATACCTCTGTTATCTCATAAATATCTACTCTAAATATATATATTTTTTTAACTCTACATATGTATAAATATGATTGTTAAGGCCACAATTAAACAACATTAAAAAAAATATATATTTTTTTGTATTATGAATTTAGTAGAAAAATGTGAATTATCATTTGTTTAATCTGTGTTAAGTTTTCTTTTTTATTATTGCCGCATTGAAAATGGATTTCTTGATAAGGAACCAGAAGACACAATAAAATTTCCCATTACTGCCATTATTAATTTTATTGCCCACTAGTTGCTAAGAATCGGCAGATACAAGACATAATAAAGTTTTATTTATGATAATGAGTGAAAATATTTGGGAAAGAAGAAAGTGATACCGTTGATAATTGTCAAAGTGTTCATATTGAGATAAATTGAGAGACGAAGAAGACATTATTTGGCTTAATTTGTGAAAAGGAAGAATTATGTCGCTTTCTGCACTTTTAAACTGAAAAGCATACAAAATACACAAATTGACGTTTATGCAGATGAAAGCCTACAAAGTTATTGCTAAATGGAACATTATTAATTGATTACCATGGAGTACAGCTTTGTATAGTTTTATATTAAGAATAATTAAAAATACAAATATGGGTTTCATTAAGAATGTTGATGAATTAAAAATTATTTAGTGGCAGAAAATTAGTGAGTTTTTAAAAATTTTGCCACTGCTATTGAATTAGAAAAGAAACCGGAGGTAGTAAGAGTGGCAATATTTTTAAACGCGATCGGTTTGGAAGCTATAATACTACCTCAGTGAGGCAGTTAGAGGAAAGTGTGATGAATTCACAAAAACTTTTGAAGAATCCTGTAAACAAAAATGCAATAAAGTTTACGAGAGTTTCGTATTCAATAACAGAAATCAAGCAAATGGTGCACCATTTCATGATTTCCTAACGATATTAAACAAAATAATAATAAAAATAAGATAATATTTAAATAAAAATAGATATATAATTTTGTAAGGCTATTTGTAATGAAAAAAAAAAACAATAACTAATACTGTAAGAATCACATTAAATTATAAATATCTATATTTCACTACTTAATTTCTTTAAATAAAACTGTTAACCTAAAAATAAATTTCAGCAAAAAAAAAATATTGCATTCTCTTTAAAGATAATAAAGTCTTTTATTTAAATAGCACGAAGTAAATTGTATTTTAGAACTATGTTTTATTATGTAAATATTGCGTAACCCTAACTTTCTTTTCAACGTTTTTTCGTATGTATACGTAAATTGTATTTTGCCCTGCGAACAAATTCTTTTATTTTAATCTGCTTAACAAATATTTAATTTAAACTTCAATATAAATTTCTATAAAATTTGAATACACAGAAATGCTGGTTTTGAAACAAAGCGAGTCCTTAAGACGACAAAGAATTCTAAGAACTCAAATAAAAACAAAAAAAAAATGAAGTACCAAAAAATTGCTAATTTTTCCTGTTTGATTATTTAAAACGAAAATGTTTACTATTGTAAGGCAGGGTGAGAAATAATTGTTGCTAGAGAAATTTCAATAATCAAAGTTTATTTATGAGCCCTTTTTGGTAAAAATACTGTTAAAACTAAATTTTTAAAAAAAGGAAACAAATATTCTTCATTCGATATATTAACGGCAGACTTCATACCGCCTCATCGATAAATTAAAAGCAAAACTTTTCTATAACATGAACTTTTCTTTAGATTTTAGTTTGAAATTCATTACAATTCAAATTAATATATCTTTAGTAACATATACAACACAGATAACATATAGATGGCCAAGTTTTATTTTTATAATGTTGCTTCTAATAGTTTACGAACGTTGAAAAGCTACAAAATGTTTTAGAACAGTCTAAAATACTGGCTGTTTATAAGTTTTAAATTTGATATTGACAGTCACACTCAGTTACGATACAGTCTGTTAATTAATTTAAAGCTTTCTGATAAATTGTCAGCTTATTTCACATCTAAACACACACATATATATATGATCAACCCACAGAAAAAGGAACCTTTTGTATGTCATATTGGCACAACTGTGTGATTCGATTTACATCCGCGCCTGGCCATGAAGCCTTAATCAGATGGTGGACCGAACCACTGCATAATTTGGGACGTCATGCTCGTCCTAGGAAGCCGAAGCCATAATTCTATGCAACAGAACTTTCTAGTTGCAACTTCGATGATTCCAGAGCAGGGCTGCAAATCATCACTCCTTGCTTAAGAGTTGGAGACTTTCCAACTCCTGTCCAGAACACATGTCTAGCATGCTCACTGGATCTGGGAACATTTCACCAAGTAGGTGTTATTAAAGGTTAAATGAACCCGGCCACCATAGAACCATAGACTGATATGGGGCCGCGAAACCACAACCACCACGATACTCCCATATAGGGGCCAACCTCAATAATCAGCCAGAGAACTATTATAAGTCTAAAGAGACAAATAATGAACTCTGCGGCTCACTAATCCCCGTGGAAATAAAGTGGAGTTTCCAGTTAACCGCCTGCCTGTCTTCAGGGGACTGGGCTCCCTTTAAACCCCAGTTGCACTGTGTCTAGATAGTAGAATATTCTATAAAGACCATATTTATATGCCCCTGGGGGGAATGTCATATTGGCACAATGTGCTTGAGAGCACCAAAGGGGCCTACTGTGCATACTAAGGCGTGCTAAGGCGTAGAAGTGAACTCCATACCTTTTGGTGTACCGCCAGATCGTAGGTCCTCTTATCTCCTATGCTTTTCCGGCTTGGCTTGGAACTTCTTCTGCCCAGAGATGAAAGAGACGGATCTCAGTTGCGTGGAAAACGCCTTGGTAAGAGAATTTTTTTCTCGGTCTTTAAATATGGAGGGCATTTAAATGGTAAAGTACCTTTCTCCGGTAGGACTTGTTGACCCTGGGTGGAGCTGGACTTCTTTATGAGGGTGCAGACCTTCTATTTTATCATAGAAGAGTATATTCATGGAGTATAGTTGCCGCTGTATACAATACTACTCAAAAACTTATTTTATTTTTCATTATTTTTTTTGTCTTGTGTTCTTTCGTTTTCTTTCATTAGTTTGTAATTAGTTTAAAGTTGAACAGCTTCCGTGTTTAATTAAATTACCTCCCATTTTTCCATTTTTGGGGAATTTGTTTTTAAACGTTTTTAACTTTTCATTTTATTCTAAATCGCTGTACAAACAAATGTACAAAAATTATTATTTGATAGAGAGTTAGAAAATATTTTAGCATGAAAGACATATTTTTTAGTATATTTTTTATAATGATTTTATGGAAAATAAATGAGTTAAATGGAGTTGAACAACAAATATACAAAAAATAGCATTATTTTACATAACCATTCAAACATAAATTTTAATAAGAAAATATTACAAAAAATTGAAGTTTTAATTAAAAATATGCAATAAATGTTTATAACTTTGTGCTGCCACTACTTCGTGCCTTCAAATAAAGAAATATAATTTATTATCAACTGAAACATACAATTAGAAAATGTTCATGAAAATATTTCAACAAAAGAATTCTTTTTATAATAAAAGCCGTGAAAGTCATTTAACTGATGTGCTATTTTAAACATGTCCTGCGAATCAATAAATACAAACTTTGTGTTCGATTAAAGAAAAATATTGTTTAAAATTCGCAAGCACGTTTTATTCATTTATTTTGACAAATATCATACCATCCACTTTGTTCAGACGGGTTATTGTATCGTAGTTTAGTAAAGAATGGCATTCCCAGTGGACTTTTTTAATTAAGGATTTTAACAGAAATATAAAAGGCTTACAAACATTTATTCTTCCAATCTAAATTTCTCTTTTTTTTCTTCGCCTTTAATTGTTTGGCTAGCAGATTAATGCGAAATACAGAACTACAGAATACTGTAGTGCCATTGGGATTTTTAATATGAAACATTTTATGTGCTGTGCTAAACTATTTAGTTGTAAGCAACTCCCCAAGATTATTGAAGCCATTGATAACTTCTTAACTTTTTCTTCACTAAACGCTTTAACGTAGAGTATATTTTTTTAACACTCACCGTTTAATAAATTGTGAATACATTAATATCAATTTAAAATATTTTCAGCTAAAGCATCTCATACTCTTCGTTTAATTGATGACATTAATCATGACATTTTTTCTTTCTTAAAATGTAAATACTTTTTTTTTCAACTGAATATTTATTATGCATTGAAGTATGAAAATTTTACAATAAATGATTTTCTTTAGTTACCTCATTTACATTTATTTTGTGTTAATAACAAAGAATTTGCGATAACATTTACAATTGCCATCAGCCAGACTTGTGTTAATACATCTGAAGTGTTCACAAATTATAAATTTAAAGTCATTTAAGGGATAATAACCTGCAACGATGGCTGCTAGTATTACAACTTCAATGATAAATGTTTATTTTTATTGTAAAAATTTCCTTTTATTGCGAAGAGCCATGTAATTTGTGTAACACTGAGAATTAACAGCTTTGAGGTTTGTGTATTTAAACGTGTTTATTTTATTATTATTTTATTTTTTATGGTTGTTTTTTTTTTTTTGCTTTTGATTACAATTTAAAATAAGATTTAAAATTGAAAATGAAAGTGTAAGAAAAATTATTCTTATCAAAAACCTTTAAATCTTGTACGATTTGAACAAAATTTGTTAATCTAATATTCAGAAATAAAAAGATTTGAATTTGACAACTAAAGCAATGGTTATTTGTTATTTGCTTCGAGTTAAATTTTTTTTATTTAATTAATTTGAAAAAGTTGTGATTTTTAATAAAAAATTAATTAATCAAAACTCGAAAAAACAGCATTGAGTGTTAGGAAATATTTGGTATTAAATTTAAGATGCAGATTGCTCACGTTAGTGGTGAAACAAATTAGGTTTTCAAGTCCAAATTCTTTAATAATACAACTATTTCAGAGGCTATTTGTATTAGGTTTTTTTAATCCTTTTCTGATTAAAAAGCAGAACACAAACTTGTGCTTATCCAGTGTATTGTGACGACCAAAAGTCGGCAGGCTTGTTTTTGGATCACATGGCAATTAGACTCTATATATATTTTTCACACTTATTAATTTTTTTACTGTTTTTTTATTATTATCAAATGAATTATATTATATACTTGTCATATTTTCAAATTATATTTATTATTTGTTTGATGAAATATTTTAAATCATAATGTATTAATTTTAAAAACAAATAATAGCCGCTAAAAAGCGCCATCTATTAACACGAGGATACATCCGTGAGAAGAACATACCATTAAACACAACCCTAAATAGTAGCAATCACCTATAGTTTAGTGGTATGGGTGTGTATGTGTGCCTGGCAGGAACTTATAAAAGCGAGATAATTACGTATTTGAGAAGAGTTGGCCACGGGCAAGCAACCGGGCAAGACTTCTTTTAAGTGAGTTAGAATTTTATTCAACTTAATTAAAATAGTCTTGCGAATAGGTTTAGCTCAGTTAGTCAGAGTCAGAATTTTATTCGACTTTGAATTAATTGAGTATAGCTCAGGTCTACGGTCAAGCAAGTGCTGTCGCTACTTCATCTGGCCAGAATTTTATTCGAAGCCCAGAGCCAGGCCACGCTTTGTTCAGCAAGGCCAACATTTTATTCGTCTTAGCTGGATAAGATCGTCAAAAGGCTAACACCAATTTCGACGTGGAGAGGTTGTCTCAGAATCTTATTCGTGACAACCGCGACAAGTCAAAAACTGGTGGACAGGCAAACTGTTCTGCTCAGACTGGACCAGAATTTTATTCGCTCTAGTGTGAGAAGCAGTAGGCTAGCCGGCGGAGAGTGGAGACGAAAACTCTTTAGGCCACGAAGCGGTTGATCATCGTTGGCGTAGTGGTGTAGTTTAATTATAACTTAGTTAAAGAGTGAATTATAATAAAAGAAATATTTTTTTATAAAACAAAAGTGCCTCCTGTGATTAGTGAAAACATTTTTTTTGTAACGAACCATGGATGCCGCGAGCTTTACGTTTCGTTACAGTATAAATTCCTCAACTATTATAATTTTATTGGTCTTTATATTCCCAGTTTAGATATTAAAACTAATATAATACAGGATGTCCGCCGAGAAGGTATAGTACTTTATTTTTCCGCCATTTTGGTAAGCATTAGTTTTGACAGTTCATATTAAGCAGCTGTGAAGTAGATACGTGGCAAATTATTATGGAAAAATATTCCAAAAACCAACGTTTTTTGATCGAAAGAGGGCCTATATGTACTGCAAAATCGGCTAAAAACATTAGTGCTGCTCAAAAACGTGTCCATAAAATTCCATCAGCGTGGTCTTCAAATGCCTCAATTTTGCAAAAGGATTTGCATTTGTTTCCATACAAGATTTAGTTGACACAGGAGCTTCTTCCACAAAACCATTTACGTCGCCGCACGGTGGCTCAGAATCAATTTTCATTGGCCAAAACCTATAATTTTTCTTGACATGGATTCTTACAATTTTTATGCAATCACAAAGGAAACAGATCAGAACTTAGGTAGCCAAAAAATTTTTGGTAAAATATTCATAGTAGTAGGCGTGGCATGCTGCTAAAAGCAAAGAATTTAAGTTAATTTAGAAATAAAAAAAATTGTAATATTTGATCTCATTTTTGAAAACTGTTATTGATAATGGGCTGCGGTTTTTTTTGTTATGTTGGGTGGACTGTTGTTTTTCACAAATGGTTTTTGAACACCCTGTATAATTTGTAGTTAGAGTGTTATATAATAAATTTGAAACCACCATATATTCGTAAAATTTGAAGTTGAACAGTGTATAACTTTTGAAGGACAAAAAAGGACAAAAAATCGAAACCACCCAAAGAAAGGCAAAAGTATTTTCTTTAAGCCTATATATACCTTTGCAACCGCCCGGACCCGCACGTAGAAAATTTTTTTTATTTTAATGAAAATACTCAAAATTTTTACAAACAAAATTCTATTAAAATTGCTAGTAAATTTACTATTCATTGCCATAAATACAAATTGCAGATAGCAAAACGTAGGGAAAAAGAGAGGAAAGTTATTAGTGGTATAAATATTTCTTCAAATGGTTGAAAAACTTCCTGCAATTTTGCATGCATTTTTGCACAGATGTTTCAATTACCTGCTAAAAATTATAAGAAAAATTGTTTAAAATTTATTTTAGTAAAGTACAGATATATAAAGTACAATTTATACCCATCATAACATCACATAACTGCAGCTAAAAAGAAACGTTATCCTCCAAAGGATTCTATCAAAATCACACAAATTTCGGTACAGTTACAACTGCAAGCTCTGCTTGATCATACAGCCGAAAGGTTGCTACAATCACTTAAAGGAAGTGAGTTGAAAAAAATCTAAACTGCAATTTGACTCTTTTTTTGTAAATGGGGATGCGGTGAATCTTTTGGCCAAAAACAATATAAAAAATTTTTATTTGAAGATATTTCTGACATAGATATGTGCCATTGTGATTAATAAAGAATTTAGAAGACTCGGAACCTTCGTCCAGCACAATGCAAACAAATTGCATTTGGAGAAACTATACTCCATCGTCTACGAAATACTGCAGACCAATAAAATTTGAGTGTAAAAAGGCAACTGGTGATACCATTAAGAATGAAGTAAGTGAATTAGAGCTCAAATTTCAACACTAACACCATTAGAGTTAGAGATATATGAACAGACTATTAAATTGAAGTAACAATTAATACTTTCAACGATAGACGGAAAAACTGCTCAGGTTTTGACTGATACAAAAGCTTCATCCAGCTTTGTTATATATAAAGCAACATCAAGTCGGTTAAACAAAGATCCGACAAAGTCAGTAGATAGTATGATGCATTTGAATTAAGATTATCACCGCTACATGCGAGGATAAGATTTATGGAACATGTACTGAAAATTAGCCATGATTTGGACTTTGGATCTTCAGGATCAGTAAGTTATAATGACATTAACAAAGAGAAAAGAAAATTGCAAAAGAAACAAGTTCAAGATGAATTTCTCAAACACGGGTTAATTATAGATCAACCAAGACAAGGATCAGGCAATACAAACTATGGCAATACCACAAGAAGATTCTTTTTGGATACCGAAACTACATCTGGTATAACAGGTGTTGATATAGATGTTATTTCAAGCAGAACATAGGATATTTACAGGAAATATTCCAGCAAAATGAATAATAATTATGATTTGCATTTAATATTTGAATGAAAAAAAGTATACAAATATTAATATTAAATGTTATTTTATTGATCTACAATCTATTTATGACTATAAATAAATATATAATTAAAAAAAATTAAGTTACACTGTTTTATTTCAAAATTAACCAAACACTAGAAAATATGTAAGCATTGTTAAGAATAATTTTAATGCAGCGCGCTGTACCGATCTTAATAAAACCTAAACTCGATGAAAGCTTAAGATGTTATCTATTGACTAAAAAAAGAATTTCTAAAAAATCTTTGTTAATTAAAAGGTTACAGAGTTTTGGCCAAAGAAATACGATTCTGAGCCACTGTGCGACGTACATAAGCCAATAGGATGTTGCAGCTCGCTCATGGCAACCCTGATTTTCATGAAAAATTCATAGCGAGTGAGGAGACACATTTTCATTTGAATGGATATGTAAATAGACACAATAGTCAGCTCTGGGGAATGGGAAACCCTCAAATTATTCAACAGTCACCTTTGCATCCATTAGAAGTGATAGTCTGGGGTTCAATTTGGTCAGAAGGAAGCAACCTTTGAAAATGAAAACGACGTAAAGGTAACTGTGAATGCCGAGCAATAGCGAAATATGATTGAAAACTTTTAAATGCCACAACTACATGCTTTGGGCTTGATTAACATGTGCTATCAAGAAGACATTTGAAAATTAAATAGGTTTTCACTGAAAAGTATTTAATTATAAATTTAAGGTTTTGTTTTTTTTTGTGTTAGTTCTTTTATTTTGCAATCTGTTTACAGTAAAAATATTAAGCAAAATTTATAAATAATTTAAAAAAAAAAACTTATTTTATTAAGATCCAGTGAACTCAACAAAAGTTACAAAATAGTAAGTGCGTAAACTTAACTATATTCTGAAGAGTCAGTCAAGAACATGTAATCTTTTCAGTCTTCGTATCTCCTCACTATCATCCAGAAGTGAAACAGCTAATAAGTTAGAATGGTTGCTTAATCTATTCAAATATTTTTCACTAAAATTATTGATCACTTCCTTTATTGTTGGATCATTGTGCATTTGTCAATAACCGCAACGTTTTAGATTGATATCTCTGAAGTATTTCAACGTTAGAATTACTCGTTGTGCCCCAGAGTTGAAGGCCATAAGTCCAAACTGGCTTTAAAATTGTTTTGTATAAATTTATTTTGTTTTGCAGACTCAGTTCTGATCTTAATTTCAAGAGCCAATACATTTTTCTTGTTTTAATATCTAAGGACTTTCTTTTAGCTTTGACATGATCCTTCCATGTTAGTCTTCTATCCAAATGGAGGCCTAATTATTTTACCTTATTTAATTTTGGAATAATATTTCCATAGAACGTAAGTGATGGACAATCACCTTTTCTTAGCGTGAAAGTCACATGAGATGATTTCTGGGAATTTATTTTAATATTCCATTTTAGTAACCATTGCTCAATCAGAGTTAACTGCATTTGCACCATTGCAGAGGCTTCTTGTGGGGACTCATTCGCATACAAAATAGCTGTGTCATCGGCATAAGTGGCAATGGTTAAAATATCATTTATGGGCATATCCGACGTGAAAATTGTATATAGGACTGGACCCAGAACACTTCCTTGAGGTACTCCTGATAAGATAGTTCCAAATTCAGAATCCTCCCCATTAACATAAACATAGAATCGTCTATTATGTAAATACGATTTAAAAAGCAAATAAAATGGAGCGGGAAGTAGATGTTTAAGTTTATATAGGAGACCACAATGCCATACTCTGTCAAATGCTTGACTGACGTCCAAAAACACCGCTGAACAATATTCTTTATTTTCCAATGCATTAGTAATAATATTCACAATGCGATGACACTGTTCAGGAGTATAATGCTGATCTCTAAAGCCGAATTGGTGGTCAGGTATAATATTCTGGGAATCGAGGATTGGCAGAAGTCTCTTTAACAGAAGAATTGGCAATAAACTTATTGGCCTATAAGAGGATACTTCACCTTCCTAATTATAAATTTAAGGTTTTTCTTTTTAATTTAATGCCAATTTTTTGAGATTTTCACTACACAATATGTTCCTCGTCTGTTAATTATTAACTATTCTAGTAATATCACATGGAGTTACAGTTATATTTCATTTATAAATAAGGAAAACTTTCTAAAAAAAGGTTCTTGTACCCATTTGATATTCAATAATGCACTGCAACATGTTAATCAAAATCACAATAAGAATGATTGTAGTTACGAAACGCACTTATTCCTTATAACTGCCAATATGGCCATATGGTCACAGTCCACAAACTAAGCAGTTGTTTCTGAATAACAATTTTTTTTTTGGAGTAAAAAGGAAGCAACCAGTTTTATTATTATAACAACATGAAAAAATATTGTAAATATTTGCATAGAATTTACTAACAACATTTGTACAGCTAATGTGCAATCCGGCAACTAAATACACCAACAAAAGTTTATAAAATGAACACACATTTTTGCATATTTAAGAGATATTTTAAAATATCTCAATTATAAGTATTTGCTGACTTTTCATTTAATGTCTTTTAACAAATAAATGTTTTTACTTTACTGAAATTTACACATTTTCTATAAACGAAGAGAATATGTTTTTTCAATTAATAACATTCCAGCTACCTTTTTGATTGCATTTTTCTGCATTTTTGTCATATTTGAAACTGAGCTCTACTGTGTTTATTTTTCTTTTAATAAAATTTTGTGAAAAAATAAATATATGTTTTACTCATGTCTCAAATAGACAATTGCAATCAATGTATGTATTTAAAAAATAAATAGTTTTATTACTCGACACAAAATAATTTAATATTTTTCTTTTTTTATTGTATTTATTTTTTAAATCTGCAAAAAATAAGTCAAATAAAAAATGTTTATTTAAACAAGTGGAAACAACAAAAAATTTCATTCTTTTTAAATTATGGCCAACATATATTTTTTTTAAGTTCCTTTTAAAGCTTTGTAAGATTTTTGTAGTTTCCAACTTTAAAATGCTACAGAATGTTAATTTAATAAAACTAATTTGGAAAGCAAAATATTTTAAGCAAATTTAATAAAAGTTTTTTTTTTAATATTGTTCTCAAAATAATGTGCTTAAATATTTAATGAAAATGTTTATAGAAAAATCAGAACTGATGAAAATTTCCTACAGCAATATTATAATTGATGTTAAATTATTATAGAAAAATCAAGACATGAAAATCATAGCCGCCAAAATAGAAATTTTTTTTAGTCAAATCATGACTAAAAGAGTTCGGTAAAATATGTGATGAAATTTTTTAGCAGGAAAATCATGGCTAATGAAAAATTTTTATAGAAATTTTCATAACATGAAATATTTCTGCAGAAAAAATACGCCTGATAAAATAACGTATACAGAAATTATGACTGATGGTAAAATATTATGAAAATATCATGACATAAATTTTGTTTTTTGTCAAATAACCCACAAATTTTTTATAAAAAATTATGATAAAGAAGTTCTCTTTAAAAAGCATCTCTTACTGCCGTTCTTTTCAAAATATATATATTTTTTAAAAACACTTGATATATTTAAATATTGAATTAGCAGGAAAATCGTATCAAGAAGATGTTTAAGAATTATACTCGAGCGAAGACGTGCCATTTACGTCAGGGCTTCAAACAAAACTGAACTTTTCATAATTTTTAATATTAAATAAAAAGCATAAAAGAATTGAAAGGAAATAACCTTTTGATTTATAAAATAAAAATCACAAGAAAATAAAAATCTTAAATTATACTAAAACAATCTTTTTTCACATCCTCAAGAATTGCTACAATTTGTATTTTAACCAGCAGACTTCTCTTTAAGGCGTAAAAGTTATTTATGTAAGAAAATATTATTTTTAGCAAAAATTTTATTCATTTATAAATGCTTATTTTCTATTGAGAGATAAAAATAAAACACTCCCGTCTTAATGTTTCAGCATTTTGTAACGAGCAAAGTTTTAGTCATTTGGACATAAACTAATTAGATGACATAGAAACAAAATAGGAATAAGAAAGAAAATATTAACGCCGATTAAAATTTATTACTCTTTTATGTCTCTTATAATAAAATTTATTTTGCCAGGAAGGCCATTTGTAGATAATTAATTTATATAACATATTTTACAGAGAGTAACTTATGTATGTATGAGTGCAATTTTATTTTATTCAAAGGAAAATCAGTTTAGGTTTTGTTGAGTAAAATATGTGCGATAACATTTTGTCGAGGTATTTTAATTAACTTCCTGATTTATAAGAAGATGAATCGCCTCAATTAAGCTTTAAAAGTTGTTACTTTTGAATGGTGAGATTCTAGGAATTTTGATTTATAACAGTGTGTGAGTTTTCATTGCAAACGAGTCATATCAAACAATTTTTCGTTGTAGCTGAAATCTCAATTCAATTATTTGTTTTCAATACTTTTTTTTATCTGTAACTGTCTCTGGTTTAATGATTAAGTTTAATTTTAATAGTTTCTTTGATGCCTACCTTGATCGAGATAATTCAAGTGATTGTCATCAAAACACTTATTTTAGCATAAGACTATGGCCATTTAAAAGTTTAATAAGCATAAAATGATAGCTTGTGATAGCAGGGTGTCCGTCGGGAAGGTGTACTACTTAGTCTTGACAGTTCATGTGTGGCAGTCGTGAAGTAGACACGCGGTTAATTTATTAAATTAACGATCATCATTGATCACTGTGATGATGAGAATATTACGTGAAATTTTTGGGAGAAACATCGTGCCAAAAAAACGTTATCGTGTAGTGTATGATTTCGAAGTAAGAGGGTCTGTAGGTGACAGAAAGTGTTCAAAACAATCCATTAACCTCAATTCGACGCGGTGCTGAGGAGCTTGGTCTTCAAAGAACAACTTTGGCCACAATTTTGCACAAGGATTTGCATTCATTTCCGTATAAGATTCAGTTGACACAAGAGCTTCTTCCACACGACCATTTACGCCGCCGTACATGTGTGTAATTTGGTCAGGAGAAATCATTGGACCTTACTTCTTTGACAATGAAAATTGCGTAATGGTAACTGTGAATGGGGAGCGATATCGTGATATGATTGAAAACTCTTTTACCGCGACAACTGTATGCCTTGGACTTGATTAACATGTGGTATTAACAAGACGGTGCCACATTGCATATAACCAGGGTTACAATGGAATTACTGCTAGACCTCTTTCCACAACAAGATATTTCACGATCGCTTGATTTGACTGCTCCAGACGTCTTTTTGTGGGGATATCTGCAAGGGGAGGCTTATGCAAACAACCCAGAAACGCTTGAGCAGCTTAAATAAAATATTCGTGATGCAATTAATGAAATACCGCGTGAAATGTATGAGAATGTAATGAAAAATGTGCTCAAAACGTCTTGCATTTGTGAGGCAAATAGAGGCGGACAGTTATCTGATATTGTATTCTATACATAATTGGCGACATTAAATTGTTCTCCATTTGATATTTTACAGTGGTGAGTGCTTGTTATCATTTTCTCTGCATATAGCTGTAGCTCTAATATAACTAAAAACAAAATAACAGAAATTGTTAGAACTAAAATATCTCATTAAGCCTTAAATTTTAATTTCTTGCCATTTCATTAGATTTAGTTTAAAAAATAGCCAATAATATAAAGTCGGTGTTCAAATTTCCTGCCCCGTTAGTAAATAATGAAATGACAAACCCGTAAATTCCATTACTCGAAAGTCATAAAGTCATAACTAAATCAGAGAAAAGGGAATGTGATAGAAAAATGGACGAATGTTTTAGCCATAACTTACGCCTTGGGTACGGAACTACAAAAATAACTTTGTCTAGTTATACAATATATTCCTTGCATTTTCTTTAGATTTTTTATAAAAAATGTTACTAGAAACCCTGCAGCAATAACACTTACTACTTAGTAGAGTTATGTAGCGAAATGCGTATACGATATTGTAGCCACAAAATTTTACTGCTAATAATAGCTAAGACATTGCAGACACATTAAACTTTCGGCATTCGCTTTACATTTTGTGCTTTCTAACCATTCAGAAATAAAACCTAAGCGTTTATTTAATGCGATTAAACACAAATATTAATTAATTCAGTTAATGAAGTCATAAATAAATTTATTTTATCCGCCCTAATAAATAAGAGCCAGAAGCAGGGAAATGCTTCCTTATTTTTTCTTAAGTTAACAAATAATTGAATTATTCCATTAATAAAGAAATTATGCGGTGAAGCAAATGAAATTAAAATATTTTCGGTGAATTTGATAAACGTTACTTAACAAAATTTACATCAACATGCTCGTATACGTGCATGTATGAACATGTTTTACAAACTTTAAGGCACCAGTCGCAACGATTACAAAAGAAGTAGCAGAATCCAAAAAGGTTGAAGAGCTGTTTACAAAATAAAGAAAACAAGAAATACAAGAGAATAATTTTAGGGTAAAAGGTTTAACTTCATTAGTAATAAATTGTTAAATTAAAAGTCGAAACTTGTTGCTTAAAGTACTGTTGCCTGATTGTATTCTTATATCTGATTTCTTATTTTGGTCTCTAATGTAAGTTGGCATGTCTGCCGAAATTGTCACTTTACAGTATGCAATATTTGGTCACAAACATATTTGCATAACAACGTCTGGCAAAAGCATTAAAGGCTCAACTATAATATGCATAATCTGACTTAAGCTAATGCCAAAAGTTGGACGAAAAGTCTGTCAAATGTTTAAGCGAATCAGTGAAAACTTTTAGGTGGCTGTATTGTACTTATATGAATATAGAAAATATTAGCCACAGTTGCATATTTGTTCTACTCGTACTTTTGCCAAAAAATAATTTCGTTCTAAATAAATAAAATTTATTATCAAAAAGCCGTTTAATAATCATATTTTGTATACTTAATACTATTCTTATACAAATTTATAATTTTTTGTTAATAGTTTTAAGAAAATTACGAAAGAAAAATTGCACATATATCGCTGTATGTATAACTTTAGGTGCCCCTGTAGGCTAGTAGGTAGTGTACTAGCTTGTTAATATGGGGGTTGTGGGTTCGATTCCCAACGAAGACCTTGGTTTTTTTCACTACAAAAATAAAAATTGACTGTCGGTGGGGCTGCTCAGCGATGAAGGCATAGTCACTGGTCGCTGTGCTGTCTTATATACGGCAGTTAATTTCCGACTATCGTGCTACTTTCACCACCTGTTTCATCTATTCTCTATCCCTTTCCTAAAGAAAGTAGCACGCTACTTGACTAAATAGGCATTGTTTCCTGAAGTGCTACTTCTTTATATCAAAAAAAAAAAAAAAACTTGGGCCAAAAGTACTAAAAACAATAAAAAATTAAATTTTATTGCAAATTGTGTGTTACAAAAAATGGAAAAGAAAATAAAATGTTTAAAGGCGCTCGTTCCTTTGAATTACCGTTATAATAAAAAGCGTCTCTTTTTCATATAAACTATTTTTTCTCAGTACATTTTCTATTAATTCTATTAAAATCAGCTGTTTCCGTACGGAATGTGCGATCAGTTTCGTATTCTGCACAAGCAATTGACATTTGACGAAATTTGACGAAAAGTTTTGTTAAGTACATTATGACGAGGGTCGAGGGAAAACCGTACCCAAACAAACAAAATACATTATAGTTCGTCACATATGATTATTAGGTATTTGCACAGTTGTTTAAGTTGGCTTAAGCCTGCATATACATATTATAGTCGGGCCTTAAGGGCTCAGCCAGGGTACGAAAATACAAAAAACAAAACTCTTGCTTTAGTTGTTTTTTGTTCTGTGATCTTTATATTGAGTAAAATAAAAAGCAAAATATAAACAGTGAAGAAGATTGTGCTAATTCATTTTGTATTGTTCGATACCTCAATCATAACGTGAGCAATTAGAAGAAAAACAATGTGAGACAATTGATTTGCTTCGTGCAGTACAGAATGCATTTGAACTTAAAAAAGAAACACTTGCTGGAGTCATAAGTTGCGACAAAATGTTAAAATTTTAAAAAAATAGTCAACTTACACGATAAACTGAAACTGCATGATTTTTTTGTTTATAGGTAGGAGCAGTGATGGGCGAACTACGGCCTACGGGCCACATCCGGCCCGCGAGAGAATTCAATCCGGCCCGCCGAGCGTTTTTCAAAAAAAAAAAAAAATTAATCACCTATTAAAAAATTATGCCCAAAAAATAAATTTACATCTTGTTTTAAAAAAGATATAAAATTGACACTTTTAGCAAAAAAATGCGATGTTTACATATTATATTGTGTACAAACTGTGTAGTTTTCTAGGAAATATTGTACACATAAGAGAACAACAACTTTCTTATACGATATTCCAAGAAGAAACATAAACATCATAAAACACCAACAACTAATATAGAAAACTGAACGTATAACATAACAACAACTATTATATGTGAGATCTAGAAGATTCTTGAATATTCGAGACAACATGCGCAACAAATATAAAAGGGCCAGCGATGGATTAATCAGCAATCAGTAAAAGTGTAAATCTCGTGACGTAAAGAATAAATTGTGAAGTAAAAATATAAAGTTGCCAACGTTCAGTTTTATTTGTGTAATTAAAATAATAAAGTGCATTGTAAATATAAGTGCAATAGTACAATAGTCTAAGTTTTTTACCCCCATAAAAGTCAATCGAAAATAGAAGGAGAAAAATTGATTTGAAATGTCGAGTATTTCAAAAAGAGTGGACATGGAAGTACTTCTTTATGGAATAAAACCAAAAACCTATTTGTCTTATCTGCCAAGAACCGGTAGCTGTACTAAAAGATTATAGTCTCGCTAGGCACTTTAATTCAAAACATCTTCTTGGGTCGAAGTACTATAAAATGACAGATGAAGACAAGAAAGTTCATTCAGAGGAATTGAAAAGAAAAATATCTAGTCAGCAAATGTTTTTTAAAAATCAAAGAAGTGTGCAGCGATCCTCCACATTAGCTGGTCACATTGTTGTCTATAAAAAAGCAAAAAGTAACAAACCGTTTTCTGAAGGAGCATTTATTAAGGATGTGTTAATTAGCATTGGAAAAGTATTATGCCCAGAAAAGGTAAAAGATTTCGAATCAACTCGATGGACGTCTTAAAAAGTTCAAGTATTTATCAGCCAGTATGGACAAGAGTGTTGACAGGAGTGATAAAGCCCAACTTCTAATTTTTACCAGAGGAGTCGCTGAAAACTTTTTAATAACCGAAAAACTTGCTTGTTTGAGATCTTTAAAAGGAAAGACGACAGGAAAAATAATTTATGAAGAATTTAGAGAGGGGATGGAATCTCTTAATACCCCAATTTCCAAATTAATTAATTTAACAACTGATGGAGCACCTAACGTGGTGGGAAAAAAATACGGGGTTTGCAGGAGTTTATAAAAGTCAGAATCCTGAAAGCGAAACAATTTTTTTACATTGTATAATCCAGCAAGATGTTCTTTGCAAGGCTGCCTTGGATATTAATAAATAAATTAATTAATACCATTCGAGCCCGTGGTTTGTTACATCGACAATTTCAAGAGTTTTCATCGGAAGTTGATGCAGAATTTTCAGATGTACTTTATTACACAAAGATCAGGTGGCTGAGTTGTGGGCATGCCTTCTCGAGAGTTTGGAGTCTACTCGAAGAAATTAAAGTTTTTCTAAAAATCAAAACTGAAATTTGGGATGAGTGGGAAATATTGGAGGATAAGAATTGGTGCATCGAGTTTGCTTTTCTCACGGATTATTCGAGTACTGTAATAAACTAAACAAGAAGTTACAGGGAAAAAATTAATTTATAGATGAAACTTGGAAGGTCTTTTCAAACTCAATTGTTTATATTTTCTAAATGTTTGGGAAAAAATGACTTGACTCATTTTCCAAGACTTAATTCTTTGAGGCCTGTGAGTGAAGAGAAGTTAAAAGTCTTTTCACAATCTTCAGAATTCGACGACAGATTTGCTGACTTTAAAAAAATCCAACCATGTTTAGATATTTTTTCAATGCCTTTTAATGTTAATCCTGAGAATGTTCCATCTGATCTACAATTGGAAATTATAGAATTGCAATGTAATAATAATTTAAAACAGCTATTTTTAAATACAGATAAGCTTAGTTTCTATAAATCCTTAGCAAAAAATGAATTTCCAAAGCTAATTAATCACGCGCAGAAAATTACGGCAATGTTTGCTTCCTCATATTTATGTGAACAGGCCTTTTCAGTAATGAAATGCAGACAGAAAAAATTCAATAAGAATCCGATTGTCAGACGAGAGTCTATTTAATTTATTAAAAGTCGCATCCTGCCAGCTGGAACCAGATTTTGAGGAAATTATGTCAGGTCAGAAACAGATCCATGCGTCCCATACATCTGGAAGATCTTAAAATTATAATAAACCGTATCTTATAAAATTTGTATGTTGTTTTAAAATATTACGTAATATAACTGATAAATATATCGCTTAAGCCGAACTTTTAATTGAACAGCAAACCCATAATTTTTTAATGAATGACGCTCTATGTTTTTTTTTTAATTTAATGGCCCGCCACCCAAAAAGTTCGCCCATCACTGGGTAAGAGGCATGGACAATTAAGCAGGGTATGCAAACTTGCATGCCCCGAATTTTGAATAAATTTTGTACACTTAAAACGAAATGAAAATTTTGCTTTGACATCGAATATTTCGTTGTTAAAGCACACGATGAAACACGCTGCAGCTTGAAAAGTGAATTAAAAAAGGAAAAAATGTGGACAAAGTTTAAGTCTCTGCAGACAGCAATTATACATTTTCATACTGATCCGAATAAAAAACGCTGTAGATAAAGTTTTCTGAATTATCTGAGATGACTTTGAACATGGTTTATAACATACGGAAGCAACTTTGAAACAGTGTTAAAATATATGTAGGCATTTAACGATGATGTAACAAGGGAGGTGGCGAAATGTGAGATTCAAATTATTGACGATTCGCGAGTATATTCCAAAAGAGTACTTTTTAAAAGATAAATCTCCCAGGCTCAGAATTGAGCAAATTTGAGTACTTTTGAAATATCAATATGAAGCATCAAAGTTCTCGTATATTTAAATTTTATAACTTGAATTGCAATTTAATATAGGGCAAAACTAATGTGCTACTACTGTGTGCTATCCTAATGAGAAGACATTTAAGCTGCCACAAATCTTAAAGTAAACGCAAATGGTTGAAAAACTAATGTTGTTTAAATAATAAACTTTTTGGTTTGAACAATTTCAAAAGTTTTATACTTTTTCTGTAGACTTTTATTTTTGATATTTTCGTCTGGGTTTTTAAGTTGGTTTTTCTAACGAAAGAACAACAAAAAACAAAAAAAAAAAAAACAAAACAAAAAAACAAAAGAAATAAGAATTTCATTTTACAGACGTTTGTGTTTAACTTTTTTTTCTCTTTTTGGTTAAAAGAAAACATGAAGGACATACGTTGGTAAATTTAATTCGTTAACAAATAAGATAAAATAATTATTAAGGTCTGAGAATGCTTGAATGTATTTAAGATTTGCAGTAAAATCAGTATAATAAGTCAAATTTGATTTTTTAGAAGGCAGCTTTAAAGTGTTTTAAAGAAAAAATATATTTCTATAAAGAAGTTATTTCTTAAATAAGAAGAAGTAATTTTATTAAAATAAGAACTTTAATATTAAATAATTTTTAAAGTGCAATAGTATATTTAATTAATTAATAATTAAAAAGTTTTTTTTATAAAAAATACGTTTCATAACGGTTAGTTATATTTTGTCATTTGTCATATTTTGTTAAATAATTTTTCCATTAAATATAATTTTATATAGTGTTTTAGCAAAAGTCTTATTTAAAAAAAAACTTAAAAGTTTATATAAGAGTAAAATTTTTTTTTATATTAAATTATTTCTTCACCCAACTTCTTAATCTTCCCTTATTCAGTCTCATGTAGTTACAAATAAATTCTGCATAATTCTCATGAGAATAAACCAAAAAAAAAAACAATAATTTTAAGTATAAAATTACATTTTGCTATTATCGTATCTGATGGCCTTGAGTGCGAAATTCATAAGATTTTAATATTTTTATTTTATTTATTTTTATTTCTTTATTTGGGATTTTATAATGCAACATATAAAATGATTTTATATGCCACAAATTGTTGTAAATACATCTACTTTATTTAATTAATATGTTATTCTTTTTTGCTGGATGTTAAAAAACTTTTTATTATTTAAATATCTGCAAATCAAAGAATGCATTCAATATAAATTTCTATATTTTTCTAACTTCTTTTTTTTAAGAGATTTTTATTAAGAGTCGGTCTAGTAATGGGCTTGATACTTGGACTGTGGAATATTTTTGTTACTTTCCAACTTATTTAAGCTACTTAAACCGATTCTTAAATACAATCAAATTAAATTTTATGATAATAAACTTAATCGTTGAAGTTGAAAGACTAGAATTTGCATGTATCAAATTTGTGTTGTTCGAATCTTTTTCAGTAATTCTATTATTTTTGAGATTTATTTAAATCTTATAAAGACTTAATAGGTTGTCACTCCAATTTAATGAGTTAAGTGAATCAAAAAAGGATCTCAACAATTTGAACTTTTGATATAATAATATCACTGAGTTGCGGGTCTCTTTGTTCAGTGTGTAATAATTTCTGCAAGTTTTGTTTTATACAATTGTATTGTCTGCATAATTATACTGTTAACTTGGCATTTGCAAAAGTTTCAAAGTTTGCAAAAGTAATTCAAATTGCATGGTGTTTTTCATTTAGGAAAGAGAAAAAGTGATTGAAAAATTGCAAAAGTTTTGTTGAATTGTTTCATTCACATAATTATTGTCATTTGACTTCCAAATGGTTGTCATCCCTACTCGAGAATGAACATATCTTTATCCGTAACCTTCTATTAGATACAGCATAAAATAATTCATCATTGATATATAAAATTATTATTATTTTTGAAAATATACATCTGCAGAGAACAAATATTCAATAATAAAAGTAGAAAAATAATAATAATTGTAGTTATTTGACCTTTTCATATTTTTTAAAAGTTAATTATTAATCACAAGGTCATTATTTAATAAAAATTTTTTGCTTAATGGTTTGGTGAAATATTGAAAAAAAAAAATAATAAAACATAAAGTTTTTTAAAAATTTTTTATTAAATAATGATTAACTATTAAAAAGTATAAAATAATTTAATTGAACACTATGTTGTTGTTATTATATTAAGAAGACTTAATGTTGAATAATAATGATGGTGGTGAATGAAATACGTTGAAGCTTGAAAATTTTTCTATTTTAAGGCTTTACTGCAACAACGGGTGTTTTTTGACAGTGGCATAGGACTTTGAGTTGACACCTTTATTTTTAACTGGCAGCCATTTTGTCAGCTGTTAAGTAATTTATGTTAAGTTCGGCTTGGCATTTCAAAACAAATAGACCGACACATCAACAAACCTTTTAAATTATAAGATAGCCGCTGATACTGATTGTCATAAGCGTTATTTTTAGAACAATAAAGTCCACTGTTGTTTGAATGGATGCGTCGTATTTGAAGTGATGATAATCCTCAAGTTAATGTTGAGGCATCGTTACCACCATAATAGCTATTTGGTGTTCTTTATGGGCTGATGAAATCATTGATTTATAGAAGGAAACGCCTGGTAGCCGCACCGGACCCCTAATTTGCCCTCCAAGATAGAGCGATAGAAAAATGTTAGAATTAAATGAGGAGTTCATATCTGCAAGAGCTGTTAGAATCCTTCTTTAATGTCCCTAGAATATTTTCTTCGGGAATATGTGAAGTCTCTGGCCAACGCCGATAAGCCCGGCAGCAAATATTGGAAAGAGTTATAAAAATTGGACTTCTTGATTAGACTACGGCCAAGCCATATCTAAATTATAATGCCAATTATAATTGTTTTATTCAATTACTTTTATTTTTATTCGACCTTTTTTAATTTAATTAAATATGAACTAATCTTTTAACGGCCTTTTAAATAATTTAACGATTTTATTTTTTCGATATTTCGCTTTTCTGTGGTAAGCTTCTTCAGGAAATTATTTTTTATATTTTATTTTGTTATTTTAAAATATAAAAAATAATTTCCTGAAGAAGCTTTCCACAGGAAAGCGAAATATCGAAAAAATAAAATCGTTAAATTATTTAAAAGACCGTTAAAAGATTAGTTCATATTTAATTGTTTTATTCAATATTAAAATTCCATACCTGTATAAAAAACACCCTTAACAATCAATGAATAAATCAAAATTATATAAATACATATTTATAAGTTTGTTTAAGTTAATTGTGTTCGGCTGCTTAGAAGAAAATTGTTATTTCTATAAAATGAATAACTGATATTTTTATAAAATATTAATCATCCAGCTAAAAAAATAGAAGAAAATAAACTTTAATAATAATTCTAAGATTGAAAAAGTGTATTTTTTAGGCTTTAGCAAAAAATAAACCGACATTGAATAACAGCAAATAGCATGTATAAAAGATTTAACATTGTTAAGTTTTAACAAAATCAAATTGAATTGAATCAGATCAAATCAAATTGCATTGAATATATTTTACTGGAAATCTGTAACAAAAAATTAAATAAACAAACGAAAAGCCGACACTTTTATAGAATTAGGATTTTAAATTTAAAATTTTTCAACTTTTGCTGCTTAAATTCAAATAAACATATTTTATTCAGGCTTAACATCAAGCTTCTTTTGTTTTTTTTTTGTTTTTTACTTTATTTGAATAATTTTGGGTATTTTAAAATTGGAGAAGACTAAAGCTTTTTATTTAATTTTGAATTTCGACAATTCCTAACAAAAAGGTACGAAATGGATTTTTATGAAAATAACAATTTTCACCAGTAAGAGAAATGTTAAGGTGAGATAAAAAAGGTACTTTAATTATGGCCACAATTTTAAAAACATCAGATCATAGGTTAAAACAGTGCCGAGGCTGTCGGGTAGAAAAGGACAATTTTATATCTGCACTAAATGAGTTTGTTCATTTAAAAAAAATCTCAAATGTAATATTTTTGTAACAAACACTTTTCTCTTCATTTCGATAGGCACAATGATAACCTTAGAATTCAGTAAAAATAAATTGTATTTGGAATTTACAAACGCCATCATTAATTTAATTTTTGCCAACACTATTCTTAGGTATTAACAACTTAGTTATTTTCATTCTTTTTGTTCTGCTAAGGAAATATAATTTTGTTATTTTTACTCAATTTGTGCTGTGTTTTCTCTTTTCACAACATTTATGAACTGCCTTTTTCAATTTTGCTTTTTTTTTTGTTTTACCCCGAAAAGCCATTTTAAGAGGAAACAGAGGTAGAGGGTTAGCTGTACAAACTCTTTTGACTTATCTTAAATGTTATAATTTATTTTAATTACCTAAAGGAAAAAACAAAAAATATCTTATCTCTTAAGCTTTAAGGTCGATATCTTCGCAAGATTAAGTTCATTCTAAATAAACCTTTTTTAAAAAGTACCTTTTTTTCTTCTAGAGGAATTATTTAAAAAGATTTTTCAACCCTTCTCCTAATGTGGTTATAAATTTAATTTTGTTATTTCGTTTGTGACTTGAAGTTTTTTGCTTTCTCTTTTGGTATTGGCGGATTAGCAATTATACTTGAAAAATAAATAACTAAAATTGGAAGAGACAATAAATTTAAGGGCATGGAGATATTGGATCCCCGCTTTAACAAACCCTTTGTTGTGCTGGAACATTAAAGTAATTGTTATAAAATAAAAACCATTTACTCTCCTTTATGTCGTCGTTCAAAATCGAAATTATCGCTATAAATAACAGACATATTCATATTTTAAGTATAAAGAAAGAAATATGTTTTTAATGTTCTTTTCACGAGATTTATAATGTGACGGCTAGAATTGTTAATTATAGAAAAAAAAAACAAAACGATACAGTGAAAGCCATTAAAGGACAACTTGTCTTTGTCTTGTCTAATTCCAAAAATATTCTATAAGTTTTTTTTTCTGGAAATTTTGATTTTTAGTAGAAATTTTTGGTTCTTTATAGTGCTATTTAATTGCATGACCACTTGCAAAGCGAAAATTAATTATTTTATTTTTATAAAAAGTTTTAAAATAAAACATGCCGACGAATTCGTTAGGATTTTATATGAGTACTAGCGTGCCCGTGACTGCTTTGCAAGTCATTTCTGTGACATTCTTCGATTGATTTTGGTTTGCGGTATTGAAAAACAAAGCACGTGAACGTGATACATATAACTGACCGTGCGAAAAACAGGGATCATTGCAAAAGCAACACGTATGGGGAACTGAAGCAAATCTGGAGGAATCATAGGAATGCGTGGTATCAACACATCCTCGCCCTTATATTTTTATAATTTTTGCTTCAATCACATTTTTCATGACTTTTTTGACTACTAAACGTGTCCCGTTGCAAAGTCGTGGCTGGCAGATATTTCTAAGCAAAATAATTGGAATACCAACTTTGACTTGTAGGCAGTGGGGCGGCAATCCAGATAACTCAAGTGAATTTTAAAATTCGACTGGGTAATTTACAACGTCGTCTTGATTGGTAACAGAGTAAACCGACTTGTATGTGAAAATTTCCCCGGAAATGTTATGCAAAATTGTCACATTGATATCCGAAACATATGCATTTTTCGCAGCTAAGATAGCCCTCAACCAATCATGGTTTCTAAAATTTTGTGCAATACCGGGAAATACGTTTGTGACCAATTCTTGTTTTGATTGTGCAAAGTGGCAAAAATTATCTGGAAGCGTAATCATTTTTGTGGTGGGGTCAATTGGAATTGCGCCATTCCCAATATCTAACAATTGCTTTGAAAAACGTTCGGCTGACGGATCATTTTGCAATTGAACACGCAAATTATACACACACACATACACACAAAAAATGCAACAGAATATGGAGAGCAAAATTCTCTATTAGTTTCCACATACACTTGCTATGAACATGGGCATATTTGAGTTTTTGGAAAAATTTATCTTGTTTCAAGCACGCACTGTGGACGCACTATTGCGCGTAAATGCATGAAACAAAGATGGAAACCAGCGAACGACCATTACGAAGCTACTGTGAAAATTTGGTGAAAATCCGACGACGCATCTCGCCAAACACTGGCAACCAACAGACACCTATTTTGGGCTTAATTTTTATATATAAAGATAACTTAATAATCAAATAAAGACTCCACAATAGAATGCTAAATGTAGAGTTTTTAAATATTTGAGGGTACAATAATAGAATACAACATGTTTAGAATAACGTGAATGTAAAAGTGTATTAACTTTTATAAATTGTGATTCTTATAACTTTAACCATGTTATATAAGCACGGCATTCTATCGGAAAGAGATTTTGATTGCCTTTTTTAATTGAAGAAATCATATTTTTCTAGTTGAAAAAATTGTTTTAAATAAAATAAGATTTGTCTATACAATTATCACAAGATTATGAGATATAATATAATATTTGTTATCGTTTATCCAGCAATGATACATTTGTCATAGCTTGCGTTTGAATTATGACTTAACTGTAACAATTTTATCAAGTTCTTTTTGGTTTATTTGCTTGTAATTAAAACCACATCAACCATTTTGTGTCTTCGTTAGTACAGATAAAATAAAAAAATGTAATTTTCAGATTTAAAAATTTTATGAATCTTAGTTTATGACCTTAGTTTCTGAGGAATAACAATGCAAAAAAAAAAATTACAAAGTTCATAAGAGTGAAATGTCGATGCAATTCCACATTTAATGTGGCATCTAATTAAAAATTATAAATAGCAAAATGTATTAACATTGAGATGAGATATTTACCTCATTTTTCTATTCCCATTTTCCCATTTCTTATGAAAATCTCAAATAATTACTAGAAGCTTCGTGTTTGCGGTTGGCTTTCTTTAGATATTTTTTTAATGATTTCAAAATACTCTTGTTTTATTTGTTATTCTCAGACGCTCTATTTAATTCTTTACTTTTCTGATTTTGATTGGCTTCTTAAAAGAGGAAATGTGAACTTTATTTATAAAGTGAAATTGCTTCTATGACATTTATTGAACAAATACCTTTTTGCGTGTATGTGTGTGTGTGTATGTATGTGCATGACAACAATAGAAACCTTAGATCCTTTGACAAATATCCCCTTTAGCCATTCTTGTGTATTGTTTTGTTTTTTTTTTTCAAAAGGAAGTATTTGTTAATTTTTTCTTTCACACTTACATTTGTACATTTTTTGAAATGTTAAAAATTATAAAGTTTTAATGTTGTCTAATGAAATCGGTCTTAAGCAGGTTTGTTTTGTGAACTGGTAGTTTTTAAAGAAAATAGAATTAAAACATTTAACGCATCGCCTCACGTTAGAATTAAATGAGAAGGTCATGTCTGTAAGAGCTGTTAGAATCCTTCTTTGATTCAGAGTTAAAAACTTGAAAAATCACATTTATTTTCCAATTAAATATGCAGTTAAGCCAAATAAAAGTTTTATTAAATTTTAATCTAACACGAAATAAGACCTTTAGTACACGCATAACTTTTTACTGGTGACATATTAAAAATTTATTTTCAAATTTAAATGATCATTTTATCATAGATTTCTTTATTAGCAAACATCACACGTCAACTGGAAGGTGAAGGAGCTTTTAAAAGTCTGGCGATTAGTTTAAAATGAATTCGATTAACATGTCACTATCACTGTATCGCCAATTAGTCTGAATGAGCAATTAATGTTAAGAAATATTTAGTGCGTATCTTGTTGTTTCGCCTTCATTTTCCTTTATCTTGGATATTTTGTATTTTTGTGTAATAATGCATAATGCATAATTTGGAGGGAATATGTTGCAAGAGACTGTACTATAATATCAAAAAAGTTGAACACCAGCTGATGATAAACATTTCGAACTGAATTTTTATATTCAACAAAAATACTGAAGCTTTGCTAATTTAAACATTTCGGAGTTGAGCTAGAGCAAATGTTTCTAAACATTTTCGGTTAATAATGAATGTACAGCAACATTTAGCGTTCATGCATCAGATGTTAAGAAATTCAAAAAAGGCCAAACGTCAGGTTTTTTTCTCTTTTTTTACCACTTGTGATATTATTGTTTCCTGCAATTTTATAGTATTTGTTGCTGTGGCATTAACCACTCACATCAGTCTTTAGCGGCATGTGTGACCAAACACAACGGTTAGCAAATTATTAGAACAAACCTCTCGATATCGATATACATAATATTAAAGGTTATCTATAATAGAAAAAAACAAATAAATAAATAAATAAAATTAATTATTAATACAAACAAAGAAAATGCATAAATTCATGTTGTATTTTTGAAAATCCAAAGGAAACGAAATATTAAAAAATCAAATTAAAAACAATATTTTTTGTTAATAAAATCAAGCACGAAATTAAATATTAAAATAAAAATTAACATTAAAATATTAATCGGTGCTTAAAAAAGTGCTTTCGCCATTGAGTTTGTAACATCCTATAACGAATTAGCGACTGCAACGTCGTGGTCCGATGAGTTAACTGGTTTCGAATTAACTACTACTACTACTGAATTTCCTGTATTCAAGAAGAATGTTGCAACTATTGCATTTAACAATGCATATATGGCCTTCATGAACTTGACCCAAAGTAACTTTACTGCGCAAACAACGACTACTGTTAACACAACGATATTGGTAACAGCTTGTAGCAGCGACAGTAATGCCTCATTTCTCACGAACACTAGCAATTTTAATAGGAATAATGCCACCCAACGTCAGCTGGCGCGTCACAGTGCATTTGAGGTACCCATTTGGCTGATTCTCTGTTACAGTGTAATATTGCTTTGCGCCATTTTGGGCAACCTGTTGGTAATTTCAACGCTCGTACAGAATCGCCGAATGCGTACCATTACAAATGTGTTTCTACTAAATCTTGCTATTTCTGATATTCTATTGGGTGTTCTCTGTATGCCTGTAACGTTGGTGGGTACATTGTTGCGGCATTTTATTTTTGGCGAATTTTTTTGTAAGCTAATACAATTTTCACAAGGTAAGAGCAAGTGAATGGGAAATCGTTGAAAATAAGTAGGTTTAGGCACAAAAACTTATTTATAACCTGCATTATATTATATCAGTCAAAGTAAAAATGAAAATATGATTTCATGGCCAACTTGCTGTTGAGCCGACATACATAAGAATAAGCATGTTATTGTGATAAATATGTAATTAAAAGGTTTTCAAATATTGATATAATGGTATTTTATAGTGTGATTATTTTTTTAATATTTAAAATTTATCGAATATGCCATTAGAACGTTAATAAAATTAACAATAATTTTTGGAAATGCAATATATTTTTTTGGAAATATTAAAGTAATTGAAACTTTTTTTGTAAAACTTTTTAGAACTAATATCATAGACTAGATTTGTTAGGCTGGCCTCATGAGTTGAAATCATGCAAAGGTCATTATCGCCTAGTGGTGTTCCAAATAAAACCTACGTTAAAGCCCTTGAAATGATTATTATACACAATTAAGCAATTTTGAAAAGCTGAATGAATGATTACTTAATACTATTCCCAGATATGCTGGCTACATCATGGTTTCGAGGAATTTAAATATTACAAAACTAACTAATATCTACGCAAATCTTCTGTTCTATATGAAAATCAGCAACGATTTTAATATTTCATGCACCCGCGGTATGTTAAGTTGAAGCATTGCCTCTCCTGCTTCCTCATCAATATAACGACCTTGTTTAAAATTTGAAATTGACTACATTTCTTCTAGAACCGTGCGAAGTTTGGAAACTAGAGAACTATTTTAATTCTTTTTAAATAAATTTCCCACTGTTCGTCCTCTTATTCCGCATTGCCTTTTTGTTTGTGTAAATAATTCACGCAAAACATAATCTATGCCTAGATGATAATACTAATTACAATTTAGATCATAACCATTGTCGACATTGATTTTCATACATTAACTTTGTATACAACGTAAATTGTCATCAGTAATCTATCAATATTTTTTTTTAGCACAGCACATAAATCCATAGCTAAATATGTAAAAAAAATATAAAATACGCAGATATAACTCAATTTACACACTTTCTAATTAATTGCAATTGGAAAAATGTTTATGACCTCTCACATTTATCAAAAATAATTCGGATTTCAAATGCATTTTAAAATAAAAATTTCATAGAAAAATGTTATTTTAAAATAGTTTTGAAAAAAAAAGTTACTTTAATAAATATTGCAGCAAACAGTTAATTATGCAGATATAATTTTTCATCAAATGCTCAATGCTATTCGCTTTGTTGTATCCTTTTTGTTTTTTTTTTTTTTTTTTTTTTTGTACACATGCTCAGGTTCCGCTGAGTTTTATGGGTAAAAAAAGTATTATTTAACAAAATAAAAATAAAGCTTAAAAAAAATATGTAAAATAAACATAAGAGATCGGCCGGCTATAAAATAATGCATGCGGTAAATGTATGTGTGCTCCAAAATAGTGCATAAATGTAATCTGAATGTTCATGTTGGTTAGATTACACGTGTACACTGTTGGTTATTAAGCAGCTGATAAATTAACGATAACCCTATTTCTTCTTAAGGAGCATAAGGGAGCGAGTACAATTTATATCAGGTGGAAGGGCAGAACTTAGAGGGGTTCTCCAAGCGCAAAATTGTTCGGGCATAATCGGGGATAACTTCACTTATGACAGGCCACGGAAATTTAGCTATAAGAGCCATATTGAGACCTAAAAAAAGCCAATCAAAATATTCATCTTATCAGCTGTAGCAATGAGCAATTGAATGCTCTAAAGACCAAACAGTTTTTTAAAAACATTGAACATCCTTTTAAAGAGAGATCTTTAATTTGTAGCTGAAAAAAATACGAAATCCATACAAAAATAATTCACGGTGATAGTTTTAATAAATTTGAAAATAATGATTTAAATTGCAAATTTTAAAAAGCTCATTGTTATTAATATTATTTTTGGCCACCTAAATATTATCGATCTTGCTACAATGAAAGAAACCTTTTTATTTACCTAGAAGCCACAAACCGAAGTCTATATGACTTCAATTGGCGAATCTTTAATTTTAAATTACAAAAGTAAAAAAAAAAACTTTAACTTTATTTAACTTTATTTAACTTTTCAACTAAAATTATTTACGGATTACACAGAGAGAAAACAAGAAAATCACAGAATACGCTGCTATCTCAAAGAGTAGAGAGAAGTAGAAGAAGAGAGTAATTATTTTATATAAATAAAAAAAATATATAACAAATATAAATTAAAAAAAAAATATTATTCTAGTGAAGTATATTTTTCAATAATTAAAAAGGCAATGAATTAACTGAAATTTTTTTTTTTTATTTTTTAATTTCTGGAACTATTCTGCACTAATAGACAAATGCAAATAATGCTGATGATGGATGATGCGTTCCAGAAAATGCTGCATTACATTCTGCTAATTTTAACTGCTCCCTTTAAAAAAAAAACTGAAGCAGAACTTAAATAATTTATTTGCTAAATACTTTCAATAATATTTATTTTTAATTTTTAAGTTTAATAATTAATTTTTTAGTAGTTAATTATAAAGCACTAGGTCACTATTTAATAAAAAAAATTTAAAAACTTTTTTTTTTAATTTTTTATTATCTTTTCGATGATGCCATCCAACGGTGTGGCGAAATATTGAAAAAAATAATAAAAAATAAAAGTTTTTAAAAATTTTTTATTAAATAGTGACGTAGTGCTTTATAATTAACTACTAAAAAATTAATTATTAAACTTAAAAATTAAAAATAAATATTATTGAAAGTATTTAGCAAATAAATTATTTAAGTTCTGCTTCAGTTTTTTTTTAAAGGGAGCAGTTAAAATTAGCAGAATGTAATGCAGCATTTTCTGGAACAGCATTATTTGCATTTGTCTATTAGTGCAGAATAGTTCCAGAAATTAAAAATTTAAAAAAAAATTTCAGTTAATTCATTGCCTTTTTAATTATTTAAAAATAACTACTAAAAAATATTAAAAAGATCAAAAAACTATAACTATTATAATTAATAATTCTTTGAATTTAAATTAATGCTTTTTACACCAAAAAACAGAAAAAAAAATTTACAGCAATTATAAATAACTTATTCTGATCCTGATCGCTTTCCTATCTTTCATTAGCTTTTCTTTATACCTGTTCGAAGGGTAATAATTCAGGTTGAAATTAATTAATTTTTATTTTTTCATATATTTTTAGCAACAAAAGATATATTCGTTAGTTTCGCTATTTTAGCCTTATTCGAAGTATTTATTTAGTTAATAGCTTAAATTTTAAAATAATATATCTTATTAAAATGTCGCTTAAACTAAACTAAAAAACCTGCCAGAAAATATTGATTTTCATGTACTAAAACAAATACAAAAAAGGACTTAACAGATCAAAATAATTATGTTATTATTTTTTAATTTAATTATAAACAAGCACAGAGTTTTAGAACTATTTCTAGTTTAAAGCATTTAATGTTAATGATAATAAAATCACTTTTCAATTCATTAAAAATTAAATACTTATCCTCATCATGGTATTAAGTTGTTTGGATCTTCCTTCATCCTTATTAAAGTTTTTGTTATTAATTGAATTGACTTCTTTTAAAGTGTAATTGATGATATTTTGCTTAACTTTTTTTAGTCGGGCTATTAAACAATTTACGTATATTAAGAATGAATGAATGAATGAAAAACTTTGTGTCAAAATAAATGATTAATTTAATAAAAAAGTATGGGGAAAATTTAAAACTTTTTTATATGTTATTTTACATAAAGTTCGTAAAATTAATATTTTTATACAAAAAATAATATACTGTACAATTAGTGTCTTTTTGTTTTTAACTGAACAAAAAGTATAGAAGAATAATCAACTGATTGTCTGCATAAAGTCAAACAGGAAATTTAATTTTTAAAAGTTCTTTATTTAATATAGAAAAGGAAATAATAAACAAAAAATATAGCACCTAACAAAAACCTGGAGGTAGAATAACTTAAATTAATAAAAATCAATAATAATAATACAGCATTAAAGCATGCCGCTATTTCACAAATACTCCACCAAAGCCGAACTGATCTATGCAATACTTTAACAGTAACAAAATATATCAACTTCAAAATATATCAACTTCATTCTTCTCAGAAAAGTCTTATATTTATTATACCTCTTAAATATCGTACATCTAATATATTGACTCACAATTGCATAGTTTATGTCAAAATTTATTTATATCTCTTTCAAACTATTAGAATATCGCATGATTTATTTAAAGATCACAAGATGTTCTTGTGGTCAAATTTGAAGTCAAAGTAATTCCTTTGCAATGTATCCTAACTGCTATGTGCTTAGATTTTCCGACGGGGCTAAAATTACTTTTATTTGTACTCAGTACGAGTACGAACACTGAAGATGGCAAACGGCCGAAACTGGTTTGTTCACAAACCAAATTTGACGAGGGTCGACGGAAAACCGTAGCCAAACAAAAGTATCCTAACTGCAACCTCATGAAGGAAACCTTCTGTATTTAATTATTATGTTTGCAATAGCTTAACAGCCAATAAAAGAATTTTTTTAGCAGCATTTTCGTTTATACTTAAACTAAAACATACAATTTTTATATTTTCTTTCCAGTGAATCTTTAATTTAAATGCCCTGTTTAAAGTGTGCATGTGTGCGTGTGTATTTAACTCCTTATTTAATTTGTGCAAGAAAAACTATTAGGAAAACTATTTTCGTTTAGAAAAAAATATTCTTTTGCCTGCGAGCTTTTTTGCTTGTATAATTGCACACATGCATACAAGCAGTGTAGTCAAAGTATTTTAACGAATTATTTTTTTTTTATTCCAGAATAAATAATTTTCATTTTTAACAGTGAAGATTATTTTACTGTAAGGCAATGGATAGATGAAAATAAAACTCTCTTTCAAAGCTTGTTAGTTTTAGGAAAAATTAAAAATTTAACTAAACAGCTACTGACAATAATTCAATATCATTTAAATTAATACTCTAGTTAAATAAATTTCAAAACAGTTATCACAGTTATTCATGAGGTTTTTAGGTTGTTATTAAAGAAGATTTTTTGTAAGATAAAAAATGTTATGGAAATTGTATTGTATTGTAAATTCATTTTTTTAACTAAAAATTTATGTTTCTGAATAAAAGGAATAAAAACAAAATTATTGGCTAATTAAAACAATTACCTATTGGAGACACACTCTTCTTTTTTTTCTGTCACTGCACCCTCGCACAGTATTTAACACAGACTGATATTAATTAATTTATTCTAATCTTTAACTAACATTTAACTGAGGTTTAAATATTTCGATCAACTTAGCCAAATAAGAGTCATTTTTTGCACGGCTTCTTAGTGCTACCGCAAGAAGCCATCAATTTTATTTTGATAAAAACTTCTAAAAAATTGTTCTCCCTTGAAATGCCTTAACTAATAACAAGTCACGGCACATAAACCATGAAAACAGCATAAAATCGAATGTATTAATGTAAATGCCATGTAACTGTATGTACATGTCTGCCGGGTTATGCTGTTAAACACAAAAATAAAATTTCTCAACTTTTCACTTCACACAACACATCTGTGTTTGGGTGGCATGGAAAATTGAGAATGAATTCGTACAAACACAAGAGAATATAAGAAAAAGAGGTTACTGCTTTGCAAAGGAAATAGAGCCAAACCTAGATAAAAGGGGTTATGGAAAAGATCTTTAAATTTTATTTAAATTAAAAGACAGTATTGTGGCTGAAAATTGACAGCAGGGCGGTTTTTACTGAATTTTTTGCAATTACAGATTTAAGCGACAGTTAACGTAAAGCTTCCTTTGAAAAATCGAAAAAAAAATCGGGTAAAATTATGCTTTCACATAACACATCCATCTTATTGGTTAGACAAAACCGTAACAAATCTGCATTGAAAAGACAAACAACATTCTGAAAATTCACTAAATACATTTGCTTGATATACACATAATTGGCAGTGGAGTTGGGACAATAAGAAAATTATGTGCTCAACTAACTGTAATTTTTCAATAGGAAGTTTAACAATGAAGACGTGTTTACTTTTAAAAGGTAAAGTAGTTAAGTTGAAAAGTGTTGAGCTGTTATTTATAATTGAGATTTTAAAAAATAATCGAAGAAAGTTTGAAGTGAACAGTTAACTTACGCCGCATTTTTCAAAATAGTAAATATATGCTAAATATATATTTTATGATAAGAGAAATATGTCGATCACGATGTTTGTATTTATCAAATTAATTCTTTTCAACTAATATCCAAAAATAAAATAAATTCATATTAACTTTGGGTTTCCCTTTAATTATTTCGTAAAAATTTAATCCAATTGAAATTCGCTGTCTTTGTTTAATTCCCACTTTACCTAAAACTAAACAAATATTTACTTTTTGTTAAAATTTTTTTCAAATAAATTGCATATCAGTGTACTTATCTGTATTGGAACCTTGTTAGCTCAGTTTTGTTTATGTAGGGCTTTTAATGAAACCGATTTTTATTTTATTTAATAATCAAATGTTTATTAAAACAAATAAACAAATTTATGTACATCCGTGTATCTGTATTTATGCATATGGGATTACTGCATTTCTAGCATTTTCTAGTTCGTCCGCATCTGTCCCTCATGCATTGAAACTTTGTTCGCATTTTCAATAAGTGTTGCCACTTCTTGTAATACCTCCGTTGTTACTCATTCTCACAATTTTACCTCTGCCATGCTCTTCAAGTGATTTAGTAGAGTTGTTCTCCTTATTAAACAGAAAACATTTCAAAAGTACTTAAACTATTAAAAACGTAGTAAAATAAAAAACTTTTGTTCGAAATAAATATAAAATAAAATAATATTTAAATAATTGAAAAACTAGGTAAATGAAAAGAATATTTCGAGTATAAAATTTAAACAAATCGGTTTATGTGGTTTATACAACAAAACAAACCAAAAAAAAGTTTCTCTAATGAGCTTTCTTGTGTTTAAAATATTTTATTAATTTAACCGCTAAATATAAATTACTTAATGGTAACGATAATAAATGGTAGTAAGTTATCACTATAAGTAATCACTATACATTGTTTCTATTTCTAATTTTAAACTTCCATGTAAAACAAATGTAAAGCGTTTAGAAAATGAATTCATCATACAGTGGATAGCTATACAATGCTTAGGAAAGAATTTTATCTTATCTCTTTTTGGATCGATCTAAAGAGGAGAAAGAAGTTATTGTATTTACACGTGGACTTAAAATTTATATTTTATAAAAAAATTTAAATCAATGGTTTAACAAGATCGTTGTTTGCATGCAGAAAACTTTACCTTTTAGCATCTAGAAAATCGCATTTCGCAATTTAAAATCGTTGACGGCGCTTTGTATATTTTGTAAGGCTGATAAAAATTTTCTCTACGAAAATCATGACATAAAGATTTTTTATAGAAATATTGTTGCTAATGAAAATTTACTACAGAAGAATTATGACTGACGTAACCCAAAAAAAAAAAAAAAATATTATAGCTGCTCAAACTTTTATCGAAAAATCATGACTATAGAAAAATCGTGACTGCTCAAGATTTTTTATTGAAATATAATGACTGATAAAAATTTTCTACAGGAAAAACGTTACTGATGAAGATTTTATATAGAAAAATTATTACTGATGACAATTTTCTACAGAAGAATCATGAATTGTGAAGATTCCTTTAAAGAAAAATCGTGAGTGATCAAAATTTATGCCGAAAAATTATGTCTGATAAATTTGTTTTATAAATAAATCATGAGTGATGATATTTTTATAGAAAAATAATTGTTGAATTTCTATCCCGCTAAAATTTAATTATGATCAAATTAAGGAAGGTTAATAAATATTTTATAAAAGCTCATGTTTAACTAGCATGGTGGAAGGCAAAAATATTTGTAAATATCTAATTAAAAAATTGGCAAAAGATATTATCGATAATAGTTTCTTAGATAAAATATAAACAATTAACGTTTTTTTGAAATACTATTAAATATTTTCATTTTAAATTTTGTTTTTTTATTATTTTATTCGAACTTTTTTTCTTCTTTAATAAGTAGTCTTTTTTAATTAAATTTAACACATATAAAATTTATTTATATTTCGCTTTCCCTTGGAAATATTCTTTAGAAAATTTATTTTTATAAAACAAAAATTACTAGCAATTTAAAAAAAAACCAAATTTTTAATAATTTTTGTTTTATAAAAATTAATTTCCTAAAGAAACGAAATATTGAACGAAATATAATGTGTTAAATTTAATAAACAAAAAATTATATAAAGATAAATACTTAATTAATATTTAATTAATTAACTTAATTAGTATTTTATTTTTCAAGCACAAGGTATTTTTTATAAACAATTTAAATCTTTATTTTTTATATATTATTTTTCAATATTTCGGCAAAACTTTGGCACTTACAGGATAAACAAAAAATGTATAAATAATTAATCAAAAATTATAAAATTTCAAAAATTTGTGTTTGGCTAATTGTTTATACATTTTTTGCTTATCCTGATGATGCCAACCCATAGTTTGGCGAAATATTGAAGAATAATACATAAAAAATAAAGATTTATATTGTTTATAAAACAAAGACCTAGTGCTTAAAAAATAAAATATTAATAAAAATTTTAAAAGGTAAAATAACTATAATTATTGTATTTAATTAATTTAATTAATTAATAATATTAATATAATAATTATAGTTACTTGAACTTTTTAATATTTTTTTTAGTATTTTAATTGATCAATCCATTTTAAACAAAAATCATTTATTTCAAAAATATTTACTGTCAGCTAGAACACCACGAGAACCATAAAACTCATAAACAGAAATACGTGCGAAAAATTACCATTTCCAAAGGCGTAAATAAACATAAAGTTACAATATTTATTTTCTTTTAATTGATATTTTCTTGTTACATTTCCGAAGAAATTAAATTATTGAAGGATTGCAGTGCCTGGCAAACGAAAATGCCATTTAGGAAAAAAGAAAAGTGAAAAGAGCAAAAATGACGGTTGGCATTTAAAAAGAATTGGATGAGAATATAATTACTTCAGCTGTTTGTGTAAGTGCTAAAGGAGATTCTTAAAAAGTACTCGCAGATAATATATAATTGAGAATAATTTGGAGTAGAATCTGTTACTATCCACAAAATTTAAGAGCACATTGCTCGCTTAACGAAAGTCTTCTTAATAATAATTTTAAATATCTTTAATTCTAATGCTATAATTTGCATTTTATATATTTTACGCAAATTAAAACAAGGCACCCTTATAGCTTTTGTTATAATTAATTCTTAATACATCTGTTTCTGATTTTGGTTTATTGCACAGAAACTAAAAAATAATTTTTACCTTTTTTTAATTTTTATGTATAAATTAAGTAAATTTTTTTTTATTTGTTTTTAATTTATTTTAACTGGTCGGTAATAATGCACTAATTATAAAAAAAATAATGTTAGCTAACTTTTATAATTAAAATAAAGTCAAGCGTAATAAAAGTTTAATGCAATTTAATTTAATTAAGGTTTCGTATCGCCATCGTAAATTTTTTTTATAGTAGATATACAAGTTAGTATTGTGGATTTTTGCTTGGAAAGTGCATTTGTTATAATAACAAAATCAGTTGATATTTTATTTAAAGTGTTTACTAGATTTTCCCATCTATCTAAGAATTCCGCATTTAAATAAGTTCTCAGGTATTCAGGTAAAGAAAAAATCAAACTAAAGTCTAATAGCTTGTTCTAAAGTAAAGTGTTTTCCAGTAAAGACGTTCTGCATCAATCGAAACAAATGGTAGTCAGCCTAGGAGCGAGGTCTGGTCTTTGAGGCGGGTGAGCCAAAAAATTGCCATCCACTGTTGAGAAAAAGTTTTTGACCAGTCTTTTCAACATGTGGCCAGGCACTGTTATGATGGAAGATTATGACCTCGTGTCTGGTCGAATACTTTGGACGGTTTTTTGTTGATTGCTCTCTTCAAACGAAGCAATGGTATTTGGTACAGGTTCTCTGTAATGGTCTGACCTGCTTTAAACAGCTTATAGTACAAAACAACCTCCTAGTCTCGCCTTGGCGTCACGGATATTTGGCTTCGGCGTTGATTTGGCTGGTTGGCTGGGCTTTACATATGATGTAAGAATAACTTTTCCTTTCTTTTAAATGATTCCCAATGCTTTTAAAGATAGGGAAATGGCTTATTTAAGATTTTTTAAGATTTTTATTAAATTTTCATATAAAAATCAATTTTTTGTGATATTAGTAGGTGATCACGAATCAAGCTTATTTTCTCGAAATTCCTCTTATTTACGGAGATATAGCCGTCTTAATATTTTAACTAAATTTTCAAAAAAAATCGAGTTTTTGTGAAATTAGTAGGTGATCACGAATTAAGCTTATTTTCTCGAAATTCCTCTTATTTACGGAGAGAAATGTTTAAAATTTAATAATATTTCGGTTGACCATGCCTCTCATTGTCTTCTGTGCCGAAATTTCCACTCTTGAATCGCCCAAACTATCGTTCAAAAATTTTTTGAGTTGATGCATGTTGATCTTAGGCTTCTAGTAACAATCAATACCTTTCAGCAGCCACTTTCTTTAAATAAATGAAGGTTATCAGACTTCCTGCACAACATCTTTTTTAGGCATAAAAATCGACATTATTAATAGCGATTAAAAAAATATATGTTTACACTTTGGCGTCTATCGAACACTGAATTGGTGTGACAGATGTTCACCCTCGAAAATATCATATTTGTTATTATCGACACAAACCTTTGTGATAGTTATGGCATAAATTTTCACTTAAAACATTCTTTTAATCGATTGCAGAATTTGTGCTAAAGGAAGAAAAACTATTATATAATTAATCATTCACGATTATTTCTAAGATTAACACTTAATTTTAATAAAATGTGAGTTTATTATCGAAAATTTTTAATCAATATAAACAGCAACAGAAAGCTGAAGAAGTGAATTAATTAAACTTTTAACGAGAAATAATAAATTAGTTTGATTTTGTATAATAACAGTCAACAAAATAGTTTAACTTTGTTGACACGTCCTTCTAGTTGCTTGTTTATTATCAGGTATATTTTCAAGTAAGTTTCAGTTACACTTATTGATGCAAAGGCATTTATCTGCAACACAACAATTATTTTGACAAACGTTAGATAAAGACTCAAGTTATAAAATATCAAAAAGTTATTCGACTGTAGGTTAGCTACGGGCATTGGAATTATTTAATTAGTCTTTTAATAAGGACAAAGAATGAAAATGTCGATTTTAATTAAAATTGCTGAAATAATTTAATTGTCGCAGTTATTGTTGTTACTGTTGTTTTATATGAAGAATAAATCCAAGCAATTTGCATCGAGGTGGAAGTAATAATTGTAATTATATCCATTTTATTTTAAGCTGCATCTGTTGCCGTCTCCTCATGGACATTAGTGGCCATCTCTTGCGAACGTTATTATGCTATATGCCATCCATTGCGTTCGAGGCGATGGCAGACGCGCAGTCACGCATACAGAATTATAGCATGCATATGGTGTGGCAGTATGTTGTGCATGTTACCAATTGCAGTGTTTAGCCAACTGATGCCAACAAGTCGACAAGGTGAGTTAAAAGTAAGTTATTAAGACGAAGTTAAAGTATTTCTAATATTTTATTTTTTGCTTTTACAATTTTTTAATAAATGAAAAAAAAAAATAAACAAATAAAAGGTACATTATAGTTTAGGTTAATTTTTTATAAAAATAAACGAAATAAACATAAATAAGATGAGACTCTTCTCTTCGCCACCTTCCTTGTAAGTTTTAATCACTTCAAGGTTTTTCTTGTGTTTCATGCTTTCCTTTGGCAATAATTCTGTCCTTGTCGATATCAATAGATAAAATAATATGGCACAATTTCGCATATTTAAATTTTTTATAAAAAATTTAATATTTTTATAAAAAATTTAAATATCATAGAAAACATCTAATGCTTTAACATCTCAGTCTTACCATTAATTTAATGGCAATTCAAGGCATATTTGTTATTACAATTTTGGTTGCATTCAAACAAATCGTATCGCAGTATTCCTCTTAGTCTTCCTCTTGGTTTGGCTGGATTAAAGAATTTAATTTAATTTTGAAAACTTTTGTGCTTTTTTATAAACTTAATTTAAGAGTTTTAAGCTGCTATGGTCTGTTCTTTGCGAAAACAATCAAAAGTTATAGTAAATTAAAAAAGAATCGAATAAAGGTAATCGTTAAATAAACACATAAAATTGAATTTAATAGTGGTGCTAAAAAATTAAGTGGAGTATTTATTAGGACAACAAATTTATAATAAAAATCCGTCAAGTCTAGATTGAATTCTCCCACAAAGGACTTTGTAATATATTTTGACCATCGTTTAAATATTATTTTAATGTGTCTTATTTATGTGTCATGAACATTTGAAATTTCTGTTTATAGCGATTTAAAAGAAAATCACATCTATATAGGGACACACTACAATTTTTATTATTATTATTATACAGCTCTGCATATTTTATGCAAATTTGTCACATTTTAAAGATAAAAAATGTTTTTGTGAATATTATATCAAAATTTCAAATTTAAACCCACTACGATTCTAGAGATAGGAGGCTGTGCCCAGCTGATGGGCAGATGGTCAGTTATTGTAGCGAAAAAATAGGGCTGCGTATTTACCCATTGGCCATGGAACCGGTAATAATTATGCTATTGGTCTTGTCCTCTTTTGCAGGTCTAAGGAAATGCCGTGAAAATTGGCCCAAGTATGCAATGGCATATGAACGTCCTTACAATCTATTTCTAGACCTGATTCTGTTAGTTTTGCCGCTAATGATTCTCTCTGTGGCCTACATCTTAATAACTCGCACTCTTTATGTGGGTATGCGTATTGAAAAGGACATGATTTTTGGTGGCAATCAAGAGGATATACAATTACCTGAACAAAAAAGATGTAACAGCAACAGATTGGTGAGAAAATCATCATTCCTGTCATCATCCTCGCTGTCAACGAATATATCTTCATCTTCACGTCTAAAACTTAGTCTGTCACAACAGTTCCATGATGACACATCAATGACTGTGGGTTGCACTAATAGCGGTAATGTTTCTAATCATCAAGATATTTATCAGAACAATGCTAAGGAAACGAATTTATTCAGTCAGCGACAACAACGACAACACCAACATCAGCATAATCACCAATTACAGGGACAAAGATTGAATCAACAACATAATTATCAAAATTGTTCTCACCACCATGAAAGTCTATTTTGTGATGGAGTTCAACAACGACTGCAACAACACAATCACCAGTCCCACCTTAAACAACAACAGAGTCAACGTCAAGGCTGTTGTGGTAAGTAGGAATATTGTATATTATATTGTGTATATTGTAACAAACAAGTGCACAGCTCTTAGAAAGTTTAACTGCTTGACAGTTCTTTTTGATATTTTTTTTAAGAAACTATTCTTTAGTTTAATAGCTGATTTCAAATAAAATAATTAACATAACGAAGTAAAAAAAGGGGCATAAATATGATAAATAGCATGATACGACTTTGAATTATTTTTAATAAATCATATTTAGTATAGTTTTCTATAAAATTCATTTGTTTTCTTACACTCTCCTTTTGCTTTTAAATGCAGAAGCACTTTTCAGAAAATCTCTTAGAAATATTCTTTTATGATTCTTTTAAGCAAAACATAAGTATAAAACATCTTGAATTTATAACATTTTCAAAAATCCAAAGAGTATTGTGAGTGAATGTAACACTTTTGCAGCATCACTTAATTTGTATTTTGCCTTCCTATTTTTATTCTTTTTAATATTTCTTTCAAGCTTTCTCATGCCAAAACTTACTATTCAAACTTATTTTAATATTATTCTCTTAAAACAGTCTGCGCCGAAAAAGTAGCAGTAAAATACACATAAGTACGTAGAAGTAGGGAGAGAACAATTTATTTGAATGCTGTGAATATCATATGCCAGCTAACGGACATCAAATATCTTGTGTAAATTTGCAGAATATTGAGTTTTGTGAATCCACTTTCTATACGGCTGATATCTTCAAACGCCCTAAATATATAAAGAGCCACCATTTTGCCGTCGTTATTGCAGAGAAAGAAGAGACCCTCCATTAATTATTAATATTGTCAAAACATCAAAATTTATGTGAAAAAAATACACCTTCGGAATAGTTGGTTTTATAGTTAAAATACTACTTGCGGTATGTCATTTTATAAAATATTTTATTAAAATATTTTAGGCATAGGTTCTATGCGGTCACACTTTCAAACGAGTAAATCGTAGTTAAATATTTCTTATCAAATTAAGTTTACACTCTATAACTTCATTTGCTAGAATAGTTCATTAATATTAAACTTCACTCTAACTCAGCCAAAGCTTATAAAGCTCTCTTACTTTGTACGTCCAAATTCTTTCACTTAAAAAATTTCTACGCAAATCAAATCAAATTGTCAAGCAATACGTCAAATAATTTAAATACAATTCTTCATGGTTAAACTTGACTGACACGGAATTCGCAATTTGCTAGAACAAAAGTGTTCTAAAAGAAATTTATCAAACTTTGTAATTTATTAACCAACATTTGAGTTTTTAACTTTTTTTCTCTGACTCATCGAAACTATTGATTATAGATTTCAAAAAGAAATTGTTTGGCATTTAAGAAAATTTGTTTTTTTTTTTTCAAAGTTATACACGCTCAGCAACTTCAACTTTAATACGCCATTGAACAAACTAATTAAAAAAGACTAAAAGTTGTATTAATTATAGATTTGTTTTGTGCTTTTATTGATTATGTGTCACCTTGTTTGAAACAAGAATACTTCAACCATTAGAATGTCGGCTCGTAGCAGTATAAGTTGGTGCTCGCTTTACAGAAGTGTGTCAGGACAAAAAAGTTTCATTGCCGAAAGTTAATTCCTACAAAAAATTTTTTCTCTTTTTGTATAGACTAAATATTTATATTTCTTTAACTTAATTGTATTTATTTACTTAAAAAGACTTAATTTGGATTAAATAAAAAAAAAAATATCTTTTGTGGTTTTCAACTTATTTTTTTTTATTTTTAATTTCTAGTACTTTTTTTCTAAGAACGGCAACACCAGAAATATCCAATTTAATATTCAAAAATAATTCTCCATTTAATTGAAAACAAAAGAAAGACGCAGGGTGTGTGCTCTTTAGCGGTTGAAATGTTCTCTGACTCCATCAGCAGTTGTCTGCAAAAATCTTTTGCATTCCCTTGCAAGGCTTTCGTACTCATATTTTTTATTTTCTTCATTATACATCTGTGGCTGCCTTTGTTCACTGAATATTTGTTTCCTCAGTGGTATTTCATCATCATGGTATAGCTAACAGGATTTACTTAAACTCAAAGACACATCACTAGCAATGGCGAAGACAAAACGGCCATAGCCTACGTATCACATCTTTGCAAATCTTTCTGGTCCAAAACGGACGACATTTTCTAAACGGTGATTATTCCAGTCTAGTACTCGCTAGGACGCTGTGTCACCATTGAAGAATTAAATACCTCAATGAAATTAATGGTGAAGGCATAGTTTTATTTTTCAAACGGCATTCTGTAAACCAAATTAAAGGTCATAGAATTAAATTAACTGAAGACGGATATGGCTTTTAAATTAATGGCAGTAAAACAAAAATGATTGTATTAAAAGTCCACTTACTCTGTACAACCAAAATTTAAAATTTATAACAAAGTTCACCTGTCTGGGAAGTCAAACTGCAGTAGATGAAGCTGCACATATCGATGTACCCTACAGAATAAGAAAGTCTAAGTTTGCCTTTGTTAAACTTTTAAAAATTTGGCGTTCCATTGAGATCACGTTTTCAGACACAACTACGCCTATTGAAGAGTAATGTTCCTTTCATTCTACTGTACGGGTATGAAACTTGGCTTACGTTCACAGAAGTTAACAATAAACGCCTGGATTTTATAAAGAGATAGCTGTGATATGTGCCATGAATATGATAGCCAAATAAATTGATGATGCAATATGAAGCCAATTGCAACAATTTAAATTTATAAGAGAAAGCTAAAATCGATAGGCCATGTTCTATACAAATTTTCTAACATTATTCTTGCATCCTTGTAGTATAACAAGACTAGGCAGACCATGCGTTGGCAACATTAATCCAATTCCAAAAAATTTATAACTGTAACAAAATAATTTTCTATTAGCACTATGCTCCCTCAATATAGATATATAGTATAGTATTATATACTATATATATATATATATATATATATATATATATATTAGGCCGGGTCGATTTAAAATCGCCCACTGCTCAGTGAAAATCGTATTCTAGGGATCAAAATAAGAAACTTTGCCCGAGGAAACATACCTCTATAACGAATTCTGATGTTCCAAGTTTTGAGTCAAACTTTTATTTTGGGTCAAGTTATGAAAAATCCGTCTTTGACCCATTTAGAGTGCCTCAATCGGGTCCAAATGTATGACCGACCCTCACTAACGTTTAATTTACATGCAGTTTTGACAACAAAATTGGTTACAGATAGAATTGAAATTACCATTTCATTATTATTACCTCGTCTTGTAGACCATATATAACGCAACAGTTTCTGTGAATGGATTAAGTAGTTGTGGAGAACTCGATGTGTGCTTATTTCAGATAAAAAAATAATTTAAAAAAAAGTAAGAAGTGAAGTGACGATTCCAAATCAAAAAGTTTACAATGAATCCACCATCCTCTACAAGGCAAGATGAAGCAACAACAACATCAACAACGCAGGCATGATGTTACTGTTTTTGGTGTGTCTAGTGATTTGACTGATCTTAATTTACCAACCCATCTGGATATCTTGAGATATTATTTTTACTTTAGCGAAAGTGCTAAAACAGAACAAGAAAAGTCTTCCTATACATCATTCACTATTCAAGTACAAAATAAGTTGGTTGCAATTTGGGAAAAACTTGATATGGAAATAATGCAGAAAAAACGTGTATTTAATAAATTGAATAGATTACTTGACAAATATCAAAACCAAACCAAGAGAAAAAACCTAACCCAACAATTTCCAGAGAATGTAAAATCTCTGGAAACAATTTTTTGCATTGGAACATGCAAATGCGATTTGAAGGCAGCTCCATGTGCATGTGGCTTGTTTCCAGAACGCCGATCAACATAATCAGAAAAGACTTACAGTGGATGCATTTGTGAAGGAAATAAAAGAGCAAGGAGCAACGTCTATGACATCAATGCCAACATACCAATATCCCGATGATTCAACATACGCTCCGCCATCGGATTAAGAAGATATGGATAGAGGCGAAAGATCACAATACGCAGAAAGATCACAATACACAGAAAGATACGATTGCTTTAACTTTGCCTTGATATGTGACAGATTTGCTGTGCCTGATAGAGTAGCATCAGCATTGGCAACAGCTCTTTTCCAAGATTTTGAAATAAAAGACACGCATGGCAAACCTCTCATCATGGATAATACGAAAGTTCGCAGAGAAAAAGAGAGATGCAGACAAAAAGTGCGTCGCAAACGGTTAGATGCTACCAATTTGTTAGCGTTTTCATTCGATGGCAGAAGGGATGATACTTTAACGAGAGCTAAAATTGATGAGAAGTATCATAGTAGGATGGTAAAAGAACCTCATCTTGTTATTTTGAGAGAACCCAATTCTGAACTTATTGGAACATGAAACCGCTGAATACAAAACAACCAAATTAAATGATTTTTTCAACGATAAAAAAAAATCACTGGATGTATTAATAGGAATATACACTGACGGTGAGCCAATAAATACTGGCCCACACGGTGGAATTATACGACGATTCGAATTGCTGTTAAAACGACCATTGCATTGGTTCGTTTGTCTTCTACACTTCAACGAACTGCCGTTGCGGCATTTGTTTCAATCTTTGGATAAATCAACCAGCACTGGACCAAGATCGGCAACCGGAAAACTGAGCAGTCAAATCGAAACTTGTAAAACTTTTCCGGTAAGTTATTGCTATTTTTTCATTTACATTTGTTCTGACTTATTAAAAATATATAAATAAATATTATTATAAATAAATAAATAAAAATAAAGCAAAAACAAAGCCATTTCGCTGATTTTTTCATGTAAAGTACCAAAAATGTTGATTTTTTTAAATGTTTGAATGGGGAACCCCCTCAGAGGAGTTCCAGGGGGTGTGCCACTGGCATGGGTTGATCGGCACTCCAAAGTTAGTGAGGGTCGGTCATACATTTGGACTCGATTGAGGCACTCTAAATGGGTCAAAGACGGATTTTTTCAAAATTTGACCCAAAATAAAAGTTTGACTCAAAACTTGGAACATCAGAATTCGTTTTAGAGGTATGGTTCTTTGAGCAAACTTTCTTATTTTGATCCCTAGAATACGACTTTCACTGAGCAGTGGGCGATTTTTTTGCCTCCCCACAAATCGACCCGGCCTAATATATATATATATATATATATATATATATATATATATATATATATATAGGCCGGGTCGATTTGTGGGGAGGCAAAAAAATCGCCCACTGCTCATATATATATATATATATATATATATATATACATATATATATATATATACATAGCAGGACAAGAAATTTTTAGGAGTACTCAACTAAAACAAGAAAAAAAATCACTTCTTCTTAACGATATTGTCATATTATTTAAGAGAAGCATGACAATTAATATTTTATGCCAAGTTTTCACTTACTTACAGCCTTTACTTCGAAACAATTTATATTATTTCTTAATGTGTTCACTCAACTTTCCGCAGACATTGTAAATATGAAGATACGCAAATTTAACTGCCTTTCACTAACATGTGCCAATTTTTTACATATTTAAATTCATTCATATACACAAACATACTCACTTTATTTGGAGTTGAAATGGATACATTTTTATTACCCATATTGCGTTATTTATCTCCTTTTGCTATAAAAGGATTACACATTAATACTGCATCACGTTCAGGATCAACCCATAAAACATTATTTTGAAAATATTGAAAATTACGTATCATCACTTCCTTTAGCATTTTGCAGCTACGTAACACCGTGCAGTGTTCATTGAACAGGCAATAAATACTAATGCACAGTAAATCATAGACACCAAATACACACAAAAGGAATGTGAAGTATGAGACAACCATGTGCCTGTAAACTGAACTTAAATAATTTGTAATCATTATTTACACACTTTTAAATGTAACGCATATAGTCCAGCATGTTGCCAACGAGGGGTTAATCCATAGAGCCTTTTATACTCTGTCATTGTTAGTTGATACATTTCCATAGCATGTTAAATTCAGTGATTATAATTACAACAACCAAATAATTAATATTAAAATATTTTCTTTTATAATTTTTTTCATCAGGTCTTTTTCTTGGTGAACGTAGAGAATGTCTAACCGTTTAGTGTCAGTAAGAGTAAATAACGTTAGGAAGCTAAATTTTTAATTAGTAAATGCATTTTATTTTTAAAGTTTCATTTACAATTTTTAAAATATTTAGGGAAAATACAATGTATTAATACCGAAATTGATACGGTGGTGTTAAAATTTTAAGAACAATAGGTTCTTATTTTAACAACGAATTGTTCTAATTTTGCCAACGCATCGTTCTTACTTTGACGAGAATTGTTCTCAGTTTGATAACGATTTGTTATTATATTTTGACAACGACTTGTTCTTATTTTGACAAAAAATGTTCTCATTTCTTAACGAAAAATCTATTGTGAACCCAATCAAGTTAGAAACCCTTCGATATACATTTTTATAACAAATTTAGTTTTTATTATTAAAATAAAAAATTATAATAGTTAATTATTAAGCACTAGGTCATTATTTAATAAAAAAATTTTATAAAAAATTTATTTTTTATTATTTTTTCAATATTTCGCCAAGCCATTGGTTGGCATCATCAGGAAAAACAAAAAAGAAGAATATATAAATAATTAATCAAAATTGAAAAAAATACATAAACTTTATTACAACCCTCCTTATCATTGCCATTGGAAGGAATTCTGTACACTACATTGGACATATTTAATTTTTGAATTTTATCCTTAGTCTTACTAAATAACCTATTTAATGTGTTTGTATTGTTATGTGCCATTTTGTATTTATTTGTATCATAAATTTTTGAATTCTCTATTCTTTCAGACAAGACAGGTATATAAGTTATCGATTTATATATTTTGGGTTGCGTTCCACTATTTATAACTCTTTTCCTCCTATTATTTAATTGATTAATTAACCTATTAGTCAATCGTATTGGAAAATTGTTCTCAGTTAAAATATTTCTAATCTTTATTTTGTTCTTTCTATGGATTTCTTTGTGACTAATTGTTAAAATTCTCTCTATTAAATTTTTGGCCGTGTTAATAATAATTCTTTTAAATATGTGCTTGGATTTTCCGACGGGGTTAAAATTACTTTTATTTGGGTACGGTTTTCCGTCGACCCTCGTCAAATTTGGTTTGTGAACAAACAGCCGAAACCGGTTTGTTCACGAGGGTCGATGGAAAACCGTACCCAAATAAAAATAATTCTTTTATTTTGTTTAGAACAATAATTAATAATTCTACCTGAAGCAGTTGGTTTTTGGTACCAATCTATAACTAATTCTTTATTTCTTCTTATTATTAAAGTGTCTAATTATGGAAGTTTAGCATCACATTCCCTTTCAGTTGTAAATTTTATTGAAGTGTCAAATTCATTTAATGTTTCTAACATTTCGTTAATGGCAGATTCAGATATAATACAAAACAAATCATCTACATATTTTGTCATAATTTTTGGTTTTACATTTAATTTTTCAATAACATTATCTAACAATTTTTCCATAACAATATCTGCCACAATCGGAGAAGCTAAAAAAATGGCATATAAGAATACAAATACATTAAATAGGTTGTTTAGTAAAACTAAGGACAAAATTCAAAAATTAAATATGTCCAATGTAGTGTACAAAATTCCTTGTAACGGTAATGATAAGGAGGATTGTAATAAGGTTTATGTAGACACAACAAAAAATAAATTGAAAACTAGAATCGCAGGACATAGTATCTTCGCATTGCTCTAAAGTTAATCACTATCCTAATTTTGAAAATATTTCAATTTTAAATTTAGAAAATAATTATAAACGTCGTTATATGTTAGAAATGTTACAAATAATTAAAGTACCATTAACCAAAAGAATAAATTTTAAAGCAGATACGGAGAATGTTGCACAAAATTATAGACATTTGGTGCATAAAATTATAAAACAAAACTCTGTACCTTCATAATATTAAAAATTAATACTTTAATTTTTTTGTAATGTTTGGTCATTAAATTTATGTTTTTGAATAAATGTGTAAAATAATATTGTTTTGTAAACTATAATTATTATATAAAAAATTATATATATTTTAATCTGAAGTAAGTTTTGCAATTATTTATTGCATACACATGAAATGGACGACTTATGGAATCTGTAATTGGTTTTATATAAATGTTTTTATTTGATGAGCCAACTGCATATGACTGAAAAAATTGATCAAAGTTTCTTATATTAATGGTATAACGTAGTACATAAACTAAATCATTTTTAATCAAAAATCTTTTATGTTTTTGAATAAATCTGTAAAATAATATTTTTTTGTAAATTTTGTTATTTTCAAAATTGTTTTTGTTTGAAAAATTTTTTAATATTGAAAATTTGTTTGTTTGTTTGTTTTGTTTTTTGAAAAAGTTTTTAAATTATTTTGAATTTGTTAATCAATAAATTTAAATTTAAATTTTGATTAATTATTTATACATTTTTTTGTTTATCCTGAAGATGCGAACTAATGGTTTGGTGAAATATTGAATAATAATAAAGTTTTAAAATATTTTATTAAATAAACACCTAACGATTAATAATAAACTGCTAAAAAATATTAAAAAGGTCAAATAACTATAATTATTGTATAAAAATCTTTTAATCTTCATAATAATTCAACAGACTTTAAATTTGAAGCTAAATAATAGTTTTCTTTATAACGAGTTTCCTAAAAAATAATCTCATTACTTATTTCGCAACTCTTGAAATGTATGTTATATTAGCTACAAATATTATCGAAATATTCTTCTGCAATTAAATTTGTAACTGTAGACGAAATTATAATTAGTAAAGATTCTAAAAAAATTTTATATTTCAACAGAAAGCTTGAAAGTTAAAGTCCTGTCTTTAAGGCTAACGATAAACTAGAATTTAATCTGGATGTCGTATTTTTGAAATATGATTTTGCATCTTCTGAAGGTGATATTAGCAGCTTTAATAAAAAAAGTGATAAAGCATATAAATATAATCATAAACTTTTTATTATTTTATTCTTTTTTGGCTTGAGGTCAGTTTTTCTGTTTTTTATTGATTTTTTCCAATATTTCGATCAACTTCGTTGATCATCTTCAGGGTATAACACAATTAAAATCTCAAATAAAAACATTAGCACAAAATTACAACAAATTAAAATAGTTAAAATTACCATTTAAAAATTTTTAACTAAAATTAAAAATAATAAGTTATTTATATATTTTCCGCGTCTTGTCCATTGCACAATTGTCAATATGTATTGTAAATAAAGCTAGTTTACGTTCTATTGCTTTTTAGTCCATGTTTGTTTATTGTGTGTCTATATATCTGTGCACATTTCTCTGTATCACTCTTATAATTAAGTCTCTTATCGATTGCTACATCAATAATGTGTTGCATCTCAAGCGTAAATCTCTTTTTATAATTGTTCTCTCTGGATAATATTTTGATGTTTTCAAAATTTGGTTAGTGACCTGTTGTAGCACAGTGGGCTGCACGTGCAGTTTTTTGTGTTGTTTGCTTTTCGCGAGATTTTGTATCGGATTTGTGTGATGCTAACCTTGTCTTAAGTTTTGTCCTTGTTGTTCCAACACATACTTTCTGGCATATATTGGACTCGTCCCCATTGCAGCTTATTTTATATATTATGTTAGACTTGTCTTCATTATCTAGTTTCGACTCTGTCTGGCTGTAAAGTCTATTTAATGTATTGTTTGTTTTAAAAGCTAATTGGTTTTTCTCGTTATCGTAAATGTTAGAGTGTTTTAATCTTTGTGAAAAACCAGGAACATATACCTTGGATTTGTATACCTTTGTTGATTTTTCTGTTTCATTGTTTTTACATTGACTTTTGTATTTGGCATGTTTTAAAGTGTCTTTAAAGTGTCTTTAATTTTGTCCATATTTTTATAGTGAAAACTGCGGTCACTGATCGTTAAGACTTTGTTAATAAAATTTAGAGCAGTATTTATTATGATTCTTCTCGGATGTTTTGAATAGAAATTTATAATTCTTCCTAATAACATAGGTTTTTGATACCAATCTAATTTCAGCCGATTTTGCTTTCTGATCACTTTTGAGTCTAAATACGGTAAATTGTAAATTGTATTCCAGTGTTAAAAGAGTTTAGTACTTTCAATGTAATTTCAACATTATCCTTCTTAATAATTGCGAAAAGATCGTCTGCATATTTTGTTAAAAATCGTGGTTTATTTTCTAGTTTTTGAAGAATCTCTTGCAATAATTCTTCCATAATAATATCTGCTATTATTGGTGAAACAGGTGAGCCCATTGGCATTCCCTTCATTTGCTCATAAAATTTGTCACCTTACTTAAAATATCTACTGTCTTTAACACAAAACGATAATAATTCCATAAAAACATTTTTAGGAATTCGTGTGTGTTGCTCTAAAATATTCCACTTTCTTTCAATTGTCTTTAGTGCTAGATTTATCGGTATACTTGGAAATAGCGAAACTACATCAAAAGAGATAAGTACTTCGTTGTCATTTATTGTTGCTTCGGAAATTCTGTCTTTAAAATCTTTACTATCCTTAATGTTGTACATAGAGTCTTTCGTTAGGTTATGTAATATATTCACTAGATATTTACTTAATCTGTATGAAGGGGAATATGTGGACGAGCAAATTGGCCGTAAAGGCATGTGTCGTTTTTGTGCGTTTTTGGTAACCCATAAATTCTAGGTGATATAGCAGTATTATTGGTTAATTTATTTTTATCACTTAAATCAATAACATTCATATTAAAAAGTTTTTCGATTAAAGCGTTGTTTTTATTCTATAATTTTGTTGTAGGGTCGTTTCTTAGTCGTCTGTATGTACATAAATCTCAATAATATTATTCATTTTGATCTCGTATTCTTTTTTCATCATTGCCACGGTCTTGTTTCCTTTATCTGAATTTAATATCAATACATTTTTATTTTTGTTTAAAAATCGTTCTACTTGTCCCACTGTGCCGATTATAAGTTTATCTCTTTTATTATGTCTGTTTCGGTGCAAGTGGTCGTCAATAACTGATACAAGTTTTGTTCTTGATGTTTCTTGTTGTTCTAAAAACAAAAACATAAATATATAATTATTACACGGGAGGCACACCGTATAATCATAAACTTTGCATCTTACCTTTTAAAATATTAAAAACATATTCCATTTTAACGGACTTAAGGAAATTTTGAAGTTCCTCTTCGTCATTATTGCCATCCCCTTGTCTTTTCTTTTGCAATATTTTAAACATTTTATAAAATGTTTTTTTCACTGTTGAACACATAAATTTGTTCGTTTTCCATTGAAAACAATTGAAAACTTAATGACAAAAACTAAAAGCAAAGCAACGTAAATTTTAATTTGATAACAAGCCGTTCTTGATTTGACAATGACTGGTATACTTACGTTTTCTGTTCTTGACTAGACAACGTTTTGTTATACATTTTTGAACGGATGATATGAAAGAAATATGAAAGTTTCATGGTCATGATACCAAGATCAAGATTAAATCCTAGTTTATCGTTGATACCACCCGTTGACAATTTTAGAACGACATTTTTCATTCTGTGCAGTAGCTTTAGCTATTCTTTAAATAAAAGAATTAGAATTAGTTCACAATAATTAAATGAAAAGCAACCAGTTTTTAAAATATTTTAAAATTATTTCTCAACACATATAAGTTTTCTATTGATTTTCGCTTTTCTTAGTAGTCCGCAAACAACGATTTCTCCGATCGTGCAGCGCTACAACCGTCAAAACTAATTTTACACGTCTCAAGAACTCTCGCTCAACTTTTATTTTCTAAAATATTATTCAAGAATAAGGAAATAAATCCAATTTTCTAAAGATTCCTATGGATGTGTACTACAGTAAACTTAGTGCCGTTTAGAAAGAAAGAGAAAGGGTATAAAGCCTTCTCTTTCTTTCTAATGGAAAAAACAAACGTTGAGCAACAAAAGTTGAAGCGTGTAAAACGGCACTTAATTTGCATTATTTTAATAAACATCGTTTACATTTGTTCTGCACAACATTATTCACATTTCGTATTAATTTATTTAATTTAGTTTTTTATTTTAATGAAAAGAAATAAACCAAAAACAAAAGCAAAACAATATTACTTACAGTCACCCATAATGATGATTGAATAGGAAAAACTTCATACAAAACAAAATGAAAACAAATAAAACCATATCCCCCACATGAATAATTTTATCTATGAGTTGCTTATGTGTATGTGTGTGTGAAAAATCTAACATTTACAAGTATTTCAATTAATTAATGGAATATCAACGTCAACACATTTTTGCTGATTTATATTATTCATGATAACACAATAATATAACTAAAATGCTATGTATAACTTACATAGCTGTTAAATGCATTATGGTTATTTGACTACGAAAATAACAAAAAATGGAATTCATATAGAAAAGTTTTTTTTGGTTTTAATAGTTATAATTTTTTTGACCTTTTTTAATATTTTTTAGTAATTAATTAATTGCACTAGGTCAATTTTAATAAAAAATGTTAAAAAACTTTTATTTTTTATTATTTTTTCGATATTTCGCCACACCGTTGGTTGGCACGAATTTAATTATAATTTTTTATATTGTTAGGAAAATATTTGGTTTAGGTGGGTGTAATTTTACGTCAGCCCGCGTCAAATTTGGATTGTAAACAAACCGGTTTCGGCTATCTGCCGTATTCAGTGCCCTCTCTCTCTATGTTTGGTTTACGTTCTAAAAGAAATTAATTATCAGTAAAAATAAGTAAACGAAATTACCTATTGTGTATTTTAAAAACTGTGTAGTTTTCTAAGAAATCTTATACATATTTATTACAATATCTGGGAAATAATTTAAGTAACAGAAAACAAAAACAACTAATACAGAACAAACAAAAAAACAGACAGCGAAGCAAAAGCAGTCTTCACTGCATGATAATAACAACAGCAATGAGGGATGATGATAAAGTAGCAGTTTCTTGTATATGCGAGAACAGCTTAAAACAGTTATATAAGTATCACTTGAAACGTCGTTTAGTCAGGACAACAAAAAAAAAAAATAAAATATCTTTTAGGCTTGATCGAGTTTATTTTGTGTGCATTGAAAGTAAATAAATCGCTTCATTTAAAACTCTAAACGTTTATTAAAACGGAGCTATTTAAGCACAAAAGAAAAATAGTTTTCAAGGAAATTTCCTAATTTTTACAAAATTTTAAACTAAAAACATTAATATTGCTATTTCCTATCCTAACTTGCTGGTTTGTACTCGAAGGCGAGTTTACTGGCGGAGGAAAAGTACGCAACATAATACTAAACACATTAAATTAAAAAATAAAGAGAATTTAAAATTTTTACTATTTTTTGTATTAAGATAGCCATAATATACAAAAAGAAATAGTAAAAACTTGGTCTTTTAATTTTGTACAGTGTAATTGATTGCATTTTATTTATTTTTTTTTTTGTTTCAATTATTATGCAATTAAACGCTGTTAATGCAAGTAATTTAAATGACAGCGTCATATGTAATCTACTCTTTGTTAAATTTTAATAGTAAAAAATATATATAAATTATATAAACTGTATAACTTTATAAACCACAATTTAATTTTATTTTACTTGTCAGTGAAGTGTGTGAAAAGCTTATTTAGCTTATTATAGAAATACTTATCGATGACCTAATTGTTAAGGTTTTGATAATGAGCAAAGAATGGCATAAAAATTAAAAAAACAACTTTTTAGTTACGCTATTTTGGAACTCTGTTGAAAGACTTTTCATTTCCAAAATATTATATTATTAAAATATATTGTTTCCTGTTTACTTAGTTATTTTTTTAACTATTTTTAGAATTAATTATTATAATTAATTGTAACCAAATTTTTAAGACAAATATTTTTGAAATTTATTTTTAATATTTCGCCACTCCATTTTTTATAAATTTTTTGTACTTTTTACTGTTTTTTGTTTTTCTTAATTTGTTTTTTTTTTTTTTGATGATTTTAAATTTGTTTGACAAAAAATTTGTTCTTTTCTTTCTACTGACGCAGAAAATATAAAAATTATTAATTCTGAAATGATAATTCTAATAAATAATTTTCATATTTTCTAATAAATAATTTTCAAATTTTAAGCATCAAATTTTTAAATTAAAAACATCAACGAAAAAGATGCTTTTTAGTATTCTTATTCACAAAGCTATTGGCAGTTATGCGTAGCACTGCACGCATAATTATTAACATGGAAAATAACAAAAGCTCTTTGTTTTACCCTCACAAGGCGACAATAGGAATGTCGCCTTAAGTTCGTGCAAGCATTTGAATGCATATTTTAAATTGCTATTTTGATATAATGATATTTTAACAGAGTAAAAAAATAAAATATGCCCCATTCACAAATAAGTTTTCTGCGCTAGTGGTGGCGAATGGTCAATTTCATTTTCTTATTTGTCAAATAAAATAAAAGTCTACTTTAAACTGGTTAAATTCCTAAATAATCGCATGGAAATTATATTAAATATTAGACTGCTATCTACACATTACATTTTAAACTTTTAAGCTGAACAGATAAGTGAGTCAGTTCCACTTATTTCTCGATAAATTATTTATAAAATAGAGAAAATGAAAATGAAAAAAGGCAAATTTTCAACATAAAATATTAACTATTATATAACAATTTAACATATTATAGTTATAGTTTTTGACCTTTTTAATAGTTTTTTTTTTTTGGTTTTTTAGTAGTCAAAAAACGGTGTGGCGGAGTATCGAAAAAATAATAATAAAAAATAAAAGTTTTTAAAAATTTTTTATTAAATAGTGACCTAGTGCTTTATAATGAAGTACTAAAAAAAATAAAAAAACAAAAAAAAAATAACTTTACAATAAACATTAAAACATGACAATGGGAGTTTATGAAATGAACAATTGTTTATTTTTATACTATTTATTTTAGTATATTTTGTTAAATTATATATTTTGACATGGTAATGGAAGAGTTGCTAGAACTATCCTGAAATAATTGAAACATGAAGCAAAGGTGATTAATGAATATGTCGATGACTTATTTTGCATAAGGGGAACGAAAAACCATATTCTCTTGGAGCCTTGTATAACTATCATGTGAAATTTGCAATGAAATTAGAGAAGGAGGGAATGTAATCGTAGTTAGATTTATTAATCATAAGGAAACATAATACAACATTAACGGATTGGTATCCAAAGCCGGCTGCTTCAGGACGTATTATCAAATTTAATTCTAATCACGCACAATGCATAAAAATCAATATAACACGAAATTTCACGAAAAGCTTATTTCATTTAAGTAACGCGAAATACTACAAATAAATATTAAATATCTCCAATATAGTGTACAAAATTCCTTGTTTTATTGACAAAACAACGAATAATCAAAGTTGTGAGTTGTAAAAGATTATTAATAGTAGAACATCCTATACGAAAGCCGTGTTGGCTAGATGATAATATTGAAGACACTTGATGGCACAAATGATCCGTAACTAATTTTTCAAAAAGTTTAGGTATTACACTCAGCTTAGCAACTCCTCTGTAATTTCTAATATCATTTTTTTACCAGACTTAAACACCGGAATAATGAAAGAATTCTTCCATATTGTGGGAAATATACCAAATTTAATTGAGTAATTGAATAATATTGTCAGAGGAGTTACAAAAGCCTCTGCGCAGTTTATAAGAATGCAACTTGGAACGTTGTCAGGTCCGCTCTTATAAGATAATTTTAGTTTTTTTAAACCATGAAGTACAGATATTCCATCCAAATATGGCAGTAAAACAAGCCTGACTTCCCACATTGTGCATTGGTTGTCCATTAAAGTTAATACCCTGATCATCCGCATAGATAGATGAAAAGAATTTTGCAAATAGGTTACTTATTTCAGCGGAAAGGTAATAGATTTTCTCTTTATATTCAAAAAATTATAAAAAGACTTAGGGTTCTACTTGAAGCTATTCTTAATATTTGTCAGGTAACAGTTATAACATTCTTGATTTAATTTGTTGTGTTCTATTCAGCACGGGCAACAGAGTATTTCACAAAGTCAGCAACTGATCCACAACTTTTATACTTTTTATACCATTTATTCGTGCAATTCTTAATTTTGGAAAGCAACTTACAATTCCATGGAGGTCCACATAAATGAGAAACAATTTGCTTTGGAATACACTGATTAAGAATCCAAGAGATTTTACCATAAAATTTTCCAATGATGTGATCAATGACATCGGACTTATCTTCAGAGATAACTGTGTGATTTGATTTTACATCCGCGCCTGGCCATGAAGCCTTAATCAGATGGTGGACCAAACCACTGCATAATTTGGAACGTCATGCTCGTCCTAGGAAGCCGAAGCCATAATTCTATGCAACAGAACTTTCTAGTTGCAACTTCGATGATTCCAGAGCAGGGCTGCAAATCATCACTCCTTGCTCAAGAGTTGGAGACTTTCCAACTCCTGCCCAGAACACATGTCTAGCATGCTCACTGGACTGGATCATTCACTTAGCGTGTCATTAACAGTGAGATGATCCTGGCCACCATAATAACAATTATACTGTTATGGGGCCGCGAAACCACAACCACCACTATACTCCCATATAGGGGCCAACCTCAATAATCAGTCAGAGAACAGTTAAATGTCTAAAGAGACAGTTGCACTGTGTCTAGATACGGAGAATGGTAATAAAGTTTATGTAGACACAACAAAAAATAAATTGAAAACTAGAATAGCAGTACATAACATAAATGTCGGTATATGTTAGAAATGTTAAAAATAATTAAAGGACCATTAACCAACAGAATAAACTTTGAAGCAGATACGGAGAATATTGCACAAAATTATAGACATTTGGTGCATGAAACAAAACTCTGTACCTGCATAACATTAATAATTAATACTTTAATTTTTTGTAATGTTTCATTATTAAATTTATGTTTGAATGAATGTGTAAATTTGTATTGTTTTGTCAATTTGTTATTTTCAAAATTGATTTTATTAGAAAAAAATTTTAGTATTAAAAATTGTATGTATGCATAAATAATTATAATAAAAATGTATTATTCTTTTTAACGGTCTTTTTAATTAAATTTAACAATATATTTTTTCAATATTTCGCTTTTCCTTTTTAAAAAATAATTTCCTGAGGAAGCTTTCCAAAGGAAAGCGAAATATCGAAAAAAATAAATCGTTATAATTTAAAATACCGTTTAAAAGATTAAGATTAAGATACAATAAAACTAAAAAAAGGTCGAATAAAACTGATAATAATAATCCAATAATTACAATATTTCTTCAATTTTTAGTTTTTATTGTTTTTGTTTTGTTTTCCGAAAAAAATTTTTGATTATTTTGAATTTTCCATTTTTTTATTAATTTAATAAATTTTTTATACACATTTTGTTTTTCCTGAAGATGTCAACCAATGGTTTGGCTAAATATTCAAAAATAATATAAAAAAATAAAGATTAATAAACTACTAATCAAATCCGTCTGAAATATTTTTTCTCTCTTAATTGTTTTCGGAAATAATACAGTCAATGAACATAATAAAAAGTAATAAAATTACGCATTTATTATAATTTATTTATAGTCCATAGTCTGTAGTGGTCTGCCAAGCATTAAATAGTTTTCAATAATGCAAAGACCAATTGGAATATCAAAATTTAAATTTCTTTTCTTTGGAACTAGACATTTTTTGATACAAGTATTTAAATTGGGAAATGTTACTTTAGCGAAGCCGTTACATATTTAGTTAAACAAATACCGTCATAATAATCTACAAGTATTTTAAAGCTTTCACCTAAGCATCACCCAATGATTCAAACACAAAACATCAGTCCAAACAACCTAAGCTTATTAACTATGGAAGGCATTTTTATGTACTTTAGTTAAATTTAATAATAAACATTTGAAAAATAAATTAAAAAAAAATAAAAAAATAATAAATACTAAAATACTAACTTCAGAAAGTATGTGAATTGCTATAGGAGTTGTAGTTGTATAGTTGCTGTTATTGTATATTATTCAATAATATAATTCAATTATCTTCTTTTATCCTCTTTATTTTCAGAACCATTTTCTCGTTTATTTTCCAAACGTTTCCGTACAACTTCCGGGAATGCTAATGGCGGTCGTCCTCATCTATATTGTATGCGTTTTGCTACACTAAAAACTACAACATCGGAAAAAGAAGGAAATACTAGAAATAACTTTTGCACATCAGATTGTTGTAGTAGTGGTGATGGCACAACTACAATAAACATTAATACAACAAACTCGATTGACACACCAGCACCAATAATATTATCACCACCACCTTTGACAGCAACATCATCATCATCGTCGCCATTCATCTCAACAATGTATCGCTATCAAATGCATCAGCAACAAAACAAACATCAACTTACAAATATTCAACCACGCTGTTGTTGTACGGTACAACAAATTGTTTCAAAAGGAAATAGAAAATCGGATCAAATGAAATATTTTAATAATAGAAAAAGCTTAAGAGCTACAGAATCTGTGCTGAGAAGGTAAGAAAAATTTCAATTATATTTAATGTGACATCATACAATACAGGCTAAAGTTGACAACAACCAGCAGCTTTTTGTTAACAAAATTCAAATACCTATTTTTATAATTATAAAGAAATTTGTTGTAAAATAAAACACAAAAAACAAAAAATTTTGAATTTTAAATTAAAATCTTAAAAAAAATTAAATTAAAGAAAAAAAAACCTAAATCTATTAAAACAACAATCACAACTGAATAATATTGACTCCAACAACTGCGGGCCTCTTTTCTAAGTTGGATTTGGTTTAAATGAATTCCGTTTCTGCTTGTATCAGCTCTGCCTTTCTAACATCAACTTTATTTAATGGAATCGATTTAACTTTTCATTTCAGAAACAATATAGCAAAAAATTTGGAAAGTAAAAGACGTGTCGTTAAAATGCTATTTGTTTTGGTGCTAGAGTTTTTTGTATGCTGGACACCACTTTATGTCATCAATACAATGGCCATGTACATCGGTTCAGCTATTTATGAATACATCGATTACACCTCCATAAGTGCACTGCAGCTTTTGGCATATTCATCATCCTGTTGTAATCCAATCACTTATTGTTTCATGAATGCTAATTTTCGCCGGGCATTCTGGGATACATTTAAGGGAATGCATTGGTGCGATAAACGACTTCAACGTAAACGTGCCACCACCCGAAATTGCAATAATTTATGTTTAGCTGGTGGCAGTATACGTGTAAATAGTTGCACGGTACAGACGTTAATTGAAAGTCCACGTTTGTAAATTAACCAAGTTGTTGAACATAAAAGCTTCAAACAAATTAAATTACAATTTTAACCAAACAAAAAATTTTATTAAGCAAAAGAAAGAAGTTGAACAGTTAAAACACAATATGCCTCCTGAACTTGATTTGCAAGCAAAATATATTTTTTTTTCGCATTAAAAATAATAAAAATTTATTAAAGTTTTAGAGGAATAAAAAGCTGAAAAAAGCTGTATTTTATTACATTTTTACCTTTAGTTTTGAATTGTTTTCAATGGATATAAATAGAATATAAAGAGCACCATATTATTAATTTCCTGCTACAAAGTGGCACTGCAAGTTTTCTCTATTGAAAATTTTTGTGTTAAATATTTTTCTTTTCCTTTTATAAATTAAATAAAATTATAAAATGAAATATTTACTGTTATTAGTAGTTTTAAAGCAAAAATAAAAAAAACTAGATGTTATTTAATTGTTGATGATTAAAAGGGTAAGTAGTCGTATGTTTATATGCTTAAAATGATTATTTGCTTCGTTCTTATCAGTGGATATAATGAAAAATATATTTGCTGTGAAGCTATTAATACATCATTCCAGATTGGGACTTAACCTTTCTAAAATGAATAAGAAGTCTAAAATGTATAGACATTAAACTACCAGAATTTGTACTATTGCCTGCGTTTTGGTGAGTATAGGCAGTCATAATGTAGCCTGGACGAGAAGTTATTTATTTTTTTTATTTAATTTAAGTCTATGAATTTATAATTCTTACAGACTATTAGTACATATTTATTTATATATCTATAAAACTAATGAACAAGAAAAAATATGACAATTATATGCAATTATTTAATGAGAACAGAATATTACGTTTCAGATTTTCATTTAAGGTATAATGAATACAAGAGTATAATTTTTTAAAGTGTTTACAACATCTGATGAAAGGATCAGAGTTTGCATAGTTCGTTTTAAAATATTGAATATCTAATTTATAAAAGTATCGAGTAGGTCGCCGCGGAACACAAAAAGATATATTTTCAATTAGGATGTTAGAGGAGGCATTCCCGTTAATTGTATTTAAGATGAACATGGCACTAAGCATAGTTCTGCGACTTTCCAGAAATGTTAACTTGATAAGACTAAGTCTAGATTTATAAGATGGTAAACATAGCGGGTTCCATTGCAGTCTACGTAAACAAAATATAAGAAACTGTTTGTACAAATTTAATTGCGTTACTGTAAGTTTTGTACTGTGGATCCCATATAATTGACCCATATTCCAGAATTGTACGAACTAGTGACATATATAGATATTTCATGATATAAGGATCTTCAAATTCCTTTGCCCAACGTTGAATGAAACCAAGATGACATCTTGCCTTGCTCACAATTAGAGAAATATGTTGAAGGAATGTTAGTTAAGGTCAAGCATAATTCCAAGATCTGTAATCCTGCAGACATTTTCCAGCTAATTACCACCCAAAAAAATCTAACGTTTAAATGGTTCCTTCGGAAGAAGCACATATATTTACATTTATCGAAGTTCAATTTAATTAAGTTCAATTCACACCAGGAGTATAAAGAATTTAAATCTGCTTGTAGCAGCATGTGATCATCATATTTATTATAAGTAAAACATAATTTAACATCATCCGCATACATTAGTATAAAAGAATTTTTGATGACACCAGTTAAGTCATTGAGAAATAATGAAAAAAGAAGGGGTCCAAGATGGCTCCCTTGAGGAACGCCAGATGAAACGGAGATTGGCTTAGAAATCACATTTTTGTATGCAACATTCTGTTTCCTGTTCCTTAAGTATGAATCTAGCCATTGTAAACAATTTTGTGTGAATCCCATGTAATGTAGTTTTCTGATAAGTAGTCCACCTTATCAAATGCCTTGCTTAAATATGTATAAAGAACGTCAGTTTGCATTTTATTGACAAAACCACGATTAATCAAAGTTGTGAGCTATAAAAGATTAGTAATAGTAGAACAACCTCTACGAAAGCCATGTTGGCTAGACGATCATATTGAGGACACTTGATGGCACAAATGATCCGTAACTAATTTTTCAAAAAGTTTAGGTATTACACTCAGTTTATCAATTCCTCTGTAATTTCTAATATCATTTGTTTTACCAGACTTAAACACCAGAATAATGAGAGAATTCTTCCATATTGCGGGAAATAAACCAAATTTAATTGAGTAATTGAATAATATTGTCAGAGGAGTTACAAAAGCCTCTGCGCAGTTTATAAGAATGCAACTTGGAACGTTGTCAGGTCCGCTCTTATAAGATAATTTTAGTTTTTTTAAACCATGAAGTACAGATATTTCATCCAAATATGGCAGTAAAACAAGCCTGACTTCCCACATTGTGCATTGGTTGTCCATTGAAGTTAATACCCTGATCATCCGCATAGATAGATGAAAAGAATTTCGCAAATAGGTTACTTATTTCAGTATTATCATCTGATTCACATTCATTTAATGTCATAGAAGGCGGAAAGGTAATAGATTTTCTCTTTATATTCAAAAAATTATAAAAAGACTTAGGATTCTACTTGAAGCAATTCTTAATATTTGTCAGGTAACAGTTATAACATTCTTGATTTAATTTGTTGTGTTCTATTCAGCACGGGCAACAGAGTATTGCACAAACTTTTATACTTTTTATACCATTTATTCTTGCAATTCTTAATTTTGGAAAGCAACTTACAATTCCATGGAGGTCCACATAAATGAGAAACAATTTGCTGTGGAATACATTGATTCAGAATCCAAGAGATTTTACTATAAAATTTTCCAACGATGTGATCAATGACATCGGACTTATCTTCAGAGATAACTGTGTGATTCGATTTTACATCCGCGCCTGGCCATGAAGCCTTAATCAGATGGTGGACCAAACCACTGCATAATTTGGAACGTCATGCTCGTCCTAGGAAGCCGAAGCCATAATTCTATGCAACAGAACTTTCTAGTTGCAACTTCGATGATTCATCACTCCTTGCTTAAGAGTTGGAGCCTTTCCAACTCCTGTCCAGAACACATGTCTAGCATGCTCACTGGACTGGATCATTCACTTAGCGTGCCATTAACAGTGAGATGATCCTGGCCACCATAATAACCATTATACGGTTATGGGGCCGCGAAACCACAATCACCACGATACTCCCATATAGGGGCCAACCTTAATAATCAGCCAGCGAACTATTAAATGTCTAAAGCGACAAATAATGAACTCTGCGGGCATTACTGATTTCCGTGGGAATAAAGTGAAGTTTCCAGTTGTACCCCTGCTGACTTCAGGGGACTGGGCTCTCTTTTTCCCCCAGTTGCACTGTGTCTAGATAGTCGAAGTTCTATAAAGATCATATATATGTGCCCCCGGGGGGCAATTCAGAGATAACGTATGATAAAAGATTTTTCCAGTCAGTTTCGTACAGTAGTTCAGTAATGCTCGGATAAATAATAAATGTCAATCGAAAATAGAAAGAGAAAAATTGATTCGGAATGTCGAGTATTTCAAGAAGAGTGGACATGGAAGTACTTCTTTATGGAATATAACCAAAAACCTATTTGTCTTATCTGCCAAGAACCGGTAGCTGTACTAAAAGATTATAATCTCGCTAGGCACTTTAATTCAAAACATCTTCTTGGGTCGAAGTACTATAAAATGACAGATGAAAACAAGAAAGTTCATTTAGAGGAATTGAAAAGAAAAATATCTAGTCAGCAAATGTTTTTTAAAAATCAACGAAGTGTCCAGTGATCCTCCACGTTAGCTGGTCACATTGTTGCCTATAAAATAGCAAAAAGTAACAAACCGTTTTCTGAAGGAGAATTTATTAAGGATGTGTTAATTAGCATTGGAAAAGTATTATGCCCAGAAAAGGTAAAAGATTTCGAATCTATAGGGCTGTCACGTACAACGGTTACAAAAAGAATTGAAGCGATTTCTTCTAATTTAACCAATCAACTCAATGGACGTCTTAAAAAGTTTAAGTATTTTTTAGTCACTATGGACGAGAGTGTTGACAGGAGTGATACAGCCCAACTTCTAATTTGTATCAGAAGAGTCGATTAAAACTTTGTAATAACCGAAGAACTTGCTTGTTTGAGGTCTTTGAAAGGAAAGACGACAGGAAAAATAATTTATGATGAATTTCGAAAGGGGATGGAATCTCTAAATGCCCCAATTTCCAAATTAATTAATTTAACAACTGATGGAGCACCTAACATGGTGGGAAAAAATACGGGAATCCTGCAAGCGAAACAATTTTTTTACTTTGTATAATCCACCAAGGCTGCCTTGGATATTAATCACGTACTTAATATTATTTTATAATTAATTAATACCATTCGAGCCCGTGGTTTGTTACATTGACAATTCCAAGAGTTTTCATCGGAAGTTGATGCAGAATTTTCAGATGTACTTTATTACACAAAGATCAGGTGGCTGAGTTGTGGATATGCCTTCTCGAGAGTTTGGAGTCTTCTCGAAGAAATTAAAGTTTTTCTAAAAACCAAAACTGAAATTTGGAATGAGTGGGAAATATTGGAGGATAAGAATTGGTGCATCGAGTTTGCTTTTTTCACGGATTTACTCGAGCACTGTAATAAACTGGGGCAGTTTGAGGTCGTTTAAAACTCAATTGTTTATATTTTCTAAATGTTTCGGAAAAAATGATTTGACTCATTTTCCAAGACTTAATTCTTTGAGGCCTGTGAGTGAAGAGAAGTTAAAAGTCTTTTCACAATCTTTATTAAAACTGTATTCAGAATTTGAGGCCAGATTTGCTGACTTTAAAAAAATCCAACTATATTTAGATATTTTTTCAATGTCTTTTAATGTTAATCTTGAGAATGTTCCATCTGATCTACAATTGGAAATTATAGAATTGCAATGTAATAATAATTTAAAACAGCTATTTTAAAATACAGATAAACTTAATTTCTATAAATCTTTACCAAGAGATGAATTTCCAAAGCTAATTAATCATGCGCAGAAAATCATGGCAATGTTTGCTTCCTCATATTTATGTGAGTGAACAGGCCTTTTCAGTAATGAAATGCAGACAGAAAAAATTCAATAAGAAACCGATTGTCAGACGAGAGTCTATTTCATTTATTAAAAGTCGCATCCTCCCAACTGGAACCAGATTTTGAGGAAATTATGTCAAGTCAGAAACAGATCCATGCTTCCCATACATCTGGAAAATCTTAAAATCATAATAAACCGTATCATAAAATTTTTATGTTGTTTTAAAATATTACGTAATATAACTAATAAATATATCGCTTAAACCGAACTTTTAATTGAACAGCAACCCCATAATTTTTTAATGAATGACCCTCTATGTTTTCTGTTTTTTTTTAATTTAATGGACCGCCGCAAGATGTTTTTTAATTTATTGGCCCGCCACTCAAAAAGTTCGCCCATCACTGTTCTATACAGAACTTGAGAATATGTAAAAAATTATTTCTAAACTATTTAATGTTTTTTTTTTAATTTCTATTTTACTTATGTGTTTTATAATTAATTTTAGAAGCACAATGTCTTTATGGTAAAAATCTTATTTATTTTTATCTTATTTTTGTTTCGCATATTTCGCTATTCCATTAGATGACATCAACAGGAGCAAGAAATTAAAATGTTGAAAAATATAAAACCAAACTTTTGCATACACTTTCATTTGTTGTTCCTGATGATGCCATTCCACTCAAGTGTGGCGAAATATTGAAAATTTAATTTTTTATAAAATCCTTGTGTTTTAAAAATGAAATTTTAAATAATAAAATAAACTACAATTAGAAATGAAAAAAGTCTCATCAAATGCTGAGACAACTGTTTTGGCGACAAGTAAATCAACGTTAAAAAATTTTTTTGCAAAATATATTGCAATAGACCCATGTAATTATGTGATAAGATTTACGGCTGTACCTGGCTATGGAGCCTTAATCAGATGCTGGTCAAACCACTTTGAATGATTTTAAAACAAACATCATTCGCGCCCTAGGATGCCGAAGAGTAATTCTAGCAACAGGTCTTTCCTAGTTGCAACTTTAGTGATTCCAGAGCAGGGCTGCAAACCACCACTCCTTGCTGAAGAGTTGGAGACTTACCAACTCCTGTCCAGAACACATGTCTAGCATGCTCACTGGATCTAGGAACATTCCACCAGGTAGATGTTATTAAAGGTGAAATGAACCTGGCCACCATATAAAACTGACCTGTCTGCTATGGGGCCGCGAAACCACAACCACTACGATACTCCCGAAGTGCCAACCTCAATAATCAGTCAGGGAAACAGCTAAATGCCTAAAGAAACAAATAGCGAAAACTCTGCGGGCTACTGATTCCTGTGGAAATAACGTGGAGTTCCCAGTTGAACCCTGCTGCCTTCAGGGACTGGAATCCCTTTTTCCCCCAGTTGCACAGGTCTAGATAGTCAAATATTCTATAAAGACCGATAAATGTGCCCCCGGGGGGAACAGACCCATGTAATATATGGTGTAAGCGAATGAAGCTATTTCTGGTGATTTAGTTACGAAGAAAGAAAATCAATATAAATAACATGAAGTGGAATTTTGGGCTGAACACTTGCAATGGTCTGAACAAGAACTTGGAAAATTTTCATAAAAATAATGTTTTGAATAATGACACAGACTTCAATTGAAAACTAAATTAAAATTATCGGACTTTTCTACATAATGCAATTACTCTTGATAAATAAAAGAGAAACGAAATTTCTTGTTTTCATGGATACAGTGGTTGCAGTTCCATGAGGTAAAACAAAAAGAAACAATGCAAATGTGTCCTCATATTATTTATTGTAATTCTTTTTTGACAAATCAACAACAAAACAATATTAATTAAAATATTTTAATAATAAATGTGTTTTTTTTAAGTGCGAATTTACGTGCCGCTTAACATTATGTTGAGATTTTGATTGTAGCCCAGTAAATAGCTTTGGTAAAAATGTTTGCTGCTGTTGTTGTTGTTGATATGTAAATGACAATTTTTTACTTACTCTGTATAGGAGTATTAATATTTCTGTAGACATACACATACACGCTTACATATGTAAATAATTTGTTATGATCATTTTCGTTACTGTTTTGTGTTTCACAACGTAATAAATACAAATTAAATGTACCCGTACGTTTGTTGTTTCTTTGTTATTTCGAAATTTCGTTCAATTCTGTTATGTATGTCTGGTCGTGATACTTTCTTGGAAATATAATCAGTTCATGGTCAATAGTTGCGCAAAAATAAAATTGAATTAAAAATATTTCAGGTTATATGTTTATGCGATAATGTTAAAGTACGCACAGTGGGAGCATTTCATTAAATTTCATTAATTGGAAAAAAATAAATTAGTGTTTGCCGTATGCCCGGGTCCAATAAATCACAATTGGATACTGTGATATGTGACTAAGGTTATCAGTGACGGTATCTGATACAAAAAATATGTGTTTTTACTACAAAAATTTATTTTCCACTTCAAGTTGTTAAAACAAAAATATATATATAAAACAATAGAACATATTTTAAAAACCAATTGGTTGGCTCAGCCATTAAGAAATGATCTAAATGTTTGCAAAACATTCTTATTCTGTTACACTGTACGTTGTAGTAAAAAGAGTCAAAGCAGCATTGTAATATTTAACTTTCATTAACAAACTGGTGGGAAGAAACAAAAAGATTTTGCATGCTTGCAAATAATAATTGTGTCAAGTCGAGCCACAGAGTCGAATTATAATAATGTTTTACATTTATTTAGATTAAGCAGCCAAAATTTTTTACGTAAAGAAAAAAGGTAAATGCGGTCAAATAAGTCTAAGAGCAACAGCATATTATGTATGACTAAAATATTCATGATTGTAAATGTTAATGATGTTAATGTTAATGATCAAAATTAATCCTAATAATGATTATAACTATGACTTTCAAAGTGCTGGCAGCAGTGAGGCAAACAATCAATCCAGTTTTTAATAGAAACGAAAAAATTAAGCGCATCCATCTGCAATTTATCTGCGTTAATTAATTTATTCGGGTGTATAAATCTTTTGATGAGGGAGTAACGCCTCAACATGTGAGTGGAAATAATTATTAGTTGCTTAAAGGATGCAGTTCTGGGACTGAATTAAGGCATTTAAAATGCCGAAATGAAATTTGGCTGACAGCTTTTTCGTTATGACTCTAATGCCATATAAATGCAACAGCAATAAATGAATACTAATCGATGCGGTATTGCCACTAATGACTTCATAAAAATTTTATCGCTGATTTATCTAAAGATTTTCCAAATTTCTTTTGGCCTTTTTCAAAAAAAAGCTCTCGTATTTCAGGTTCATAGTGTGGCCCTCGTAAAACTTTGTTTTGTCAATAAAAGTTTCAATGCGTGAGTAAATATTTAAATAATCTAATAAAATACAATTGCATCGGTTTAGGAATTTAAAACAAACACAACCTGAGGTCAATCAAAATATTCAATGGCAACGAAAATGTTGTTGTAGTTAATGATTTTTAAATTAAAACAAATAGAGCACATCACACACACACATATAAATTTTTTTATTTTTGATTATTTTTGTTTAATGGGTAACAAGTGGTAAAAACAAGCACGAACTATTTAATTTCATGCTTAACACACACAGACATACATACATACAAGTGCATAGTAAAACAGACACAAAAAGTACACAGAATTATAAAATATTCAATAACAGCTTAACATGATATTATGCAATAGCACAAATATTAGAAGTAACTGTGAGTATTCGCTAAAGAATCCTACTAAGTTAATCACATCCTTTCACTATTCACTAATCCAACACACGTACTCTGATTTATAATGTGGGAGTAAGGAGCCGAAATGAAAAGAATCATATCATTAAGCGCACTAGTAGAGGATTTCATTATAACATGATAAAAATTGAAGACATACTTATTTTAAACAAAAGAAAGATGAACAAAAGAATGCGTCAAAGCCTTTCTTGGTTTCTGATGAAATACATATGTATGTACATATGTATATATATGTATATTCCCAGTTTAATAAAAAGCTTGAAATTCCATTCCATTTTAGCCCAACTAAATGCAAAATTTATAATTTATCGAGCACAAAGCTGCTTGAAATTTATGCATTCATTTGCGACTTTATGTGACAGAAGATGAAAAAAATTGCTTAGCAACAGTCATAAAAACAGACAAATTACAGAAAAAGAAAACAATTGATGCATGCGAGTGAAACCGGTGCCATGATGCTTTACAAGAGAGGTAATCATGGCTTTCATATTTTTTTTTTTTTTTTTGTTTTTAGCAAACAACCTTGACCAGATTTTATTTTTGGAGCGGTGAATTTATTTTTAAAATTATTTAGCAGCAATAACGAAATAAAACTCAGAATATGCCTTCTCATTTAATTCTATTTTAATCGTTTATGGGTTTAACTGGATTTCCCCAAATACAGTGACGCTCAAAATAGTTGCAACTTTAATCACGATTTTGTCAATCACTACTTTATTTACATTTTTAAACATCATAGTTTTTTTTTTTTAAATAGTAAATTATGGGGTTTTAATTTGCGAATATATTTTTTACAAGGAAATCTGATGAAATTCTGCAATAATTATTTTATAAATGATTATTTATCAAGACGGACAGACCTTTCAACAAATCTATTCTACCTGTTTGTTTTTTTTTCAATTAATGTAATAACCAAATCTTATAGGGTGCCATGACTTTAAAAAGCTTAGCTCGATGCATAAATAACAAACAGTTTAGTTATCCATTAAAATAATTGCATTCAAAAATGCTATTACAAGGAGGGTGTATTATTTGTTCACAATAATCTATATATGTATGTATATAAAAATGAAATGGTCCACGTATGTAATGAGTTGGCGTGAGAACGGCCGGAGGGATTTGGCTGATTTTTGTTTTATTCGATTCCAAATTTTTAGGAGATGGTTTGTCTGAAAAAAAAATTATAAAATTTTCCGGAAAACTTAGAAAATTCATTTATTAACTTTCTTCTGTTGTTGTTGTAAACACAAATAAGTTATTCACGACTCGACATGTTCGTTCGAACTGGTTTGATGAAGCTTATGGTTGTTTGTATGCTAATGAGTTTGTATACGTGCAGACTCACGTTTACATTCTTAGCATACGCTAAAAACCCGTAGATCAAATTAAAAAAAAAAACACAAAACAAAAAGAAAACGAAATAAAAGACTAAATAAAGAGAGCCAATATCTTCAACTTCGGCGAAACCAAACATTGTTCTAACATGTCAACAGTCAAAAATGTATTTTTATGTTTGAAGATTTTTTTTAATTCATTACTATACCCAGCTGCCAGATCTTTTAGAGATAATACCGTCACAATTTTGGGGAAAAATCTTACTTCAGTTAAAATTCGCAATAAAATCACATGTACGTATGTATGTAAATAGATTGCATGTTTTTCAACTCTTTGAAATATGTATATTGTATGGAAAAGATAATAAGTTCAAATCCTTTAGTGAATTTGTTTTGAATTTAGAAAAATATGCATTTTAAGTTTAATATTTAAAGTTTTTTTCCTAAAAGTATATAAATTTATACCATAAAAATATATTTATATAAAAAATTGACTTACATATGTACATATACATACATACATAGATACATACGTTTTAATAAACTTCAGCAAGCTTTGCTTATATTACAGAATTTGTCAGGGGAGCCCATCGAGCATGATACGTCTATATATATATATATATATATATATAAAAATGAAATGGTCCACGTATGTAATGTAGTAGCGTGAGAACAAGTAGTAGCTGAGGCGATTTGACTAATTTTTTTTTATATTCGATTCGAAAAATTATATAATTTTCCGGAAAACTTAGAAAATTTATTTATTCATTTTTTGGTATAAATACAAATAAGTTATTGACTTACATATGTATATATACATACATAAGTTTTAACAAACATCAGAACATTATACGTTTTTAATAACTAGACTCTATTTCGAAGTAATTTTTCTTCGCATAAGAAAATTTTAAGAGCAACTCGAAGAACAAAAGTTTTTAAGAAAAAGTTTTAATTTGTTTTATACATGTTTTTATTTTCACTTTTCAATATACTATGTATTAAATCATGTTAGTGAAAACATAAATAAATCGTTTTCACTTCTCAATTTTTTTACTTAGCCTACGTTTAAACTTTATAAAATTCTAAACAGTGCTCAGTGATTTAATTTAGACATATTGGATAATACTAAAAGTGAAAATTTAAATATATATTCTACATACATATGCACGTATGTATGTATGCACATTATCCGTGCTTTAAAATTTTTCGTGCCATTTGATTCACATAATTTTAAAATTAATAGTTTTTATAAGAGAAGAAAAACCTTGATATGTTGGATAGTGAGGACTTAAAAATATTAAGTCACCGACAATTACACTTCACTTTGAAGTTAAAAAATAATTTTCTACTCGATGTAATTTTAACGATACATACATACGATGTATATCGCTTATATGCTGAAAAATCCAATATCAAAATTCTTTTGTTCTAAAATTTTATTGCTAAAGTAAAAAATAAAAGCTAAAAGCTTCGAACGATTTTGTTAGCAGTCAACATTTCTTAAGATTTGAATGATTAACTACGTCTAGGTTTATCTATCTATTCTTATATACTGTTAGACATTGGCAGTGGAAAAAACCGACTAAATCTACAACAGGCCAGATTTCCTTTCCAATGGGTTCTTGCCCTAAAGACAAACTAATTGCAAAACTGTTCACATACATTGCTCAAAATTATAGCGATTAACTTTGGTTAAGTGAAAAAACCATTTTGGCTGCAAAAAACAAATACGTTGATTAAATAAATTCAAAAATTTAGAGCTTAATTAATGGCGAACGGTATTCGTATAAATCGATTGGTTTCATTACCGATCCCGAAAATATTGTTAACTACCCCGAGAGTTCCTGAATTCATTAAACTTACCGGGAATGCCACCACATAACTTCCAGCTTACCGTTGGAGCGATAATAGTCATGTTACGCAACCGAATCAGCCAATACTGTGCGATGGTACTAGATTGATTGTTAAAACGCTGATGCCAAAAACTTAGCAATAATAATTATAGGAAAGGTTGTAGGTGAAGAGCTGCTTACTCCAAGGATATCTATCATACCAAGTGATTTACCATTTAAATTTAAACGTCTCCAATTTCCCGTTCGCCTTGCATTCGCAATGATGATTAATAAATCTCAAAGACAATCGCTAAAAGTATGTGGGTCAAACCTAGAATACCAATGTTTTTCCAACGAGCAAATTTTTTTCTAACTCCATATAAAATATTAATCATTAGCAAATAGTTTCCGAGCGAAGCCGGGTCGTACAGCTAGTAAGAAATAAACACGATTATGTGAACGATTCAGTAACGAATTAAAATATTTTATTGCTAACGAAATATTGAAATGAAAACGTTAAATGCAATAGCTTACAATAGCAATAACATCAGGTGCTAAAAGTATCACAACAGCTTCGTAAAATGTGCGTGTTATTATTCACGAAATTCGGCCAATATCCGAACTTAAAAACAAGATGAGGATTCTGGCAAAAAAAAAACAATCTTCCCTCACAGATAATGGCTGGAATACATACTTGTCCATGCAAATTTGTGTACAAAGACAATTTTGCAACAATGTTTTGGCGGCAATATTATCTCAGCTGTAACTTTAAAAATCACTAACTTTATTATTTATTATTATTTTCAGTTTTATTCGACCTTTTTTTATTTTTATTAAATATTAATCTTAATCTTTTAAACGGTCCTTTAAATTATAACGATTTATTTTTTTCTCAATATTTCGCTTTCCTGTGGAAAGCTTCTTCGGGAAATAATTTTTTATATTTTTCAAAAATAAAAATTATAGCAAAAAATTTTTTCTTTTCAAATTGTTATAATTTTTGTTTTTGAAAAATATAAAAAATAATTTCCTGAAGAAGCTTTCCACAGGAAAGCGAAATATTGAGAAAAAATAAATCGTTATAATTTAAAGGACCGTTTAAAAGATTAAGATTAATATTTAATTATTTATTATTAATATTTATCTATTTTGCTGATATAAATATGAAATAAAAAAAATTGTTGGGAATTTTTTGACCACTACAGTACATTTATTTTTGCTGTTAAGCCTAACGTATACATTTACATCTACATCGAAAATATTTTGTATTCATAAACAAGTAATGAAAGAGAGAGTGAGATCAGCTTTAAAACCGCAACAAGACAAAAGTTAATAACAACAGAAAAACAACATTAACAATCGTCATTTTAAGTTTATTTGCGTAAACAAAGCAAGCGTGTCGTCACACTTATAATCCAATAATTCCGCGAATAAATATCGACAACGTCCACTTCGCACTTCGGAGAATAAACTTAAAGTAAATTATTTTTACATGCGGCATTTGTCGCACGTAATTTCTTGTGTTGTGATGTTTTTATTAAAAAAAAAATTTACACACAACATTTAAATAAATAATAGATAAAATAATAATAATAATAATAAATAGCAAGAATACGTTCGTATTGGTAACATTTGCATGAAACTAATGAATGCCCTTTAAACTATTTATGTACGTAATGAGTGTGTTTCGTTACAGGAATTCTCTAGACGACTACAACGAATCAGCAAGCAGAGCAGGTCTTTGGATTTTTTAATTCAATACAATTCTTAAGAAATTATTGAATGTTTGGAAAACAATTAATTTTTTAGCTTGAAAAATAAATGTTATCATTTGAATAAAATAATGTTTGATGGATGATTTTGCTGTTTTGTAAATATTCAATTTCTCATTGAATGAATTTCTAATAAAATTTTTTTTTAAATTTCATCCATTTCTACGTTGCTTCTACTGTATAAAATTTATATCGACTATAGTGACCTCTAACGTTAATGACAGCAAACAAGTTTGAACAAATTTTTCATTCAGCTTAGAACACAACCTTCTCAATTATTATTGTGAATAATAGAATAGAAAGATATTGTCCCATTAAATGCCACTACAACAAAAATTAAATATTAATAATTCTTTGTAGAAAAATTATGAGTGATAATATTTTCTGTAAAGAAACAATGACTAAAAATTAAAAATTATGAAATAAAAAATAGATAATGACTGAAAAATGTTTATTATAAAAAAGTTACGATTGATGAAATTTTTTTATAGACAAATTATGACTGATAAAAAATGGTTTGGAAAAATGATAAGTGATGAAAAATTTCTATAGAAAAAAAATTATGTTGTGAAAGTTTCTACAGAAAAATTATGAATGATGATTTTTTTTCACAGAAAAATGAATTTTCCACACTATTTTTAACGTAAAAATCGTATATTAATTCAAATTTGTTTAATTTAAATATTTGTTTTGTTTTTTTTCCATTCTTTCTTGGATTGCATTTTTCTTTTTTACTTTTAAACAAATTCTTGGCGAGAATTCTTGGCGACTCAATGTTAAGACGGCTTTTGCAAGATTGTTTTCTTTTTAATTATTTTTTGTTACTTTATCATGATTTGAATGTCGAAATGACGGTGAGATTTTGCACCATTTTATACAAAATAAACTTCAATCCTTTAGAAAAGGAAACACAATCTTTTACATTCTTGAATTCAAAGCCCGAATTTCCGCTTTTACATTTGTTTTATGTTATGTATTCTTCTTTCTTTTATTAAATAATAAAAGGTTTTAGCAAATTCAATATACATTATATTATGAAGCACAGTGTCATAATATTGGAAATTATTTTGAGATCCTTAGATCCATTAAATATGTAAAAACTACTTCGAAAAGCATTGAAAAATTTCGTTGAAATGAGAATATGTAAATGCATATAAATTTCTTATTACTCTCTGTTTTCTATTTGTTCGATACGGATAATAATTGAGCGACGTTGGATAAAAATGTTGTTTTATATGTGGCTGTTTGTTGAGTATTGCTTTCTCTTTTTAATTCTCATTCAATATGATTAATTATGCATAGAAATAAAGTAAAAAATTAATATGAAATAATTTTGCCTCCCTTTTTTCCGTTTTTTTGGGAATTTCTTTATAATTGTTTTTATCCTTTTAATTTTTCTAAAGCGCTGTATAAACAAATGTACAAATTTTATTATTTGATAGAGAGATGTAGTTCTTGGAAAATACTTTAGTATGTAAGAAATTTTTTTTTGAGTATATTGTTAGTTTAAGTTACTGTTTTTTTATAAGAATTTTTTGGAAAATAAATTAATTGGATTGGATATAAAATAATATTTAAATAATATAAATATGTAATATTTTAATAGCTGCATCGGTTACATATAAATAGACTATAAAGTCTATTTAAAAATTTTTGTCTACAAACTGAAATGACGAGGATGAAAATAATTTATTTTCTATAGGAGTCAATTGTTAAAAAACTGTTATCTTATTATCTGTTCATTGTAACTTTTTTGGTAACCAAAAAAATATTTTTTTTGGAAGTCTCAGATGTCAAAAAGTGTTTGTCATGTTTAAAAAAAAGAAATGCATGGGCTTTTGATTTTGTATCAACTACAACGTTAGTTGTGCGTAATCCTAGTTACTCCAATATTTCGAGAAGTTTATAGAATATTTTATTTATTTTTTTTCTTTTTATTGAATCTTTCCCTTAGGAATTAACAATAATTATTCAAAGCTTAACCTTAACAAAAAAAAAAAAAACAAAGTTGTTACTGCCACTGCGGTAGACAACTAAAACATGGTCAGCGGTTTGCAGTCTCTTTAGGCGTCTGTGACCCTCAAATAAAAGTAAGTCTCTGGCAAGACGATTAGAATGACTTCCAAGCTTTTCCAAATAGTTGGTAGCTGCCTTCGTAATTTCCTCCCTCACGAATGGTATGTTAAGATCCCTATGGATGCTGTTGTTCTTGATATACCACGGGGCACCTGTTATTATTCTGAGAAGTTTAGACTGCTTTCTCTGGAGCTTCTTTACGTTCGATGGTGATGCTGTTCCCCATAACATCCAAATAGGTTTTTAGTACCACCTTGTACAAAAGTATCTTAAGGCCTAAGTCGATAGTTGACTTACTGCCAATAAGCCAGTGAAGTTGTGCAGATCTGAGTTTCAGATGGGTTATTTTATCTGCTATATGATAGGACCACGTAAGGCGACGGTCCAAGTGTAAGCCTAGATATCTTACATTATTTTGTTCCGGCACTCTTACGCCATTAATCAGGATGGGTGGGCAATTTTCCCTTCTCAGTGTGAACGTTATAAGGACGCACTTAGAAGCATTAACGCCTATTTTCCATTTTTGTAGCCAAATTTCAACCTCATTAACGTGGGCTTGCAGTCTTTGGGATGCAACTGTCGACTCTTTGTGGATACTCAAAAATGCCGTGTCGTCGGCGAAGGTAGACGTGTGAGTCACTTCACTCACAGGCATGTCAGCTGTGAACAGTAAGTAAAGAAACGGCCCCAGAATACTTCCCTGCGGTACGCCAGTGGATCCCCTCAGGGGCATATAAATATGGTCTTTATAGAATGTTCCACTATCTAGACACAGTGCAACTGGGGGAAAAAAGGAGCCCAGTCCCCTGAAGTCAGACAGGCAGACAACTGGAAACTCCACTTTATTTCCACGGGGATCAGTGAGCTCGTAGAGTTCATTATTTGTCTCTTTAGACATTTAATAGTTCTCTCGCTGCTCATTGAGGTTGGCCCCTATATGGGAGCATCGTAGTAGTTGTGGTTTTGCGGCCCCATAACAGTATAATGGTTATTACGGTGGCCAGGATCATCTCACTGATAATGACACGCAAAGTGAATGATCCAGTCCAGTGAGCATGATTGACATGTGTTCTGGACAGGAGTTAGAAAGTCTCCAACTCTTTAGCAAGGTGTGATGGTTTGCAGACCTTTCCTAGAATCATTAAAGTTGCAACTAGGTGGTACGCCAGTGGATATCTTTCTACGTGAAGAAATTGTGGATTTGGCATTTATTTGGAAATATCTCTCGTGCAAATAGCTTTTTAGGAATTTATGCACATATAAGGGTAGCAACTGCGTGATCTTAAATAATAGACCTTCGTGCCAGACCCTGTCGAAGGCTTGAGATATGTCGATAAACAGCGCGGAGCAGTAGTGTTTATTCTCGAAAGCACTTCTAATTAAATTAGTAATTCTGTGCACTTGTTGAATGGTGCTGTGTCTCCTTCGAAATCCAAACTGATGATCAGGAATTATTACGTTACCATCCGTGTGTCTAACTAAATTTTCTAGAAGCATTTTCTCGAACATCTTAGAAAGAATGGGCAGCAGGCTTCTTGGACGATATGATGATGCCTGTGTGGCATCCTTGCCTGGTTTCAGAATCCTCAACATGAAGAGAATAAAACGGGCAGCAGAAACAGCCAAATTCTTAATCATTGTTGCCGTAATTTTGTTGCAACCGGGTGATTTCTTCACTTCCATCCCCTTAATAAGATCAATCATTGCAGACATCCAAAACTTAAGAGGGCGTTGTACCACATCAGCAATGTTATAGGAATCGATTACCGAGCTAGTGCAATTAGGGGTAAAAACTTTTTTAAAGTGGTCGGCGAATATCTCTACTTTTTCATTTGCACTTTTTGTCCACAGACCGTTCTGTTGCCGTAAGGGAGATTCATACGTGGTAGGCCGTTGCATTTTCTTCGTGGCCTTCCATAGGCTATAATCCGACCCTTTCGTTGCATCCAAGTTTTGAAGGTATATTCGTAAATTCAATTCTTTGTCTTTCTTCAAGGCAGCACGCAAAATCCTATTACACTCGTTAAGTTGGGACTTTAGACTTGGTGAACGGAACTCTTGCCATTGACGTCTTATTTTTCGTTTCTGTCGCAACAGTGCTTCTACTTTGCGAGAACCGAATATAGAATATTTTATGAACTCAGAATTTTATTTACAATTTCTATTCGGCTTGTTCACCAAAGTCAGCTTTTATAAGGCGATACCACCCTAATGTTTGTATTTACTAAATTTAGTTTCAGATTTCGGGGTAAAACTTTACTCAACCGAAAATGTTATTCCCACAATTTTCTTTAATTCACAAATTGTAAACAACAAAATATTTGACACTTTGTCATCTTTTCATTTTTTTGCTGTTTTCGTAAATGCAGTTGTTATTTACATTCATGTCTTGAATAAAAACCCCACCAAGAAAAATTAAAGTTTTATGCAACTTCAGCAACAATAATTGTAAAGATATTTTAGCAAATGAACAAAATGTTTAAAAGTTTAAAAAACAAAGTAATAAAAAAAATATACAGCAGCAACAACAAAATACTTAAACGGTTCTATGCAGCGGACACTCACACTTGAAGTGCATTCACTTTGAGTGTTTTCACAACAACACAAAAACAAGAGCAAGAACAAGAACAATTTTTAAAAAAATACAATTTGTCTAGAATGCATTTTTAAATAATAAAAAAGTCACAATGTTTGTTACTTACAGGTGTTTGACACTGAAACGTAATTAAAGTCAATGGGAAAAAGCTTAGCTTTTTGCTACCAGAAAAGCCAACAAATTATTTTTTGCAAACCCCAATCAAAAATAGTTTGCTTTGAAAAACCTAAAATTAAATTTTATCATTTTACCTAAAAAAACATCAATGAGAAAAAAAATATCATTGGAGAAAATACACATTATGATAACGGCTAATGATGTTAATGATAGTGAAGTAAATTCAATTTTATTTGCTACGAAAGCTTTAACTGCAAGCTCGGCTAGCAAAGAATTATCAGGTTATAATTTATATCAATCAAATGATAAATTTATATTCGTAGAATTTAGAATGCACCGCATGGTTATTTGTTCTCTCTATTTCACTTAAAAGCCTTTTGATTAAATTAAAAATTTGTTATCATTTTATGCAAAATGCAATCATTGTGTGATCTTCACTAATTCGTTCCTGTTAACATTAATTCACCAAAATAAAAAAATTTTTAACATAAATTTACATCTTCAATTATATTAAACGACTTTAGTTGAAATATGTTTTAGAGGTGAATAGGGCCAACAGAAATCATTGTTATCATGATAATTTCATAAAGATATCGGTGTCGTGTGTTTTACACTTGGAAATAATTATAACGCGAATGATTGAAGTAAAATTATTCTAGTTAATGCAATGCATTTAATCAGAAGGTTCGACTATAGAAAAACAATAAATTGACTATTTGTATTTGTAGTGAGAGAGTGGGGAGGGGGTGGGGGGCAGACAAAGAGTAACGAAATTTATTAGGCTAAGTATTCCATGTCATCGCTTAGTTTGTTCGGTTGAGCAGTTTCAGTGCCAGCGAATGTTAATTGCTGACAATAATATAGAAGAGGAAAAGGATTCGATATCTTATATCGACTTATGTTAATCTGATTTTGTAACAAGTTTCTAAGACATTGTAAATCCTTCTCCTGCTATAATGATATAATGTATTATTTTTCTTGTCACTGTCTCGCGTAAATTATTACTTGTTTGAGAATATATTAATAGAATGAATTTGCATATAGTCACTTATTGTTGTTGTAATAGTTGAATAGTTAAAACTATTTCGAAAATATATAAATTATCAAAACGCTCAACGTTGAATTGCGTAGAGTTTTTAATTTTATTTAAATTTATTTAAAACGCACATGAGCCTGTAACATCATTTGTTTTCTGTTGAAGTCAGGTTAATCAACTCTGACTCGTTATAACGAGAGTAGCAGCAGCTTAAACAACAAAAACAGTAGAAAAACATGACAAACTAAAAATTTCTTAACTAACACTTGAAAAATACAATAGTTCGAAAAATCAGCGAACCAAATCAAATAGTTCAATGGACATAAAAATAAGAGTAACCTTGAGAAGAATAACGTTCATATACTTCAGCCGGCCTAAAGAAACCCTAAGCATCGCTGCGCTCTCTGCTAGTTTTAATTTACATCAAACTTTATTTTAAAATTCTATTGAAATATTATCGAAGTTCTGAAAGGCTGGAGGGCACATGTGCATCACTTAGTTCTTATTTATATGAATATTAATAACGTGGCAACAATATATTTATTACGTAAGAGGTTTGGGGTACTTAAAAAAACAAGATCACTATCTTTTTTAGGCAAATAAATGCTGACGTAAATGATAAATTTTAATCGTCATACAGAAATCACCTGAAAAATGTATAATTTTAATTAAATCTGAAACTGGGTATATGATTCTTACGTTAGAAATGCTTTTTATGTCCACATCATACGTTATAGCTACAGCGGTAGAATACCCTTTTTATGTCGATGAATTGATCCCGTAAAACGATATCCCAAATTACACCATAATCTACAGCCAAAGGACTGACAGCTGAAGAAAAATATATAAAAACTTTCCGCAAAAATACGGAAACGAAATCATTCTCTATCTCTCCACAAAAAAAAATTCTACGGGTTACGGTAGAATAAAGGTAAATAAAATAGAATCCAAGTTTTCTTAAGGGAATTTAAGCGACGTTAGGCAGGGTTTAGTTAAATAAAGGTCGCTTTTAGAAAATGGCTAAAATTTCTGAACCAGGATAACATTGGTTCTGACAAGATAGTAAGCCTTCTAACAGGCCGTTGGAATAAGCACATTTTGACGTTTGATAAATTATATTGAAAATTGGACGTGTAATTTGCTGCCATCTCTTCAATATACCATACTGATAATCGCCCGTACTTTAATTATAATACAAAAAGATAACAAGAAAACAATTGGCTAAAAAAATCCAGAGTTTCTTGTTCTTAATAATGAATCATAAACCATTCTTTTGCCTTCCCATTGGAAGAGGAAGTATTCCATACTGTCCGCAACATTCCCCCCCCCCCCCGGGGGCACATGATAGTCTTTTTGGAACCTACTATTCCATTTAGACTGGTGTCTTGCGGGGTAAAATGGAGCGGGGTAAAAAATACAGAGTCCGCAGAATCGTCCACCATGCATACGATCTGGTGACATTAGTCTCAGGTATGTGACGCAAGTTAAATGCCTTGGAATAATGGTGGCAGAAAGGATGAACTTTTTAGTTCACCCTGTCTATGTGAGGGACAAGCTGACTGCGGTTGTAGGTAGAGTTCGACGTATACTTAGGTCTGACTGGGGCCTTAGCAGGCGTGCTACTCGTACCATATATGACGGGCTATTTGTCGCATGTGCGGCATATGGTGCGCCTGTTTGGTACGACTTAGTTATGTCTGTTGTCGGCCGGAACAAGGTGCTGTCTTGCCAGAGAGTGGCTATGCTCGCTTGCATGCCAGTTTGTCGGACAGTTTCAACAGATGCTCTTCAGGTCTTGCTGGGTGTAGCCCCCCTTGACTTGGAAGTGACACGTCGTGCTGTTGCTTTCAAGATCAAACGGGGACTACCACTTCTCGGAAATGACTGGCTTTCTGCTGCAGATTTGGTAGATACGAGATTGGGAACGGTCAAGAGGCTTTTAGATGAGCGTCTTGTTTCTATCTGGAAAAACAGGTGGGAGAACAGCGATGCGGGTAGAGTTACGTATGAATTCATACGTGACCCTACTTTCGTACGGGAACACCCAGACTTTCGCTTCGGCTTAACTCTGGGCTTCCTGCTGACCGGGCACGGCTCTCTGAATGCATTTTTGCATCAGAGGGGCTTGTCTGATTCTCCCTTCTGTAGATGCGGAGCCGACTCTGAGGATTGGAGGCACTTTCTTGTGGAGTGTCCCCTATATGCTGACATTAGGGCCTTAGACGCTATAGGCGTTGTCAGGGTTGGAGATGACTACATGTTTGGCGGAATTCTGCAGAGAGCCGACACCTTAGATGGAATCCGCGAGTTTGCCCGTATAGCCTTCCGTAGGAGGTTAAGGCATGTGCAGTAGGTACATCGCTGAGCGGTTATTCGGATACCCGTTGTCTTGTCTGCTTTTTTGGTGTGTGCCTGGCAATGTCGTCCGGTGTTGTTTTCTGTGGTGATTGTTGGAGGGGGGTGGTGCTTTCCGTACTAATCTGGGAGTTTGCGCTGCCGCCACGGTTTTGCGTCAATTTCTTCCCTTAGGTCCCCGGGCCTAAGGGCGGAAATTGCTGCAGTACTTGGGCTTGCAGTAGGCAACATCCTGGAAGAGTCCGGTGTAGTTTGTTAAATGTTGTGTGTAGTAGTATAGTTAATATTGTGGAAAGGGCAGGATGGGGTCCTTGGCTTGTTTTATCGGCCAAGGGTCTTATCCTGTCTTGAATGAATGGCGTGTGAATGTGTACCAGAATGGGTACTGGTGTGATTGTGGTATGAATGGTGTGTGAGGCCACTAGTTAGAGTTATTTGGAACTCGGCTGGTGGTAACAGTTTGACCGGATACTATAAACTGGTACCACGGGTGCCAGGTGCCCCTGAAACTTCGGTTTCAGCCTGGCAGTTGGTGTGGCCCTTCGGGAGCTTCGTGGTGGCTGTGGTTTTTACCCATATCGCGGGATGGGCGTATTAGCCCACGTGGAATTGCATTGCCACAGGGATACCGTGACGCTTAGATCGGTAGGAGTATAGAAAGGCTCCGCATCTCACCCAAGGTGGACATCATGACCAAAAACGTGATGTCAAATTGGTACCCATGGTTTGTACATCGGGGCGTTAGTGGACGCATTGTATTCACTCGGTGGTAAGACCACTGTGGTGTTAGGCCGTATCGGCAGGTAGCCACAGGAAACTGTATCACATCTGTCCGCAACATTTCCCCCCCCCCCGGGGGCACATGATAGTCTTTTTGGAACCTACTATTCCATTTAGACTGGTGTCTTGCGGGGTAAAATGGAGCACAGGCCCCTCAAAGGCTAGTAGGAGTCACCTGGACAATCCACAATATTTCCACGGGAATCAGTGACCCGCAGAGCTTCGTTATTTGTCTCTTTAGACATTTATCTGTTCTCTGGCTGATTATTGAGGTTGGCCCCTATATGGGAGTATCGTGCTGGTTGTGGTTTCGAGGCCCTCGTGAGAGTTTGTGGGTCGGATTATTCACAATGAATGTTTCAGGTCCAGTGAGTATGAATGCCATCGTGTTCTTAATTATATTAAGCTTCATGCGTTCTAGACCAGGAGTTGGAAAGTCTCCAACTCTTTAGCAAGGAGTGAAGGCTGCGGCCTACTGGGGGCTTTCGAAATTGCTACTAGGAGTGACCGGAGGATATACGTATTCGATGGCCTCCTAGGGCATGAATGACGTTTGCAAATCATTCAAAGTGGTTTGACCACCATCTGATTATGACTACCTAGTCGGTGCAGATGTAAATCAAATCACATCAATGTCCGCAATATTTTCCCCCCGGGGGCACATATATATGGTCTTTATAGAACTTCGACTATCTAGACACAGTGCAACTGGGGGAAAGAGGGAGCCCAGTCCCCTGAAGTCAGCAGAGGTACAACTGGAAACTCCACTTTATTTCCACGGGAATCAGTAAGCCGCAGAGTTCATTATTTTTCTCTTTAGACATTTAATAGTTCTCTGACTGATTATTAAGGTTGGCCCTTTATGGGAGTATCGTGGTGGTTGTGGTTTCGCGGCCCCATATCAGGTCTTTTGTTTAATATGTTGACCAGGATCATCTCACTGTTAATGACACGCTAAGTGAATGATCCAGTCCAGTGAGCATGCTAGACATGTGTTCTGGACAGGAGTTGGAAAGTCTCCAACTCTTAAGCAATGAGTGATGATTTGCAGCCCTGCTCTGGAATCATCGAAGTTGGAACTAGAAAGTTCTGTTGCATATAATTATGGCTTTGGCTTCCTAGGACGAGCATGACGTTCGAAATTATGCAGTGGTTAGATCCACCATCTGATTAAGGCTTGATGGCCAGGCGCGGATGTAAATCTAAACACACAGTTGTTCGCAACATTCCCTCCGAGGCCACGCACTTTTTGGTGGACAGCTTCCCATCTTGACATGTAATTCTGGGCCTAAAAGGCGGCATCAGTTGGCTAGCTAGCAGAAGCCTGAACCTGGAAGAATTGGACATTCGAGGTCTGACCAGTGGCTTACCAACTAGTACCATGAGAACTAGTAGCCCACAGGGCAATGGCCCTCTACTGGTAATAACCAATAGGTGAGTCTCTTTGGGAAGTAAGATGGTACCTGTGGTTTAAACCAAAACCATGCCAAGGTGTAGCTTTTTGCTTGGTATTTTACCCAGTGATAAGACCACAGTCAAAAGAGGGCTACGTGACTAAGTGTTAACGTTAATCTGTATCAAAATCTGTCAGCAACATTCGAATTGTTAGTTTTTAAAATTTGCACATACGACGTCTTATCGACAATATACGCTTGCTAGTGAAATAATTTATAGGGAATTAAGAATTTTTTGCAGCTAACTACTGGACGAAAAGGTATTACTCAAATTTTTCGAGATAAATGAAGACTGCCGTATTGTATCAAGCACGGGTAGATTATTTGCCTTAGTGCTTACTTGAAAATGTCTGTACGAGTATAAAGTTTATAATACTGAGTTATTACTTATAATGAGTCCTTTTATGAGTCCCCTGATTTTCGCAGGTATATTTTCTATGCCTCAATGGTGGTCAAATCATTTCTACAGAGTAGAAGTATTCTTCGATGTGTAGCATAAAACCGTCATAGTTAGGCTTTCCTAAGCTTATGCAGAAAAAAACTCAGCTTGCAATTCTACAATGAACAAGAACATTAACTACTGGCATAACACTGCAATAATTGTGCTTAAGAGCACGATAATTATTTTTAATTTAAATGGAATATTTCATCAAAGAAGTTTACCAGGCTCAAAACTTCTTCTGTTATTCTATTGTTATTTTTAACCAAATTTTATCACGATTAATTTGTTTACAATCAAAAATATAAAAAAAATAATTTTACCGATCAAAAATTAGCCATAAAAATAGTTTTACGTCTTTCCAATTTTAAATTAATAGTTTGCAAAAAATTTGAATAATTCCAAAATAAAATTCTAGACAAACAAAACCGTACATCTTTTGTGAAGCGCTATTTCATTCATTGATGTTGTCGAAGAGATTAATAGTAGAATAATAATAGTTAAAAGGAAAAAATTTATATAAAGTAAATGCCGCTTTCAAAATACACGATTATTAGCATTTTTTCCTTAGATAGCGTGAATACAAAATTGTACACTGAGAAAAGTATTTAGTTCCAAAAAGCTTTAAAAGCTAGGTGTATTGGATGGCAAAAAAAACTGTCGTGGAAAAAATAGTAAAAAGATGAAAGTAAGAAAACGTGAAACTCTAAAATTTGCAACCTGAAAGAAATTTACTTAATTGTCAGAAAGGATATAAAACTTTAAATTCATATAGATCGACAAAAAGACTCAGACTTTGATACTTGCGATACTTAAGCGCAAATATGCATGAGCTGCACTTATTTAAATTATGACACTAAAAATAATTAAAATATCGAATTTGATATGTTGGATTTTAGAGGCATAAGACGTTGGGTTCTTCAACAGTTAATTTGTACATCAACATTTCCGACAGCATTTACAACATTTTCATACGTTAAACTAAATCTACGGCTCTCGCTGTAATTAAGATATTTTTGTTAAAAACATTATCCTCATATTTTTTTTTATATTTTGCAATAATTATTTTTTTTTACTATTTTAAACTCAAAACAGTGTTTTCTCATTAACTCTACAATTTCCAATACTTTGTGAATTAAAGATAAATATTTTGGATTTCAAAAGAATTCATCAAAATAAATTTATATTCGAAAACCGCCAAGGAGTTTTCAAAAGCATTACAAATATATTTCAGAACATACTCGTAATAAATACAGCTTTTTAAGAGAATCTAAATGGTCCTGTTCTCCTATCCTACTACTGGACTCTGTCCAATTTGATTATAATAAATATAAAATTTCATTAATTGAGCAAATTTAATTAATTTAATCAAACATTTTTTTTGTGTGTAATAACGTTTATCCTTAAGTGTTTGAATATTTAATAAATCTTCAAAATAGAGTTATTGATATAATAGCCAGTGATATTATTAACTGCCTATTAAAACGTTCGTTAACATCGCTAATTCATGCAAATTATTTACGTTGTTTTTCTCGCAAAAATTCCTTATTTTTTGCACCAGCATTGAAACTGACGTACGCTTAACCCATTAGAATATTAAATTTATAACAGAAAGCATAATAATTTTATACACTGTTTCTGTAATTCCTGCAATGAATCCATCTTTTGTTGTGTAGTGCACTAGGCACTACATTTTATCATAATAAACCAGATTCACAGATCTTCATCGTTGAAACCGTAAGTTGGTGGAAAGTTTTGTTTTCAATTTTCAAAAGGGAAAATAAATTTATTTTAAAATAATTTTTTTTTAAATAATAATTATAGTTATTTGAGTTTTTTAATATTTTATAATTTATAATTTTTCTTCAAGCGCGAATTTTTTATATAAAAATTAATTAAATATTCATTTTGTTTTTGATATTTCGCCACACCATTGGAACGCAACTTTAACAAAATAATTTTTTTAATTAAAATATTGTTACATTTTTGTTTTATATTGTTTTATAAACGTTTTGTTGCTTTATTGCAAAATAAATAACATCGGTTTTTAGAATTTTTAAATTTATAACAATTTTATGTACTTTAACTACACAAAGTTGCCACATTATACTTGTCAATTTAAAGTCTAGAAGATTTAAGAATCTTCTACTCCGTTTGTATCTGTATGGATGTGTGTATAGTTGTTTTTGTTTGTAGTTTAAAATATTAAATTAACACAGATCGTGTTTCCTCGATAACAAAGTTATAAAAAATTAAATACTAAAATTTGTAAAAAGTCGATTCTAAGTTTGCAACAAAAAAAAAAAAAAACAAAAAAATTAAAACCTTTGGGCATCGCTGATGACTTGATTTCTTCCCAACATTTTTTTTTTTATCTGTCCTTGATGTTAGCTGCCCAAGCATTTTTGAGTAAAATTCTAAAATTGTGTTTTAACTAAAATTAATGAAAACGTTTTTGATTTGTTTTTTTTAAAAAGTTAAATCTCTTTGACAACCTTATCATAGCGATAACTTTTTTCCTCAAACTAAATCATTACTTTTCTAATTTTTCTTAAGTTATTATTTCACTTTGGCGCACAATATTAGTATGTAAAAATTCCTCTACTCACATTAACATTAGCTAGCTTTAACACTGAGCCTTTTTTCCATCAACAATGGGTTAATCTTTGAGCTATGTATGAATTGAAATCATTAGTAAAGTTATTTTGGCAACTTGTTGTTCTTACGCATTTCACAAGTCGTTGAAATCTTAACTATAGGCACGCGCTCATAAATAATGCAAAATAACCACGTTGCTTCATCAGCTAAAAGGTTATTGCTACAAATTTATAATTGTTAATAACAAGCGCTAATGTAGTGAGGTCTATGCTTAAAACTGTTTCTGTTTAAAACAATCAACAAGAAGTTGTTGACCGATAGTAACAAACAAACAAAAAAAAAAAACAACAAATTATTCAGTTTTACTAACCGCAAATAAATCTACAACATGCGTTCAAATCCCAAAGGAATATAACACGATTGCAGACAATAAAAAGCTAAACAGCTCTGCTTGGCTTTAAAAAATTTAACCAAAAAAAAAAAAAAAAAACACTATAAAAAATCGATAAAATACCAAAGAATGCATTAATAGTCAATATTTAAGACTTACGAGTGGGATTAAATATGATTGGTACAGTCTGCTATCACACACCTATCGCTAAAATATTAATTGAAGCACACATTCTAAAGGACTTAACCGAATTATATCTGTAGTTTTTTCTTAATTAAAGATACACAGAATTGCCGTAATTCTAAATGGATGAAACTATAGGAAAGATGTTAGTGGACATGAAGTCGTTGTGGTTGTGGTTCGAATTAGAAGTCAAGTTTATTTTAAAAGAGTCAAATATAAAAATAATGTGAAACAAGTATGTACTTCAACTGTTTTTTTCGTGATTTTAACTGCGAGTTTGCTCTTCTGGTTCTGGTTGTATTAACTGACTGTTGAAAAGGTTTAAATTTTGATGCACTTCGACTGTCGACTGTTATTCTCTCTTTCAAACCTTGATTTGGTGGACAGTAGGAATCCTAAGAGACTCCTTAAGAATTTTTTGGCAAAAACAAGGCTTCCTTAGAAGCTACGAAACTAAAAGGAACATTGTTGCACAGGTGACATAATGCGAAGCAAAAATGTTGTTTTACTCTGATACTCAATAGCGATACTCAATGAATACCATCAAGTTTATTATTTCCTACTTTTGAAATATGTATTAAACATATTAAAACAAATTATAACCAAATACTTAAGCAATAATAAAAATATGAAAAAAAAGATTAAAAATAATCTGCAGAAAATTATTACTATACAACAAAAACAAAAAAAAATTAATGAGCTCAACAGTCTCAACAGCGTTGACACAGACGGTGTCAAGGTTAAGTTGACTTGGACAAATGGTGCCACACAATATAAATTATCAATCTCGACTTTAACATACATACTTTACTTCTTGCTTCACGTTAAGGCAGGAAGAAAAAAATATATAAAAACGAGAACAAACCGATTATTGCATTGAACTGAATTACTCTTCTTATTCTTGGGTAACTTTTTTCCAAACGCACTAATATTTCCACCAAGAAATGCGATAAGCAACTTGCAAAGCTATCAACTTGAAACGTCACAACACTTTTGCAATAATGAGACGGACCCAATAATATAGTCAGTCTCCCTTCCCCGGTTGTTTTTCCTTTTTTTTGTTTTTTGATTTTTGTTTTTTTTTTAATTTTTAGAAAACAAAATTCCTATTGTTAATTGCGCTGCCATTAAAAAGCCAAAATTCAAAAAACTAACAAAAAACCAAAAACAAAAACAATATTATTTGAATATTACGCCTTACGCGCCAAAAATATTGTTTATTTTTTATTTTGAAATCTTGGAATTATTTGTTGTTTATTTCCTGCTTTCTTGGCCATAAATAAAAAGTTATTGACACCTTGTTTTGAACATGAAATTTTGCGAAAACAAAAAGAACAAAATAAAAAAAAATGTCTTATATAATCTGAAACATTCTTTAAACAAATAAAATACAACAATAAACTTTCAAAAGAAGTTTTTTGTTATGCGCAGTTTATTTAACATTTTCTCTCGTTTATGGCTTTTACTTTCATGCGCCAAGAATACGATAAAAGGAGAATGCTAAAAATTTTATAAATTATGTAACCTTGAGAGTGAATAAAAAAAAAAAAAAATTATAAATGGTCGCGTATAGTAGACACTCTACAAATTTTTTACTTAAAAAATTCTATGTTACAGTTTATAAAAAAAAAAAATTAAAAAAATTGATTTTATTCCGGTCTAATGACGCACGAATAGATAGAGTTACGATGATGGACGCATGGATCTAGAAAATGTATTATATTATGGCTTTGATTATAAATATCAATCTATATGTTTATATACTCATAATTTTCATTAAATGTTTCTATTACTGTGATTCCCTCACTATCTTACAAGAAATCCTTGTTCAAACAATTACATTTAAAATAAAAACAAATTATACAAATTTGCTTGACTGGAAATTAATTGCTTCTAAGGAAAACTTACGTTAGTTACACTTGTGTAGTTTTTCACACATATATACATGTCTATGTATTTTGCTGAAGGAACATATTTATTTTTCAGTCAAAATCATGATTTTTTATGAGTATTAATGGCATATTTATTTTATATATCGTTTTATTTTACATTAATTTATGTTCAATACATTTTTCACAAACATTGCGGTTATGGGCACGCTTACGAACGCTCTTTTTGCAAAAACTGCACATCGTTTGGTGAATATAATTTTTATATTTTAACTTTTCGTTATAACAAATATGGCATCGAGATTTTCCTTCGATTATAGGAGGAATAGGTTTTTGCTTTTTTGAAAGAATTTCGAACGATTGCGATAAGCTCTGCTCAGCTTCAGATGGTTCACGGGACTGGGTTATTGAGCCACTTGGTTCATCCACTAAATCGCTTTGGTTGATAGCACAAAGCACATATACTGCTGATTGAGTTCTTGGTACGCCCGTTCGTACTGCCATGTAAGGCTTTGCGAGAGTTATTCCAAGCTGGCGGAAAAAAACTCGACCTACAGTTTGTTTGTTTATTATCCAATTTGGATTTATATCTTTAAATACAATGTACGCATTTAAAGCTGAAATATCAACCATGTTTTAGAAAACAGCAACTGGCCATCTATTTGTATTTCTTTTCGAACTATAGCACGATAATATTTTGTCCACGGTATACACGGTAGCCACCTATAGAATAAAGTTGTAAAGCTGAAGATCAATAAAGCTAATATAAAACGAACCTTTAGTTTTGTTGTAGAATTGAAGGATTTTTGGCAATTTTTTCGCATCACATTCTACATCATTCGAATGATGCATTGTGCTGTGTAGTACTACACAGTTATTCTTTCTCCCCACATATGACACAAGAGTTGTACTTTCGGTGAATGCAAAAGTTGAATGGTACAGGGGAACCTTTTTGCATTATAATAATCTGGATGGTATGCGTTTCAGAGCAAACTAAGAGCCAAAATTTAATTCCATATCTCTCAGGCTTAGAAGGCATATATTGCCTAAACTTGCATCGTCCACGAAATCCAAGCAGTTGTTCATCAACTGTAACACACTCAGATGGATTGAAAAAATGCGTCAATAACTCGGCCCATTTGCCGAATATCTTACGAATTGGAAAAAATTTTACTGTAGAGCTGGTTTGACGTCTGCTCATAACGTCATCAAAACGAATAATACGATTAATGTATTGAAATGTTTTTTAGACATTATCGCTCTAAATATGGAGCGTCCATATTCACTATCGAACAAATCTAACATTGTTTAATTCTTTGATCTAATATATTGTAATTATAACTGCAAACTACACTGAAACTACATATGTGTGGAAAACCACACACGAGGGAAACTTTCATAAGTTTTGAAATATTTCGTTACTAAAAAATATTTTTTAATAAAAAAAGGTGTTTTGTGTGCTTAATTGATATTGTTAACAAAGTAAGGCAATTTCTTTAGTATACGCCAAATTTTATTTGGTTTATCGTATAAACATGGTTCAGTTTGTGTGATTTTCCACACAAGGATGATTTGAGGGTTAATAAAGTTAAAACTTAAATTTAATGTCATCAATACAAGGTTAACTGTCGAAATGATGAACAAAAAATCTCTGCTGTCTGTCTTAAAATTAATTTAATTAAAAAAAGAACAATTTAGAAAAAAACAATATCAAAAATTTTGGGCATGGAAATTGAAAAGGTGATCTAAAGAAGGGGAGGGGTTTTAAATACTCCTTTTTGTAAACTCTAAATATGTTTAAATATCGAAAAATTGGTATAAAATCTATGAAAACAGGGACGAAACAAAAAAAATAATAACTAAATACTTGCTTTCTGCAGAACTGGAAACACCTAAATAAACATTTTAGTGCCATTTATTAGCAACTTTTATGCGAATATTGATGAGCTTTAGTTCACCTTTCAAAATATTTTGATAAACGTAGCTAAAATTGGGAAGCGACCAGTTTATGACACTTTTTCTTCAACCAAAGACACGTTTAATTTATTACATTTTTAGTCCATGAAATTAATCAATTTAACATCATTCCAAATTATACTGCATTTACGTTCATGTTTTGAATAAACGTTAAAAAAGATTATTTGTATATGACTTCTTAAAGTCTTCTTTAATTCATTGAAAGTTGAATCAATATAAAACATTTTGTCTGAGACCCTGATTATCTTTCCGTAAAAGAATTTCACCCCAATAAAAAGTTAAGTAGTAATAAAATAAATTTAATAAATTATAAAATTCGCATCAGGATTATTGCAAAGGACTTCCTGATTGCTAAAGCCTCTTAATACATTTTTTAAGACGTTGTAATTAAAATCATAATAAAAACGTGATGCACATTTTCTTCCAACAAACATTTAGCCTTTAGTTCAACTGATAAGTTATCATTTAAGCAAAGTCAATATTTTGAAACAAAGCTACCATTCTACCGGTTAAAGATCTTAAAAATCGAAAAACTTAAAAAGAGGCGAATAGCAAAAATTGCTTCACTCCCTAGATGCATGATCATAATAATCAGCTTTAAATTTAATTAACTATGAACATAAAAACATTTATTTTCAACATTATAACAGTTAAAGTTTATTAACACTTTCTGCCCTAAAATCACACAAAAGAAAAACGCAAAAAAGTACTTTTTGGCAAAAAAAAAAACAAAAAAAAAACAACAGGACCAACAAAATGTGAAGAGAAAACTGCATATTTAGCATAAAATACAATTAATACCTTTATTTTCCTAAAAGGAAGTCAACAAATACATTGCAGAACAAGCAACAAAAATTGCTTAAACTTCAAACACACCTTTTTCGTGTGAAAAAACTGGCCAAACAAACTACAACCAAAAACAAACAAACAAACAAACAAAAAAAAAAAAACAAAAAAAGTCCCACAGTAACAATAACAAAAATAACGTTCATGCAATGAACTTAAAAACATAAATTAATAAAACAAAGTGCCATGTTATATAACACTGGCCAAAAATAAAAAGTGAATGAATTATTGTGCAAATAAGACATATTAAATACCCAACAGAATGACAGGAAATAATGAATACAAATTCAATTTTGAAAACAGAATCAAGAAAACAAAATTCATTAAATATTTGTTAAAGTATAGTCTCGGTTCAAAATAATTTGGAGTTACCGAATAATAAATGCTATGCGAATATCCGTTGCATTTTTTTTTCGCATAGATTTAATATTATAACAAACAAAACCGTCACTCCGATGACTTCTGTGTGGGGCTGACCACCATCATCAGAATAGGAATGGTAAGGCGATAAGAATTCAAATTTATTTCCAAAAGTGCTATAAAACAGAAATTTAACTTAAAAATCTAGGCAGAAAAAACAGAGAATAGAAAAATAGTATTTAAAAAAGTAAAAGATAAAAAGAGAAGATTACATTCAATATGTGTCTAAGCTGTTTTATTCGTGTTCGGAAAGTGCACTAATTCTGATTTGTTGTTTGTTAAAAATCAAGGCATTTCCATGAATAATTTTTGTTGCAAATTCAAGCAAAGAATTTTAATAAATAGCTAAGCTTGATGGTTCCATGATTTGAGTTACGAATTTTCCACAACTGTGTGACATAAACATTAATATAATTAATATGACTTAAGTACTTAAGTAAGTTGTGAGAGTCTTTTTCTGCCTACATTTTCGATATTTAATTTTAACACTTTTATATATTTTAATTCCTATGGATTTTTCGTCTCTAACGTCTCCAAATTTTCATTTTGTTATTCTTGTTTAGTATTTCTTACTGTTTCCTGTTTAAGTTTTAAGAAACTTAAACAACAATCAATACAACAGATGTACTGGCTTCAGCAAAACTCGAACTACTCGATATTTTATTTGAGCTCCTATACGCTATAGCTTCGGTAAGGACTCTAAGAAACGTATCACATTTTACCAACCACAACCTTCAAATAACTTAGCCATGAATGTTATACTAAGGCTCGGCAGAAGTTTTTTCCAACTTTGGCCAATTTACCAGCTCATCTCTTTCAGTCATACAATTATCTTCTTTTATAATTAAGACTGCGGAGAATCTATTCATCACTCTCTAATCTGTCATGATTATAAAAAGCACTTATTTTTATTTAAAAATTTTATGGGATTTAAACTTATATCAGTTAATTTTTCTTTTATCCTAATCCCAAACACACACCACACATTTCAGTGGTGTAAGTAAAAATTTTTTTTCCTCAATTTGCATATAACAGCCAATATTTTTAATGGGAGAATATAGATATGTAAAGGCTACACATTTTGTTTTTATCACCAAATAACATGACTTATGATAACTGTTTATATTTGAGGTTTTTTTTCTAATAAATTTCTTAGGAAGCATAATGAACATCTGTTATTCAAATAGATGTTAGAATAACAGATAAGACTGTGAAAGTAAAACATGTATGTTTACTTGTTAAATAGTATGACCGAACTAAATACCCAAATACTAACTTTTTATTTCCTTAAGTATTTTTTCTAGAATATATTTAAAGGGAAATAATTTCTGGAAATTTTACTTTCGTTTTTTTAATTTCAATAGAAATAGCAGAAGCTACTTAAGCCAGCCGAATGTTAAGAAAACAATTCACGCATTTTCCCCTAAAAATTTTAAATTACCTTTGCTGCATAACATTTTTTGTAAACCCGAACAGATACTAAGTAAAGGCTTAGAAATATTTCCTCTGATGTTCTTGTGCCACTTGCTTAAGGAGTGACTGCTTTCATAATATGATTTTTGTAATATTTACAATTTTCATACAGTGATAGACATTCGTTTGACCGCACCATGTTTTTTTCTATTTTAAAAGAAACGAAAAGGACTTTAATTATTTTTTTTAGCAAAACGATTAAGTGATCTATTAGCTTAAAAGTAGTAAACAAAAAAAAAAACATATTTCATATTCGTAATACGTAATAAACAAAAAAATTAAGAGACATTCGTTTGAATGCAATTTCCTTTAAATTAAAAAAAGAATTAAAATTATTTACAAAATATTAAAAGTTATTATGTACTAATATTAAGTAGGACCAACTTTACTTCGAATTACCGAAAGTATTCTATTCGGCATTGAGTTTACAACGCTTAGAAGAGTTTCAATTTCAATACTTAACTAACATTCTTTGAGGTTTTCTTTCAGCTCATTAACAGTCGAAAACTGCCTTCCCTTTCCGTATAGCTTAACTGCAAGGATTGGGTTACAATCGGGACTGGAAATAAATCATTATTATTGGTTGAAAACCATTCCTTACATTTTTTCGATACATGTATTGCCGCGTTGTCCTATTAGAAAATATACTCATTGTCAGAGTTTTCGTCAAGTTTTGTAATAAGGACATCTTCCAGAAGTTCCAGGTTTATTTCTGAATTCATTCTGGTGGTTATAAAACAAATACAAAGCTTGAAGTTATAAGAGAATACTCCCATAACACATCATAACGCTTCCGCTACCAAAATTTCGCTTTGATCGCACTACGTTCGATTGGCTCAAATCATGCCAGTAACAACTGTAGCAATCTGGACCATCCAAGTTAATTTTTTTTTTCATCTGAAAAAATAACCTCTTTCCATTCATCAGTCAATGACATCCCCCCGGCGGCACATGATAGTCTTTTTGGAACCTACTATTCCATTTAGACTGGTGTCTTGCGGGGTAAAAGGGAGCCCAGGCGCCTTAAAGGCTAGTAGGAGTCACCTGGACAATCCACATATTTCCACGGGAATCAGTGGTCCGCAGAGTTCCGTTATTTGTGTCTTTAGACATTTAACTATTCTCTGGCTGATTATTGAGGTTGGCGCCTATATGGGAGTATCGTGGTGGTTGTGGTTTCGAGGCCCTCGTGAGAGTTTGTGGGTCGGATCATTAACAATGAACACAATGAATGGTTCAGGTCCAGTGAGTATGAATGCCGTCGTGTTCTTAATTATATTAAGCTTAATGCGTTCTGGACCAGGAGTTGGAAAGTCTCCAACTCTTTAGCAAGGAATGAAGGCTGTAGCCTACTTCGGGCTTTCGAAATTGCCCGGAGGATATAGGTATTCGATGGCCTCCTAGGGCGTGAATGACGTTTGCAAATCATTCAAAATGGTTTGACCACCATCTGATTATAACTACCTAGTCGGTGCAGATGTAAATCAAATCACATCAATCAGTCAATGACATGTGTGCTTGGGCAAAGCTAAGACGTCTCTCTTTGTGTACTTTAGTGAGTCGTGGCTTAGACTTCGTTTTTTTCCATTATATAGATGGGATCGCATTCAAAACACGGGTTATGGTTCGCGTAGTAACTGGAAGATCAAGTTTGTACTTTATTTTCCGACAGGATAAACGATTTCGAGTTGCGAATCTGTCCTTTTTGACGGGTCGTTATTGTGGATGATTCCTTCGTTGGAGCCTTAATGCCATACTTTTTGCCAAGTTTTAAATAATTTCTTATTACTCTTTCAGAACGCATTATTATTCCAGCAAATTTTCGATTCGATAACCCTTTTTTCTTTAAGTTATCGATTATAGCTTTTTCGGTATCATTTAACCGCTTTTCTGAGCCCATATCTAATCGGTTTATAAAAATTCTGAAATTTATTTTTTATTTTTTACTAGCGTGCCCGTGACTGCTTTGCAAGTCATTTGTGCGCGAAAAAAATTCAATCATTTAAGAAAATTAATCAGAAAGAACAGAATTTCTTTTTTTTTCGTTTTTGGTTTTTTTTTTTAATAATTTTATTTTATTCACAATTCAATATTTTTGTGTGCAAATATACGTCTTATTCTATTGCATATGTAAAAGCATATACAACATTCTTCGATTGATTTTGATTCGCGGACGTAGATGCCCTTTCACGATTTTCCTGAAGACGTGATTCGTGTTCCTCAGCTGATTCAGCGGCTCTTCTTGTCCTCTGCTGCCGAGTTGCGATGGTTTTTTTAGCAAGGGCTGTTTTTTTAGGTGGCATTTTAGTAAACTGGAATAGTGCAAAAGGAACAATGATGTGTTTTGTTTTTTTACTTTTATAACATTTTATTATTGGTTGTTGGAACGACAGTAATCATATTACCTATTTGATGAATTGGGATTAAAAATAATTTGTGAAGTTATTTCACTATTGTAGATTTAAAAACACTTGTTATTTACTAAATTGATTTTACTTATAGAATATGGGAATATGTTGTATTATATAGTAATGTAAATATTTTGTAAATATAAATAAACCGAAAACTCGGATTTTTGAATGCAACATTTCGGAAGTTTTAAAATTTTGATATTTTATTATATATTAGTGAGTTTTTTTTGTAAATATCTTCGGAACTACATAACCGATTTAAGAGATTGGTATCTCGTTTTGAAAAGCATAACAATGGCTTTAAAAAATAAAATAAAAAAGAAAAAAATAATAATAAATATGTATATGTATATGTCATTGGTGGGTTTTGCCACGCCCCTCCGCCCACAGACCGAAAATCAAAAATCGGACTTCACAGTGTCACCCGCCTGAATATTCTGAAGATTCTCTGAAAATTTCATCAAAATCGGCCCAGCCGTTTTCGAGTCCATTTCTTACATACATACACACATCCTCTTTTATATAAATAGATAGATAGATAGATAGATAGATATAGATAGATATTTGAATTCAATTTTTTATTAATTTAGATGAAAACACGTGTTAACAAGTCAAAATTCACAAATTTAATAACATTTTCTCTTAGTGCGTTCAAACGATTGTCTCACGAAAAACAGCAATAATTTTACAAAAGAACGCTTAAAAATAAAAAAATAAGTGCGACCAAACGAATGTCTATCACTGTAGTGGCGCGAACTACAAAACTTGAAAACTCTGAAAAATGTTGATTACATTAGAATAACATTATCCAGCATTTAAGTGGTGAAGACCACTCTTCACCATTTCACCAAATATTTTGTGAGCATTTTTATTAGTCAAGCTATTAAATTTGCCCAAAACCAACAACAACAAAAAAACAACAATTTTTGCAAAATCATTGTCGACATAAAGTGAATAAACAAATTTGATTTAGTTTCTGTTGTTTAAACTATTATTTTTTCATGAAATTCTTACAAAAACTTGTTATATTTTGTTTTTATTAAAGAATATTTTATTTAAAGTTCAACAAACTTTTCATTATGATTTAATTAATTATTTTATTTACTGTGTAGTAGTAACACAAATTAAAGTTCAGAACAAATTATGAAATATAAAAATAATAAAAATAAAATAGTTACAAATGTTAACTAAACAGAAGCAGCTAAATTATTTTTTTTTTAAACTCAACAATTTAATTGCATAATTTGCAATAACTGAAATTCTTAAATAAATTAAATACGATGGAAAGCCAAAAAGTCTCTACCGAAAAGACTTAAATAAGCTGCACAGACTTGCAGCAACCGTTCTTCAATTGCCTCAAAGCCTGCTGTAACTTATTTCCTTTTTTGTAACTTTGGAACTAAAATGAAACCCGAGTATTATTTTGGCAGAAAATTTTATTATTTCTTCCAGTTTAATGGTAAAACTACAATAAAGTGTTTCAATAGGAATTTTATAAGTTACTTCAGTCAACAAAAGATAGCACCTTTTCACGTTGGCCTTTTTTAATCAAACAAGCCATCATGTCTGCACGCTCTTGATTTGATAAGTTAAAAATTTTTGTATAAAAAAAGTAGCAGTGGATTATATATGCCTCCCCAATAACATCTATAAGCAGATATTTCATCAGCACTAATTCCATCAAATATTTCGATGTATTCTTCGTTTATATATTTGTTTAGTCACAAAGTTGTATAACTAGATTTATATTGTAGAGTATAACAGTAAATCATTACAACTGCTACAATATAAAGTAACACTGTAATATATCCTACCCCGTTAGTGTGTAAACAACTCATAGTACTTTTGAGTTAAAAACAAATGAAAAACACTAGAATGTTTTTTCGCCTGCTTCGTCTTTCTATTCAATATTTAAAGTAAGCAAACGCTCTTTTAACTTTTTGTTGATTCATATTTTCAACAAGTTGGTTGAGTTTGAGTTCGAAATGAAAACGGAATTCTCGTTTAGATGCTTCCTTTCGTTTTCGTGCCTAAAATAAATCGCCAATGACTTCTGTTATGCTTTTTTAACAAATGAAAAAATATAACAAAAATATATTTTTACATCATTAAAATTACGTTTTTTATTTAAATTTTCTTTTTCGCATTAATTAGTTATGACGGTGTTGATTATCAAATATTATCGTTTTCGGTTATTTAACCTTGAAATTGTTTATTGACATTCTGTTATAATATTTTTATATGGACTAAAAATAGAAAGAAAAATCTAAGCCAAAGTAAATAAAATTAAAATAATTTAATACATAATTAATAATGGTGATATTTAAAAAAATGTTAATGCGGCTCGCTATCGTTAACTTTAACGTTAACAACTAGTGTGCAGGTTCCGTTAAAATGTAAACGGTGTTGAGCTTCACTTTTATATGGAAATAAAAAAACACATTCTGTTAGATAACATATTCTAGTTAAATTGGATCCTTATACAATAAGACATCACAGGGTATGATATTTCAGGAGGCTACTTGTTTTGGATTAGGTATAAAAATTAAATACACAACGATATTCATTTTCTTTATTTATAAATAAGTGGCCTTCAATAAAACAACAAGAAAGTTTTATGACGGCTTATAAAAATTACGAATTTATAGTCAATGAGTTAGAGTGTAACCAGGCTTTAAATTAAGATGCCTCCATGTCTTCACATTGAATCTTTTATCATATTGAACTTTTGTTTTTAGAAATTATCGAAAGCGTTTATAACTATTTGTTTTTCTTTTTGTTAAAAATGTATCTCAAAAAATCCTTGTTATGAACATTATTTACGTGACCAAAACCACAACAAAGAATTTTTCTAGAATTTTTTGTAGAACAATATCCAATGGCTAATAAGTGAAAACACATGCTGTTATACACTTTAAATTAAAACACAGATGCTTGAACCCTATTTTCAAAGCAATCCTTGAAAGAGGTCATTGGCATTCTTTGAATTCTTTAAGGATCAAAATTGAAAAACACACATGTTTCTTCTTGCGCTCTGCTACCTACTTTAAATTCCAACAAAATACATTCGATCGTTAAAAACAATTAGAAATTGAAAGATCAATTGACAAAACCTAAACTAACAGGTCAACGACACTTTGCTGATTCCTGGAAAGTCACACAACACATTGTAAATAAACGAACATGAAACAGGATATTAAAATAAAAAGTATCTCGAGTTTTGTTTTTCGTTTTCTTAAGTAATGCATCCTTAATTTTTTTTTATTAGATAAAGTCATGCTTAATTAAAAAAAAAAAAAAATAAACAGAAAGTGGACAAATAAGTCTTTTGTATTCTTCAATACTTTTATGTGTTTGATGTCAAGCCAAGTTGAGGTCTGATTTCACTTTTATTAGAGTCAATCCAATCTTGTGCGTAAAATTGACTATAAATGTGACCATCGCATAATAGTGATTAATAGTTCTGCAAGGCGCACGAATTCGCAATTGAATTTCTAAATAACATATGCAGCTTAAGCCACTATAACAGCAACGCCTTAGGATGTCGAAATTCTCCGAAAGCTGTCGATTGCAAAACCACGAACAAAAATTTCGCAGATTTTCTTGAGAAACAACTGTGAAGCGTAGCAACGGCCATTTCAAAAACAATAAGAAATGTTAAGCGTACCAACCAACGGCCATTTCGAAAACAATAGGCTTTTACACACTTCTAATACTAACACAAATAAAAAGTTTTTGAAAGCAGTAATTTTGTCTGTTTAAATCAAAATGTCCTTGAAGGCAGTTTTATTTTTGTTTCAAAGGAGCAAAACTAAGAAAACAAAATTTTAAATATTTTAGGTTTTTGCTTTTTGTTTTTGTTTATTTTTGTTTTATAAATTTTGCTACCTAAACTCAGTTCAATAGCAAAAACATTTAAGAATTAGAAACAATTAGATGTTTGTAAGATCATTCAACAGAACACAAATAAAATCTTGTTGAAAGGTCAAAGGACTTTTAAGGATTCCTGGAAGTCACACAAATACATTTACCCCATTTTTTGTATAAAGGAAGGGAAACACACACAAGCTGTTTGTTAGAAGGATCTTATTAAGAAATAGTATTTTCCTAAGTAATAGAAATACGTTTTAACCTTGAAATGGTCATTGCCTCTAATTTCAAAGGAGAATCTATAGAAAACACACAGAAAATACAACACGTGTTAAACACATACATACACACACATACATAAATGCTCGTAATAAGAGCACATTGAGTTCTAACAATTTCATTGTCAACCTTTTAAAAACACATGCCCATTTAGTTTTATTTTATTTTTTTGTTTTCTTTTCGTTTTTTTTTGTTTTTTTTTATTTTGTTTTATTTTGATATTCAAAATTTAGAAAATTTATTCATTTTTTCAAAGAGTGTGTAGTTTACACCTTAAATACCTGGCATCATTAGAGATATATTGTGCAGAATTGTACCTTCTAAAAAGTTTGCTCTGGTTCTATTGGAAACAAATATTATTTTCAAGGACACTGAATTTCATCAGAGAACTACCAAAAAAAGTTAAAAAGTCTGTTAATTTTCGAATTTTACCACATTAATTTAAAAAATGCAAAACACGAGCAGAAAATTCAAATGTCAAACATCTTCGATCATTTCATCATTTTAACGTTAAATAAATGGAACCACTTGGTGTTTGTCTAAATAATATTTTTCTTCTTCTTCTTAAAATAAATAAGTTATGCAGCATTTGTGCCACAATCGTAATTATAAATACAAATAAATATAAGAAATGATAAAAACAAAAAACTATGAAGACAATGTTGCAAACCAAACAAACTTTGTGTCTCTTTGTCTTATTCGATTTAACTTTAATGAATGAATCACACAGTTTACTTAAACACTACACATCCACGTGGTTTCTACGTGCGAGTAGAAAAAAGAAATACAATTTAAATGTCCTTGGGATTTCACTGCAGGAAATATGTATCAGCTGGCACGTACTCCAGTGATCTTTTAAGATAAAAATGCAAACGTTTGCTAGAGTAATGTGAATTCTGGATGAATAAAACTTATAAATAAAAATACCTTACATTTTGGTAAAAACAAAACCATTCAAGACAAAACTTCTCATTATAACCCTGGCTGCAGAGAGATTTTTTTTTTTAAATTTTCAAATTCAAATTAAATTCAATTTTAACAAAAAGTTATTTAATATAATTTGCATGCTACCAGGTGAACTGCAGCTATATAATTTGAATAAAATTCACATGTATTTGCAAAAGTGGAAACGTTGTGTTTTATTCTTCTTAAAAATTTAATCACATTTTAACGTGTTCCCATTGTTGATTGCGAATATTTCGTTTAAAAAAAATTATGCTTCTAATTAAAACTTTGTATTAAACAAAACGCATTTGGAATTTATGTGACTTTTTGTCATTCTTAAGTTTTCATAACTCTGTTATTCCTCTTTTTAGCGGATATCAACTAAAAAAAAAGCAAATTCAAACCTGTCTAGAACAAATAATAATAATAAATTGGTAAAATGCAAAAATTCAATAAGCATTTTAATTCAAATATGCCCGGCGGTTAATTTAAACAAACGAGAATCTTAAATCAATTTTAAATATCGTTCTTAATGATGCCAAATTTGAAACTTGACCTTGATAGATACAAAAGTACATAAACAGTGAAAACATTAACAACAAATTAATTCAACAGGTATAAGCTTCAGATCAAATTGGATTTCCTTTATACAAGACTTGTTTGGTTTGCTTACACTAGCCTTCAGTCTATATAAAATAAAGCTTGCGATTAGCAAGAATAAATAAAAGAAAGTCTACTCGCTACTTCATTATATTAACTTGATAATCACGTTCCGAGTTTATAACTCATTAGTAACTGATTTCGTCTAGAGGTTACTTCTACTCAAATCGAATATTGCAAATGTAAGGATTTTGATATTTGTTGGGGATCCAGCTCTGGCTTCCAGATGTTCAAAAACAAATTTATATTAAATGTGTTTTTTTGCGCTTCTGTTGTTTTTGTAAATATGTGTTTCTACTTAATTCTAAGATTAAATCCCTGCATTTTGTGTTTAGCCTTGAAGAGGTTTTTAATGAAGCAAAATATAAATATGTTTATGTTTATTTTTCTTTAAAAAAAACCTCCATTCAAGTGCATTATGTCGCGTATTTCTCATTCAATTTCTGAAAACATTTCAAAAATGAAAACTTTGTTAAACGAAAAAGAAAAAAAGAAAAAAATATTGGCAACAGGCGTTTAGAATTTATTCGGAATAGTGCAAAATTCCGTTTTTTTCTTTAATTATAGAAAACTCCCTAAATATCTTGTAAAATTTTTACTTTATTATTATTTCTATATAAAATAAATTACTTTTTAAAATAATTTTTTTAAATGGGCGATTTAGTTTTGATAACCGATGAGCCTGCTAGTTTAATAACAAATTAGGTGCCCCTGTAGGCTAGTAGGTAGTGTACTAGCTTTTCAGTGTGGGGGTTGTAGGTTCGATTCCCAACGAAGACCTTGGTTTTTTTTTAGCTACAAAAATAAAAATTTACTGTCGGTGGGGCTGCTCAGCGATGAAGGCATAGTCACTGGTCGCTGTGCTGTCTTTTGTACGGCAGTTAATTTCCGACTATACTTCTACTTTCACCACCTGTTTCATCTCTTCTCTATCCCTTTCCTAAACGGTACTTGACTAAAAAGGCATTGTTGCCTGAAGTGCTACTTCTCTTAAAAAAACAAAAAAAGAACTATGTGAGTTACTCAATATGGATTCACTTCACACGCTACATGGGAAACAGCACTAAAAAATCATAAACACATCGTATTAGATAGTGGTCAGAAATTTTTGAAATGTTTCTATTGGGAAAGTTTTAGAAATGCGGCAATATATATGTAAATAAATATATGCTATCTATTACTCGTGAGTCTATATAGAATGAAATGAAATTCCATTAATGTAATTATTCTCTTTCAAACTTTTACGATCACAATCGTTGTCTTTAAAATCTTTAAGGTGTTGAATAAGTGGAACCAACTTATTAAGAAGGAAGGAAATCTTTTTATTTAAAATCAAGATTAGCCATAGAGCTCTTAGTACTGCTTAAAATAAACAAAGAAGGTTTTTATATTAACACCATTCTGCAATCAAATAACATTTAGCTCAGGTGTCTCGTATAGTTTGCAGAGGACACAGTTTAAAATTGTAAGTATATTAGTCGTCAATATAACTAATTTTTCTTTTTTACTAGATGCTATTTCTTTTTGTTTCTTAGTTCAAATTAACAATCAGCTTATAATTATTAAAAATATTTCATTTAAAAATAATGAACATGTTCCATATAAATTAAGCAAATTTTTGAATTTCATTAACTTTTTTTCTTTATCAGTACATTTTTTTATCGCGCCATTGGATTTTTAATTCAACTACAACAAATAAATATTTGTTAGATCAGACAGTTTTTTTCTTTTTTTTTTTTTTCTTTTTTTAATTCTGTACAAAAAGTGCTCTTCATACGATTTAATCAAATTAATTCGTTTGACCAGAATGTTTCCTAATGTCAATAAACTGAAGCAAATGCATGCATTTGCTTAGTGATACCTTTTCTCTTGTTCTTTTTTTTTTTTTGACAGATTAGAACTTTTTAAAATATTTTTGAAAACGATTTATAATAATTGTTCTCGTTGGCAATTGCAGTAACCGCTAGATGAAGTGTCTAATCAGATAAACGTTGAGCGTTTGTTTATTGTAGTGTATACTATGCATTCTTTAGCGATAATAATTATGCAAAATATAACACATTTGCTACTCAAAAAACTTATTCTTATCTTTTTATATTAATATTTCTATTTTCAAGGTCACAACTTTAAATAATTTAATCATTAATTATTGAAACTGCACTTTTATTCATAAAGAAAAGAAAATAAACGACACAAAGAATTTTTTTGAAAGGCAAAATATGAGAACTTGTAGAACTTGTCACTTTTTAAAGTTCTTTGTTTTATTAGAAACATTAGAAATCATTAATTTATAAATTTTGAAATGGAATTAATTTTAAAAATTTAAATATAAAGAAATTTAATTTTAGCAAAAACTTAATGCTTCTAAGAAATTTCAAATAAAACAAATGCTCGAAAATAGATTTTTAGATGCTTTGTGATAAGAGTTTATGATTTTTCTTATGGAAATAAATGTTCAAAATGTGTATTTCTGATATTAAGGAACTAATAAAACAACTTAAATTATCCACGTACACACACACACACACACACACACTCACAAACACCTGCTACGTTTAGTTTTTTAGATATTTGGACAACAACAAGTTCACAAGAAAATCATGCAGTATACGATACAGCCAAATGTAGTTGAAAATTTTACATTTTTCTAGTCCACATGTACCCGTATGACGAAAAACTTTTTTTCTAAAAAAACAAGAAGAAAAGCAGGGAATTTGTTGAGATACTGCAATTAATGTAAAATTTAATTACATCATTAATAGAGAAATCCTCCATTAGCCAAAACTATAATGAATATGGAGTAGATTAAGACGATTAATAACAACTGACTAGTTAATAATCCAAAGCTGGTTTAGGGCAGTTCTGAGTGTACCCAATCACAGTAACACTGATACCTGTAAACTTCTACATTTAGGATAATCATTTCATTTGCATAAAGCAAACTCGATAAGTAGTCGAGTTTGCTTCTTTCATGAAGGTCTTCTGAATAAAGATTTTTATTTGACACTTGTCGTCCATTAACAATAAAACATTTACACATTTTAAGCTGTTTTTTCACGTTTTTTTATTTACTTAGTTTTAATTAGCTGTGCATAGCGATTTCTTTCATTACATTTACGCTAAACAATTCATATTTTGGTAACTAAAAGTATGTTTTCGCGTTTTAGTACCTGCTCTAAAGTTTCGAACCACTTCATTCTCTTCGAAACCGTATCCTCTTAATAAAGTAAGCTTTATAACGGGTATGAAATACAATATCATATAAATGTTCGCTTCTGTTAGCCTTACAAATCCGAGGCCTTTTAAGCACATTTATCATTACATTCTCACACATTTCACGCGGTAGTTCATTAATTGCATTGCGAATATTTTGATTAAGTTGGTCAACGTTTCTGATTGGTTTGCATAAACCTTGCCATTCAGATATCCCCACAAAAAAAGACCGGAGCAGTCAAATCAGGTGACCGTGTAAGCTAGTCAACATCACCATTTCTCGCAATAACTTGTTGTGGAAAAAGGTCTCGCAGTAATTCCACTGTAATCCTGGCTGTATGCGATATTACACCGTCCTGTTGATACCACAGGTTAATCAAATCCAAATCATGCAATTGTGGCGTTAAAAAGTTAACAATCATATCATGATATCGCTTCCTATTACGGCTTTGTTATTTTCAAAATAAGACTGTCACTTTAAATGAATGCAAAGGTGAGTGTTGAATAATTTGAATGTTTCCCACTTTCCAGAACCGATTATTATGTTTATTTGGATCTTTATTCAAATGAAAATGTGTCTCGCCACTCATTTTGATTTTTTCATGAAAATCAGGGCTGTCATGGGTGAGCTGTAAGTCAAGCATTTTGAGGCAAAATTTAATTTAATTTTATAAATAATTTTTTTAAGCACAAACAAAATTTTTTGTCAACAATTTTTCATTTACATAAAGATGCAATTTTCTTTTCCCAAATACACCACCAAACGGTGTGGCGAAATATTAAAAATAAAAAAAAAAATAAAATTTATTTATATGAAGACCTTGTGCTTAAAAGCATTATTTATAAAATATTAAATAGGTCAATTAACTATAATTATTATTTTATTTAATTTTAACTTTCATTATTCGCTTAAGGTTGTTATTGTTATTTAATTTGTTGTGCCTAGCGAAAATATACAAAAATTTTATTTATTTTTTTCAGTTTTATTCGACCTTTTATATTTTTATTAAATATGTATTAATCTTTTAAATGGTCTCTTTTTAAATTAAATTTTAACGATTTATTTTTTCTTTTTTTCGATATTTCGCTTTCCTGTGGATAGCTGCTTCAGGTAATTATTTTTTATATTTTACAAAAACAAAAAATTATAACAATTTAAATTTTAATTTTAAATTTTATTTATTTATTAATAATTTATTCATACACAAAATGTATTTGTACGCATTTAAATGCGTCTGCTATTTTAATAAGAATTAGAGCTTTTCTTAACTTGCCCCTTGTCAATTACGATGTTTTGTTTTTAAAAGCAAGAAGCAAAAGCTAAACTAAATAACGTTGGCTTAAATATAATTTAAAATAAATCAATAATTAATAATTAGCATATTTTATTACCTAAAACAAATAAGTTTCTCAATAATAACTTGTAAATCAATTTTGAAATTCAATAAAAATGGTAAACATTTTTCTTAAAAAAACAAAAAAACTAAATTTTATTGAAAACCCGTACAGAAAAATAGTAAAAGAATTCAAAAATTGATAAAGAAAAAATAAATTAAAGACTTTGCAGATTTTTTAATGACATACATATGTTTTGACAGAAGGTTGTGTCATTGACCTCAAATGCAAATTATATTTATTTCTTTAGTTTTCAAAATACTTCGGTTTTATAGTTTTTAAATTGTTTTGCTATATTAAAAAAAAACTTCGAAATAAAGAAACGTTTATATCTTTATTTCAAGTAGTAAAGTGTTATTTGTTGGTTGTATTTGTTTCATCTTGATTGATACTTCCGCATACATAATTTTGCAATTTTCAAATTATTACAAATTGGTTTTGACGTTGTTATAACATAAGTGAAAGAGAAATAATACAAATCAATAAGTCAATGGTATATAAGATTCGGTACAGCCGATTATAGCACTCTAACTCAGTTTTAGTTTTTTTTGTTTTTCTAATTTTATTAAAAAATAAAATTGATTAAAAAAATTAAACATTAGAACAATGTTAATCACAGCAAATTATAATAATTTAACTCACGCTAAAGATTAGCTCGTCGAATACCTTAAAAATATAAATACATGAAAAACATAAGCTTAAGGCCTCAAATATGAACTCTTCGCAGTTTTAAATTTATTCTAAAAAATCACCCTGATCTTTTGTACTCGCAACACATATTTGTACGAGAATGTTACAATCAAGGAAATTGCTTAAAGTTGTCATTTTCCGAACTGAAGCTGCGATGCTAAGAAATAATCTTTTAAAATTTGACAAAAAAAAAGAAAGATAATAAAAGTTATAGCGAAACGTGATCATTTCAACTTTATTCATTAACAAAACGTGTTCAGAACAATTTTGACACTGAGTTATCAATTGTGTTTTTGCATTGCAAAAAAATTAAAGTTAATTTAGTTATTTACATTAAAATCATCACGTTTAAAATATATATCTACAAAAATAAAGAACTAATTTGTCTGCAAAGCATTAGAGAAAGCAAAAAACAATTATGTCTGTTGGTGAGTAATGCTACTATTGTTCATAGATATTGTGGCATATCTATTTAATTTGCATTTATCTTCTACAATGTCTTACAAGGCCTTAAATATCCAAGGCTTTAAATCGCTTTAATCTAATTAATTACTTATCAAGTATTATAACCGTTACCCGAAATCAAATTACTTGAGCCTATTTAAGCTCCTTAAGACTACCCCACAAATTGTAACATTTTATTAAATTTTAATTTAGACTTATCAAATCTTTCACACAATTTTAATTAATTGTTCTTAACTGTTTTATAAAAAAGATTTCTACGACGATTTCATTCGCCTATTCGCTTCCTCTGTAAAACTTGAGCAAATGAGAATTACAACCATTAAAAAATCAGCTGGGAAAAATTCTAGAGAAAAAAAAACAGAAATGACTTTTCATAAGTTTGTTTAGTTTCGCGTATCTTTGATTATACTAAACTCACAAAATCTCTTGGAATGAATTCTTTATAATTTTTTATATAAATAACAAATTGCAATAAACACAAATGACATTTTTTAAATAATTTTCTAACAACAAGTTTGGTTTAAATATTTCAAAAACTTTTATTAATCTACCAAAAATATTTAATAATTAATAGATAATTATTTTTTAGTAGTTAATTAGAAAGCACTAGGTCAGTTTTAATAAAAAATTTTTAAAAAACTTTTATTTTTTATTATTTTTTCCGTTGGTTGGCATCATCCTGATGATGCGAAATATCGAAAAAATAATAAAAAATTAAAGTTTTTTAAAAATTTTTTACTAAAATTGACCTAGTGATTTCTAATTAACTACTAAAAAATATTAAAAAGGTCAAAAAACTATAACTATAATATATAGATATATATTAGTTAATTAAATATTTATGTATTAATAAATATCTATTAATTCTTACGGTGTATAGAGTAATTTTCAGTTTTTGAACTCATCAATATAAATTTTTTTTTAATGAAAATTGTATTATTTTTAAAAAATTAGAAAGAAAACTTGTAAAAAAAAAATTCAAAAATATTAATTATTGTAGTTTTTTTCCTGGAGAAGCTTTCCATAGGAAAACGAAATATCGAAAAGAAAAAAAATATATATTGTTAATTTAATTTAAAAAGACCCTAAAAAAGAATAAGAGATATTTATTAAAATATTAATTATTTATAATTATTTTATTTCCACCGCAGTAATACATTTGAAATATATATATATTATTTTTAATAAATATTTTATGATATTCTCATCAAGGAATCATAGGAATAATAGGAATCAAGTACAGACTAACGTAGATTAAATTAAAAAGGCATTAATTATTATTGCATTAACAAAAATACCAATTTGATTATTATTACTCTTCAACCTTTTTTTTTCAATCTTAATAGTGGTCTTTTTAACTTATTTAAAAAAAAATTAATAATTTTTGTTTTTAAAAATTAATTTTTTTGAAGAAGCTTTCCAAACGAAAACGAAATACTGAAAATATATGTGATAAATTTATTTAAAAAGACCACTATTAAGATTAATACTTTTATATTTAAAAATATCAATTTAATAATTTATTTGTGAAACATAAAAATAACAATAAAATACACTAAAAAGAGATTTCTGAAAACATCAATCAATGAAGGCTTGTGTTGCAGAAATTGTATCCACCCAAATCTTTTCCGTTTAAAAGAGAAATTCTTTAAAAATACAGAGAAAAAAACAATAAATATTCAGAGCTAAAGATTTATTTTAATCATTCGATTGGTCTCTCCCTCTTTTTGTGGAAAAGAGGAAATGCTCCCTAATATAATACTCCATTATCCCTAAAAATAATGAAAATGTTTGTTTGTTGTTAATGTTTTTTTTTTTTTATATATAAGATGATGTTTCAAGATTAAAATAAAAAACATTAAAATCTATTTTTCTAAATTAAAATTATTAAAACTTATTATGGCTTGGCTAAACTTGTAAGCTGTTATAGCTTTCCTGTGCATAAATTTTCAAACAACTTTTTGTACACACTGCTATCAAATTGCCGCTGGCGTAAGGCCATTTAAAATGCAAACATACAAACAAACAAAAATAAACAACAAAATAATTATTTTTTTGGGATAAAACTTTTTTTGGAGGTATTCGAGTTGAAAAAAATCTGGGAACTCTGTCTTTTAGTTATACAAAACGAAAAAAAAACGAAACAATGTAAATGAATATGTAAATCTGAATATCATAAGCAGGCCCCTAAAACTTGGAGAGTTAAAAAAAAGAGAGAAAACAACCTTTAAATGAATGCGAAAAATGTAAACAGAGAGCTAGCAAAGTTTGAGTTTCTTTATGGCTTGAAAATAGCTACAATAACAAAAAAGTGATTGATGATTACATTACGAACACCACGAAACACCACAACAAAAACAAAAATAAAAAAATAAAAAAACATCGTTAAATAAAGCTACAATAGAACTTGGCTAACAAATCTAAGATGGATGTTGCATCAAACAAGTTGCAAGCAAACAAAGTTTTAATTTAAAACAAGATTTGCATGATGAGTGAGTACTGATATAAACACAATAAGCTTAAGATAAGAATCACAAGACTAGTAAAGGTTGTTTACTTAATAATTCTCGCTCTCTTTCTCTTTCTCACTCTTAACACATCACACTCTTTCATATTCCATACAGTGATTGTGTGCAAGTGCTCATGCACTCAAAGTGAATTTTGAAATGTGATTTTTTTCTTTCAGCTGATGTTTGGTTGTTTGTCGTGTATTGAAAGCTAAACTCAAATGATGAGAAACGTCGGTTTAAGGTTTGGTAAGAATGAATTGTGTTAAGATCGAACACTTCGCACGATCACCGCGTACAACATCGACCGTGTGATCGGTTGTTATAAAAGTCGCAAGGACATAACGATGAGGCATTAGTCGAGATCTATTACCGCAACGTGCGAAGTCGTTCACTCTACACTCTACTTCAAATAAACTTATTTTAAATTTAATCAAAACAAAAATTAATTTTAAAATTATTTTTGCGTAAAACTAAAAAACTCTATCTGAATAAATTTAAAAAAAATATATATAAATTTTCTTTGACAATTGTCCATAATTTACTGATAAAAAAACAGATCCTTTGAAATATTTTAAAATACAATTGCAAAAAGACTACAAAAATAATGAAAACTTTTAAAAATCATTAAAAAATAAAACTAAAAAAAAACAATTCAAAAAAGTTATCAAGTTAAAAAAGAAATTAACAAAATCATATTAAAATTTAAACTGTCACAACATGATGACCGATTCATATCTAATAAAACTTTTGGTGCGCCAATTTAAAACTAATGACATGCAACATTTACTGATGGTTTTCATGAGCATTCTAACGACCATTACATTTTTGCAATGGTTGGTGAATTTATATCGTGAACTGCGCAGATTGCCACCAGGTCCTTGGGGTTTTCCTGTCATTGGTTATTTGCTTTTTATGGGCAACGAAAAGCATACACGTTTCATGGAGTTGGCCAAGAAATACGGTTCTTTATTCTCCACCCGATTAGGTAACCAATTAACCGTTGTGATGAGTGATTACAAAATGATACGGGAATGTTTTCGTCGGGAAGAGTTTACCGGTCGGCCAGATACTCCATTTATGCAGACATTGAATGGTTTTGGTAAGTTGAAAAGCAAATTTTTATATTTCAATTTTATTCAAGAGAACATTTTAGCCAAATAACAAACTGTATTAAACAAATTTTTCATTTTATTTCAATAACTTGGAAAAATTGAAAACACTTTCGCATCAGTTATTCGAGCTTGTTTAATGCAATAAGGAAATATTAAATATTGAGGTTAAAATAAAAAAATAGTGACAAATTACATAAAAAAAAACGTGTTCAAGAAAATTAAAATTAAATTAAAAATTCGAAAATTCAACTTAAAAATTTTTATATATTGAGAAATATGTTGTACTGCCGAATTTCATAGTTTTTATAACGTTATACAAATTTTTAATAAAACAAAAATAATAATGCAAAAATACATAAAATATACAATAAATTATAAAAAAAAAACAAAAATATTTCTGTTTAATTAATTAATTAACATTAATAAACATTTAAACCGTAACTTAATATTCACTGTAACCGAAATTGCCTTAAATTATTTTTAAATATTAGTTTATTTATTTAAAAATTAATTAAAGTTTTTTTTTTTGCTTAAATTTTATAACAGATAATAAGTTATGAATTTTAAAGTGCATAGAATAATAATTAATAAAAAAGTTAAGAGGTAAAGTTCACTCTTCAAATAACTAGAAATTTTGAAGTGAATATTTTTTTAAACAAGGAAGCTGCTAAATCCTTCAATTACTCGAAAATATATCATACCCGACGGCATTTTAAATTAAAGCTTAAGTCGCGCATAACTCAATTCTCAAAAACTCTTAACAAGCATTTGACTTTTTTTTAACATATTTTAGAAAATTTTTTTGAAAATGAATATTTTAAAATTTTATTTTAAACAGCATTTTATCTTAAAAGTCGTTACCAAAAGAAATTTTACTTGTTTTCGTCGCACACTTTCAAGGTAAAAACCTTTAACCAATAAACAGACAGTGCATCTGAAAACTAATTTGCCAACTAAAACAATTTTGTTTTAAATATTTGTGTCGTTTTATGACAAAAGAAAAAAAAGTAAAAAAAAAATTTTATCTTTAACTCTTCCACTTTTGAACCGCAATAGTGATGGTGCTGCTGCTGCTGATGCTTTTGGTTTTTTTCCTTGACCAACAAAAAAAAAGGCAAAATTAAATAAATAACAGAAATAATCACGTTTCTTATTTTTTTTTTGTTATTGCGTCTGTACATTAAAAAAAAGTTTTATTAAATGTTGTTTAAAGACAATTAATTTCTTTCACATTTTTTCATTTTTTATTTTGTTTTTGTTTTTTTTTACTTTGATAAAGTTTTCTTTTATTGAAAGAAAAAAAAATAAGGAATTTTTTCATATTTATTTAATTTTTTTTTATTGTTGTATAAGTGTATATATTTCAAAGTAGGTTAATTTTGAGATTTTACAAAAAAAAAAAAAATATTTTTATTTAGTCAATAATTGTTAAAATGTTTTCTTTTTAAATTTCGTTTATATTATAAGGACCAGGCGATGTAATATAAACCTCTTAAGCCTACCTCAATTCATGTTTAAATGTCAAAAATAATTTAATAAATAAAAGCTTGGCTTGATAACGTCTTTTAACTTATAAAAAATAAATGTCGAGAAAATATATTAAATAAAACAAAGTTGAAATTGAATTCCTAATTAAAATAAATTTGTAAATGTTTAGGTTTTGAAAAGAACAAAATACATCTTAAATTGCTTAAATTTTAATTTTTGTTTTTGGCAACATTTCTTTAGATTCATTATTTATATACATTGTTGCCAGATAAGGTTCGAGAGGATTTAATTTAATGCGGTATTATTTAGTTAGAAACGTTTTAGGAATGTTACTTTAGTGTTGCTTTCGCACAACAATTTTTGCGTTAACATACTTATGAGTCTTTTATGTCTTTTCTCTTTTGCTTTAAGGTATTATTAATAGTACGGGAAAGTTATGGAAAGATCAAAGACGTTTTTTGCATGAAAAGCTACGTCAATTTGGTATGAGCTATATGGGCAATGGCAAACACGTTATGGAAAAAAGAATAATGGTAAGTCTATAGTACTTGCTCCAGCTCAAGCGCAGTATTTAATTTTTAGGTTTAACTTTTTTTATTTTTTAGACTGAAGTCCATGAATATATACATAATTTAAATAGCTCTGAAGGTCAGCCCATGGATATGGCCCCTGCCATTTCTGTCGCTGTTAGCAATGTTATTTGCAGCCTTATGATGTCTGTGCGTTTTTCCATCGATGATCCCAAATTTAGACGTTTCAATTTCCTAATTGAGGAAGGCATGCGTCTGTTTGGTGAAATTCACACTGTCGACTATATACCCACTGTACAATATTTTCCCAGCATACTAACAGCCAAAAATAAAATTGCCAAAAATCGGGAAGAAATGCAAAAATTCTATCAGGATGTTATTGATGATCACAAAAAGTCGTTTGATGGCTCTAATATAAGAGATTTGGTGGACTTTTATTTGGCTGAAATTGAAAAGGCCAAACAAGAAGGCAGAGATGCTGAATTATTCGATGGAAAAAATCATGGTGAGCTTCCTCTTATACATATATACTTAAATTAGATCTATATATATGCGTTATATATGTTAACAGACTCAAATTTATCTTAACAAAAAAAAATGCTAATTTGTTGTTGTTTTCTATTTTATTTTTTGTTTATTTTTTAGAGGAACAAATCGTTCAAGTTATTATTGATTTATTTTCTGCTGGCATGGAAACCATTAAAACAACTTTGCTGTGGATTAATGTGTTTATGTTGCGTAACCCTGAGGCAATGAAACGTGTTCAAAATGAATTAGATCAAGTTGTTGGTCGTCACAGGTTACCCTCCATTGAGGATTTACAATATTTGCCCATTACTGAATCAACAATTTTGGAATCTATGAGACGTTCCAGTATTGTTCCCTTGGCCACCACTCATTCTCCCACAAGGTAATTTTTTTTTTTTATTTATTTATTTAATTTTTATTTATTTAGTTTTTAGTTTTATTATTATTTTTTTTTTTTTTATTATTCTAAATCTTGAGATTCTGTGTAAAATTGCCTTCACTTTGTTTTGATTTGTGGGAATATTTAGTTCATCAAACTTGCTGTGTTACTTTATGAACGTCACAACGTCACAGTTGTCTTTCAAATTAATCTGTAAACAACAACGACAATGACAAAAGCATCAAAAAGCAAAATCATTGTTAATTTACTCTATACTAGAATAACACTATTTTAATATTGGCTTCTCGTGTGTTTGTAGAGCTGAATAAAAATATTAGAAAAACTATTTGAGATCATTTGTGAAATTGCAAGTGTGTGTTAATATGAAATTGTTTTTGTTGGTCTTTAGCAAGTGCGTACGTACATAAAGCGCACATGTTTCGATCTCTTTTAAATTTACTATCTGGCATTTGTAAGATGCGTCGCCATTTGTCCCAGTTTTGCTTATAGATAGTTTCCAAGATTAAAAGCTTCATTTTTTTACGCATTTGCAGTACCCAAACAAAAAAACAGCACAAATGCCACTTACAAGCCATGCAAGGCAATCCAGCCATAAAGTCGAGCCTTTAATGCTCTTGATGTATTTGTTATTTTTATTTATTTATTGTTTTTTTAATTGTTTTGTATGCGTTTTAAAAGAAACAACAACATTAATTGCAATAGCAAAACAACAAACAAAAAAAAACATATCTGTGTGGAGATTTTCAAACGTTTGATTGTGGAAACAACACGTGAGGTTGCAATTTATTAATAAACATTCGCTAGTATTTTTATTATATTTTTTCGTTTTCATTCAGGTTTAAAAAGTTTGTACCGGCCGGCTTTTAGATTTTATATATGACAACACACAGCATGTTTTCCATAAATTAAAGCTCAATTCTTTTTAACACACAAATCAAGTTCATTGAACTCAAATGTCTTTGACAATCAAATTGCTGAACATAGAGGAGCAGCGTGAATTTTCAAATCCACTAAAACCCCAAATCACGAAGAACTTTGTTAAGTTTGAAATCATTTAGTTGAATGGCAATGAAAGCTAAATATTTAAAGTAATTTAATTGCAAATAACTTTGAGTGCATTAACCTAAGATCTTAATTTTATCATAAAAATATAATAAATTGTGATCACAAACACTATTTAAATACAAAACAATGCGATCTGAAGCTTTCAATGGTTTTTATTTTTCTTATCTTTACAGAGATGTAGAAGTGAATGGCTATAAAATTCCAGCCGGCTCTCATGTTATACCTCTCATCAACAGCGTACACATGGATCCTAATCTCTGGGATAAGCCAGAAGAATTTAATCCTCGCCGTTTCTTAGATTCTGAAGGTAAAATACGCAAGCCCGAATATTTTATACCTTTCGGCGTTGGGCGTCGCATGTGTTTAGGTGATGTTTTAGCTAGAATGGAACTTTTCCTATTCTTTGCCTCATTCATGCACTCCTTCAACGTAACACTGCCTGAGGGACAGCCGTTGCCAAGCTTAAAAGGTAACGTGGGTGCCACTATAACACCGGAAGCTTTCAATGTCTGTCTTACACCCAGACCTTTGCAATTGAATACGACAACAATAGAGCCTCACCAAATGCGCAACGTCGGATCAAATTAGATCAATTTAACAAAAATGTGCGACAGAAGGAGAAGATCGTTACATCAGCTGTAAGCTAAAGATAGTTAACTCATGAGCTTTAACATCGTTCAAATCAAAAACAACCGAAACGCCTCAAAAGCTTAATAATAAAAACACGAAGCTTGAAAGCTGTGTACTGTTGCATTTGAAAAAGAGCTCTAAAGAAAGAGAATATGCAGAGCACGGTTTTGTTCCTGAAAGACATTTATTTGTATCAACATCAACAGCCCTTTGTCTTTGCTAAAAAGAAAATTAGTTTAGTAAATTTTACATAAAAAACATTAATTAACTATTAACAATATAAAGAAAAACTGACAGTAAATACGAATACGCATACAATGTTATTTCAATGCCCATAAATGTTAAGAGATTTCAGAATCGCGGAAGGAAAAAAATAGTTCAATTTAAACTTTTTTGCTTTAAATCCTTAACTAGTTCAAAATGCCTTTAAACAAATACTATTCTTTGACCCCCTAGAAGCTGTGTTCAATAATTAACATGTGTTTAATTTTTATTTTTACATGTGTAAACAAAAAATAAAAAAACTATTTATAAAACTATAAATTATTTTAAGGAAATCTGTGGTTTAGTTTTTATAACAAAAATATGACAAAAAAAAACAAAAAACAAACATTAAAAAATAAGCAAAAATCATTTTTTTTTATTAAAATATAAATAAAGATTTTAAAATATCAAATACTAAAAAATAAGTTGCTTTGGACAGCTGCAGTAAAGCTAAAAAAAAAAACAAAATCAAAACTTTTTCTGCTGTCGCCCATATTAATTTAAGCTGCTTTTCTTGTAAATAGTTTCCATTCGCATTATCATTTTTGATTTTCATTTTTTTCGTTCGCTTTCATTGAAATTGAATAAAACTATTTTTAAGATTCATAGTGCCAACATTCAAACGTAATTTGTATTTTCCTTTGACATTTCATTTACAAATAGTTTTAAGTTAAAAAACACTAAAAAAGAAAAACAACCCGCACAAAAGAAAGGAAAACAATTGAAATATTTGTAAATATTTATGTTATTTTTTTAACAATCTTTTTATTCATTTCATTTTAAAGAACTTTAGTATTTAATTTATGTTGTTTTGTTTGTTAAATAGTAGATAATAATTTAAAAAAGTATTTTCTATTGCAATTTCCGCAATAGAGAACAAAAATATTTTTAAGAAAAGAGAAAAAAAACACACACACAATCGTACATTTTTTTGTTGGTTTTTTTGTGTTAAAAAAAAATTAATAAACAATATTTTTTTCTTAAAAAAATTTTAACTCAAAGTGTTTCTATTTCAGTTTAGTAAATTTAAGCTTATAATTAAATGGTGCCAAAGTAATGCTACATTCGCCCTGCATATGAATGTGTTCGCTTTCACTACTTAAAGTCACTTGGAAGTTTCTTAATATTAAGCCGGTGTATAATAGTAAGGCCATCTTAGCCAGTTCTTCGCCCACACACATACGTTTGCCGGTTTGAAAAGGTATAAAGTATTGGGGTTGAAAGAATTGGCCCTTCTCGTTAAGAAATCTATCTGGCTTATACTGCTCTGGTTCAGGCCAGATTTTGGGATCCATATGTATTGCCCACTGCAGAGGTATAATCATACTATTTTTGGGTATTTTATAATTATTAATTTTAACCTCCTTAACACAGCCATGGGGTATACCCAGGGGGACAACAGATCTTATGCGTTGAACTTCAGCAACACAAGCTTTCAAATAATCGATGTGTTCTAAATCGCTTAGAGTTATGTTATCTTTGTGTAATTTCGTCAAATGCTTTCAAATTAGGAAACAAAGGAGAATCAGATATAAATCATAAAACTTATTTAATTTTCGCAAACGTTTATACCTTCTGCAGCTCCTTTTGTATGGCTTGTTCCTTGGCCATGTATAGGAAAAACCATCTCAATGTAGTTAATGTGGTTTCTACTCCAGCCCCGAAGAGATCTGCTAACAAATGCCTCAATTGATTTGAACAAAAAAATTCTTTTGCAATTTCTCTTTGTTTGCTGTCGTTGGAATTTTTAAGCTTTTCTCTTTCTTCCAAAAAATATTCTAATATGCAAGTATTTCTAGACAGGCTGGCGTCCTCTCCCAGCTTCTCTTTTTCATTTTTATTTTTATGATGTTCTTGTCTGCGCATCAAAAGTTTCTCCTCACACTTTCGAATAATGTCATCATAGATTTGATGGGTTTCCTTTTTGCCATCAAGTAAAAATTTTATATTTCTCTTATTGGATGGTAAATACCTAAAAAGTATTAAAATTAATAAAAAATCATTTCATCATTTCATCATACACATTCTTATACATATTTTGTATTAATCTCTTAGTTAACATATAATAGAATCTTTATTATTATGAGTCCTAAGTTTGGGATGATCACGAAAATCTGTTTACGCAGAAAAAGACGCATATAAGCTGCGGGCTATTGCTCAATTATTTTTTTATACATTTCTTTATACATTATTGTGATATGCGGCCGTATTCTTCGGAAGGCGTATATTTGCAAGAGGACTCGAAAAGAACAAAATAATAGAAGGTTTTGAGTTTAATGTCTTGCATACTTTACAATTCTGAAAAAAAATATTTTGCATACATTTTTGGTACAAATTTAACGACCTCCTTCTTCAGATTTGTAACCACTTTCATTCTAACAAGACAAGATACTTGAAGGCGTGTATTTCAATAAAAATTGGTTTGAAAATTCCAAGCTTACAGACGCTTTCCAAAAATGTAAATCATGACTAATAATAGACTGATAAATATTGACATACTTCTTTTTATGGTCTGTGGTTTTTTAATTAAAATTAAAAATACATAAAACTTTATTTACTTACCTCAACAGCGGCAAGAAATTTACTACACCCGAAACTCCAATTAATTTTAAACCCTCTTCCTGTAGCTCTTGGAAATAAAGCCAAGTGACATCATCGCGTGCATATGTGGTGCCAAATACTAAATCGTTTATAATGTTGCCTAAAGTATGTTGGAGTGCGGGCAAAAGATTCACTTCTCCATAAAATAAATTGGCAGAATCATCGTGAAGCCACTTTGTAAACGAGAAACCACAAGAAATCAGTTAAAAGATAAAAGTGAACAAACTCATGTTATAAAAGAAGAACAAACGGACGATTAAAAAAAAAAACAAAAAATATGTGCACATTTCATTTATTTCTGTAGTTCGTTTAGTTCGTTTTTTTTTGCACTTGAAAAAATGTGTATGAAAAGCAAAAGCGAATATTCAATGGAAAGTAAAATCACCAGACAAACCAGCAGTAATGCCAACAGCAGCCGGCAAAACATACGGGCAGAAACTCGATGAACAGAAAACGTATTACGGCTGTCTGAAGCAAACATATCTATCAGCTTGACTATCTATCTGTTGCTATGTCCTTTTGTCTGGCAACCATCCAAATAATTAATCAACTATTAATAAACAATGTGTGGAAATGCTGGCATGGCAACAAATAATTTTGTATAGACCGAGAAGAATTAGTTGAGATTCAATTTGTATAATTGTTATTGTTGCAAAAGCTGATAAGTCCATCATAATATATAATGGCATTTATATTTGTTTATTACTCAGACCCAGGCAGAAAAGATACGCAAAATATAACTAATATGTAAAACGTTTCTTATGCATACTCACCTGTATGCATTCCTTAACGCCCTTGATAATGCGCTGCTCTAGCCCATGACGAATACTGCTATATTTCTTTGACATGCCAAGATGCTTTAGCCAGTCGATGGTGTGACGCCTTTGATCCTTCCACAAATCGCCCTCAGCCGATATCAAACCTTTTTTGTTGTTACAATACAAAATTAGAAAATTTATAGAAAATACAAATACGCAAGTTTCTTGCTTAAGTCTTTTGATGTGCCTCCCTTATGCAAGTGAAGTTCCACTAACTAAACACAACCTACCATAGCCTCCCATAATGCCATGTGTTACATACAGCGGTGCTCTTGCTGTAAATTCTTCTCGTCTAAGAAAATCACGCACTAGACCAGCATCTGCCAATACAATCGTGTTGACACTACCCATCTTAAGCGAGTAAATAGGTCCATATTTGAAGGATAATTGTTGAAGTGTGTTGTATGGTGCTTTTTGATTTAGAAACGGCAGATAGCCAAGAATGGGCAAGCCGATGGGGCCCGGCGGATGTTGGCGCATATGAGTGCAATATTTAAAAAATATATAAGCGATTAAAGCTGCAGTACAGATGACGAGAATGTGCTAAAAAAAATAAAAACGGGAAATTACTTATGAAAAGGGAAGCAGTGAAAAACATTCCCTGTGGAAATTCTAAGCTATAAATAAATGCAATTAGCTAAATCAAAAATTGTAATATTACACAACATAAAATTTTTAGACTTAATTTTTAATTTAAGTTATTGGGATCGAGCTTTCCGATTGTAAAACTTGTCTGAAAAATTTCAAGTTTTGCAAAAAAAAAAAATAAGTAGATTTCTAGAAGCAAATTAAACCAATTTTTAAGCTGATATTATTTTTGTAAATGTGTCTTTTACAAAATTGGGAAATTATTTAAAGTTTATTTAATATTTTATTTAAGGCCGAAATACTGTGGTTGACCATTTTTAAATAAAAATATTAATAAACTCAATGCTAAACTAAAGTCTCAAAACATGCTAAAATTTCAATACTTTGAAATTCAAAGTCCTCATGAACAAAAGATGGCTACTTTAGAGTATGTACTCGCTCCCCTCAGAATTTATATCAAAAAAATTATTCTACTTTTTTTTTTGTTTCTTACTAAAAGAGAAGTAGCACTTCAGGCAACAATGCCTATTTAGTCAAGTAGCGTGCTACTTTCTTTAGGAAAGGAATAGAGAAGAGATGAAACAGGTGGTGAATGTAGAAAGATAGTCGGAAATTAACTGCCGTATAAAGACAGCACAGCGACCAGTGACTATGCCTTCATCGCTGAACAGCCCCATCGACAGTCAATTTTTATTATTGTAGTTAAAAAAAAACTAAGGTCTTCGTTGGAAATCGAACCCACAACCCCCATACTGACAAGCTAGTACACTACCTACTAGCCTACAGGGGCACTCACTTGCTTTAGTAAGTCTTAAATGTCATTCGTTTGAGGTAGTTGCTATATTAAAACCTGCAAATGTTATGGATAAACGAACTAGTCGATGCCAAAGAGGAAGCGAGAATCTGTATTTATGTAATTCTAATTCAAGGGCATATTTTGAGTCTAAAATACTTTTTTGGAAGTATGTATTCTATATAAGTTAACTTTTCAGTGTGCGAATAACCCAAATTGATTTTAAATAAAATCTCTAAATCGATTACGGTTGGCAAGCTAGTTTCCATAGCCATTGGATTGAGGAAACCTTTAACCACTGAGAAGTGGACAAAAAAATCAATAAAATTAAATTAAAGCTTAACCACAATAGGAATAATTAAGAGTGCCCTTATTTTTGCTTACATTTGTTTATACACAAGCTCAGTTTTTTTCGAACACCAAGTGTAATCGTAAGAAGTAAGCAAAATTAAAAACAAATTTCTTCTACTGAATTTCGGTGCCATCACGCAAATACCAATATTCAGCAATGGTCAATATTATTAATTTAATCGAGAGAATCAAATAGACTATAATGTAGGCTCCAAGACTAATTAAATAAATAAATTTTTAGAAAATACTCGAAATATCATGGCTTATTATTGGATTAATTAAGTGAAAAAAAATATACTGGAAAAGAAGTTTCCTAAAATGTTTATGCTCGCGTGTCCTTTTGATCAAATTCCATTGCAAAATTAAGCGATTTGAGTCTGTAATTATTGCCGCAACTATCTTTCACATTTTACTTTACGCTGGTTTTTGTCATAATTTTTGCCACGTTTGACTAACGCAAGCAATACAGTAAAGAAAGTTTTTGTTATTATTGTTTCTAAGCCGTACTTAGTTTAGTCTTAGAATAAATTAGCAGAAAATAGTTTATACAAATTCGCGGCTTAATTAAATTATTTCAAATCAGTAAATTTTTGGCTGAGCCATTTGGGAGTTTGCTTGGGAAACAGTAATTAAATCGATTGTTATATAACTTTATGGCACAATATATAAAGTTATTAATGTAAATTGCAAATTATAGCAAATACTTACCGAAAGTGATACGTCCAGTTCATGAAAAATCAGCACCTTCATACTATTCCTGGTATTTAAAATGCAACATATTTCAAACACTTAAAGATAATAATGGCGTCCAGCTATAATTTCTATTTATTCAAGTACTCACATTTCTATTTTGTATGTTTTATTCACATATGCTCACATTTCTTTCATTTTAAAACATTCAAAAGATACTTCTTTGGTATAATTTTTTTCTTTTTTTTGTTCTTTTGTAAAACTCTGTTTCTGTAAGCAACTTCAGCTTTTGTACACGTCCTCGCACCGACTGACTAACAACTAAAAATTCACAACGTTTGTGGACCAAATATGTGATTTCACAATGCCAATAACAATTACTACTAACAGGAATACAAATAAAATTTATTTTCATTTTATTACACTTAAGAAAAGAAACGATAGTGAATTTAGGTAGAAAACAAAATGTACAAAATAAAGATGATGGAAAATAATTTTGTGAAAAACAGTGTACGTTTTATTATTGCTCAGCAACTATTTTCCACACTGAATAAGGTTTTAGTTTACATAATAATAACTTTGTTTCTTTCTGTGTAGTAATTGACAAACAATATGCAGCAAAGAAATTTGATTTTGCTTTTAAAATAAAAAGACACCCTATAAAATTATTCAATGATCACCAAAGAAAATAAATTTGTTAAAAAAAAAACGTCTAATAACTAAATTTAAGGAAAAAAATTTTAAAATAATTTTTATTTTTTCAGACTTTCTGAGCATTAATGGTTTTATTTTGTGAAATTTGTATTTCAATTCAAGTACAGAGTGACTATAAGTCGTTTTAAAGTCTACATTTTTTTTGTGAATAAAATATGCGCATTTTTGTTAAATTTAATTGCTTATTCATGAATTGTAGATGAAGTTTAAAACTGGACAAGTTAAAAATTTACTGGAGCAAAAATTGTTATTATCAGCATTTTATTACATATCGTTAAATATAACAACATGCTAAACTGATAAACATTTTTAAAGCAATAGAAAATTTAAAATTTTAAATCAGCAATTTTGATTTCGAATTTCTGTACCTCAAAAACTCATTATTAGCCTAAGACTACATAAATTAAACGGAATTTGTTATTTCAAATTGTATTAAGTTTAGTGTTTTTTTTTTAAATTTTTTTGTACTGCTATCACGAAATACCTGCAATTTCAGGGTTTCTTGTCAGAAATGAGCAAGAACTAATTACAATTCCAACTATAATCGTTGTTATAAAATTAATAAAATAATAATATTTTTTAGTAGTTAATTATAAAGCACTAGGTCACTATTTAATAAAAAGTTTTCAAAAACTTTTATTTTTTATTTTTTATTATTTTATTAAAATAATGAACAAACAAATTCAAAAATAATTTTTTTTGAAAAGTTTTTAAAACTTTTTTTATTAAATAGTGACCTAGTGCTTTATAATTAACTACTAAAAAATATTAAAAAAGGAAAAAAACTATAACTATTATTTAAAATAATAATAATTAACTATTTTGTTCAATTTGTGTGTTCATTATAAAAGTTTTTAAAAATTTTTGAAAACAAATTTTTTTTTTAAATTTTATAATGAACAAACAAATTGATTTTTTTTTTAATTTTTTTCAATTTGTTTGTTCATTATAAAAGTTTATAAAAATTTTTTATTAAATATTGACCTGGTGCTTAATAATTAAATACTAAAAAATATTAAAAAGGTCAAAAAAGTTATGACATTAAATAATAATAATTAACTAATTTTACATTTTGTTCTTATAGTTGTACAGTATGTTAGATTAACTAAACAGTTAAATTAAAATCCTAATTTGCTACTTAAACAAACGATTTGTTGAAATAAATATGAGCTACAAATACATATCTATATTTAAAAAAATCAGTCGGTTAAGCCTGATACTTTGTTCATAATTTTGTGCGAAATGCCGTCAAAGCCCATGTAAAATAATTGGTACGAAATAAATAAGAAATAATGTTGCTGAACTAGTACTCTGTTTGTTTTTGAAAAAGTCACGAAATGTTTCTGGCCGCATGTTTTCTAAATGAAAAACGTTTTAGGCAACATTTTTTTTTCAACTATGAAACAATATGAGCAGCACTGTTTTCGCACGGAATGGTGAGCGACAGTTGATCAGTTAAGTATTTGTATTTTTATTTTAAATTTGTTGTGCCAAAATGTACAAGTATAGAGAAAAGCGTAAATTTATTAAAAAGTGAAAAAGAAAAAACAAAATTTAGTGACACAGAAAAGCGTATCCTTATTTCTGCAGTAAAAAAAAACTTATTTGGGATAAGTCCTAAATGATATATTCTAACCACAGTGCCGCGAAATCAACGTGGATAGATATTGCTAAAGAGATTGGAAAACCTGGCAAGGATTGAAATATATGTACATATGTATATAAATACATATGTATGATCTGTTTTGATTATTATTAGATGAAGCTTGTAAGCAAAACTGGAGGAGTATTTTGAGTAGCAAATGGTATTACAACCAAAAACGAAAAGCATCAAAAAAATCTGGTAGTGGATGCGACTTGCAGTTCTCTTCAGACGAATCTCAAGATCCGAGGCAGTTTTCTGAGGACTTCACTGGGACGTCGAAATTGAGAACGTAAGTGTTATTATTCTAATTTATTGTTGCTTATTGTAACTTTCGTAAGTGATGAAAATTTTGATTGTAGAACCAGTTGCTCACAGCTTTTAAGCACGCAAGATATTTTATCTGATTCTGAGATGCTGTCTATTACGCCACCGGAAAAAAAACAACTTATTTATATGTAAGTAGACACCAAGTCTTATTATTCTAATTCAAAACGTAACTTCAATTACAGTTTTACAGATTTTTATTTTGTTTTAGAAAAACACAGCAGTTTCATTGAAAAACGTATATCGAAATGAAATGTGAGCTGGTGTCTCAAACGCGCCTTTCCTCATTTATATTAATTCCTTGTAGTTAAAATTGCCTAATGAGATTGGCGAAAATGTACGATAAAAAATTATTAATAAATATGTTTTTTTCTTTGTTAAGATCTTTTTTTTTTTTTATATATATTTTTTTCTCTTTTCAATATTTCGCTTTCCTTTGGAAAGCTTCTTCAGGAAAAAAGTTTTTATATATTTTTGAAAACAAAACAAAATTATTAACAAATTGAAAAAAAAAAAAAAAAAAAAAAGATCTTAAAAAAGAAAAAAACATATTTATTAAAGATAAAAAAGATCGTTTAAAAACTATAAAAATTATAAAAAATTATTGTTATGCTTTACGATGAGATCTCTGCTCAAAGACTATTTAGTAACTAAGCAACTTTTTTTAATATTAATGCATAATAGCAATTTTTACATCATATTAACATAAGAGTTTTCAAATTTTTTAAAGACTGGCCACACAAAACAAAAGGGTGAATTAGAATATGAATTTTTTTATAAAAGCTAAAGTTTTTATTTTTAATAACAAAAAATATGTTTATATTATTCTTACGTATCCACCTTATTAAAAGTTATTTAATAAAAAAGTTTTTTTTTGTTTGAAAACAGATCTTTTTATTAAAGCGTTTGGATAATTTCAATTATTTTTAAAGCCTCTTTAGTGAAATTATAAATTTTTTATTTCGTAAACTATTTTTAATTAGGAATCTTCTCCAAAAAAGCGAATTTTCGCTGCCAAGTAACAGATGTCGGAATTAAAATAAGTCATAATTTTATTGCGAATAATACGGTCTGATTTATCTTGTCTGCCGTAACATTAATATTAGATAAAAAGACAGAATCAGCTGGCAACATATTGTCAAAATTTTCAAGCGAAATATCAAATGTTGCTCAACACTTTTCACAAATTAAAACAGAGTACTAAGCATGTTATAAACCGAACATGAAAATATATTTATTTGCTTTAACTTAAAACTGGAATTAGTTTTTTGAGACAAGGCAACCTTTTTCATATTTTTGTAATAAAACAATTAAATATGTAATATTGTTTAAAACTGTAAGTTTCTTTTTTCTAGAAAATTGTTGTTTTTTATATTTTACTATAACATTATTTCAAGATCAAGCCCAAAGTGCAACAAGAAAATATTAAAACTATTTTGCCATACTAAGGCACACTAACGCCTACAATTCCAGCTCGACTATAGTGAAGCAAATCAAATAATATAAAGTTTACAGAAAAAATGCCAATAAAACAATAAAAAGTAAAGAAGGGATTAGGTATGATTATCGCACTAGTTCAACAATACTGTATTAACTCAAAATTTTTTTATTTTGTCTTTTTTTCAAAAAACAATACATAACACTTATGTCTACCTATGATTAAAAATTCCCATAGTTCTGACTAATCTTTTTTAATTAAATTACATGTTGTGACCTTTTTCTTGCAAAAATCGGTTATTTCTGTGAATCAAGAAAACAAAATTATTTTAAGTTGTTTGAAGTATTGGTCTTAGCAAATAATTATTATGTAAGTACATAAGTATGTATAAAAATATTGGTTCATGGAAGATTTATTTTGGTAGCCACAGAAACAAAAAAAAAAATTAATTCAAGTTCAATTTCAATTCAAAATTTTTATCATAGATCATTTGTAATAAGTATTTTAAGTCAAACTTTTATTAGCATTAAAATTTGTAAAGTGGCCGCAAACGGCGTTTATATTATGAATGAAAATAATACATCATGAAATTATATCGTGAAATTATGGGCGAAATAAATCAAGCTTCTAAAAATTAATTTCAAATATTCAAATAAAAAACTAAATTAAAAAAATTCATTTATTGAAGTGAAAAAACGAATAAACATTATTGCATATTTAAATAAACAATTTTATTTTTTGGAATCATTTTTAATTTAATCTACGCTAATTGGTACTACATTTCGTTAAATATAAATATTTTATGATATTCCGATAAAATATTTATTATTCAAAAAATAAATAATTATTAATCTTAGTAATGGTCTTAATTGTCGGTGTCTGCTTTGAAATTTATTCTCCTTACATTTGGTACATTAACAATTTCTAACATTTCTAACATTATTCAAAAAATATTCTCTCTTATTTTAAAAATAATATATTTGAATACTATTACTGTGGGGGAAGCATATCCACATGACAATTTCAATGCTGCTAATGGATTTTACCCCAAACTTTGTATAGAAAATTTAAGAGTCTGATATCTTAAGTCAAACTGTTTAATTGAAACAAGACAGCAGAAAGACAATAAAACTCGAAAACACTTCTACACAAAAACACAGCAAACATTTCGAAAACAAAAAGACTTTTAAATTTTTTAAAATTTGCTGTCTTTTTGTTGTGCTTTTTAAGGGAATTTAGCACAAATTAGCGTAGATTAAATTATTATAAATGAATGCGAAATAATTATGACACCAGTTATTTGTTATCTTCTCTCCTAGAAAAAAGAAACAACCGGACGTTCCTTATATTTTTAGTACAATCAGTTAACGGTTTAAAAGTCCTTTATACTTTTAACCTTTATGTATCCTGTTGACTAGTGTTGATATCTTAAGTCCTTATAGGATTTAATAAAGAACCAAATAAACACGACTTAACAGCATACACACTCTCATATCTTTTGGCTGTTTTTTTTTGTTTGGTTATTGTCATAAAACCTTAAAAACCTTAAGAAAGGAACAAAAATAAACTACAAAAACAAAACAAAAAAAAATATAGCCAGCAAGACAATGAACCTTCTTAGGAAAAAAACAGTCAATTGACCGACTACAAAACAGATCAACTAACTCTACAATAAAAAACAAAAAAAAACAAAACCAAAAACGACTAACTATTTTTATGAAAAAAAAAACGAACAATAACGATCCTTGAGTTGTTGTACAAACGAATATTAAAAATTTTAGAAAGAAGAAAAAAAGCGAGAACTGCAGCAATGAGCAAGAAGTCAACAGCCCCACTGCAAGAAGCCCAACGCAACAGCAGTCATTACTTTCTTATGCGTTCATTGACTTTTAAGTCTATACAATTCAGCAGTCGAATACCTGGCTGACGCATGCTGTGGACGAACAGTTTATCATTACAGATCCTTCTCGAAGAACAAAAGGTTCAATGTCTTGGGCAATCGATATTAGAACAGGGAAAAAAAGGAAAAAGGAACACAGAACAATAACGAGAGGCAGAGTGAAAAATATACGAGTAGTAAATAAATGTTAACTTTAGGCGCATGCACAGACATTTAATAAACTATAGCAGATCAATGATTCTTATAAAGACCATTGGCCTTGTTTACTATTATTAGACTTATGATCATTTAGTCATTTACCTTGTGGTTGAAAGAAATGCAGCACGCATGCGTCAGTTTTTCTTTTTAGCACATAATGGTTAATCAAAACTTCTACTTGCTGCAACTTAATTGGATACGACACAGTAATTTAACAGCTTCTAATCTCTATAATAGCCACTTGAAATGTGGCAGCAATAAATTAAAAAAAAAATAAAAAATATTGTATCATTATGTTCTTAACTACATGTATGTGTATGGGTTTGTGATCTTGTTTGCGATTGTACTTGTGTGAAATAAAAATACTTTTGAAAATGTAAAATACATTTTTTTTTCGTTGTCGTTGTTGTTGTTGTTGTTTTAGCTTCTGTTACAAATAAAGTTCACTGAACGTTCTTGAAATGCTTTTAGTTCAATCAACTTGTTAAACGCTAAACTTAAGATCAATGTCCTGTTTATTAAAAAAAAACATAACAGAAATATTGTTGGTGGTGTTAAAGAAAACTAAATTGAGAAAAGAACAATACGTCGTTCAAAAACGAAAAAAAAGAAAAGAAAAAGAAAAATTAAACAGACAATTTAAATGTGTTCGAAGTTCGAAAAGGATGTAAGAATAAATGATGAACAATTTTAGAGATTTAAGTAGTGCCTTTCATACAGATGCTCCTATCTATGTTCCCATTCGTAATGAAAAATATTGAGGAAGTTTTGCTTATTTATGCATCAACAGGTGATAAGAAATTTAAATAAATTGAAATGATCAAAATACTGTGGTTTTCTTCAAAAAGTTTTCTTCACAGAGAATTAAAGAATTAAGAACGTGGTGGATAATTGCTGAATAATTGTGAGGAAATGCAATAATCGGTTTTGTGCAGTCATCTTATCAGGCATCCTGTGCACCATAGCTTTCCACGAAGCACAGTGGCTCAGAATCGTATTTTAGTGGCCAAAACTCTATAACTTTGTAACTAACAAAGATTTTTTAGAAATTCTTTTTTTAGTCAATAGATAAGATCTTAAGCTTTTATCGAGTATAGGTTTTATTAAGATCGCTACATCGCGCTGCATTTAACTTTACGCCTACCAATTCTTAATTATTTCCTGCTTTTTGGTCACTTTTAAAATAAATCAGTGCAACCTAATTTTTCTTTAATTATATATTTATTTATAGTCATAAATAGATTGTAGTTAAATAAATAGCATTTAATATTAATATTTGTATACTTTATTTCATTCAAATATTAAATGGAAATTATAATTATTATTCATTTGGCTGGAATATCTCCTGTAAATATTTTATATTTTGCTCTGTTTTACTTCCGTCCGAAGGACTCACTTTCCATTGACTTTGAATGCTAGAGATGAAGGGATCTGACGTTGTTTGAACTTGTTTTTTTTTCAATTTTCTTTTCACTTTGTTGGAGTCATTATTCCTTACTGATCCTTAAAATCCGAAGTCCAAATCATAGCTAATTTTCAGTATGTGTTCTATAAGCCGTATGTAGCGGTGATAATCCAAATTCATCAATACAATCTACTGACTTTGTCGGTTCTTGGTTTAACCGACTTGATGTTGCTTTACATATGTATCAGTCAAAACCTGTGTAGTTTTCCGTCTATCATTGAAAGTATTAATTGGTAATTCAATTCAATTTAATAGTCTGTTCATCTATCTCTAACTTTAATGGCTTTAGGCTTCAAATTTGAGCTCTATTCTCCACTTACTTCATTCTTAATGGTATCATAAGTTTTCTTTTTAAACTAAAATTTTATTGGTCTGCAGTATTTCGTAGACGATGGAATATGGTTTTACCAAATACAATTTGCTTGCATTGTGCTGGACGAAGGTTCCGAGTCTTCTAAATTCTTTACTAATCACAATGGCACATATCTATGTCAGAAATATCTTCACATAAAAATTATTTATATTGTTTTTGGTCAGAAGATTCATTACATCCCCATTTACAAAAGAGAGTTGAATTGCAGTTTAGATGTTTCACTTCCTTTAAGTGATTGTAGCAACTTTTCGGCTGTATGATCAAGTAAAGCTTGCAATTGTAACTGTGCCGAAATTGGTGTGACTTTGATAGACTTTTTTGGAGGATAACACTCCTCTTTAGCTGCAGTTATGTCATGCTATGATGGTTATAAATTGTATTTTATATATCTGTGCTTTACTGAAAAAAACATTTTTTTTCTATAATTTTTAGCAGGTAATTGAAACAATTGTGCAAAAGTGCATGCAATTTTTTTATAAAAGGATGTCAACCATTTGAAGAAATATTTATACCAATAACTTTTCTCTCTTTCTCCCTACGTTTTGCTATCTGCAATTTATATTTATGGCAGTGAATGGTTTCTAAAGTAAATCTAGTTCTGGCACAATGCTTTGCATATGTAGGGGTCATCCCCTGAGTGCTGGTTCGAAAAAAAAACAAAAATCTACTAGCAATTTTGATAGAATATTGTTTGTAAAAATTTTGAGTATTTTCATTAAAATAAAAAAGTGTTCAACGGGCGGGTACGGGCGGTTGCAAAAGTATATATATATATAGGCTTAAAGAAAACACTTTTGCCTTTCTTATGATGGTTTCGCTTTTTTGTCCTTTAAAATTTATACACTATTAAACTTAAAATTTTACGAATATATGGTAGTTTCAAATTTGTTACATAACATTCTAACTACAAATTATACAGGGTACCCAAATACTATTTGTGAAAAACAACAGTTCATCCAACATTACAAAAAAACCGCAGCTCATTATCAATAATAGTTTTCAAGAAATCGTAATTAATATGAGATCAAATATTAAAATTTTTTTTTATTTTTAAATTAACTTAAATTCTTTGCTTTTAGCAGCATGCCCACGCCTACTACTGTGAATATTTTGACAAAATTTTTCGGCTACCTAAGTTTTGATCTGTTTCCTTTCTGAGGGCATGAAAATTTTAAGAATCTATGTCGAGAAAAAATTTAGGTTTTGGCCAATGAAAATTGATTCTGAGCCACCGTGCGAAGGACATTTTGGCACCCTGTCAATTTTTCTAACGGTCAATTTCTCATTATTATCGTAAAAACTGAACATAATTTACAATGTTGATGCTTGGAATAAGGACCTTTTACAATTCTTAATTGGCAGTAGCTTCTTGTTTTCAATATGTTTTAATAAAATTATCATAGAGTGTGTACTCTAAGGATATTTGTTTTAAATTTCTATATATTTTTAAGGTTTAAACAGCTTGTAGCAAATTTCTATATCTACCTTATTCCCCTGTTAAACTAAAATTTTGTATTTTTAAACTTAGTCATGGAAATTGAATAGATTCAATTGAAATTAAATACATTCAGAGTTTACACGTTTCTTAGTGGAAAGTAAAAATATATAATATGAGTTAAACGCGAAATGAATGATTTTGATATGGAAGGATAACAAACGGAAAAGACTAAGAAACAAAAAAGTTAAATTCTAAGTTCTTGAGTTTCTATCCCATGATAACTTCCCATACAGCGTGTATTGATTGTGGTGTATAAAAATACCAGGCTACAAATTTTAAAAATTTTCATTTAAATAAATTCTACCGTTGTTAATGTTAAAATGACTAAAGCAAAAAAAAAAAAAGACACTCAAGATTAAAAACAATTTTGACAAAAGTTTTAAGTTCTTACACCGGCTTAATGATTAAATAAACGTAAAGCAGAACTTAATTAGTTAAACACATTTTTTTCATCGTGTTAAGAAAAAAATAAAAAAAAAAAATAAGAATTAAACAAAAACATGTTCAAAAAAATACGTTAATAATTCTGCATCGCAAAAGACAACAATTTATTTTAAGTATTTTTTGTTTTTATTTTTATGTTGTAGTAATTGTTGCAGTGTCAGTTGTAGTGTATTTTACAATTTACTATACAACGTAGTTCAATGGCTTTTGAGCCATTTTGAGATCAATGCACCTGAGCTCAACTTAGTTAAATACACATTAATACAAACGTAATATAAAAAAAAGACAAATACACACACATACATACATACATACATACATGTATGATCATATTCACACTAACACATCTTTCATAAATATTTTAAAATATATGAATGTAGCATGTTGCACCAGCAGCCATAAATACACAAACATAGTCTAGTTATGTTTTAATATTGCTGCTGCTGTTGTTGTTGTTGTTGTTGCTAGTTGTTAAGATCTGTTTATATATTTATTTTTATAAATTTTTTTTTGCTTTATTGTAATAATGCAGCAAGTTGTTGTGGCAGCGACACCAAAAGTAACAGCTTAAGAATCATACAGCACCAATTACAACAACAAAACAAATAATACTGCAATAAAACAGCAGTTTCTTTTTGAAGGCAGCAATAGCTTTTTTTTTAATTGTTGTCGGTTTTCATTTATTTATTTTGTTGCTATTGTTGCATGAAATGAGACGCAGCATTAGTGAATTGAAATCGAGATCGTGTTGTAAAAAACCTTGTGCATGAACGAATCCATGGACATTTCGCTAGTTATTGTTTTTAATAGTTGTTCATTTGGTTTTTTACAGGGACGTACTGCTTTGCTTTTGTATAGAAAAAGGCGTGAAAATCAAGGCCCACTTACTGACTATTTTCTTAGTTTGCTGAACCTTTTTTTTTCTTTTATTATATTTTTTTGCGTTAAACAACTTAATTCAAACTGTTAATTAAAAAAATGTTTTTTGTTTGTAAGTAACAAAATGTTCTTTCATAAATTTTATTTAATGTGAGAACAGCGACAAAAAAGTATTCCACCATAATGTCATGCTAAATAAAAAACAAAAAATTTAATTTCTAGCATTAAAATTGTAGCGGGAAAGCTTTTGTTACGTTAAGTAAAGTGCAACTCGGCCTTATCTGTTTTAACATTTTTACTTTCATTCTCCACTAAATACTCGTACCTAGCTTTTCAGTATGGGGGTTGTGGGTTCGATTCCCAACGAAGACCTTTTTTTCACTACAAAAATAAAAATTGACTGTCGGTGGAGCTGCTCAGCGATGAAGGCATAGTCACTGGTCGCTGTGCTGCCTTTATACGGCAGTTAATTTCCGACTATCCTTCTACTTTCACCACCTGTTTCATCTCTTCTCTATCCCTTTCCTAAAGAAGGTAGCACGGTACTTGACTAAATAGGCATTTTTGCCTGAAGTGCTACTTCTCTTAAAAAAAAAAAATACTCGTACCTGCGATTAAAGAGCAGATTAAAGAAGAGTAGACTATCAGGGTGACATACTGTAAGCTAATTTGAAATAAGGCCGTATGAAAATAATGTTACCTTTGGGGCACCAATTAATTTAATTGTTATGCATGCATTAGTTTACAATCTGAAGTTATTTGAAAATTACGTTACTATCAGAATGCCCTTCTTTTAAATTATTTTCATTTTTAGCAGCTTATTTTATATACCTATAGCAAATATTAATAATTTAAGTGATCCCAAATTAGGCTTATTTTTGCAAAATTCCTCTTACTTACGGAGATACAGCCATTTTAAGTTTTTAGTTAAATTCCTCTTATTTACGGAGATACAACCATTTCAAGTTTTTAGTTAAATTTTCATATAAAAATCGATTTTTTGTATGTGATCTCAAATTATGCTTATTTTTGCGAAATTCCTCTTATTTACGGAGATGCAGCCATTTTAAGTTTTTAGTGTTTTTTTTTTTTGGTGATCCCAAGTTATGCAAATATTTTATGTACGCCCATTACAGTTAAAAAAAAAAAATTTATGAATATTAAGAACATTTCTTTTGGTATACCCTATGATTGTTATATCGGCTATAGTAACACATATAGTGAGGAAATTCCAGAGAGAAAGAGCTGTAACGCACAAACAGACATTGTAGTGAAAGCAATAGGGATACATTTTTATACTTTATGTACGAAACCCTAAAAAAGAAACTTGTCAAATATGAAGGCAATTCTGTTACGTGCTATTTTCTTTATTATTTTTAAGTACTGTACATCTTTTTTCAGTTGCAAATCGAATATATTTGCATGCAGCCATTTTAAACCATAACGTTGTATAATAACACGCTGTAATTTTCTCACTATCAAAAAAACTAAATCAAGTTTTGCTTAAATATAATTTGGACATTTAAAATAGTTACTTTTAACTCAGCTCTGTTAAATGCAATACGGTAGGTAAACAACGATTTTTGGCAACTGTAATTCGAAAATAAAAAAGAAGCAAACAAAAGGCTGAGAATTGTAAAGATAATTCTATCAGATAATTTTCAGTTAAAATGGTCGTAGACCGTGGTTCTCCTAGAGAGGCAAGTTGCAGAAGTGTAGGATAGATCAGACTGTACAAACTAAAGACAAATATAAACATCATCTAAATAAAGCATTTCAATACTTGACTAAATGCTGCTCATGTGACAGGACTATGTGCTGACAATTAAATGAAGATAGAAAATATTTTGTTTGCTGCAACTTTAAAGCATGGTACTCTGTTCATAATTTCGTGCGAAATGCTGTCAAATCCCATATAAAAATAATTCATACGAAATAAATAAGAAATAGTGTTGCTGAACTAGTACTCTGTTTATTTTTGAAAAAGTCACGAAATGTTTCTGGCAGCATGTTTTTCAAAATGAAAAACGTTTCAGGCAACATTTTTTTTTAACTACGAAACAATATGAGCAGCACTTTTTTCGCACGGAATTGTGAGCAACAACTGTATTTTAAATTTTAAATTTGTTGTGCCAAAAAGTAAAAGTATGGAGAAAAGCGTAAATTTATTAAAAAGTGAAAAAGAAAAAAGAAAATTTAGTGACGCAGAAAAGTGTATCCTTATTTCTGCAGTAAAAAACAAGAAAAGTTATTTGGGATAAGTCCCAAATGATATATTCTAACCGCAGTGCCGCGCAATCATCGTGGATAGATATTGCTAAAGAGATTGGAAAACCTTGTAAGGATTGAAATATATGTATGTATATACATACATATGTATGATCTTTTTTAATTATTATTAGAAGAAGTATGTGAGCAAAACTGGAGGAGTATTTCGAGTAGCAAACGGTATTACAACCAAAAAAGAAAAGCATCAAAAAATCTGGTAGTGGATGCGACTTGCAGTTCTATTCAGACGAATCCTCAGTTTTCTGAGGATTTCACTGAGACGTCGAAATTGAGAACGTAAGTGTTATTATTCTAATTTATTGTTGCTTATTGTAGCTTTCGTAAGTGATGCAAATTTTGATTGTAGAACCAGTTGCTCACAGCTTTTAAGCACGCCAGATCGGCAGCCCACGCAAGATATATTATCTGATTCTGAAATGCTGCCTATTACGCCACCGGAGAAAACAACAACTTACATATTTATATGTAAGTAGACACCAAGTCTTATTATTCTAATTTAAAACGTAACTTTAATTAAAGTTTTACAGATTTTTATTTTAGAAAAACCCAGTAGTTTCATCGAAAAACGTATATCGAAATGAAATGTGAGCAGGTGTCTCAAAAGTGGCAGATGTGATGACAACGTTGGTGGATATGGCAAAACAACAAAACCAAAATAATGTCAACGCGCCTTTCCTCAATTATATATAATTATATTAATTCCTTGTAGTTAAAATTGTCTAATGAGATTGGCGAAAATGTACGATGAAAAATTATTGTTATACTTTACCATGAGATCTCTGCTCTACTTATTTTTAATATTAATGCATAACAGTAATTTTTACATAGTAAAATAAGAGTTTTAAAATTTTTTTAAGACTGGCCACACAAAACAAAAGGCTGAAATAAATATATGAATTTTTTTATAATAGCCAAATGTTTTCTTTAAATAATAGTATATGCTTATATTATTCTTTGCAATAAAATCTATTGCCTTATGTATCCACCTTATTAAAAGTTATTTATTAAAAAAAAATTTTTTTTGTTTAAAAACAGATTTTAATTAATAAAAACAGAATTTTAATTATTTTGAAAGCCTCTTTAGTGATTATAAATTTTTTATTTCATAAACATCTTGTCTGCCGTACTGCGCAACATTAATATTAGATAAAAAGAGAGAATCAGCTGGCAACATATTGTCAAAATTTTCAAGCGAAATATGTAATGTTGCTCAACACTTTTCGCAAGTTAGAACGGAGTACTAAGCTTAAAATAAAGAAAAATACAATAAATAAAGAAAATATGATTCCATATTTGCTTTTCAGCATTCATTAATAATAGGTTGCCACAGTTCGTCAAATAGGTTAGTGGGGTTTGAAGAATTATCCAAAATATTAGTAATCTGCTTAAATATCTCTACTTGATCGGGTCTAACAACAACTTGCACAGTCCTCATTCAATCTAAAATAGAATAGAACGATTTTCAAGATGATGTTGCAAATGATTAAACAAATTTAAATAAAATGTTCGCTGTTTACTGTGAATAGTTTCAGAAATCATTTATTTGTATTGACTGAAATTAGGAATATAAAGATAAGTAATTTAAACAACCATTTGTTAAACATACTTTGTATTAAATGCCATAGCAATGTATCACATATGAATGCAGCGTGAATTTCAAATGTTGTAAAAAAAAAGTCCCCTATAAAAATAAAATTTACGAAAAATATTTGTCGCATTGAAGTTAAGAAATTGTCTGATTTGCCAATTCATTTTTTTATTCTTTTTAATAATAATTTTTTTTTTAATTTTTTATTTTAAATTTGTGGTTTTTTGTGTTTGCTTGCCTTATGTATGACACCTGCCATACAAATGTATTCAAGCGCAGTCGAATGTACAATTTGTCGAATGTTGTATTTGACTTGTCGAGATATTTTAATTAATAAACACCATAAAATGTAGAAGTAGGCACACGAGTATTAGAAGTTTTTTTAAGATCGGTTTTAAATTTGCGTACAAGAAATTAACAAAATATTAATATTCGGGTAAAAACTGGCTGTTGTAAGTGAATTTGTAGATGTATTTGTGTATATGTTTTTTTTTAGAATTATTCTAAGTTTGAGAGTGTTAACGATTACAATTCACACTTTTGAAATATTTTGTTTTTTCTTCGCTTACTGCTATTTCAATGTCATTTACTATAAAAGTCACCGACATTTTACTCTTATTTGCTTTTGTTTTTGTTAATGTCGTTGTTGTTGTTGTTGTTGTTGCAAAGTGTGCTTGGAAAAAAAATCAAAACTAATAGTAAAACAAAATTGGCAATGCATTGGCAGCCAGTAGATATAATTTTTTTAGTTTTCATTATTGTTCGTACCCACGTACTTACACCCCGAGATAAATGTTAATGAAAGTGTAAATCAAAACATAGTCGTTCGATATTTTATAGATATTTTTCCTCCCTAGATGACCCTTGGCATGTACTACAAATTGAAAGATTTTCTGAGCCATATTAAAAATTTTGATAAATTTTAAGGTTTTTTTACTCTTTCATTTAACTCAAATTTAAAAAATAATCTCTGCAAGTTTTTCTTCGATATGATTTGAGTGGATAAATTTTTCGAGTGTTTAACTATGTAATCAATTTCTTACTATGATTGCGGTCTGTAAATGTTGACGTTTTTATTACTTTTTATTTATTATTTTTGTAATTTTTTCTAGTCACAGTATTCGAATCAATTGCAGTCACATTACATTGACAATAACCGCGCAATATGTCAAAAGCATGTAATCCTTGAGTGTGTATATGTATACAAACATTTACTTGAACATGAATGCACATGTGCTTGAGTGTAAAATTAGCAAAACGATTGCTACAGCAGTAAAAACAACTACAACAATTATCAATTATATATCGTATAAGTAAATTTAGAAGAAAATGTATTTTTTATTTAATTATTTCTTTTTTTTTGTCTTTTGTTTTTTGTTTTTCTTTTTCAAAACGCGATGATAGGAATTTGGCTAAAACTAGAGCAGATAAATTTTCTTTATTTTGGGGGATTTTTTTCCTAAGCATTTGGTGACTGTTTAGTATTTTAATCATGTATTTTTTTTCATCAATATTTCTTGATAATTATTTGGCAACAGCCAACAGTTTTTAAGGTGTTGCACTTTATTGATTTTATACTCAAAATATAAGAGAACTTATTGAAATGTTTTAGTGTGGGGTTCCGCACTCAGAAAAGAACTAAAAATATATCTTCGCTATGGTATCCGATAGTCTGACCTGCATTTCTGAAACCGTTTTAGCCAGAAGTCTGCAGAGTAAGTATTGATGCGTCTGCTTTAAAGACAAGTCTAATGAAACAATTTTAATGAAATAGTAATTCTACCTGATCTTATCTCTAAAATGGTTAATAAAAGTTTTAAACTTATCACAACTTGTCCCCTTTATAAAAAACATAAAAAAATAAAATTAAAGATGGCAATATGATTTTAACGCATAACGTCTTATCTACTAGACCAGTGATGGGCGAATTACGGCCCGCGGGCCACATCCGGCCCGCGCGAGATTTCAATCCGGCTCGCCGAGCGTTTTTCAAAAAAAAAAATTAATCACCTATTAAAAAATAATGCCCAAAAAATAAATTTACATTATGTTTTAAAAAAGATATAAATTGACAATTTAACAAAAAAATGCGATGTTTTCATATTATATTCTGTACAAACTGCGTAGTTTTCTGGAAAATATTCTACACACAAGACAACAACAACTTTCTGATGCAATATTTCAAGAAGAAACATTAACATCATAAAACACTAACAACTAATATAGAAAACTGAACGTATAACATAACAACAACTATTATATGTGAGATCTAGAAGATTCTTGAATATTCGAGACAACATGCGCAACAAATATAAAAGGGCCAGCGATGGATTAATCAGCAATCAGTGAAAGTGTAAATCTCGTGACGTAAAGAATAAATTGTGAAGTAAAATTATAAAGTTGCCAACGTACAGTTTTATTTGTGTAATTAAAATGATAAAGTGTATTGTAAATACCCCCATAAATGTCAATCAAAAATAGAAAGAGAAAAATTGATTCGAAATGTTGAGTATTTCAAGAAGAGTGGACATGGAAGTACTTCTTTATGGAATATAACCAAAAACCTATTTGTCTTATCTGCTAAGAACCGGTAGCCGTACCGGTACCGAAGATTATAATCTCGCTAGGCACTTTAATTCAAAACATCTTCTTGGGTCGAAGTACTATAAAATGACAGATGAAGACAAGAAAGTTCATTAAGAGGAATTGAAAAGAACAATATCTAGTCAGCAAATGTTTTTTCAACATCAAAGAAGTGTACAGCGATCCTCCACGTTGGCTGGTCACATTGTTGCCTATAAAATAGCAAAAAGTAACAAACCGTTTTCTGAAGGAGAATTTATGAAGGATGTGTTAATTAGCATTGGAAAAGTATTATGCCCAGAAAAGGTAAAAGATTTCGAATCTATAGGGCTGTCACGTAGAATGGTCACAAAAAGAATTGAAGCGATTTCTTCTAATTTAACCAATCAACTCGATGGACGTTTAAAAAAGTTTAAGTATTTTTCAGTCACTATGGACGAGAGTGTTGACAGGAGTGATACAGCCCAACTTTTAACTTTTATCAGAGGAGTCGATGAAAACTTTGTAATAACCGAAGAACTTACTTGTTTGAGATCTTTGGTAGGAAAGATGACAGGAAAAATAATTTGTGATGAATTTAGAGAGGGAATGGAATCTCTTAATGCCCCAATTTCCAAATTAATTAATTTATCAACTGATGGAGCAGCTAACATGGTGGGAAAAAATACGGGTTTTGCAGGAGTTTATAAAAGTCAGAATCCTGAAAGCGAAACAATTTTCTTACATTGTATAATCCAGCAAGATGTTCTTTGCAAGGCTGTCTTGGATATTAACCACGTACTGAATATTATTTTAAAATTAATTAATACCATTCGCGCCCTTGGTTTGTTACATCGACAATTTCAAGAGTTTTTATTGGAAGTTGATGCAGAATTTTCAGATGTACTTTATTACACAAAGATCAGGTGGCTGAATTGTGAGCATGTCTTCTCGAAGAAATTAAAGTTTTTCTAAAAACCAAAACTGAAATTTGGGATGAGTGGGAAATATTGGAGGATAAGAATTGGTGCATCGAGTTTGCTTTTTTCACGGATTTACTCGAGCACTAAAATAAACTGAACAAGAAGTTACAGGGAAGAAATCAATTTATAGATGAAACTTGGGGCAGTTTGAGGTCGTTTAAAACTCAATTGTTTATATTTTCTAAATGTTTGAGAAAAAATGATTTGACTCATTTTCCAAGACATAATTCTTTGAGGCCTGTGAGTGAAGAGAAGTTAAAAGTCTTTTCACAATCTTTATTAAAACTGTATTCAGAATTTGAGGCCAGATTTGCTGACTTTAAAAAAATCCGACCATGTTTAGATATTTTTTCAATGCCTTTTAATGTTAATCCTGAGAATGTTCCATCTGATCTACAATTGGAAATTATAGAATTTCGATGGAATAATAATTTAGAACAGCTATTTTAAAATACAGATAAGCTTCATTTCTATAAATCCTTACCAAAAGATGAATTTCCAAAGCTAATTAATCATGCGCAGAAAATTGTGGCAATGTTTGCTTCCTCATATTTATGTGAGTGAACAGGCCTTTTCAGTAATGAAATGCAGACAGAACAAATTCAATTAGAAATCGATTGTCAGACGAGAGTCTATTTAATTTATTAAAATCGCATCCTCCCAGCTGAAACCAGATTTTGAGGAAATTATGTCAAGTCAGAAACAGATCCATGCTTCCCATACATCTGGAAAATCTTAAAATCATAATAAACGGTATCTTATAAAATGTTTATGTTGTTTTAAAATATTACGTAATATAACTAATAAATATATCGCTTAAGCCGATCTTTTAATTAACAGCAACCCCATAAATTTTTCTATGTTTTTTTTTTATTTATTGGCTCGCCACCCAAAAAGTTCGCCCATCACTGTACTAGACCATAAAACAATGGGCAAATGCAGCAAAACAAATAAGATGATGTTACCGAACTATTTTGAGTGTAAACTCATTTCGTTATTCACGAATTTGTTTCTTAACCTTTTGAATTTATTTACTATTTTATACCATTTATTGCCAACCAAATGCTACAGCTTCTACAGAAGTCACAAGAAATACCTGAAATGTAGTTGGACTTATAAAGTTTTTATTGGGGTACCGATGTGATGTGAGTTAAAATATGTCACATAATCGACATTTAAATGCATAACACAAATAAAAGAGTATCGTAAATGAAATTAAATTTTTTTTAGCTTTCGCTGGCAAACATTTTTCTACCAAGAAAATAAATTTTTATTAATTTATGAACAGTAATTTTTTTAGTTAATTCTTAAATGAAAAAAAATTAGTTCATTGGACTCTTTGAAGGATTACAGCAGAATTCTCATCATCTTTAATCAGTTGTAAATGTTTATTTAGCATAAACAAAATAAATTAGAAGAAAACAATATTAATAAATAATTTGTTGAAAACATTGAAATTATTAATTTTCGTTAAGAAAAAAAACAAAACTAAACAAAAACAAGTCGTGTGTTATACATTATTTCCTTAACTAATAGTTTGCTAACAATAAAACTACACATTCAACCAACTGTTCAAGTTCATTACATTACATTTTATGTCTAAAGTCAAGGGTAATCAGATCTTTGTTTTGTAAATTTACATAATTAATAAGAAAATTATACCGCCAAGGATTTCCTAATAATAAATTGAAAATTTTGTCTTTACATATTTTTGTTTTATTTAAGTATTTTGAAAGCACGTCTGCGAGCGTGCGTGTGTGTGTGTTCAGTACAATTTTAAGCCCTTAACTGAAAATTTACATATTTCATAGTGGTTTTAACATAACAATAAAGAAAAACCAGATATGCCGTGTAGATAATAATTGAGATATTGAAATAAAATGCAGAAATTAACATTTCAAAAATAAAATTTTAAATATAAACAATTAATTTACAAATCAAATTCAATCAAATAAATAAGAAGAATTAAATTCACTCTTAAAAATAAATTTAAAGCAACATGAATCGATATTGATGGCCAAATACGTTCCAGGAAAATAAGAAGCACTATTTCACACGGCGCTTTTGGCTAACAAATTTATTCAGAAATTTAAGTTGACACGTTTGTAAAATTGTATGCTGTTTATTGTATTTATTTTTATAAACATTTTAGTTCTGAAATTCATATTAAGGCCATAGACATGGAGAATATAAGACACATTTGCGAACGAAGCCTGTGTTCTTTACATTTTTTTTATTAATCTTTTTGGTCTCTATTTTTAAATATTTTTGGACACCTAAAATTTTGCATAGCTGCTACGTTGTACTATCGTAGACCCTTTTCTGGTATAAAAATTAGCAAACAGCTAAATTCCTTGATCATGAATTAAAAGTTTTTATTTATTTTCATTAATTGCAAAATCAATAAGAATTTATTCAATTAAATTAAATATTGCTACTTTAACACTTTAAATTATGGAATATCATAAGAGAGTAGACTGTTTTTCTATACCAATTAAAATCATTAATTGATGCTTATTTTGCATTCAGGAAACTTCCTTTCCATCAAAGATTATTTTAGTTGCTGTCTTTTTATTTATCATAAATTGTCTGCGGAAATTAGCATCCTTGCAGACATTTTAGTTAAAATACAATATAAATTATCTTAAATTAACACACATACAAATATACTGGCTTTACATACAACATAAAAATTTGCCTCAATTTAACATACATACAATAAAAAAATTTTTTGTAAAAAAAAAAAATATACATAAATGCAAACACCTAGTTAGTTGTTCAGGTAAACTAGTAAGTTATTCCTTATTGCGCTTACTGACAAATTGAAATCTACGAAATTATAATATTTACTAAAATCCGCACAAATTCTCCTAAAAGGGTCCGCGTTAGCATAATTGGCTCGAAAGAATTCCACTGCTAAAGGTATAAAATGTCGTGTAGGGCGTTGCGGTATATTTAGAGTAATCCTGTTAATAAGTGAATGAGTAGAAACGTCGCCAATTATCACACCAAAAATGAACGAAATATTAAGTGCTGTTCTACGACTCCTTAGAGTTGGTAGCTTAATAAGAGAAAGTCTAGCTGAATAGGCAGTTAAGTCCAATGGGTTAAAGTTCAAACCACGGAGGCAAAAAAGCAGGAACTGTTTTTGAACAGATTCGAGAACATCTGAGTATTTTCTATATATAGGGTCCCAAATGACGGATGCATACTCTAGAATAGGCCTGACAAGGGACATATAAAGGCGTTTGGTAACGTATGGATCATCAAACTCTTAAGCCCAACGCTTTACAAATCCAAGTACACCTCTAGCCTTGTTTGCTGTCAAATTGATATGTGCAATAAAATTGAGTTTGGAGTCAAGTAGCAATCCAAGATCTAGTATTTTGTCAACTTCCTCCAAATGATGGTCATCGACATAGTATCATGCAGTTATCGGTTTCTTTCTAGCAAAGCACATTTATTTACATTTCTTGAGATTTAGCTCCATACGATTTATTTTACACCAGTTGTGAAGCGAGTTAAGGTCACCTTGGAGGTGTTGCTGGCCAGTTACTTGACAATAACTAAGAAAAACGTTTACATCGTCAAGTCATTAATAAATAGCAAAAAAAGAAGCGGCCCAAGGTGGCTTCCCTGTAGTACTCCAGATAGAACCTTTATGCATCTAGAGGAAGCGTTATTAAAACGGACAATTTGTTTCCTATTTGTTAGGTAAGAGTAAATCCATTTGACAGTTAAATCGGCAAAACCTATTAATTCCAATTTTTTCTTTAGGAGAATATGATTGATTTTATCAAATGCCTTGCTGAAATCAGTATATATAACGTCAGTTTGTTGTTTTTTTTAAAATCCACAACGCATAATGGTTGAAAAGTGTAAAAGATTTGTTATGCCAGAGCATCCCTTCCGAAATCCATGTTGCTTATTGGTTAACAAACTTGATGTATGAAAGCATGAATGTTTTGTGATAATTTTTTCAAATAATTTGGGTATAGTACTTAATTTTGCAATACCACGGTAATTTGAAATATCAGACCTGTTACCTGATTTAAAACAAGGAATAATATAAGAATCCTTCCAGATTTCAGGAAAAGTACCATATTTTATTGACATGTTAAATAAAATTTCCAAAGGGATAGAAATACTTTCAGCACCATTTATCAAAATATTACTGGGGATGTTGTCAGGTCCACAGTTATATGAGAACTTAATCCTTTTCAATTCCTCGGAGATTGTCAAAATATCGATAAATGGTATATTAATCGTCTGAAATTTTGCAATCTTAAATGCGTACTTAAAACTTTCATCATAATCTGCAACTGAGTAATTTGTCGAGAAAAAAACGGCGAATAAATTGCACATAACAGTTTCATCACTAGATTCGGTTTGTTGGAACTTTAAAGTAGAAGGGAATCCATCTGTTTTCCTTTTTTGATTAACAAATCTGTGAAATGCTTTTGGATAAGATAGTTTATTAAGCGAAGAGTATGTAGCGCGGCTAATAGAATACCTTAAATAATCAGTAGAATCACCAGACTGTTTGAATTTTTTATATAGTCTGTTCTTCCTATTTTTAGTGTACGATAATTGTTTATTGTTCCAAGGAGGTCCAAACTTTTGCTTGGTTATTTTTTTCGGAATACACAGATCCATAAAGGAATACACCTTAGTGTAGAATGCTTTAGTCATTTGATCCATTTCGGTGCAAGATAATATGTTATTCCAGTTAGTATCCATAAAGAGTTTATTTAATAAACTGTAATTTGTATTCTTAAAACAGAATGTCCTTATATATAAAGGCACAACAGATTTGTTTGGAATTGAACCCAATATTTCGATGATAGGATGGTAGATATCCTCGGGTGTTATTATAGGTAAGGAGCGCCTAATATAAAAATTGGTAACATCATTTACGAAAACTAAGTCCAATAACCTTGAAGAACTATTTTTAATGCCATTTAGTTGGTACAAACCCAAATCGTACAAAATGTTAAAAAATTCTGCACTATTAGAACCAAACGTAGTTTGAACATAATATTTCACTTCCCGTAAATAGTTCCACGATATTGATGGTAAATTAAAATCTCCAATAACCAAAATTGAATCATCATTAAATGCTGACCGAGCAATATATTTAATGGATTCGGCGTGTAGATTATATATTTGCATTGGAGAAGATGACGGTAAATAAGAACATGTTATAAAAATTCGATTATCACTGTTTTTTATCAATACAGATATAAATTCAATGTCAAAAACTGAGTCAATTTCAACAAGCTCAGATGACAAACTGCTAGAAACTGCTATAAGGACTTCACCTCCAGTAGTTTTACTGCCACGATCACGACGAAAGATATTGAATTTATTGCAAAGTATTTCAGTAACGAAATATTATACAATCAATATACCAAGTGCTGTATAGGACTTATATTTTTATACATTTTAACTTTATTTATTTCTTTTTAAGCTGTATATGATGAATTACTTCAAAAATGTATAAAACTAAAAATTACAGTAAAATTGTAATTCTGCACACTTAGTAGACTTTCTGTAGATCGAAATTGATTCCTTTAATTTCGAATTCCTGGCATACACAGAGCAGAGTTTTTATTTATTTTTTTAATGAAAATTAAATAAAATATTCACTTAACTTACTTTTAGTTGTTTACTTAAAGGTTATAGTATTTTTAATTAACTCCATTAATTATTTTATTAGAAAAACTTGCATTTATTTCTCAATTAAATATGTAATAGTGGCAATAAAAAATTTAATTAAATTTCTATTTGAACACAAATAAAATCCAGAGTTAAAAACAACTCTGTAGAATATCATATGGGCAAAAACTTATTTTTCTAGTATTTACAACAACAATAACATTCTTGGTATAACTATTTGACAGAGAAACCATTTATCGAAAAATATAACGATGTTTAATGGCAGCGATGTACGAATATTTAACACAGCATATTATATATGGCGTCAATTGTGAAAGTGTTTAGAACAAATTAAAAAGCAAACGCCATCATAATTACTATAAAACTGAAGTCCTCGAGTGCAGCTATGCAGCTAAAATTAGTTAATTTAAAAAATTATTTATTCTGAAATATATTGTGCAAATTTAAATGGCGCTTATATTTAATCACATTGTAATTTAATACAAACTTGCACAGCAATCTGGACGAGACGGCTACAGCATGTTTTAAAAGAAATAAAAATTAAAATTTAAAATTATATTTGACAAGTCATAGACAACAACAATCACGCACTGGATTGCATGTCAAGTCATTTGTCATTAACCACAAAATGATTTTAAAAATTGTTCAGTTGTTTAGCATTTTAAAAATACTAAACTAAATTATAATTTATTTCATTTAATTATAATTTACTTAATTTTTTTGTTTTGTAAAATAGTAAAGAAATATATATCACAGGGCAAGAGTTCCATTTCTGCTTCACGAGTATTAAATATATATAAAAAAATTATATAAATTAATAAGCTAAAACAAACAAAAAAATAAATTTTATACTAAAGTCTTTGAATAAATTGTTTTTGGTATTTAAAACGCTAAAACCAGAATTATATTAAATCGAAATTTTCGCAAATTAATGTTTGTTATTGTTTTTTTTTCTACTGGACTCATCACTGTTAAATTGTTGTAATTTAAAATAGCTGAAACAGCATTTTAACAACATGATAAAAATTTAGTTGTAGTAGCAACATTTAATTTACTATTCTGCTTACGATCTGACATATTTCTTTTTTAGTTTTGTTTATTAATACTAAAAATTTTGTTAATACATCAACTATAAAAATTAAAAAAAGGGAAAATAAAAGTTAAATATATGTCAAGGTTACGATAAAATAAGTTAATGGGAAATTCGAAAAAAAAGAAACAGTTTTTTGTATTCGGTCAAGAACGTGCAAGTGACACGTTGCATTTTGACTTTTATTTAATATTGAACTGGGGACAAAGCATAAACGAACTAGATTTGTTCGTAAAAAAACAACATTATAAAAGTATCAGGTTCCTGCCCCTTATAATGTATCTCTTGTGTGGAAACTAAAATAATTTTGTTACTCATTAAAATTTCACATTACGATTTCGTTTTGAAAATGAGTTTTATTTTTCGATTAGTTGTTAATTTTTTTAATGTAAGTTTTTCGGCAGTTAAACAGGAAAATATTAAGGCATTGGCATGAAAATATCCCAGAAGATATAATGCATACTGTCGCTTGTATCAGCTATTCGTGACAGAAAAGCATAAAAACTTTAAATTATGCTTTTCCCAAAATAGAATGAAATAAACCATGAGTTTTCTACTGCGCCTACACTCCATTTTACGAGTAGTGATGGAAAATAGTCTGCGATCAACTCGTTTAAAACTAGTTCCGATAGCGGCTATTTTTTTCATTCGAAGCCCTACTTTCAAACTATTGTTGTAAACAGGCAGGGTCGCCAATAGCTGACAACTCTGGGGAAGATATAAAGAAATAATTGCTTAAAATGATAATGACGGCAGTAATCTTTATTTTTAATCCAGTTTCTTATTGCACTATTACAAAAATCACGACTTGTGAACATTTTTTGGCAAAAAATTATGACTGGAAAATTTTACCGAAAAATCATGACTAATGAAAATTTACTACAAAAAATTCTGTTATAGAAAAAGTAAGACTGATAATGAATCTTTGTTTTCAATCGTGGCTGCTTAAATGATATTGATATTCCAGATGAAGATCCTTATTACAACAACACAAAAATCATTAAGACTGATAATGAATCTTTGTTTTCAATCGTGGCTGCTAAAATGATATTGATATACCAGATGAAGATCCTTATTACAACAACACAAAAATCATTACTGATGAAAAATTATGCCATCACAGTTTTTATAGATAGTCATGACTGACGAAAATTTTCTGCAGAAAACTTTCTATAAAAAAATTATGGATGATTAAATATTTTTTAGAAAATAATTATGAAAATGGCTGATGAAATTTCTTTGAGAAAGTCATGACTGAATAAATTTTTCTAATGAAATTTTTTATAGAAAATTAATTGATAAAATGTTTTTAAAAGAAAAGTCATGACTGATGCAAACTTTCTACATAAATACAGTAAATAACAAGGGCTGGTATGTCTGTCTCTTCAGAGCAAAAACAAAAAAACACAATATATACGCGTCATTTAGCTACACATTTGAGTAATTGGAAAAAAATATTTATCACGTTTGCCACAGCTTAACAAAATAAAGAATTCCTACATAACTAACTCATGAAAGAGCTTTCATTACATTTTAGTTCGTTTTTAAATGGAAACAAAGGATTCAATTGCAAAAGGTTCAGGTCATGCGAAAACCTTTATTTCGAGAGCTTCAAACATCATTAATATACATTGTATTTCTTGAAAGAAAGGCACTTTCAAAAGGCGCTCAAGGGTGCTCAAACTAGTTAAATATGAAAAGAAAGTATAAACATTTAAAAATTTATATTTTTAAAATTTATATTTTAAAATTTATATTTCTTCAATTATATCAATTTTAAAAGTGTTTCTATTCGCAACAAAAACCTATCTGCCGTAATAATGCAACTAAATATAGACAATTGTTCCAATGCCTTCACAGGAGACAGACATCGATCATAAAATATCCGTTTGATGTTCAAAGTACCTTTTATAATTTTTTTTTACATATTTTACAAACTAACCGTTATATGACAAGAACAATCTAAAATTGGTTTCATTTAAAAGAACATGAATCCTTCTTGGTTTTTTATGCACAAAAAATATAATTTTATAAAAAGGCAAATGAAGCATTTAATAAAAAAAAACAACAACAAAAACAAAATAAAAACTCCAAAGTAGGCCTGCTCGCTCCGAACGGAAAAGAATCAGTACTTTAGCAATTAAACTTTTCAAAAAGTCTGAAAAAATTTACTCTTTTTCATCTTCTTGCGAGGCAGTCTATTTAACACTCATTCATACGTTGCGCCAAATAAAAACTGGTGGCAACATAAACGATCATAATTGCATTTCACCAATTTATCATTTCAAGCTGTGACCCACAATACTATAACACATAATAAGCCCAACTTACATTGTTACATGAATACATGCTGCATTCAACATTGAAATGAATGCTAATGATGACGATAAAGATAAAGTTAACTATAAATGAAAATAAGAAAAAAGTTCTTTTATGTTTCAAAAGCTCTTTTTTTACCTTTTGTTATTTTTATTTACACAATAAAAAAGAGAATTATTTTAAACTGGGTTAAAAATGTAAAATAAAAGTTATTTTTAGATCCCAAACCCATAAAAATGGTAACACATTGCCAGCAACACATCATGTAATTTTTAGTTCAACATCAATGTCCAACAAAAAAAAAACAAAAAAAAAAAAGGAGGAAAAAGTAAAAGAAACCAAATGGTCGCTTTTGCATAAAGAAATGAATAACGTATTACAGCTGTGTATTTTTTCCTTTTATGAATTTTTGGTTTAATTTTATTTATATTTAAGACCAAAAAATTAGTATTTCGAAAAGAAGCATAAGGGAAATTTTTTTGCTTTTTTTTACAAGGTTGTTTCCTTTTTAAGTTTTTTGGTTGGTGAAAGCTTTGTCTGCCACAAATAAAAACGCGGGAATGCTTCACATTAAAAACCAAAAAAAAAAGAGAAACACGAGCTTAACTCTCATTTCATTTATTATTTGAAATTTTAAGAAATTGATTCAGAATGTCGAGTATTTCAAGAAGAGTGGACATGGAAGTACTTCTTTATGGAATAAAACCAAAAACCTATTTGTCTTATCTGCCAAGAACCGGTAGCTGTACTAAAAGATTATAATCTCGCTAGGCACTTTAACTCAAAACATCTGCTTGGGTCGAAGTACTATAAAATGGCAGATGAAGACAAAAAAGTTTATTCAGAGGAATTGAAAAGAAAAATATCTAGTGAGTAAATGTTTTTTAAAAATCAAAAAGTGACCAGCGATCCTCCACGCTAGCTGGTCACATTGTTGCCTATAAAATAGCAGTAAAGTAACAAACCATTTTCTGAAGAAGAATTTATTATCTTCTAATTTAACCAATCAACTCAGTGGACGTTTAAAAAAGTTTAAGTATTTTTCAGTCACTATGGACGAGAGTGTTGACAGGAGTGATACAGCCCAACTTCTAATTTTGATTAGAGGACTCGATGAAAACTTTGTAATAACCGACGAACTTGCTTGTTTGAGATCTTTGAAAGGAAAGACGACAGGAAAAATAATTTGTGATGAATTTAGAGAGGGAATGGAATCTCTTAATGCCCCAATTTCCAAATTAATTAATTTAACAACTGATGGAGCAGCTAACATGGTGGGAAAAAATACGGGGTTTGCAGGAGTTTATAAAAGTCAGAATCCTGAAAGCGAAACAATTTTTTTACATTATATAATCCACCAAGATGTTCTTTGCAAGGCTGCCTCGCATATTAACCACGTACTTAATATTATTTTAAAATTAATTAATACCATTCGAGCTCGTAGTTTGTTACATCGACGATTTCAAGAGTTTTTATCGGAAGTTGATGCAGAATTTTCAGATATACTTTATTACACAAAGATCAGGTGGCTGAGTTGTGGTGGTGTTTTTTGTAGTTGTGTTTTTTTTTATTAATTTTGGAGGATAACTCTTCGTGTTGTTTCATTGATCGGTTATTCAAACAAAAGTAGAGTTTTATTTTATTTTATTATTGCGGTTCACGCCATATTTTTTAAACAAAACCATCCGTAAGAGTCTATTATATATCAACTTTTTTAAATTAAGTGAAATAGTGCGCATGTAAAACACCCTACACCCTTTTTCTGAAATAAAAAGTCTTTCGTTACTGAAAACTTTTTTTCTAAGAAAAAACGCCATCCGTGACTGAGAACTTTTTTCTTAAAAACAAAAAAAATCCCGTCCGAAACTGGCGCTAACGCTCCTCTTTAAATAGATACCGTCAAGATCGGCAAAATACTTTTTTAGAATAATAGCAAAGCATAAAAATGACACGATCAATTTCATCTATGCCCAGTTACAAATAGCCGAAGTAGGCGAGGTCGATTTTTCAGTTCGTAATAGTGATTTGTTTTAATGAATTGTTTATTTTCTATCTAAAAGGTTAGGTGAAGTATCACAATAAAGCTTTCATTAAAGAGCATTTATTGAGTGTCGAAATGTGAATGAAACCTACATACATCATTCAATAAAATACGAAAGAAAGAATGCCAAATTGGATAAAACTTTGTATGATCATACACTTAGAAAATGACTTAGAATGTGTCCTAAAATTATAACGTAGTTCAAATTAAGCGGAAGGGTAGAATGATATTTTCAAAATTTTTTAAGGTAAAATAACAAAAGTTGTAGGTAATTGTTTGTTATGTTGCCTAGTGGTTGCTATAATTATTTTCGAGAATTTATTATTTTTAATTTAATCTACTATAATTTTTGCTTGATTTCTTTAATAAATCTTTTATGATATTCTCTTAGTATTCACTAAAAACACTGCCGCTCACTTAGCTCATCACTGGATTTTACTCCAAATTTGTTATAGAAAATTCAAGGGTCTTATATCGCAAGCGAAATTGATTAAATGAGAGTTTTTATTTAAACAACACAGCAACCATTTCGGAAACAAAAACACCACGGTTTCCTTTGGAAGCCATTCATATGTAATTTGAAAATGAAAGAAAACAACGAATTTTACAAAACCGCAACGTGCACATGCAATGGAAATAAACAACATTTTTTAATGAAATCTACGTTAATTTGTGCTTGAGTCCTTAACTAAATATTTTATTATGTTCTCATGAAATATTTGTTATTAAAAACAATATTTGAAATATATTATTGCGGGTCAAAGTGTATCCATAAGACCATTTCACTACTGATGTATTGTTTAAATAAGAACTCTCATTTAATCAATTTAACTTACGATATAAGACTATGAAAAATTTGGGTTAAAATCCCCTGATAATCTATATGAGCAGTAGTGAAATGGCCATATAGATACACTTTTCCCCGCAATAATACATTTCACATATATATGTATTTATTAAAGGATTCTTTATTTTTATTATTTTTATTTTAATATCAAAACAAACAACATAAGTCCTCACTGAACAAATAGCAAAAATATATTATTCTGCTTGTTGGAAAAACAAACGTCAATCAGCCAATTTATTAAAATTGGTTAAAAATTATTCATTTATCATTTTATATAATAAGCCTTCACAGAAATAAATAGTGATTAAAAAAATTATTTATAAGGAAACTGCGATCGTTGAACTGTGTGGCAAATATTTGATAACATAAATTTGAATAATCTAGTTGGTAACGTGACGTCGTTGCCTCTGGCGCTGTTACCTTCAGCTTTAATATTGAACAAATGACAAAATCTTAATTCACTTGCTACTTTTTGTTGTTGGTGTGGTGTTGAATCTACTTAAATACATTTGTGTTTGTATGTGCTGCTGATGTTGTTGTTGTTGTTGTTTTTGTTTCTGTTTCTGTTTTTGTTCAGTTTGCTCTTGCTTTAGTCGGTCGGTCATTGACCGTAAAGGCGCAGACGTAACGTCTCCAAATGTTAATTTTCAATGCTGCAATAACTGCTTCAGTTGCCGACTGCAAAAACGCCAACGCAATGTTGGCAACATTGTAACTTTATTTTGCTTTAATATGTTAACAATATTTACAACACAACTTGTCTTTTATTATTTACGTTTTGTTTATTTGGTTTGTTGTTTGTTTGGTTGGTTGGTTGGTTAGTTGGTTGGATGTATCTAAAGCGATCACGTTATTACTTGCCACACGTTCGAACACACTAATACAATCGATCACAACTAGTGGCAGCCAGTTTTACTTTGCTTTTGAGATACAAAACAAAACATAACAAAGCAAAAGAAAAAGAAAAATAAAAATAAAATTGCACATTTCAAAATCAATGTGATTCATAAATTGTATTTTTCTTATGCTAATTTGTATTTACTCGAACAACAAATGCAATTGTTTGTCAGTCTATTTGCTTGTTAATAGAAGAGAAATATTTAGTTGAGGTTGATCGTTTTTTTTTATGGCTGTTAATGTTTGTTTAAAGTGCAAATATAGTTGAAAGTATTCGGTACAATTTTTATTACTGTGAGAGATTGTAAGGTGGCCTTTATTGTTGTTGGTTTAAATTATTTCAGGGAATGACAGCGCAATACAATAAATGGAAACAGTGTTTGTAGCAAATTTACCATACAAATTTTTATTTATTTTATTGTTTATTACTTCAATGTCTGTTAAATAACAATTTGCCATTTAATGATTTCAACTATATTTTCAAGAGCACTGAATCAAATCATCAAATACAAAAAATAGATGAAAACGTGAATATAGAAAACATCAGATTTGTTTTAACCTTGGAACGTTCATGGAAGAGGAGTTGGCCTTGTTCTTTTCTCTCTCCCTCTCTGTCTCGCTATTTCTCCCCCTCCCATAGGTTTTTGCTGTTTGCTGGAACCAACTCATATGCACAGTTTTACACTTTTAATACATTTTTAATATCTAATGTCGCGACGTCAACTTCCCCCAAAGCACACAAAATTTTGAAAATGGATTAAAAGAAAAAAAATCATTATAAATTTTTTTTATGTGTATAACTTATGCAACCTTTTATTTTAAAATCACTTGGTCCACTTGTTGACTTTCAGGTTATTGAACTCTCATGTAGTTTGTTTTAAAGAAATATTTACGTTGTGGGAATTGCATGTTTTGGGTTTGTGTGTGTGTGTGTGAATGTATTAATATGTTTTTTTGTTTTTGTTGTCTTAGCAAATTATTGCCACTTACTCAAACTGCAAACAAAAACAAAAATATGTATAGCCAGCCGGATTTGAAATCCTACTCATATCAAAAACACTTTAGTCCGTCAAGTAAGATTAATTCCTAAAGAAAATTCTTTTCTGAAAATAAAAGGTACAAATCCAGAAATGTTAACTGCGCTAACGTAACATTAAATGCATTTGGACTCAACAATGAATGTCTCAAACATATAGATTAATACTAGAATTCAGATAACACCTTATGAATGAAAAAAATATGGTCAGCCTCCTCGTAGATTAATTGATTGGTTGATTGATTGAAAAATGCTCAATTTGCAGGAAAAACAGAATAGGAAAAAGAGGAAAGAAGAAATGCGAATGTGTTAATTTTTAGCACTTTATTTTTTGACAGCATTAATAATGAAACAAAATTGTATGCACGACACATTGAATTTAAATCGTAGCAAAAACAAATTTTCTAAAATTTAATAATTACAAAGCTGTAAAGCCAGTTGGAGTTAAAAAGAAAAATAAAACAAACAAACAAACAAACAAATAATAAAAAAACAACTTCACTCTCTGCTGCTGCTACTGCTGCTGTTATTTCTTCATTTGCTACATTTTTTTTTACTGCCACTGCTACTGCTGCCACAGCTTTCAAGCCTTGCTGCGTACTTCAACTGTCTAAAAGTCAATGAACTTTGCACAAAGTATGTTATAATTTTAGCTTAATTCAATAGAAAGGAACTTATGTGCTACAAATACCACACCAGATGTAACGTTTCAAAACTTGTCTACACGTGAAAAGGGGTTTTTAATAAGATTTAGCATTTCAATATAATTTTCTTAACAACAATAAATCTAAAATTTGTTATTGTGACAATTTTTCTGACAACAAAATATACCTGTTTCAAGTACGAATATCTATCTAGACCACTCACATTAAAGACACTTTTCTTAAGACTTTCAAATATGCCGTTTCTTTCAGAATAAACCAAAGATGGAATCCATTTTGTCACATTTTAAATGTCAAATTATAAAAATTCATATTCGTCACAGTTTGTTAATTAATCAAATAGCTCATTAGTCTTAAATTATTATTAAATAATCACCGGAAATGGCGTCCAAGAAAATGTTGGTAAACCCTACTTGCTGGCATATTGACCAAGTAACAGTCTTACTTAAAGTGTGTTAAATGTTAAATGATGTTTTGATTATTGCAACACCATTTTCGGTTTGTTTCAATTTTATATTGATTTTATTTTATTCTGCTAAATTAAAGTCTTGGTTCTTTTTTTTCTAACATATTTGAGAATCTAAACAAGTAACCCACTCTAAGAATCTTAAGTTTTATGAAATGAAGACAACGACATCAGCAATATAAAAACGACAACAATAACATGAGCAAATGTTAAAGACAGTATCAAACTGCAATTAACAGGCAACTAACAAGCATCACACATTTTGTCTATCTAAAGCCGTTTCTAATATTTCTTCGTCATGAGCCACATTGACTTCATCTTTGTTTTTTTTTTTTTTTTTTTTTTTTTGTATGACATTTATCGCTTTTAAGCTGCTACAAGTTGTTACTACTTCAGCTGTATCTCGACAGCGGCTTCCAGCTGCAGCTACTACTGGTAAACATAGAAAGCGGCAAGTGGTCTTGTAATATGCCATATTTGTGGTTTTTGTTTTTTTTTTGTTTTTTGTAAGGCGCAAAAGAGTTTGTTGACTTCACTATCGTTACAGTCATCGTCGTAAGTGTGGCTATGAGTAGTCGACGTCATCATTATTAACATGATCATCACGTTTAAGCTGGTAATGTATTTGTAGCATAGTTAGTATAATCTTCAATAAAATGTTGTTGGCACAGTGGCCGGAAAACTTACTGACTTAATGACTGACTTTTTGGCATGAATAGATGACAAAGTTGTGTTGCTAGATTTTGTTTGTTTATTTTTTAATTTTCTTTTCTTTTCTTCATTCTTTTCTTCTAACATTGATTCGCATGCCAGCAGCTAAGCAAGCAAACAAGCAAACAAAAAATATTATTAATTTACGTAGTAAACAAATGTATAAATATGCGGCAGTTGCATGTTGCATATTTCAGATGCATGATAGCAAACAAAATAAAATAACAATACGCAATTAGAGAGGAGTAACTGCTTAAACGAAAATAATAAATAAGTATGTGTGTGATGAAAAAAGAAGTTTTTATGTTGAATAAAATTATAAAATGCATTATACATGTGTCATGTTTCTTGCTTTTTTAATTTTTAGAAAATTTTACATTTCCAAAAATCTTTATGGCAGCAGCCGCCGCCGCCGATGATAATATGATATATTTACTATGTCTGGAATTTTGCACATAAATGATGCTATTTTTATGCAAATGCCAACTAATTAGAAAAATATTAAAAGCAATGATTTTCATGCTGTATGCTTTCAATATCATTGATTTCAAATCTTAAATTTCAATAAACTATAGAATTTATTAAAAATGTCAAGAATAAGATCATTTTCTCTCCGTTGGCCTTAATATTAGCAATAGAGTAAATAGATAGCCGGTTTATAAAAGCTTTTCGTAAAATATTTTAAATTTTAATTTTTAACTTAAGCTTAATTTTTACTCATTGAAGTTTTCTAACAAAGGTAAGTAACCTTTATTAATGAAAAGACATTTGAATTAAACAATTATTTTTGTACATATTTCCAATTGAGTTGTTTAGCTTTTAGGAAATTCGCCATTCAGTTTAATCGTTCAGAATGATCGATTAGTTTGATTATTATGAAACTCAAGTAGTCCCTTTTTCAACAGAAGAAACTTAAATCAATTCTAGAAACGTGCAGTTTAGCAAGTGTACTGCATATCGAAATAAATATATGTATAAAAATCGTTCAAATTTAAATTGTGTAACTTATTGAATTTTAAACATTGAAAGAGTTTAGAAAAGCTCATCTAAAGTGTAGACAAATATAATCAACTCTATTTCACAACTTTATGGCAACAAACTCTTTTCTAAGGCAATAAAAAAAATATAGCAAAACTATTAATACGCTCTTAATAATCCAACTACCGACTGAAAACATTTTGAAAATTTCCATCATAATCAGTAAAAAATTAAGAGGAAAAAATAATAGAAAACAAATCTTAATCCGAAATAAAATTTCACAAGGTTCTTTGTTCTTGAAGAAGAGTGTAATAAACTAAACACAACTGCTTACATTTCCATTTGATTGTATTGATTGCGTCGAACACATCTCTGTTAACTGTATTTTTGTGTGCATAACGCAATAACAAGAATCACTGTTTTTACTCGTATTTTGCTTCTCTCTCGCTAACTCTCTCAATTTTTTTTTATGTGTACATACTTTCCTCAAATGGCTGTGTTAACCAAAAATGTTCTCTCATCTTAATTCTAGTCAAGTTTGAGTCAGAATGCATGTGTATGTGGCTATTTAAAATCTTTGGGTGTATATGTAGGTCTACACTTACTTTCACTTTCAAAGGTATACGAACTTTTAGTATTTGTAATTAAACAAGACAAAAGCACACACGTACACACTAACACACTCACACACACATATTCATTATTACATTTATTTATTTACCTTTCAAACGATTATTCTTTTCTGTACATATTTTTCTTCTTTTCTGTTCACACATCGGGCTGGTAGAAAAGTCTTATTTGCTTCGTCAGAAGTTTAAACCAAATTTTTATTTGCTACTGCTGCTGCTGCTGCTGGTTTTGTTAACGTTGTATGATTTATATATTTCTTTTTCGTAGCCAAAATTTTATAAGGAAAAAGGAACATGTTACAACAATATGCAATGATTTGCTTATTATTGTACCATAACACAGAGCGATATATCTAGATTGCAATTATGTTATTCAAATCCCTTTAAAGCGAAACCGGATTTTGATAAATCAAAAAACCGGTGTCACTCAAGTCTACAACACACTGCAATATGTTTAAAAACGTTTGCATGCTTTTAGGAACCAGGCATAAATTTATTTTAAAGCATGTTTTTAATTTGACATTTTTACTCCTTTATACGAAATTAATAAATGTTAATAGTCTTTTAGGCAAAATCTGATGGCAAATCTGGCACCAAACTAAAGAGTATTTTTACTTATTTATTTATTTACAAATTTATTATAATTAAAATTACAACAAATCAAAAGCTAAGAGTACTAGCTACGATGGCTATCGGCTTCAACTAAAGAGTATAAGTCATACATCCTCTTATTTAGAAACATTGTGATTTGTGGGATCCTATTTATTATTTTGGCTTTTAGCCAAAAAATTTTCTACTGAGGGAAAATAATTGCCCTGATATGAAAAGGGCAATTACTTTGTATCAGAAATTCATTCGAAGCAAAAAAAAATTCTGTGAGGTCCCAAGCTGTTGCTGGGGTTGGCTTTGCAAGTGCCCTAAAACAGATCAAGGCCTCCAATGTGTCTAAATGGTAACGATAAGTAATTTCGTTTCATTACAAAAACTAGATATTTAAAATAATTTTTTTTTCTATATCAAATTTCAAAACCATTCAATTGTTTATCATGAGAAGTTAAGGATCAAAATATTTCAAGGGCAAAACTAAAAGTGCAATCCATTCACATACATTGAGTGCAATTGATTTCTGTTTCCGTTAAGGGTCATTGCTCTTGCTTTGTGTGCTTAATTAAACATTTCCAAAGAAAAGTACGTTAAACTATTTCTCTATTTAAATTATGAAATCGTTAACAATTTTGGAAATGTTTGTGCTTGGATTGAAAAAATTTAATTGATAAGAAATTAATATGGTGGGAATCCCTAGCAAATTGATTTTATATTTCCTGGACATTAAACATAGATTTATAATGAAATCATTTATTCGCAACAGATTTATTGGCAAGTTTGATTGAAGCAGAAAATAAAATAAAATTAAATTAAATAAACAAAATGTGCTTGAAATGTTTTCCCTACCGATATTTTTGGCACTTTTAAATTCTTTTTGTGTTTGTGCCTCCCAAACTTGATGACTGTCAAAGATCAATGAACGCTTTCAACGATTTGTTTACTTTTTGTTTCTTTTATTTTCAGATTGAAAACGTGTCTTAAATGAACTGCCTGTCTGGACGTTGGCTATTCTAAATTTTATACGCAAACAATCGTTATGAAATATTTTTATCACATTTTTTAAGTCTTTCAAGAAATATATAACTCTTCCGGAATTTATTAAGCAGCTATTAATATACGAGTATTTTATGTCCGGTAACAAAATGAAATTGAAACATGACAAACAAACGAATCCAAAGAATGAATCAATGACCGTTTTATTGAGATTCTCAAGAATTTTTTTGCCATTCCAGTTGTACCTGTCTGTCTGTCTGTCTGCCTGCCTGCCAGTGATGGAATTTCTGAGTGAAATCTTTTGCTTTGGTTTTCTTTTTTTTTTTTTTTTTGTTGTAAATATTTGCTGGTCGGTGTGGCTGGTTGTGATGTCGTGGTATTGTGGCTTGTTAAGTGGGGTTGACAAACTCAAATCAATTATATGGCGAGTCAATCTTTAACGATCAGCTGTTTTCAATTGTGATTTTATGTGATGGTGGTAGTGGTGTTCTTTATTCATTTTTTGCCTTTTCGCACATTTGTTGCTGGGATCTTCGTTATTAAATGATATTGTTGTGTGAATGTTGTCCATTCGTAATGAGCAACACAACGTATTTATTACATAACAAATGAGATTATGACGAACAAAAATGACAAAAAATAAAAAAAAACATCATAGCAGCTTTGTTAGTATTTTATTTCGTCTGATTATTTTCTTTTTGATTATTTTTGGTTTTTATTTTTGTTTTGTTTGTTATTTTTGTTGTTGGCTTAACACATACTTAATTATGTTAAAGATGTAGATCATAAATTGTTGGTGTTCGTTAAGTGAGTGTGTGAGTGAGTGAATGAGTGAGTGAGTGTGGCTGTGTATGTCTTTTTATAAGTTGATTGACTTTATGTGTGTAATTTTTTTTTTATTCATTTTTTGTATTTTTTGATTTTTGTTGAAAGTTTTGTGACCCTTGCATCAGTGCTTTATTGTTGTTGTTTGTTGTAAAACTTGAAAGTCTTTTTTTTTCTCTTGTTCACAAATATAAATATCAGTTTTGGAGATCATTGACTTTTTGTTAAAAATGGCTTTGTTAGGGTGGGTAATGGTTATTATAATTTTTTCCTTAACATTTTTGTGTTAATTTATCATTTCATAATGTCTCGCTTGAGTTTTTATTGCTTGGCTGCGAGATGTAAATTAATTTCTTTTATTTGTTTGTTGTAGCGGTTTTTTTTTTTTTTGTTTTATTAAGATTAAAATTTTTTTATATATTTTTTTAAACCGTTAAGAAAGTTTAAAGTGTTTGGAGAAATAAAGAAAGTAGGAAATGTTAAGATTTGTACAAATTTTTACTTAAAACTTATTCAAATGAGTTTAGAAATTATTTGAATACAAAATGACACGAAATTAGTCTTTTCTGCGTTTTATTTTTTTTTTTTTCTTTTTGGTTTTTTAGTTTTGTTAATCTAAGTTTTATTATAAAATTTTTAATAAAGTTTTTTGCCTAAGCCTACACAGTAAGAATTATTAATAATTTTTGGTTGATCAGAGACCTGTTTGAAGTAAATTTTAAATTTGTTAATGTTTCAATATGAAAATGAGTTTTACTAGCTTTGTGCTTGGTCCAATTTCGACAAAAAAAAATACATATACAACTTCATGAACTCAGAAATCTGGGTACTTTCTCCTCTCTCCGCTGTTACATTAAAAATAAAAGAAACTCCTGTCTTCAGCCAAAAATAAATAACCGGATCTTAGGGGCCAGGAAAAAACTATCTAGCGAGAAGAAGTGGAGAGCAAAGGCATCAGATTTATTCTGATTGTTGGGAACATAGCCAAAAGGCGAATAAAGAGTAATTGGCCAGTAGTAGGTATTTGAGTTTTCAAAGAAATTTACTGTCATGGACAAACAAACACTCCAAACAATTCTTGTTTTAACAATTGCATTTGGGTTGTCAACTACTTGTTGGCTAATAAAAATTTTTTATTATATTTTAAGTAACTCTGGCTATAGTTTGTATTTTTTTTTTCTTGTTTTGTCAATTTCGTAGTTTTACAGGTGCACCTAATTTTATTTATCTAAAATTATTTTTGATTGAATATAGCAATTGGCAAATTAAAAGCAAAGCAAATTAAATATTTTTAAAGCATCAAAACATAAATGTTTTTTTACGCTCACTCGCTCACTGCAATGATTTAACTTATTGTTTAAAGGAATTAATTATTAATAAGTTTATATTTTTAGTGGAGTATGTGAAGAATATTTTTTCACTTCGTCTGTTATTTTTTTTTTTTTTGTTTTCTCTTGGGATGCTGTAAAATGCAAAAAACATTTAAGAAAAATTCATTGTTTTGTTTAAAAATAATTTATTTATTCAAATTGTGCGCTACGAATAGATCATTTTATTCGCATTTGTGTTTTTAAGTTTTTAAGTTCCTGGTTGCATATTTCACATATTAAAATGAACGCATTCATTCGGTCGTTGACCGTGCTAATAAGTTCAGATATAATTTAGTTTTCGATTCAAACATTTACATTTTTTTGTTTTTTTGCTTCTTGCATTTTTCTTTGTTCTTGCTTTGTTTTTTCTTCTAACAAGGAAATCAGAATGCAAAAATTTTAAAATAACTGATAAATCTTAATTTTAATGTTCCTTACATTTGAATTATTCAAATACTAATATATTTTTTTCGTCAAATTTCGTCAAATATTCAATGAAAGGAAATTGCTCGATGAAGATATAATAGAAGTTAGAGTTTTATTAATTTTTAATAAGATTTTTAATAAAGAATATGCAGCTAAAAGCATATAATATTGAAAACCAAGAAAATTGTAGAAAATGAGTTGACTATAAGATAGTATATTCAAAAGTAGAAGCAGTAAACAGCGATAATACTGTTTATGAAGTGGTACCATTAAATGGGCCAGTTAAACGGGATCTAGGTAGACCTGGAATTTATCGTAATGAAAAGCCAGGTCACCCTAACACAAGTACCAAGAACTTTAGAGATATTAGCCACTCAAAGCAGTAGTAAATGAAAAGAGGCTATGGAGAAAGAAAGAAACCTGGTCGTAAGAAGACTTGCCAAAAGGTCAAAAAGCTATTAAAAGTAAATGGGTATATAACTTGAAGAAAAACAGTGAAGGCAAGAATAGCAGCTAATTATAAAGATTAAAGATATGAAACCATTATTACGATTTAAGCTTTAGCAGCTGAACGCAATAGGCATTTACATCAGTTGAACGTAATAACAACCTACCTAAATGGAAATCTATATGATGAAATTTATATACAACAGCCAAAGGGTGCGAACATAAAATTTATCGAAATAAAGTTTTACGTCTTCGCAAATTCATATACGGTTTAAAGCAAGCCGGTAGGGAAAAGGACCCTTAAGCTGAACGAAGTATTGCGTAAAATGCGACTTAAAACATGCGATACGAACCTTGTTTTTATAAGAAAATTTAAAATTATAATTTGATTGTAGTTGCAATTAACCTTGACGATTTAATTGTTGGATGCAAAGAAAAGGCAAAAATATTAAGGTTAAAATATGAAATTAATAAAGTATTTGAAATCTCAGACAAAGGTTTATTAGGACACTTTTTGGACATGAAGATTAAACGTGATGGTGAAACAGGAGATGTTGAAATAAGCAAGAAGCATTTATTAAAGATTTGTTACAAAAATATTAAATGGAGAATTATGGGCCACCATCCATGCCATTAGAAATAAAATATCATAATAAAGTGTGATAAATAATCAAAAAAGGCGGATAGTTCATTATTTCAATCACCTATTGGAGCTTTATTATGTTTACCATTGACCAAGAGACTGAATATACGTTATTCCATTAATAAGCTGGTACAAAGTAAAACTAATCCATGTGCTCAAACATGTTACAGCTATAAAACATATTCTACGATATTTTAAAGGAACTTTAGAATATAAATTTAAATTTTTGCAAAGGAAACTGTGCAATAAATAGTTCATTTAATAAAATTGTTAAATCGTGTTTTATTAAAAAAAAATCTTTCTTTATATTGGACTGTATTTTCATCAGGTTGTTGTGGGCTTAGCAATACGGAAGCATTATCTCAAAAAAATATTTGCTATTATTTGATTTAAGAAAAAAAAATACTTTAATTAATTTCTTATTAAAAAGAGTGCTTAATTAAAATCTGCATTTAGGTTTTTCTAGCAAGCAAAGCGCGGTCACACTAGCATATTTTACTATAATTTGAGAACGATTTCATTAATTCAGATGAATAAAACAGCTTCAATCTTAACGAACAAAAATTTTTTTTGTCTGCTAAACAATTTCTAAACAACGTGTTATGTAGAAAAAAATTCTGAAAGCAACTTTCTATTTATCACATAAAACCCTCCAAGTTCATAAAATTTTTTTCACAATAGCGTCACTTATTAAATAATGGTTTTTAATTTTTTGGAATATCTACCTTGTCAAGAAAATTGAATTTTTGGTGACAGCACAAATACAACGAATGAATTTACTACTGTAAAATTAGTAGAGAGAATATGCTTCTGAAGGATCCATTTTTATCCTTCAATTTTGTTAGTAATGGCTCATATAAAAGCTACTGCCAAAATAAATGCTTGATATTAAGCAAAAGTACAAATAGCTTAATTCAAATCAGTTAAAGTTTGTTTTATTAACAAATACATATATCTCAGCACAACAACAATCAAACTTTCTTACTTAAAGAAAACCTTTCCTACAAAGATAAGATCTCACAGCATCCCCCCCTAAAACAACTGAATGAACATTTATAATTTTCAAAATACTTCCGCCGCTTTTTTGTTTTTTTTTTTCATTTCATAATGCCGGCATGGTATGCTGGGCATTTTTGCATATTGCCACAAAAAGAAAAGTTTAAGCCAAAATTAATTCAGCAGCAGCTTTAAAAAGTCAGCATAAGAAATGGCATGAAAATAAACCAACAAATATGATGATTGTATAATTACGACACAAATCCATTTCACCTTTCTTTTTTGATGTAACATAACAACAACAACAAAAACGAATTGCACGAAAATTTGCGGACGTCGCCGAAAAACATCTGCAACAGTGTTGCATAAAAGCATTATGCTTAATCCTATGATTATTGTTGTCGTTACTTATGCTTTTTTTATAACACACACACACATTTATCTTTGTAGTGAGTAAAGGAGTTTACTTCGTTTTTTGTTGTAATTTTTTGTTTTTATTTTTTCCCATTTTGATGTTGTTAAGGAACCCAAAAAAAATATATAATCACTTCCTTTCATGCGTTGCTATTCGAGGAACACCGGGAAACTACTATCAGAAGCTCATATCAAACATAGCAACAAAGAGTTTCGGTTAGTGAATAGAATTTAATAAGCATCGCCCGCTAAAACGCTGTCTTTTTAAATGGCTTTTAATTTTCAAAGCCGATATTTTTTTCAAAAATATTCCACATTAACTGATTAAACATTTACAATCAACTTGTCATTTAACATTTTCGATAAAATGTCTCTAAATAATAGAATCTCAGTTTTTCTTTTTCGTTTTAATTGACCAGCACACAGTGGGGTATTTAATTTTAAAAAAAAATTAATAAAATTTGAGTATAACTGCTTTTTCATAAAAAAATAGAAATAAAAATAAGTTTTATATATGTTCCATTTAGCACAGGTGAAAGTTTACTTTTCGCTAGTAATTATTGCTGCAATATTCATGTTCATAAAGTTGTGTCAAAATGAAAAATTTTGAGCTTTTCAAATTATTAGTAAAATTATTCAGGTAGTATAATGAAGGAATTTTATACTAAATTTTAAAAAAAATTTATAAGTTTCGTATTACGCCACACTATTGGGTGGCATCGTCGGGAAAAGGAAAGTTTTTTTCTTTGAAATATGAAAATGTTTTCTTTGAATTTTTATAATTTTTTCTTCCATTTTCGTTTTTGTTCCTAACGATGCCACCCAATGGTGTGGCGAAATATAGAAAATAAAAATAAAATAAGGTATAAGGAAAGAATGAATAGCTTTCGTATATATTAACTTGCAAATTTAAGAAAATATAATACCAGAGAACAGTTGTTGTTAGTATATGTTAATAATTCGCTGCCAACCAACACAAAAAAAATAAAAAATGTTGTAAATAAATAAATGTCCCAAAATAAAAAAAAAGGGATCTTCCTTATATCCTTGTATAAACAAAACAAAATAAAACAATTTGCAATTAATAATTTCCTTGCAGATATAAACGAAGAATATAGACGCAGATTGTAGTGAACCAGAAAATGCTTTTCATTCTGTTGGCATTTTAATTTTGCTGTACTTACAATTCATAACCAATAATAACAAACTACATCCAAACTGAAAATAATAATAATAATAATAATAATAATAATAATAATAATTAGAAATATCAGTTAGCTTAAATACTCTAGTATCGTAAAAATCACATTTTTGGGCAAAACTTAAAAAATAAATGAAAAAATTGGAAAAAAAACAATAATTAAACTCAGACTGCCAGTTTAGAAATTGTACATTTGTTTGAGTTGTATTGCTTAAATTTCCCACGGTGCAACAGTTGATATGTGAAGTGTTGCTGCACTGCACTGCTATTAAAAGTCATTTTTTCTTTCTTAGTGAAAGTACTAATGAAGTACGAATCTTCTCTCTTACTTTGTACCGTAATATTTGTTTTTGTTTTTGTTTTTGGATTTTGATTTTTTTCGATGTTCAATTTCGTATTGCTAGTATTTTTAATTGGTTGGTTTGTTAATGGGGCTTTCTTTCTGAAATAAAAAAATTTACTTTTAAAAATTGTTTATTTATAAATGTTTTTGGACTGCAGTGAAAAAAAAGGTTTGTATCGTGGATGTATTTATTTTTCTGGCTTTTAATATCACGTTTTGTTGAAACTGTTGTATAAATTTTGTTTAAATCGCAACAACAATACTGGTTCCCTTCCGTAGTTATTATTGTTGTGATTGTTTTACTTGGATTTTATTAAAAGCAGAAAGTTTCATGTTTAAGTTTTACTTAAATATTGTAATTTTGATATTAAACAATTAAAAACATTTTAAAAGAAATAAAGGTGCATCTTGTGTTGGTAGCAGCAATTATTTTAATAATAATTAAATATCTTTTCCATATACCCTTCGTTAGCATTATTCATTTATTAGTTTTTCGAGCTAAGATTTTATGATTGATTAAAATTTTTTTGTTATAGAAAAATTATATGAAAATTTTTGGTAGAACAATAATGCCTAATGAAAATTTCCAATAGAACAATTATCACTGATGAACATTTTTTACAGAAAAATTATAACTGCTGAAAATTTTCTATAGGAAAATGTTTACTGCTGAAAATGTTCTACAGAAAAATTACAACTACTGAAAATTTTCTACAGAAAAATTATAATTGGTGAAAAATTATGAACATAAATAATAATTTTTGTAGTTTTTTTAATCGACCTTTTTATTTTTAATAAATGTCTCTTAACAATATATATTTTTTTCTTTTCGATATTTCGCTTTCCTATGGAAAGCTTCTTCAAGAAAAAAAAAATAAAATAAAATTAAAAAATTTTTTTTTTCCTGAAGAAGCGAAATATCGAAAAAACAAAAAATATATATATTGTTAATTTAATTTAAAAAGACCGTAAAAAAGAATAAGAGACATTTATTAAACATAATGAATAATGAAAGTTTCCTATAGAAAAATTATAATTAATGAATGTTTTGTATAGAAAAGTTATGACATGAAAATTTTATATAGAGAAAATATTAATGATGAAATTTTTTGTATAGAATAGTGATGGGCGAACTTTTTGGGCGGCTGGCCAATAAATTAAAAAAAATCTTGCGGCGGGCCATTAAATTAAAAAAAAACATAGAGGGTCATTCATTAAAAAATTATGGGGTTGCTGTTCAATTAAAAGTTCGGTTTAAGCTATATATTTTTAAAAAATAATTTCCTGAAGAAGCTTTCCACAGGAATGCGAAATATCGAAAAAAATATATATTGTAAATTAAAAAAGACCGTTCAAAAGAATAACAGATATTTATTTAAAATATAAAAAGGTCGATTAAAAAAATAAAAAAATTTATTAGTTATATTACGTTATATTATAAAACAACATAAACATTTTATAAGATACGGTTTATTATGATTTTGAGATTTTCCAGATGTATGGGAAGCATGGATCTGTTTCTGACCTGACATAATTTCCTCAAAATCTGGTTCCAGCTGAGAGAATGCGACTTTTAATAAATTAAATAGACTCTCGTCTGACAACCGGTTTCTTATTGAATTTTTTCTACATTTTATTACTGAAAAGGCCTGTTCACATAAATATGAGGAAGCAAACATTGCCATAATTTCCTGCGCATAATTAATTAGCTTTGGAAATTCATCTTTTGTTAAGAATTTATAGAAATTAAGCTTATCTGTATTTAAAAATAGCTGTTTTAAATTATTATTACATTGCAATTGTATAATTTCCGATTGTAGATCAGATGGAACATTCTCAGGATTAACATTAAAAGGCATTGAAAAAATATCTAAACGTGGTTGGATTTTTTTAAAGTCAGCAAATCTGGCCTCAAAATCTGCATACAGTTTTATTAAAGATTGTGAAAATATTTTTAACTTCTCTTCACTCACAGGCCTCAAAGAATTAAGTCTTGGAAAATGAGATAAATCATTTTTTCGCAAACATTTAGAAAATATAAACAATTGAGTTTTAAAAGATCTCTAACTGGCCCAAGTTTTATCTATAAATTGATTTCTTCCCTGTAACTTCTTGTTCAGTTTATTATAGTGCGCAAGTAAATCCGTGAAAAAAGCAAACTCGATGCACCAATTCTTATCCTCCAATATTTCCCACTCATCCCAAATTTCAGCTTTGGTTTTTAGAAAAACTTTAATTTCTTCGAGAAGACTCCAAACTCTCGAGAAGGCATGTCCACAACTCAGCCACCTGATCTTTGTGTAATAAAGTACATCTGAAAATTCTGCATCAACTTTCGATAAAAACTCTTGAAATTGTCGATGTAACAAACCACGGGCTCGAATGGTATTAATTAATTTTAAAATAATATTTAGTACGTGGTTAATATCCAAGGCAACCTTGCAAAGAACACCTTGCTGGATTATACAATGTAAAAAAATTGTTTCGCTTTCAGGATTCTGACTTTTATAAACTCCTGCAAACCCCGTATTTTTTTCCATCATGGTAGGTGCTCCATCAGTTGTTAAATTAATTAATTTGCAAATTTGGGCATTAAGAGATTCCATTCCCTCTCTAAATTCATCATAAATTATTTTTTCTGTCGTCTTTCCTTTCAAAGATCTGAAACAAGCAAGTTCTTCGGTTATTACAAAGTTTTCATCGACTCCTCTGATAAAATTTAGAAGTTGGGCTGTATCACTCCTGTCAACACTCTCGTCCATAGTGATTGAAAAATACTTAAACTTTTTAAGACGTCCATCGAGTTGATTGGTTAAATTAGAAGAAATCGCTTCAATTCTTTTTGTGACCGTTCTACGTAACAGCCCTATACATTCGAAATCTTTTACCTTTTCTGGGCATAATACTTTTCCAATGCTAATTAAAACATCCTTTATAAATTCTCCTTCAGAAAAAGGTTTGTTACTTTTTGCTATTTTATAGGCAACAATGTGACCAGCTAACGTGGAGGATCGCTAGACACTTCTTTGATTTTTAAAAAACATTTTGCTGACTAGATAGTTTTCTTTTCAATTCCTCTGAATGAACTTTCTTGTCTTCATCTGTCATTTTATAGTACTTCGACCCAAGAATATGTTTTGAATTAAAGTGCCTAGCGAGATTATAATCTTTTAGTACAGCTACCGGTTCTTGGCAGATAAGACAAATAGGTTTTTGGTTATATTCCATAAAGAAGTACTTCCATGTCCACTCTTCTTAAAATACTCGACATTCCGAATCAATTTTTTCTCTCTATTTTCGATTGACATTAATGGGGGTATTTAAAATACACTTTATTATTTGAATTACACAAATAAAACTGTACGTTGGCAACTTTATAATTTTACTTCACGAAATTTACACTTTTACTGTTTGCTGGCCTTTTTATATTTGTTGCGCATGTTGTCTCGAATATTCAAGAATCTTCTAGATCTCACATATAATAGTTGTTGTTATGTTATACGTTCAGTTTTCTATATTAGTTGTTTTTGTTTCACGCTTTTTAAAATTCTTCTTGGAATATTGTATAAGAAAGTTGTTGTTGTTGTCTTGTGTGTACAATATTTCCTAGAAAATTACGCAGTTTGGTCACAATATAATATGAAAACATCGCATGTTTTTGCTAAAATTGTCAGTTTATATCTTTTTTTTAAAAACATAATGTAAATTTATTTTTTGGCCAAAATTTTTTAAAAGGTGATTAATTTTTTTTGAAAAACGCTCGGCGGGCCGGATGTGGACCGCAGGCCGTAGTTCGCGTATCACTGGTGTAGAAGGACTACGTCACCACAAATATTTATAAAAAATTATTGACTGAGAGTTTTATGTCTCTTGTATTTTTTATAAAAATATTTAGAATAACGCTTTTTTTTTTAAAAAATTAATGACCGATTTTTGATTTCTGATAGAATTCAAAATTATGAGAATTTTCTTTTTTTTTCCTACTCCATGTAATTTATTGTATCTGCAAAATATGAACTAACAATAAGTAAGCAATTCTTAAATATCTAAATAGTAAATTAAAAGACTAGGCATTGCCAGACAAAAAATAATAAACTAGTTTTCAAGTTTATCCATATATATTAGTAGTTCTCAATGGTCTCGTCTGAGGGCAATAGTGTCCTTCCTCTTCAATCGAGTGTGTCCACGATGTTGAAGGATACTTCGAGCAAGCGGATTTGGATGTGTTTCCAACTAATTTAAATATCTAGTTTTAACCGTCGGGACTTGAAGATCCTGGTGCATGTTGGAATTCTTAATGTACCAAGGAGCGGCAGGTATCATTCGAAAGATTTTGTTTTGCTGACGTTGAATCTTCCCAATATTGGAGGTGGAAGCAGTGCCTAATAGCTGAATCCCGTAACACCATATTGGTTTCAAAATTGTGTTGTATAATAAAAGTTTGCAATCAAGGCTGAGAACGGAGTTTCTGCCAATAAGCCAATGAATTGCTATTGTTTTCAGTTTCATCTGAGTTAACTTTGCCTCAACGTGATGTTTCCAAGTTAGTCGCCGATCCAAGTGAATACCTAAGTATTTAGCGTAGACGTGCTGGGGTGCCACTTGGTTGTTACGGATACGGATATGAAGACAAGATTCACTGCGCAAGGTGTACATATGTACACATTTCTGTTCATTAACCTTTATTACCCATTTTTTAGTCCATTCTTCCAGTTGTGTTATGTGGTCCTGAAGTTGTCGCAAAGCATATCTTGGGTCACTATGGGTGCTAAGAAAGGCGGTGTCATCTGTAAACGTTGATGTGAGTATTACACTATTTGTTGGCAAGTCTGCTGGGCCCAAAATGCTGCCTTGGGGTACTCCAGCTATAATTGGTTGGGGGCAACTTGTATAAACTCCATGTTTTATTATAAACTGGCGACCCATAACATATTTCTGCAGTAGATTGTGGATATTCACTGGTAAGTTTTGTTTTATTTTAAGCAAAAGGCCTTGATGCCTTATCTTGTCGAAGGCTTATGATATATCGATAAAAAGTGCCGAACAGTATTTCTTATCCGCAAATGCCTTTCTTATGACTTGTACAAGTCTGTGAGTTTGTTCGATGGTACTATGTTGTCTTCTGAATCCAAATTGCTGGTTTGGAATGCAATTATCCTCATTTAGAATCGGTGTCAACTTCACCATCAGCAGTTTCTCGAACAATTTGGATAATGTTCGTCATAGGCTTATGGGCCTATATGAGTCCACCTTGGACAGATCTTTTCCCGGCTTAGATATCATCCTTACCAGAGCAACTCTCCATGCCAGAGGGTAATATTAAAGTCGTAAAACGGCATTAAATAGGTAAAGCGTTATTCGTTTAGCAACGAGAGGCATCTCTAAAAGCATTTTGTTGCTTATTTTATCAAAGCCAGAAGCTTTCTTGGTTTTTAACTTTCCAATAAAGCTTAACAACTCCGGAAGTGTGAACCTTAATTGAATGGGTGGTCTAGCAATAACTGGTGGGAGTTCAGTTATATCAGCACATTCATTAGGAGAGAATACATTCCTCAAATAGCTTACGAAAAGATTACCTTTTTCATCAGCATATTTTGCCCAACTACCGCCTGGCCCGCAAAGGAGAATTTTCTTAAAAAGCATTTTGACTAAAGAAAATATCCTACAAAAAATTATATATTTTTTCGTTACGGTCGCTAACTTTTACTACTACTAATTAAAAACAAAAGAGTATAACTTGATCTTGCAACATATATATCATCATCATTATAGAAATTAAAATATTCATTTCATCAAGTTTCTTTTTCTTAATAAAAACTGACTTAAACGTTATTGCCAGGTTATCAATAAAGTTATATGATAATTAAACTGCATTATTAAAATTTGTTAATTCCAAAAGTTTGTTAATTCCATTTAAAGTTTCACGTGACCGGTGTAAACGTCTACTTTTTCTTATTGTGTGTGCATTGTGCAATAATTTTAATTTAAATTATAGGCCAATGATTTTTATTTTTTATTTCTTTTTATTTTAAATTATTTTAGTATGCAAATAGGGTCTTAATTTTCTTATACAGTTGTATATATATATATGCGTAATCTTAGTTTTGACTTTTAAACAAATGTTACGAAACAATATTTGATAACCCTTTTACAAACGCCACCAAACACCAAACAACTTTGAAACATTTTAATTTACTAAGATTTGATTAATTATTCATATTGAAAAGTGAAAATAAAATAACAAAAATAATGATCTATTTAGTATTTAAATAGACTTTTAAAGTTTAAAGTACGGGCAAAATTTAAATAAACAATACCAAGTCAGTAACGCTGCCATGCACGATTTTAATCACAAAAATTCGCAATTTTATTTGTTAAAATCTTCTATTCGGTGTTTTGGTTTTTTATTTCGCAATGTCAGTCAACAAGCCTTTTTTATAGCAGGCTAAGACCAGCCAGTCTAGTGATACACCGCGTCAATAAAACTTTTCATTTGTGGTGTCATGCACAATAATCGCTAACATTGACAATGGCAGGGTAAAGAAACAAGTTTTATCTTTATTCATATTAAAATAATTTTTATCATCTAAACTGTTAATGGGATAATCCATAACGAATAATAAAAGCTGTTTTAATTTTTTTTTTTTATAAAATGGGCCAGAAATACGATTGTGAACACTCCATTGGCTGGTCAATATAATATGTACATATAAATATCCACCACTATGAGTAATTTGCAGTTTAAAGGTTCTAGTTGTAATCTCGTTGTAAAATAGCAAAATGAGACTGGAGTTTATTCAACTCATCCCGTATTATAAATTTCATTCACTTGTTAAACACAATCATTAAGCATGCAGTTGTTCCCTGTTCACGAATTTCTGTTACTGTTGCAACAACAAATACGTATTAAATCTACGTGTCACTCACCCAACCATTCCGTTCTTTGATATCGTTGTCTCAATGGCCTTCAATATGACAATTTAGTCATTTTATTAAATAAAAATTAGCAAAAAAAAAAGAAAAAAGAAAAAGGTTGCAAAACGCTGTAAAGTTTATTCAACTTTTTCTCTCAACGAGAAAGGTAGCGAACGACTTCACGTCATCAGATTAATTGCATCATGCTTATGACTGCCGATATTTATTTTTTTGATAAGATTATCTTCAAGCAAGAACAGAAAATAGAAGAAGATAAAATTAAGATAAAGAAAAAAGACAAACAATTTTTTTTTTTTAACGAACAGGAAATGAATAAATGTTCTGTGGAATTGTGCAGAAATACGATCGCATTTTTATTTTGAGTATTTTAAAATGAAAATAATAGGAAAATAATTCAAACTTCAATTCCTATAATGAAGCTGTTGTTATTTATAAAAATGTTTCTCTTGCATATTTTCGATTTAATATGATTTAAGATCACGTCGAAGGGTTCAGGTGAAGTCTTATGGAAAATTTGATTTTCAATTTTGTTTTTACAGCGGGACACAAGGTAAAGTATTTAATTAATATGTTAAAATAAATATGCAAATAATATTAAAAATATTGCACCGCTTGGTGTACATTCTTCTATTATCTACGGGCCTATAAGTTTTATGTTTTTAAAATATAGAATTACAATTTACAATCTTATATATAAAACAAAAATACATAAAGCGAAAACGGCTGTAAAAATTATTATTTTTTTTATATAAAATATACCTTTATATATATATGTTTATAAATATGTTTTTTGCTTGTTTGACAGAACAGTGAAGCATAATAATCGTAGTAACAGCGTTGCCAGAAGCTTTGAGAAGAAAGTCATCATATGCCGAAAAAAAATCATATTTTATGGAAAAAAATCATCATTTTTTTAATACAAAGTTTTATTTAAAAATAACAATTAATATATATTAACATATGTATTTAAATTATTATTGTTTAAAGAATTTATGGCGAAACGTGTTTTTATGTTTATATGGTGACAAACCATAAATTTGCTGGCTTTGTCGTCATTGATCCAACAAAATCAGTGAAAATAAGCAAACTTAAATTTTTAATCACACATTCACTAACCAACAAATAGAAAACTTAGAAAAACACTCAACTGATTTCATTAAAACAATAACGGTGTGTATTTATATAAATAAATATTTACTTATTTGAAAAAGCTTAAAAAAAATTAGACTAAAAAGCACATGTCCTATGAAAAAGTTTTATGAAGAACTATTACTATAATGTATACAGGGTTTCATATTTTTAATAAATTCTTGGCCTATTTTTAAATAATAGCAGGAACCGTTTCTTATTGCTAAGTAATCTTTTGCATACAAGATACCTTTGAGAGTGCTGTTGTCTAATCTATTTCTATATTTCGTTTTGTTTAAATTGACTGTTGAGAATATTTGTTCGACATTTGCTGAAGAAATGGAAAGGCATATTAAGTTTTGAACAAATTTTGACAGCACCGGAAAAGCTGGAATGTTGTCAGCATGAGTTATTTTTAATCATTTAGTTAGTAGTTAGCTTTGAGCTAGAAATCTTTTGTTTAACAAAAACACCCAGATAGACTTCTTCGTTATGTAGAAAGAGACTTTTGTTTTCAAAATCAAGGGCGTTATTAAGACTCATGTTCATAATTTCTGTTTTTATAAAATTGTCTAAAATTTCTAAGTAAAGGCGTTGCAGTTCCTCATACATTCTATGTATTTCACAGGATGAGCTTTGGAAAATGTTGTAAATACTTTCAAAAATGGTTAATCGTTCATATAACTTGAGAACCCGTACAACTACAGACTCTAATGATAAGCACCTGTGAGGGGTGCAAAAATATTTTTGGTATTGCTAATTACGTTTTGGACTATTCGCAATGTAATTATTTACTTCAGGTGGAAGCTTAAGATAAGCATAAGAAGAGCAAAGCACAATTGAATGACAAATACATTTGACAACAAATAAATTAGGAATTTCATTCTTAAATAATCTGGCACCATCTGCTCCGAATCCTATTAAATTTTCTTTGTAGAGTATTTTGTGTTTTTTAAAATAACTTTTTATACAATTAAATATTGTTAAAGCTTCACCACTCTCCTCTTCAATTAAGCCAGAAAATAAGTCTTGTACTCTATAATTTATAGTTCGCGGATTACTCAACAAAGTGATTTTTTATTGCTTATGTCAGTAGACTCATCTACACATAAGGAAAATTTCTACTGATTCAGTATATTGCAAACGAATTAAAATTGGGTCCGGCCTAAAACGGTTTTAATAAGGCACATAGTTTTTGTTCTCCCACATGCAAGATTAGGTGTTATTTTTAAATCAAAAATGGAGGATTTTAGAATTAAAGTTAAGTGATCCATACACAAAAACGTAAGGTTGTGTTCTTCAATAAACGCAGTTAATTGGAGTTCTAAGTTTTTTACACTCCTCATCTCATCTGAAGGTAAAAATTGTGATTCAATTTTTGTTTGGCTGCAACTTAGACAATTCGCTCTGCTTATGTGCTTTTGGGTTGATTGGTGTTTTACTAGATCCGCTCTGCCAAGAATCGAATTGCATATTGTACCAAAAATTTCATCCTCACCCGATAAACTTGTTTCTATTGTTAAACTTAACTTCGCTATGTAGTACAATTACAATGAAAGTACTACACACTTGAAATAAAAAAATCAATTTATATAAATCAGAAATCACAATTTAAGAAAGAAAATCATCAAATCATATTTTAGTTCAAAAATCATCAAAAATATGATAAAATATAAATTTTGGCAACCCTGCGTAGTAAGCTGCTAGCGATCCAGTGGGTAAAAAAGTCTGAATCTTATTTTTTCTTTTCCATATTTTTAATGAGCCTTAAACTTCCTATCCAGAAAAATTGTTTTATATTGTATCGCTTGGATACTAACGTAGTAACTCTTTGGAATTTTGTACAAAAAGTTCTCTTAACGATTTTCATAATGGAATAATAAACTGGCTGGATTGAGTGGGAGTCGTTTTTAACATTTAAAGTAAAATATTATTATCGTGCACCTAAAAAGCTATAACACGCTTATGGAGATTCGACATTTTGTGCAAGTGGCTCTGCATAATCCACTGATTGCACTGCCACCAGGCTGTAGAAAGGGGAATATTGTGGTGACAAACCAAAATCTTTCAAAATCAAATAATTGCTAGAATTGAAATTTAATTTTCTTTACTATTCAAAGCATTTGCCTCCAGGTTTGGCTGCTGCGATTGATGTTGAGACTTTCCAACTCCTGTCCAGAACACATGTCTAGCATGCTCACGGGATCTGGGAACATTTCACCAGGTAGGTGTTATTAAAGGTGAAATGAACCCAGCCACCATAGAACCATAAACGGATATGGGGCCGCGAAACCACAACCACCAATAAATAAAGTGGAGTTTCCAGTTGTACCCCTGCTGACTTCAGGGGACTGGGCTCTCCCTTTTTCCCCCAGTTGCACAGGTGTAAGTTGTTGCTATCTCCAAAGACCATATACATGTGCCCCCAAGGGTTGTTGAGCCGATTTATATATCCATTGTCACTTATCACACCGCTACAACTGCTAGAATCCAGCCCAGTAGCACCATTAATAACCTTGGCCGTGGATGAATTTGAATGTCGTATAGCTGAAGTTAAGGAGTAAACCACATACAATAGGCAAAATCTGAATGCACAATAAAAAAATTATCAAAGGATAAATAACCTGTTCTCAGAATTAACTTCAAACAGAATTTTCACGATAAGATGCACCTGGCTGTAAGCCCTAATTAGATGGTGGTCAAACCACTGGCAAGCAACGTCATTCACGCCCTAGGAAGCTGAGGACTAATTCTAGCAGCAGGTCATTCCTAGTTGCAATTTCAGCGGTTCCAAAGCAGAGTTGCAAACCACTACTCCTTGCTGAAGAGCTGGAGACTATCCAACTCCTGGTCCAGAACACATGACTAGCCTGCTCACTGGATCCGGATCATTCACCCATTGGTGTTATGAAAGGCGAGCTGATCCTGGCCCACTAAATCAAATTCATGCGGGGGCCGCAAAACCACAACCACCACGATACTGCCGAAGGGCCAACCTCAATAAACAGTCAGAGAAACAGCTAAAAGGCTAAAGAGACAATTAGCGGAACTCTGGGCTTACTAAATCCCGTGGAAATAACGTGGAGCTTCCAGTTAACACCCTGCTTATCTTCAGGGGACTGGAATCCCTAATGCCGCCAGCAGCACAAGTCTAGATGGTTAAGTAACCCATAAAGACTGATAAATGTGCCCCTGAAAGAGATTTCAAACAGAATAATAAATACTATAAATTTTCGGATGAAAAGGAAATAAAGTGTTTGTGGTCATCAGGCAAAAATCGTTGTTTTGTTAACGTACATAGTACGTTATGGTAACGTACTATTGTTTTGAAAACCAGTACGATATGATAACGTACTGTTTTTTTTTGTTTTTCGCACCCTGTATGTGATACTTAGGATAGCGAAGCTAACCGAATGCTATATTGGCGATGTATTTAATCAACTTAAAACAATTTCTTTAATCTTTCTAATTTTTATTTTGTTTCTGCATCGTGAGGAAGGAAAATGTTTTTTCAAACTGTTGATTTAAAAACTAAAATAAATAATTTTTGAAAAGACCTTGGATATGCATGAGTGCAGAGTGGCAATGGAGTTTAATACTAAAATGTGAAGGATTAATGGAGGAGCCCATACTCTAATAGCGTTCTTTTCTAGATTATGTTCATGGCCAATAGCAATTTATATGAATTTTAGGTATTTTTTTTTTAACTTTAAAACAACACGCAAAGGATTTGTGGAATTTTGCAAAATTCTTAAAACTCATTTCTAAAGTGTATAACGATTTGACCCACATTTAAGTTTGCAACGTTAGAGCTGAAGTAATAAATCAATATACATTAGAGTAGAGATTAAAAAGGGTTGCGTTTCAATCTGCTATTAAATATCCAATTTCAAAGCGAGACATACACACAAAATTTCCATAAAATATTCACTACCTTTGTTCGTTTGAAAAAGGAAACTTAACCTGATTCCCATCACCGTTCAAAAAAAAAAAAAAAAAACAGAAACACAGATAAGATTCTTGGAATTTGCTTAATAGATTTGATGAAGGTATTTAAATGGCTTTTTAGGTCACTATGTTTAATTCCAATAATAATTTAATGATATTGAATTAATGTTAAACGAATAATAAACAAAAAAAGCGCCAAGAACCGTTAGTATTTTTTTATATGTTTAATTTTTTTTTTATTTTATAACGTCTAAACTTTTAGGAAGAGAGGATATACAAGCAAAAATAGCAAAATATTGAAAAATATAAATATTCACCAAAGAAGTTAAACTAGAAAACAAAAAATAAAAACTTTTTTTTTTTGTTTTATTTTTAGTTTGTTGGTCAAACCTTACAGTTGTTAAAGGAGAGAGAAACGTATCGCAAACAACTTTGGCGTCACTCCTTTATAAATCCAACATTTTGAAAATTCGATTTTTTTTATTTTCTTAAAAAAAATACAAATAACTAAAATGAATAACTCTAAGTTTATTGTTGCCAGCAATTTTTTCAAAAATATATTTGAAATATGAACACAAAAACTTTACTGTTTAAATAACTGCATCTCAATTCTTTAGATTAACAATAATAAAATAAAAAAGTTTTTGTTCATTTCCTATGACACTCTGTAATTTGGCAGCATAAGCAAATATTAATATTTTGTTGAATGATTGATTTGTGTTAATTTAATTTAATTTATTTACTTTTGTTGGAGTACTTACACTCATAAAAGTTAACACGATGGCGTAGGTGACTGAGTAAATGAGCGAATGACAATAGGCGTATTGTTTCCAATAATCTTTTGTTGACCAATTTCTATTATTGTTAAATTTGGGGAGCTAGCAAAGTGGAAGCACTTTATAAATTTCAATACAAATAAACAGTTGCAGTTAATTAACGAATCGTTTCACTGCCCATTATGTAAGTTTTGTACTCTTTGTAACGTTTTACAGTGGTTTGAAAACGTTTTATTTTGGCAATATTTCGGTAGCTCCTGAACCACTTGAGATATCCTGATGAAATGTCACAGAGGCCAATGGTGAAGGGGGGCTTCTGGGTACGTCCCAAACTTTGGGTATTTTGGGCCTAAAATTTTTTGGAAAATACCATAGAAAGTTTTTTATTACTCAAATGTTAAGAGTTGTTTAATTTAAGTAGAATTTTAAAATATCCGCCAAAAAAATATCTACCAATATCATAAAAGGATAATCCAAATATTTTATTCTTAATACTTGAGTAATAAATAAACTTTTTATGGCATTTCCAACAAATCTTAGGCACAAGGTACTTTACTTTGCGGGCACACACCTTCTCAATGTAAGCTGATCGTCCGTAATATTACTCAGAAATGCCTCTGCTTGATCTCTGTCAAATTTCATCAGGATATCTTAAGTGTCATGGGCTGTCGAATTATTTTCAAAATATAACGTTTTCAAACCACTGTGCGTTTGTTAGCGCCATTTTGGTTTGTTTGTAAGAAATAGAAACAAAGAAACTTACTGTAACCTAAACTAAATGCCAATTATGTATTCGTATAGAAATAAGATGAATGGTTAGTGGCAATAAAATTTTGCAATGTTCAAGCTATTTAAAGACTTGACTTTTAAATTCGAAACCTTATTCACTCTTTTTTATTTAATGGCTCTTATCGTTAAAAAAAATACGTCAAATTATACTTATCACATAAAAACTAATGAACAATTCTCATAACGTTTATTATTAGAAGCCTAGTTCAATTTTTGAAAACCTCACTTCTTGTATATATTCTGATATTAGCTATCAGCTGGACTTCCCAATAGTTATACCGTTATATTGACATAAGCAGATGCTATTTTCAGAAGAGTATAGCCAACAAGAATACAAGCACAACAGCTGTTAACTGCCGCAATTATAATATTGAATTGTAATATTGAATAGTCAGCTTGGTAGGAAAACACACACTATACATCAAATTTCCTCAGTTGATGGTACCCAATTGACAACTAAAAGAGAAAAAGCTATATGTTTGATTCGTTATTTAATTGACTCAATTGATGAAATGAGAAACCAAATCCCTTGTTTTGTTAATGATAGCATTAATAGTTTCAGGACTCTAATACCACATGAATTCAATTTTCAAATAACAGGAGTTACAAAAACTTTTGTAGAAGAGATTATAAATAGTATGCCGGCAAATAAAAGTACAGGCTATGATAAAATAACACTAAAAATGGTTTTACGCAGGAAATCGAAAATGGCAAAAATTATAACTAATTTGTATGATAAAATTATTGGTCAGAGCAGATATCCTGATGTTCTAAAAACTCATAAAATTATACGGATTCCAAAAGGTGTTGGATCGAATATTTTAAATATATTTAGACCGGTATCTGTTTTACCAATTATTGGAAAAATAATAGAAAAAATAATATTTTGTCAGCTATCTGAATATCTGGAAACGAACAATAATTTATTTAAAAGACAATTTGGATTCAGAAAAGGTTCAGGTACTGAGGAGATTTTAGTAGTAGGATCCTTATTTAAATACCTGTTGTCTTCAATGCAAAACAACAGGTATTTAAATAAGGATCCTACTACTAAACTACAAAAAACAAACAATGTTTTAGTTGATGAACTTTTTAAAAAAGATATCATTTCAGTAATGAAGAGAAATAGACTTAAGACTAGTGTATCAAATTCTCCAAAGCTGTATGGAGTACCTAAGATCCATAAACAGAATTTTCCTTTAAGGCCTATTTGCTCTTGCATTAATTCCCCGGCCTATGGACTGTGCAAGTATATAACGAATATTCTTAAGGTGATAACAGGACAATCAATATATAATATTAAAAATTCATTGGAATTTAAGGATAAAACCAAGAGAATTAATATACAAGATAATGATAGATTGTTTTCATTTGATGTAGTTTCACTTTTTCCAAGTATTCCTGTAGGTTTAGCTTTAAGTATTATAGAGGAAAAATGGCAGGTAATAGAACAAAATACGAATATTGAGAAGGAATTATTTTTACGTATTCTTAAGTTTTGCATTGAAGACAATAGGTATTTTCAATTTGATAATAGGATATATCAACAGAAGGAGGGCCTCCCTATGGGCTCTCCAGCATCTCCAATTATAGCTGATATTGTGATGGAGGAATTACTAAATTCATGTATTAGTAAAATGCATATTAAACCGAAGATTATCACAAAATATGTGGATGATTTATTTTGTATAACTTCGGAAGATGCAGTGGATGATATTTTGTCAGAATTGAATAGTTTTCATCCGGATATTAAATTTACGATTGAAAGAGATTTAGAATCTAAACTTCCATATTTAGATATATTGATAATAAGGAAGAGAAATAAGTTAGTATTTGATTGGTATAAGAAACCAACATCTTCTGGAAGAATCATTAATTTTTATTCAAAACATCCAAGAAAAATGATAATTAACACAGCAAAAAATATGATAGACAGAATATTGACTATAAGTGATAGAGAATTTCATTTAAAGAATAAGGATACAATAAGAGATTTACTTAATGACAATGATTTTCCAGTAGAATTAACTAACAGATTAATTAGACAATATGGTAGTTATAGACATAATTTAGGAAATACTACGGCAGAACCAAGAAATTATAAATCATTAACTTATATTCCTCGAATATAAGAAAGATTAAGAATGTGTAAAATATATGACACAGATAAATATATAATTGCACACAAAACATATAACACATTAAGTAAATTATTTAGCAGTATGAAGGATAAATTAGGGAAAATTGAGATATCTGATGTAGTATACAGGATACCATGTGGAGGAAATGACCAGGTGAACTGTGACAAAGTTTATATTGGGACAACAAAGAACAAACTTAAAACAAGATTAGCTGGTCACAGGTGTGACCAAAAATATAGGAATATTTCAACACAGAAGACATCCTTATCTTCACATTGTAAGAAATATAATCATTATCCAAAGTTTGATGAAACATCAGTATTAGATATAGAAAAAAACTACAAGAGACGTTATATGTTAGAAATGTTAGACATTGTTAATGTACCAAATGTAAGGAGAATAAATTTCAAAACAGACACAGACAATTTAGCGCAGAATTATAGGTACTTAATTCAAAAGACACATAATTTGTTATAATTATTTCATAGGAAAAATTTGTTATTTAATTTCCGTTTCTTTGTTTTTGTATGTTTAAATATTTGAAAATTTAATTTTTGTATGTTTGTATGTATGAAGAAAATTATTTTATGTTTTGTCAAATGTTTTCAAAAAAAATTTTTTTTTCAAATTGTTATAATTTTTTGTTTTTGTTAAATATAAAAAATAATTTCCTGAAGCAGCTTTCCAAAGGAAAGCGAAATATCGAGAAAAATAAAATCGTTAAATTATTTAAAAGACCGTTAAAAGATTAGTTCATATTTAATTTAATTTAAAAAAAGGTCGAATAAAAATAAAAGTAATAAGTAATTAAAAATAAAATATCAAAAGCCATTGGTGCTTTATATAAATTTAAACGCAAATTAAATCAGAAGATAAAGATGCTTATTTATAACAGCTTAATTCATAGTCATTACAACTACCTGCCCATTATTTATGCCCATAGAAATACAATTCATTTAAAATCTTTACAATACTCTCAGAACAAGGCTTTAAAGTTAGTATTTAATCTTCCATTAAGATATCATACGTTAAAATTATTTAAATATCATGCGATTTCTACATTACTAATTTTAGGTCTATATAAAATGCAACTTCATTAGTTTGTATTTAAATCCATTAGAAATATGCGAAATTATTCTATTCGATTTTTGCAAAATTTGGAGGTTTCCCATAGTTTAATCAGGCAAAGCAATAATTTATCTATAATAAGATGTCTTGAATTAACGAAGCAATGCATTTTTTATGCAGGTCCTACTGAATACAATAAATTACCAATCCATTTGAAATCAATAATTATTTTTTCTCTATTCAAAAAACAACTTAAAATAACATAACATAAGGAAAAAAAACAAAAAAAAAATTTTTTTTTAAATTTGATTGGGTTTTATAAAATTGTATATAGTTGCCAGAATGCCTCTTTTATGCCAGTTTTGGTGCTGAGGCTTTATATGTATTTTGTGTAAGAATATTATTTTGAACAAAAAAAAAAAAAACATTTGAAACTAGATCAATGTTCAAGAGTTGATATAATATATATTAATTATATAATATATTTTTTTAAAATATATTTTTTATAACTAACTTTTTTATAACTACAAGTTGTTAATCCTTTTGATCCTCAGAAAATTTCAGAAATACACATAAAACTTCGCATATGGTAAAAGTAGCAGCTGTGTTGTTAAAGAGCTTTTTTTAATACGCGCAAATAAAAAAAAATAAAACTAAACCAATTTTACATCATCGGCATCTATATCGGCATCATTTGCCTTGGTTTTGGATTTTCTCTGTCTTCGACATCATTTAGGCCGTCACCATTAAAATCATTGCATAAACAGCCGCAGTAACAAACAGCTTGATTGCCGTTTTACATTCATTTCATATTTTTTGCGAAGCAACACCTTAATTAAAGAAAGGAACATCTTAAGTTGATTTTTCAGTTGTAATCTTTCGCAAAAGATACGTTTCGTCAGACAGCAAAAAAAACAAAAAAAAAAACAAAAACAAAACAAAATTGGGTGCTAAAAAATAAAGTAAAAAATAATTTAAAAATTATGTTGTCATAAATAAATCGTTTTTATGAGGGTAAACATTTCCTAAGGGATTAATTTGAGATTTTATGTAAATTTCTTAAATTTATTGAATTGAATTTTTTACTTAAAAAATTGCTAAATAAAGTATAAGTTTAACAAAAACAGGGAAAAGGAAAAGAATTTTAGATAAAGAAGGTATTTTTGTAAGACTAATATTGAATCATACTGCATTTGATTTTACGCTAAACACTCAAATCTCAGGACTATAACAACTGGTTAAGTAATAACGTTCAGCAATATCGGTTTTTCTATGCCAAAAATATTTATGAAATTTTCGCCCATTAGTTATCACAAATAAGAAGCTTTAAACTTCATCTGAATTCTCTTAGCTTCTTTATTTTGACGGCAAGCTAAAGTTTTATCCAATATGTCACATATATGGGAGAGTGCGATGTGAGTTTACATGGAACGGTTTTAGTGCTTTACTGACGTATGCGATTAAAAAGCATATCTGTACGCCAAAAAAATTTTAGGCAACGAAATTAGATTCATCAAATATTCATTAGGGTGATGCAGCATTTTCTGGTAAATTAAAATTTTTTTTTTAAATCGGCCTTTACTTTAATCAAATTTATGCGATATTTATGCAAAATGAGCTCTTATTCAAACAATAAAAAAATTTGCATGCAAACTGCCACATATGAAATTCCCACAAACAAATAATAAATACACGCTTTTTAAAAATTTGTTTCCTAAATTTCTTTTTACAAAATGTTTGTTTTTCGAAAAAAAACAAAGAAGAAAATTTAGTTTTTATGTAATAAATTCATGATTTTTTAAATACAATTTGCAGATTTCAAATGTGAGCAAATATGGTTTTTAAAAGATTTTTTAACAGCCTAAAGAATTTGAACTAAAAAAGTTTATAAAAGAAAGTAAACAATTATATTTGTGTTAATAAGAAACTAAAAAGTAAGGCGTTCTGTAATAAAAAAAAAATATGCAATCACATAAGCATACGAGTATGTCGTTAGTGTGTTTGCTTGTTTGTATGTGTGGCATTGATGTTGGTTTTACAGCTGATGTCAGGTGATTAGAAATAAATACAAAGAACCAAGAATCGAAGTAATTATTATGTTAACAAATGTATAATTAGTAATTAGTCGTATGTCGTATAGCATGCTGTGTCGAATGTGCTTAATTTATCCGCTACCAACTTCTCGAGTACTCACACATTTCTACAATTCTAAAACTAAAATTGCAATAGACATCCAATGTTTTTAAAAATTGCTGTTGAAATAATACAAAAAAACAAAAACAGTAAATCAGAGGTAATTTTTAAAATTAAAATGAAATATTGCATTAAAATTTCTAATTTTTGCTTATATAATTAATTTTTTTTCGGACGACCAGCACTCAGGCGATAACCCCTACATATGCAAAGCATTGTGCCAGAACTAGGAAATTAGGTTACGGGAAGGAGGAAAGAGGGATTAGTGTCTGTGGATATTCAGTTTGAATTTTCCCAGATTAAAAGTGACAAGAAAAACCTCCGGAGGGATCTTATTCCACATACGGACTGTTCTGCTAAAAAACGAATTTTCCCTGTAATGCATAGTGCGATTTACTGGCCAATCAACTACAAATGGCTGCGCTCTCAACGAAAAACGTGTTAAACACGAAAACGTGTGAGTATAGGGAACAAGGTCCCTAATTTCATTAGAGCACTTTCCATTGTAGTAACGATAGAACAGTGAAATACACCCCACATTGCATCGATGCTCTTGAGAATCAATAGAGTTGGATACCCTACCGTCCCCAATTAGCCTCTTGGCCCTCTAATGTACGCGGTAACTTTAAAGTAGACTTTGGAACGCCGGCCCATACATGAGGGTTGTATTCCATTTTCGGACGGATATAGGTTGTATAGATAGTACGGAGATCGGACCCCCCGGGGAGTAGCAACAACTTAGACCTGTGCAACTGGGGGAAAAAGGGAGCCCAGTCCCCTGAAGTCAGCAGGGGTACAACTAGAAACTCCACTTTATTTTCACGGGAATCAGAAAGCTCGCAGAGTTCCGTTATTTGTTTCTTTAGACATTTAACTGTTCTCTGACTGATTATTGAGGTTGGCCCCTATATGGGAGTATCGTGGTGGTTGTGGTGTTGCGGCCCCATATCAGGTCTATTGTTTAATATGGTGGCCAGGATCATTTCGCCGTTAATCACACGCTAGGTGAATGATCGAGTTCAGTGAGCATGTTAACCATGTGTTCTGGACAGGAGTTGGAAAGTCTCCAACTCTTAAGCAAGGAGTGATGATTTGCAGTCCTGCTCTGGAATCATCAAAGTTGCAACTAGAAAGTTCTGTTGCATAGAATTATAGCTTCGGCTTCCTAGGACGAGCATGACGTTCCAAATTATGCAGTGGTTTGGTTCACCAGCTGATTAAGGCTTCATGGCCAGGCGCAGATGTAAATCTAATCACACAGTAGGGAGATCGGATGGAGTGAAGTATCTTTTACACCGTTTTAGAAAACCGAGGCACTTGAAAGCTTCTTTAGAAATCTGAAAAATGTGTTTAGTCCATCGAACATCACACTGAATTTTCCGTAATATCTATATCACCCATAGTAACAGATGCAGCACCACTACCGAACGCAGATATATGCGTTAGCATGCAACATTGCGTATTACGAGCATTACAATCTACTCTATTCACACGACCCCATGCCAAGATTGTCGCGATATCGTGATTAAGGGTATCATTCATGTTCTGCCTTTTGGAACTAATTTCCAAATGGCCTGATCTTTTACGAAATGAATACAAGTGACAAATGGCGCTGTCATCGGCAAAAGAATATATAGGGTTGAAAGTTCGACAAAGAAGGTCGTAGGAGAAAGAACGGAGCCCTGCGGTACCCCTGAATTAATCATGAACTTGTCTGATAAAATCCCATCTATAACAACTCGTATAGTGCGATTTCTAAAAAAACTAGATATAAATCTAGATAAATTATAACCGACACCAAAAGCGGCAAGTTTTGATAGAAGTGCATTATGCCCGCTCTATCGAATGCTTTGGAAATATCTAGAGCCACCACCTTACTTTCTCCGAAGTTAAGAATGGAATTACACCACTGCTCAGACAGAAGGGCTAGCAAGTCACCCGTAGAGCGCCCCTTATGGAAACCATACTGTCGATCACTAAGTAAGCTCTTGGACTCTAAGTACCTCACAAGATGAAAATTGATCATACTTTCAAACACTTTAGAAAGTGCAGAGCAAATTGCAATTGGGAGGTAATTTTCAGGGTTGGTAGCTTCCCTCTTTTTGGGGATTGGCGTTACATTAGCAACCTTCCAGCACTTCGGAAATCGCCCGACTTGATACATTGTGCTGAAAAGGGCTGGTAATTTATAATTTACTAGACAAGATAAGCGGCACTGCAATAACAATATGAACATTCCGCATTCCTGTTTAGTTGTTAATTGCTGTAACTTTGTACATGTTCATGCATTTTGTTTTGCTGCTGTCAGTCACTATTAAGCAGCAGTAGTAGTTCCTTCTTAAATGCCTAAAATGTAAAACTATCAGTGGCAATATTTATTTCACTCGCTAATGATAGTCTTGATATTCTTGTAGCTTTTCTTATTGTTGTTGTTGTTATTGTTGTCATTTTCATTGTTATTTTTGCTGCTGTTTTTTTTAAGAATCATTTTAATGGCGATGATCACTTAAGCGGATTTAAATGTTATGAATGTTGTAGGTTTTATGCTGTGGTTTAGGTCACTGCTTTTAATAGTTATGCTTTCTGCTCTTGACCAAAGACGGTGTGGTTACGATGGCCCACTATCAGAAAATACAAAACGACCGGTGCTAGCATTAGCATTACAGTATTTTAACTGCTGCTGTTAACTTCTGCTGCCACTATTTTTTTTTTTGTTGTATTATTTTTTCCATTTCGTTTTAGCGTTCATTGACTTAACGCACTACTAACTTAGTGCCACAGTCACCGAGTTCTCTTCATTTTTTTATTTTTTTTTTGTTTTTTTTTTGGTTTTCTTATTTCCAACACAGAAATAATTTTAAATATTAAAACGTTTTTTCTTTAGTTTGTGTTTTATTTTTTGCTTTCAACTGATTAAATATGATGAATTCTCGAAATTAACATGTAATTTTTTCTTTTTTTTTGGATTTTAGTTTTATATTTCGTACAAATATGAATTTTAGATTGTTTTTATTGAAACGTTTAAATGCCTCGGCCTTGTATTGGACAATAAACCTGACTTTTGTCATTACATAAACTATGTTACCGTTAGAATCCCTAAGTCTCATTTTCTTCGTTCAAAAGACGCTTTAAAATATCATTAGCTAAGTCTTTGCTAATGCCTTGTATTAACTATTATCTGAAAGTTTGTTCTAACACTATAATGTATTGAATGTATTAGGTCCATCATAAAAAAATGCATCCGCATCAATAGCCGAATTGATGAATGCAAACGAACTTGGAGGCTCATACCATTTTTTAATAAGACTTTAAGATTTTGAACTTTGTGCTCTTCTTTGCTCTAATATATATATATATATTATTCAATACTCCTTGCTAAAATAATATTCGGGGCATTTTTAAAAACGTCGTATATCGTGTATTGGCGAAAGCTGCTATAGATATTGTAATTATACGGATGCTATAGATATTATTATTATACAGATATTATTAAAGCTGCTTCGTTTGCTTTCATCTAAGCAATTTTATAAATTATTAAAAAAAGTGGGGGGAAAATCATATAAAAGTATACCCTTTCATCTTGCTTAACTTTCTTACAGCAAAGTCACCCTTTCAATTTGGCAGCCAAACTGCATACATTTCAAATCTGAAAATATCACACAAGTCATTACGCTTTAGAAAGCAACTTCCCTTAAAGCTGGGATCATAAAGAAATATAATAAAACAACAGAAAATAAAAGATGTATTGTAGTATATTATAATCACTTAATTTCTTCGTAGGCCTATTAAAGAAATTTCACCAACAAAAATTAAAAAAAAATAATATAAAATAAATTATCAATCAAAAAATCTTATTAACACACAAAAAAAGATATAAAAAAGAATGAAAATTAAAAAAAAAAAGCAAAAACAGAAGCCTAAAAAATCAATAAAACTTTCTAAAGTATAAAATAAACTGTAAAAGTTAAAAATATAAACTCTATGCTTCACAAAAAAATACATATTTTAAGCCAACATACAGACAGTCCAATTTTAATGAATAAAAAAGAAGTTTCACACTATGCTAAAGGCGTTTACAATTCTGAGCTTCTCAAAACTACTTACAACAACTACTTATGTAAAATGAACAACCAACAGACATATGGACAGCCAGCAAACGAAAAAAAAGCAAATTAACAGGGTGTCGCAATAATTGATGTTACAATTTCAAAACACTATCTGCAGCCATCATTTAAATGTTTTTTTTTCTCTTTTTTGTGCAATTTAATTTAATTTTTTAAAACTGAGAAATTTCTTAAAGCACTGTGCGGGTATATAGAGATTTAATATTTAACTAAATTAATCTTCAAAAATATATATGTCAATTTTAATACTTTAAGCTATTTTCCGGCAGAAAAAAATCTATTCCACATAAGCAACATTCGAAGGTTTTTATTAATAATTTTATAGCTAAGATACTACTCGGAACATTGCTTTGCTTTGTATAACTAACAATGAGTTTCACAATCAGAATATGTTACTGCCTTGTTTACTTATTTTAAACACAATTGAAGAAATTGGAAAAGCATTGAAAGCTTAGTTGAAGAGGTTTTAGAACATGAGAAAATATGTACGAGAAATTATAAATTGAACTTCAATCTAACGTTGCCCCAGTTAGATGCCCTCAAGGAAGATTCGCAACTGCATTTAGATATCATATCTATGAAAGCAACATAAATCAGAGCACCATGCATAACGCTGTCTAGCGCCTGGCATTAACACAGAAATGTTATATCCAAAAAGAGCTTTAGAGCAAAAGAACAAGGACCAAACTTGCCCCTTCTGAATAGAGGTTGTATCGATCAATGTAGGACGCCCTAACTGGAATACGATTTTCTTCAGAACAGGATATCAGAAGTTGCCTTGTTTCAATCTTTGCCTTAAAGCCGGAGCAGTTCAGAAAGCTGGACAAAAGTAGTGCCTAACAAGCAACCAATGTCACTACCTAAAGTGCTGTCAAAAGCAATCAAGCATTTTTTACCGCTCATTTGCAAGCCAATTAAATATATTAAAACAAAAAGAAAAACTGTTAACATAAAAGTCCATTAAATAAGCCCTACATTTTTGTAGCCAAAAACAAAACGACAAAAGTTTTAATTAAATATTTCAACACTGCAAAAAAAATTTAACTAAAATAAATAATATTTGTTAAGCACTTAAAAACCTTTTCAGACACTCCAGTTACAGCATAAATATTGACTCAAATTAAGCCACATAAATACATAAAAGGCAAATAACACAAATTACTTGAACATTTCTTTTTTTTCTGTTTTTTTTGTTTTTTTTTTTTGTTTTTTTTGCTTTTTTAATAAAGAACTTTAATGCTCGTTCGGTTTTCTCTCCTTCATTAAACAGAAAAAGAAAAAATTGTATTAAAAGAATAAATAAAAAATAAGAAAAAGAAATTATCAACATAAAATTTCACCCAAAAAGTAGATCAGCTGAAAGTTCATTCATTCGTTTAAGTAGATAAATTACGAGTATATAAATAATATATATATATACCTTTCTTTACCTTTTTTTGTTTTCTTATTTATTGTTGTTGCATGCAAATTCTATATACAATAAATAAGAAAATAAAAAAGGTAAAGCATCATCTTAAGTTTTGATCCAGAGTCTTACTAAGATTATGTCTGAGCAAACGCTACCACAGAAAAAAGTTGCTGAAATGGGTGCAGAAGGGCTACAAAAAAAATATATTTTCACTTTGTATCTTAGTTAAGACAATATGTGTGTGCAATTATTTCCTTCTCACTGTATTATCATAATAGACGGCGTGTCATTTGATTAAAGGCAGATGCTATTTTTGTTGTATTCAATAAAATTAAATCCGCTTAAAAATCAATTTCTTTCTCTGATTTAAAAGAGGCAGTGAAAAGCAGAAAGCATATTAGAAGAATGAGTGTCAGGAAGCTGAATAAACCTCCTACAAATATCGAACTTAAATAGATGAGAAGACGACTCAAGAAGTGCCATCGGAGCCAGTGCTATTAAAAAACGCCCTTCAATAATTAATAATTTAAGGTAAAATAGTGGACAACAACGGAACTAGCTAAGCTGCCCATCTTTAATCTATTCAGTCTTTAAACTATAAAGAGTTGAGACGATAGGTATTAACAAAAGCGAAGGCCTTTTACGGTAATAAGCATAGAAAATAATAAGTTGAAAAGCATAGAGACAGAGCGAGAAATCGGTAGACTTCCAAATGTATGTTGCCATAGATCCTTGTTCTACCAAACATAAAAACATCTTTTGAAATTAATTCAAGATGCATAGAAAACTTGAGCACGCACGTGAACTTCAATAATAAAAGATCTGCAGTTTGACAAGTAATAAAACGGGCTTTAAAATTCAGGCTTCTAACGTTAAAAACTCTGCTCGTTTTCTCTTTTTCTTTTCATTTTGCCGAACTTAATTAGTGGACAAACGTTGTCCACGTTGAACTTTGAAGCGCTTAAATGATCAGACAATATTCTGATATTTTCACCTTAAAATCGCAAACTTTTTATGTTTCCGTTTTCGTTTTTATAGCAGCAGCAATAACATCAACAACAGCTGCAGCAGCAGAAATAACACACAATCCACTTAATTTGTTGACTTGCTAAAGCAGAAAAAACAAAACAAAACCAAGCAAAGTAAAACAAAACAAAACAAAACAAAAAAACTGAACAACAATAATAAGTAAATATTAAATGTAAACAACAAGAAAACAACAAAAAAAACTAAAAAACGAGTGAGAAAAAAGTTACAACAGCAACAAAACCATCTCAGGATGAACGAAACAATAAAGAAAAGTAAATAAACAAATGCAAAAACAAAAAACAAACAACAAAAACAAAAAACAGCAAAATTGTCAAATGTATGCCAAATTGAGTGCATTGAACCCAAGTGTAGCATAAACAAAACACAAACGCACACATACCCACATACAGCCATCAACATGCAACTGCACCAATGCACACATCGCGGCACACATTCATAAATAAAATAAACATACAATTGCAGTAAAACTTTTATTTTTGTTGTTTTTCTCAGTCTCATTCCAAATGTATGTGCAACACAATTTTAGTTTTAAGCAAATCTATAAAGCCAGTCCCAACAGTCGTTTAAAACAACAACAATTTCAAAACACCTTATTTATGTACAAGTCATTCTCAAGTCCTTCGCAAATGTTGCAAATGGAAATTCCTTCCATCCTTTTTCATATGTAACTTTGCTTATCTGAAGTACATAAATCAAGTAATTAAAGGCATGGCAAGCCATAGAATAAAATTATATTTACAAAACGATGCAGAGAGACATGTTTTTTCTTTTACAGATAAGACAAAATTAATCATGTTCTGTTTTGAATTTCTTGTCTTCCTTCTTAATAAAGAGTCGAACATTTCCCGTTGCTGAGTTCCATTCAAGTTTCGAAATAAGTTTTATCTTTAGGGATTTCTTGCTATCAACTGGCAGTCGGAACTGTTTCCGAATAAATTTAGACCACAATTGTTTTAGTCATTTTACAATGAGTTCGATGCAATCAAAATTAAGTTGGACGAATATTGCTCTCTTCTGATTTCTCATGCTTTTCATTTCATTCTGCATGCCCAAAGCGTGCATTTAGATAATTTTTCAGACTGACTTTGCATAAAAATTAAATCGATATAATTGCTTGCAAGCAACCACAACAACAACAACAACAACAGCATTTAAATTGCAAAAAAAAAAAATAAACACATAGCTTAAGATAAGATTTCCTTTTTGCATTTTTGTTATTTTTTGTTTTTTTTTTTTGTTGGTAATTTAAGGCCACAAAACTTACAGGGGAGAACAGAAATGCAGCAGCAAAGAGCAACAAAGTTTCTAAAATGTTAAACATGTAACATTCATTTAATTCAGAAAACCAAAAGACAACATTTTTCCTTGAAAGTTATTGACCACCTTTTTTTACCTTGATTTAAACTTTACTTTGATATCGTTAAGGGAGCCAAGGAAGTCTTCTTTCTAGTAGCCGTTAGTTAATTCTTGGCAATTATAATAGTATTTGTTTGTTGTTTTTGTAGCAGTTAAACAAAATGTTTTTTTTTGTGTTTTTGTCATCATTTACATGTTGCTTGTTAAATATTTCTTTTTTTTTTGTTTTTGTTTTTGCAAGTATATATAAAAATTTCATAAACGAATATATTTATGTTTAAGCAAGTTGTCTTAATCGTTTGCTGGCTAACTGAGTTAGCCGTTGACTGCTTTATTAAGATTGTTTAGCGTTGCTCTGCTTTGGCACTTCTACTGCGCCAAGGCGTCTACCATGCGACATTAACTTCAAAAAAAAAACTTCAAAAAAAAAAAAAAACAAAAATCAAGAAAACACAAACTTCAGCTGCGAGTTCAATGACATTTCACCTACTTGCTGTAGTAAGCTGGTGGTAATATTGCCGTTGTTGGTGGTTCTGCTGCTAATATTTGAAGTCTCAGTGCCGCTACTGCTACTATTTTTTATTCAAATTTTTTTCTTACGATTATTTTTTGTTTTAGACTGTTAAATTTTAACAAATTGAAAGACATAAATGTATTTTTTATTTTTCGTTTTATATCTTGTACAATATAACATACAATGGTTATTTAGAATTTACAAAATTAGTTTCAATAATTTTTTTTTTTTTTGTATAGAAAACGTATTTAGAGGCATTTGAGAGAACGCATTAATATAAATTCCGATCAGTGACTTTTGAAATTTTAAAATCAAAATAAATTTGTTTAATTTTATTGGAGTTTGACTTGTTTGCAATATGCTACGTTACTTTTTTCTTTATTATTTTTATAAGACAAAAGCTTTGGATTTGATTGATAAAGGCAACAACATTTCTAACATGTGTAGTTTTAAAGGAATAAAAGCCCTGTAATTGCAAAAACCTTTTTTTCACTTGGTTGGGACAGAGATTTATTGAACAGAACTGATAAGATAAATCTTCCTTTTCCGAGACAGGGTTTTATTTACTTAACACAGATCTTTTTAAAGAACAACTACAACAACATGCCAGCTAAATAAATAGACACGTTGAATTCGCTTATTACAGCATCTGTGTTCTTGTGAGCAACTGTTATTTGCCACTATTTGATAAATAAATATTTTGTTATTATAAATAAATATCTGTTATTCTTTTCTACGGTCTTTTTTAATTAACAATATATATTTTTTTCGATATTTCGCTTTCCTGTGGAAAGCTTCTTCATTATTTTTTATTTTTTATTTTACTTTCCTGAAGAAGCTTTCCACAGGAAAGCGAAATATCGAAAAAAATATATATTGTTAATTAAAAAAGACCGTAGAAAAGAATAATAAATATTTATTTAAAATATAAAAAGGTCGATTAATTGGACTTTGTATGGCGTCACACCAAGATCTTTATGCAAAATTTGTCTCAATAATATCTCTGAAATGTTCAATTGTTGAGAACGACGGTGAATTGATGTTGATGGCGTTTCACGCACACTTTCTGCCACATTTGCAATATTCTCGGGTGTACGCACTGTTTTTGGCTTTTCACTGAGGATGCCAGATTCTTTCACTTTTGTCACAAGATAACAAACATACGCAGCAGACGATGCTTCTCTTCTTCCAAAATCCGTACGCAATTTTCGCACACAGCTTTGTTCAAGCGTATACACAACCATATTCGTTCAGCGGAAGGATAAAGCTAATTATCTGTCAAATCAGATATGAGCTAAGTGTCACCATTCACGAAATAAGCACTAGTTGAAAAAATAAACTTTAGATTGCGGACCCTATGTACAGTGATCTCGCAGAAACGTGAACTGATTTTTACCGAGGGTGTTCACGTTTTCGATTTTGTTCCCGTTTTAGATTTTATTTTTTATATAACATATTTTAGTTTCTTTTTATCTTTTATTTAATTTTAAATAAAGTTCGTTATTTTTCACCTATGAGACAGGTTTTGTTTCTACTTTTTGTAAGTTCCTGCATATTTTAATATATGTACTATGCTACTATGGGTTGCAAAAGGGTTTCTAAGATACTAATTTCGAAATTAGTACAGAGATCTTTCCATTTTTGAAAGCTCCGGAGAATGCATTGTTTTCCGTTTTTCAGAACTGGAAAATGTATTATTAACATATTCGAAATTGCATCTTTTTTGTTTCTTATTGAACAAATCGTAGATTTGACGACATTATACTTTTTCGGCAAACCAGTTACAGGTGAACCTTTTCATAAAAGCTCTAAAATATCTGACTTTTCTTGAAGAGTTAACACTTTTGGTTTTTTTATTAGAAAATATTTTCAATAAAAATATTTTTAGAGATCACTTGTTTATATTATTTATGTATATGCATAGTCAGCACAGAGAGATGCTTCCAGTGGAACTGTCGAGGTAATACCATAACTACTTAACCTGCAACAGAAGTTGTTTACAACAAACAAACTACGAGATTCTTCTGCGGGGAATCCCAAAATGTTTAAATAAGCTTAAGCTTAAAAATTGAATTTTAACGTTCGATAAAAAGTGCACGTTTTTAGAGCCTTCAGCCTTTGTTCACGTTTTAGAGTAGTCAATGTAAGAAAAAAAATATTAATGGGTGTTCACGTTTCTGCGAGTTCACTGTATGTTGAAATTATACACTTGTTTATGCTGCTTTTCTTTTTGCTGCTTAAAAAATATTTTCTTGGCAGACTATGGAAAATAAACACTTGACCCTTGGCGACAAATGTTTACCATATCATAGGAAATATCATATGATTTTTAAACTTAAAAAAAGAAGTAGCACTTTAGGCAACAATGCCTATTTAGTTAAAGACCGTGCTATATTCTTTAGGAAAGGGATAGAGAAGAGATGAAATAGGTGGTGAAAGAAGAAGGATAATCGGAAATTGCCTGTCGTATAAGACAACACAGCGACCAGTGACCATGCCTTCATCGCTGATCAGCCCCACCGACAGTCAATTTTTATTTTTGTAGTGAAAAAAACCAAGGTCTTCGTTGGGAATCGAACCCACAACCCCTATACTGACAAGCTACTAGACTACTAGCCTACAGGGGCACCTGCCCCTCTTGTGACCTGGTTGTCCACAACCCATAATTGTGGAAGTCTCTTACAAAACTATAAATATATAAAAAAAATTATCAAATAATAATATAAGAAAAACTTTAAAAAAAACAATCAAGAAGAAGAAAATAATTTTTCAAATTGTTATAATTTTTTGTTTTTGTAAAATATAAAAAATAATTTCCTGAAGAAGCTTTCCACAGGAAAGCGAAATATCGAGAAAAAAATATATATTGTTAATTAAAAAAGACCGTTGAAAAGAATATTTATTTATATTTATTTTTATAAAACTTTATTCACCGGTCCACAAAGAAACTTTGAATGCATTGTACCATTTCGCTATATGTTTCATCCAGAAGCTTGCGAAGGATAAGAGTTAATAATCAAGACACCTTCACTCAAGGACCTTATCGTGTTGTCTATATAAGCTATATTTTGTATCACATAATTGGAGTTTTTATTTTAAACCTTCTAGCTCCTACTTATCATTCTGAAGCCTAATTCGCAATTTGAATGCAAAGATAAAATCACCTCGACTTGACTACTTGAAAGAAGAAAAAAACCAAAACTTTTGGAGTAAATAAAGTAAAGAAACTAACTAACAAAAAATCCGCCAATTAAAGTAAAACATGAGATCTAAAGTCACGATAATGTGCAGGTACACATTTACATTTAACCGCTTTATTGTTTCCATATGTAAACAAGCGATTAATTGAAAGTGATTAAAGTCGAACGAGAAGGGCTTATCTATAATGAAGGGCTTAAACAATTTCCCTTATTGTTAGAAGGGTTTGTTGCTCAAAGGGGGGCGGTAAAATATATTGTCTACACTTATTGAGTTTCTCTCACTAAAATAATTCACATCGTCATTTTTTCGTAAATTTTAATTAAGTTACAGATTTTCTGATGTCCCTTTACCAACTTAACATGATTATTGCTTAAATTTCAACACGCTACTTTCCGTCAGTTATATAGACGTTTTGTTTTTGGCTCTTGGTGTTACCAACAAGTAAAAAAAACATAAAAAAAACTCTCAAGCATCTTGTTGAAAAAAGGTGTGGTAAGGCGTGGAATTTTTGGGCTTGTATTAAAATTAAACTAAAATTTGTTTAAACATTTATCTGTTTTAATATTTAACATTGCATGTGCGTGTGCGTGTGCGAGAGTGTGCATTTTTGTTTTAGCTTTTTTTTTTAAACACTGAATAATTTGTTTTTGTTTAAAATTGTTATAAAATGCAAATTATATATATTAACTGTATTTTTTTTTTAAATTATTTACATAAAAATGTATAGAAAATTTTAAACACAATTTCATTGCTGCCATGTAAAAATTTTATTACAAGAGCATGAAAAAATTTATTATTAAGTCATGTCAAATATCTTTTTTAATAATGAAAAAAAAATTTATAACAATGTTGAAAGCTTAAATTTCGAAGAGATTTATAAAAAGTTTTTATGCTTTTTTACTTATGTGTATGCTAATTTCATATTTGAAATAAATATAAAATTATTTACTAGACCTTGTTAATATTTTCGCCTCAATATCCGGTCAATTAAATAATTACAAAGCTATAAAAACTGTAACCAGTTGATGTAGTTTACCAGGCTCTACCTAATGTAAAAAATTAGCTATAACAGGTACCTGCACTGCCAGAACGTATAACAAATGTTCGTAGAGCATTAAAACTGTAGTGTTATATTAATTCGATAAACAATTTTATTTTTAAATTTGCACTTGTTTCGGTAGTGCCATTGATTCGTCAATAGTTAGGCTTACACTGTATGCAGCAAACAAAATATGGGATCAACGCTAGAGATCACCAAGATAAGCCATGCAGGCAACAGCCGAATTCAGATTTCATATCACGTTACCAATAGCTTAAATGTCATAAAAGAGGATGGCAGTTTGGTAATCACAGCATTTATTTTTATTACTTAAAATTTTAAAAGCTAATAAAGAAGCCTTTTGCTTTCAAGGCTTTCGCCTCTGAAAAATATTCTATGATAAGGTTTGATGTGATTTGATTTACATCCGCACCTGGCCACGAAGCCTTAATCAGATGGTGGACCAAACCACGCATAATTTGGAACGTCATGCTCGAAGCTATAATTCTATGCAACAGAACGTTCTAGTTGCAACTTCGATGATTCCAGAGCAGGGCTGCAAATCATCACTCCTTGCTTAAGAGTTAGAGACTTTCCAACTCCTGTCCAGAACACATGTCTAGCATGCTCACTGGATCTGGGAACATTTCACCAGGTAGGTGTTATTAAGGGTGAAATGAACCCGGCTACCATTAAAAACTGACCTGTCTGTTATGGGGCCGCGAAACCAAAACCACCACGTTACTCCCATATAGGGGCCAACCTCAATAATCAGCCAGAGAACTATTAAATGTCTAAAGAGACAAATAATGAACTCTGCGAGCTCTCTGATCCCCGTGAAAATAAAGTGGAGTTTCCAGTTGAATCCCTGCTGCCTTCGGGGGACTGGGCTCCCTTTTTCCCCAGTTGCACTGTGTCTAGATAGTGGAATTCTATAAAGACTATATTTATGTGCCCCCGGGGGGTCTATGATAAGGTTTATGGAAAGGTATTATAGCAATTAAAAAATCTTCTTTATGAAATTAATAGTATTTCATTTCTATTTGGGCATTTTTAGAAATAACCACCAGGTGGATTACCTTTCATTGTCTCTAATAACTTGAGTTTTATTTTATTGATGTTACATTTCTTAATAACAGAAAAAATGAAAATTATGTAAAAAGCTAAAGACTGGATTATCAGATTCGTCCAATAGATTATACGATAATTTCAGCTTAATATGTCTTTTTTCTCCTAGTACTTTTATTTAAATCTTATTCTTAAATCTTAAGAAATATAGATCAGTGTTCGCTGTAGTTTCGCACTTTTCAATAAGAAAGCTTTCCTTCTTCAACCGCATCATTACTTTATACGTAATTTAAAATTATTACTCGCAACAACGATGCTAAAGTAGACATAAATAAGTAAATAACCCACAACACAACCTGCTCTAGCGAAAGCGCCAATAAAATTGAATTGAAAATTAAAATAATAAAAAATTTAACATTTAATAAAGAGCCAACAATTTAAGAAAGGAACGTAATATATAATTTAAGCTTTAAATGACTTCAAACTATCGTGAGAATTGTCTCAACTACAACTTGAAACTCTTAAGTAGCAACATGTTGAAACATGAAACTTCAGCTCAAACTTGAGCTCAGTTCTCATTTGCTCGTTTCTTTCATACTCATATTAGTCTTCACCTCATGATAATTTTTTTGAATTTTTTCCTCTCCTCTCCTCTCTTCTCACTCTCTCTGTCAATCTCTCTCTGTCGTTTTATTTTAAATTTTCTCTGTTTACAAACAAATTTGAAAATAAGCTCAGAATAAAAAGTAAATTTCAAGCTGTAAAACTTGGATAAAAAGCCGGCTTTTTAGGCGGTTTGTTATTGTTGCTTTTATTTGAGTTGCATGCATGCATGTGTGTGTGTGTGTGTGTGTTTTTGTTGCTGTTTATGTCGTCAACATTACGCTGCTAATGCGTAGTGAACGTAGTAGTATTTTTTGTTTGCTTGATTGTACGCGATCATGGGTCGTTGAACTTTTTTAAATCAATGTCCCAACCATTTGACCCATATTTTCATTATGAAAGTGGAACAGTGGGGTGACAGCTGATCGGAAATGATTGCACGTGTGTGTTTCTTTGTCGTTGTTTTGCTGACGATTAAAGTTTTGTTTTTACATCTTTTTATAGTATGAGTATATTACATGTATAAGTGTTGTACGTGTGTTGGATTGGTAAAGAAATGAAGAAAAAGAAAAAAGAAATGATGACAATGCTAATGATGTTTGTTTGCATTCACTCACACAGTCTAAAATCAAAGTAAAAAGATACGTTTTGCAGATTATTTATGTTTGTGTTTGCTATTTAATAATTAAGAAAGTAGTAGTAAGTTTAACGTATTTGTGGAGTTTTTAGTTGTTGGCTGACTGGCTAGTTAGTCGTTTGTGTGTATGTGTGTGTGTTGTGTTTTAGTTTTTCCGCACATTATTATGTGCAACTAATGCACATGGCATGGCATTCTTGTTGAAAAACCTTTTTTTTTTTTTGCTCTGTTTTAATTGTCTTTATTAAAGGAGTATGTCAATGCTAATTATGGATTTAATTTATCAGATTAAGGTTAATTTGTTTTCTTCAACTATAGTTATTACATTTAACATTTTTTTACAGGCTTTAATTAAATTTTTATTAACAAATAAAAATGGAAAAGAATTTTTTTTATTTTTTTAATCGACCTTTTTTTATAAGAAAAAATTTGTTATTTAATTTCCGTTTCCTTGTTTTTGTATGTTTAAATATTTGAAATTTTAATTTTTGTATGTTTGTATCTATGAAGAATATTATTTTATATGTTTTGTCAAATGTTTTCAAAAAATTTTTTCTTCTCTAATTGTTATAATTTTTTGTTTTTGTAAAATATAAAAAATAATTTCCTGAAGAAGCTTTCCACAGGAAAGCGAAATATCAGAAAAAAATATATATTGTTAATTAAAAAAGACCGTTGAAAAGAATAGCAGATATTTATTTAAAATGTAAAAGAATATTATTAATCTTAAGATTAATTAAAAAAATTACACCAAAAAAAATTATGATTTTTTGTTAGTATTTTCATTAATATTTTATTTAAGGCTTTTAAAAGCTCCAAATAATCTCAAGAAGTTGCAATTTAGGACAGTTTTAAATATATAATATATATAAAATTCTAAGAACAGCTTCCACGTGGGTGAAAAGCCAAACAGGTGAAGAGGTAGTGGGTAGATTCTTGAAAGATATAAAAACAATAAACACCTTGAAAAAACATTAAAGGAAGCACTAAGAATCGAGTTGAAAATTTATCATTAAATTTTTGGTTAACCGATTGGTTACTTCAAGCTCAACAAGTCTAAACAACTCCACTAACTCAATAGCATTGCCATGTTTAAAATAGGAAATTTAGTACCCACCAAAAATAAATTAAAGAACGGATTTAACAATAAAACAATGTAAGTATATATATTGAAGCCAAATAAAAACCCAAAAGGCGATATATAAATGTTTTGGAAAAGACTCATTTACTTCCATTTCTTTAGTAAATAAAATTTCATTTTTGAATTGTCAATCGTAGATAGGAAACAAAAATTACTAAAAACAATTCAGGCTTTAAAAATAGAAACAAAGCGGGATCGGAAAAACTTCCCATTCCAGATAATTTCCATGTAAACGGGAATTTTTTGGTAGTTCCATTTCAAAATGCCGTTATTGAATGTATTTTGTTTTTAATTTTTTTTTCTATTAGATCCCGTTAAGTTTTTTAGGGTGGATCATAGTTCATTTAAACTGAGGCTAGTCAAACAGCTACTGGTTACTAATGCTCAACATTGCGATTTAAAAAAAGGCAGATTTTATATGTTACTGGTGGCGCAAGAAGTGTGCGAGAGTAATTTTGAACTTATACAGTTTCCTTATTGGAGTCATTTGAAGTAGCAGCAAGTACAGTAAAGGCTTTATGCTGTACCATAAGTTCTGACTATTCGAATTCCTGATTCTTTAATAATAAAACGACAGTTTTGTTTTCCATTTGACTCAAAGGTCAGGCAATTCCTTGGATTTTTCTTTATTTAACATAACAATGATTTATGATTTTTTTTTTTAACTTAGTTATATTACATATTTAGTGTAAACAGACCTAGCTTTTTGAGACAATGTCGGAAATAACTTGATAGCCAGGATTTAATTTTAAAAATAATTATTATTATTAATCATAGCCTGTAAATGAATTATCATCAAACAAAAAGTTTTTAAATTCACATTTTCACTAACCATAATAAGTGGCCGTTAACATAATAAGCGATTTTTATTTATTTTTTTTTTTAACTAATTTTACAATTTATTATTTTTCTTTTTACAAATTATACACTTGTAGTGAAAATTAAAAAAAATATTTTTAAAATAAAGTAAAAAACTTTGACTTCTTTTGCTTTGAATTATTCTCGGTCTGTCCTCGTACCTTAAAAAATCAAGTTATTATTGGTGCAAGTTTGTAGGTATAAATTACGTACAAATTGGCGAAAGTTTAGTTTTAGACTTAATCACGAAACTTCTTTTGCCATCTCTGTCATCTATAAAAGAAAGTCAACCAATTACTTATAGAATACAAAATAAATAGAAATATTTTTAAATAAACTCTGCAGTTTACGAAATTAACATACAAGTTCGACAGAACAACAGTTGTTGTGATAATTTTGCAGCAAATTGTTGAATGCAAGTGAAGTTGAGTGAACAAAAAATATAGTTAGGGTTTCACAGATTTGTATCATTATAATGAACAGACCTTGAAAAGGATTTAATATTGTAACAGCATACTTTAGAGCTTAAATTTCAGTAGAAATATAATTTTTTTTTTTAAACATTATTGAAATTTCACCCACCCAAAGCCTTTCACACAAATTTATATGACGACACTTCCAAGATTTATTCTTTTTCAAATCCGCACGTTGTTCACTTTAAATTGTTGACACTAAGCCTTAACACAAAACCAATAATAGTTTTGAATTAACTACTGTTATACATATCTACTTGTAGTTTAAAAGAGATATATGCATTTCTTAGTCACGTTCGAGAAAAAGTTTTTACAAAAGAAGAATTGTCTGTGAATAAGCTTCAGTCATAAAAGAAAAAGAAAATAATTTTATAAAAAGTTAAAACTGATTTTAAGAAATTTAGAGAATTAAGAAAATAGCCAGATACTAAACGATATTAATCTGGGTTGCCTGAACATGAACGCGCTTAAGAATTAAACTGCCAAACTTTAGATATAGCAGCTTAGTATAAATCAAAAGAAAATACATAAAACACGAAATGGTTTATGCCAGAAAACAAAAACATTTTTCAATTAATCAACGACGAGTTATAATTATAATGTCAGCTGGCAAACTGTGAACACCAAATATAAATAAATTTATTATTACAGTAAAAAAAAAACCATAATACACTCTAAAGAATAATAATATGCATATATACATTTATATACATACATATATTGATTTACGAGGAGAAATCAAAAAGTCTTTATGAAATATGAGATATAAAACTTTCGTAGTTAAATTCTATTTTGTTGTGTACCGCAATATTCTTTTGGGCGTTATAACTAAACCAGTGGTTGTTTAACACTCTCGAGCCAAATGTATTGAAGTTTAGTCGAAGTCCTAGTTTAAAAATTAAAGAAGACTGATGAAGGTTATAGCGAAAGTAAATTTTATTCTGTTAGTGTCAGTCTTCTCTTTACTATTGATTACAATTAATTATGAATTTTTCTTATTTAATTGAATAATTAAAAACAAATTCTATTTTTAAAATAGTTATGAACAACATGTTCCGTTTTTAAACTCAAGGTAAAATATAAAATATTTATTTATTTTTTTATTTATTTCATCTACTGAATTAAATTCTTGCAGATTACTTTGCAATTTTAAATATAATGTTTGAATAAAAGAAGCTTGAACATATTATAACTGACATTAAAATTTAAGGATGGATTAAAACAGTTATAGTTTTTTGACCTTTTTAATATTTTTTAGTAGTTAATTATAAAGCACTAGGTCACTGTTTAAAAAAAAAAAATTTTAAACCAGCGATGAATTAATCAGCAATAAGTAAAAGTGTAAATCTGGTGACGTAAAGAATAAATTGTGAAGTAAAATTATAAAGTTGCCAACGTACAGTTTTATTTGTGTAACTCAAATAATAAAGCGTATTGTAAATATAAGTGCAGTAGTAAAATAGTCTAAGTTTTTTACCCCCATAAATGTCATTCGAAAATAGAAGGAGAAATAGACAGCAAATGTTTTTTAAAAATCAAAGAAGTGTCCAGCGATCCTCTACGTTAGCTGGTCACATTGTTGCCTATAAAATAGCAAAAAGTAACAAACCGTTTTCTGAAGGAGCATTTATTAAGGATGTGTTAATTAGCATTGGAAAAGTATTATGCCCAGAAAAGGTAAAAGATTTCGAATCTATAGGGCTGTCACGTTGAACGGTCACAAAAAGAATTGAAGCGATTTCTTCTAATTTAACCAATCAACTCGATGGACGTCTTAAAAAGTTTAAGTATTTTTCAGTCACTATGGACGAGAGTGTTGACAGGAGTGATACAGCCCAACTTCTAATTTTTATCACAGGAGTCGATGAAAACTTTGTAATAACCGAAGAACTTGCTTGTTTGAGATCTTTGAAAGGAAAGACGACAGGAAAAATAATTTGTGATGAATTTAGAGAGGGGATGGAATCTCTTAATACCCCAATTTCCAAATTAATTAATTTAACAACTGATGGAGCACCTAACATGGTGCGAAAAAATACGGGGTTTGCAGGAGTTTATAAAAGTCAGAATCCTGAAAGCGAAACAATTTTTTTACATTGTATAATCCACCAAGATGTTCTTTGCAAGGCTGCCTTGGATATTAACCACGTACTTAACATTATTTTAAATAAAATAATACCATTCGAGCCCGTGGTTTGTTACATCGACAATTTCAAGAGCTTTTATCGGAAGTTGATGCAGAATTGTCAGATGTACTTTATTACACAAACATCAGGTGGCTGAGTTGTGAGCATGCCTTCTCGAGAGTTTGGAGTCTTCTCGAAGAAATTAAAGTTTTTCTAAAAGCCAAAACTGAAATTTGGGATGAGTGGGAAATATTGGAGGATAAGAATTGGTGCATCGAGTTTGCTTTTTTCACGGATTTATTCGAGCACTATAATAAACTGAACAAGAAGTTACAGGGAAGAAATCAATTTATAGATGACACTTGGGGCAGTTTGAGGTCTTTTAAAACTCAATTGTTTATATTTTCTAAATGTTTGGGAAAAAATGATTTCACTCATTTTCCAAAACTTAATTCTTTGAGGCCTGTGAGTGGAGAGAAGTTAAAAGTCTTTTCACAATCTTTATTTAAACTGTATTCAGCATTTGAGGCCAGATTTGCTGACTTTAAAAAAATCCAACCATGTTTAGATATTTTTTCAATGCCTGTTAATGTTAATCCTGAGAATGTTCCATCTGAACTACAATTGGAAATTATAGAATTGCAATGTAATAGCAATTTAAAACAGCTATTTTTAAATACAGATAAGCTTAATTTCTATAAATCCTTACCAAAAGATGAATTTCCAAAGCTAAATAATCATGCGCAGAAAATTAGGGCAATGTTTGCTTACTCATATTTATGTGAACAGGCCTTTTCAGTAATGAATGCAGACAGAAAAAACTCAATAAGAAACCGATTATTAAAAGTCGCATCCTCCCAGCCGGAACCAGATTTTGAGGAAATTATGTCAAGTCAGAAACAGATCCATGCTTCCCATACATCTGGAAAATCTTAAAATCATAATAAACCGTATTTTGTAAAATTTTTATGTTGTTTTAAAATATTACGTAATATAACTGATAAATATATAGCTTAAACCGAACTTTTAATTGAACAGCAACTCCATAATTTTGTAATGAATGACCCTCTATGTTTTTCTTTATTTAATGGCCTGCTGCAAGATTTTTTTAATTTATTGGCCCGCCACCCAAAAAGTTCGCCCAATACTGGTTTAGGCGTTCTTTTATATGTTTGCTAATGTTCTTAATCTAAGTGTCAGACAGTACTATTCCTAGCTATAATTATTTTTAGTTTTCTTCAAATGTTAAAACATAATGTCCTATCCTATTTTGACAATTGTCAACAAAGTTATTTTTAGCTTTCCATAGCTCAAAATATGTCTCAGCTCGCTTTAATGCTTTTCATCAACCTCTTCCCAATATTCGACTCGATAATAATCATTTTCTTCTTAATATAGAGTTGTAATATCTAAACGTTTTTTCCAACCCTTTGCCTTGAAGATGAAAACGGTTGCGTTTTCGCCAAACTTCATATATTTTACTAAAATTAGCAGTCAGTTCCGTCTATTGATCACTCATCAATATTGAGGTGAATGTTTTTATTTTAAAAAGAGTTTAAATTTGAAAGAAATTATTTGAGTACTTTTCTGTTTAAATCAAATTCAGAATGTAGAATCTCGACACTCTATTTGCATAAATGTGGCTACTTTTTCTTTGTCACGTTTATGGTTTGAATAACCCAAGATTATAATATTCATTACACGCTTGTTGCCATTTTTATTTAACAAGCTCAAAGTCAAAAGTATTAGGAGCAGCCTCAACAGCAGCTCTCAAAGATCACCAACCGAAAAAGAGCATAATAAATAGGAGAAAGGGGAGAGTGAATATCAGCCATAATAGTTATTGACAATAAATTAAATTGATGTTTTGGCTGAAGTGAATCATCAAAAGAATTGGAATGAGCAGAAATTTTCTGCACGCATCGAATTGCAATTTTGTGGTTTTCTTTCTTTTTTTGTCTCTTTTTTTTTTGTTGTCAGAAAGTGTGTAACTTTTTGTTTGTTGTCTGTTCTTAATTTATTTTGATCAAATAGTTTTCCTTCTACATGTTTTTTGTTGTTGTTGGCTGTTTTGCGAAAAGAAATTATTGGTGGTGTTTGTAAAGAAGCAGTTTTCAGTTTTTGGGTTGCTTTTTTATTTTTTACTTATTTTTGGAAAGGAAATTCTTTTAGAGAAATTAGTTTAAATTTTCACTTGTAAATTGAAATTGTAGCTGCAATGTAAAATGCAAATCATTGTACTGGGTTTCTAACAAAAAAAAAAAGTAGTTTCTTCTAAAATCCAGTTTTCAATAGCAAAAAAAGTGTTTCTCTCTCCAAACTTTATTTTTAATATTTTTTTTTATTTTTTATTGTCAACTCAACTATGTTGGAATTGGCTTGTCAATATCTTGGCCAGTAATTTCTTATCAATATTTTTTGACAAATATTTGTTAAAAGTGCTGACGAAAAGTTAAGATAGTGGGTGTTACAAATCAGCAAAATAGTCTTTGGTGAAAAAATTCTTCCTAAATTAATCAAATATTTATTTTCCTTCATCTTTAATCTGCATATATAAAAATAAGTTGCATTGTGTTAGTAATTGATGTTCTGCGGAATGCGTGAACCGATTTTGTTTCTGCAAAGTTCATATGACAGGTGACTTCAATACCAAGGTTTCTATTTATAAACGATCTCTGTTTGTGTATTGGTTCATGAGTTATAGCCATTTTAGTGAACACTGCATTCATACAATTCTTACTGCATTTTTTAAATTGTGTGAAGTTGATGATTTTGCCGGAACGTTATTGTATGCAGAAGTGTCAACGTATTTTACGTGGAGTTCCAACGGCACAAGCAAGGAAATCGTGTTGATGGCCATTAAAATTTATATTCAAGTGATACTTTGGGACATTTTTATACTGTTCACCCAAATAACTCTGAGTGTTTTTATTTACGTTTGCTGTTAATAAACGTTCGTGGGCCAACATCATTTTAACAGTTAAGGGCAGCCAATCGAGTTTTGTGTGCGACATATTGACAAGCGTGTCAACAGCTTAATTTGTTGAAAAATGATATTCATTGGGAACAAACACTTGCAGATGCAGCAGTTGTCGCTCATCATTATCAAACTCGCACTTTGTTTGCAATTATTTTGTCTGCCTGTTTTCCATCGAATCCATCTGAATTGAGGACAAAATTACAAGACTGTCTGTCGGCAGATATTCTGTTTCGAGTGCGTCAAGAAAATCGCATTCACGCCGGAAATTTACAATGAAGCATTGATTTGTATTGAAGATTTCTGTTTGTCGATTGCTAACTAATCTAATCGTGCAATCGTGCATGACATTTTTGAGTTAGAACTGCAAAGTGAACAACAATACGATCGCAACAAATTAAATGCTTTTGTTCACGAAAATCTTTCTACATTGAATGCGAAGCAAAAAAAAACTGCGAACGATATTATTACGCAAGCTATCAATAGTGCAGCCGGTGGATTTTATTTCCTAGATGCATTAGGAGGCACCGGAAAAACGTTTTTAATTTCATTGTTGTTGGCAACGATGCGGTTCCAGAATAAATTTGCATTGGCGTCTTCTGGCATTGCAGCCCCTTCCTTAGGTGGTGATCGGACAGCACATTCTGCTTTGAAATTCCCGCAGAATTACCAAGTTAATGAAACTCCTATATGTAACGTTTCAAAAACATCTGGAACAGCAAGATTATTGAAACGTTGCAGTATCAATATTTGGGATGAATGCACTATGGCGCATAAGAGATCTGTTGAAGCTTTGGAAAGAACAATTAAAGATCTCCGAGATAATTCAAAATTGGTTTTATTGTCAGGCGATTTTAGGCAAACCTGTCATTGCGCGTTATTCCTAGATCGACAGCTGCCGATAAAATTAAGGTCTTCATATTTATGGGGATTTGTTAAAACATTGAAACTCACTGCCAACCTTCGTGTTCAGTTGAAGAATGATCCATCTGCTACAAAGTTCTCGAAGCAATTGCTGAAAATTGGGAATGGTGCAACGCCTCTTGATGACACTGGATTGATAACATTGCCAAATGATTTTTGCCGTTTCGTACAGTCAAAAAAAAGGAATTTTGATTGAATGTGTTTTCCCTAACAAAGCACAAAAATATACATGGCATGCATGGTTGAGTGACAGAGCAATTTTATCGGCAAAGAACAAATTTGTTACGGAATTAAACTTGGCTATACAATCAAAGATTCCTGGCGAATTGGTGTCATACACATCTGTGGATACTGTTACCAATGAAGAAGATGTTGTGAATTATCTAACAGAATTTTTCAATTCGAATGATTCCGTCTGATATGCCAATTGAATTGAAATGACTTCAGTTTCCTGTTCGCCTTGCATTTGCGGTTACCATAATAAGGCGCAAGACCAATCCTTAGGAATTTGTGGAGTGAATTTACTCTAAATCCAGTTTTCTCACATGGACAGTTATATGTAGCCTGTGCGCGCATTGGAAAACCATCGGTTTTGTATATTTACACCGAAAATGGAAAAACAACAAATGTTGTTTAACACAGAGCTTTACAATAAAAGCAATTTATCACTGATTTTAATGAATTCGAATTGATTTTTTATTTTCTTTTCTGCACTACGAAATGTGCAGGGGGTTCGCTAGTCTATTTATAGAAAATTTTTCATTCAGCCAGTATCTGATTGTCTTTAAGCTTAAAGAGACACTTCTGCCTGAAAGACAGACTGTTTTAATTAGTGTAGCGATCGATTATGTTTGCTGGTATTATTGCTTATGTAATGAGATTCACAATCGCAAGATCTTAAGTCTTATATGTAATAACACAACTTACTCTGCTTTTATTGCATTGTATTTCAAAAGTAAAGCTTATACTGCATACTTGAACTGATCTCTGTATTATCGGAATGCTCATTGCACCAACTATTCTACAGTAAGTTTGTCTTATTCTATATAAACAATAATATATACATAATGTTCATTATCAGACAGAAAAATGTTTTAAATAAAATTTAAAGGCTGTAAAACTTCGAACCGAACACGCATGTTGAAAACTTATACTCATAGAGAGTAATGAATTCAATCTGCAGCTACTACTGCTACTGCAGCTACTGCTGCTACTGCTGTCAAATCTGCCAGTGCATTTGTTAATACTTTTTTTAATTTGTGATCTACTTAAAGCATCTACTCGTACAACGGATGGTCAGTGAACCTTTTAGTTATTTACGAGTGTCTTTTTTAACATTTAAACGTTTAAAAAAAATTACATTTTTTTTTCTAATTTTTATTTTTAATTTTTTTTTTTTCTAAATTCAGGTACGTTCAAACACATGAATGTATGTATGTATGTATGTATGTATATATATAGTTGTATCTATAAAGTGATGATAACTATGGATAGTTAAGCATTGATAGACCATAAAAGCTCGGTTTTGCTGCTCATACATCGAATGAATGAAATATCAGAAATTGTTATTCGCTGACATTGCTGCATAAAAGCTCAATGACCTTTATTTTGTGTTACATTTTTTTTCTCTCCATCTTTTAGCAACGTTAGTAGTTAAACTTTTCTTCATTTTGTCTTCCTCCATTTGCAGTCCCTCTTTTCATAATACGGCTTTCGCCGTATTTGTTATTTGTTGCAGTAAATGTTGCTGCTTCTGCTATTGGCAATTGCTTACCTTCACCTACTTTTCCTTAAAAAAAAAAATACATAAAATAACAGCACAAAAAGTAAATGAAATCTAAAAAAAAGACTCAAGTTTGTTGGCATTTTTTTATTATTTTTGTTTTGTTTTTTTTTTAACAGAAATGCAATAAAAAAAATAATGAAACCCAAACGTACAAAAACATATTAAAACTAAAGAATAACAACTAGAGATGTAATGTTTAGCACACAAAACTTTAGTTTACTTTTTATTTAGACAACTGTTGCCTCTTATAAAAAAAAATTAAGTGATTTTTATGTTAAGAAAAAATTTTAACATCAAATACGCTTTGTTTAATGGTTAAAAGATTTTGAAAAATATAACGCTTTTCTAATTTTAATTTGTATAAAGTATGTTTCATATTATTTCATTGACTGTTAGAATTGTGGATTTCAACCACAGATAAAAACTCATAAAATTTCAAGCTTGATTTTTATTAAAAAAATATCTTTTTATTTCTTAGAAAAGAAAATTCAGGAAGACAATAAAGAGAAACGCCAAAAAGGAAATTACGAACTCGGAAATACAAGACATTAATCTTAAACTAGCAGAACGCCTCCCAACCGACGTACTCATGAATATATTAGACCAAATACAAGCAGAAAACACGAGGACGATGGGACGGGAATACGCAACTTTGAACGGGAAACTCGGGACACTAACGCATCCAACAAACAACGAAGCGCGCGAAAATAACAATTTCCACACTAGATTTTTTAATCTAACAGACATCATGGGAAACAACAGGGAGAAGGAAATAGAACAAACCATTGTAGACACAGAAGTCGCAATAGCGATGATCCCAAACGAAGAACAGGAGCAAGTCAGGCACATCTGCAAACAAATAATAGAGAAGGATTCCAAATCTACAGAACACTAAAACGGAGGGAACAATACAATTAGGAAACTGAAACGTGAACTGGAATCGGACATCTTCGTCACAAAAGCAGACAAGGGAAACACAACGGAAACACATGACTACATCGAAAAGACAGAACTGTTAAAAAAAACTCTAAGTGCAAGAGAATTGGTAAAGATCCTACGGACGAATACCGCATGGAAATTAAGGAGATTATAAGAAAGGCAACAGGGATGATAAAACCTGACAATGATGAACCCATCTGCACCATCTATGATAGCACTACCGAAGATACACAGGCCGAGCACACCGATGAGACCAACAATTAATTACAAATCTGCACCGGGCTACAATCTTTCGGAATATATGAAAACAATACTAATAAACACCTTGGACCTGGAATATAGGCATACAATAAACTGGAGAATGTGGGAATAACAGAGAACACAAAACTGGTCTGTTTTGACGTAAAGGACTTGTATCCATCAATTCCGGTAACGGGTACATTAAACATTGTTCATAAGACAATAAATAACAAAACAGAGAACAAGGAACTGGCAATACAACTCACAGGCACACTGAAAGCGACACTAGAACAGGATTACTTTAAATTTAACAATAATATATATGGACGGACAACAGAAGTAGTGATGGGAAATGCAACATCTGCAGTCCCCATGGAGGTATTTGTGCAGAACGTAGGGGAAGGATACGTGAGGTAACTAAGGGCCAACTTCGGAGTAATATTCTATGCGAGATATATCGACGACATCATATGTATACAAGAAGGGGATGACGATGGGCAAATTCTGGATTACTTGAATGGAACACACGGCAACATGGAATGCACAATGGAAAGGGAAGGGGGGTTAATTATCTAGACCTAACGGTCAAGGGGGACATAATCCTGGACAGAGTCGACTGTGGGATATACAGGAAACCGACAGCAACGGACACGATAATACACAGCTCATCAGATTATTCCCGGAAACGCAGCAATGGGGCGGTTAATAACAAGACTCGAAAGAACACCACTATTACGGGAAATAAATATGAGGGAAATGGGGACAATATACACCATAGCGGGGGATAACGGATACGGGAAGCGCCTGGTGGATATTATCAGGGAACAAATTAGAACGAACAGAGAACAGGGGAATGAAAGGGAAAAATGGGCTACATTGGCATATATGGGAGGATCAGCGTACAGACTGGAAAAATTCTTTGGAGAACACAACATCAATACGGCATTCAGAACAAGAAACAATCTACGCAGAATACTACAGAATAAAACAACCGAGACAAATATACTAGACAAACAAGGAGTCTACGGATTAACTAGTACATGCCATTATAGTTATATCGGGCAAGCAGGACGAAAAATTAGGACCAGATTTAGGAAACACATTAGAGACTATAACAAGAAACTATGGGAACGAGAATCAACTCCAGAATCAAATTTTGCGAACCATATATTCAGCAAGAAATGTACACCAGGACATGTGAGGACAACGGTTAAACTGCTTCATACACAGCACAAAGAAAGCAGACTAAATGTATTACGGAATATACAAACAGAAAACATTTGACAGACAAATAATAAATGAACAAATAAACACTGCTTCGGACACAATATTTGAACCATTGAAAGATTTTTACAAGAAAACAAAAATTACACAAACACGTTACGCAGGTGCACAGGACCAAAGCAATAAAGAACATCATAAACGCACAATTACATTTTATTATTTATTACGATATTATTTTATCGTACCAGCACTCAGGGCATGACGCCTGCATATGCAAAGCATTGTGCCAGAACTAGGAATTTAGGTTACGGGAAGGAGGGAAGAGGGAGTAGTGTCTGTGAATATTCAGTTTGAACTTTCCCAGATTGAAAGTGACAGGAAAGATCTCCGGATGGATTTTATTTCACATACGGACTGTTCTGCTAAAAAACGAATTTTCCCTGTAATGCGTAGTGCGATTCACTGGCCAATCAACCACAAATGGATGTGCTCTCAACGAAAATCGTGTTAAACGCGAAAACGTGTGAGTATCGGGAACAAGTTCCCTCATTTCATTAGAGCACTTTCCATTGCAGTAACGATAGAACAGTGAAATACACCCCACATTGCGTCGATGCTCTAGAGAATCAATAGATACAGATTATTATGTCATAGAAAAAACCCAATAGGTTCACACATAAACACAAACGGACAACAAGCATGATCGTAAAGGTATTTAGTTAGGAAGAGAGACGAATGAAAATGGAGAGACAAATTAGGTAAAAACAGACAAACGAAAAAGCAGAGAGAGATACAGACAAAAAAGAGAGAAAGTGACGTTATTACACGAATGGAAACACGAACAAGACGAACTATATAAACACAGCTGACACAGGAACGCAACTAGTACAAAGAGAACATTGAAGATGGCAAACAGTAGAAACCGGTTTGTTCACAAACCAAATTTGACGAGGGTCGACGGAAATCCGTACCCAAATAAATACAAATTAAACCCCGTCGGAAAATTTACGCACATATCACTGAAATACCATTAATTCTGAATGGGATTGGTATCCCTGGAGAGAACCACGCAACAGTTTTGGCACATTATAAAGCAGCCACTACTTTACAATATCCGCGGTATGTTTGGGCCCATTATTTTGTTGGAATAAATAACTTTTCCCAAGACCAAATGTTGCTGCAGTTTTTTAAAGTTTGCCTTTAAAATGTCTATGTATGCTCTCTTGTCCATTGTGGATTCAATAAACAGCACATTACCCACTCCAATTTCTTCTAGCCATCATACAGCCCCAAACCATAACGCTTTCTTCACCATGCTTTACAGTACCACACAGATATCCTCCGGCCTTTATTTGCCAAAATGCAGTATTTTCTATCATCCGAAAAAATAACATTTTCTCAGAATTCAAGTGCTCTTTACCGACAAAATTCTTTTCTGCCTGCTTATTAAACAAATGAAAGATTTCGTAAATACTATACGAGCACAAAATTCGTTTCGCTTCAAGTTTTTTCTTACAGTATCAGTATCTTCATGTATCCTTTTTTTAAACTTTTAGCAAATGGTTTCTGGAGCTTTGCATGCTACCACTTTTGGATGTTGCTGTATAGAGCTAAAACGACATCTCGTTCCTCTTACAGTTAATTTTGCAAGGCGTGTTCGGAAAGTGATTTAGACACAAATCTCCAATTTCTTTAAAAGAATTATGATCCTCTTGATAGAAGACTGCCTTCTCTAGAACATTTCCACAATTTCTCTTAGTTGGGCCTATAATATCCATAAGCTGGCTTAAGCTAATGTCAAAACTTGAACGAAGAGTGTGTCAAATGCTAAAGCAAATCATTGAAGACTTTTAGGTGGCTATAATGTACTTACACGAATATAGAAATTATTATACACAGTTGCACATTTGTTTTATTCGCACTTTTGCAAAAAAATAATTTCTTTCTAAATAAATAAAATTTATTAACAAAAAAAATGTTTAGTAATCATATTTTGTCCACTGCCTCTTCATTTGCTTGCAGAAACGTTCCCGTATTGACTTCCATCTGTGTTTTTGCACTGTGCGACTTTATATAATTCATAGCAGTATGAAAATGATAAACGCAAACAAAATTCTTCAAGGTATTACTTTTACCACTTTTACTGCATTTTTCTGCTACTTTTTTCGGCACTCATTCCTTTGAATTGCGGTTATAATAAAACGCATCTCTTTTGTCATTAAGCAATTTTTTCTTTGTACGTTTTCTATTATATACGCTTTCGTCCTCCATTGAAATTTATTTACTAATGTATCTAAAATACCAGTGATGGGCGAACTATGGCCCGCGGGCCACATCCGGCCCACCGAGCGTTTTTCAAAGAAAAATTAATCACCTATTAAAGAATTATGCCCAAAAAATAAATTTACGTTATGTTTTAAAAAAGATATAAATTGACAATTTTAGCAAAAAAATGCGATGTTTTCATATTATATTGTGTACAAACTGCGTAGTTTTCTGGGAAATATTGTACACACAAGAGAACAACAACTTTCTGATGCAATATTCCAAGAAGAAACATAAACATCATAAAACACTAACAACTAATATAGAAAACTGAACGTATAACATAACAACAACTATTATATGTGAGATCTAGAAGATTCTTGAATATTCCAGACAACATGCGCAACAAATATAAAAGGGCCAGGCGATGGATTAATCAGCAATCAGTAAAAGTGTAAATCTCGTGACGTAAAGAATAAATTGTGAAGTAAAATTATAAAGTTGCCAATGAACAGTTTTATTTGTGTAATTAAAATGATAAAGTGTATTGTAAATACCCCCATAAATGTCAGTCGAAAATAGAAAGAGAAAAATTGATTCGGAATGTCGAGTATTTCAAGAAGAGTGGACATGGAAGTACTTCTTTATGGAATATAACCAAAAACCTATTTGTCTTATCTGCCAAGAACCGGTAGCTGTACTAAAAGATTATAATCTCGCTAGGCACTTTAATTCAAAACATCTTCTTGGGTCGAAGTACTATAAAATGACAGATGAAGACAAGAAAGTTCATTCAGAGGAATTGAAAAGAAAAATATCTAGTCAGCAAATGTTTTTTAAAAATCAAAGAAGTGTCCAGCGATCCTCCACGTTAGCTGGTCACATTGTTGCCTATAAAATAGCTAAAAGTAACAAGCCGTTTTCTAAAGGAGAATTTATTAAGGATGTGTTAATTAGCATTGGAAAAGTATTATGCCCAGAAAAGGTAAAAGATTTCGAATCTATAGGGCTGTTGCGTTGAACGGTCACAAAAAGAATTGAAGTGATTTCTTCTAATTTAACCAATCAACTCGATGGACGTCTTAAAAAGTTTAAGTATTTTTCAGTCACTATGGACGAGAGTGTTGACAGGAGTGATACAGCCCAACTTCTAAATTTTATCAGAGGAGTCGATGAAAACTTTGTAATAACCGAAGAACTTGCTTGTTTGAGATCTTTGAAAGGAAAGACGACAGGAAAAATAATTTATGATGAATTTAGAGAGGGAATGGAATCTTTTAATACCCCAATTTCCAAATCAATTAATTTAACAACTGATGGAGCACCTAACATGGTGAGAGAAAATACGGGGTTTGCAGGAGTTTATAAAAGTCAGAATCCTGAAAGCGAAACAATTTTTTTACATTGTATAATCCAGCAAGATGTTCTTTGCAAGGCTGTAATAATATAAAAAGAAAATAGTTTGTTTTTCTTTGTTTAATTATTTTTATTTGTATCTTAGCTCAACTAGGAGCTTGAATTTAAATAAGCTCAACTAGGAGCTAGAACGTACAAACAAAGAATCTTTTGTCTTCCCAATTGCAGTCGTTTATATACCGACTGTGAGAAGAATTTCAACTATCTAGTACTTAATCTATTAATGTTAATTATTTACAAATGTTATTATAAATATAGTGAATATTATTGTTGTCATGAAAAGTGAAATGTGACCCGGTTCCTATTGCATTTATTTTGGGATTTCTTTCCACAAAATAAATGTGTCACCTGAAACACACCGATCGACACACACACGCCATGTAAATGCCCGTTGAAGGCCATTCATAAATTGCATGTATGTAAAGTATAACAACAACAAACATAAGTGCATTGCTAGTGCATTGCACTTGAGAAATTTGATTTAAACTTTTTAGTTTGTTGTGTTAGGTATTTACATTAGGGTGGTTCCACTACATCTCCACTTTTCGCAAGAATGTTCATATAACGGTAGTTCTATGGACATTCTTTTACAAATATTGTATTATGTATTAATTTATTTAATCTTAATTTTATTTATGTAATTATAGTTTTTATTTAAATTTATTATTTGTTTTTATATAGTAATTGTAATTCTAATAGTATATTCTCCCGGGAAATTAGATTAAAATTATATATTGTATAACTTAAGTCTATTTTTATTTACTACTTGGGTTTTCTTTGTTTTCTTATCTTCTATGCTTACATTATTTCTTAAGTCTATTTTCTTAATTTTATATGGACCCTTATATTGACTTTCTAATTTGTGTCCGGTCTCATTTCTAAGTAAAACTAAATCTCCTATATTAAAGTTATGGTCTATTATTGTTTTGTCATAATCTAACTTACGCTTAAGTTTATTTTTGTCTAATAATATTCTAGCTCTACTAAGTGCTATTTCTAATCTATATTTTAATTCCTTAACGTAGTCATCTAAATTATAAAGTGGTGTAATATCCTTCCCACTGTTAAACTGTGTAAAATCATTAGGGATTTTACCGAATACTAGTTCATAAGGACAATAATTGTGTGCTGTAGAAGGAGTAGTGTTGAAGCAGTATGTGAAATATCTTATCCATTCGTCCCAGTCAGTTTTGTCAACTGAAATATATGAGCGAATGTATTCGTTAAAAGTCCTATGACTTCTTTCTATTGTTCCTAATGTTTGGTGATGGTGAGCTGTTGAGTTAATTTTTTCAATTTTCATTAACTTACAAATTTCCGTTAAAATAGAATTCCTATATTCTGCTCCCATATCCGTAATGAACGTTTTCATCGGACCATAGGTCAGTATGAAATTTTCAAAAATTGCCTTGGCAATTGTTTTCGCACTTTTGTCCCTAACCGGTATAGTTACTAAGTACTTGGTTAAATCACATATTAGTGTGATTGCATATTCGTTCCCATTAAATGATCTTGGAAATGGTCCAATAGTATCCACGTACACCGTATCAAAGGCCTTACTAGGTGTTTTCGTGATAATCATTGGACTTTTTATATGCTTCATTGTTTTCGATGTTTGGCAATTATGACATGATTTTACATATTCTGATATGTCCTTTGACATATTTTTCCAATAATAATATCTCCTAATCTTTTCTATTGTTCTATATATTCCACAATGTCCTCCTTCTATGGGATCATCGTGATATTTCAGCAAAATATCGAGAATTGCCTTGGCATTCTTACTGTTAATTTGGGTCACCGGATTTAGTAGCGCTACTATTAAATTATTTAAATATTTATTGCCCTTTTCCTTAAATTCATTAATTGAGACAAATTCGAAAATTTTCTCACTAGGTGCCACTTGTAATCTACTTATATTGTGCTTACCGGCCACATATTCGATCCTAGGGAAAAATTGTCCTAAGTCAAAGTTCCCTTTAGTAAACAAATCATTAATCTGTATATATGATATTATAGATTTTCCTCGTTTGATGTAACATCTCCCGGGGGAAATCTTTAGTTTATTATATCTCCTGACGTCAGTGTTGTTCAAAGGTACATATATACTGGGCTTATCTTTATCCTTATCATTCCTGTTGTTCTTATGCTGATTTAATGTATTATTATTCTCCTTCCTATTCGTCATCGATCTAGTCGTGACTTTTAATATAGAACAATTTCTAATATTCATGTCCTTTAAGTCATTTAATGTTATTCGTGATAGAGCGTCTGCAACATAGTTATCCTTTCCCCTAAGATACTCAACCGTAAAATCATATTCCTCGAGATCAAGTCTCATTCTTGTCAGTTTGGAGCTTGGATTTTTCATAGAAAATAAATAAGATAGTGGTCTGTGGTCGGTTCGGACGAGGAAATGTTTTCCATAAATGTATGGCCGGAAATGGGTTATAGCCCAATGTATGGCAGTTAATTCCTGTTCAATTGTTGACTTATTGCTTTCACCCTTAGTGAATGTTTTTGAAGCATACGCAATTGGTAAATGTTTACCATCGTGTTGTTGTGTTAAAACAGCTCCACAAGCGTATTTACTTGCATCTGTTGTTATGCAAAATTCCCTATCGAAATCGGGATATTGTAGTAGTGTGGGGCTCATTAATGCTCTTTTCAGGTATCTGAATGCAAATTCACAATCCTTTGTCCATTCGAATGAAACATTTTTCTTGGTTAATTTTGTTAAGTGCCTGGAATATTCTGAAAAGTTTTTAATAAATCTTCTGTAGTAGTTGCAAAAAGCCACAAATCTTCTAGCACCATCCGCGTCCTGTGGTGTCGGATAGTTTTCTATTATCGAGTATTTACTATTATCTGGTAATATTCCCTTGTCTGTACACTTATGACCAAGATATGTAACTTCCTTCATAAAAAATGAACATTTTTCAGGATGAAGCTTTAGGTTGTATTTGCGACATAGATCGAAAACGTCTTTTAGGTTTGAGAGCATATGTTTTTCAGAGCATCCCAAGACAACTAGGTCGTCCATGTAAAGAAATGCTTGATCTGGTTTTAAACCACTAAAGGCAAGTGTCATCATTCTTTGGAATGAATTTGGAGCTATTTTTAGGCCGTAAGGTAGTCTGGTAAACCTATATGCACCATTATGGGTGGAAAATGACGTTAAGTCTCTTGAGTTTTCCTCTAAGCTAATTTGGTGAAATCCTGACATGAGGTCTAAACAAGAAAAATATTTTGCTCTGCCGAGCTGGTCTAGAATGTCGTCGATTCTGGGTAAAGGAAATTTGTCGGCCACTAGTTTCTTATTAATTTGTCTATAATCTATTACAAGTCTCCATCTTTTGTTTTCTGAATTTGGTAATGATTTTTTTGGTACTAGTAATATTGGACTATTATATTCTGATTGTGAATGTTCAATTATTTTATCATTTTCTAATTTTTTCACTTGATTCTCAATTTCTGCTTTGTGTGAGTGAGGTATTCTAAAGTTTTTAATGTATACTGGCTGTGTATCTTTTATCCTCAACTTCTGATCATAGAAGTTGTTAGTGGTTATTGCTTCTGTTTCTAAACCGAAAATATCGCAATATGTGGTGCATAGGGTTGTCAATGTATCACTGAATTGTGGTGGAAAATTTTCCTTTAAAATGTTAAGGACTTTTTTATTTCTATTTGTTTTTATTTTGGTAGTATGTCTAATTATATTATAATCTGAGATGTTTTCGGTTTTGACTTTGCTTTGTTTAATTTTGACTATGCTGTTATTAGTGTTTAAGATACGTATGAAAGCTTTGTTTGTTGTCACTAATGTGTTTGCAATAAAAACACCTGGTTCTATTTCTTGATTTGGTATGAGTAATTCAGTATTTAGTGATGTGAGTTTAATTTCACGTACGACTTCGGATCTTGAAGGTAAAATTATTTCATCACCATTGTTCATGATTGGTATTTCTATTGGGTTTGTGATATAGGAAGGACGTAGTACAAGGTAATCACAGTCATTATTGAAATCCAAGATGCAGTTATATTTTTTCATGAAATCCATGCCGATTATTCCATCGCATGGTATTGGGAAATCATCATCTACGACTTGAAAATTGTGTGGTATTAGGAAGTTTTTGAATCTTAGATCCAAGAATGTGCTTCCAACTGAATTTATTCTACCTTGCCCTATTCCTCTTAAGGTTGTTATTTTGTTAGTGTTTATTTCATTTGGATGGAAATTTGTTATTTTTATTAGTGAAATGTCTGCGCCAGTGTCGATTAGTAGTGTTATTGGTGTTGTAGTTTTGTTAATGTGTAATTGAATGCAGAAGCATAAATTGAGATTTAAATTGTAAATATGTTTATCTATTGGATTTCTCTTAGGGGAATGTCTAGGTTTTTTGAATCAACTTCGTTTGATTCAGTTACTCTAATGTAACGTCCATTTCGGCGGTTATTATTTGTTCGCTGATTGTAATTGTTAATACCCCTGTTATTAAAATTGTTATAATTCCCGTTATTGGTAGCTTTGTTGCCATTATACCTTTGAAAGTTGCTTCTTCCACGGAATTCCGTGCGATTACCTCGCAAATTATTATTCCAAGTGGCTCTTCTTTGCCTGTAGTATAAAACGGAATTCTGTTGTCCAGTTGCTTCTGTGCAACTGTTGACAAATTTGCTTATGGCGTTGTTCATGGAATCGAATTGGCCCGCTTCCATGATAAGCTTTACTCTATCCATTGTGCAGTTTTTGGTAATAGCACTTACTGCGATTTGTGTTGAATATTTTGTAGCAAGTTCTGACGTAAGACCGTCAGATATATATGCCGTTTCCAATGATTTGGCAAGTAGTTCAATCTCACTACAATATGCGTTAGCAGTTTTATTATTCTGCTTAATGTTCATCATTTTTGCGGTTAATACCTCAACGGATTCGCCTTTGACCGTACTCCTAAGTTTAGCTATGATCGACGGAATTGTGTTCTCACTGCTTATTAAATTTCTCGCTGTTCCCTTAAGCCTAGTCTTTATAAGAGAGACAGCGGTGGCCTCGTTGTTACCCTTGATGGAGTCTAATAGTGAAAGCGAGTCAATAAATGACTGTAAATTCTCAGATTTTCCATCGAAATCTGTGAGTAATTTCGAAGCTGTATTTAAAAATTCTACTATTGTTTGTGCCATTGTAATGCCTGTATTAATGTTTATCTCAATTTTCTCATGAATGTTGTCAGCTATTTTTATATTTATAGATTTTCTGTTTGCTAAATTTAGTAGTCTGTTTCGGATATCCGAGAAGAAATTTACTGCGGCTGATTGGTGTGCTTGAGTTAGTCTGTTGTAGTTTACGTTTAATACTACTCTAATATTTTCTACACATTCCAAGAGGATTTTTAAATGTTTCTGAATGGTTTCCTGAGAGATGGGTCTATCTACATTGAGACATTTGTATGATTTATCGAATTCTACTTTAATGTTCCTACATTTAATCAAAATATCTTGCCAATCCATAAAATATTTAAGCCCTGTCTAAATTTGTGTAAAATGTGTTCATTATAAAATTCCATTTACAAAGGAAATTTTCAATTAAATTATATTATATTCATTCATTATTAAATTTATTTATGAATTTAAAAGAATTCTATTAGTTAACATTGTTAAAGGATATGTTATTAAAAGGTTATCCTTAAACGAATTATATTATTTTTGTTATTTCTACAATAGGTATTAAATATATTCATTATAAATTTATTTAAAAAAAAAATTTATAAGTATATTAGAATTAATTATATAAAAAAATTCTGTGAACACGGGCGAAGTCGCCTCCGTTCCCTAAGGGTGCGTAATAAAATCGCACTCCTTTTATAAGCTAATTATTAAGATTCTAGATTATACTCATATTCCTGTCGTTGTTTTGAATGTTGTTGTTGTTGCTGATCATGCTGTTGTTGTTGAAATTGATTTTGATGTTGCAAGCTTCCTGTTGCATTATGATGTGTTGTTGTTATTGTCGATTGAAGGTTCTAACGATTATGTGGATGATTTTTCCAATGTTCTTTTTTCATCATCATTGTTGGCAAGTTTAGCTTCTCAATTTTGGAGTCCTTGTTTACTTCTGATGTTGTGTCTTTTGGCCAGACACTTCCTCTGACGGGACTCGGCTGCCGTCAGGAACCAAAATTAAATTTTGCCCTGGTGCTCAGGAGCACTTTCAAGGCTGGCAGGATGCAAAAAAAATTTTCTCCCAAATTGTATTCGTCTGGGTGCTCTTATAATTTGAGCACTCTCAGATCTGGCAGGATCGCCATGTAATAATATAAAAAGAAAATAGTTTGTTTTTCTTTGTTTAATTATTTTTATTTGTATCTTAGCTCAACTAGGAGCTTGAATTTAAATAAGCTCAACTAGGAGCTAGAACGTACAAACAAAGAATCTTTTGTCTTCCCAATTGCAGTCGTTTATATACCGACTGTGAGAAGAATTTCAACTATCTAGTACTTAATCTATTAATGTTAATTATTTACAAATGTTATTATAAATATAGTGAATATTATTGTTGTCATGAAAAGTGAAATGTGACCCGGTTCCTATTGCATTTATTTTGGGATTTCTTTCCACAAAATAAATGTGTCACCTGAAACACACCGATCGACACACACACGCCATGTAAATGCCCGTTGAAGGCCATTCATAAATTGCATGTATGTAAAGTATAACAACAACAAACATAAGTGCATTGCTAGTGCATTGCACTTGAGAAATTTGATTTAAACTTTTTAGTTTGTTGTGTTAGGTATTTACATTAGGGTGGTTCCACTACAATTAACCACGTACTTAACATTATTTTAAATAAAATAATACCATTTGAGCCCGTGGTTTGTTACATCGACAATTTCAAGAGCTTTTATCGGAAGTTGATGCAGAATTGTCAGATGTACTTTATTACACAAACATCAGGTGGCTGAGTTGTGGGCATGCCTTCTCGAGAGTTTGGAGTCTTCTCGAAGAAATTAAAGTTTTTCTACAAACCAAAACTGAAATTTGGAATGAGTGGGAAATATTGGAGGATAAGAATTGGTGCATCGAGTTTGCTTTTTTCACGGATTTACTCGAGCACTATAATAAACTGAACTAGAAGTTACAGGGAAGAAATCAATTTATAGATGAAACTTGGGGCAGTTTGATTGAGGTCTTTTAAAACTCAATTGTTTATATTTTCTAAATGTTTGGGAAAAATTGATTTGACTTATTTTCCAAGACTTAATTCTTTGAGGCCTGTGAATGAAGAGAAGTAAAAAGTCTTTTCACAGTCTTTAATAAAACTGTATTCAGAATTTGAGGCCAGATTTGCTGACTTTAAAAAAATCCAACCACGTGTAGATATTTTTTCAATGCCTTTTAATGTTAATCCTGAGAATGTTCCATCTGATCTACAATTGGAAATTATAGAATTGCAATGTAATAATAATTTGAAACAGCTTTTTTTAAATACAGATAAGCTTAATTTCTATAAATCCTTAGCAAAAGATAAATTTTCAGAGCTAATTAATCATGCGCAGAAAATTATGGCAATTTTTGCTTCCTCATATTTATGTGAACAGGCCTTTTCAGTAATGAACCCTATCTTAAAAAAATTTTTATGTTGTTCGCCCATCACTGTATAATACAATGAAAAATCAGCTGTTACCGTACGGAATGTGCGATCAGTTTCGTACTTTCCTTAAGCAATTGTTAGTTAACGAAACTTGATGAAAACTTTTTTGTTAAGTACATTATAGTTTGTCACATATGATTATTACGTATTTGCACAGTTGTTTAAGTTGGCTTAAGCCAGGTTATACATATTATAGTTGGGCCTTTAGATCTTTTTGGTGTTCTTTAAAAGTTAACACAAATATTCTGTAAATAGCCTTCGTTCTGAATTAAAAAGTAAAGTTAAATATGTAAACATGCGCCTGTCGCTTCTTAAACTTTTAACTTAAGAAAGTTTTTTTCAAATCACCTAACGTTAATTAATAATTTTCTTTAAGACAGCCTGTTTATTGAATAGCTAAAACACCATAAAACGGTGCCTCCAATAACTTTAAAAGAGAACAATTTTAAAACAAATCCTGTCTTTTTAAATTTAAAAATACTGGAAATTATTGTGTCCTTCTGTCCCACGGCTAAATATACTCTCTTTTGCTATCAAACTTTAGTCTTGGTAAAACTCGCGACGGCTCTGTCTGCTTCTAAATCTGGTTGCGATAACATTTTCAGCTTCAGGCTAGAAACACGAAAAAAAACAAAAACTAGAAGAAAGAAGCGAAAAGCAAAAAGCAAGAAGAAATAATAATTTATAAAAACTTAATTAAAATTGCACTTTCAGTTTCTCGATTTCGAACAAATAAATTATCAGAATCATTGAAACTTTTCTTTATACTTTCCCAGATTTTCGAGAAAGTTTTAAATATTGATTTTAATAATTAGTTATGTTTTCTTTTCTTAGTGAAAATAGAAAATAGAAAATAGAAAACCAGCAACAACAACAAAAACTAAAACCAAAAAAAATCGCTTGACTAAAATAAAACAACAACTTAAATTGTCATCTTTAACCACTTCCCCATACAAACATACACGTACATATAAATATATCATTCATTCATTCATTCAGTCAGTCATTCATTCGTTTAATATTCACATCATCTACATATAAGAAAAGAAATAAAATTTGTATGCCAGAAAAAACCACAGCAGAGGAAAAGAAAATTTTCATCTTCTTGGCAATTTTCTTTCTAAACATTTAATCTGTACATTGACTCTTCCTTTAAACCATTAAAATTGCAAATGTAGTCATAGAAGAAAAGTAACACATCTTTTCACACAATACTTTCACTGCGGTCAAATACAGCAACTTGCCTGCTACTGCCTGCTGCCTATTGCCTGTTGCCCGTTGCCTGACTAAGACTAGCAACTTGCCTGTGAAACAACAAAAGTAGTTTAGTTGCTAATCAAATTGTAGTAACATATAATTTTCTAAATTACAACAACGACAATAATGAAAAACGATTAGAAAAATAATTGAAAAACAAAAAAAATTATGGCAATAAAAATTGAAGATTTAAGAACATTTCACATTAAAGTCATAGCAATTTATTACACCGACAATAATGTGAAAAGTCACCATTAGCCTCGCCATGTACATATAACACTAATAATTCACAGCAGCTTTGTTAAAGTACACAAACTTTCATGGGCTAATATCGCTTGATTTAAGGCGAATAACAGTCGCTAGGGCCAAACACAAAGAAGCATTCATGCTGAGGAAACCAAGCATCACCAAAACCATTAGAATACATTATTAAAAAAAAAAAAAAAGTAATAATTATTTAGTAACTGCGTTGTGATTATCACAGCAGAACTGTCATAACAATTTGTACTGTGAGTTGAAAATGCAAAGAAGAATACTTTGCATTAACATGGATATCTAGATATCTACAAGGCTATTTGTGCTCTTGCGCGGTATAGAGCGCAAAGGAGGAGCAGCCGAAAGCCGAAAAGTGAACTTAATATAAGTTTGGCGAAACATAACGCTGTAAGCTTCTTTTAAAACCTTGTGCGGTGTATAGTGCTAAATTAACAACGAACGTTTTTCGCAGTAACCTCCAAGATGTTATAAAGAGAGCGAGAGAGGGAGAGAGAGATATTCTTTGTAAATGCTTGACTACGCTCCCTTGTTACACCCGTAATTGAATTTTTCTCCACAATGAACACATTTTGAAAAACTAATTATCATCATCAAGATAAATTGGCAAAATGCAAAAAATGAAATGCAGGCCTGTTTCTTCTCAAAACTTTGGACTGAGTTTTCGTCATTTTTTACTTTTTATTTTTCAGTTTTTATTTCTAGTTTTTTTTTTTGTTTTTTTTTTTTAGCATTAAAAGTTTTTCTTTTCACAATGCCTTAAATTTATTTAATGTAGTTTTTGTTGTTGTTGTTGTTGTTATTGTTATTGTTCTTTTTTCTAATTCTTAGATGTTTGGTGGCCATTTGCTTGTTTTTTTATATCTCTGATGTACTTGATCTTAAACGTAATGCTTGACATACTTTACCTTTACAAAGAAACAAACTTTACAACCAAACAAACACAAAACACAAAACAAAAAATGTGAAGAAAAAATCTTGAAAATTGAGGAAAACTCTTTAAGTTTCTATACAAAAAAATATATATAAAAAAAAATAATAATAATAAAAATCGAAAGAAAAAACAAAAACAAAAACAAACACACAAAAAGATGAAAATGTGTTTTTAAGACTTTTCTATAGACGAGTACATGTGAGACTGTGTTGTGCTGTGTTGTGTTGTATGTTGGCTTTGTGTTGCATCTCAAAAGTTCAAGTGAAAATCTTTATGTATATTTTCTATTTCTACTTTTGCCTAAACGAGAAAGTTGTAAGAGCTGGTAAATAAATTTGAAAAAATTATAAATAAAATAAAATGCCATAAAATTGCTATTCATAATTCTTTTTGCTGTTAGGAGTTGTTTGGAGGCTTCTTCTTCTTCTTCTTCTTCTTCTTCCTCGTTTTTTTCTTCTTTAACTTCTTTAATTTCTACAATGCAAAAAACCTCCCATTTATATATAGAATTTTTTTTGTTGTTGGTAAATGTAATTGACTTCCTGTTGAATATTGACTTTCCCAAAATAAAATAATTTCAAGTCAACAATCCAGTTTGAGATTTAAGTCTCTTTCATTCTTGTATTGGTACTTGTGTAACTCTCTGTATTTTCTATTTGGTGTAAAGTATTTTGTCTACACCTTTGCATTAGAAACTGCGAAGAAATTTCAAATGAAATTTCCGTGACCCACATTAATTTGAATAAAATATTTCATTTCCTTTGAGCATGTTTTCTTTTTGTGTTCGTTTTGGTTTATTTGAAGTAATCGGTTCTAACATTCAAGCATCAGAGAGAAGAAGAAAGAGTGGGTGATTTAAAAGTTTCGCGTCCCACTCTTTTTTTCGTTTTTTATTGTTACTCGTTTCATTTTACCATTCATTCATTCATTCATTTATTCATGAACAATTGCATACAAATAAAGTTGTTTTTATTCTTTTAAGTGGGTTTATTTGCATTTCAGCGATACTTAAACTGTTTAAAAAATTGCTCCTTGTTTATTTACTGTTCACAAAAAAACAGAGCAGCGAAGTGTTCACTCACTGTTCATACATGTATGAATATGTACATTTCATTTCTTAGCCGCTTCTTCTCATACATGTGTGAGAGACTGAAAAATATTTTGCGTTTTCTCATTTATGAATGCGACGATTTATTTTTTTCTTTGTATTCATAAGTGAAAAAATGAGAAACACACAAGTGTTCATTTTTGAATATGTACAATTTTGATAATTTTTCATAAATGAAAAGATCGTAAAAATATGTGCGTAAAGCATTCGTGTACATAAACGCACATATTTGATAATGCGCAATTGTCGGCGTATGTAGAAAAAAAAATGTTTTTTTTTTATTTCTTTTAGAATATATTGCAATATTGTATTTTGTGTTAATATGTACCCATGTGTTTCTACTACATTTTACGGTAAACTGCGATCGTAGGTAGAAAATTTTTTCACATTCATTTATGAGAAATTTTATAAAATTTCAACGTTCATAAATGAACATGTACATTTATGAAAAATAACATTAATGAGAAGTAGCTGATTTATCATTTATCACATATGAATAAGACTAATAATTCTTGTTGTGCGCATTCATGTATGAACATAAGCAGAACATTTTTTCTTGTTCGTTTATGCGCGTGAAAAATAAATATAAAATTTTAGATTTCTCATTTATGAAAAATATCATGAATGTTGATTTTTGAATGTTCATACATGAAAAATTCTAAACCCTGCAAAGAAAACACTAATACACGACTTGTTTAGCCTTTTTCTTAGAATTGAGGTGACAAGGAAACATAATCTTTGTAGAGGCTCGTCATCATCGGGAGCTATTATGTAATATTTTTCCACTTTATTTATTCTCTCTGTTAGCAAGAAAAATGTTTTCTTTCTGCATTAATTCAGTACCGAACCACAAGTATAATTTATTTAATTAAATTATATTGTGTCAATAAAGTCGCGGCGATCGTTTCATTAAAATTTTTTAAAGAAAAATCATGGCTGCTGCAGTTTTTCTATAGAAAAAGTGACATGAAATTTTTTGCTGAAAAAATGATGAATAATGACACGATGATATATATATATATATATTAGGGCGGGTCGATTTAAAAATCGCCCACTGTTCAGTGAAAATCGTTTTCTAGGGATCAAAACAAGAAACTTTGCCCGAGGAACCATACCTCAAAAACGAATTCTGATGTTCCAAGTTTTGAGTCAAACTTTTATTTTGGGTCAAATTTTGAAAAATCCGTCTTTGACCCATTTAGAGTGCCTCAATCGAGTCCAAATGTATGACCGACCCTCACTAACTTTAGAGTGCCGATCAACCCATGCCAGTGGCACACCCCCTGGAACTCTCCTGAGGGATTTCCCCATTCAAACATTTAAAAAATCAACATTTTTGGTACTTTACATGAAAAAATCAGCGAAATGGCTTTGTTTTTATTTTATTTTTATTTATTTATTTATAATAATATTTATTTATATATTTTTAATAAGTCAGAACAAATGTAAATGAAAAAATTATTTTAACTAAAAAAAAATATTGTTTGAAGTCTTTTTTACTTTCAAGTCTGGGCAATTTCGCACGGCTCTCTAATGTCGTCGCCATAACAGCCTCTACATTTTCCGTTATCAGTCGTTTGGAAACGCTAGCTAGCAATTGAACGTGTCGTTCCGTTCCTTGTATGTGTGATGGAATTTTTGGATCATTAAACGTTGGAACATCTTTATTTACATATTCTTTCAATGCATCGTACGGAATGCTTCGCGTGAATTAAATGGTGGTTCAAATACGTTATTTATGCCATTCATATTGATCATTTCCGTGTGACTTGTGCAATTAAAGTTTTTATCCGGTTTTTTATAAGCTCTAAGTTGCGTTGGGTCGTCAACATCGCTTCGATAGCGTAGAATAATCTTGATAGCACAGTCGCGCTTTTCTTTGCTATCAATCATCAAACAACATTGATAACAATATATTTTCCGAATGCGCATAATATGAATTATCTGTAATTACTTGATTGACAATTTTGCGTAAACGAGGTTCTAGAAATCGTGACCAAGTAATGAACTTGAAAAATAATGTACTACCGTACACGACAGAGCTGTAGTACTTGATACTGAAGTACATTGGCACATAACATTTAATTATAAATTCAACCAGAATTCTTAAATCTGCGTCTGGATTTTCCGTTGCCACAGATAATCGTAATAATCTAGCGGCCTTGGTGAGCCAGCGAAATGTATAATTTTCCCTGGTGTGATGTTAGACAGATCCAGCGAAACCACGCCGCTAGAAGTTGCATGGGCTATATTGTATAAGTACTTCGAATCGGTGGAAAATTAAATTTTTTCTGCAGCAGGGGGCATGTTTTTCAACTCAGCTGGAGCTGTCGACCACCTGAAAATATATAATAAAATAATTAGAAATGGTTGCCAATTATAATAAATGCGTGATAGCAATAACTCACCGGAAGAGTTTCACAAGTTTCGATTTGACGGCTCAGTTTTCCGGTTGCCGATCTTGGTCCAGTGCTGGTTGATTTATCCAAAGCTTCAAACAAATGCCGCAACGGCAGCAATTCGAATCGTTGTATAATTCCACCGTGTGGGCCAGTATTTGTTGGCTCACCGTCAGTGCATATTCCTATTAATGCATCCAGTGATTTTTTTTTATCGTTGAAAAAATCATTTAATTTGGTTGTTTTGTATTCAGCGGTTTCATGTTCCAATAAGTTCAGAATTGGATTCTCTCAAAATAACAAGATAAGGTTCTTTTACCATCCTAGTATGATACTTCTCATCAATTTTAGCTCTCGTTAAAGTATCATCCCTTCTGCCATCGCATGAAAACGCTAACAAATTGGTAGCATCTAACCGTTTGCGACGCACTTTTTGTCTGCATCTCTCTTTTTCTCTGCGAGCCTTCGATTAATCCATGATGAGAGGTTTGCCATGCGTGTCTTTCATTTCAAAATCTTGGAAAAGAGCTGTTGCCAATGCTGGTGCTACTCTATCAGGCACACCAAATCTGTCACATATCAAGGCAAAGTTAAAGCAATCGTATCTTTCTGTGTATTGTGGTCTTTCGCCTCTATCCATATCTTCTTGAACCGATGGCGGTGCATATGTTGAATTATCGGGATATTGGTATGTTGGCATTGATGACACAGACGTTGCTGCTTGCTCCACTGTAAGTCTTTTCTGATTATGTTGATCGTGCAGAAAATTTTTGAGGCGTTCTGGAACCAAGCCGCATGCACATGCAGCTGCCTTCAAATCGCATTTGCATGTTGCAATGTAAAAAATTGTTTCCAGAGATTTCACATACTCTGGAAATTGTTGGGTTAGGTTTTTTCTCTTGGTTTGGTCTTGATATTTGTCAAGTGATCTATTCAATTTATTAAATACACTTTTTTTCTGCATTATTTCCATACCAAGTTTCTCCCAAATTGCAACCAACTTATTTTGTACTTGAATAGTGAATGATGTATAGGAAAACTTTTCTTGTTCTGTTTTACCACTTTCGCTTAAGCAAAAATAATATCTCAAGATATCCAGATGGGTTGGTAAATTAAGATCAGTCAATTCACTAGACACACCAAAAACAGTAACATCATGTCTGGGTATATGACTCATTGGGTTTTCGATAGTTCTTGATGTTGTTGTTGTTGCTTCATCTTGCGTTGTAGAGGATGGTGGATTCATTGTAAACTTTTTGAGTTGGAATGGTCACTTCATTTCTTATTTTTTTTAAATTATTTTTTTATCTGAAATAAGCACACTTCGAGTTCTTCACAACGACTTAATCCATTCACAAAAACTGTTGCGTTATATATGGTCTACAAGACGATGTAATAATAATGAAATGGTAATTTCAATTCTACCTGTAACCGATTTTGTTGTCAAAACTGCATGTAAATTAAACGTTAGTGAGGGTCGGTCATATATTTGGACTCGATGGAGACACTCTAAGTGGGTCAAAGATGGATTTTTCAAAATTTGACCCAAAATAAAAGTTTGACTGAAAACTTGGAACATCAGAATTCGTTTAAGAGGTATGGTTCCTCGGGTAAAGTTTCTTATTTTGATCCCTAGAAAACGATTTTCACTGAGCAGTGGGCGATTTTTTTGCCTCCCCACAAATCGACCCGGCCTAATATATATAATATATATACATATAAAATCAAGTTAAAACGAGTCAGAATAGAAGAGTGGCTCTGTAAAAAATTTTGATGTCCTCATTTGGGAAAAAACCCTTGCGATTCTGTTTATTTTCTTTTCAAAAAAAAAAAAAACTTTGAGTAATATTTTTAATCTTGGAAGTGTTGGACATAACTTTACATTGAGAGGAAAGTTGTTAAATTCTTTACTGCATGAGTGTTCTATTTGTTGTTTTGTTGTCTCTATACGGCAAAATGCAATTCGTAATTGTTCATTGTTGCGAGTGTTAAAAGAATTTTAATTTTGCATAAAGCGTATCATATGATCACCTTTGTCATGGAGACATTTATACACCTACAAACGGATTTGTAATTTGTAAATATCGTAAATTGGTAAAATTAAAAAAAAAAAGGTTGATTTCTAACTATTTTCAGGACTTAGTTTTGAAGTGTTTGTAAAGATTACATCTCCGTAGTTTTCCTGCAAGCATAAATTAGTGTTAAGTAATTTATATGACTGTGTATTAGATTTTCATATATAAGCAGTTTTGTGTTAACATTAAATTAAAATTTAAACTTCTATTAAAGCCTAATAGCTGAAGATATCTTATGTGCTAAAACCATGGCGAATTTGGCTGCAGTGAAGTAACAAGTATTTAACTGAAGATAATTTTTGAGTCTATTGCCCAACTCGGTTCTAAACGGCATTAAAAACCAATAAAAACACAATTTTTTATCCGCTTAACAGATTCTGAATTATTTAGAAATTAGTTAGAAATTTTAAAATATTGATGTTTGATGCTGCTGTGTCGTCTACTCTCTCGTTAAGCATTTAGGATATCTAATAATTTTTCAAAAGGTTCAAAAGGCGGCATTTGATTTGTTAGCTACTAAACTGACGAAACAATATCATTTCAGCTCACTGGAACATACTTTAATCTCTTAAAGATCATTGTCTGTTTGTTAAAGGACTCCTGGGTCATATTATTTTGAGTATTTTTCTTCCTTGAAATTCTAAACTTATGCTAAAAGTATAAAATTACACTCTGTTAAGATAAAAGTATAATATAAAAATGACTGCATGGGAATTATAGTTCTTGTTTTTTGGCGCTGCTAAAAAGGTTTTTTAAAAAATTTTCCAAAAAAAAATGATTTATCAAAATGTATTGCAAAATGGAATTTAATGGTCTATGGATCTATCATTTCGTATAAAAAAAACTTTGAAATATTTATCCCACCGTTATTCTTCATAGCTCGTTTTATATGTCTCTAAATAGATTTTCTATTATTATTTTGTTTTAATAAAAAACTTATTGAATGAATTAAAATTGATAACTGATTGATAATAACTAAAATTTTAAGCTTAAATAATAAATATCAGAAATTTGTTAGTTACCGTGATTAAAGTAAGCAACTTTCCTTTACAATATTGTACCACGTATAATTTTCTCCTTTTCCTAACATTTGAATAACGCTGCCTGATTAGCTCATATATTCAGTAGAAACTATTCTTCAGAACCAATTTTTTTTTGTTTCGTTTTTTGTTAATTTTTTCTTCAATAAATCCCACAATGTTGTTGTAGGCAACAAATGTACAAATGTTTCCGAAGTATCTGCATGCATGAATGCATGTGTGTATACCAGTGATGGGCAAACTACGGCCCGCGGGCCGAATGTGGCACGAGAGGTTTCAATGCGGCCCGCCGAGCGTTTTTCAAAAAAAATTAATCACCTATTAAAAAATTATGCCCAAAAAGTAAACTTACATTATGTTTTAAAAAAGATATAAATTGACAATTTTAGCAAAAAAAATGCGATGTTTTCATTTTATATTGTGTACAAACTGTGCAGTTTTCTGGGAAATATTTTACACACAAAAGAGAACAACAACTTTCTGATGCAATATTCCAAGAAGAAACATAAACATCATAAAACACTAACAACTAATATAGAAAACTGAACGTATAACATAACAACAACTATTATATGTGAGATCTAGAAGATTCTTGAATATTCGAGACAACATGCGCAACAAATATAAAAGGGCCAGGCGATGGATTAATCAGCAATCAGTAAAAGTGTAAATCTTGTGACGTAAAGAATAAATTGTGAAGTAAAATTATAAAGTTGCCAACGTACAGTTTTATTTGTGTAATTCAAATAATAAAGTGTATTGTAAATACCCCCATAAATGTTAACCGAAAATAGAAGGAGAAAAATTGATTCGGAATGTCGAGTATTTCAAGAAGAGTGGACATGGAAGTACTTCTTTAAGGAATATAACCAAAAATCTATTTGTCTTATCTGCCAAGAACCGGTAGCTGTACTAAAAGATTATAATCTCGCTAGGCACTTTAATTCAAAACATCTTCTTGGGTCGAAGTACTATAAAATGACAATGAAGATAAGAAAGTTCATTCAGAGGAATTGAAAAGAAAAATATCTAGTCAGCAAATGTTTTTTAGAAATCAAAGAAGTGTCCAGCGATCCTCCACGTTAGCTGGTCAAATTGTTGCCTATAAAATAGCAAAAAGTAACAAACCGTTTTCTGAAGGAGAATTTATTAAGAATGTGTTAATTAGCATTGGAAAAGTATTATGCCCAGAAAAGGTAAAAGATTTCGAATCTATAGGGCTGTCACGTACAACGGTCACAAAAAGAATTGAAGCGATTGCTTCTAATTTAACCAATCAACTCGATGGACGTCTTAAAATGTTTAAGTATTTTTCAGTCACTATGGACGAATAACTTGCTTGTTTGAGATCTTTGAAAGGAAAGACGACAGGTAAAATAATTTATGATGAATTTCCAAATTAATTAATTTAACAACTGATGGAGCATCTAGCATGGTGGAAAAAAATACGGGGTTTGCAGGAGTTTATAAAAGTCAGAATCCTGAAAGCGAAACAATTTTTTTACATTGTATAATCCACCAAGATATTCTTCGCAAGGCTGCCTTGGATATTAACCACGTACTTAATATTATTTTAAAATTAATTAATACCATTCGAGCCCGTGGTTTGTTATATCGACAATTTCAAGAGTTTTTATCGGAAGTTGATGCAGAATTTTTTGAGTTGTGGGCATGCCTTCTCGAGAGTTTGGAGTCTTCTCGAAGAAATTAAAGTTTTTCTAAAAACCAAAACTGAAATTTGGGATGAAGAGGAAATATTGGAGGATAAGAATTGGTGCATCGAGTTTGCTTTTTTCACGGATTTACTCGAGCACTATAATAAACTGAACATGAAGTTACAGGGAAGAAATCAATTTATATATGAAACTTGGGGGTTTGAGGTCTTTTAAAACTCAATTGTTTATATTTTCTAAATGTTTGGGAAAAAATGATTTAACTCATTTTCCAAAACTTAATTCTTTGAGGCCTGTGAGTGAAGAGAAGTTAAAAGTCTTTTTACAATCTTTATTAAAACTGTATTCAGCATTTGAGGCCAGATTTGCTGACTTCAAAAAAATCCAACCATGTTTAGATATTTTTTCAATGCCTTTTAATGTTAATCCTGAGAATGATCCATCTGATCTACAATTGGAAATTATAGAATTGCAATCTTAATATATATAAAAATCAAAAACACGTTTGGTCGGTAGGGGTAAACTCTTCAATGCCCCAACAGATTTTCGACTTCCAGCCCACAAAATATTTGTAAAAGACCGGCGAAGGTTTGTATATATATTATACCCCGCTAAATGCTACACCCCTTCCAGAAATAGTGATTTTATTTAATTAAGTTAATTGCCTAATAATAAGTTAAGACCCTCCTATTCACTTCTCATTTTTCCACGGCACCTGCAACTCGACAAAACCAATTAGAAATCAACCAATGGGATTAAAGCTAAAACAAACATAGTAATTTAGAATTCAACAACATTGGTCAGGCTGATGCCAAACGCGATTAAAGCAGTAATAATTATAGGAAAGTTTGTAGCTGAAGAGCTGCTTATTTCAAGGATACATATCATGCCAAGTGATTTGCTTCTTCTTTGTACTGAAATTTTTTTTCTAACTCCATATTAAATATTAATCATTAGCAAATAGTTTCCGAGCGAAGCCGGGTCTACAGCTAGTGTAATAATAATTTAAAACGGCTATTTTTAAATACAGATAAGCTTAATTTCTATAAATCCTTAGCAAAAGATGAATTTCCAAAGCTAATTAATCATGCGCAGAAAATTATTTCAATGTTTGCTTCCTCATATTTATGTGAACAGGCCTTTTCAGTAATGAAATCCAGAAAATATTCAATAAGAAACCGATCGTCAGACGAGAGTCTATTTAATTTATTAAAAGTCGCATCCTCCCAGCTGGAACCAGATTTTGAGGAAATTATGCCAAGTCAGAAACAGATCCATGCTTCCCATACATCTGGAAAATCTTAAAATCATAATAAATCGTATCTTATAAAATTTTTATGTTGTTTTAAAATATTACTTAATATATCCGATAAATATATCGCTTAAATCGAACTTTTAATTGAACAGCAACCCCATAATTTTTTAATGAATGACCCTCTATGTTTTTTTTAATTAAATGGCCAGCCGCAAGATTTTTTTTAATTTATTGGCCCGCTACCCAAAAAGTTCGCCCATCACTGGTGTATACGAATATATTTGTAAATGTGCACAACATTTCGTGGTAGAGACTTTCTCCTTGCAATTATTTTACTTAACATCACATCACTTTTTTAGCTTTTTTATTTTTTATTTTTTATTTTAGATTCTAATGGCATCATTGTATGGTTGTTTTTGATGTGTGGCAAAGTCTTTTTATTTTATATTTTTGTTGTATAAATTATGATTATCCATATTTTGTGCTGATTTATAGGAGTAAATGTAAAATGTTGTCATATATTGCAAGTATTTGCTCTTTTTTGTTTTCTTTTACTGCAACTTTTATTTGTAAAATAGTAAGTCGTAGTAAAGTAGTAAAGTAAATAAATAAAAATTTTACTTCTGACCCATATTTTTGTATTAAAAGTAGATTCTATTGTTGCAAAAGTATTGGAAGCTGTTTGAAAAGGAAAATTCTTTATAAATATTTTATATTTTAAAAAAGTATAAAAATGATTTAAATTTAATGAAAATGAATAATTATTAATCTAATTAATTAAAACGAACGTTTTTTTTTTAAATAAATTTAATACTATATTTTTTCAATATTTCGCTTGCCTGTAGAAAGCTTCTTCAAGAAATTATTTTTTATAAAAACAAAAATTATTAATAATTTGAAAAAAGTTTTGAAAACCATTGACAAAAACATATAAAATAATTTTCTTCATACAAAATTAAAATTAAAAAAATTTAAACATACAAAAAATAAGGAAATGGAAATTAAATAAATTCTTTCTTATGAAATAATTATAACAAATTATGTATGTGTCTTTTGAATTAAGTACCTATAATTCTGCGCTAAATTGTCCGTGTCTGTTTTGAAATTTATTCTCCTTACTTTTGGTACATTAACAATTTCTAACATTTCTAACATATAACGTCTCTTGTAGTTTTTTTCTATATCTAATACTGATGTTTCATCAAACTTTGGATAATGATTATATTTCTTACAATGTGAAGATAAGGATGTCTTCTGTGTTGAAATATTCCCATATTTTTGGTCACATCTGTGACCAGCTAATCTTGTTTTAAGTTAATTTTTTTAAATATGAATTATTTAAATATTTATTTCAGAAACTTGTTTACAAATTTTCGACTTTAATATCCTGCTTAATATTTTAGTTAGCGGTTTTTAATACCTTGTATCCAGCAAAATATAATTAATTTGCCTTGAACATAACCCAGTCGACTGAATTCGCGCTGTGTATTTTTCACTCATAATGACATCATGTACCATAAATCATTCACTCATACGATATCATCCAGGTACATATATGAAGTTATTTTATATAAAATTTAAAATTTCGAACAACGTTTGAAGATAATTATTTCGCCTTTATTGGCACCTGTTATTGCTACTATCTAATACTCAATTCGCCTTGATTAAGTCTTGTTTAAGTTCCCTTATTAAAAATAAAACCTCCGCAAGTACTTTGCGATCGAAATTCAAGCAGGACATCACTAAACGGAAATAAATAATCGTTGAAGAAGATCCTGTTTTATAAAAAACAAAAATGTGATTTTCTATCATTTTCGGTATACCGAGCTGATCTTGTATTTCAAATAAAAGTGTTTAAAATTTTAACGAACGCAATGTTTCAGATGACTTTAATATTCAATGTTCCGCCCGTAGCTCCTGCCTTTCCATTATCGCTTAAACTTGACCTTTTCTACGTTCGGGCGACGTTTTTAAATCAATTAAAAAAATATTCACTGCACTAAAATTGATCAATTAAAAAAAATTTTTCCTGGTATGATGAAGTGTGAAAGATCGAATCTTCCTTGGCAAATATTTGTCAGCCGTCAAACAAATTTCTTTTTAAACAATTTTGATTTTATTTATAGTTAAATTAAATTAAATTAAATTAAAACTTTTTCCTCATACATTTTAAATGAAAGTTAGAAATTTTAAGAGTTTGAAAAAAGAGAGATGTAATTAATTTGAAATCAATCACCAACTGTGAGTCCAAGTGATTGAACTGTGTATGGAATATACATAACTTTGTTTGTTTCTTTCTTTCTTTGTTTTTGTTTTTTTTTTAAATCTTTTCGTTTTTCGTTTGTTTTACTTGGAAAAATCTCCAATGTGCATAGTTTCCTCTTTCATTTTGTTGAATATTGTTAAATACAACTTTTTCCAAGTTCTTCATGTTTAATGTATGATTTCACTTAAAATATTTTTATGTTCAGTATAATTTTACAAACCAAAAACGAACAATAACGAAGAAAAATTATAAAATTAATAGAAAAAATTCACGTTCAATTATGTTTTAAAATATATAAAATGAAGTGATGTCGATATTTTTCTTTTTTTACTGTTTTTCGGAAAACGATATTTTGCAGTAAAATGGACAAACAAAAAAACTTTCCCAAATGATAGCAACAACAAAAAAAATGTCAATTAACACTTTCGCCTAAGTGCCAATAATCCATCCATCTATTCATCCATTTAACTATTGAACGATACCAAAAAAAAAAGATGGATCGATCGATCGATCGAACATTTGATCGAACATTCGATCGTCTGAGATGACTGGCTAGCTAACCACACAGTAGCAAGTTGTTGTTGCTTGGCCACATAACAATCTTTTAAAGTTTTCATATGAAATTGCACCATATTCACATTTCTCCAATTTCTCTCAATTAAACTAAATTTTAATTGATTATTGATTAGTTTTCATACAAACAAACAAAAAAAAAACAACCACGATCGCCAGCAATCAAACATACATACATAAATGTCAAACGATTTCTGGTATTAATATACAAGAAAGCGACAACAAATACATCAGTTGGAGGCATAAAATGACAAAAATAAAACTGCAACTGAAACTGAAGCTTCTGTGTTACATGCTTTAGCACGTATTCGCACATGCTGTTGTACAATACAGTCGAAGCACAAAATATTTCCATTTCGCATTTAAAAATAACTTTTAAAGGAAAAAAACTAACCAAACTACAATTATCATGTTAATTAATAATCTCAAACATCTTCTTTATTATCAGCCGGCGTTATTTAAAAAAACAAAAAAAAAGTATCTCTCATCTTTCTTAAGCTGGTCGTTCGTTATTGGGGAGTTTCCAATTTTTGAATAAAGTAAAACAAAGTCTTAACATTTTGGTTAATTTTGATTAGTTTTGATTAATTTATTGAACATCAAGCTTTCATTCAAATTTATTTCAAAAAGTCTTTTATGAAAAATATAAAATTTGTGCTCGATCGAATAATATTTATGTATGAATCTTTGGTGATGCATCCAAATGTCTTAACAAAATTACTTAAGCAACACGAAGAGTTTGAAGTCTAGTGCCAAAGAATGTAATCTTTCATTCGTTCATCAAGTTCTCTAGTATTTATAGCAGAAGAATTAATTATTTAATGATATAAACTAGGCCATATTTCAAAAAAGGCAATATTGTGGCGGATACTTTAAAATTATTCGATTACATTTACGATTTAGCTACTTTCAAACTTCAGACCTCGACTATAAGATTTTAGTCAGTGATCTATTTAAGTTTTTCATTAAAACTTCGATACAAGAATGCTATCGTCACGATGGGTGCTGCTGAGTTATAATGGAATAGAATAGAACTTAAAAATTGAAAACAAAATTATCTTCTACACCGATTTATATCTCATAATAAAATATCAAATAACATCACAAATGGTGAAATATATTTTTTGTTTCTCTCTCCTTAAAGCAGTGCTTTAGCTTGACAATCATTAAGGAAAGAGGTATTGTACCTGGTCTTCCACCAAAACATAAAACACTGTTTTTAATTCTTTCTCAAGGCCGCATGCAACACTTTAAGACGACACGCAAAATTTTTTGTGTTTAGTCACCAATTTCCCTTAATAACAAGTTCTGTCTCTATTCACCCCAATTGCTTCCATTTTCCTCGTTTTACAATCAATTTTTTTAATTAAGCAAAAGTAATCAAGTTTCTGTTTAACCTCCACAACATTCATTATTAAGGCAGCCAGGCCTTCTTGTAAGTATGAAACACTCCTTATAGTGATCAGCATACAAAGTATGTATGTACATATATTCCATATCATGTTAACAAAATGATGATAACGATGAAATTTGTTTGTCTAAATCATATGGCAGTAATTCGTTTAGTTGTAAAAATAAATAAAAAAATAAAAAAAAAGAAGTAACAAAAGTAAACTTTACACTACTGACACACTGCCTTGCAATAGATCTCTTTGCTGTCGTTTTGTTTTGTTTTGTTTTGTTTTGTCTGTGGTTTCTGCATTTGGTCATGATCATGATTTTATTTTTCCTTACAGCAACATTAGCAGAGAGTAGCAGCAACAGTGGCAGCAAAAGCAAAGATATGCAATACGGCGCCAAATACGGGAAACTAATAAATATGGCAACAAGAAAAACAAATAATTGAATCCGGAAGGAAACTAACTCAACTGGTTTTTCTTTAATTTCGTTTTGTGTATCTTTCTGCAGTTTTCTTGTTGCTGCTGCTTGTATTTTTTTTTTTTTTTTGTCTACAATTTCTGCCTTGTATGGCATGGAGTGCAAAACGTTTTTACTGATTACTTGTGATGCAGTGAGTCAGTGCAAAATATTTTTATTTATTTTTTGCGTGCTCAGTTTTATGCACCGTATTGAGTGTGTGCTTTTCAAACGATTTTATATCGGGGGAAGAGTTGTAAATTGTAGTTTGATAATCATTGTTCTATTTTTTCTGTTTCTTTTTTTTTTTGGTTTTTTGTTCTTCAATTTTCCAGTGTGTGAGATTTTTATTTAAATGGCTTATTTTATAAATGTTTATGATGGGTCTTTATTGTAGCTAATCATCAGCGATATTGCAAAATTGATCTAAGTAAAATGTTGGAAAATATAAAATACAGTAGACTCGTGATGACAAAAACACCGCCTTATGTGAACACCGGCTAGCATGAACATAATTTTTTCTTACACTGACGACTCTGTAGCGTGAACACAGTAAGAAAACCCTATAAGGTGAACAAATGTATAATTCATGCAACATAGAGAACGTTGTTTTCTTTTGAACATTTTTAAGCAATCACTCTTTTTTAAAAACTAACATTTCCCGTAAATAAATGCTTATGAATTCTGGCATTCTGGCATTTTGTGTATCGCGTATAAAGTGTGTCGTAAAAATGTCGCAAAAAATACCAAAATTTTTTAACTTTAAAGGAAAAAGTGGATGTAATAGAAAAAATATAAAGAGGATTAAGCATGACTAGCTTAGTAAAGCAATACAATGTTGCAAAGTCAACAATTTGCGCTATAAACAAAAAACAAGATAAAATTTTTAAAGAGCAAGGGTTACCCAATAAAGCTTTACTCTTAATAGATAACGCTCCATCTCATCCTCCAGAAAATGAATTGAAATCAGACGATGGGTTCATAAATGTAATGTTCATGCCACCCAACGTCACGCCACTCATACAGCCAATGGATCAAAAAGCCATAAGACTTAAAAAGCTTTTCTATAGAAACAGTTTCTTGGCATCAATTGTAGATACAGAAAATGAAGTTATTGAAGCTCTAAAAAAATTAACATTAAGGGACGCTGTTGAAAAGGAAGCAATATGGAATTGCTGGACGAACATTTTAGCCTCTATAGGACATGAAGAAAACGCTGAAGAGGATATTCTATTAACTATTTTGAGAGAAAGAATTTGTGCACCAATTAACACCCAACAAGAAGCCGCAATAGAACTTTTTAATGCAATTAATCCAAATGTTTGAACATTTTCAAATGTCTAGTAATTCGCTTAACTTAAATTGTGTCTTCGCAGGTTAGTTTTTCATTTTCTGATATCAGTGAATGGACTGCAGATCTTCAAAACGTAATTGAAACGAACGAAATCTTGAGCAGTGATGAAATTGGAAGCGATAATAGTATTCTGCAAACCACACGGACGAAAGTAGAATCTAGTGAAGCCATCAACATTTTCAACGTCTCCGAGAAAAGGTGGTGTTCAGCTTTTTGCAAAAAAAGAAAATCCAAAAAAAAGATAACCCATTTTTTTTAATAATTTTAATATAAATTGTTTTTCTTAACAAAGCAAATATGAATATGAATTAATAAAAAAAAATATATAAATTTGAGTTAAATGCATATGCCATTTTATTTTTAAGATGTAAAAAATTACACCTTCGTAAACATGAACAACTTCGCAAACGTCAACACGCTCAGGTTTTAATAGTTCACGTTACCGCGAGTCTACTGTATAAAAATTATAAACAAGAATGTTTGAACGTTATTTAAAAATTTCGAATTCAAAAAAACACAATCCGCGTAACGTAATGAAGTAAAGATGACGCATAATGGGAATTATCTAATTGATATTGTTATTGACTTTTCTGCACATTTTTAAAATATATTATCGTTAAATGCTATCCTAGTTTTGCGAGTATTGACCTTGAAAACTATTTATTGAATCTGTAACACATTAACAACTCAATTGATTGTTTTTGTTTTTTTTTAAGAAACATTAAATCGAAGAAACCAATTTAATTTACAAATTAATTATTGCTTCTTCTTAATTGAATAATTCCCAATTTTGTGCTAGATTTCTCTTAAGAAATGCAACCGCTGGAAATGCAACTTGTTTCAATTTAAATAAAAATTTTATTTCATAGGTAGCCACCTACCTATAACGTATTAAATTCTAAAAAGCTTAAAATCGTTTAATGTTGTGATAATATTAAGCATTATATTGTGCCAGACTCACCTCAGAGCAGATTGTTCCATTTATTGCAATAGTGCATACGGATTTTTCTTTTTTCTTTTAAATTGAAAAACAATCAAATTGAGAATCAATTCAGCACATGCACTTCAGCCATTTAGAGAGATACTAGGTAAATATCTTAAATGCCTTAAGCTTGTTATTTCCTCGACATGCATACACCGTATAATTAAATGAATATATACAGTGTTCACTTTTTGGTTTTATTTTACAGGGGAGAATTTTCTTCATCTGCTTAAGTTAGAGTTTTAAAAGACTCCATCTATGAACTTAATTTTGTCAAGATCCAATCGGTTTTGTGATTCATCCGTCACCTGTAACTTTTTTTACCAACATGTTGTAAATAACATGCAGTGCCTTAGCTTCCCAGCTGTAAATGAAACAAAGTACTTAGACAATAACCGATGACGCACATATGACTTCGTAAGCGAAGCATCTAATTACTTACTATGTAATGCAGCTGTAATCGATGTATAAAATTAGTATATTATTATATAATATTTCCTTTTCTTGGATTTTCATGTAAAAGTTTGCGCTGCATTTCGGTTTGTAATGTGGGCAATTTTGTGGTAAGTATTATTGCACTTTAAGAAACTAAATGCACCCTAATGATAAAATGCATAACAGTAAAATAAATAACGAATGTTATTAGGTCACATACATTCTACATTCATACATATATATTACATATAGATTTCAAAGCGAACCATGCATTATTCTTTTAATTACAAAATCATTGCAATAGTGGCACCACACGTTAACCATATCTTACATGCGCAAGTAAATTTGTAAGCAACGTTGCTTACTACTCCACTTACAATGTAAACTGAATTGTAGTGGTACTTGATGACGTCGTACTTTGTAAGCGAGAGCGCACCGATTAAACAGCCTATGACACTTCTATGTTAAATGTAAGTGGCGAAATAAGCGAACGCATCACCACTGACTACCACTTAGTAAAGCTTATGTAATCGCTTATGTAATGTATACTTTTACAGCTGGGTTGCCAATCATTAAGGAAAGAAGCAAAAGACCGTCCGTGCAACTTACGTTTATTTCAGTTGGGATCATCTCGCATTAATTAATTAACAACACTGAATTTAAAAAGTATAATAAAAAAAGCAATAAACAAATACAAAAAAAAAAATAAGAAAACATAATTTTTGAAGAAAACAAAAAAAATAATAAATAATTTGTATGCAGGTGTCGTGCCGAAAAATAATAAGTCAGTGCCCTAAATTAGTATAAGTAAAACAAGCTTAAAAAAAAAAACCATTAAGAGAATTAAAACAGGTCTGTCGAATACTCAATACCCTACTTTTATAAAAATGATTTAATTTTTTATTTTTCTTCATTTACATACTTCAAAATTTTAATGTCTTGATAATTATCTGAAAATTTAAAAACAATTTCCAGAAAATCTTAAGTTTAAGTTTTCAGGATTAGAGTTTAGAAGAAGTGCTTTGTTATAATTTGTTTGTTTTGTACAAATCAAATAGCGAAACAATTATACTGTATTTGAAAAATAGAAAGGCAAAAACATTTTCAACTTTCAAGCTTTAATTTTATAGCTCGCAACTGCAACAGCAAAAGCAGCTAAAATAACAGCTGAAATATGTATATACACACACACATAAACACATTTAGGTTTGATTATGACAATTGTTTTGATTAACAACTCGATTGATAGAAAAATTGCTACTGAATTCGAAAGTATACTGAAAACGAAACCTTCTTATTATAAAATTCAAAAAGCGTGTGCATGTTGAACTAACTTCAGCTTTCAAGAAGCTAAAACTATAAAAGGCCCTCGATAAACTTAAAAGCATTTCTTTAAGTTTTAAACTCTCGAGCTAAAGTGAATTAATTTTTCTGTTCGCTCATTCTAGAAATGTATTTAAGACTTTATTTCAGTTTAACATTTATTTATTCAATCTTTATAGTTTACGGTCAAGCTATTACTAAGTGGAATCCCGTTGTACCGCCCAGACCGCGCTGGGGCCCTAATAAGCAAATGTTGCGACAACACAACAGTATGTGGTAATTATCTTATTTCTACAAAAAATATTAGTGAAAATTAAAAAAATGAAATTGCAGGTCCAGCATTCGAATTTTGGAATGATAATCATGAAGATCATTTGTGGGAGCATAGTGGTTTATTTGAAGGTGATATTATGCTTCACCGTGAATATTTACGTAACGGTTTATTGAATGAGAAAGCCACCTGGCCAGATGCTACCGTACCCTTTTATATAGACCGCCAAGATTTTAGTAAGCAAAACAGCGTTTAAATTTTAATATCTTTAAGTAAAATAGTTTTCATTCAGTGAATTTAAACTAGATAAAGTAAAAATTAACTTTAACTCATTATCTTAACATTAGTTTCACATCACTTATATGTGGTTAGAGTCCATTATTGTGATCATTTCTTTATTGAGAAGAAATTTTGACAACCAACTTTCTGTTTTTATAGATGAAACCCAAATGATGACGATACTTAGGGCCTTTAAGGAGTATCACGATAAAACTTGTATTCGTTTTCGTCCATACGAAAAAGGTGATAAAAACTGGATTGTATTTAAAGGCAACTATTCAGGTTGTTGGTCTAGTGTTGGCAGAAGACAGGGCGGTCAAGTATGTATAAAAACAAAACGTTACTAATTGAAAAAAAATTTGTTAATTTTTTTCAATTTTAGGTTCTAAATCTCAATACTCCAAAATGTGTAACACATGGTGTAGTAGTACATGAACTATTGCATGCCTTGGGCTTCTATCATCAACAGTCGGCTACGGAAAGAGATGAATATGTTAAAATCAATTGGGAAAATATACTTCCCGGGCATGCTCATAATTTCAACAAATATGCACGCACTCATGTTAGTAATTTTGGAGTAGAGTATGATTATCAAAGTGTCATGCATTATAGTTCCAAGGCGTTTACGAAAAACGGCAAAAGTACCATTGAACCTTTAGTAAGTTAAAAAAAAAGAAAAGAAAAGGCAAAGCAAACATTAATAAAAATTAAAATACACAAATATTTCTATATACTTACAGGATCCTAATGCCAGTTTGGGCCAAAGAAAGGGATTATCGGAAAAGGATATTGAAAAATTAAATGAAATGTATGAAGAATATTGTAATAGTTTTAACATATTTAATTTCGATACAATTGGAAATTCCCTAAATGCGGTTATAGATTATTTTCAAGGAACACTTGATGACATTTTCTCTTAAAAGTTTGCGCAAAGTTATGAATATTATAAAACTTAAATGAAAGAAATAAAAAATTAAACGCTAAGATTATAAATGCAAAAATGTGCCTAGAATTTGTAGAGCACTTTAAACTTAAGAGTAAAACGAAAACTGGCGCAGTTCATTTAAAGTATTTTCTGCTTCCTACAAAGTAAAACATAATTGAGTTAATTAACAAATTAGTGTATGAAATATTTAGACTTTTTTACCTCTTTAACTTCTATACTTTTGTCTTCAGCCAAATTTTCAATTGCTTGTTTAAAATTCGAAGACCAAGAGCTTTGTAAAGCTCTTAAACTAAATCTGCTCAATAAGCGTATCAACATACACATTCTCAATCTCAACAAGTTATTAGGGAATTTAAGCAGACATATCAAGTCTACTTTGGAAGAAAATATGATTTTTTCTACCAACTCAGCATTTTCCGGAAGCTCTCTTAAAACACAGCCCAATAAGGCTAGTATACAATTTGCTATGCGCAGAGCATATACATTTTTAAAGTCCTGATTAAGAAAGTTAATTAACAGCTCATCTGCTGCCAAAATTGCCACGGCATCACAGAACTGTGTCAAGAATTGTTGCTTAATAAGAACCAAATGGCAAATAAGTTCATAAAGTCTAGAAGCGCATTTAATTTCTTCATTATTTAATTCGTTGACTGTGCGGATTTTTCTTAGTGGATTATGAGACAGCGGTAAAGATGCTGCGGAATCATCAACGGGACGTTGATAGATTAACAGTTTGGAAGCATACATTAAATTTGGCACTAGTTTAACATCAACATAAACCTTATCCAAACAAAAGCAAGGCAATCAGTTTTAATAATCATTTCCAGAATTTAACTATTTACTCTAAAATTACCATTTTTATAAGTTCAGTAGTATTTAAAGATTCATTTAAAACAAACGGCAAAGATAACAATTTAGCCACACTGTCCACAACTTTGGGAATGGCTTTTGAGTTACGCAAGGGAGCTACGATAATACTAACCTATAACGAAAAGACAATAATCGCTTTAAATAAAAACTGCTGCTGATTAATGTTAACAAAATTTGAAAGTACCAAATTTTGCTGCTTTAGCGATTCAATTTCACCATCAAGCACTTCTAGCATAGATCGCTGTAGAAAAGCCAGCCATTCATCATTTTCTATGGGTGGACTTTGGGATTCATCACAAGAATCCCAGCCGGGCAAAAGGCAAGGAGGGGTATTTCTAAAATTATTGTATGTACAATAATTTTTTTCTTAACAATATCAAAAATTTTATAAATTTTAACATACTCGTTGCTTTGCTTTTCCTCTGCTGAGTGGTGTGAAGTTTTCATTGTAATATTGTTTTTAGAGTCTTTCAAACTGGTTTCTTGTTCTTTTTTCAAAATCGTTATTTTTTCATTTGACTTCATGTGATTGTCATTTTCTACGTTGTGACCTAGGCGAAGAGAAAAGTTATCCAGGTTTTGACTGAGTTTACGTTTTTCTAAATCTTTGTTACGTGTTTTCTTAAACGCGTTACTTGTGAATAGTTTATTTTTACCAGTTCCATCCATAACACATTTAGTGTTGTCATTAATAGCAAAATTGTCATTCAAGTGATTTAAAATCATATTGTTATTGCCGCTAACAAAACAAGTTTGAGAATTAACTATTTGAGGTACAATATCTGGTGGTTTTTCTTCGTTGCTTGTAATTATTGCAGCTTTGTCGTTTTGATAGGAATGTTCGGTAAAGGGCACCACAATACGGTTAGTAGTATCCTCAATATCTGTTTCCAGTTGTTCTATATCACTTGGAGGTATAGCGTTAATACTATCGCGAGAACACATTAAATTATCTTGTGTTTCGTTCGGATTTATTGTGCGTAGATTCTTAGTTATTTTGTTAAGATCCAAGCTGTCCAAAAATGGTTAAATGTTCAAATATTTCTTCAAGGAACAGAATATTTCACTTACTTTTCTTTCGTATTAGCAGACTTTAATTTGTTTTTATTAATTTGAGGATTAATGAAAGGTGAGTTTTCAGCTTTAATACCCGCTTTTATATAGAGTTTGCCTTCAACAAATGGATGACATAAAATCTGCGCCCAACTGGTGCGCAAAGATGGGTCTTTTTCCAGCAAACCCTTAAGATTAAATATCAAATTTAATAGCAAATTTTATATTGATATGTATTTCAAATATGCTTAAGTATATAATTTTCTTCGCAATTATCCTAAAGGTTACCTGCAAAAATGATCGACATTCGCTACTAAGAAAGCTTGGCCACTTCACATCTTCGTGCTTGATAATCTTCACCAAATGTAAAATAGATGTAGTGCAAAATGGCGGCTGCCCCGCCATAGCTTCGTATGCAATACAACCCAAGGACCACAAGTCCGCCTGGTGGTCATAAGGTTTTTCTGCTAATAACTCTGGAGCCATATACAAGGGAGTTCCTTTTATCGAAGTCAGCACATGGGTACTCGTGGTCATATTTCTGGCCAAACCGAAATCACACAATTTGGCATGCAAATCTTCATCGAGCAAAACATTTTGTGGCTTCAAGTCCCGATGTAAGATGCGATTGGAGTGCAAATAATACAAGGCAGACACCAAATGGCAGATTAAACGTTGTGCCTTTTCCTCAATCAAAGCACCGTTACGCGACATATAACGATGCAAATCTATAAGAGCGAATTCTGTAACCACAATCAACTCATTTTTAGTTTCAAACGATTCCAGCATCTCAATTACATTGGGATGCTTAAGCTGAGCCTGAATGTCACATTCTCTACGTAGGTTTTTTAATTCGCGTGTAGATCGCCCTCTCTAAATATTTATAAACACAACATACATACATATAAACAAATAAATGACCCTTTAAATTTAAGCTTACTTTGGATATAACTTTAATGGCCACAACTTGTTCATCATCTTTTCGTATCGCTTTATAAACCAATCCAAACGAGCCTTCTCCTACCAAGGAGCTTACTTTATAACGGTTCATTTTTTTTCTTTCCGTAATTTCAATAGGTCTAAATGTTTACTCTCATCACCTGTGAAATGTATAATAAACAAAAATACTTGTTGCTTCCCAACTTATTGTTGTTTTGATAGCGTCTGCAAGTATATTTATTTGTTTATTCACAATTGCACTCTTAAGAGAAAATTCACAATAGGAAGAAAAATTATACGTATTAATTTTGTGTAATAATTTACCAAGAAGAAACAAGCAAATAATATTATAATTTCGTTATAATTATAATATTATTTGCTTGTTTGTAGTCAAGAAAAATAAATACACCCTTGGCAAAAACCAAAGCAGCGATTTAGAGAAGATCGAAAATAACAAACTTTAAAAAAGATCTTAATAACCAAATCTTTCAAGCATATTCAAAATACGTATCGCTATAGCAGTAATGTAACTTATAGATGCCAAGCGAATTTTATCCCACAAACATGCATATAAAATTCGCTTGGCATCTATACATTACTGCTATAGCGATACGTATTTTGAATATGCTTGTAAGATTTGGTTATAACGTTCTTTTTTATGTATATCGCGCTATACAGCGATAACTCCACGCTAGCTACACTCACAAAAATATTATGGCAATGCAAAAGTTGCTCATTAATTCACGAGCTAGAAATCTTTGATTTCAATAAATAGTTAAAAATTTTAAAAAGTTGCTGAAGGACATAACTTGAAAGCATTAATCACAGCAAGCTTGCAAAAAGTAAAAATAAAAACAATCCTAGTAAATAAAAACAAAAAAATTGTTGATATGACCAAAAATGTAGAGAAGAAAAATAATATTAAATAAAATATTACAAAAATACCATTATTGTTCGGAGTTCCTCTGCCACTTCTTTATTTATTTATTTAATTTTTTTTTATTCTTGTAAAAACAAAAACGTTGCAAGTCTCTGAAACTCTATACAACAAAATTCACAATAGAATACTTTTTGGTATACATTTAAAAAGTACTTTTGTTCACAACTGTGTGCATTAAAAACCGGCCGGTTAATTTACAAAAGGCTGATGTGGCCTATGTTTTGTGATTTGGACAAAACTAGTTGGGTGTTAATATTAGGACAAAACGCATTACCAGTTGCTTGGAGTATTTAGATTTCGGTAAGTTTAACTTAATTATAATTTGTGTTTAATATATTAACCAATAGGGCGAGGCTATTTTAATTATTTTGACCTTGACAAATAACAAAACAATTTAAAAATAGTGCAAACGCTTCTTCCAATATCAGTTACATACATTCTAAATTTAAACTTAAATAAAAACAGTCAATTGAAAAATAATTTCTTACATAAAAAACACTTGTAAGATAAGTTGATAAATACGTCTTTAAATCTTGAGAGTAACTTTTTTAAGTACTTTAGTAATGTGTTCAAGTATTTTTCTTTATTAAAGATCACCATGAGTTTAACAGACATATCAAAAAAATTCACGGAAGCAACCTGTCAAGAAATCATTGAAAAGGCTGGTGGCACGAACTATACATCATATAAATTTGGGAAAGGTTTCAAGAAAGGTGATTCGTACTTGAGCAAAGTATTTCGATTGTGTGTTTATGGCGTTAATGAATCGACTGGGTATGTAAGAGAAAAGGTAAAAATGAATTTAACTAAACCAAAAAATTTGTTACAAATAATTTTAGCGAAAGTGTAGAAGTAAATCTAATTGTTAAGGGAATGCCAGATAACATGGCCCGCCGTAAGGTATTTCGTTCTGCGGAATTTTTCCGCAATGAAATTAATTTCTATTTAAAGGTAATACCCGCCTTAGAAGCATTCCAAAAAAATAGAAATCCTATGAAACCATTTAATGAATATCCAGTTTGTTATGCTGCCTGTTGCGATGGTGAAAACGATTTTATTGCTTTACAAGATGTCAGCTTTTTAGGTTACGGATCACCTAATCGTCAAGAATACATATCATTAGATGAATGCTTATTGACGATGCGAACTTTAGGTAGATTTCATGGCATTTCTTTAGCATTCCGGGCCTTGGAGCCCAACGACTTCGAAAAGGTTGGCAAATGCTTAGAGGTAAAGTAAAAAATGAACGAACAAATATTTTGAAATCTAACACTGAAATAAATGATCATAATTTTAGGAAACTTATTACGCTGAATCAAATCGAACATGGTACTCAGGCTTTTTAAAATTAGCGTGTTCAGTTGCCCAAGATGCAGTATCAAAAACATTTCCAAATAGTAATTATGAGACAATTGCAAAGAATTTTTTAAAAGAAAATCTATACGATGATCTTATAAGTTTGGTTTCAACACGATGTATGTCTAATGTAATTTAAAATTGTTATATTTTTAATGCAGTTTCTCTTTTGTCTCGCAGCGAAGCTTTCTGTTTTTGGTCACGGTGATTGTTGGACACCAAATTTTCTTACACGCTACAATGCAGAAGGAAAAGCGGAGGCCATCAAGATAATTGATTTCCAATTGGCTCGTGTTGCTTCTATTTGTTTGGACTTGTCATTTTTTATCTACTCATGCACAAGTCAAGCTCTTAGGGAAAAACATTACGACACTTTGTTGAAAGTTTATCATGAGAGTGCGAGCGATATTATAAACGACTTGGGTGCAGACGCGGAGAGTGTTATTTCTTGGCAAGATTTGTTAGATGAATTACAAAAATTTGCTAGATTTGGTTGTGGCATGGGTATTGAATCTCTACCCATGTCTCTGATAGAGGATGATGAAGTTGCCGATTTGGACGAAATTACCGAGAATTCAGTATTAACCGATGTGTGGGATATCAAGCCATTTGAGGAACCAGCTAAAAGGCAACGTATTGCTGAAATATTTAAACATGCTATAGACAAAGGCTACATTAAATAAAGCCTAAATGTACAATACTTATTATAACATACAAAATGCATGCGATTTATTTTTTAATTTTTTATGGAAACAACAAAAAATACACACGAATAAAGTTAATTTTTCACAACGAATGTTATTCGGTAGTTTATAAACATTGACCTTCGTTTAAAACGCACCACTTTGGTGTAACAGCATCAGGTCGTATACCACGAGCAATCAAACGATCTCTATATCGATAAAAACGATATTGGGCTAAAAGAGAACTTGACTTGGGATTAGACCACAAACGTTCGGCAGCGGCACCAGCTCTGGGCCAAATGCGAGCCTCTGTAAAATGAAGACAATTAAAAAATATGTAAAAATCGCGTGACGTTTATTTACTTACCGACAGAATTATTATCAACGTATTCACTCCACATGCAAACTTCACCGCCTAAAATCTTCGGATTATTTTCAATTTTATTGTTATACACCGTGGCCCAATTGTAATATTGCGTTCTACCCCAGAAACCATGATCCAAATACCAAGCATCCTTGGTAGAAATTATTATGCGATAACCTTGACGTAATAGTTGATCGTTTAAAGGATCCGATGAGCCCACCCATGTTTGTATGATAAAACGATCCTTTGGCAGATAATTTTCTATATATTGGGGATCCGTTAAATGACTCGACCAAACGATTGTCGACTTAGGTTCCTTTAAGCTTGGATACTGCCTCTGGTTTACGTCATCCCAAGATTCCAAATTTTTCTGATGAAATATTGACCATAATTTATAAAAACTTGGCAATGATAAATCAAATCCAGTCTCTCGCATTTTCTTTGTAATCTCTTCAGTATTGTTCCAGCAATCTATATGCACTTCATCACCTCCCATATGTATTGTCTCCTCAGGAGCACCTACTTCTGCTAAATCCTCATATATTTCCTTCATAACCGCGTACATGTTATCGCTTAGGGGATTTAGCTGGCCACATGGTGGCTGCACACAAAATGAGCGCCATGGTTTTTGATTAATACAAACTGCCATATTTCCCATACCGGCCATAGGACCCCATTGCCAACCGTTGCCGGCATGCGAGGGACCATCAATTTCTATAAGCACTCTAATGCCTCTTAGACGTGCATATTTAATCATGTTTACGGTATCAGTACGAGAATATGTGTTTGTGAGTGAATAAGCTCCGAAACTGAAAAAAGAAAAAAATGTTTCCCTTATAGAATTGTCTCGAATCGGAATTTTTTAAATTATTTATTTTAGTATGTATTAAAAAAATAAAAAAGGAATCGTGCAATTATTTCACCAACAGAAATCTCATCTTGGAAATGCTTTCTTTATCGCTGTAAACTTAAATTTCTTACCGTTGCATTTCCGGTACTCTTGTTATTTCTAAAGGAAAACTGTGTGTATCCACCACATGCCAGTGGAATACATTCAACTTTGAAGCTGCCATGGCATCCAAAGTATTACGAATTTGCCTTAAGGCCATAAAATTGCGAGCAGTATCAACTAAAACACCACGATGAGGATACAAAGGACGATCAAAAACACGTGCGGCATCCACCATAAGCAAACCATTGCTAAAATAAAAAAATAAAAAATGAACAGATAGGAAAAAACGGAAATATCACTTCTTACGTTATGGAGCCAGTTATTAAATTACTCAAGGACTCAAAAGCATGACGTGCACCATAAACAGTTGCTGCTTTAATATCAACAAAAGTTGCAGTCCCTTGAAAGAAATTAATAAAATAAATTAAAGTGTCGTGGACTCACTATTCAATTAACACACCTGTTGTTCTAATTAACAATTCATATGATTCCTCCGTTGTCCAATCCAGTGACAAACTCGACGAGTTAATAGTAGCTTTTACCAATATCTCCTTGCTACTATCCAGGGTACAATTGCGAATACACTCCTTGATGATGTTGCTTAAAAATATACGATTTGTTTCCCGTACAAATTGTGTTGTGGCCGAAGTGGGAGCGACCACATTAAAGCGCACCTTCCATGGATCAAAATGCACTCGCTTCTTGGAGAGGCTACATTCTCCAGTTGGCATTGGCCAAATGGCACCATATTTTCCACATGACAGTCGACAATCGTGTTGACTTTCAAAACGTTTTTCATCTCCTATGTTCGATGCAATGTCAGGTAGACAAAGGTCAGATGAGGAACAAATCCAGTGCGTGCTGTAAGTAGGCTTTTCTCTTATAACTTGGAGAATAATTTTTTCAAATATTTTTCACAGGATTACAATTGAATTAAAAAAAATGTTTCTCAAAAATTTGTTGTCAATCAAATGTTTTAGATTTAGTGCAAATCCAAAGCATATTAAACAGGAAACATTAGCGCACAAATACATATGTAAATTATTAATTAAAATAAATCCAGTTTCATCATCAACACCACGTCGTTATAAATGGCATGATTTCAGAATATTTATTGGTTTCTAAGTTATTAATGTCTATAACAACAAAATGGGTTGATACATACATTCACACTATTGCCCATCGTTAGCAACTACTTTTTCCATCTTTCTGGTAGCAGATGGATTACGCCCCAAAGTAACTGCTCCGGTTTTGAGGTAAAAAATGAATCAAGACAATTTCTAACAGGGTACATGAGTGAAGCATATTCTGCATCGATCGATCGAACAAATGATAGTTAGAAGGGGCAAGGTCTGGGCTATAGGTCGGGTGAGCCAAAAACTCTCAACCATTGTTTTCCAAATAGTTTTTGGCCGAGCGCTGTCATGGCGGAACATTATGGCCTCGTGTCTGGTCATTTTTCATTAATTGCTCTCTTCACGCGAATGAATTGCTTTCGGTACAAGTCCCGCAATTTGATTTGGCTGGTTGGCCGGGCAATGCAAATGAATTTTTTGTGCGCATGCAGCCATTACTCATTATCTGTAGCAATACGATGCAAAAATCACATTCTTTTTAGCGTTCAAGCATCATTAATAACTTTTTAACGTCTCTCGGCTTCTTTCAATGTGAGAATGAATCCCAATAGTTTTAAACGTAGCGAAATTTTTTGTTGTGTGACTCCTAATGATAATGCAAGTTCTTCTAACGTTTGACAACAATCTTCGTCAAGTATTAATTCATATTCCTCGTCTTCATACTTTTTCAGCTGATCAGACCTTTCATTATTTTCTGTGTTAAAATCAACTCTTTTTGAATCACGCAAATCGTTTTCAAATTTTTTGACTTGGTGCATGTTGACCGTAACTGGTCATATGAATTGACGCCGAGAGACGTTGTAAGGCGATTTGGCATGTCGGAAATGAAGCTTGAACGCTACAAGAAAAAGTCATTATTGCATTGTGTTGTTACATTCCGATAACCATAAGCGCAAAAAGTCACATGTAAAGCACGGCCAGTCAGCCAAATTAACACCGAATTTTCATGCAAGATAATGTGCTATATTTAATGGGATCAGAAGAGTATTTTGTATTATGAGCTGTTGAAATCGGGTCAGACGAAGACAATTGATTCGTTTGAAGAGAGCAATTAACAAAAACCGAACAAAATATTCAAACAGACACGAGGCCATAATCTTCCATCACATCTTGCAAGATCAGTCAAAAACTATTTGAAAAGTAGAGAATGGAAAGTTTTGGCTTATTCGCCTTATAGTCCAGATCTTGCCCCTTCTAACCACCATTTATTTCGATCGATGCAGGATGCCCTTACTGGAATACGCTTCACCTTAGAGCAAGACATCAAAAATTGGCTTCATTCTTCATTCTTTTCCTTCAAAAACCAAAGCAGTTTTTTTTTGCACGGAATTCATATGCCTCCAGAAAGATGGGCAAAAGTATTAGCTAACGATGGACAACATTTTGAATGATGTATCAATCAATTCATTTTGCTATTTTAATAAATACATTTCTTAAGCAGAAAAAAGTCGACATTATTAACTTGTATACTATTAATAAGTAATAAGTTTTAATTAACGATTTACTGTGAAATTTAAATACTTAAGAGAGACTTAGGGCACAGGGACAATAAATAATAAATTCAATTGTGAATCCTGGTAATTAAAAACACAAACCTTTCTACTGTGTCCTTGGCTTTTGTAACAAATGGCAAAAGAAGTTGTATAATTAAAAGTATTAAAGTCCTTAAATTCATTTTGAATTTAAAATTATGATTAATTGATTGTTTAATTTTTTTATGCTTAAATATCATCAAGTTTCAAAATGTTCTGGTTTAATTATCTTAACTTAAGAAGAACTTGTTTTAGGCTGTAAATAAAATGATTAAAATTGCCTTAAATTGTACACATTTGAGCGTGAAAATTTAAAATGGCAAACGGTTACAGACATTAAAGGCTGGGGCACATAGAATCCGTCATCCGTCATATGTTGTTTTCTTATCAGCGTTGTCACAATCAATACGTTTCCGTCAACGCAAAGTACGAAAGTTGGCCAACTTTTAACTTTTGACGTACGTTGAGTACTTTGACATTTTTCACTCGCTTCTTCTTCTTGTTTTTATTTTTTTTTTTTCGCTCTATCGTAGTAAAATATTTTTAAAATAAATTCTAAATAATAATAATAATAAATAATGGAATAAATAGTGGAATACAAATTACCATTAATAGAAAGTCTAAGATGTCGTCTAACTCCATTTTAAATGTGCACTTTAATAAAACTTTGCTGCAAAAAAATATAAAATAAGAAAAACAAAAAAACAGCTGATTTCTTATCCGTCAACAAAGTACTCATTGTGCCAACCTAATCCGTCGTTACTTCGACTTCAGTTGAATACGTGAAAGCATAACGCATGACGGATTCTATGTGCCCCGGCCTTAAGTATGACTTTTTACAACATTCGAAACAACAGTGCCAAGCAGTTTTTAAGTTCATTATTATGTTCCTAGCAAACTCTTTACATTTTTACGTGTTTTGCATTTTTTCTAAAAATAAAAAGAGGTTCCCAACCACGACTTGTCAAAAGTAAACACAGATTTTCTTTTTGAAAATCTCGCAAATTCTACTTTGGAATCTACAAATATATAGAATTTTATTTTAAAAATAAAAAAATAAAAATAAAAATTTTTTCCTAAAGAAGCGTTCCAAAGGAAAGCGAAATTTCGAAAAGAAAAAAAAAATATATAAAAAAGATCGTTAAAAAGAAAAAAAGATATTTATTAAAGATAAATAAAAAAAGATCGTTTAAAAAAACTATAAAAATTATTAAAAAATTTTAAAAAATAATTATAGTTATTTGACCTTTTTAATATTTTTTAGCAGTTTATTTTTAAGCACTAGGTCATTATTTAATAAAAAATATTTATAAAACTTTATTTTTTATTAAATAATGACCTAGTGCTTTAAAATAAACTGCTAAAAAAATTTTTTTTTTAGATTCAATTAAACTTACGTCAGTTATTAAAATTAAGAAAAAAAAAACAAAATTAATTTGTTTTTTGAGACAAGGTGAGCTGCACTTAAATGTATTCAAATTTAAAATATAAATAATAGTATATAATAGCTGGCTGACCCGTTGAGTGCGAATGTGTGAGATCGCAAAGAAGAAACGCAAACAAATGAGCTCAATGCACACCGTGACAGTTTTAACGGCGGCAGTAATCGAGTTTATGTTACATTGGGCCATTCATCGTCATCTGCCAAGGCACATTGGAGGCAGTTGGCGGCTGGCGACGAATTTATGGCATGTGTTCCCCCCGGGGGCTTATAAATATGGTCTTTAGAGAATTTCGACTATCTAGACACAGTGCAACTGGGGAAAAAGGAAGCCCAGTCCCCTGAAGTCAGCAGGGGTACAGCTGGAAACTCCACTTTATTTGGACGGGAATCAGTGACCCGCAGAGTTCCGTAATTTGATTATTGAGGTTGGCTCTATATGGGAGTATCGTGGTGGTTGTGGTTTCGCGGCCCCATAACAGTATAATGGTTATTATGGTGGCCAGGATCATCTCACTGTTAATGACACGCTAAGTGAATGATCCAGTCCAGTGAGCATGCTAGACATGTGTTCTGGACAGGAGTTGGAAAGTCTCCAACTCTTAAGCAAGGAGTGATGATTTGCAGCCCTGCTCTGGAATCATCGAAGTTGTAACTAGAAAGTTCTGTTGCATAGAATTATAGCTTCGGCTTCCTAGGACGAGCATGACGTTCCAAATTATGCAGTGGTTCGATCCACCATCTGATTAAGGCTTCATGGCCAGGCGCAGATGTAAATCTAGTCACACAGTTATGGCGTGTGTGTATTTTTGAAGTAAACAACGCTCAATATTGACATAAATGCGATGCCATAGAATATCAAAACACAGCGCACAAAAAAATTAAATGCATTGAATGAATGAATACACAAAAATTCATTCAAGTCGATCCAGTCGCGTAGTTGCAGTGTAGTTGAATAACCTTGATACCGACTGCAGTGCCATCTGCCGGGCTGATTTGTGATTGTAAACCATCCAAGGTGGCACCGAAACGCATGCAAAAAACATTTATTCAGTGACATACACACGAACAGTAGAATTATATACATAAAGAAGATTTGTATGGGAGTTACCATGCGTGTTTATCAAATCCCGCCTATATTTGCAGCGGAACTGAAAATATGTTCACTCAACCGAAATACCAAATTCTGTTTAAATATCGTTAGCAGGAGCAGAAATATTGGATTCTTAATTTGTGGTTTGTATGGGAGGTACCACGCCCCTTTGTACAATCCCGTCCATATTTGCAGCAGCACTTAAAAAAAGCCCACCAAACCGACGTTGTTCAAATGCCGTTATCAGGAGCAGAAATAATAGATTTTTAATTTGTGGTTTGTATGCAGAGGTACCACGCCCTTTTGACCAATTGGACCGAATTGTAAATCTAAACCATGCATACAAAAAAATTTATGCAAAGCGGTCCAGCCGTTTAGGAGGAGTTCAGTCACGACACACGTACAGTAGAATTATTATATATAAAAAGAGAAGATAGTATATAAGTTAATAATGTCAATTTTTTGTTTGAAAAATTCATTTCTTATAATAAAATGAGTTGATACATTATTCAACATATTGCCCATCGTTAGCCGCTACTTTTTTCATCATTCTGGTAGCATATAGATTCAGCACTAAAAGAACTACTCCGGTTTTGATGTAAAGAATAAATCACGCCCATTCCTGATAACCTTTTCTGAAGTGAAGAAACCTATTCCCTTAAGGATGTTAAGGTGACAATATCTGGATTATAACTACCAATAATGCCAGTTCTTCTTGCGCTTGATAACAATCTTCGTCGAGTAATGCTTCCGATTCCCCATCTTCAAACTTTTTTGGCTGACCAGGCAACTTCTTGTCTTTTGAATCGCGCAAACCATCGTGAATAGTCGCATGTATACCGCAAGCTTCTAGCAACAATCGATAGCTTTCAGCAGCCGTTTTCCTCAAATGAAAGAAGCTTTTCAGACTTTCCGCAAAACATAAATTTGACATTATTATAGCGATTGATATAAGGTCTGTCTGCGTACACATATTTTGCATCATTTTGTGCAAAATGTTGCAAAATCTTGTCTGCGTACTCGAAATCTCTTGCAAAAAGAGAGCTAAAAAGATAATTTTTTGACAGTTGAAAGTCAGAGAACTTGCAAAATGTTACTGGAGAAATTTCTGCTTGCAAGATTTTGAAACTACTTTGAACAGCTGTTTTCATATAATGTTTGAATTAAATAATTTTTGTGAAGTGAAAATAAAAATTGAAATTTAGCAATGGCAGAGGTAAGTATGTAGTTACAAATGTGTTTATTTTTAATGTTTATAATAAATTATAATAAACAAAAAATTTTATTTCATGGTAGAAACGTTCCAACGTTCCGTACACATGCGCCACAATTCTTTTGCTTTATTATTTCAATTGTTTACACATCGATCAGCTGTTGTTCTCTTGCAAAATTTCCCTGGATACTGTCTGCGTACTTTTTCAGATTTTCTCAGCCGACAGAGTAACATTGTTCTTACTCTCCCAAAAAAAATTAACTGAGTATTTGCTACTGGAAAAGTACGCAGACAGACCTATAGTGTGTTTACGCCTACTGAATACTGAATTATAATGACAGATGTTAACCCTCCAAAGGCAAAGACCATTTAGAGAGTTTTGTCTAAATCGACATTATTAACTTGTATACCAATATTTTGTTGTATTTAGAAAAAGTCTTCTTTTTCTTAAGAACATCACTGAATTTCTTGATATCAACACATTTTATGGCACAACTGAAAGTCTACTTAGGCAGCATGGAAAACTAAGCAAAGTAAAATATATTGCTCCGCGTTGCTTCACAGTTATTTCTAAGATCTCTTTTTATGAGCATTCCCTGTCCATCATACAGTGGGGGATTTCGTAAAAAAAATATATAAAAATAATAGCTTTATAGTGTCTATTTGTGTTGAAACTTCACACAACTATTTTAGAGACGTAGTCTATTTTGAGTACTTTATGTTCTCTAGATAGCTTTTGCTAAACGTGTGCCTTACCCTTTTTAGTTTAGGGGATATTTTTCTTTTTAAATTAACAATTTGATATTTTGACGCATCTTTGTTTAGGATTTTGCTTCTAGCGAGTAAAACCGCTTCCGACGTTTCTTATATTTATTTTTTTAATTAGCAACCAAAAACAGAGTTCGAAACAGATGTTCTGTCGTTAAGTAAAGAGACCTGCGACACGACGTATTTTTCAATTTTCTAAAAATTAATTTTGAGCAAGAAAATTTGTATCCTAAATTTTTTTTGTTTGAAATCAGTCTATATCCTTTCTTGAATACATAACAAGGGTCTTCTCTAATTGAAATTTTTTCTAGCTTCTAATATATGATGTATTTATTAATCACGTAGTTTTAAAAAAAATATATTTTGTGGAAATGATAAAAATTTTTAAATATATTTTTTGTATTGTATACTTTAATAAAATAATTCGAATCTTAGTAATTAGCTACATCGAAAATCTTTAGTAAGCTTAAGTTCAACTACATCTCTTATCTAGCCATACGAAGTTTCAATACAATCGGACTAGACCTATAGAAACTACAAAACTATTTCATTTTTTTTAAACCAAATTCCACTGTGCATAATTGATTTATTCGGCAACTTAAAGCGATTATTCCGACATGTTACACAAGATTTTTTCTTTTTTTTTGGGAATTACAATTTTATTTTTGACCGATTTTAATTTTACTTCTTTCTCACTTTGATATTTTTTCTTTAATTGTTTAATTTTATTTTAAACTTCTTGCCCATTTTACTGTCTAATAAATTTAACAATATTTAATTTGTTTAATTTATTTCAGTTCTATTTTTAAAATGTAACAAGAAAAATTTTATTAAAATATAATAAATAAATATTCTTTTCAACGGTCTTTTTTAATTAACAATATATATTTTTTTCTCGATATTTCGCTTTTCTGTGGAAAGCTTCTTCAGGAAATTATTTTTTATATTTTACAAAAACAAAAAATTATAACAATTTTTTTGTTGTTTTTTGTTTTTTTTTTATTTTTTGTTTTTTTTTTTGTTTTTGTAAAATATAAAAAATAATTTCCTGAAGAAGCTTTGCACAGGAAAACAAATATATATTGTTAATTAAAAAAGACCGCTGAAAAGAATATTTATTTATATTTATTTAAAATATAAAAATGTCGATTAAAAATTTAAAAAAATTAAAATATAATTTTTGTCAAATATTTTAATGTATTGTTAATTTAGAGACTCAATATTAATCGATTAAAGTAACCAGTTGCACAATTTTAGATTCTGCTCATCTGTATTTTGTGAGAGATGTATAACAAATTGTTTTTTAAATAAAAAATAATAATAATGAAGCAAATTAAAATAAAAATCAATTTGGTCCGAATTATAAAAACTAAAACGCATTAAATATTTTTTACTAAAATATTCAAGTCTCTTTAGTTATAAAAAAACAAAAAAGAAACAATTTTTAATTTGAATTTTTTAACCATAGATTTCACTAATCACTCTATTGTCATTTCTGTTACTTTTTATTTCGACTACAAATTTCACTTTATCAAATGTTGTTGTTTAAGTGTAATTGCGATCACTACAAAAACCGAACTGATTTTAAAATTAAAAACCAAATAAATAAATTTAGAGCCCGGCTTGTTGGTTTTACTTCGGCTGGCTGGCTGGTTGGGTAAAGCAAACTTTAAATTAAAAAAGGCATTTAAAATCATATAAACAAAAACTATTGTAAACAATTAAATACATTGCGTACAGTGTTGTGCAAAATAAGTGATTCAATTTAAAAAAAATAAACGAAAAATCATAAATATTACAACTAAAGCAAACTTTGTAATTTATAACAAAAAACAAAAAAAAAAAGAAAGGCAATATTTTCAGCTTCCGGTATTCATTGGAATTTGTGAATATTTGCTTGGAGTAAAAGAAAGAAATTAAATGTTCTTAAATCATAATTCTGTTATCTGAAAAGAGTACACTTTTACGAGATAACACATACAGTTTCTCGGGCTTATTGCATGTATGATCATCAATATCATATACAACTCTGTTATTATATATTGATCACTATTAAAACATTGATCACTATTAAAATAATTATAGTTTTCACATTGCACAAAATAAAAGTGAAAATATACTTGGAATTATTTAACATAATGAAGGTGCTGCGAAAACGTATTCTAAAAAGTGCTACGTCGTTTAATGCTCCATTTGTAATCGAAATATTTTTTATATGAGACACTGTGCTTTTTTTTCAAAATTTCTCTTGTGTACATTTATCACTACAAATGGGCACGTTGAACACAAATACCTCCTTTTCAGATTGCACCCAGCAAACGTAAAGTCAGTAACAAATGTCACACTATTAAAAGCAGTTTCAAAAACAAAGATCTATAAGAAAAATACATTAAACCCAATAATCAGACTAAAGTTTTATAAAATCTTATATTTTAAGTTCTCAAAATTATTGTTAAATACAAAATTTAGACGTTATCAAGTTAATATAAAATAATGATCTTTAATTCAATTAGCAAATCAGAATTCAAGATGTTTTTGAGTGGAGAGTAATTGCTCAAACAGAAAAATAAGTCAATTGAAGTCAATATTTTTATATTATTCAAACAAGCTAAAAATAATTAATTAAAATGTATAAAGAAAAGCAAAAATTAATTTTAATTTTCCATTAATTTCTTTTTTCTTACCCTAAAAACTTTTCTAAGAATAAAAACAACAACAATTTACAATTTGTATCTATTAACAATAGATAATTTAGTTGTTTGTATTCATTGGCCAATTTAGAGTTCAATCTTGATCATTTTATAAACTTTAGTTAGTCAGGCCTAACATATTTTTATTACACTTTTACCCAACGTTTCGCCAATTTCTTGTTGACTTTCTCAAGGGTTTCGTCTATTTAAAAATTAAAATCTTACATTAATACAATTAAATACACCACAATAATTTACTTACAATATAATACTGATTATATTCCTAACTTAACATTTAGAGAAATTTCAAAAAACAATTGAACTTGAGTAGAAAACAAACAAAATTTAAATTAAATAGAACGTTTAAAATTTGTTTGTTATTGCAACACTGTAGTTGGTGTTTATATTATCCGTGTCTTCTTTTAGGTTCATTATGCTGTCAATGTTTTGTTGAATGCGGAGACATTCTATCGTGTATCTTACCCTTTGTTTGCATTCTATGTCCAAAATCTTGACTTTTTCAAAGTCAGCTGCATGTCCAGTATTAAGTATCTGTTGTGATAATGCTGTTGTCTCTTTCCGTTTTGTAATATCGTTTTTATGTTCACTTGTTCTTGTCTTGAGATGTAGCTAATTTATCATTTATCACATATGAATAAGACTAATAATTCTTGTTGTTCGCATTCATGTATGAAAATAACCATAACATTTCTTGTTGTTCGTTTATGAGTTCCCCCCGGGGGCACATTATAGTCTTTTTGGAACCTACTATTCCATTTAGATTTGTGTCTTGCGGGGTAAAAGGGAGCCCAGGCCCCTCAAAGGCTAGTAGGAGTCACCTGGACAATCCACATATTTCCACGGGAAATCAGTTGCCCCAGAGTACAATATTTGCTCTCTTTAGACAAAAAATGTGCTCTGACTGGTTATTGAGGTTGGCCCCTATATGGGAGTATCGTGGTGGTTGTGGTTTCGGACCCTCGCACAGTGGTCCAAGATGCCAATCTAGATGGAAAAAAGTCATAACTTCTGTTCAGAAGCAGCTAGAAGTATGAAATTTTGTAATTATGTATATCTTATCGAAAGCATTCTTTGTACCAAAAATGGACGTTATGTGTAAAATAGGTGTGGAAATTGTTATGAAATTTTTAAGAATATGAAAATGTAACGAATATTAAAATATTAATTTAAAGGTGCCGAATACTCATTTTAGCAATATTTTCAAGGACGACTCGAACGAGGGTTTCAGGCACCTGTTTTTCAAAAATCAGTTTAATCGGCCTGCAAAAACGTGAAGATGATGGACGTGGGTTCTCCCATATGATATTGTTATCGTACTTCAGCTGTTAAGGTACCAAGCAAATTGCAAACAAATATTTATCTGTTTTATGGGAATCATTTGAACTAAAGTTTTGTTTATAGGTTGAGTGGCCACTGCTACCATCACATCCCCATTTATAAATCAAAGTCAATTCCGTATAATTGACCTCATCTATGACCTCTTTTTGCAACTTTAAAATTCTATATGCAGTGTGATCAACTAAGTCCTGCAGGGGCACTTCTGCTATTACATCGGATACCTTTATTCCATTACTTGGGTAGCACTTTTCTTTAGCTTCCAAAATTCTATGATATGATGGGTATATATCCGCGTTACGAATCTTAGCACCAGTACGCATCGCATTATAACTTGCTTTTGTATATTTTCCATCGATAAACAGACGTAATGCTTCTTCATCTGTATATGGTACTGGTTCCTTAGATTGTGCATTAACAATTTTTTGAATTTTAGTTGCTCTCGTTGGAGATTCATTTATGTTCTTTACAATCGCGGCAGCATCTCTCTTGCCAGATTTATAAAGACTAACGCCAGCAGCGAAAACTAGTTTCTCCGGTGAACATCCACTAACTAAGGCCGATACTTCCAAATGCTTCCCTTTTTCAGATTTACGTGAAAAATCTAATCGAGGTCTACCAAAATTTGATGTTGGCGGTTGGATACCCAAATCCTCTGGAGTTTTAATCACGTTTTTTAGAAGGAAGACGTAATACTCCATTTAACCAATTTTTGTTAAAGTCTTCAAAATATTTATTAAAATTTTTTGTTTTTATCCATCTTTCGTTAATTGAATACGTTAATCTCCGTACAGCTAGCTTAACTTTATTGCAATAATCTTCTGTTTTAGTTTTCTGTAATCTACTATTAGCAATAAAATAGCTAATGACAGCTTCTACCCTGTTTTTGCTTTCCATTTTGGCAAAACACACATTATATAGTTCTCTCCGTGTTATGGGTGTGCTATCTATAAATGTTTGTAAAAAGCTTACCGGTAAATAATTGCAAACAATTTTTATCTCATCTAAAGTGGGCATTACACAGATTAACAGGGCACAATTTATTTCACGGGAATCCACGGGAATCCTATTTAAAAGTTACTCGAAAAACCATAAAATGCTAAATTTTTACTACACAAAACACATATTCTCTCTTATCTATTATTATGCACACAGAACATTTAAATTCGACTTTTATTTATTATATCGCTAAAACATACCTGACATAGTGCAGCGTAAAAATATAAAAACAAAAATTTGGTCTTCTTTGATGTTACGATCAGTTCAAATGTGATGCTGTCAATCGAATAAGCTGCTATTACAACAGTGACAATGCATTTGTTCATTTTCAAAACATCATAACAATGCAAATATGTAAAAAATAAATAAACCTAATATACAGTTATGCACAGTGGATAGTTATCTAACAATTACCAAATAAATTATTTGAACTTTGAAACATAAAAAAATTGACTTTTTTCCACCTACATTGGCGTATTGGACCACTGTGCCTCGTGAGAGTTTGTGGGTCGGACCATTCAAATTAACACAATGAATGGTTCAGGTCCAGTGAGTATGAATGCTGGCGTGTTCTTGATAAATAAGAGCTTCATGCGTTCTGGACCAGGAGTTGGAAAGTCTCCAACTCCTCAGCAAGGAGTGAGGGCACGGCCTACTCCGGACTTTCTAAATTGCTACTAGAAGTGACTGGAGGATATACGTATCTGAAGGCCCTCTAGGGCGTAGTTGGTGTCCAATCAACTAAGTGGTTTAACTACCATCTGATTATGACCTCGCGGTCGGTGCAGATGTAAAACAAATCACACATTGTTCGTTTATGAGTGTGAAAAATAAATATAAAATTTTAGATTTCTCATTTATTAAAAATATCATGAATGTTGATATTTGAATGTTCATAAATGAAAGATTCTGAACCCTGGTTTTTATTATTGCTTTCAGGCTTTTGCTATCAGTCAAACCTGGTATAAATTGTACACCGTAGAAAGTTGTTTGTTGATTGTTATTATCATTAGTAATGTTAGTCTGAGGATAATCTGTTTTGAGTTTAATTTCCGCTTCTTTTATCAAATTGTTTATAAGTTTTACTGGGAAACTGTTGCGTCTAAGTATTGTCGCAATTCTATTTATGTTCCTGGTGTGAAATTAATCGCACCAACATTTAAAACTTTAAAGATGAAACTTCTTGCAGTATTAATTATCTGTGCCATGGGTTGCGTAGCATTAAAATTCATTAATCTCCCAGGCGCTATATCCTTCGCATGCCAATCGAAAAGTATTCTGTCATTTTGTCGTTGCATTGTCGTGTCCAAATATGAGAGTTTTCCATTTACTTCCATCTCCACAGTAAATTGTATCTTTGGGTGGTTACTGTTCAAGGATTTTAGAATTTCATCTTTATCGTCAAATTTAATTATAGCTAATAGATAATTTAAATAAAACGGTAAACACTAATAAGAAATGAAAAAACAAAAATTAATTAATTAATTAAGTAAATCACTTATAGATCGTAATTTAAATCACATATGCACCAGCGCTGGAGATACTGTCTTCAATTGGATAAATAAAATCAAATAACATTAAATAGTAAATTTAAAAATAGTAACATAATAACGATCATAAATGTTTGTTGGGTTAAAACATAGTGCACTCTTGTGTATTTACATGCACAAACAAAAAAGAAATTTGCAAAGTAAAATCTAAAAAAAGCAAAAGCCACCAGGAAAAGAAAAAAATATAAAAATATTTATATCAATGAAAAGCATATTAAATATTTATGCATACATACATATGTATATGTATACATACATACATAAATTAATTCGAATTAGAACACAATAACAATATACAAAAAAAAAGTTAGGAATATTGATAAGAAACAATCAACAATAAAAATTGAAGCTTGATAGCAAAACGAGAGGAGAATTAGATAAGAGTTTTAATAAGTCCAAATTTACATTGGACGATTTTTGTCGCTGCAACTCGTAGTTTGTTGTTGTAAATAATGTGTGTAAAGAGAATAGTGGTAGAGTTACTCTCTTCCCCTATTCCAATGTAAATTGGGACTAAGTTTTCATCTAAAGAACACAAAATATTTTAATTAATTTACAAACAGTGCCATTTTATTTTGAAAACTCTGTTAATAAAAACTATTTAAATTTTACTTTAGCTTCAAGTAAATAAAAATGAATGCAAAATAGAATTTCATATCGGGAAAAGTTAATCAAGATAAACAAACGTCTTCAGCTATAGTTTTTATTTTCCATCTAAAGAATAGTACTCTGTTCTAATTTGCGAAAAGTGTTGAGCAACATTTGATATTTCGCTTGAAAATTTTGACAATATGTTGCCAGCTGATTCTCTCTTTTTATCTAATATTAATGTTGCGCATTACGGCAGACAAGATGAATCAGACCGTGTTGTTCGCAATAAAATTATGACTTATTTTAATTCCGACATCTGTTACTTGGCCGCGAAAATTCGCTTTTTTGGAGGAGATTCCTAATTAAAAATAGTTTACGAAATAAAAATGTAGACATGTGATGACATGCACATCCTTACTGGAAGTTTAATTTAATTTCACGAGATTTAGCTTTGGCAGTAAAACCTAAACAGCTTTCGGCAAACAAAAGTAAATACGATGTAAAACACAATCTTTTGTTTTTGTTTTGTTTTTAATTGGAACTCAATGTATTTTAAAAGCATCAAATTTTGATCGAGTCATCGAATTAGAATAGTAAATACTAAATATTTTTTCTTAATTTTCTTTGTCTGGCTTTTCTTGCATCACGTTAGCCTGGTCAATATGTACATCGAATACTTTTCACAAGAGGAAATATTTCATTTCTAGAGGAAATATTTAATTTCTATAGAAAAGAAATTCAAGAAATCTAACTTTGCATCAAATTTTTGAAACATAGAATTTGCAAGAAAAAAAATTTTTGGTTAATTCAAGCGTAGCTGTGGACACATGACAATAAAACTAATAATTTTTTGTAATTTTAAAACAACAATTTAAACTAATAGAAATATTTATACAAAATTTTCTGTTGCTTCGTCAAATAAGTAACGTAATAGATCATCCGGTATTATTTAAACTCGTGATTAATTCAGACGTTTAATAGTTAAATATATGTATTTAATACCGCAGCCTTCTAGAAACACGTACGTATTTATATATTAAATGGTGACACAATTTGAAGAATAAGTCAAATATATTTTCCATATCGATTTTGTTGAAAATTTTCCTCATGACAGTATATAAAATAAGCAAAACTTATTTAAAACCTGCAGTCATAAATAAACGTGCAAAACTTTTCGATTAGCAATTGCAAGTGCTTCAAATTAAATAATTAACTAAAATTCATTTATTTCGCTTTTTAACTCCATACGCTGTGGTAAGACTGATCACCTAGTGAACCATCACATGGCAATTGCCGACATAGAATGTTTGTTAAAGAAAAAGAAGCATAAAAAAGATAGCACTTAGTCCCTGTTTACATGCTTCAACTTTTGTTGCTCATTGTTTCTTATAAAGTTGGCGTAATGTCTACACGCAGCAATTTGTGTTAAAATTTTTTGTGTTGTGCTTTGCCTTTTTGAAAAAAAAAATAAAAATTTTTTCCTGAAAAAGCTTTCCAAAGGAAAACGAAATATCGAAAAGAAAAAAATATATAAAAAAGATCGTTAAAAAGAAAAAAAGATATTTATTAAAGATAAATAAAAAAAGATCGTTTAAAAAAAACTATAAAAACTTTTCAGTATTTTTATTTTTAAATCTTTTCATCATCATTGAGAATTATTAAAACAAAAGAGAAGAGAGAATTATTAAATTAAGTACCCACTAAAAGAGAAAACTTAAATAAAACTTCAATTAAATTTATTTTAATACTTATAACTCATATGTATGTTTGTATGTGGTACGTATGAATATATCCATATATTTTAATTATACATATATATTATATTTAGCAAAATTTTGTATTTAAAAAAAAGAAAATTATTAATTACTGAACGAGATATTTTAAAATAAAAACTATTAATATACCAGCTACGAATTATTTTTTATTTTTGTTAATTATTCTTTTATGCCATAGTTTTTTTTCGCGCAGCAGAAAGTGGAAAAAAATATAAAAAATAAAATTAATATATTTAAACGTACATAGCTGCAGAACTTTATTCTTTGGTGTAAGTTTTATTATAGTAAAAAAAAGAAAATAACGTGGAAAACTCATTTAAAAAAATAATTCAAACTTAAATCCAATGAACCAACGACGACGTCCAACCAACCATTGTTATCCAATGATATTGTGTAAAAATAAAAGAATAATGAAAAATAAATGAATGGAATGAATTGAAATGAGATGAGATGAAAAAATAATTGTATTCAAACACACAAATCAGAATACACGTCCACAGCACACACGTTTAATTCACACATCCTCATACAATTTAGGATTTCATACGTTATTAATACAGATACACACACATATATAGAAAGATAATCACTATAAGAAAGTTAAACCATCCCTGACCCGCTCTACTAGAACCGTAATACGGTCGGTGGATGTTCTGGTGTAGATGCTTAGTACGACAATACAATAAAAAACATTTTTTTTGTGTTTTTATGAGTATAAAAATAATCAGAAAAATATTAAAATTAAAAAATGTAACCAACAATATTCACACATGTTGATTGAATTTGTTTTATTTTATTTTTTTATTTTTTTTTGTCCACTAAGAATAAATGAAAGAAAATTATGCTTAATCATTTCACATTTGGGTGACTTGTGGCCAGCACAAAAAATAGAAAAAATGAATAGATTTCCTGAGTAAAGTAGAAGTAAAAGTCAGATTTTGGAAGAGGTTCCGTACATGAATTAATGCGTGTTATCATCAAAGTAATAAAATTCTGTCTGAAATTGCCAGTTTTTAATATTTATTTATCTTAACCTAAAATCTTTCATATAATCTAGATAACAATTTAAAACTTAATTTAAAATATTCTGATGTCATCAAATTGGCACCTTAAATAAATTTATTAATGTGATCGTGCGAAAGTTGCGCAAATTGCAGGATCGACAGTTAAATTCTATTTTATTCTAGTACATGTCCAACGAAGGAATCTTTAAATGCTTCCTCAAGAGCTCGATGCAGCATCAGAGAAAATTGTAACACTGTTAAGGGAAACGCACTAACTTGCCATATATTGACAATGAAGAACCTGAAGTTTATCAAAAATATTTTAATTTTTTATTTTATTCAACTTATTCTCTTTGATTTCAGCTGATTCTAATATTTTTCAGGAATTTGATATTGTGAGCAACGGTAACTAAATAAATAAGACATTTTTAACACCTGGCACATGACTAAATTCACCATTACAAAATAAAGTTTCAATTTAAAGTTTCAAAATTATTTTTGATTACAATTCTGTCTTTTTTGTGATTTAATATTATAAGATGATATCAATAAAAAAATAACTTGGGTAATATGTCAACATTAACCGAAAACAAAACAAAATAATAAACATTTGCAATAAGAAAAACTCAACAAACAAGGCCAGCTTAAAGTAAATTCATGTTTAATTCACGATCACAAAACCTTCCTAAGAGGCAGTAAAAAAGTCACAGATCAAACACAGCTATGAAATGACATTTTATATTTTTTTATTTTTTTAATCGACCTTTTTATATTTTAAATAAATATAAATAAATATTCTTTTCAACGGTCTTTTTTAATTAACAATATATATTTTTTCTCGATATTTCGCTTTCCTGTAGAAAGCTTCTTCAGGAAATTATTTTTTATATTTTTTATAATTTTTTGAAAAAAATTTTTCTTTTCAAATTGTTATAATTTTTTGTGTTTTAAAATATAAAAAATAATTTCCTGAAGAAGCTTTCCACAGGAAAGCGAAATATCGAGAAAAAATATATATTGTTAATTAAAAAAGACCGTTGAAAAAAATATTTATTTATATTTATTTTATTTTTTTAAATCCCTTTTAAAAATGCAAACAAATCAAAGCAACACAAATTATATTACAAAAATTATAATCAGATTATTATTATTATTATTTCCATTTTTCGAATGTTGTTCATCAATAGAATTGCATTTAGAGGCCCTGACCATGGCATTCTACTAATTTGCACAAAAGCCATTTAATTTAAAATGGGTAGTTGCTACTAAAATAAAAGAAAAGAAATCAAGGTCTATTTATTAATACAGAACGTAAATTTTAAACAAATTAAAAACGATGACTGAAACAAGGGGTGGTGGCTTTTGTGTATCTGTCCCTGCCTCTGTACCAAATGTTCAGTGAAAGTTTAACAATAGAGAGACATGCATGTTAAATCAATTGAATTTTGTTTTTAACAAAGAAGAATAAACTTTATGTTTTGTTCTCCCCATACTTGGGAGTAATTAATTGCATTGACTAATAAAATTTTAATTGTTACAAGTATAAAATTAATTTAATTTAATTTCCGTAACTATACTTCTACTTTCACCACCTGTCTCATCTCTTCTCTAGCCCTTTCCTAAAGAATGTATCACGTTACTTGACTAAATAGGCATTGTTGCCTGAAGTACTGCTTCTCTTTAAAAAAACACAAAAACTCTCATTTAATGAAACAACATTTATAATAGAAATTTGTAAACGAATGGATTAAATAGGAAAAGACTTGAATTTTCTCTACTTACAAAAAATAAAGAAAAACATTTTACATAATTTATATATTTATATTTTTTTTTTTTTAAAGAAAAAATTGTCATGCATAGTTTAAAATGCTGCCAATTTGATATTTTTTTTCAAATAATGCCAATAAAAAATTCCCAGCCATGTACGTTGCAATCAAGTGTATATTTTGATAAAAGCCAACAACAAAAACTAAATGTTTTTAAAAACGAATTCTAAAAGCACGAGCATACAAATATTTAATTTAAACAGGTGGTAGCTAAATATTTTAATTTAGCCACAGATTTTAAAAGAATTAATTTGAAATGGTGACGCGATAAAACTTATTATTTTCAATAGAAAATTAAAATATTTAATGGCATTTGTTAATTGCCAAAAAACAGAGAATTTTTTCTAAAACGAAATATTACAAATTTTAGTTAATTTAATTCCTTCGGCTTCCTGCATATTTGTGCTTTCTTCATCAGCAACGCATATGTTTGAATATGTACAGTGTATCGAAAAAATGTCATTTAAAGGCAACGTCATTAAAATATCTTCCTCTGTTTACTTTACTAAGCGACGAGGTATTTTTGATTACAAATAAGAAGAGGTTCTCTTCTGTAAATTAATCAATTTAAAGTAATATTACTAATTTATGCATTACTACAGCAACAAATCAAATTTGATCAATTTTCTCTGCACTAAAAGATTTCGAAAGAGTGGTCTAACTGCTTAGATTCGTTTATTTTCGAAATAAAACACTCCAAATACTTCTGTACTTTAGTGCCTAACATTGTTTAGCTTATTGCCCTACTTCTTATAACTGCGATTTCTAATTATAGGCGAGTTAAAATTCGCCGCTATCTATCTATCTATTATATATCTATTATCTGTCTGTTTAGCTATCGTCCCCCCGGGGGCACATGATAGTCTTTTTGGAACCTACTATTCCATTTAGACTGGTGTCTTGCGGGGTAAAAGGGAGCCCAGGCCCCTCAAAGGCTAGTAGGAGTCACCTGGACAATCCACTATATTTCCACGGGAATCAGTGACCCGCAGAGTTTCGTTATTTGTCTCTTTAGACATTTAACTGTTCTCTGGCTGATTATTGAGGTTGGCCCCTATATGGGAGTATCGTGGTGGTTGTGGTTTTGAGGCCCTCGTGAGAGTTTGTGGGTTCAGTGAGTATGAATGCCGTCATGATCTTGATAAAAAAGAGCTTCATGCGTTCTGGACCAGGAGTTGGAAAGTCTCCAACTCTTTAGCAAGGAGTGGAGGCTGCGGCCTACTTCGGGCTTTCGAAATTGCTACTAGAAGTGACCGGAGGATATACGTACTCGATGGCCTTCTAGGTCGTGGTTGATGTCCAATCAACCAAGTGGTTTGACCACCATCTGATTATGACTACATAGTCGGTGCAGATGTAAATCAAATCACGCTTTGTTATCTATCTATCGAACAAAGATTCTCAACCAAACTACTGCAAGCGGCTTCTCCCAATAACTTATTGAATGTATGTTTTTTTGTAGAATTCAATTTTCTTACTCACTGTATGTTAATCTGAATCGTTGTTTTTTTCTTCTTTCCTATTGTAATATTTTGTCGTTGTATTTTAATCACTGATTAAATATAGAGGGCGCCTCAGTGATTTCATTTAATTTTGCATTTTTTTATATGCAGATTTCTTTTTCGCATTGATGATTGACTACAATTTTTTTATTTGATTTCTTGTTTAATTAAATCGTAATCTATATACTCGTATACTCGTATACACATAAACAAATAATACAACTACTTTTTTAACAACAACAACAAAAACAAAAACAGAAAAAAATAAATAAAAGTTTGTTATTTACAAATAGATTTTGCTTTCTGTAGTTAAAGTTCATTGTTCTTTTGAATTTTAATCAAATGTTGTTAAAACACTACCACTACATTAACACTCATATACATATATATATGTGTGCTTACTTCAAAAGGATACATACACATGCATATATACTTAAAACTTATTGTTTTTAGTAGAACTTAAAGTTAACATTTTTATATTGTTTGCATGTGATTTTTGAAGTAAATGTACAATCTGCCACATGTACAGTTGCATCAAAAATTTAGGACTTCATCATTATATATTTAAGCGACTATTTTTAAAAAATAAATACATATCACACTGGCTACTCTCTTTTAAGAGGAGTCACGTCATAACTGTTCAATTTTTACTTTTTGCAAGAAATCGATGTACAGTGGTCACATCTACCCACTGTAAACATTTTATATCATTTTCTCTCTATTTTTCGGTGTCTGTGTTTCTTTCGCCCTTGTTTAAAGAAAAATTGTGTTTGTTTCTATTGGAAATTTTGAGGTGATTCTATAGAAAAAAAACTGTTTTAATATTAAATGAATGCTCTCCTTTTAAATGATATTGAAAAAGTCCCTTATTTTTAACTGAAGCATATCATCTTCTAGGAATCAAATTGGCCAAATTTTCTGCCAATTCTTGGAAAGCTCGAAACAAATTATTTTGGTTTCCCTATTTCTAATTTTTCTATTCAAGGGAGTTTAATCGGATTTACGTCTAGAGACTTGTGTGGTATTTGTTTCAATCTATTTTAGGACGTTGTATTAATGGCGATTTGTTAAGGGTAGTTTTCAAAATATCGATATATTTTTTTATCCAAATTGTAAAATAAAAACACCAGCAGCACTCGTATACCCCGTACCAATTAATATTTAAATTCATGGTTAGACTTTCTTCATTCATTGCATCTTCCGTCTTAATCACAAAAATTTAACTTACTTTCGTCCATAAAAACGATGCGATTTCAGAATTTTATGGACCTATGTTTAAGGGTTTTGTCGTAATCAATATGCTTTTTATGGTAATAACCTTCGTATATAAACGACCTTTTTCTAGCAACTCTTGGATGGAGAGCATATTGTGATTTGCTTTATCAAAAATATTGAAACCAAACTTGAAAATTTCGGTAACTTATGCCGCCAATAGTTGTGAATTTTTTGGATTTTCCGTACGTTTCTTATTTTCTTTTGTATTTTTATATATCGTCAATAACATTTTTAAGGGCTGAGTGTAGCTGATAGATTTATGGGATTCCGACTTTGCATATCCAGGATTATATTTGTCGACAAAATCTTTAAAGCGTTACTTTCTTTCTTTTTTATTTTTTTTTCTTCTCAAATTACCGTTATTTTGGCCAATGAACACTAACTTTTTTAAAGAGATTTAGAGTTTGTTACAACTTTTGAAATTTTGAAAATGTCTTGAAATTTTTAATAATAAACACAGTTCATTTGCAAAAAAAATACATTTAGAATTTAGAAAATCTCAAATTTAATTAGAAAATTAATATCAAACTGAAAGTTGTTATTGATGACTCAGATTTTGGAGTCCACTGTATGTTTTACAATTTGTACATGCATCATGTACAGTATTATCGTTTTGTTTACTTATAATTAAAATTGGTTATTTTTGGTATATATTTATGTGAACTTTAGTTTTTTTTTTTAAAATTCTAAATATGCATATTATATTGCAATGCAAGCTTTAAAAAATACTGGAAACACTTGATAAATTCGTCTAAGCCTGCCTTCTAAAGTGTTTGAATAATTACCATTTCAGTGATAGTGGCCTTCTTTTACCAACTACAGTCCAAAGATAGAAAAATCGCATTTGAAAACATATATATTTTCGATGATAAAACATTTAGAATCCCAAAAGGAGCTCTACTTATAGGGGGTGTAGTGTGTGCGTGCTCACGCCTTGTCACGTACCCATCACACATTGATATTCATATCGTGGGAGAATGCTTATTCAGCAATCCACACAATTTAGCTTTGATTAGACTTAAAACAATATTGGTAAATAAGAATAATTTAAGTATAAATAAAGAATTCTATGCCAAGGAAGAATAGATTTTAATTGACAGGCAAAGAACTTGCTTCGATAAAATCTTTAATTTGCGCACCTTTCGCTATATAATATAAAGGTAAATTGGCGTATCTCCGCCGTATAAACATAGAGATATTGGGCGCTAGACGCCAAATTGATTAGCGTATCCTTTCGCTCCATAATAAAAGGATATCCCTTTTTTTTCTCATAAACGTTTGTACGTATTAGATTTTAAATTTCTAAAAATTACAATATCCTTACAAGGGAGCATGTGTTCTAATTTACAAAGAGATGTCAGAGCTATAATGTTTTTAACGGAGGCGTATTTAACAATAATATAACAAGACTTAAAGGACTTGTATTATGTATGCACCTTTTGACAACCATAAACTAACGATACTTTTGTAAATAGCACAGTCGAAAGTTTACATATTACGTGATAAGATTTACATCTGTACCTGGCTATGGAGCCTTAATCAGATGGTGGTCAAACCACTAGGAATGAAAAGCAAACGTCATTCACGCCCTAGGAAGCCGAAGACTAATTCTAGCAACAGGTCTCTCCTAGTTGCAACTTTGATGATTCCAGAGCAGGGCTGCAAAGCACTACTCCTTGCTGAAGAGCTGGAGACTTTCCAACTCCTGTCCAGAACACATGTCTAGAATGCTCCAGGATCTAGGAACATTCCACCAGGTAGGTGTTATTGAAGGTGAAATGAACCTGGCCACCATATAAAACTGACCTGTCTGTTATGGGGCACTCCCGAAGGGCCAACCTCAATAAACAGTCAGAGAAACAACTAAATGCTTAAAGAGACAAATAGCGGAAACTCTGCGGGCTACTGATTCCCATGGAAATAACGTGGAGTTCCCAGTTAACCCCCGCTGCCTTCAGGGAACTGGACCCCTTTTTCCCCCAGTTGCACAGGTCTAGATAGTCGAGCGTTCTATAAGGACCATAAATGTGCCCCCGGGGCGGCTAGTTTTCATATCATTGATTTGTGACTAAATTCTAAGAATTGCACGGGAAAGTAGTCCCAAAAATAAGAACTTCTGCATCATTCTTATTTTTGTTGCCTGCATTAATATTTCAATGGCTGTGAAATAAACAACGCTTTTGTATTGTAAATTAGATTTTAAAACCAAAAGAACATTTAACATTTCAACATGAAAAATAACAAGTGATTTATACCGTTTATTGTCCCAAAGATATGGAAAACAAATTCGAAAATACTTGTTTATTAAGATGCTTAACAGGAGTTTAACAGCGTATTGTCATTATTTTGATGCAACAGAGTTAACGAGTGCAAATTTTACGACGAACACAGTGTCTTATTTGAATGAGCCGGATATACGAAAATTAATGAAAAGCGAACCTTTCACAAATATGCTTTCGAACCATTATTACCACCTATGTGCACGGAAGCATTGAGAGGACATACAGATACGAGCGGACAGATAGCTATATTATTTAAAAAAATCGACGCATCCATGATGTTCATAGAAGAAATAAAAAAACTTTTTACAGTGTATCATATGTTAAATTAATTGCCAAAATCACTTAACTATTTCTTTGTAGAATTTAAGTTAACGGTTAAAAAACCTTTTTTTATAAATACGTTTTGTGTATTTATGTTGACCCCGGCGTGACCCAAATAATAAAATGAGTGTCGAAATAAATGAGAAATTTTTAACAAGCATAATACAACAATATTAGTTAAAGCTATAATTTTTGTTGTAAATAATGTTGGTTCTCTAATTCCATATAGAGCTATTCTCAAGTCAGCCTCGCGGACTTATTTTATCATAAAAAGTTTCGTTAAGAAATTACAATTAAAACCGAAACATTTAACATCGCATATGTATATCTGGTAGAGGCCAGTCAAATTTTATATCCAGTAAAATTGTTGATATTTTTATTCAAAAGTGAACATCGACCACCTCTACGTGGATAACGAGTAAAGAAGTCCCAGCTATTGTAGATTAACAGCCGCAATATTCAATAGATCATTCAAATTGGAACCTACCCAGTCACATTAAATAGGCAATGGGCCCATTGTTTTCCAAATCAGAACAAGTGGACTTATTAATGTGGGACAGAGAGAAGAAGAAAAATAACTACAGATCATGCACGATCAAGGAAGAAATTAGTTGAAGACGAGACGGCAAGCAAAGTGCATCCAGAGACGGAGAAGCGGCGTTTATTTATTAGTCATTTTTATTCACATTATTATAATGCTTTCAATATTTTACTGTTTAAATTCAAATAAATTCATACTTTTTATAAACACTAAATTATAACTCTACATTGATAGGTATAGAAATTCAAAAAATAGGGAACTTATTTTTATGATCGACAATTCGACTGGGTCAGGATTGCTAATTTTACTAAAAACTAAATTCGGTTGGATTGTTGCTGGTGGAGGGAGGCATTTAACTACAAAAAATAAATAATTGCTTTTTAGGGGTACAACCAAATGAGAAAAATAATTATGAAAATAACCCACATAATCTCATTCGTCGTTTTTGGGAAACTGAGAGTTACCCAGATATCGCGAAAAAAAATAACAAAAGGAGAAAATTTAATGTGAAAATTATTTCTTAAAAGCCTACAAACTTTTAAGTTCAAGTGAATTTGCGGTCCATTTACCATTTAAAACAACTCCACAAGCACTTGGTGAATCATATCAACATGCGGAAGTAAAGACTCAGCATATTTCATTTATTAAAGAATAAATTAATCTTCATCACAACAAATTATCTTCCTTATCGTTATGTAACCTAGAAAGATAGCTCAACCACAAAAGTGCTTGTTATATTTGAAGGATCAGCAAAAACCTCGACGGGATTTTCGCTTAACGATATACTTAAGTGTAGGGCAACTATACAGCCTAATATTTTTGATATTGTATTACATTTTGTTCTTTAATATTACTCTAGCAGGGGATATTTGTAAGATGTATCGATGTGTACAGGTTAAAGGTTAATGATCCGATAAAAGTTTATAAGCTGGATACGCTCACATACGTTACACAATCTGTCTCGTTTCTTGCTGTTCGCTCAATGCACCAACTAGCAAAATATAAGTTCAAACTTTTTCCCTTACGATTGATTTCTATGTCGATATATAATCTGGAGAAGTCTCTATGGAAGAAGTTAGTCAAATCGAATAGGGAAAAAGGGAAATTTTAACATTCGCACATGCTGTACGAATGACACGACGATAAAGAAAAAGAAACATTTTTTAGTAGTTTATTATAAAGCACTAGGTCACTATTTAATAAAAAAATTATTATTAAATCTTAATCCTTTAAACGGTCTTTTAAATTATAACGATTTATTTTTTTCGATATTTCGCTTTCCCGTGGAAAGCTTCTTCAGGAAATTATTTTTTATATTTTTTTTTGTTTTTGAAAAATATAAAAAATAATTTCCTGAAGAAGCTTTCCACAGGAAAGCGAAATGTCGAAAAATATAAATCGTTATAATTTAAAAGACCGTTTAAAGGATTAAGATTTAATAAAAATAAAAAAAAGTCGAATAATACTGAAAATAATAATAAAAAATTATTAAAAACTTTTATTTTTTTTTTGTTTATTAAATAGTGACCTAGTGCTTTATAATGAACTACTAAAAAATATTAAAAAGGTCAAAAAACTATAACTATTATAAAAAGAAACATTTTTAAAATTTCAAAATGGATATAGTGTAACAACTCTGGAATTAATGTGGGAGCCGAAAAGCGATAAGTTCCTATTTTCGTTTTTCTTCAAAATAAAAAGAAAAAAAAAACGAATGGTTCTCCCAACTATTGCTAGATGTTATGTTCTCCTTGGCCTCATAGGACCGATTGTTGCTAAAGCTAAAATTTTTCTTCAGCTTTTGTGAGAAGAGAAAATTGATTGGGACTACAATCTGCCTTAGCGCTTAACTCTGCCTGGTTTGGCTTGTGCTCGTGATTTTTTCAAATCAAGAAAACATGAAATTCATGCATTTTATGATGCTTGTCTGTTAGCTTATGGTGTTTGTATCTATTTACGAAGCGAGTACAGTTGTGTGTTAAATTCTAACATTCTTTACTCTAAATATCAAATAGCACCTAATATTCGCAAACTTGAATTATCAGCTGCGCTCTTACTTTCGGATCTCACTTGAATCAAAATATGTTGCATCGTTTGGAAAAATTAGCAAAGTTTTTGAATATATTTTAACAATATTAACAATATATATTAACATTTTTATTTTTTATATATTAACAATAGAAAATATGCACAAAGGAACCATGTTGTTAATTCGAATAATTCAAAAATGTGTTTTTTTAACAGAATTTATTATTTTCGATTTAAAAAAGCCAATTTCATTATTTTGTTTATTTATTTACTTGAATTCATTTGTTAATAGTTTCGTACCATTAAGAGTCGGCGGCGGACTAAAACTATCGTCGCTTAATTTTAATGCTCGATATCCAGTTGTAATTCCAAAGCAGCATGAAATAACAGATTCAATAATAATATATTTTCATCAAAGGAAACTTCATGTTGGTTCACAAACTTCATGTTGGCCAACAGGTGCTAGAAAAGTTAATTGCCTTCGTTTGCGTGCCCTTGTATTAGAACATATAATAGAAAATATTCACAAGGATAGATTTGAAGGCCATAGAGCATTTTTAGTAACGGGTGTGAATTGTTGTGGACCGCTACACTAGTGGATCAAGAGGTCCAATAAAATGTTATATGTATATGACATCTGGAGCTTGTAAAAGACTTATCAACTCAAGGTTTTCCAGCTGCACCCAAGCGATTTATTAGCATTCTTGGTAGACCAAAAGCCATATGGTCTGATAATGTCACAAAGTTTGTTGGTTCAAAAAATAGAACAAAGCAACACATTCGAACTATACATGAACAAAGTTTAGCGGATGCTATAGACTGGTCTCCTTTGGGAGGCTTCAATCAAGGTCACAACACACCATCTTCTTCGCACAGTTGGACAATCAAAATTAAATTTCGCACTCTCAAATACCACGTTTCTGCTATTATGAACTCACGTCCACCTTGTCCACTCACAGAAAATCCTGATGATTTGGAAGTATTAAACACAGCTCATTTTTTAGACGAAGCACCGTTTACATCGCTGCAGAATCTGATAGATTAATGCTAAATATTCATCGTGTTAACCGTTGTTAAAGCGTATGATTTATGCAGCAGCTTTTTTGGAAAAAATGGAGCTCAATTCTTTTACAAAGAACAAAATGACAGGTTAAAAATCGGAATGATGGTTCTTTTAATAGACGAAAATCAGTCATCGCTAAAATGGCTAACGGGGCATGTGATAGAGGTTATAAAAGGTGATGACGTCGTTGTTAAACCAATAATGGTAATGTTTGATGAGCAGTATCTAAGATTTGCTGTTTACTCGATGAATCCCCAAGGAATTCAAAGGGGACAGGATGTTCATAGAAGAAATATAGTGCATTGACTATTTCTTTGTGGAATTTTAGTTAACGGTGAAAGAACTTTTTTTTATAAATACGTTTTGCTTATTAAAATGAATTCTTAATCTCTTTTGATTCGTTTCAAAATATACAAGCTTGGCCTTTGGAACACAAAACATTAGTTTTATTTAAAAAGGAAGATTTTAAGTAAGTTTTTGGTGTATAATTCAAGACCTGACGTGTTTGGCACAATTAGCTTAGTAATCGGACGAACAAGAAGAGAGAGAAGTAATCGTGCCAATGTAAAAGCGATTCAAAGGCAAGAAATTAAGTGCATTGCTTGCGAAGGTTTTTTGGTGAAATTAAATTGAAAGTGAAGTGAAATTATACAGTTTGAAGATGAAAACACCGAAGATGCCGAATATGAAGATGACACTGATTGGTGGACACACTGAAGAAAATTAATATTATGGCTAACTCGGATGATAATGCAGAGTCAAATCATGAATATGAACAACCTACGAAGATCACAAGATCGTCAAAACCGCAAACGTCTGCTTTAACGAAGATGGCGATTGACAATAATTAAAAATATTCTAAATTTTGTTTCCATGCATCCATAGATGGCAAATAAAAATGTCATATTTTCTGTGTAAGAATTGCTATTCTTAATATGAATCGGAAAGTTTATTTTCATGCAAAATAAAGTTTATAAAGAAAAGAAGCAACATATTAGTGGATTTGTAATCCAGTTATTGAGTAAAAAGGCGGATTTTTGGGCTATTCATTTAGACAAAAAAGAAATATTTCGTATAGTACACTGGTATATAATCGAGTTAAATTTAAATAAAGTGTTAAAAATCGTATTAATGCAGGCAACTTGAAAAAAACGTATGATGCAGCAGCAGTTTTTAAGTTTAAGTATTTTGAAATATAATTAAAAGTATTCTTCAGCTGGAATATAGAATATTAGAATAGTAGAATATAATAAACTATATAGAGTTCAACATCTTGCCAAGCCGCAGGTGTGATGTCAACCCAGTTGTGCCAGTAATCACAAGACTTATAAAATAAATCTACTCGCATGCCGACTACCCTCCCCCTCCCTACAAATTCGTGTACAACAATATCAACGTTTTTGGTTCAAAATCTATTTCCTAAGTTCCTTCTATGCACAGAATTTTTTTAATCAGTTTTTCCCCAACGTTGGTTAGTACGTCCCTATTGCTGTAATCGTACAGTTGTAAAATAAATGCATAATTTTATTTTAAAAAGAGACTTAATTTGATTTCTGCAATAAAAGTATAAAAATTAATTAATTAATTTCTTAATCTGAGCTCATATTGTGATAAAAATTATCGTTGCTATACATATTTCGTTTTAATTATTTAAATTGATATTGAACAAGTGAAATAAAATGCTTTTCTGTTCACGTCAGTGAATAATATAAAAGGAAAAAATAAAATTTTATAAAAAAATTGTACAAAAAAGAAAATTATACACAAATTGATGTGTATCGAAAAATCTATACAATAAAACTCATTCAATCTAAAAATTGTATTAGAAATCCTTATTGCCAGCAGCCAGCCAACCAATGAGCCGACAAACGAATTGCCGCAATTTTAATGCAAAATATCTGTGTGCATTTAAAGCAAATGCAATCAACATAATTGATATTAAAACCAAAACCAAATAAAAAAAATTACCCAAAATATGCATGTACATATATGTATGTATGTATGTACATATTTTAAATTCAAATTAAAAATGAAAAAATATGTAGAATATAAAAGCATAAAATGCATGTCACACTGAAATAAATATATGTATGTGTGTATGTATATGTACATATGCACAGTGGCTCACTTCGAAAGTCAGGCAACTAACTAATTTGAAATAAATAATATTTAAAATTTTGCAAAATCTTTCATTAAAATATTAATTCTGAATATTAATAAATGTAACAAAACAAAAACTCGGCACTTCAGCATTATAATAAAAGAAATAATAAAAAAAAATAACACAAAAAATTAAATACCTTAAAACTATGATCACACTGAAAGTCGGACAGTCATTAAATTCGATTGTTAATGTGTTAATTAATAATTGATTGCATATTATTTTTTATTTTCTATATCTGGGCTTTGTGCCGGTGTTTTGATCAGCATACGTCAGTTGTAAAGCAACCAGTTCTTTACTATCTGTGCTGTGGACTTAGAGTCGTTGTCTTGATGAAACTTAAAATTATCAGCAATTGATAAGTCATAATACCTTCAATAAAGTGCAAGTTTCCAACACCTGAAGCTGCCACACCATCACATGCTTCTCCGTTTTCTTAGTGTTTTTGAGCAAAAATTATTTACAGGTTTGCCACACATGTAGTGCTGGGCATCGAAACCAAAAAAAAAAAATTAAAATGCTTTCATCCATACAAATTTGACTGTGCTCCAAAACAAGAAATCTTGGAAAATCCAAACGATCCAATTTTTCTATTTTTGTCACTGACACATGGTGTCTTTCAAGCTAATTGACTATGCAATCTGTTTTCCTTAAAACTCTTCATATTGATTCCGTCTATACTGCCTTTCCAAAATTGATTTTAACCATTGTGGCAAGTTTTGGAGCGGAGATAAAGGAGTCTTTTTGTGCTTCGCGAATTTCTCATCTGTCGGGCAAAGCTTTCTTTTTACAGCATGTTGTTTATTTGTAACTCTATTGTTGTTTTTGTATTGCGATTTGATTTGCTTTTATTAACGATACTTGCGATTTGTCGTTGAATTTTACCTTCTAATAGTTTAAAATAATGCGTGCTTACGCATAGATCTGTGTTCAGAAGTAGTGCTGTACCTGTTACTATGGATGATAGAGGTATTACGGAAACGGAATCTCCTCATGTTCTTGGCATGAAAATTCAGTGTGATGTTCGATGGACTAAACATATTTTTCAGGTTTCTAATGAAGCTTTCAGTTGCCTTGGTTTGCTTAAACAGTGTAAGAGATCAACCGATATTCGTACTCTTTATATCACCTACATCCGTCTAAAGATGGAATACAACTCTCATGTATGGGCCGGTGCCCCAAAGTCTACAGCAAAAGCCCAAAAGGCTCATTGGAGCATCAATATTTTATCGTTACTACAATGGTAAGTCCCCCCGGGGGCACATAAATATGGTCTTTATAGAATTCCACTATCTAGACACAGTGCAACTGGGGAAAAAGGGAGCCTAGTCCCCTAAAGACAGGCAGGGAGTCAACTCCACTTTATTTCCACGGGAATCAGTAAGCTTGCAGAGTTCATTATTTGTCTCTTTAGACATTTAATAGTTCTCTGGCTGATTATTGAGGTTGGCCCCTATATGGGAGTATCGTGGTGGTTGTGGTTTTGCGGCCCCGTAACAGTTATAATGGTTCTTATGGTGGCCAGGATCATCTCACTGATAATGACACGCAAAGTGAATGATCCAGTCCAGTGAGCATGCTAGACATGTGTTCTGGACAGGAGTTTGAAAGTCTCCAACTCTTTAGCAAGGTGTGATGATTTGCAGCCCTGCTCTGAAATCATTAAAGTTGGAACTAGAAGGTTTCTGTTGCATAGAATTATAGCTTCGGCTTTTAGAACGCGTATGACGTTCCAAATTATGCAGTGGTTAGATCCACCATCTGATTAAGGCTTCATGGCCAGGTGCGGATGTAAATCGAATCACACACTACAATGGTAAGTGCTCTAACGAAATTAGGGAACTTGTTCCCGATACACCCACGTTTTTGTGTTTGACTCGATTTTCGTTGAGAGCGCATCCATTTCTGTTCGATTGGTCAGTGAATCGCACTACACTTTACAGGGAAAATTCGTTTTTCAGCAGAACAGTCCGTGTGTGGAATAAACTCCCTCCAGAGGTCTCTCCTGTCACTTTCAATGTAGCAAAATTCAAATCGAATGTCCCTCTTTCCTCCTCCCCATAACATAACTTCCTAGTTCTGGTACAATGCATTGCATGAGTTGGGGACCATCCCCTGAGTGCTGGTCCCAACGAAAAAAATAGTTTCTAATAACCAGAGTAGCGAAGTGTTCACTCACTGTTCATACATGTATGAATATGTACATTTCATTTTTTAGCCGCTTCTTCTCATACATGTGTGAGAGACTGAAAAATATTTTGCGTTTTCTCATTTATGAATGCGACGATTTATTTTTTTCTTTCTATTCATAAGTGAAAAAATGAGAAACACACAAGTGTTCATTTTTGAATATGTACAATTTTGATAATTTTTCATAAATGAAAAGATCGTAAAAATATGTGTGTTAAGCATTCGCGTACATAAACGCACATATTTGATAACGCGCAATTGTCGGCGTATGTAGGAAAAAAAATGTTTTTTTTTTATTTCTTTTAGAATATATTGCAATATTGTATTTTGTGTTAATATGTACCCATGTGTTTTTACTACATTTTACGGTAAACTGCGATCGTAGGTAGAAATTTTTTTCACATTCATTTATGAGAAATTTTATAAAATTTCAACGTTCATAAATGAACATGTACATTTATGAAAAAGAACATTAATGAGACGTAGCTGATTTATCATTTATCACATATGAATAAGACTAATAATTCTTGTTGTGCGCATTCATGTATGAACATAAGCAGAACATTTTTTCTTGTTCGTTTATGCGCGTGAAAAATAAATATAAAATTTTAGATTTCTCATTTATGAAAAATATCATAAATGTTGATTTTTGAATGTTCATAAATGAAAAATTCTGAACCCTGCTAATAACTATGCTTCGCTGTTACAAGGTAAACTGTTGCTGCAATACAAAAAATATTTTTAATAAATATCTCTTATTCTTTTTTACGGTCTTTTTAAATTATATTAACAATATATATTTTTTTCTTTTCGATATTTCGCTTTCCTATGGAAAGCTTCTTCAGGAAAAAAAATTTTAATTTTTGAAAACAAAAATTATTAACAAAAATAAAAAAAAATTTTTCCTGAAGAAGCTTTCCATAGGAAAGCGAAATATCGAAAAGAAAAAAATATATATTGTTAATATAATTAAAAAAGACCGTAAAAAAGAATAAGAGATATTTATTAAAGTTAACAAAAGGTCGATTAAAAAACTACAAAAATTAAAAAATATTTTTTTATATATATTTTAGACTACGAAAGCAAATATCCAGCCGACCGCTTATAATATAAAAATAATAAGAAATTAACAAATATAACAGCAATTTTTTGCTTTTCCCGACCTTCAGTGTGACCATAATTTTAGAATTTTATTTAATTAGTTTCAAAGTACCGTCCGTGTTGGAAAATTCTTGTCAGTCTTTTTATTACAAAATTTTATTGTGTTTACTACAGCTTAATTAAAAGTATTAAAAAGTTTATAAAAAATAATAAGCTACGACACCTAAAATTGTTGATAAAAATCCATAAATGATTTGCCCGACTTCAACATGACCCACCGTTTGTAATTGGAAAGAAGTGCGTGTATGCATGCTTCTGAATGTATAAACATATGAATACACTCACATTTATTTACACATTTTAATAACAAAATTGTATATTATTTGTTGGTAAGAAAAGCTTTTTAAATTATTTTAACTCATGAACAAAAATAAATTACTTCACATTAACACATAACACAGCTGAACAAAATCAATTTTTGAAATATAATTTTACAATTATTGCAATTTAAAACATCTGTACACATGTATGTTCATGTGTATACATATTTAAGAAAAAAATTAAACGCATTGGTGTAGTGTGTTATAGTATTAAAAATGAGTAATTTATAATTATTCGGAATCATTTTCAATATAAGCAATTTTATTTTTCGTGCTTGATTCCTTTAAATAAATATTTCATGATATTTTCACGAAATATTTATTAAAAAAATTTTTATTAAAAAATAAACATTTTATGATATTCTCATAAAACATTTATTCCAATAAAAATAAAAATATTTGAAATGTATTACTGCAGCGGAGAGCACATCCATATTACAATTTCAAATTTTACCCCAATATTGTTTAGAAAAACCTAAAAATCTTATATCCAAATCAAAACTGATTGAATGAGAATTTCCATTAAATCAACATAGCATGGACAGCAAGACTCAAAAACACTTCTACAGAAACACAGCAAAATATTTCAAAGCAACAAAAAACATTGTTTATTTTCAATCATTAAAAATGTTTTTTCAGCATTATTTCGGTAGTAAATCTAACTCGAAGAATCTTTAATACGCTGTAGCGCATGGCCACAGTGTCTCGTTAATACCTGGCATTTAGCAAAACAAGTTCATAATTCTAAACTAAAGTTATTCAAATAGTCATTTAAGGCCAAATATGAAGTGTCAAAGTTATTTTTTGTTTTGTAAGAAAATTAGTTAAGCAGATAATGTCTGCTGTTAATAAAAACGCATTTTATTTATATACTGATCTGACTGAAAATAAAGGGTGCTCCCCGGGAAGGTATACTACTGCGAGTCCCTTCCATTCTCACACATTTCACACGGTATTTCATTAACTTCTTCACGAATATTTTGTTTGAGTTGCTCAAGCGTTTCTGGTTTGTTTGTGTGTCGAATGTGGAGGCCAACCAACGTCACCATTTCTTGAAATAACTTAATGTGGAAAGAAATCTCGCAGTAATTCCATTGTAATCGTAGCTGGATGCGATGTGGCACCGTCTTGTTGATACCACATGTTAATCAAGTCCAAAGCATGCTGTTGTAGCGTTAAAAAATTTTCAATTATATCACGATATCGCTCCCCATTCACAGTTACTGTTACGTCGCTTTCATTTTCAAAGAAGTAAGGTCCAATGACTCCTCCTGACAAATTCACCAAATTTATGATCTTTTCATGAAAATCAGGGTTGTCATGGACAATCTGTAACATCCTATTGGCATAGGTGCCACATAGGTTAGGTGCCCCTGTAGGCTAGTAGGTAGTGTACTAGCTTGTAAATATGGGGGTTGTGGGTTCGATTCCCTTGGTTTTTTTTTCACTACAAAAATAAAAATTGACTGTCGGTGGGGCTGCTCAGCGTTGAAGGCATAGTCACTGGCCGCTGCGTAAATGGTCTTGTGTCAACTGAATCTTATATGGAAACAAATGCAATTCCTTGTGCAAAATTGTAGCCAAACTTGTTCTTTGAAAACCGAGCTCCTGAGCACGGCGACAAATTGAGGTTTATGGATTGTTTTGAACACTTACTTGAACAGCAGGTAAATAATGGATTTTGTTGGCACATTCTTTCTCCCAATCATTTCATGTAGCTTTCTCATCGTCACGATTAAAACCGTTGGTTTACCGAATATATCTCCATAATAAATTTGTCACGTGTCTACTTCACGATTGCCAAATATGAACTGTTAAGGCTAATGTTTACCAAAAGGGCGGCAAAACAAATTGGTATACCTTCCCGGCGGACACTCGGGAATAATAGAGAAAAACTACTGCCTGTTGAAAACATTTTAAGCCGACCAACGTTTCGCACCGCACTTTATTTAATCTACTATTTTTGTTTTAATATTTTTTTTAATAAAAATCGCAGCAGCAAATAAAAAAAACTTACTTGATAGTGTTGGTAGCATCATAACGATTCAATACGTTAGGATCTATTAGAGAATTAGCGATAATTACAAAAAATTCTAAAAAAAACAACAAAAACGTTTTTTCTTCACGCTAATTTTTTGTTTACATATTTACACGTGCAATGCAATAAATAAATACAATGGCCAAGATACGCTGCCAAAAATATTCATGTAGACAAATAAAATTTTGGCGTTTAAAGTGGAATGAGAAGTGAAGTGAACTACGGATTTCATAAAACGAATTAAAACAAACCGTTTGTATCGATTAAAAAAAAAATACGGTTCAGTTTTTGATAAAATTTGAAGTGAAGGATCCTTAGGATCACTCATATGAAATTTATGACTTTTGAATTCATTTAATTAATATTTTTCTGTTGCTGTCTTACACACTCGTATTCAGCTAGAGCAGTCATAATTAATTTAATAATAATTTTTTATAATTTTTCTTTTGCAAAAGTACTTGAGAATTTGTTTGTTGCATACAACGTGTTTATAGTTTCAAATAAAGGACAGCAACATTGTCATTTGCGAAAAAAAAATATTTTCGTCTTTTTTAATTCAACCAAGCAAAATAGTGTATTAGGACTTGAATAGTAAAAAAGAAAGATAGAAAAAAATAACAGGCAAAAACTGTCAACCAGAATCTCATTTGTTACTCTGATTATGTTGTTGCTGGCAACGTGGCAACTGTAAATACAAACACATGGAGTACGTACACTCACACCTAAAAAATCCCCACACTCACCCAAACTTCGTACACATACTTAGAAACAAACAACAAATGTCTACTAGCAACAACTCAAGACAATGGTTTTGAACAATGAACAAATGAATGATTTTTACTGAATTCATTGTTCTCTACTCTACTACTCCTGCCGGTGCCGTTTTCTACTTCTGGTCTCTTTCTTTGCTCGGTGTTTTTTTTTATTATTTTATTTTTTTATTTATTATTAATGTTGTTTTGTTTTGTCTTTTCTTAGCGAAATGAAATCATATTTCATAAACATAATCAAAATCATCATAATGTTTATTGTTGTAGTTGTAGTTGTTGTTGCTTATGCAATTGTTGTTGCTTGATTTTTATTTACAACATGGGACATAAAAAGATTCGTTCAATTATATTTTTATTATTTTTTTTTGTTTTCGCACAGTGGAGGGTTTATAAAAATAAAAATGGAATTAAATTAGTAATTTGTAAACGGATAGCGACGACTGATACGAATTTGAAATGGCTTTAGAAAAAGATACTGCCGAGTTTTGAATTTAAAAACGTTGTAACGCCAAAAGTCCAATATCGTTTTTGGCATAACAAACGACTGATCATCGGCGGGACATACTTCTATGAATTTCTGTTTTATATCTTTTATATGAAATTTTTATTTTAAGAAAATAACGTATTTATTTTTGTACATTAATTGATTTAATCTTCAGTTAAATGGATTATTATTTCATTTCAAAATTAGTTGTAAGATTAACGAATTATGTTTACATTTTGTAATAGTTTTAAGTATTCTTAAATTTTAATTTTGCAATTTTGTACTTAACGGCAGCTCGGTGGGCAACGCCGTCTGCCAGAATGATGTAACTAGCGGCTGGTGGTAAAATAGCCAAAAGCTGTTTTAGGCAGCAACTGACGGTTGGTGGTAAATGCAGCCGTCTGCTGTTGTGTACATGTTGTTGTGTCTACCGTCACCATAGTGGGTGACCAAAGCATTGGACAGTTGAGCGGAGGTCTTAACCCAGCCCGGCTTACAGTGTTTTCATTATTTTCTTTGGACACACGGCCTACTAACTGTGGTTCGGTCACAAACGAAGCGGAGGGCTTAACCCAGCCCAACTTAGCTTTTTGGTTATTTTCCTCGGACACTGACCGCGCACTCACACCCTTACACCAGTGTACAGTAGATGGAGCCGAGAAGCGAGTTGCCGTCAAGCGGAGGATTAGTGGCAAATAAAGGCAAAGTTATAACCAAATTAACCGAAGCCTTTTATTTGTCCCACTGACACTACATGACCCTTGACGCCGCTGAGTATACCCCAGCAGCCAGGAAAAGCGTGTCGTTACTACGTGTTTAGGCTTTAGCTAGGGGGTGCCACGCTGGTCCAAAGAATGAATACCAGCATGAGAATATGAATTATTTAATTCGACTTTCAAAATACAAAAACCTGACCGTCTTTGCTACTAGCAGAACCAAATTTGATATAATCTTTCTGTTTTGGTCAAATCTAAAACTAGAATTCAATTTTTCTTTCATTTTTATGGAGACATTTTAAAAGGTATCAGAAAAGTCTACATTAAATCAGATAAACAAGAAGTAATTTATAAAAATTGAGAAATTTTTAAATTTGAATTTTGTCTAGAATATATATTTCTTTTTTTTTTCAATTTGTTAAAAACTTGCTGCTAAATTATTAAGTGTTAAATGTTTTTCGAAGAGATATTAATGCACAAATAATCTATTTAACCAAAGATTTCTTTTAAACAACTATTTCTAATAAAAGCCCTCCATTTTTAAGCCTCTTTCTTCTCAAGCCTGTTTTAAATGCTTTAATATTTTGTGTCTATTAAAAAGAGATTAAGAAAACAATACAGACTTTTTTTTTAAATTTGAGAATTTCTTAAGAAATTGTAAATTTGTTTCGATTTCTTCAAACCAAATCCCCAACTGTGCATAGACAAGATGAGAAATGCAAAAGTTATTAAAATGTAAAACAAATTCAAGTAGAAAAAACAAACTCAAGAGGGTGTTTATTATTGTAGTTGGATGAATTGAAAATTAAAAAAGCAACAAATATACATTCAGTTCAGTAAGTAAGTAAGTATATGTGTGTGTGTGTGACAATACTTATGCATTGATGTATTTAATAATTTCCTTTGAAAGGAAATAGTTTTTTTTTTCACTTTTTCAAATCGCTTTTATTTGAATAAAATTAAAATATGCATTCTTACAGTTACATATTTAAGCATTCGAAATAAGAAATAAAGTAATAACTTTACGCTAATAATTGATCGCTGGGGTCTTGTTTAATAGTTTGGTCAAGAAATTTTTAAATATAAAATCTTTTCGTTTAATTCTAATATCTACAGCACCTCTTTACTTCTGCAACAAAATTTTTGAAAATTTCTTTTCAACTATAACATCTGCCTTCGACTTTTCATAAAATATCCAAGACTAAGAATCTCTTGTAGAATACTTGCTATAAAACAATATTTAAAAAAAGCTTACTTCCTAAAAAAAATTGGTTTACTCCTCTATTTATGTCCCCTCACACCACGATTGCTGTGGCTAAACTCAAACGATTTATTATGCCATTTATTTAGTTGTCGCAATGAACGCAAATTATACAAATTTTTCAAAAGTGCACTGAGCTAGATTTAAGCATAATACACGAAAATGTTTGTGTTATTAAAAATCTTTTGATATTTTTCAATGCTTCGTGTATTATAAAAGTTGAAAATGCAAAGAAAACAGGAGAGCCTTTTAATAACAATATAAATAAAAATAAATAATATGTAAGTTAAGGCAGTATGTCAAATATTATAAGTATTTGCATGTAATCATTTGTTCTCACTAAACAATCTCTCCAGCTATTAATAATTATTCCATTAGCTTTAAGTTAGTTATTCTTTGACTATCGTTGAGAAAGCAATCGTCATAAGAAATAACCAATATATTGTTCGAATTAATTTTAATTTAAGAATAAAATTAATTTGAATTTAATATAAAAATTTATTCAGACTAAATGTGTTTTATTGGAACTAAATAAGAATAAAAGAATAAAATCAACTTATATTAAATTGCAAAGCAATGAAGATTGAAATACACAGCTTTGCGTAACTCAGCACTAGCTCACAACCAATTTTTTTTTTGCGTGATTTATTTATTTACCAAGTCTATAGATTAAGTATCCTTACAGACTATAGCAATATATAATACATTTTCACAAGATTATTTATTCAAAAAAGAGACAATATTTTTCTTAATAGTGTGTATGTTCTGACAATAATCAATAAATCTATAATATTTATTAAATTCAGAAAAAATCCTTAATAAAGGATCCCAGTAAGCATAGTTCGCTCTGTACACTTGTAAGGATAGCGGGACGTGATGGAGTATTAAAACATATATTACTTATTAAAAATTGACAGGACACATTTCCTTTAATAAGATTAAGGACAAAACTTACATTCAACATTGTTCTACCACTTTTAAGCGTCGGAAGTTTAATCAACGCATGTCTATTGTTATAAGACGGTAGATTTTGCATATTCCAGTTCATTCCACAAAGGCAAAAGAGTAAAAATTGTCTCTGAACAGATTCAACAGTGTTAATATGGACATTGTATGTGGGGTTCCAAATTATAAAGCCATATTCCAGAATAGGTCTAACTAAAGATGTGTACAATTGCTTTATTATGTAAGGGTCAGTAAATTGCTTAGCCCAGCATGTTATAAATCCCAAGACAGAACGGGCTTTATTCACCGTAAATGATATATTTTTTTTCATATATAAATTATTTATTGTATCTTCATATATAATATGAATTATCAACAATTTTTCAAATCTTAAATCTTAATGTATAATCATTAGGCCCGACCAGTGTCAGACATAATTCTAGTGACAGCAAAAAAATAATATCTTAACAAATTCTCACAATCAAAAATAAATAAAAAAAAAAATAAAAACTATTTTCAAGAGATTCCATTTCCATTTGGGGGGTTATTGACCAATGCCCCTGTGTCTCTCCTTTTTAATCGGATATGACCTCGTAAATGATATATGACGTATAAAATTCACTTTAGGATCAAGTAAGACACCCAGATCAGAAATTGCTTCAACCTTGTTCAATATACCATCGTTCAACATATATTCGACATTAAAATGTGTTCTACGAAAGAAACACATGCTGCTGCATTTTTTATAATTGAGCTGCATAAGATTCATTTTGCGCCAGGAGCTAATCGCATCCAAATCTTGTTGCAAGAAGATATGATGCGGATTATAATTATAAGTTAAAAAATTTTTTACATCATCAGCATACATGAGGATATGTGAAAACTTTATTACCGTTGGTAAATCACTGATAAACAAAGAAAACAACAACGGTCCAAGATGAAGGTAGTCATTGCACACCCTATTTAACATGAATTGGCTTAGAGTTCAGATTCCTGAAGGAAACTTTCTGTATCCTATTCAACAAATAAGAGGAAATCCATCTTAAAGAGTCAAGTGTGAATCCTATGAAATTAAGCTTGTCTATGATTGACCTTGTCAAAGGCTTTCGTAAAGTCTGCAATATTTTTTGAAAACTATTATTCCGTAACCATTTTGAAAAAAAATTTTCTGTAACCCAATTTTTTCATTTCAATTTTTTTAAATATATTTTAATATCACATTTTTTTAATATTTTTATCTTAAACAAATTTATATACAAATAAATAAAAAGCGGATAATTTTCCTTTATCAAGTCAAGTTTTCTCCCAGTGCAACTTTACTATTCTCACCAAAAGAACTGCAATTTTATTTTTTATTTTATTTCACTAGATGATATCTGAAAATCACGCATTAATATGTTCTCCACAGCTGCTTTCAAACCGAATTTTTGGATAAGTTAAATTGGATAAAGAAGTAGAAAAATATGTGGTTTTGTTACTAAGAGTTATGGATTTTGTTTCGTAATATAGAAATTTGAAGTTTCTATTTAAAATGTAGATAAAAGTCACTGATTGACTGATAGGTCACTCGTAATTTTATTAAAATTTTTTTGAAACTGGTTTTTTATTTATTAATCATAATTTAGATATTAGCTATTAAAATAACGAAGGACAGTTATAGGCTGAGCAATTTTAGTACATGTAATTACACTTAGATCTAAAGCACGGTAACTTATATTATTGTAATATTTTTCATAAATTAACTAATATTTTTTTAGCAAGCTTCTATATCGCTCGAGTTACAGAAACAACTGCAACCTAAACAACAACAATAAGCGCACCAGCAAAACCAACTAGAAGAAGCAATTGAGTCTGCATGTATAAAATATTAAATAAATAAAAATGTTGTTAAACAAAATTATGCGAATTGCAAAATAATAAAATGTATTTAACAAGCAAAATGTTATAGATGAAAACACTTCCGTATTTAACAGAACTTTTTTTTAGAGTAAGCACTTTTGTATTTAGATAATAAGTATCATTATTAACAAAAATTAACAATAAAATTAATTATATTTGGATAGTGAAATCAAAAAGTTGTGTTTTTTTTAACGTAAGCTTTCTAGAGGAAAGCGAAATATTCAGAAAATATATTGTTAAATTAAATTAATTAATTAAAAAAGTCTGTTTAAAAGATTAATACATATTTATTTAAGTAAGTAATTTATAATTCATCGGAATCATTTTCAATCTAAGCATTTTTATTTTTCGTACTTGATATTCCTTTAAATAAATATTTCATTATATTTTCACGAAATATTTATTACAAAATTTTTTATTAAAAAAAAAACTTTTTGTGATATTCTCATAAAACATTTATTCCAATAAAAATAAAAATATTTGAAATGTATTACTGAGGGGGAGAGCACATCTTTTAGGTTTTTCTATACAATATTGGGGTAAAATTCACTGATGAGCTACTTGAGCAATAGTGAAATTGCAATATGGATGTGCCCTCCCCCGCAGTAAAACATTTCAAATATTTTTATTTTTATTGGAATAAATGTTTTATGAGAATATTATAAAATGTTTATTTTTCAATAAAAATTTTTGTAATAAATATTTCGTGAGAATATCATGAAATATTTATTTAAAGGAATCAAGCACGAAAAATAAAATTGCTTACACATTTATTTAACATAAATAAAAAAAGAGATCGAATTAAAATAATAATCAAATAGTAATAAAATAGTATTAACTCTCGCGACTGCTATTTATATTTACAGCGGCTAAATATTAAAATTATTGGTAGATTTTTATCAACTATATTAGATGTTATAGTGTATTATTTTTAAAAAACTTTTGAATGCTTTTTATTAAGCATTTACTATTTTCAACTTTATTCGACCTTTTTTATTTTTATTAAATATGTACTAATCTTTTTAAATGGTCTTTTTAAATTAAATTTTAACGATTTATTTTTTCGATATTTCCCTTTCCCGTGGAAAGCTTCTTCAGGAAATTATTTTTTATATTTTACAAAAACAAAAAATTATAACAATTTGAAAAAAAAAATTCGTTTCGTTAAAATGTAATTTAAAAACACCATTTGAAAAGATTAGTACATATTGAATATTAAGCATTTACTATACAAGAAAACTTTATAGTAAAAACATTTCGAAGATTTTCCAACACGATGCTTAAAAGCTAATTTCAAAATTTATTTCAATTACCGTTATATTTGCTCATATAAGCGCTCAGTTAAATATTTTCGTTCGTAGTGTGAAAATATTTAAATTTTTACAATGCTGCATAAAATCAAACAGTCACCTTGGAAGAGCAAAAAATAGTTAAAAACTATTTTGTAGACAAAACTCCTCGAGAAACCTTAAGTATCGTTAGTAAAAGCGCATCTGTAAAAAATAAAGCTTTGCTCGAGAGATATGAGACGTTTATTGCTCGCGAAGTACAAAATGATTCATTCATCTGCACTCCAGAACTTGCTACAATTATTAAAACCAATTTTGGAAAGGAAGTACAATTAAAAGATGTTTAAGATAAAATCAAATCCAAATTGCATGGTCGTATCACTTGGATTTTTCACTGGAACAGATATCAAAAGATCACGGTAAAATTTATATCCCTCGTTGAGGTAGTTTTTTCTATCAAAATTAAAGGTTCTGTATACGGATAGAAGCTAATTTAAGATGTTTAGTTCCGATTGCTGGCGTTCTGTGTGGCGTCAATACAAGAACATTGTAAAGCTTGGAGGCTTATCAGTTTTAGGTTTCGGAAACGTTCACTTTATAGAAGAACATGTGTCTTGACATTTTAAAAACTAATGTTACGCGCAGGTTGGGTGCCGCTGTTAGTTTTATATTTTATTAAAACAACGACCAGTACACATCAGTGATTTCCAACAGCCCTAAGGCCATTAAAACACCTGCACAAACCCCATATATAGACGTAAACGAGCGGTAAGGGGACGAACTTGAACGTTGTATGCAAAACAGATTGTGCAATAATAAACACCAGTATATAGTTGAGCATTACAAAAAATTAGTGGAACTTATTTAAGGAAGACTTAAAGCTGTAGAAAATCAAAAAGGACAATGCATAAACAATCGAATTTAATGACTGACCGACTTTCAGTGTGATCATAATTTTAAGGTTTTTCCGAGTTTTGTTTTTGTGTTTATTTTTATTCTATTGTTATACAATTGAAGTGTCCAGTTTTTGTTTATTTACATTTACGAATATAAAGAATAAATATTTTGAATATTATTTGTTATTTATAATAGTTATAGTTTTTTGACCTTTTTAATATTTTTTAGTAGTTAACTATAAAGCACTAGGTCACTATTTAATAAAAAATTTAAAAAAAATTTTTTTTTTTAAAAACTTTTATTTTTTTTTTTATTAACACGACCAATAATTTAATAGAGAGAATTTTAACTATTAGTAACAAAGAATTCCATAGAAAGAACAAAGAAAAGATTAGAAATATTTTAACTGAGAACAATTTTCCAATACGATTAACTAATAGGTTAATTAATCAATTTAATAATAGGAGGAAAAGAGTTATAAGTAGTGGAACGGAATTAAAAATATATAAATCGATAACTTATATACCTGTCTTGTCTAAAAGAATAGAGAATTCAAAAATTTATGATACAAATAAATACAAAATGGCATATAAGAATACAAACACATTAAATAGGTTGTTTAGTAAAACTAAGGATAAAATTCAAAAATGAAATATGTCCATTGTAGTGTACAAAATTCCTTGTAACGGTAATGATAAGGAGGATTGTAATAAGGTTTATGTAGGCACAACAAAAACTAAATTGAAAACTAAACCCGCAGGACATAGGTCAGACCAGAAATACAGGAATAATATTAGTTTACAAAAAACAGCATTATCTTCGCATTGCTCTAAAGTTAATCACAATCCTAATTTTAAAAATGTTTCAATTTTAAATTTAGAAAATAATTATAAACGTCGTTATATGTTAGAAATGTTACAAATAATTAAAGTACCATTAACCAAAAGAATAAATTTTAAAGCAGATACGGAGAAAGTTGCTCAAAATTATTATTATTTATTACACAAATTTTTATTAAAAATAAGCATTTTATGATATTCTTATAAAACATTTACTCCAACAAAAATAAAAAATATTTGAAATGTATTACTGCGGGGGAGAGCATATCCATATTGCAATTTCACTATTGCTCAAGTAGCTCATCAGTGAATTTTACCCCAATATTTTCTAGAAATACCTAAAAGTCTTATATCCAAAGCCAAACTGATTCCATGAGCCAACAGCAAGATTGAAAATAAACAATGTTTTTTGTTGTTTTTGAAATGTTTTGTAGTGTTTGTATGGAAGTGTCTTTGAGTCTTGCTGTCTATGCTATGTTGATTTTATGAAAAAATTCTCATAAAATCAGTTTGGCTTTGGATATAAGACTCTTAGGTTTTTTCAATACACTATTGGGGTAAAATTCACTGATGAGCTACTTGAGCAATAGTGAAATTGCAATATGGATATGCTCTCCCCCATTACAATACATTTCAAGTTTATTTTTTATTTTTATTTGGATAAATGTTTTATGAGAATATCATAAAATGTTTATTTTTAATAAAAATTTTTGTAATAAATATTTTATGAGAATATCATGAAATATTTATTCAAAGGAATCAAGCACGAAATAAAATTGCGCTTATATTGAAAAAGATTCCGAATAAGAAAGATTCTTAATAAATAATACTAAAATTTTTTTTAATTAAATTTATGTTTTAGAATATATTTGTAAAATAGTATTGTTTTGTAAATTTGTTATCTATTTACAAAATTGTTTTTCATTTAAAAACTTTTTAATATTGAAAATTTGTTTGTAAGATGCAAAACAAAAAATTTTTTCAATTTGTCGTTTTTTATTATTATCGTTTTGTTTTTTTTTTTTTTTTAAATTTCATGATTATTTTGAATTTGTTAATCAAAAAATTTTTTAATTTGGTTTGGTCATTATTTTTGTTTTTCCTGATGATGCCAACCAACGGTGTGGCGAAATATCGAAAAAATAATAAAAAATAAAAAAAAAAAGTTTTTTAAAAATTTTTTATTAAATAGTGACCTAGTGCTTTATAATTAACTACTAAAAAACTATTTATTATTATATTAAATGTTATTGTTGTTTAAATTGTTTCTTTTAAATACGAGTATGTTCATGTATGAGTATGAGCCAATCAGAAGCCTAAATGAAACTTATTGCGTGATGTATTTTTTAGCCTTTAAATATAATTTGTTATTGCCATAAAAAGTTATAGAATATTTTCTGTTTCAATTGTGTTAGGGGGAAGAAAATTGTTTTAGGAGAGTGTGATTTAATAATCGCTTTTCTCAAAAATTCCATTAGATTTTAAAACCAATAGCCACTGGCAACATTTCTGTTTGATAAGATGCATAAAGGAAAAAGATTTTCTTCTTATAATGCAATTTTATTACAAACACTTTACTTGCATGTTGTTGACACTCATTTGAGTTGCCATTCTACTTATTTGGGTTACTTTCTTTTCATTTAGGGTCCTTTAAGGATTTAACCCTACAAATTTCAAGCCTACAGCAAAATATCATTTAAATCGAAATAATCATAATTATCTTTGAGTACATTTCGCTTCATTGCAGCACACGAAAAGCATGAAGAAGCAAAGTAAAACGTGAAAAGCTCTGTATTAGCTTCGGGGAGGATATACAGGAAAGAAAATTATTAAATGAAAATAAGGACAACATTTTAAGAGCATGCACAAATGCACACATTATAAGTAAACAAATATATACGTGCCTATACATATACAAAAACAAGAAAAACAAAAACAAGAAAAAACAAAAAAAATCAAGAATGTAGTGAAATAAACGAGTGTTGAAATTAGCGCTCTTCACCAAGTTGTCATACAAGTGCACAAATGAATAATTTGTGTTGTTTTCATGTATTTGCAGGGGCTTTGTTTTTTATGTGTGTAAATGTATTTTAATTTTCATTACTACATGTTGTTGCCATTATTGTTATTGTTATAATATTTACATGCATTAAAAAGCTACACATCACTCACTCGCTACCTTCCGTATTATCGCCGTCATCATCAACAACAGAAGCATCAACAACATCCTTGTCATCAGCATTCTGTTCATAATGTTGATGATGATGACAGAATGATAAACATTATAATTTGTTGTCTTGCTTTATTTCTGCTGTTGCCGCAACTGCTTGCAACTTGGGTGTAATGTATTTTTCATTATATTGTTATAATTGTGAAATATTTACACAAACACGCATACCCACACACACACACACACACATTCAAATGTTCACATTATGGCAGCTTGTACACGTATACATTTGCATTGTATATATATATATATATACATTCACACATACATACATACATACATAGATACGTACATATATTTTTAATTACTTTTTTCAATTTATTATCTTGTTTTTTTTTTGTTTTTGTGTTTGTTTTTGAAAATGTAAAACGAATGTATGTATGTGTGTTTGTGCAAGTGGTTTGTGCATTGCATATTTTAAGGCTTCAGGATAGAAAATGTTGTATGTTGGTAGTTTTGTTCTTTGGTTGTTTGGTTGGTTGGCTCATCCCTTCTTGATTCGATTGTTTGGTTTTGCTATGAATTGTTACGTTATTTTATATTTCTGCATAAATTTAGTTTCATCATTTCATTTACGAGCCAAAACAAAATATACAAAAGAGAGAAAAGAAAATATTGCTGTCTTACCAAGTGACGTTAGTTATGACGGTTATTAATCAACAAGATTTTCGTTGCAGTTTTTGTTTTGTTTGTTTGCATCACTTTTAATGGAATTTAGATTGTTTTGTTGGAAATGTAATTATTTTTATTAAAACATTTCTTTAGCCTAGTTTTAGGTGGTAAAAGTGGTAAAATATTAAAGTATATTTTTTTATGGTTTCAGCCAACAACCATCAGAAAACAAAAATTTCATTATGAAGCAATAATATCAGGGCGGTGAGTAACTAAAAATTTGTAAAGGAGAAATAAAAAGTATTTAAATTTCATAAAGCTAAAGTTGAAGCTCTAAAGAAACAGGGATCACAAAGTACGATTATCTTGTAAAGTTCAAATCGTATTGGAGGAGAAAACGCAGCATTATAAAATATAAAAATAAATGAAACTTTTGTAACAATATTTTTTTTTAACAATATTTATTCCTTTTTAATAAACTTTTTGTTATTTTGATTGCTTTTAATATATTTTAGATTTTTAAATTAAGTTAAACGATTTATTTACTTTTAATGCGCGCAAAATAAACACGATGGTAACTTTGTTGTCTTTTCTCACTGATGACTGAACTTGAATTAATTCTTATATCTAGCAGGTGGTGCATATACAAGAATATTCTACTTTAATATCACACCATTTTGTTTGCATTGTTATCATTCAAATTAGGCGTTAGCTTGGCAGTATATTTTGTTTTGCTTTGTTTTTTTTTTTGTTTTCTGTTTTTTATCTTATTTGGTAGAATTGTTTTTAGGCTTGATAAATCATCTTCGGAACAATATTATTAAAACTTTTGTTCTGGCTTAAGATAAAAAAATTTTATTTAAACAAATGCTCTTTCAATGTTGTGTTTTCAACTTTAAGTGATATGAAAAAAGCACCGAAAAGGGTCACACAAAGTAAAATAATAAATTGTTTTAAAGAAAACGGAAACAATTAAATTTCCCCTGTAGCCCCTGTAGGCTAGTAGGTAGTGTACTAGCTTATAAATATGGGGGTTGTGGGATCGATTCCCAACATAGACCTTGGTTTTTTTTTTCAGTACAAAAATAAAAATCTACTGTCGGTGGGGCTGCTCAGCGATGAAGGCAGAATCACTGGTCGCTGTGCTGTCTTATATGCGGCAGTTAATTTCCGATCATCCTTCTACTTTCACCACCTGTTTCATCTATTATCTATCCCTTTCCTTAAGAATGTAGCACGGTACTTGACTAAATAGGCATTGTTGTCTGAAGTGCTACTGCTCTTTAAAAAAAAAATTGTTTTGACCTAGAGCCTGAACAAAAGATTTAATAGAATTTAATAATTTAATACAATACAATATAAAAGTAAAATAATTATTTATAAATTTTTTTTAATATACGTTAATTGTGCTAGATTTCATTACATATAAATATTTGGTGATATTCTCATAAAATATTTATTATTCAGAAATTGAAATGTATTACTTTGAAGAAAGCATATCCACATGTCCATTTAACTACTGCTCATATAGATAAATCATCAGTGGGTTTTATTCCAAATGTATCCATTTGTTTCTTTATTGACATGCTTTCCCCTTAGTAAAAAGTTTTAAATTTTGAATAATAAATATTTATGAGAATATCATAAAATATTTATGTTTAAAGAAATCAAGCACAATTAAAGTAGATTAAATTAGAAATGATTCCAATTAATAAATTTTTTGTGTAAAGATTTATATTGATATCTCAAACTTATTAAATAATATTTTTTAAATTTTAAATAGACACTTTATACAACAAAGTTTTATAAAGTTTTATTAACATTCGTGGTTTTTATACCATGTTATTTTTATAAAATTTATTTAGGAATTAAGAATTTTGTTACCAATAACACCAAACCACAACAAAATATTAATCTTTCCAACATAATTCATAGTATTTACTGCATATTCCTTTAATTTTTCTTTTATTCAATAGTTTTGGATGAAGAGTGCTGTGAAGATAACACAACATGTTTTTTATTATTATCATTAATAATGAAATGAAAAAAACTAAGAGTTATTTTGAATTTTTGGCAGTCTTAATTTAACTTATCGATAGCACTTTCCTATACTCCTAATAGTTTTAGCAGCCAAAATTTTCTGCAGCGACCCTGTTAATGATTTACAAAAGTCCTGAAAATCAATTAATATATGTATAAAAAGTATTTATGTTACTAATTATACAAATTGTATGCTAGTTGACGTGAGAATCAATTTTAGCAACAATGCAAACTAACAGACACCATTTTTAGTAAACATCGACTAACATCGACTTTCTATTTAATTTTTTAAAAGATTACAAATCAAGCTGTAAACAATTTTTTGGTTAGTTTTCTAATTGATGCATAACTATCTTAAAATTAAGAACAGAACAACATTTGACAAACAGTTTTTTGTTTATTATTATACAAATAAATGCTTTTGTGATATAAGAGTGTAATTTGTTATAAGGTTGGTATACAATTGGCCTAACATAACGTAATAGCTATGTTATGATTGGTTATGGTTAGAAAATATTTTACGCTAGTAATTTTGAGAGAGTTAAACTGCCCACATGAATAACGTTATAGACATATTTTATACATTTCTACCATCATTTTATTATATCTTAATTATCGTTAACGTGCTTCGGCTTAAAGTATTTGAATTTTCAAATTTTTTATCTCCACCTTAAGCCTTACAAGTTGATTCTGGGATAGAAGGAATTGGATAACACAATTGGATAAAATATAAATAAAACTAATTACAGTTTTATTTCTAATTTCCTTTAAGTATAACTTTTATTAATTGAAAATTTAAAAATAATCGTTATTTACGAAAACGTTCCTTAAAATTCAAAATTAGCGCAACACTCCTAAAAAATTTTGTATTTAATGTACGCTCGTTTTCCCCAGTATACCTCTGCTCCTGTTCGTAATATCACAGATTTGCTGCAACGTACAGATGAACCAAGAACTGAGAAAATAAAGAGAAAATATTTATAAAAAAAAAAAAATTAATTATCCTAATGAAGTTGTTGGCACGTTGATATCAAATGATAACAACCTTATTACGAATTAAGGCTAAACAAAATATGATTCCATTAAAAATATAAAAGGGTAATTAAAGTTATTACCCCCATAACTTGCCAACAGCATTTAATTTAAATTTAAAAAAATCATTAAAATTGAATTAAATTAATTAATTACACGTTGTTTATTATATTAAAATAGTTTTGTTAAAGAGTTAAAAAAGCATCACTACTTTTCGTATTTATTCATCGAAATTAGAACCGTGTCGTAGATAAGGAATAGGTATTATAACAGAATTTATCGAAGTTGCACAATTAAAGTAAAATTTTATCTTTTGAATACTAGCAATTCACTGCCGATTACACTTGTAGATTATTTTTCCTGATGAGAGATAGCGTAACATCCGTGACTATTCATATTCAGTATTTGATGTCTTACAAGAAATTAAAAAAGCTTAAAATTTCCAATCGGTTTTCTGTTTTCTTAAGTTTTGCGCGGAATCTTATAAAATTATACATTTAAAAACAAGAGAAATCACAAGGCTGAGCATAATCATTATTTATAGCATCCTCATCATCAACTTCATCGATAGTGCTGCAATGTGATATACGCATATATGCTACTGTGACTTATTTTACTAAAGAATTCAACAAAATTAATCACAACTTTATTCTGTATTTAATCATGCCTCGATCAATAACAATATCTTGAGAATTCCTACCACCTTTGGCCACTTGCTAATAAACTAGGTAAGAAGGACTGACGATTTGCATTAAAAATGCTAAGAAGTTAAGAAATTTCCATGACCATATCGATGATTGTGGTAAATGTAGAGGAACTGACTTACGCATCTAAATAAAAAGAACTTAAGGGAAAAGAAAATGCATTTACCATTAAAGAATTATTTGAAATCTTTTTAATATTGTAAATTCGAAATTGTGTACATTTGGGTGTGTATATTCTATAATGGATGTAAATAAATAAAAATCAAACGGTGATTCAATTTCACATTTTCAAAAACTTATAAAGACGAAGTCGCTGGCACAACCTGTTTAATTCATTTATGTGTGTAGACATTGAAGAAGAGCAAAGAAACCAAAAAAAAATTGAAGTCTTCGAAGTGGTTCGAATGTCAGCATATTTTAAATACTTAAACAAAAACTTGAAAAAAAATTTTACTTAAGTTTTAGTTATGGAAAATCAAAGCCGACTGCAAAGTTTAATAGTTTTTTTATTCACAAAAAATGTTTCCTTTACAACTTTTCCTTGTTTTTCTACATTTGGACAACAGACGATGTAAAGACTTTTTTCTTTTAATTTCAAAATTTATAACACAGTAGATCTGATCAGATCTTTAAATATATTCATATATATGTACGTATGTACTTATATATTTACAAATGTTTTATTTTAAAAACCAGTCGGCAGTGCTGAATTTGTTAAAACCGAAAAAAAGAAAAAAAAAGGAAAACTAACTGAAAGTAGAAATATTATCAAACAACAAAGAATTTTTGTTGTTATAATTTTAAGTATTGTCCTTATTGTACATCATCTCATTACGGATTTCATTTTAACTACTCTATTTCTGCCTCTATTTTGCAGCATCCTTCTCACTTTTGCATTCTCTTTGTTGTTCTATGAAAAATATATTTATTTTTATATATATATTTTTTGTCAGCAAAGTCGTATAGTTGCCACATTAAACTAATATAAAATCGTTAAATTTATCAAAAACTTGAAGATGTCACACATTTTAAAATAAATTTTTCTATATTAATAATAATGAACACCTATTCACCAGTACTGATTAGAAGGCGGCTTGAAAATGATGTCTTCAGATCGAAAACGCTCGACGTTTATACCAAACAAACATCCATAAAAAACAGAAAAGAATAACAACAATAATTATAAAGTTCAAATCTTGGCTGTGTAGCTACGACATATACATGATTTATGGGTTTCTGTTAGTGACGTTTTCAAACGCTTTTAGCTCCCGATATTTTGAACTGATTTTGTAAAAATCTATGAACACCATATAATTTTTATGTAAAACAGCGGCATACAACAATCACTAAAATCGACCTATTAATTAATTACCAATAATAATAATAATAAAAATAACAATAATAATAAGAGGAAAAAGATTTAATTTTTTACTACTTTTTATTTCTTACGAGAACTTAAACTTTTGTAAAATCTAGAAATATTTTGTGCACTATAATAATTTTTATTTAAAGCGTCAAAATTGTCGGGAATTTAAACTTTTCTTAATTAAACTTTGCATTGAACTTTAGTTTTGCAAGATTTTAAATTTCAACAAAATAACGCTACGTTAGAAAACGAACTGGATCACCGATTAATAGAACCTTTATTTAAAAAACCGGTTATTAAGGTCTTTAGAAAATCCATATAAATGGCAGCAAGCATAGAAAAGACTAGAATAGAGAAATTCTTAAAGTTTTGGTGAGAAATATTAAAAAAAAATTCAACCAAAACCACGTCTACTAATTTTACATCAAATGTAGATTATTTACCATTTAACATATTTATATTTAAAAAAAAGAAAAAAAAGCACTTAGTACAAGTAATAGCTTTTTAGGAATTTTTATTTGACGAAAAATTTTTATTTATTTGTGCTATGACATAGTTCAAATAACAATTGATTTCAAGTTAAATGTTTGAATAATTTTGAATTTATTATTGCGAAATTGTCAATAAATAGCAAAGGCTAAAAAAAAGATCAGATCTGGCAGCCGTAAAATTATTTGTTTTTTTTTTGTTGTGCTGTTGTGTTTTATTAATATTAATACCCGTGGAAATTTTACGCCTTTGTTACCACGTTATGGTTTTTGTTGTATAGTAAATAATTAAAAATTTTAATTAAGCTGTGATTTAACACCAGAAACGAATTTTATTGTCTTCTGTGGCGCTTTGATATTTATTGCAGACAAGTATGCAATACAAAAAAGCTTGAGCACAACATGAGAAGGAAGTTATGCTGTTGTTGTTGTTGTTGTTGTTTTATCATTGAAGTCCTAGAGCTTGCTATGTGCAACCAGTCTTTAAGAGACATGCCGCTATTTATAAATTGTTAGGAATAATCTCCATAAAAGAATACATTTGCAAAATTCTTGTTGTTTTGTTTTTGTAACTTTTTTTTAGTAAAAGTAACTCAAAATTAATTCATCAAGTTTATTTGGCCGTTGCTGTTATGGCTGCTACGCGGTGATGTCGTGCTTAATGCAAATATTTATTTATGTGAGGAGTGTCATGTATTGTTTGCCAATAAAAAATCAGCTACTTTGAAATTTATCAGTGTGTGTGAGGGGGGGTATAAATGTATGTGTGAATATGCTTGTGGGTAGATGATTTTCTTTGAAATCGTTGATTTGCTTCCAGAAAAACTCTGTCATAAGATTATGATTTTATAAGGGCATAACAGCCATAAAAGCTTTAAGCTATTTGAACATACATTATTTCACACCAAAGAGACGCTTTTTCATGATGCACATCCTTATGCATAGGAAAAGTTGCTGAACTGTACCTTAAAGGTATTATACGTCACCATATGTTCATATTCTCATCAGCTGACCCGGATGATAAGCTGGGCTCCATATATATATATTTTAGATTTATTTTTGCAGTATGAATAAATGCAAGAAACAATATTTTGCCATACACCATCAAATTACTCCCCGGGGGCACATATATATGGTCTTTGGAGATAGCAACAACTTAGACCTCTGCAACTGGGGAAAAAGGGAGCCCAGTCCCCTGAAGTCAGCAGGGGTACAACTGGAAACTCCACTTTATTTCCACGGGAATCAGTGACCCGCAGAGTTCCGTTATTTTTCTCTTTAGACATTTAACTGTTCTCTGGCTGATTACTAAGGTTGGCCCCTATATGAGAGTATCGTGGTGGTTGTGGTTTCGCGGCCCCATATCAGTATATGGTTCTATGGTGGCCGGGTTCATTTCACCTTTAATAACACCTACCTGGTGAAATGTTCCGAGATCCAGTGGGCATGCTAGACATGTGTTCTGGACAGGAGTTGGAGAGTCTCCAACTCTTAAGCAAGGAGTGATGATTTGCAGCCCTGGTCTGGAATCATCGAAGTTGCAACTAGAAAGTTCTGTTGCATAGAATTATAGCTTCGGCTTCCTAGGACGAGCATGACGTTCTAAATTATGCAGTGGTTTGATCCACTATCTGATTAAGGCTTCATGGCCAGGCGCGGATGTAAATCTAATCACACACAGCATCAAATTAATGTTGTTGACAGTTTATTTTAATAAAGTTATAATATATTTAATAATTAATAAAACTAACATGTTAATATTTTTTATCGGAACAAATATAACGTTGGGGTTTATGTTAATTTCTAAATTTATGAAATTTATAAAATTGATTATAGTTTTAGTTGGAATCAGTTTTTAACTAAGTGAACAACTTTTAGTCAGGCTTATATTCGTATTTTTATAACATGTTTAGAAAACATATTTAAGCGATTTATTTTAGTTTTCAAAGAAAACAGATAATGTTAATTTAAACATGGTTGTGGCATTCACATCGTTCTCAGCAATTCTCGTATCTCCAGACTTCAGCTAGCGTATGATGTAAATATTATCTTTCTAACTAAACAAAGTCTACATTTTCCACATTGAAACATTGTCTATGTGTTTCTCTCTATTTATATTAAATTTAAGTAGAATAATGAACTAACAGTTTAATCTTACTTAGAATGCTATTATGTCTTAATCTTAATAAAAAAACCCATAAAATATAAAATACGTAAATTTGTAAACATTCCTCCTTTATTCTCCATAGAAGTAATTCATCCAAACAATTTCCTTTTATCCTTTAACCTAATTAATTTAATTTCGAATTACAATTATTTTTTTTTGTGCTCAAAACAAAATTTTGTGTGATGGAAAACTTAATTAGAACAGCAACAACGACAAATAAAAAAATAAAATGTAATCGAATACCCCAAGAGAACGCAGGGAAATGTGTTAAAAAGCATCAATTGTTGTTGATCTCTCATTTGAAAATGCAATTTTCAACAGACAACGTTTAATGTTCAACCAAGAGCAACAATGCGATTAGCCAGAAAAATATAAAAAGTCAATACAAACCAATTCAAAAATTTTCTAACGTTTGGATTGACAACAATTTTAGCGCAATAAAATTGATGTGATAACAGTATTTTGACTTATAATTGATTAATTAATTTGTTATTATTATTTTTTTAGAATAGAGCAACATAAACACACTGCCTATTGCCTAAAAAGCGTACGAGTAATTCTTAGTAGCAGAAATGTAAAATTTATAGTTTAAGCTTTTATTTTTTGTATTTAGGGTTTTATTGTTTTAATTTACTTAATTTGCTTAGATAAAATCTTTACTTTATTTTAATATTTATAAAAAAAAAATTTATAAAAGTTTCCTGAAGAGCTGTATAAATCGAAAAGTGTTTCTATGTCCCATAATCAATTTCGGTGAATTTTAATTATTTAATCAAGAACTTTTCACGCTTAAATTTAATTAAAGTTATTTAACTTAATTTATATTCATTATTTGAATGTCTTTTATTTAGGGCTCGGCATTTACTCGATAAAACTTAAACGCTATGACGCAGGCATATTTTTGCAGCACTTGTAAATACCTGATACTCTGATATTTTTCCCAATACTTTGGAACCGAATACAAAATAGCTATCAAATCGACAATATTAATGCATTTGTCTGCCAAACCAAGTTTCTTGGTTTCTTTTCCTAAACATCAGCAGATGGTTAGATGTAGGCTAGAAAAGAAGAATTCTAAATTAAGACAAAATGCTTCCTAAAGTTTAACATGTGCGTTACAAAATGTTTAAGTAAAAAGGCAATTCATATTATGAAAAATTGAAATAGAAACTAGTTAAGTGTAACGAACTCCCAAATTCACTTTATTTTTCAACAATTATAAATGTTTCTACCAAAAAAAATATTTTAGCAAAAATTAAATTATAAATCATAAACACATCATTAATTTTAATTATTTACATTTTTTTTTATGTTTCTTTTTGATTTAAAATTGTTAGTACTTTAATTAGTTCAAATTAATTGTTTGCACACACTATCAAGACATCCCAGTAATTACATTTAATAGCGAATTTAGGTAAAACTGTTTGTTTGTTTAGTAACGTTTTAATTGAAATTTTTAAATTGTGAAAGATTTCTTATAGTTTTTTAAGAGTTTTAAACAGTCACCAATTTTTATTGTAATATTTCAATATTGGGGAATAGTTTTTAATAGTGTATGAGAACAAGCAAAACGTTTCGTAACCGGTTCATGCAAAAACATAGGTTTAAAAAATTTTAAATAAAAAAATTTTAATACACATAAACTATTTGCTTTGATAATCGTTTTTCCTCAAAACATTTCAATTTTTTTCCCATGGTTTTCTCTTCTGATATACCCAACATTTCATTTAATGTATATTTTGTGCTCACGAGCAATAAAGGTTCATAATCTAAATCAGTGATGGGTGAACTACGGCCAGCGGGCCACATCCGGCCAGCCGAGCGTTTAAAAAAAAAAAATTAATCACCTATTAAAAAATTATGCCCAAAAAATAAAATTATATTATGTTTTAAAAAACATATAAATTAATAATTTTAGCAACAAAATGCGATGTTTTCATATTGTATTGTGTACAAACTGCGTAGTTTTCTGGGAAATATTGTACACACAAGACAACGACAACTTTCTTATACAATATTCCAAGAAGAAACTAAAAAAGGTTGAAACAAAAACAACTAATAAAGAAAACGGAACGTATAGCATAACAACAACTATTATATGTGAGATCTAGAAGATTCTTGAATATTCGAGACGACATACGCAACAAATATAAAAGGGCCAGCGATGGATTAATCAGCAATCAGTAAAAATGTAAATCTCGTAACATAAAGAATAAATTGTGAAGTAAAATTATAAAGTTGCCAACGTACAGTTTTATTTGTGTAATTCAAATAATAAAGTGTATTGTAAATACCCCCATAAATGTCAATCAAAAATAGAAAGAGAAAAATTGATTCGAAATGTTGAGTATTTCAAGAAGAGTGGACATGGAAGTACTTCTTTATGGAATATAACCAAAAACCTATTTGTCTTATCTGCCAAGAACCGGTAGCTGTACTAAAAGATTATAATCTCGCTAGGCACTTTAATTCAAAACATCTTCTTGGGTCGAAGTACTATAAAATGACAGATGAAGACAAGAAAGTTCATAAGAAAATTATCTAGTCAGCAAATGTTTTTTAAAAATCAAAGAAGTGTCCAGCGATCCTCCACGTTAGCTGGTCACATTGTTGCCTATAAAACAGCAAAAAGTAACAAGCCATTTTCTGAAGGAGAATTTATTAAGGATGTGTTAATTAGCATTGAAAATGTATTATGCCCAGAAAAAGTAAAAGATTTCGAGCCTATAGGGCTGTAACGTACAACGGTCACAAAAAGAATTGAAGCGATTTCTTCTAATTTAACCAATCAACTCGATGGACGTCTTAAAAAGTTAAAGTATTTTTAAGTCGCTATGGACGAGAGTGTTGACAGGAGTGATACAGCCCAACTTCTAATTTTTATCAGAGTAGTCGATGAAAACTTTGTAATAACCGAAGAAATTGCTTATTTGAGATCTTTGAAAGGAAAGACGACAGGAAAAATAATTTATGATGAATTTAGAGAGGGGATGTAATCTCTTAATGCTCCAATTTCCAAATTAATTAATTTAACAACTGATGGAGCACCTAACATGGTGAGCAAAAATATGGGGTTTGCAGGAGCTTATAAAAGTCAGAATCATGAAAGGGAAACAATTTTTTTACATTGTATAATCCACCAAGATGTTCTTTGCAAGGCTGCCTTGGATATTAACCACGTACTTAATATTATGTTACATCGACAATTTCAAGAATTTTCAGATGTACTTTATTACACAAAGATCAGGTGGCTGAGTTGTGGGCATGCCTTCTCGAGAGTTTGGAGTCTTCTCGAAGAAATTAAAGTTTTTCTAAAAACCAAAACTGAAATTTGGGATGAGTGGGAAATATTGGAGGATAAGAATTGGTACATCGAGTTTGCCTTTTTCACGGATTTACTCGAGCACTATAATAAACTGAACAAGAACTTACAGGGAAGAAAACAATTTATAGATGAAACTTAGGGCAGTTTGAGGTCTTTTAAAACTCAATTGTTTATATTTTCTAAATGTTTGGGAAAAAATGATTTGACTCATTTTCCAAGACTTAATTCTTTGAGGCCTGTGAGTGAAGAGAAGTTAAAAGTCTTTTTACAATCTTTATTAAAACTGTATTCAGAATTTGAGACCAGATTTGCTGACTTTAAAAAATCCAACCATGTTTAGATATTTTTTCAATGCCTTTTAATGTTAATCCTGAGAATGTTCCATCTGATCTACAATTGGAAATTATACAATTGCAATGTAATAATAATTTAAAACAGCTATTTTTAAATACAGATAAGCTTAATTTCTATAAATCCTTAGCAAAAAATGAATTTCCAAAGCTAATTAATCATGCGCAGAAAATTGTGGCAATTTTTGCTTCCTCATATTTATGTGAACAGGCCTTTTCAGTAATGAAATGCAGAAAAAATTCAATAAGAAACCAACTGTCGGACGAGAGTCTATTTAATTTATTAAAAGTCGCATCCTCCCTGGAATCAGATTTTGAGGAAATTATGTCAAGTCAGAAACAGATCCATGCTTCCCACACATCTGGAAAATCTTAAAATCATAATAAACCGTATCTTAAAAAATTGTTATGTTGTTTTAAAATACTACGTAATATAACTGATAAATATATCGCTTAAATCGAACTTTTAATTGAACAGCAACCCCATAATTTTTTAATGAATGACCCTCTATGTTTTCTGTTTTTTTAATTTAATGGCCCGCCGCAAGATTTTTTTTTAATTTATTGGCCCGCCACCCAAAAAGTTCGCCATCACTGATCTAAATGATATAATCCTTTTCATTATTGCCTTTTTTGTTTTTACTCACTACTAAAAACAGAACTAGAAAAGCTAACGTTTCGTTTCGTTTTGTTTTATTTCTTCGTCCTGGTTTTGAAAATAGCATAAACTTTAACTGAAGATTGATGATATGTATCGCGTAGGAGACTTTTTAAACCATCATTAAGGTATTAATCAAACACAAAGATGTTTATTTTTTTAGGTGATATATAACACGACGCTGCTCTACCACAAGCAATTGATTTATATTAATCCAGTAAAAATGTATCGCAGAAAATTTAAAAGACAGAGCACCAAAACAAGTCATTTACTCCCAAAATGCATTCATCGTTCTTTGCTATTTCTGCTATTGTTTATGCAGTAACGATTGCCAACTTATTTATGAAAGAACGCAAATTTATTTCCATCGCTTTTTGTTGTTATAAGGATAAGTATCACATCTAACAGCAAATTTGATAAAGTGCTACAGATAAGCTGACAACAAAAGTTACAGAATTTGATGCAGTAGAAGAGCAATTTTATTTTCAATTGCAGTTGGATGATTTAGAAAAATGAAAAAAAAATAAATAAATAAATTAACGATTAAAATGGAAATCTGGTGGTATGATAATGAAGTAAAGTATTTTTAGTTTCTGTTAAAATATTATAAAAAATGTGACATGCGTATTATTTTTGTTTATTATTAATTTAATTGACAGTTTCACATCCAAACAATTTCATAGACTCACATTTTAATGCTGTTACGATAATCAAGTACAAGGTTAGTATTTCGTCTGATATATTTAACTGAAAGGAATTTTACTCGTTTGTGATAATATTGTTACGAATGTGTATTACGTAAGTTTTAAAAGAAAATAATTAAGCATTAAAGTAAACTACTGGATATGTTGTTTACTAACTGCATGAATAAATAACACACATCAACAAAATGTGATACAAAGGGAGTAGAAGATTCTTAAATTTTCTAGACTTTTAATGGACAAATGTAAAAGGGCAGCGTCCAAGTGGATAGCCAGTCAGCGTAAAAATAAACTTCGTAAAGTAAAGACGTGCATCTTAAGTAAATTGTTCTGTAGTGTCAACTTTGTGTAATTAAAGTAAATAAACTTTTAATTAATTTAAAAACTCTAAAAACATGTGTTATTTATTTTGCAATAAAGAACTCACAATAAAACGTTTATAAAAGGTATAAACGTAACAATATATATAGCTCTCACAGTTTATAGGTTTTAACACAAGTTTTTGTTGTCTTCCGGCTACTATGAAGTAGACATATTTTTTTAAGTTTCAATTATTTTCTTACTTTGGATATCATCTATAACTTGGTGATCTACATAGCATTAGTAGAGAATCTTTCAAATTATTATTTCTTATAATAAGATTAACTTGAAGTTAATAGTTATATTATAACAAACAGATTACGATTATTATTCACTACAAGATATTTGTCACATATATTTGTCTTCCCCTTCTAAATTTCAAATGATATTTTGAAATAAAAATCATATTAACTTAAAACTTGTCAATTACGTGCCGCACTCTTTGACTCTGCAAACAATCTAGAGACAGCTATTTGATCTTGGTTATTACAATCGTGGACGGAAATGTGACAATTATAATGTTCGTTATTGGGGTGGGTGTTTGTACTTATTTATTATTTTTAGCACAAAAATCCTTTGCTAAATTTAAACTTTAGACTAAAAATTAATTGGCATTGTTTTTACATAAGGTACGTTTAATTTAACTGTTTCACTTAATTTAATCAAATTAAAAAGCTTTGAAAGCTTGTAAGAAAGGATTTGTAGACGAAATTCTCTAAATCGTTTTTTAACACGTTCATCTATATCGTTTCCATAAAGTTAATCCTTGTTTTTTAGAAGAGGGAACAAAACACCACCACTTCTTAGTGGTTGCCACATTTACTCAATTGATGATAAAATGTTAAAATTTAAAATTGGCTAAAATCAGCTAAATATTAGATCTATACAATATTAGGCATTTAATACATTAAATTATATTTCTTGCACATAACACTGAGTATGAAAATCAAATTTTTAAATGAAGTTGGGTGTAAAAACAAGTTTCGCAAATAAAACTTCAAACTTTAACTCCAGCTGATTCAATAATTTCCAATACTTTCGAATAAATATGTAAAAAAAAACAGAAATAAACCTAAAATTTAAAGGTAAAAGATGTATCGTAATGTGATGTAAAATCATATCCAAATGTATCAAGAGTCTTTTTGGATTAAAAAAAAAAAATTAAGTAAGCTGGATAACATTTAGCGCTGTGATTATTACTAGATTACAAAAAATGAATGGAAAATTGCTAAATTAGCAGCCTTGCATGTTAACATTTAAAAAATTAGTGTATTGCTACTACATCATGATTTTTGACTTCTAGAACGATATATGTAGACGAAAATTGAATAAATAAACGACATTTTCCTACAAATTGAATTGTCGTCTTAGCAAACATAGACCGTTTTAAGATAAATTTTAATGCTCTTTAAGTAATTTAAAGAGTAGAAAACGTATTGATAATGATGTCACCACATCGAAAGCGCTCTCCGATCGCACCAAACAAACAGCCAGCAGTAATGGTTTACACCGAAACTAAGGACAACAGTATTTCATTTACTGGCGAAACAAATCCCAACAGCATATTCATTTATTTACACATTTACTTGTAAATTTGTAATATCTAACTTTTTGCAAGTTTTATATTATGAAATTCATATAAAATTGCAAGATCTGGGTGGCCGGGACAACACTGCTGTATATTAATTTATATTTGTCGATAAATTTGAAATTTGTTACTATTCTACATCTAGAGAGAGTATTAAAAAATTTTACTAAATAATTTTTTTAATAAAACAACAACATCGAGAATAGAAATTCAAAATAATTGTATAGAAAAGAAAGACACCAATGAAACACCCACTTTGCTGGCATACAAAACAACAATAGAAAGATAAGTTGAAACAACACAGTGGCTCACATTACAAAACAAACTATATTTATGTTGAGGTCTTTTAAGATGTTTTCATTTTGTCTAAACCAGTGATAGGCGAACTTTTTGGGTGGCCGGCCAATAAATTAAAAAAAATCCTGCGGCGGGCCATTAAATTAAAAAAAAACATAGAGGGTCATAAATTAAAAAATTATGGGGTTGCTGTTCAATTAAAAGTTCGATTTAAGCGATATATTTATCAGTTATATTACGCAATATTTTAAAACAACATAAACATTTTATAAGATACGGTTTATTATGATTTAAAGATTTTCCAGCTGTATGGAAAGCATGGATCTGTTTCTGAATTGACATAATTTCCTCAAAATCTGTTTCCAGCTGGGAGGATGCGACTTTTAATAAATTAGATAGACTCTCATCTGACAATCAGTTTCTTATTGAATATTTTCTGCATTTCATTGCTGAAAAGGCCTGTTCACATAAATATGAGGAAGCAAACATTGCCATAATTTTCTGCGCATGATTAGTTAGCTTTGGAAATTCATCTTTTGGTAAGGATTTATAGAAATTAAGCATATCTGTATTTAAGAATATCTGTTTTAAATTATTATTACATTGCAATTCTATAATTTCCAATTGTAGATCAGATGGAACATTTCTCAGTATTAACATTAAAAGGCATTGAAAAAATATCTAAACATGGTTGGGTTATTTTAAAGTCAGCAAATCTGGCTTCAAATTTTGAATGCAGTTTTAATAAAAATTGTGAAAAAACATTTAACTTCTCTTCACTCATAGGCCTCAAAGAATTAAGTATTGAAAATGAGTCAAATCTTTTTTTTCCAAACATTTAGAAAATATAAACAATTGACCTCAAACTGCCCCAAGTTCCATCTATAAATTGATTTCTTCCCTGTAACCTCTTGTTCAGTTAATTATAGTGCTCGAGTAAATCCGTGAAAAAAGCAAACTCGATGCACCAATTCTTATCCTCCAATATTTCCCACTCATCCCAAATTTCAGTTTTGGTTTTTAGAAAAACTTTAATTTCTTCGAGAAGACTCTAAACTCTCCAGAAGACATGCCCACAACTCAGCCACCTGATCTTTGTGTAATAAAGTACATCTGAAAATTCTGCATCAACTTCCGATAAAAACTCTTGAAATTGTCGATGTAACAAACTACGGGCTCGAATGGTATTAATTAATTTAAAAATAATATTAAGTACGTGGTTAATATCCAAGGCAGCCTTGCAAAGAACATCTTGCTGGATTATACAATGTAAAAAAATTGTTTCGCTTTTAGGTTTCTGACTTTTATAAACTCCTGCAAACCCCGTATTTTTTCTCACTATGTTAGGTGCTCGATCTGTTGTTAAATTAATTAATTTGGAAATTGAGGCATTAAGAGATTAAATCCCCTCTCTAAATTCATCATAAAATATTTTTCCTGTCGTCTTTCCTTTCAAAGATCTCAAACAAGCAAGTTCTTCGGTTATTACAAAGTTTTCATCGACTCCTGTGATAAAAATTAGAAGTTGGGCTGTATCACTCCTGTCAACACTCTCGTCTATAGTGACTGAAAAATACTTAAACTTTTTAAGACGTCCATCGAGTTAATTGGTTAAATTAGAAGAAATCGCTTCAATTCTTTTTGTGACCGTTCAACGTGACAGCCCTATAGATTCGAAATCTTTTACCTTTTCTGGGCATAATACTTATCCAATGCTAATTAACACATCCTTAATAAATTCTCCTTCAGAAAACGGTTTGTTACTTTTTGCTATTTTATAGGCAACAATGGGACCAGCTAACGTGGAGGATCGCTGGACACTTCTTTGATTTTTGAAAAACATTTGCTGACTAGATAATTTTCTTTTCAATTCCTCTAAATGAACTTTCTTGTCTTCATCTGTCATTTTATAGTACTTCCACCCAAGAAGATGTTTTGAATTAAAGTGCCTAGCGAGATTATAATCTTTTAGTACAGCTACCGGTTCTTGGCAGATAAGACAAATAGGTTTTTGGTTTTATTCCATAAAGAAGTACTTCCATATCCACTCTTCTTGAAATACTCGATGTTCCGAATCAATTTTTCTCTTTCTATTTTCGATTGACATTTATGGGGGTATTTACAATACACTTTATTATTTTAATTACACAAATAAAAATGTACGTTGGCAACTTTATAATTTTACTTTACAATTTATTCTTTACGTCACGAGATTTAAACTTTTACTGATTGCTGATTAATCCATCGCTGGCCCTTTTATATTTGTTGTCTACATAAATTTTACTTAATTTCTTCAACCAAAAATATTTTATGATATTCTTATTTGATAATATAAAAATGATTCCAAATAATAAATTTGTTTATTTCCAGTTGATGTGCAGGATGCGTTTTGGTAAAATTTTTACAAATATTTTTTATTTTTCAAATTACATATGAATGGCTTCCAAAGGGAACCCTTATGTAGGATAATGAAAATTCTTTCGAAATTTTTACTGTGTTTTTGTATAAAATTATTTTTGAGATTTGTTGTCTTTTTGCTGTATTGTGTTTGAAATAAAATTCTTATCGAATCAACTCTTGAGTTTTCTTTACACAATTTGGGGTACAAACTGAATCCTTCCAAAAAGAAATGCGCAACCTGTTAAAGTGCTGCAAAACGTTTACTGACGGAAAAGTATACAAATACATGAACATGAATCCAAGATCACCAACACTCAAAGCACAACTGAAAATACACAAGGAACACATACCAATGAGACCCATTATAAACTACAGACCTGCACCGGCATACCACCGAGCTAAACAACTCCCCGGCGTACTTAAGGAAAGAATAAATTTACAAAACACCTATACTATACATAATACACAAGACCTCATCGATAAACTTAAGGACATCAAAATAACCGAAAACACGGAATACTTCAATACCAACACATGAAACCTAAGATATTCTACGCAACACACTAGAGAATCTATACGAAAGCCTGATATTATAGATATTGCAAAAACGATAATAAAACAGAACTACTTTAGATTTAATAACCACTTTTAAAAATTACCTGACGGACTCGGTATGGGAAACCCAACTAACGCAATCTTCACAGGAATTTTCATGCAACATTTCGAATCACTACACGTAAAAACACTAATGGAAAAACACAAAATAACTCATTACTATAGATTAGTAGATGACATTGTATGCATCCTTACAAGACAACGGCGAACAAATTCTAGAAAACTTAAACACAATTCATGATAAGATTACATACACAATGGAAAAAGAACAAGACAGAAGTTTGCATTATCTTGACATCACTATAACACGAGGAACTGACTATTTAACATTCGACATCTATAGAAAACCAACTACGGCAGACACTACCATCCACACCTCAAACCACCCTACCCAACACAAACTAGCAGCGTTTAGACATATGATACACTGGCTTGGGATAATTCCACTTACTCCAGATAAGTACAGGAGGGAACTCGACACAATCTACGCCATAGCTATTAATAACGGCTACAAAACCACTACCATCGATAAACTACTTAGACAATACAACACTAAAAACAGAAATAGAGAAGACAAAGAGACAGTCGATACAACACGACGGCACACCTTTACTTACACAGGACCAGAAATATACAGACTAACTAACCTTTTTCACAAAGAAGGAATATTCACAGCATGAAAAAGTGACAACACCCTCAGACATAATCTCCGAACAACGACAGAAACAACTGACAAATTTAGTTCAAGCATACCTGCAAACAAACTTATGTAGGGCAAATTGGACGAACACTAAAAACAAGGTTTACAGAATATATACGTTCATACAAACCGAAAAGAGAAGATTCCAACTTTGCATTTTACTTTCACACTAATGGACACAAACCAAGGGAAATAGATGAATGTATGACATTACTACATCGTAGCAAAAAAGAACGAAGACTAGACGTTCTTGAAAACATGAAAATCTACAAAACAAAAATTTTCGACAATGAGATTAGAATCGAACAGGTAAATACGACCTTAGACACAATTTTCACACCATTAAAACGGGCAAATGGAAAACACCCTTAGGCGGACACACATACCTAGATAATAATAAAAGACGGAGGTATCGACAAATTTACTGGCTGGCATTCTACTTATCTGAATAGATATGAACCTAACAACAGAACTGACTGAACGCCAACACTGACTCGAAGGCGCTCGCCTTCGACTACAAACCAGCCAGTTAGGACAGAAAATAGCAATATTATTTCAAGCATCTTATATCTGAAGAAAAGAAATAAAAATTCTAAAGCAGTTTATCGCATTATTAAAAAAAGCCACACATAAACATTTTAGTATAACTCAACCGCAATGAAATATTATTGGCTGTCACTTTTATAATATTAAAATTATCTAATGTAGAAAGAAGAGAATTTGCACTTCAGTAAGGTTTTAAATCGGTCCCACTGTGCGCAGGTATAAAACAATGGCTGGCTAAGGTATTTAATCATATACCCTGTTATAGTAATATACGAGTGTACATAGTTGTAAGTATTTAAATACATTATAAGGATTTACAAATCTAAACATGTAAATAAGTGTGTGGATGTTGATGAAGATGGGAATGACAATTGTCCTATTGTTTTGCTGTTATTTTGTAGTTGTTGTTGTTGTGCACATTTATAAACGAATGAAGGGATGTAATTTTCTCATTTGCAAGTTTTGTATTTCAAACTTAGTGTTGTAGCTACAATCCCTAAAAGTTGTGTGTACTTGCATTAACATCAGTGGGCAGAAAAATAGTTGCATACGTTTTAATGAGAGATTTTTTTTTAGTTTTAATACTACATGATTATTATTTTTATTCGACCTTTTATTTTTTAAATAAATATATATTAATCTTTTTAACGGTCTTTTTAATTAAATTTAACACTTTATTTTTTTCAATATTTCGCATTCGCTTGGAAAGCTTCTTCAGGAAACTATTTTAATTTTTGTTTTTATTAAAAATAATTTTCTAAAGAATTTTTGTTTTTATTAAATATTTTCAGTTTTATTCGACCTTTTTTTTATTTTTATTAAATCTTAATCTTAATTTTTTAAACGATCTTTTAAATTATAACGATTTATTTTTTTCGATATTTCGCTTTCCTGTGGAAAGCTTCTTCAGGAAACTATTTTAATTTTTGTTTTTATTAAAAATAATTTTCTGAAGAAGCTTTCCAAGAGAAGACGAAATATTGAAAAAATATTGTTAAATTTAATTAAAAAGACCGTTAAAAAGATTAATACATAAAATACTCCAGCATATTGTTATATTTCACTGTAGTGAACTTTAGAAATCTTCAATTTTTAATTCCATTTTAACGGCTGTATGCATAAAAATTTAAAGTAGCTTTAACTGCCGTTGTTAAGCACAATTTCCTAAAGTTGTATTCAAATCTTAACATATCTTAACATACCTTTGTTAACTTTAAAGTAGGAAAAACCTACGTCAAACCTACAATAAATTGACAGTTCAATTTTGTTTACAATAAACTGAGCCGTTTATTTTAAAAGTGGCATAAGTTACTTTGTTAATGTCAACTTTTTTATTTTAAATTAGTTTATATAACATTTTAATTTTTAGCCATTTCAACTAGTCTGTATTTAGTTTTCTTTCTGAAACGGATTTTTCTAATGATTGAGTTGAAATAAAATCTTTTTTGTCCATGTTGTGTACAGTGAAGGATTTTTTCGACAGGGGGCTATTACTACTATTTACTATTTTGTCCTTTACATAAGTCAATATGTGCAATAATATGCTTTTGAGTTGTGACATTCTTAGATATTTTATACAACACGAAGCAACCACCTGAGAATAAAAAAATAACAAAATAATGCTAACTATGTGTAGTATATTAGATATCACTATAATATAGTTCAGTAAACTGCACTATTCTTTCGAACTAATAGAAATAAATCCAATAATCACAACAATACTTCACGCACACTTATTACATGTTTCCATTTCTTTCACACTAAGCTCGGTAATTAATTTCCTGAGTACAGCGACTAACGCCACTTTCAAAATAAACATTTTTGTTACACCGTTAATTATCAACACTCCTCTCAAACAAATCTCAATACTTCTTAACTTATTAATTTCAAATTTATTAAAAATGAAAAAAAGAAACTCTTCAGTTGTGACTTGTGCCACTTTCAATGTAAACGGCTCAATTGACAATTACACTTTGTTATTCCAAAAATTTTTAAAAATGTTTATTAAAACAAATTGTAGTATACAAATAATAATAAAAACTAAAATATAACATGCCATTTAATATAAAACACTTTTACATCATTTTATATTTTACAAAAATATAATTATTTTAAACAAAAGTTTTATTGATGTACATATAATCAAAACAAAGCTCGTTATCCGAATAATTATATATATTTTTTAATATGAACAAATTCTTTGTAAGTTTTACGAAGAACTTGCAAATTAACCTTTTTTGGGTGCTTTGCTTTTTAGTAAAAACATTTTTTATTGATCTAACTACCCGGATAAATAATATTCATTTTTATACATCGTTAACTACAACGTGACAACTGAAAACAGTGGCATTGCCAGAATCAAAATACTAATTTTACTAAAGCATACATTAGCTAAAGTACTGTTTATGAATACCATTTTTTAACAAACGTATGTTAGCCTTAAAGTGTTTGGTAACTAACGTGTACTCTAAAGCTCAAGTAAGCGTTTTTTATGCATACAGCCGTAAATCATTTGTGTTATTATATTCAATTACCTGGCACCTATAAACAAAAATATATTTTCAATTAAATTTGTTAATGATTTTATCGCCCCAACTAGGATTTAGTCATCAAATTTACATAAAGATTTTTAGATGAAGGCGCTACATATACTAACATAAAGAATTCCTTTAATATCCAAGAACTTTAATAAACGACACAAATATATGAAACAGTTTAACGTCACTACTTACATTTTATAGTCATACCCTGGTCTTACTACTGGGTGAAATCTAGCAAAGCCCTTGAGGCACAGAGTGACCATTGTTGCATCGTTTATAAGCACAGCAAGTATGGCCATTTTTCTACTCTCTACTTGAGAGTCAGATACTGTCTGCCGCCTTTTACCCCCAGCAGCTACAATGTCAGGATATAAAAACAAGTAAATTTTTAAGAATAAAATACACCGATTTAGTTGTTGCTTAAATATTGACAATTTTTAGTTATTAATTTTTTTATAATAGTTATAGTTTTTTGCCTTTTTAATATTTTTTAGTAATTAATTTTTAGCACTAGGTCTTATTTAATAATTATAGTTTTTTGACCTTTTTAAAATTTTTTAGTAGTTAATTATAAAGCACTAGGTCACTATTTAATAAAAAATGTTTAAAAACTTTTATTTTTTATTATTTTTTCGACATTTCGCCACACCGTTGGTTGGCATCATCAGGAAAAACAAAAATAATGAACAAACAAATTAAAAAAAAATATTTTTTTTTTTGATTAACAACTGTAAAACAAAAAATTTTTTCAATTTGTCGTTTTTTAATGTTTTTGTTTGTTTTTTGAAAAATTTTTTGATTATTTTGAATTTGTTAATCAAAAAATTTTTTCAATTTGTTTGTTCATTATTTTTGTTTTTCTGATGATGCCAACCATTGGTGTGGCAAAATATCGAAAAAGTAATAAAAAATAAAAGTTTTAAAAAAAAAATTTTTTTAAATAAATATCTCTTATTCTTTTTTACGGTCTTTTTAAATTAAATTAACAATATATATATTTTTTTCTCATTTCGATATTTCGCTTTTTTTTCCTATGTAAAGCTTCTTCTTCTTTTGAAAACAAAAATAAAAAAAATTTTTTTTTTCCTGAAGAAGCTTTCCATAGGAAAGCGAAAAATCGAAAAGAGAAAAATATATATATATATATATATTGTTAATTTAATTTAAAAAGACCGTAAAAAAGAATAAGAGATATTTATTAAAGATAAAAAAGGTCGATTAAAAAAACCACAAAAAATAAAAAATTTTTATTAAATAGTGACCTACTGCTTTATAATTAACTATTAAAAAATATTATTTTTTTTTGAAAGAGAAGTAGCACTTTAGGCAACAATGCCTAGCACCATGCTACATTCTTTAGGAAAGGGATAGAGAAGAGATGAAACAGGTGGTAAAAGTATAAGGATGGTTGTAAATTAACTGCCGTATAAAAGACAGCACAGCGACAAGTGACTTTGCCTTTATCGCTGAGCAGCCCCACCGACAATCAATTTTTATTTTTGTAGTGAAAAAAACCAAGGTCTTCGTTGGATATCGAACCCACCAACCCCCATATTTACAAGCTAGTACACTACCTACTAGCTTACAGGGGCACCTATTAATTTAAGAGTTCATCCATCAAAAATATAACTTCGACATTAGTATTATCTTTATGGTTAATATCTAATAGAAATCGTTTTATCGCTACACTGATAAGAATATACACTATTTTCGCAACTGAAAAAGAAGTAGAGCAAATGAAAAAACTTTAACATCTATTTTACTGTCCACTTGTGTAAATGTTTACATTTTTATATAAATATATGTATGTTTATCTATCTTTATCCTTGTATTGTTGTCAAGGACCATTTACAGGATTCAGTTTTGCTGTGTTGTTTGTTAAGCTTGTGCAACAAGAGGGGTGGTGGTAGCGCTTGCGCTAAAATTATATTTATTTATTATTTTAACAGAAGCAGCAGCAGGAATAGTATTGTTGTTGTTGCTTTGTTTTGTATATTCTTTTAGCTTATTCTATTTAAAATAGAATAGGCGGAGCGGTGTCTGTTTTTAATATTCATGTATACAAATGTACATTAAAGCAAAGCCAATCATAACTGAGTAAAAAAAATATATAAAAATATTAAAACAACTACAACAAAATATAAACCCGGTAGACTTGATTGTATTGTATTTTATACAATTTTATACACTCTCACACACAAACACAAACATTAACAATTTACATCCTGTTTACTTTCGTATATAAAAGAAAGGGAAGTTAAAGTAAAATGCAATAAAAAGGATGAGAGAAAGGTGGCTGGCTTCTTTTTACTGTTCATCATTTTAGCAAATTATGAATATTGTTTTTACGTGTTGTTGCTTTATAATATTTACATTTTGTTTTTGTTTTTGTTGTTACTCAAATGTATTGTCTTACTTTTGCTGATATTAACACAAACATTCACACACACACACAATTCATATAATTGCAATAAATATTCGTTGTTGTTTGTAGTTTTCATGCTGAAAGAATCCACCATTTTTTAATTTTGTAATTTGATGCTGTTTACTACAGTTAAATGAGGAATGTTGTTTTATTGTTTTAATACCTTAAATTGAAATGTGACTGCTTGTTGTGTGTTTGTGTATGTATGTAATATGAATACACTTACATTTATATGAAATTAATTATAAAAATGTAAATATTTAGTATACGAAAATATTAGCAATTAAAACATTAATGGTACATTTAACTTAAGTAAAAATCATTTGTACAAACTTACGTGTTTAAAAGCCATTACAATTAACCCGATATGTTTTTTTTTTAAATTTGAGTTAAAATATATTTTTTTATTTAACACTATGAAACAACATTTTTATTCTTCTTTTTTTCGCTAGTTTGAGGAAGTATTTTTTACACCGACAACGGTCTTAAAAAAATCTCGTAATTCAGGTGAATTAAAGAAGGGATACCTAACATACTGGAACTGTAAAACGCATTTTTAATTGATCGGTTTTATAACCGACAAAAAGTGTTATATTTAATAATAAATCTATATTCTATTTTCACAAACTAAATGTAAATGATAAGTTTAACAGTGCAAAAAATTACTGAGTTTTTCCGCTTTAATAGGATAATATTGTAGAAGAAATTAAAAATTAAGACGTTATCCATTTCAGTAAAGTTTCTAGTAAAGTTGAGCAGAATGAATTTAAAATATTTTATGTCAGTATTAAAACACAGGAGTATAAATTACCGCATTCGATATCAAACGAAATATAACAAAGATTTCGAACGATATCGAAAATTTTACCCCTGCCTTAACTATCTTCAAATGTAAAATTATCTGTTATCCAACGTTCGGATTTTTGTTTTTTCAACACCAAACTCAAAAACATTTTAAACATTCAGGACCAAAATATTCAGCAGGACATTCAAAATGTAATTTTAGAAATAACTAGCAAACCCGGCGAACTCCGTTCGCCACTCCGTTCGCCACCAGATTGCTTCGTTTCGTGAGAGATACCACACACCACGTACTGGTGCGGTTGTAGTAGATGCTATGTATCAGAGATGGCGCTGTTTTCCTACTTTTCACTTGAAATTGTTCCTGAACCTCACGGAGCGCGAGACCTTTCCAACTAATGCAAAACCGTGGCAATCGGTCGTGCGTTCTGGAGTTATAACGTCAGGAAAGAAAACACGACCTATTTGTAAGAAGATTTCACTAAAAACTTAAAATGGCTGTATCTCCGTAAATAAGAGGAATTTCGCAAAAATAAGCCTAATTTGGGATCACCTACAAAAAATTGATTTTTATATGAAAATTAAACTAAAAACTTAAAATGGCTGTATCTCCGTAAATAAGGGGAATTTCGCAAAAATAAGCATAATTTGGGATCACCTACTTTGCTATAAATCTCACGGAGCTCGAAACCTTTTCAACGAATACAAAACCGGTTCGTGCGTTCTAAAGTTATAGCGTCAGGAAAGAAAACCCGACTTATTTTTATATTATAGATAATGTACAAACTGAAAGACTTTTAATAATTTCTACATTTTCAGACAAGAAGGCTATCCGTTGTATACTTCCATGGTTATTTGAATTGCAATCAGGTTAAGTAATCAGTAAGAAAAAACAAAAGAACGTAATTGTTTAACACACTTATATGAAATTGTGAATTAGTAATCCATTATAATTATAAATATTCTAAACATAATTATAATTATTTGTTTCTACCTTCAAGTATCCAAAAGTAAATTTTGCTCCCCTATATGCGTTAAAAATATTTAGCTACTTTTTTTATAAACTACTGAAATTGTATAACTATTATTGCAACTTGGAGTCTATTTGTCAGTTTTGTGCTCTGTTTTTAATATTCCTAAACATCCTGTTCTTATGAGCTTTGAATACTCGAAAACAATTAAAAGCAATTTTTGTAAATAATTATTTAAAGTATTTGTAATCGTAATCATTTAGTAGTAAGAAAATAGTAATCGTAATTAAATTAATTACACTTCATTCTCTTTATATGCGGTTTTTTTATAGGCGATTTTAGAGTTATGCGGTGCAAGAAAAAGAAATTGTTACTCGACTGGACGAAAAATTACTTCGGGAAGGCGTTCAACTTTCCGGTAAATTGGAAAATGTTTTTATTCAAAATGATAATGATGTAGAATGCGCCTTAAAATTTCAACGTGATATAAAATTTTGTATGTCTGGCTACAGAGAACTCTACAAAGAACTAGTCAAGTCAAAGAAAAAAAATCACTGAAGTTCCTGAAGAAGCATTACCACGTAGATCTGATGACGTAATTTTATCTTCAAGTTATGAAAGTGATCTTGCACCAATCCACAAATGAGTTCGCACATTATCAGACAGCGAATAATAATGAAAACATTCTTAATATGATTTTAAATGAAGTTTTGTTTATGTTTTTTTTTTACATTTTAGGGGATATTCTGCGTTTCGATTCGAATCGAATCCGTCTAGCAGCTTTGGTATTCTGCGTTTCGATTTAGCTCAGTTTCTTTCGATTGTATGTATTAAGCATTACGATCGGAGCTCCGTTGTTGTTCTCAGTTGTTTTTTTGTTAACGGAGGGGTCTTCTTTATCTGTGTTTTTTAGTTAAAAAGTTTAAAATTGAAAAAATGTAAGTAGAAAATGAGATAAAATGTTCAGAAACGATAAAAAACACTTAAAATTATTTTAAATTAATTTATTGAATTAAATTAATTTTTTTTATTGGTTTTAAATTGTTAATTTTTGTACCCGAAAATTGTGTTATTTATGTGTTACAGGTCAAAAACAACAACACCGCACCAGTATGAAAAATTGGCAAATTTAATGGCATCTAAAGCAGACATTGCATGTGGATAGCACCAGCGATCAAAGGAAGAAGTGGCAGTGTTCTGGGAGGAAGTTGCAGGAGTCCTCAATGCACTAGGTCCTCCAACAAAAAATGCTTATTTTTAATTATGTTTACATACAACTTTTTGTATTAAATTTTACATTTCCTTATGAAAATAATAACAACTTGCTTATTTTGCTATTTCATTTCCACATTCAACAGTTTTGTAAACATTGTTGTCTTCTTCTTTTTCTTTCGATTCCGTTTTTCTTCAGAATACCAATTTTCGATCGCAACGGAACTGAATGCGGAGACTTAATCGAAACGCAGAATAGGGGTGATTAAGTTTTGTGTTTGTTATTAACATACATATGCGCCATTTCTTAAAATATAATGAAAAAAAAAATTAAATCTTATTATTTATAACTCTGTTTTTATGCAATTTCTGGTGCATTTTTAAAACATTATTTAGGTTTTATGCGATTTTTTTAATACATGGAACGTATCCATCATTTTGCACATAAATGTATGTCTTTTTTTGTGCGATTTTTTTATATGCAGATTTCCCTGGAACGCATCTACCGCATAAAAAAAGAACGAAGTGTACTTCACATAAAAGAAATATTCAAATAACTACTCACTATGATTAATAATTATTACTAACGAAAACCTACTTCGGTCCGTTTTTTTTTTGTTTTTGTTAAAATTTAATTTTTAAAAATACATACAGTAAAAAGTATAAATTTTCTTTTATTTTAAATGAATTACGCTCGTTTAAAATAAACATAATAACCAATTCTTAGAAAAAATTAAAGCCCAAAAGCTTCATCAAAGTCAAAACCAACTATTCAAATTGTTTTCTTTTCATATTTGTTTTCTTCAACATTAGTTTCAGTAATTTAGAACATAAAAAATGCAATTAAACATTTTTTGCTTTATAATACTTGAATTACCTCAAAAAAATAAAATAAAATAAAATTTGTTGTTGTTTTTATAATTTTGAAAATAATTTTTATAATTTTTATTAGAGTAAATTAAACGTAAAAAATAAGAAAGAACGTATTGTTTACAAGACAATGATGTTATAAAAACAAAAACACCTAATTTTGTAAATGAGAATAAGAAGAGAGTTTAACACTATGAAACAAAAGCTAACGGCAGAAAAGCGGAAGTAAAAAATGAGCAAACTGAATATAAGCCACCACATAAAAACAAAAACAAAAACAATAATGATAAAATGAGAAAGTTATTCTCAGAACAAGTTAAATTTGCACATGGCGCGCAAATTGCAAAACTGAATTGATGTTTGGTTGTTAGTGTGTTTGTTTGTTTGTTTGTTTGTAATCGTTTATTGTTCGGGTGCATTTCGTATAATTTTTATGTTGTTGATACTAAAGTTGTTTGTATTGGTGTAATTGTTTTTGTTGTAAATTATGGTGATAATAATGATGTTAGTAAATAAAAAAAACTCACACGACAAATACCAGTCAGGATACAAAAAAGGAAACAAAACGCAAACCAATGATGTTGCTGGTGTGTTAGTGTTGATTTTAATGTTGCTGCTGATTATGGCGGTGGTGGCGAAGTTGACGATAAATGATTACCATGAAAAGATTATGATGATAATATTAGCATTTGGTGGTAATGTTAATAAAAAGGCCAGCATATCTAATACCTATGAACAGTTACAATTGGTACGTGCAACGTATAACATTCAAATAACGTTATTACACGCATGCAACATAAAGGATTATAAAATAACAATACTAAATAATTATTTTATCTAAAACATAACAGAAAAAAGTAATTTAATTAATTAAATTTAAAATAATAGTGAAATAAAATGGCTGGTCCATTTTTGTCTCCCTTGCCCGGTGATCTCTTAACGGAATATATGTTCGGGCGTCGCCGTCAAAGACGTAATCGCACTACATTTACACCACAACAACTGCAAGAGCTGGAGGCACTATTTCAAAAAACTCATTATCCCGATGTCTTTTTACGCGAAGAAGTCGCCTTGAGAATAAGTTTAAGTGAAGCTCGTGTTCAGGTGAATAAATTTTGCCAAGCGGGCCGTATGAGTGATTTTAACATGAAAATTTAATATAAATTTTTTTTCCTTTAATTGGAAATTTTTGGAGTTTCAAAATTTATTAACAAACTAGTGAAAAAAATTCAATCTTGTCCTGATTAGTTTGAGCCACTGTATCCGTTTTATACAAACAATTTAAGGATTTTTCTTATTTCAAAATTCAAAATTTTAGTTATGAATTTAATCTTTAAGAAAAGATTTCTATGATTTTATTAGACTGTTAACCAGATATTCAATTCGAAATCATACAAAAGAACAAAATAACGGAATAAAATGAATTCTTTATCATGCTCGATTTTAAATCGATTCAATAGGAAAAACAATATAAATTCGATTCATTGCTGAGTGAAAATATTAAACTATATTCTAATGGCCAAAGTAAAAAAAAAAATAAAACAGGATGGAAAAACTATTAGGTCGTAGCACAAGTAAACTTCGTTGTTACTAACTTTACCATAAATTATAAAAATTTAATAAGTTTAATCACAATTCTAAGATCATTTTAAAAATGAATTAATTTAATTATTAATTTTAAAATTATTAATTTTGTTCAATAACATCAGCAACAAAAAATCGAACATGCTTCTTCACTAAAGTTGACCAAAAAAATCATGTATTGGATCTATATGAACTCACATTCTGTCCGTCTTTGTGAACGTTGAGCAAAATGTGTTAAATTTAAATTATAAGAAAATATTCTAAATAATAAGGACTACTTGAATATAAGTTACAAAGCTGCTGCGAAGAAAGCTTTTATTAAGAGAATCAAGTGATTGAAGCACTTCGAAATTAAATTTATATTAAATTGAGCATAAAATTTATGTGCTTAGAAGGGTGACCATGTCAATATTTATCCCATTTAAATAATGTTTTTCAGATATTGGGTTTTAACATGAAAAACCATATATATTTCATGATTTTGTGTCTTGTAAAAAAACTTTTTTTATTTACAAAGGGTGCCCTCAAAAACACAATTAAATTATAATTTAAATATAAAATTGTGACTAAACATATAAATAATAAAAATGCAGCTAAGAGAGAAAAATAAAAATAAAAAACAATAAATATAATTTCTTTGATTCGAGTTTAATATGTAAAATTTAAATAATGTATTTTAATCGAAATCCATTTTGACTAATATATTTCCAACATTTTTGAAAAAAAAATTTTATTAAACTTTAGTGGTCAAACAATTTTATCGTCGATAACTGCAATAAACGTTTTTTGGTTAAATAAATATTTGTCTGCAAGTTAATATGGTTTCATTAATATTTATTATAACATATATATATATATATTTTTATTGTACATATTGTTGAAGGAAAAGCTTTAGCAAGTTCTTGTTTTTTCTCTCTTTTGTCAACTTTACTATAAAATAATTTTAAAATAAATTATTGAATAAACTATAAAATAATAAAGTAAAAAATAATAAATTATAAATCTTTATATCATAAGCATCCCAAACGTTGCACAAACTTTCCGCACTGAGTTTCACTTTTGCTACCTTAACAATATGTAAAAGACGATTCTATTCTCATATTTCTGTTCTAACCTAAATACTTCTTGAAAAAACTACCATCAACAGTGGTAAGCGAGGTTTGCACATTTTTTAAAAAATATTTTCATTATGAATTATTCATGTACGCCAGTCGTCGATATAGATAAACTTAGATGACATATTGATAATTTTTTCGGAAATGAATGAAAGTAGTAAAAAATAAATTATCACTTGAATTCTGCAAAACAAATCGCACTTGTCTTAGTATCGGCTATATAAAATTTCCGAAAAGTAAAACGCTTAAAATTTGCATTTCCTTATTTATTAATTAATTATGTAATTCTCTTTTACTTTCTATTTGCTTAGCTTTGAAAATACATTTTTTTAATCGAATCTGAAAGAATAAAGTTTCAGCAACTGATGCTGATGCAAAAATTTAAAGAAAAAAACTCAATAAAATCAGGTTTTATGAACACTTTTTAAAAAGAATACTGCTTCTATATACGAGAAATCGGAATAACAACAATTGACATAGTGTTACATTATCTCAAAAAAAAAAAAAATTATTCAATCGGTTGACATCACGTTATAATTTTCACTATCGTAACAATCTAAAAACATGATTGGTTTCCGACAAACTTTTTACTATACAACCTCTTACAACCCTCGTAACAATTTGTTAGATACAGCAATAACAACGAGCTACTTTTAATCGAAAAGATATACCGATTGAATAACAATATGTTTTCGCGCATTAACTTGACCTATTTGGCAGAAAATTACTTTAAAATTTGTCTTTATATTCTTATTATTGTTAAAATTATTTTAATACTGATACTCTTCCAGGTTTGGTTTCAAAATCGTCGAGCCAAATGGCGTAAACAGGCTCGATTACAGTTATTGCAAGATGCATGGCGAATGAGATGTTTAAGTTTAGGAACTCCCCCCGTTATGGGTCAAGGAGGTAAAAAAGACATTTTGAAAAATTAACAAAGAATTACTAACATAAGTTCTTCACTTAGGTGCTCGAGTACCAAATGGCACAGTGCCTAATTGTTCGGCACCACCAGGCTTACAGCAAGGGGATATCACACCCGAAAATCTTTCTAACTCGGCAAACAAAGAAAACCCTAATGGAGCTCTGAATGAAAACAACGTTACGATGATACATACAACAAGTAACTTTCCGCAAGACAAGCATAATCCGAATATTGAAAGTTCATTGGGAAAACATAATGGAGCGGAAAAAACGTATACGGAGTTAAAACTTTATAAAGATCATCATCAACAGAATCAACATTTGACACATGCCTTGCACGCACAAATGCAAAATGATCCACGTTTAATGGCCGCATTAGAGCAAAACTCAGATGAGGGTTCAGATGGTTCCGATTCAGAAGAAATCGATTTGACTTCAGGGTCATGTATAGATTTTTCAAATAAACATCAGAACGTTGTTGTGGGCACGTCTACCCCAGCAAGTCCAGCGCTACATGATCAACAACAACAACAACAAATGCAGCAAGCACAATTGGTAACCAGTAATGGAGTACATTGAAATTAAAATTAAATTTTTTTTGTTCATAATAATCGCTTTGAAAATCCAATAAACAAATTAACATACTATTTACTTCCATTTTTATTAGAACAAAACTGTTTTTAATTTAAAACCAAATTAATACAAGTTGGCTATTACACGTATTAAATTCTATTAGATTTTTCGGAAAATTCTTATTAACAATCTCATTCATTCATTCTTTCAGGATGTCATGATGAAATAAATTGTTTTTTTTATGTAATTTGTTGCACGTCTTGGGATAGAAAATAGACAGATTTCAAAAATAACGATTATAAAGTGTCCAATGAATTTCTGTCGATTTAAAAGAACTGACGAAAAATTAAAATTTTTGAAAATTTGATTATTATTTTTATACGACCTCCTTTTTTTATTAAATAAATAATTATTAATCTTAGTAATGGTCTTTTTTAAATAAACTTAACACTATATTTTCAATATTTCGCTTTCCAGTGGAAGCTTCTTCAGGAAATTATTTTTTATAAAATAGTTATAGTTTTTTGACCTTTTTAATATTTTTTAGTAGTTAATTATAAAGCACTAGGTCACTATTTAATAAAAAATTTAAAAAAAAAAATTTTAAAAAACTTTTATTTTTTATTAACACGGCCAATAATTTAATAGAGAGAATTAACAATTAGTGACAAAGAATTCCATAGAAAGAACAAAGAAAAGATTAGAAATATTTTAACTGAGAACAATTTTCCAATACGATTAACTAATAGGTTAATTAATCAATTTAATAATAGGAGGAAAATTATTATAAGTAGTGGAACGGAACCCAAAATATATAAATCGATAATAACTTATACACCAGTCTTGTCTGAAAGAATAGAGAATTCAACAATTTATGATACAAATAAATACAAAATGTATTGTTTAGTAAAATTAAGGATAAAATTCAAAAATTAAATATGTCCAATGTAGTGTAAATTCCTTGTAACGGTAATGATAAGGAGGATTGTAATAAGGTTTATGTAGGCACAACAAAAAATAAATTGAAAACTAGAATCGCAGGACATATGTCAGACCAGAAATACAGGAATAATATTAGTTTACAAAAAACAGCATTATCTTCGCATTGCTCTAAAGTTAATCACAATCCTAATTTTGAAAATGTTTCAATTTTAAATTTAGAAAATAATTATAAACGTCGTTATATGTTGGAAATGTTACAAATAATTAAAGTGCCATTAACCAAAAGAATAAATTTTAAAGCAGATACGGAGAATGTTGCACAAAATTATAGACATTTAGTGCATAAAATTATAAAACAAAACTCTGTATCTGTATAATATTAATAATTAATACTTTAATTTTTTCTAACGTTTGGTCATTAAATTTATGTTTTAGAATATACTTGTGTGTAAAATACTATTGTTTTGTAAATTTGTTATCTATTTTCAAAATTGTTTTTCATTTAAAAATTTAAAAATTTTTTAATATTGAAAATTTGTTTGTATGTATGTAAAACAAAAAAATTTTTCAATTTGTCGTTTTTTATTGTTTTTGTTTGTTTTGTTCTTGAAAAATTTTTTTGATTATTTCGAATTTGTTAATCAAAAAATTTTTTAAATCTTGTTTTTTTTTCATTATTTTTGTTTTTCTGATGATGCCAACCAACGGTGTGGCGAAATTTCGAAAAAATAATAAAAAATAAAAGTTTTTAAAAATTTTTTATTAAATAGTAACCTAGTGCTTTATAATTAACTACTAAAAAATTTTTTTATAAAAACAAAAATTATTACCATTTTGAAAAAATTTTTGAAAACCATTGACAAAAACATATAAAATAATTTTCTTCATACAAAATTAAAATTTCAAAAATTTAAACATACAAAAAACAAGGAAATGCAAATTAAATAACAAATTCTTTCTTATGAAATAATTATAACAAATTATGTGTCTTTTGAATTAAGCACCTATAATTCTGCGCTATATTGTCCGTGTCTGTTTTGAAATTTATTCTCCTTACATTTGGTAAGGAGAAGAAGCTTTCCACAGGAAAGCGAAATATTGAAAATATAGTGTTAAATTTATTTAAAAAAGACCATTATTAAGATATAAATTATTTATTTAATTTTTGAAAATATTCAAAAATATTGATTTTGAACACACACCAGATAACCACTTTCTTTATCGGCTTAATTTTTTTGACCGAATCAAACCATAGCAAATTCCAATAAAAATTTTTATATATAATTTGTCGTTATTCGAGCTTCAGTAAGCTTTGCACCTTCTTTTTTACTCGTTTGTGTCTTAATGAAAAACATCAAAGTTGTTCGAAATATTGAATAAAATAATATTAAATAAAACAAAAATAGTTTTATTTAAATGTAAAAGATTGACCTCGGGGCCTGAATAAGGAAAACTCAATTTATATATTAAAACAGAACGAATAAGGCAAACAATAAAATAAAAATTTTCAATGGAGTTTTTATGTAAAATATTATCATTGGGGAACTTATTCCACTTCCCGAGAATAATTACTTAGTAATCTTATTATATAAGTTTTAGATATACTTTAACCATAACTTTTTATTTGATTATTACTTTTATTTTTATTTTATATTAAAAGACTTCTTGGTTCCCCTTTTATTATTTTTAAAGATAAACGTTTTTTCTTTACAATCGGGTATGTTTAACAATTACATATCGTACTGACTAACGGCTGCAAATTGCTTAACAAAACATTACATGCTTGGAATAATCATTTAAACACACAGGTCTGCTGTTTTATACAAGTTAGTATAAATGTTACATCAATTACCAACTGTGTAAACAGAAAATATGTTTCCTATCAAAACAACAACAACAACAATTTTGTGTTTTGTTTTGATTCATTGATACTAATCAGCCGATACATCGCAGAAAAAGTAAACAATAACAAAACTGCAATTCATTGTGCTGCTGATTTATTAAATTTACAAATAGCTTTGACGTTTATTTATTTGAATTATGTTTTTAAAATGCGTGTTATCAGTTTTACTAATAACTACCCTGACAAAAAGTGACAAATATCCAGTTGTTATGTGGCATGGCATGGGTAAAAACAGAAAAATGGCGGATCTTATGTTATATAATATTTTAAAAGAACTTTTGCTCCAACATTTTAGGAGACACTTGTTGTTTTCCCTTCAGCTTGGGATCAGTCAAGAAGATTTTACAATCCGAATTAAATAATACTTATGTTAAGTCTTTGGAAATTGGTGGCAATTTGGTAATTGATTATGAAAGTGGCTTTTTTGTACATCCGAATACTCAAGTGGATTATGCTTGCAAGCAGTTAGCGAAAGATGAAAAGCTCCAAAAGGGCTATAATGCTTTAGGTTTTAGTCAAGGAGGACAGTTTTTGTATGTATAATGTATGATAAGCAAAGGATATTAAAAATTACATACATACATTACAGGCGGGCGTTGGCCCAACGCTGTCCCTTGCCACCAATGAAAGTTCTAATAACTATGGGTGGCCAGCATCAGGGTGTATTTGGTTTACCTAAATGTCCTTCGCTCAAGTCGAAAACTTGTGAATATATACGTCGTCTGCTAAATAGTGTTGCTTATGATACTCAAACTCAATTAGAATTAGTTCAGGCAACATATTGGCATGATCCTTTTAATGAGCCAAAATACAAATCCGGCAGTACCTTTTTGGCTGACATTAACAATGAGGTATTCTTAAATGGTTTATATGTGGAAAATTTAAATAAACTAGAAAAGTAAGTAAGAAAATAATGAGGTTTTTTCGCTGTTTGTGTATTAAATACGGAATTTGTTTTTAAGATTCGTAATGATCAAATTTAAAAACGATACAATTGTACAGCCCAAGGAATCTCAATGGTTTGAATTTTACAAGCCGGGGCAAGACAAAGAAATTTTACCCTTAAATGAAAGTCATGTTTATGAACAGGTAACAAATTTTATTTATTAAAACAATACAGTTCACTTAACATAAGTACCTTTACCGTGTTTGATGTAAATTCATTAAAAATTGACTTTGATTATAGAAGATTAAAAAAATGAACGAGATATAAATGTGGAATGTATTTTAAATCAGTTAACAAAATGATTTCCAAACAAAATTTGAATAAAGACACAAATGACACAAATATAGGTGTATATATATATAGCGCATATGGATATAATTTCTTACAGTAATCCATTGTGCTTGTTTGCACACGATTAATACTTGTAAAGACAAATTAAAAATATATTTGTGTATAAATCAAGAAAACAATAGAAAGCTTTAAAAATTTCCTTGAGAAATAAATATGTATGTTGGCCTCAACAAGTCGTATTTATGTACCTTCCGAATCCTCACAGTAAAATAATTTTATATTCTTCAATAATAAAAAAAATCAAAAATAAACTGGTAAATAAAAAATAATAATTTTTTCGTTAATCTACTTAAATTGTGCTAGATTCCTTTAAACATAAATATTTTATGATATTCTCATGAACTTTTTATTTAAATAATAAAAATGTGAGGAAAGGATATCCTTATGGCCATTACGCTACTGCTAATGTAGAAAACTCAAAGCAAAAAGGCAACAAAATTATACAAAAACACAGTAAACATTTATTTAATTTTCATTTTTTTACATTAAAGCTAAAATGTATTTGCTTTTGTTTATAAGCGGACTTGTCACAAATCTCAAATCCGAAAGCAATCGATTTTAAATCTGTTAACTCAGATAACGAACAATCAAAACAATGCCCTAACACGGCACATGGGTGTAACAAAAACTTAGTACGACTTTGCCATAAATGACGAAAGTAAACAGGGTCCCTGCAAGGCCCTCTATACAATTTTATACTTATAGGTCACGGCAGCAATCTACAATGATTTTAAATATGTAATATTTACTTTTATCTGATATAAAGGAATGCAGCCCCATATTCCATAAGCACAGACTATAGTGTAGTTTTATTTACTTTTAGCATTGTTTTCTGCGGTTTACAGTTTACACAATATTGCAATAATAAAGTTATGTTAGTCTGCACTTTAGGAATAAACGAGTTCGATCAAAATTATTAATTTGGCATTGCAGCATTCTTATCGGAATGTGTTATATGTCTGTCTAAGTAACGCAAACAATGCCGACAGGACATTATATATTAGATTTCTTATGCGGCGATTTAAGAATAAAATAAGCTTTTTTGGTTTAATTAATAAAAAGTTTCTGATTTTTCGTTACAGCTTGGCTTAAATAGCATGGCCGCAAATAAGAAATTACTGTTTCTCGAGGCAGAAGGTGATCATTTGGAATTTAATAAGACGTGGTTTTTGGAAAGAATTATACCTCTTCTAAGTCAGGAAATAATTTAAAATTTTTAAATCGAATTTAACTTGACAATGGTAAAGAAGATAAAGATAGAACTATGCCAAACAAATTACCAAATAAAGTAACGCAACATGTATATTAAATTAATTTCTTGTTTCTTTTTATACAATGGCTTCAATAACATTGACAATATTTTCCAGAAAATCACATAATAATGTATAGGTCTGCATGTATAGAGTGTCACGATAAGGTTTCAGTTTGCGTACACGTTTCTCTACAACATATTGACGTTTCTCATCTTCATCTTCTGGTAAAAGAAATACATTTTTAGTTTCTTCGCCTATACCATCCTCCTCACTGTCTCTTTTCTCCTCCTTATTGTCTCTTATCTCTTCCTCTTTCTCCTCCTCGAGAACATTCTGCAAAGCAATTTCCTCATTAATAACTAAAAGAGTAGTTTGATAAAATGTTTCTTCCAAAGTTGATACTAAATCTATCCACTCGTCTATTGTAGCAGAAATAATGCCACGGACATACAAGAAACGACTGCGATACTTTTCGGCATTGTCACATATTTTAAGGTCCAAATCTACACTGTTACCTTTCATGGAATTCAAAATGTCATTAAGTTGATTGAAAAATGAATAACGTGATTCAGCTTGAGGTAATTTTAAAATCATATTTTTTAAAGTATTTACTTGCAAGTCCCACATTTTATCTCGAGGTTTCTTGACACGTTTGTAAAGATCTTTCAATAATTCCAAATCGTTATGTCTCTCACACTTAAAACCTATGTTAAGCTGTTCGAATAATTCCATATCATTTAGGGAACGTTCATAAGGACAAAAAGATTCGCTGGCCGGCAAATCAATAGCAAACATACTTAAGCCAGTGGTTAACTTTTTCATCATTTTCATGTTGGACTTTTCAATAACTTCCTTTTGCATTTCATTCAATTTCTGCTTATATTCTGGCGGCACAAGACAGTTACCACAAAAACTCAATACAATGCTATCAATTTTACGTTTATATAGTATTGGCCGCGCCTTTATAGCCCATTTACTTCTTACGACGCTAACCCGTCTCGGTTGGAATTTTACATATATATCCTGTGCCTCTCCGCTGTATAAACGAAAGGGCAAATTATCAAAGACAAACTCGTTGTCAGAACATTTTAAAAGATTGGAATTTTTGTAGAAGTAAGAACGATGAACCCATTCAAAAGTCAATACGTTATGTCCGATATTTTGGATAGTAAAAATTTTTTTCACCTGGGTTTCAAAGGGATAACATGAAAAATTTGTAATCAATTTAAAGTCGCGAAAACCGCGATGAGTCGTAATTAAAAATTCTTGATCATTTATTTTAAAAGCATAGTCAGGAAGCTCCATACCAGATGAAGAAGCTAAACATAAATTAGTATTCTCTGAATGAGTGTCCGTGGAAATTTTGCAAATTTCCTTGCAAGGCACGATTTTTATGTCGGAATCGTGTTCGCATATAGTGCTGGCTAGCAAACCCTCACCGACAACTTGTAAATGTTCAGTGTCTGGATAATACTCTAATACACGTTCTAAGTCTTCGCGACATTCTTCTATTCGATTTTCCAAATGCTTTGATTTTAACCAACTATAGGGTTTCCTATAACCCTGCCATCTAGGTTTACCCAACAATTCCCTCTGCGCGATTTTCGGCAAACTGACAATTTCAATTTTACCATTTTGGTGTCTCTCCGTTTTCGGTAAAGTTTCATGTAGTTCTGCTATATAAGCTGGTCTTTCCGTGTCACATTTTTCCTTCAATACGGCTGGCTGTCTTGCAATTAAACTCGCAGGCTTCAGTCTCTGGGCGATATCAATTACACGTTTAACGGTAAACTTATCTCTTTCATCTAGAGTAACCAAACGATTGAATAAAATGTCATAAGGCTTCTTCTTTGTTTCTTTTCGTATTTTTGCAGCAATTTTTCCTCGCTCTTTTAAAATATTCTTCCAGTATTGAAGCCTTTTATCATAACTATACTCCGATGGTTGCAGTTTCAAACTGGAACATTGTGATGAAGACGCTTCCCAGATCCCTTTTCGTTCATCGAAGGCTTGATCAATTATTTCATTTATTAAACGTCGGTTATGATCCATCGAAATCGGAGAATTTACGATTAGCGATGAAGCCAATGTATATGTATTTATATTGGATACATCTGAAATCGCCAGCAACGTTGCGCGGTCATCAAATTTATTATAAGATGCACTACAATTCACACTCATTTTTATTCAATAGTTACGGAAAATATACGATGATTGGAAGAATATAAATTTTATATAAAAGAAATATTTGTGTAACAATTTTTTTTGTTATCAAAAATTCTTAAAATCTACAGGGATACATATAAATATGTATACATATGTAGTTTATACACATTTTTAATTTTTACATGTAAAAAGAGAAAAACTTGATTAGAAGGTAAGGTTTGTGAAGCTCCTACAACTTAAGCGTATGCGCTTTATACAAGCAGATGGTATCAGAGGAAGCTTGTGACTTCTAGATTAACATTTTATAACCATTTTTTCGTGCAGTAAATGATGAACGAAAAATATTTAAATGTTTTTCAATAATAATAAGCTATGACATCTAAAATAGTTTTTAAAAATCTACCAATGCTTTGAACGATTTCCGTGTGGGCGTCCGTATGTATACAAATTTGAAATTTCATAAACAGCTGCTGCACTTAAAATAAATATTTCATAATATTGAAATTATAAAGATATTCACTTAAGTGATTATAGTTTTGCTCTAGCGCATGATTTTGCTTTTATTAAGAACAAACCAAATTCTCCAAAAATGTCTAGCCTAAAGCAGGTTTTGCCACAATCTTGTTTAAACATGTAATGATATGTGGTGATACTAATGTGGTGGCTTTAACAAGCATACTTAATTGCATTAAAAAATGTTTGACTTATCTAACGAGAATTGAATTTGATGCATCTTAAGAAGTGTGTTCATTTCAAGCTGGATTTGACATAAAAACAAACTCTATTTGAAAACTTTCTTTTTAGTTTAAGTTTAACTAAATAGGAAGAAGCTTGAAAAAATGGGCCATAACTGTTGACAGCAAAAATTCTAGAATTAAATTTGTTCTTCAACAATTGATGTCAGTTCCTAACAAGAATGATGATATTTTAAATGTCCTTGAATCATTCCTTTCGATTAAATAATACTGATCAAAAATTTGAGGTTATTGGATTTACTTCTTTATATAACAAGTTTCTTGCAAAAATGTACGAAACAGTTGGAAAAATCCTTTAAAGCCACTTGAAAAGAATATACACTGTATTATTTGATGCTATAGTTCTTAAATTTTAATTGTTTCAATGTAAATAACAACTAAAATTACTTAAAATAGAACCATCTTTTTGTAAATTTTAATTCATTTCGATTTATTTTTTTTCCATTATAAAAAAAGTTTACATTTATAAATTAATGATTTGAAAATCACGACAAAAAATTTTAAATTTCTATGAAATACATTCCAAATTATTAAAGCACTTGTATACTTTTTTAAAGTAAAGTGCACTTGTTTTTTAAAACATTCTTTGATATACACATCTTAAATATATATTTTTTTTCAGCTGCTGAAACAATGAACCACAGTTGAGAAAAAAAAAGAAAAAACAAAACAACGAAATTAAAATTAATTAATAAAAAAAAAAAAAAAAAACAATAAATATATAATGCTTAAAGCAACCAGTAATTAGGAATTAAAAGTATGTATAATAATAATTATTGTATTTTTGAATTCTAATGCTATTAACGTAGTTCAGACTAAATATAATTACAAAATAACGAATAGCATGTTGCAAATTTTATTAGAGTCGTACTCGATATGGCTTGATCATAATTTCGATTTTGGTTTAGCATTGCGAGCAAAAATAATTTCAGGATTTTTGTCTGGTTTTTGAATTTCGCGGTAATTGTTGACAATCTTCTTTGTTTCATCTTTGGGACAGGACTGAAGATTACGAAAAACTTGAACCTAAAAGAAAAAACGAAATATTTATTATTTATGTATTAATTATCTATTGGAATATCTATTCTCAATTAAAAATTAGTTATTATAGAAGTTGTAACAAGTGTATTACCCCGGGACTGTTCTCTAAAATCCCACAAAAATCAGTTGTCTTTTCAGATTACGATTGCCTGGAATCGAAGCGTTACATATTATTGTTCTTGAAACAAACAAAAACGTCACGTTATTACAAAAATATATTTTTCTTAAGTGAACAATTTAAATATGACATCGAACGTGCGTGGTGTAGCAAATGCAGCGGAGCTTTTGTCACAATATGGAACGACATCTGTAGAAGATAATCAAGTAAGCACCTATCGTTCATCAAAAGTTTTCACGCTGTATAGTTAGTGACATATTAATGCATAACCATAACCAAAATTTTTAATGCTGCATCTTTTGAGCCGAAGTACACTGATTACATCAAGTAGATAATATTTATCATTTAACTAAAAGTGGATTTCTGCAAGGGACATGTTGAAGATGACAGTACTGTCAAGATGAAGTTCTCTTCTCATGAACTTGTTGTAGAGTGTATGAAATATTCGTAAATATAATTTCGCAAAAAGTTACCAGCTAAAACTGTAACTGCGGTGACATGCAAAATGCCTCACAAAACGATAAAAATTGAATATGAAAAAGCTTTCTGTCATGTATACATTTTTATTTCTAATCACTAATTTATTTCAAATACATACTTGGTTCAGTTAACTTTAAAACTGCTAAAGTGTGTACGCTAACAAAATATTGAAAAACGGTATTTAATTTAAATTTATTATTTTCGTACCTGTCCTCTTGAAACATAGATCGGTGTACGATATATAATCCATGTAACACTCTCAAAATATGGTGCTGTTGTAAGAGATCCTTTATAAGTGTAATAATGTTTGCTCAACTCCTGCAGACCAATCCAAGATAGACAGTCTATGAGTTCATTTGGAAAAATTAAATAAGAACAAATTTATCAAATTAAATAAAATTTTTTAAAAAAGTTACAAGATAATCACAAACCTATACCTGAATCAACTGAAGCACTAGTATGTATTTTTTGTACAATACGAATACCTTCGGTAATTTTTTTAAATTCCGGACAATCCTTTTCTCCACACGCCTGTATGAAGAAGGCAACAACAGCCAAACCGTCTGGTTTATTTTTAGCTTCTGAGAAATCTTTATACTTGGCATTGTAGTGTACAGCATGAGCCTCCATTGAATATTTCATACCCTCCAGAGTATGTTCACAGCCCGATTCATCGGTGTCGGCCCAATGAAAATGCAACTGTTCGAAAACGTATTTCTGATTGCCCAAGCAACCGTGTATTATGTAGGGCTGTTCTTTACGTTTACTAAACGTAACCATAGCCGAGGTGCCCGTATTGACAACACGAGCCACACCAACTGGCTCCCAATGGCCATGATATTCCAAAGGATCGATGTCATCAATATGCTCGATAACACGATTGCTAATTTCAATGGGTGACTGAACGGGCATAACTAAATTATAGCGGCGTTTATTTTATAAGCGCAAGCCTATTAAAAGTCTAAGAAGTTGTTCTAATATTTTTGTATAAATAAATTTAATTCCAACAGGTGGTTCTTGTTGTTTCGCAGCGCAACGATTATGTGATATTTACCGAATTATAGGATTTTTTCTTAACTTTATAAACACAAACGTGTTGTGATTTAAATAGCCAAGTAAACTGCGACGTGGTGGCGAATTTTATTAAACTCGTTGAAAAATTAAAGAAAAATTCGTATTTCAAATATAACGCCTCTTCAAGGCACTTAAAGCAAGCAAACAAATTCACAGAGAGACCAAGAATCTGTTAAAACGAAAAGAAAGGGAAATAAATTTATTATTAAACACCTCGTATTAATATTATCGTAATAAAGTTAATGTTGCGAGACTAAACGTAAATATAATCAGCATATTAAGACAAACACCATGAACGAGTATTTCGAATAGCTAATAAACAAATAAATATAGACAACAGCGATAATAATTATAACGTCTTTTAAATTAAATGTGATTGTTGCGTGTATCGTTTTGCTTTTACAGTTTCAGTTGTTGAAATAAAAATTATGAAACGCCTCTAGTTACTTAAGCGTTTGTCTTTTCATATTCTTAATTATTATTTATGCCGTTCACATTTTGAATAATTCTTTGTTGTTTTTATTTATTTAAACACTCACTTTCATCATTAATAAAATAAAACGCTAACCATTCTATTCCATTCTATTCTACTCAATTTCGTTTAAAATAGAAACTTAATTTGCCTCCAAGGCACTCACTCAGCTGAGCACGTAACTGTTTAAGAAGATACAATATTTTATGATATGATATGATGCATTTCTCTGAATGATAATAATAAAGTAAATGAAATAAAACAAAAAAATGTTTGTTTTTGTTTTCAATTTACTATGATGTTTCTAATTGATTGGCTGTCACTTTGAAAAATTTAATTTGCATAAATAAAACGAAGACTCTGAAAGGGTAAAACCGAGAAAAAAAAATTAAAAATTGTTAAACAATTTATTAAACTGATCGTCTTTTAATGATGATGGAAATTTAATTATTATTTTATGTATAAAAATTCATCTTCAAATTATTTTTGGTAATTAAATGTTGTTTTTGTTTGTTTTTTTTTTAACAAGTAAGAGACTACAGTTGCACGTGAAAAAATTAAGTATATATTTAATTGGGACGATTTCTTCTCGTTCGACTATTACTTGTGTAACTCTAAACTATTGGCTTGACAACCCTTGGTATATCTTTAATAAGAAATCTAATGTTATTGTTCTCCGTACGTGTGTGTGTGTGTGGGATATATAGAGCTGAATATATTTCTTTCTACACTAATAAGTGTGGAGTGTTTAATCAGAATAGTAGGTAAAGTTAACGACTAGTATCTTCATGGTTCCTTAACAGAAGACGACGAGTAACGAGTTTAATTCCCAAAACAGCTAAATTTAGTGGTGTTTAATGTGATGAATAGTTTGTTTAAAAGTCGTGCGGAAAGATAGCCGCATTACTTATCTTTGTTTTTATCAACTCTGTTATTTATAGTTTACATACCTCCCTAATAATGCTATCCGATCCGAAGTATTTATTGCGGTGAATTAAAAACCAATATTAAAAGTAATAGCGACACAGAAAGCTTTTTAAAAAATATCGTGGTTCTTCGATCCCACTAATAATTGTTGAACAACTGAACCGGTTAAAGAACTCTACCACACATTTACTTTAATTTTTTTTTTGGTTACTTAGGGCTGCTGGTTATTAAAAACTTGTCACTTGCATCTCTAATTATTCTTTTCACCATATTTTTTTAATCTAAATAACGAAAACTTAATCTTTTCTTCATATAGCAAGTGAATGTAAAAACCAGGAAATGTGTGTTAAATGCCATGGGGATCACAAAACAAAGGAATGTGATAAGGCACCAATGGCTAAGTGCATAAATTTTATTAGAATGAATAGGAAATTGAACATGGGATAGAATGAAACGTTCAAGACCTTAAAAATAATATCAGTCAGGTAGAGATAATAGCTGCAACCGAAACACCAGATTTTATTATATTATCGGAAACACATATGATAGAATACATTACTGAAAGTGATATAACTTTACAAGGATATAATCAACTAATATCATATTCAAATTTTAGGAGAACTAGAAAGGAATGGAACGTCACAAGAAGATTCGAAAAAAAGACAGATTCGCAATATTGGATTATGGCATGCACGCCAATTCGGGAAAATATGCATTTAATAATTGTAGGGATTTATAAATCGCCCAGCGGTTATGAATCGGAATTCTTTGATGCTTTCAATAAAACATTAGAGGATATATGTGAGGAGAATATGGATATAAATATTACGGGAGATTTAAACACAGATTGGACGGCAAATAACTGTTATAGAAATAAAATCAAAGGACAATTGAATGGTAATGGTATGAAACAGATAATGAGCGAATATACTCGAGTGATGGGAACATTAAGAACGTTAATTGATTATGTTATTACAAACAATAGCCGCGCGAAATTGTAGTCGGGATGGAATATCGGGCCACGAAATGATTGAAATAATGATAAATAAAAGATGAAAAAAAAACGGACGAGAGAGAGAGAGATGATAATACTTTTGACATTTTCAAATATAATAGAGACAAATTTAAAAGAGAACTAAGAGAATATGCTTTCAAGAGAATATGAATATCAATCGAAGTGTAAAGGCCGTGTCAGATAAAACTTTTGCTTTACGTTGCGTCAGAGTTTCGCTTTGACATTTGAGTTAAAATGTACGTAAATGTATGAAAGTTGCCACATAAAGCACTTTTGACGCAGCGCAAAGCAAAAAGTTAACCAACATTCAACTTTTTGCGCGCTTTGACAAACACCTGGCTTTTATTATTTGTGTTTGTGTATTTGTGTGTGGGCGTAAACAAAAAATTTATGAGTGTATTCAAAGTTTATTGTGACATACACCACTTGATTTACGCTTTTGCTTTAAAGTTTCAAATGTCACGCAAAGCAACAAAGTTTAATCTGACACGGCCTTAAGTGTTTGATAAATGCATGCAACAGACAATACAAAATTTTACTTTTAGAAGAACATGAAATATAATCAAAATGTAGTCAATAAATGGTTTAATGATGAATTGTATTCTATGAAAAGAGAAAAAATTACTAAATATGAAATTGCTAGGTTAGAGAACACTCCCGAATCATGGGCAGCATATAGATTAATAAGAAATCTATATAAGGTGAAAATAGAAAATGAAAAATGTAGGTATATTAACGGCAAAATAAACAATGCAAAAAGCAAAAACAAATGTGGAGGGAAATAAAAACATTAGTGTTAAGGAAAAGCAAGAATGTGATCAAATCTGTTATATATGATAATATAGAATATGATGAGGATAAAGAAATAGCTAATAAATTTAACAAATATTCAAACATGATTACTGTAAGAAAAGTAATAATATTATTCTTGATAATTGGCACCTAATAGGAGAGATTTTAGTTAGGATTGTGAATGGATCAATGGTAACGGGACAGTTTCCAGAAACCTAAAAGGAAACCATGGTTACCCCGGTTGAAAAAGAAAAGGGGGCGAGGAAATGTGCAGAATATCGCCCCATTAATATGCTAAAAACATGCGTGAAAGTATTGAAGAGAATAGTAAAAGGGCAGCTAATATATGGAAGAAAATAAATTTTTCTCAGAATTTCAATTGGGTTTTAGACGGAAAATTTCTTGTGAAACGGATGTTATAAGCCGTTGGAAAACCATTGATAAATACAGAAAGATCACATGGCTATATTTTTGGAAACTATTGACAGGAAAATATTGATTCGCAAACTGTACATGTATGGTATCAGAGGAGTACAGCTCGAATGGTCTTAATCATACCTTGATAATAGAAGGCAGATCTCTAAGGTTAACAGAATACAATCTGATACGGTAATTAACGATTTCGGACTTCAATATTAGGTGCGCCACTGTTTATCATATACATAAACGATATGTCGATAATACTGGATAAATGTGAGGATCTTCAAGAAGATCTTCAGGACAAGAGTGTCGGAACAATATGACACACGATGTGAACAATATTAACACATGGTTGAAGATGAACAAACTAAAATTAAATGAGAAAAAAACTAAAATGCCAAAAATAAATATGAATAGCGAAATAACGTTTAAAATTAATGAATTTATTTATTTATAGAAAAAGTTGAAAGCATAAAATATCTGAGATTTGTAATAAACCGGGAAATGAAGTTTAAGGATCACAAGAAATACATATGTAGAAAAATAGGTAAAAAAAATTGATTTCTCAGGAGAATTACGAATAAAGTGTCTACAATGACAGCGGTGAATATTTAGAATACGATGATAAAACCTCATCTTGAATATGGATCGACAATAATATATACATGCTGCAACGAATCATAAATGGAAAGACTGCACAGGTTACAGAACAAGGCAATGAGAACTATATTTAAATGGAGCAGATATACATCGATACAGACATCGCCTCGAATTAAACACTCTCCGTTTTATACATAAGATTAAACATGGTAAAGCTCCGAAACATCTCTGTGAACAAATAGAATATGTCGGTGAAATACAATCTTATGGACTGCGAAGTACAGAAGACTTCAGGTTACGGAAGGCGGCTACAACAACAGCGCAGAGATCTCTCTTTTATAAAGGCATTAAACTATTTAATATACTAACAATTGACATAAAAACGGAACGGAATTATTTTGTATTTACGATAAGATGTGTGCATTTTGTGAAGAACAATGGATAGAATTTCATATTGACTTTATAATTTTGTAATTTATTCATTATTTATTATAAATGTATTTTAGAGTATTTAAATACCACCATCTCCACCTCGATAATGATCGATGATGATGGTTACCCTCATCGCATACTCCATAAAATTTGCCTCACGCGACTGTTTACTTTTTGCACGAAAAAAATTATTATTGAAACAAATGCCAATTGTTTCAATGGAAACATGCTGGACTAAATGTGTTGAGCTTAAAGAAAAAATAAAAAAAAATTGGAAAAAAAGATTCTTTGTCGAAGATTTCCTGCATCGAAAGTCGCACATTTATTGGAGATGTGCAAGGGAATAATGTATATATCTTAAAAAAGCCGTCTTAATATTAAACTTTTTACTTTTTTTCAATAACAACAAAAAGATTTCGCAACAGAAAATAAAAATATATTTTTATTCAAAGGCTTTCAAGTGAATTCAAGTTATATGTGATAAAAAAAAAGTAAAGATATAAAAAGAAAATACAAAAATTGTATAAAACCCCTCTCTCTGTTCTCCTTTCTATAAGAATCACATATATGAACATAAAAAGAGCTTGTTTAAGAAGCCGACTGAACAAACTATTCAAGGCAATCTTCTGATTGCAAGGAATCCACTGACAATTCTGCTGCGCTGCATGCATCCAACGGATTATATTCATTTAGATTGACAACACGTGAGCAATTTATATTCTGGACTGGACGAGAATTGCGAACAATACGAGTTTTACCATTTAAGCTTAGGATTTGACGGAATTCATTGAGTTGACGTTCACTAATTGCAAAGGGCTCGGGAAATAAAAACCATTCAGCGCCTTGATAGCAAGGGGGTTCAGTAATAGACCCGCCATAGCTATAAAATCCAGAACGAAATTGATAACACAGATATGATAGAGGAAATGGAGGAATCTTTATTTTGGAGCCAGGAGTTTTAATGCGATGTAAGTTTTGTATAAGTGGATCCAAATAGGGATTACCGGCCGAGAGCTTAAATTAAAAATTTAATTTATCAACTGATATAGAAGTATTTAGTCTCAAAAGAAAGTCACCTTAAAGAAATAGGCAACAATGAGTAAATCATAGCTAGACACACAGTCTCCTTCGGGTCCAGTACGATGCATGGCTTGCAATTCCAAGGGAAATTTTTGATAGTTTACCATATGTTCAGAACCTTCACTGTTCAAGAGACTCCAACGGAAACATATTTGTACAAAGGTATAACTTGCCAAGAGATCAGCACCACTTAGAGTAGGTATATTTCCCGGATAGTTTGCTCTTACTACAACTAATGAGATGCATTAAAATAAAAAAGAATAATGAATGATAGTAAGGAATAGTATACTAGTATGGCCTGTGTTCTCCATTGTAATACTGGAAGGCAAATCATCGTAATGATTCCAGGTTAAAAGCTCTCGTATGGGAAACTTTTTTATGTATTTGTCCAAAATATTAATAGGTGATTGATTTTCACCGGCAGAACTCCAAGTGTGAGGACCTATGAAAGCGATTAATGCTTGTTCTGTTTTTTTTTTGTAATTTGTTAAAACTCACCTCTTGCTAAACCATAATCCACAGTTTTATTGAATGAACAAATGGTGTTATCGACAGATGTATTTGAGACTGCGCCACATCTCTTTGAGGCCACATCACTTAAATCACAAATTAATTTTACCGTATGAAAATTGAAAATTAGAGCCAAAGCCAGTATAAAGCTAAACAGAAATACCACTACAGGATATTCGAACGCCGCGGCTATTACATTGTAAATCAAACGAAATATACAGTTCATGAAAGAGCAAAGAGAACACTCTACCATTTACAAATTATTATTTTCTTTTAGAAATATATCTAAATATTTAATGGTTATAGAAAATTAATTTCAAAATATATTTTTGTTGAAAATTTTCTTTGATTTGACAAGAATTCAAAATAAAATACAAGGTTTTTGAATAACATTTGACAATTTATCCAAAGTATAACTATCAGCTCAGCTGTAGCTGTGTTGTTTCTTTTCTATCTTCAATGTCAAAATTTGTTTACAAAATTTAACTGCCCATTGTTTTGTTTGCTTTCAGTTTTATTTTTTTTTCAAAGAAAAAGGAATGACGATTAAAATTGTATAACAAACGTATTATACTGTTTGCACTTGTTCTAAACAGTTGTTTTTACTTTGTTTTTAACTTTAGAATTACTAAAAAAATTGATTTTGAAATCATAAAATATATTTAGGAAAACTAGGACATTTACGTTGAAAATACCTCAAACTCTTAGGATGTCTAATAACCATTAAACTTTTCAGGTGGAAATTGTTCTAAAAAAAGTATAATTTTACGAATTTTATTGTCCCAGTTGTAAATATGCAGCTTTTTAAGACTTTTGAGTATTAGTGCTCTGCAACTTCAGTGCCGCAAGTGTAGCTGAGTTAATCTTAAATAAAATTAACTGAATGAGAATTGTATGTTCAGTTTTTAAACAAAAGTATGTGTTTTTTCCTTGATAATAAATTAGTGACTTCACAAAATCGAAAACCACTCACTGTTGCGTGATCTTTCTTGGATAATTATTGATAAAGTTTGTTTGCTCAAAAAATTTACAATAATAATAATAATAATATTAATGTTTTGTACTACTAAGAGCATAAAGTGAACACGCCAACGTCAATTCAAATTAAGCAAAGTGACGCGTACTCACTTGTTAATGACAAGACCTCTAATATTCAATGCTTAAAAACACAAAACCAAAGACATTAGCTGCAATTCATGTGAATAACTGACCAATTTAAAAATTGAGAATTGTTTGAATTAATAAAAATTGCATAATAATGTTTTATTGAAAGTGTAAATGAAAAAAATTGCTGTAGAAAATACACGAGTTACAACAATTATCAACAATTTTGCACAAGCATGTGACAAATAATTATTTGCTCCTTCTCGTAAAAAGAATTTAAAAACTAAATAAAATTAAATCAGCTTTTGCAATTATTATTTAAAAGCATTGATTCATTTAATTCATTAAATAAGAAGAGGTATTGAAAAAAGTTGATTTTTTTAAGATCTGTGCGCGACTGCGAATGTTGAAGGTTTTTGGCTATTTTAGTGGATTTTCAGGGTATTTATTGTATTATCTAAAATATTTGTTTTTAATATATTTATATATCGTACGGTCAGCTATTTAGACATTGTTGTAAAGATTGTTTTGACTAATGTGATACATCTCTGAAAAAATAATCGCTTTTCTTAATTTTTTAAATAATAATAATAACTGTCAGAGATGGAAAGTGGAACTTTTAAAAATAATTTGTGTCTATATTTACAATATAAAACGCGAATTATATTCTTAGTAAATTAATTTGTTACTTACTTTAATATAATATTAATTAATTAATTAATGAATATAATTTAACTGAGGGAAGTATCCTGAAGGAAAGCTTAGAAATACCGAAATGAATAAAAGAGCTTAAAAATTTATGTGAACCAACTCGAAGTTATTACTTTTTTATTCTATTTTACATTTATTTTTTCTTTTTAATTTGTAGACGTTGCTAATTCCTTCAAATAGTATTATTGATTTTCTCTTTTCTCTCTTTTCTGAAGAAACGTACAAGATTTATTTTTAAAATGTTACATTTCTGCTTTTCTTCATTAGAAGTTTAAACATTATATTTCAATAAATATTTTTTTATAGCATTTTTTTTATTCCATAAACGCTTATTGTTTACAACTAATTTTAAGAACAGAATAAAAGGGGAGAAATCAGTGACACACAAAAATTGTGATATATTTTTAAATACTATATCTGAAATAATATATTAAGCAACATATTATTTCAGTATTTTAACAGAAGGTAAAATCAAAAGTGCAAGACATATCTAATTAAAGACAAGCTTTTGTATATTCAGATAAGGTGTATATTCTTAGAGTAAGACAAAACTGCTTTATCAACTGTTGTGTCTTCACTCGACAACTTTCACATTTAAACTGTGTTATTGACCAAAATAAGGAGCTTATATATTCTATTTGAAGTGGTCCTAACATCCACTCGGAGAAATATACTCAGCACAAGTACTTTTTGCTATCAATATTATTGTTTGTTCTGTTGTGCGTCTTCTTGTTCTGTGTTTTTGTTTTTATTTTCTAATTGTTAAATTTAGTTCGTGGAATTTTAATATAGCATGTTATCTTGTGTTTACATGATTTCTTAGAAACTTCTTTACTTTACTTTTTAGTAATAATTATTTTTTTATAACTTAAACTAAGCATCTTTGTAACAATATATTAATACTATATTTAATGTTTTTTATTTCCCTATTGAAGGCAGGAAATAAGAATATAAAAATATGTATGACTAAGTGAATATAGAAAATATATAGAAAATGTTTTCCTATTATTAGTAAAATTTAAAAGTAGTAACGAATAACAAATTGCATCAAGTGTATTTCAAAGAAATCAGCGTATAAATACTTTTCGGTCTGATAAAGGCATTGATCGCATGAAAAGGTCAAGCTTTCAAAAGTTATGGATTAATTGTTTTCCGCATAAAGTTATTACTGAATTTTAAAAAAAATGAATTTAAAAAAATAAAATTCATCTATTTGGCCTACAAATAATAAAACTTCAAGATTTTCCTTAAATTAATCACCTTTTTTAATGTAAAATTTTATTTTGTTTTTTTTTTTTTTAATTTGAAAACTCTATTTTTGTTAATCATAAAAATTAATGGAACGTGCACTTTACTATTGTTTAGTACTTTAAAATATATCTATTAAATCTATTAAACATATTTAATCAATCGAGCCTACAACAAGCAAAGAAAATACATTTTTAAAACTAAATGATACACACAAGAAGAAAATTGAAAGCAATTAATTTGTTAGAATCTAATTTTTTATATAGATTGAACGTTTTTATTAACTGTTTTAAATGTGTATGTTGTTTAAATGTGTATGTTGTTCAACATATTTAAGCTAAACAGGCTTACAAAAATCGTACGCTCTAAATAAATGACTTCATCTTTATTTTGATTCTTGTTCACAATGTCATATCGATACAACTTAAATCAAGCGTTATTATGTTTTTTACGCTTTAGAGAATGTGCACAAAAATATATTTAATGGCACTTTAACTTGAAATTTTATTAAAATAATACTTTTATTTGATTATTATTTTCAGTTTTATTCGACCTTTTTTATTTCTATTAAATCTTAATCTTTTAAACGGTCTTTTTAAATTATAAGGATTTATTTTTTCGATATTTTGCTTTCCTGTGGAAAGCTTCTTCAGGAAATTATTTTTTGTTTTTATATTTTTTGATTTATTAAAATAATACGAAATTGTATCTAATCAAACATTCAAAAATACTAATTATTTTGATTTAATAAAAACAATTCCAATTTAATTATAATTTTTTTTTCCAAAAACATCAAAAAATTCGCTAAGCAGCGAAAATGACTTCTTTAATTTTCACGTTAAAAAATTAGAATCAATATACGATAATTTGAGCAAATCATAGTTCGCAAGAGCAGCGCACAAACAAATCATTGATCACCCCTAAAGAGGTAGAGAAGTTGTAGCCTGTACTGGTAATAAAACTAGCATAGTGTAGCTGTGTGCTATTTATTTTTTATGTAGCAAATGTTATAAAAATAATTCAGTTGAAGGAAGCACTTCAAAATAACTCAAAAATACATATCGCACCCTAAATACAAAAGGGTCACAACTCAAAATACTAAAATTTTCGCATTTCAAAATAACACAAAAATAGAAATAACTGTATTTTTCCCGTTAAAGAAGACAATGACGTTAAAGAAATTTTTGCATTTAGTTAGAGATGTGTACTCGGAATTAACTTATGAAATAAAGTCAGTTTTGAAAAAATTTTTAGTTGTGACCCTTTTATATTTTATATTTTTATATTTAAAATACACTCAAAATCGAAACTTATATAAATTTATCTAATCAACGCTATAAGCTGCACAAGTATGGTTTTTTTTAAATGTCATTATAATATAAAGGTGCTACTGATCTTTATTGGCATAATGGTTTTGAGTTCATCCATTTTAGCACATTTGAATGTTTTTATAAAAAGCAAAATATTAAGCAAATAACATATTGTGTTTGATGCATAAATAATAAATTGTTAAACAAATTTGTATAATAAAATTGTTTAAACTATTAGTAGATTTGGTCAGATTGCTTGCAAAAAATATATTTAAATACTTCAGTGCGTTTATTACACACATACGTACAAGTATCAATATTTCTACTAAATATGAATATTATTGGTTTTTAGCAAATCTCTAAAAAGAGAAGAATAGTTACACTAAGCTACAAAAGTACGAAAAAAGGGAAAAAGCATGAAAGTTCTAAAGATTAGTAAGTAACTAAACAGTTTAAACTTTATAGGAAGGCATTCCAAATTCTTCTAATTCTTATATAAAAGTATTTTCATGAAAGAATGAAGTGACTATAATCTTATCAATGTTTTGATTAATTTAGCCTGTTATCTAATATAACAGCAAGACTGTTTATATCATTAAGGAAATTTAGACTCACGTCGTTCAAACAAAAAAGAAACAGAAATTCCCGGCATCACATTTAAAGCATAAGTGTAGTTTTTTCTGGTTTAATAGTAAGACAGTTTCACTTCATTCACTCTGATTTCTGGCATAGAAAATAATATACGTTGATATGTAATACATCTTAAAATTATGAGGAAATTCGCGAATGCAGAGTACTTATTGATTGAAAGGCACAACAGAAATTCCAATTATCTATTTTCAAACAACAAGCAAAAACGGTTACTGTCAACACCGGCAGTAATTGAGTTAATATCACATAGCTGTTTTTTGTTTTTATTGACCTTCACACCAAGATTAAATTCTATGAATAATCGAACGATTGTTTTCACCGCATTTGTTATTAAAACAAAGCAAAACTCACCCAATTTACAAAAATCAATAAAACGAATGACAAGTGCAGGTTACCATGTGAAAATAAACCAACAAATAGGGAAAGACAATTAATCTACTTGAAAAGTATATTATAAATTATAGAAAACTAACAAGAAATGTTAAATAAATTTACTTTATTAATCCATCAAACTGATCAGTACTTAAAAAAATTTCACCTTCAAACATTAAAATGTAGGACACCACTTACCTGTTGATTTTTTATCAACAAAGTTTTACTTATTAAAACTTTTTTATGTAAATTGCTTTCTTCCACTGAAAACCATAAACTATAAGGCCAGGACACTTTTTTGTCTATTAGCACAATTATTATTTTTTAATTTTATATTGTAATTAGATAAAATTCTTAATTTTTTTTTGCAAATTTTTAAAAACTTATATTCATCCGTATTACAACCCGAACAATCATTTTTTACTGTCATCTAATTTATTATGAATTAACTTTTTCTTAAATGCAGTGCTGCCAACTTGGTAATGCTAATTGCAGCCCTGATGAGGTTGTGTTCATTTCAACCATTCTACTTGTTACGCAACAAGCCGAATTTATATCAGTTGACTGTTTAGAAGTTTAAATTTTGCACACATTTACATTATATAAAGGAATATTCCATATTTTATTTTTGTTATTTGCAATTTATTTTACAAATTCAAAATAATAATCAAACATAAAAAAGCTAATAAAACTACCTTGAAATACTGAGAATAAATTAAAATATATTACACATATATTATACTCTTTTTTAGGTAACATTATTATTTTATTTGTATTTTAAGATTATTTTTAAACATTAAAATAATTCAATCGTTCAATGTTGCCTAAAAAAGAACGTGTTGCAGGATTGGAATTTATTTTGAAGTATTTAGTTGTAGCTTTAGCTTGCGATTGGCTATTTGTATGGTCTGGTTTACGCGAAGAACGGAAATATTTTATTGTATTTATTGAAAAACAGCCCAAACAATTTTAAAAGAAGTTTTAGGTAATAGGTTATTGTATATTTCTTTCTATATTCTATAGAATTATTAAAACATATATAGCAAAATAGTACTTTAAATTTACATTATCGGTAGATACATATTTAATACAACCATGTAAGTTTTTATATGCAACGCTTTGTAAAAAAAGTAGTAAACAATACTTGTATATGTGTGAGTGCTTTAGTAAAAGACTGCGACGTTAACGCGAATTTCATTCATTTCGTTGTGATTTTTCACTAAAATTTTTGTTAAAATTCATATCAAACATTTAAAACTATGTCCTGCTTTTATAAGAGTTAAAATATTAACTACAAATTGTCTAAATTCCACATATCAAATGATTTATTACAGCGAAAATATGGAATACGTAAACTAAATTGTTACAGCAGCCTCAAAATCACACAATTTTTTGTCTTCAAAGATTTTCTACAGTGAAGAAATTAAAAGAAAAAGATTGAATAGAAGCTAAAGCTGAGTTTCTTGTTTACACAAAAAAAGAAATACCCAAACAAGAATTTCTCGTCAAATACTGAAAAAATTGTGATTTATGTAAATCAAATGTTTTTAAATAAAAGGCTGTTTAAATTGTGCAAAGAATATGCAATATTTTTACAAAATGTTACGGACTTTGGAGTGTAAATATAATGTGTAATACAAGCAAAAAAAAAAACGAATAAGTAAAAGTCATATAAAATAATACACAATAAAATAAAAGTGTTAAACAGTCATTTTATTAGTTATTTTTCTTCCAATGTTCTTAAATATTTGGTTAAGTAGCTTGTATGTTGTTGTTTTTTGGTTTTTTTATAAAAAAGATAAGTTGTTGCTTCTTTATGCCGCACTTTGTCGCTAGCAAAAAAAATTATAAAGCAGCAACAGCGGCGCCTGCCACCGCCAACACAACTCATCCACTCAGTCACCACTACCACCACTTATCTACCATCCAACCGCTACTGTTGTTAACCTCCAGGTGCATTTAAATACAAATATACAAAACACAAATAAAAACTAAACAAAAAGAAAAATTATATTAAAAATTCTAAATTGTTAAAAGTCGTAGTGTTGTGAAAGACAATTTTTTTGATTTCATTTTGTACTTTTATTTGCAAAAAAATTTGCTGACTACAGGTAAATACATATAAGTATGTAATGCACACACATTTTAACAAACTCATCCATATAGTTTCATACGAAAGAAATATAATTTTTAGTTATAAACTGTTGAATTTCTTTTATTAAATTAAACAAATATATAGACATAGCTTAAATTAGTTTTATACATAAAATAAATATTTTCAAATATCTATTTAAACAAAATATATTCCTGGCGAAGGATTTCTGATTATTTTGTAATATTTATTATGGATTTATTGATACAAAACATTTGGTTTAATCTAGTATACTGAGGCGGCTGGGTACCACCTTGCTGTTAACATTGCGATCTCTGAGGTAACTTATGATTCTGGAAACGTTAGAGTACACATCCAAGAAATGTTTCATGCGTCATGCAGTTATAAATGACCAAAATTTTTTAACGTAAATATTAACTATTAAAGTGTTTCAATTGCAATTTGGAAAGACGTTCCCACCTTGCTCTTAACATTGCGATCTCTGGGGTAACTTATTATTCTGGAAACGTTAGAGTACACATCCAAGAAATGTTTCATGCGTCATGCAGTTATAAATGACCAAAATTTTTTAACGTAAATATTAACTATTAAAGTGTTTCAATTGCAATTTTGAAAGACGTTCCCAGCAAAAAAAGAATCTTTTTCAATAGTGACGATTTGTTTTTTAGAAAATCCTACAACTTTGCTCGAATATTTAGTGATAACAGTTTCATGCTCGAATTGGATTCGATGATTCAACTTTCTTTCTTGTGGCAGTTTTACTTATATATTCTCAATTACTTATGATATTCTCATTTAGATGCTTCTTAGCTTGTGTGTCAGTGTGTGTGCTATAAATGATTTTATGATAATATGCAGATCCGCCGAACGATGTCAGACTGAGTGAAAAAAATGTGCTATTCTTAGAAAAGATTAGCCTATTTCGAGCATCGGTTTTGCAAATTATACCGAACTGTTGTTAATTGTAAAGGCGGCACATGACTAACAAGAGTACTTGAAGACTCAGTCAATATTTAAGCTCAGAATATACAGAAGCAACAAGTTTATATAAAAAAATTAAACACTAGTTTTGAAATTGTTAACATAAATATTTAAACAAATATTTCTTATATTGGCAAAATACTATTGACTAAATCTTAAAATATTTAAAGCTTTCCACAAGCGTTAAAATGATTTTTAAAGGTTTGCAGACTTTGATTTAACAAGCTTAGCTTATAAAGATAACTGCCGCTGTGGTATATTTAATTCGAGATCCATGCAGTTTGGCAGTTTTCATCGAAGAGTAATAATATCCATTAGACCACGTGCTGTTCCCCCGGGGGCACATATATATGGTCTTTATGGAACTTCGACTATCTAGATACTGTGCAACTGGGGGAAAAAGAGAGCCCAGTCCCCTGAAGTCAGCAGGGTACAACTGGAAACTCCACGTTATTTCCACGGGAATCAGTAAGCCGCAGAGTTCGTTATTTGTCTCTTTAGACATTTAACTGTTCTCTGACTGATTATTGAGGTTGGCCCCTATATGGGAGTATCGTGGTGGTTGTGGTTTCGCGGCCCCATATCAGGTCTTTTGTTTAATACGGTGGCCAGGATCATTTCGCCTTTAATGACACGCTCGGTTCATGATCCAGTCCAGTGAGCATGCTAGACATGTGTTCTGGACAGGAGTTGGAAAGTCTCCAACTCTTAAGCAAGGAGTGATGATTTGCAGCCCTGCTCTGAAATCATCGAAGTTGCAACTAGAAAGTTCTGTTGCATAGAATTATAGCTTCGGCTTCCTAGGACGAGCATGACGTTCCAAATTATGCAGCGGTTTGGTCCACCATCTGATTAAGGGTTCATGGCCAGGCGCGGATGTAAATCGAATCACACAGACCACGTGCTGTTGTAAAATTACTATTAATATCGATTTACTTTTGGATTCTTGTGCGTTCTTCTCTAGCTGAGCTCACTAAGAATAATTTAATAAAAAAAAAGCAAAATGATTTTGTTTAAGCCTTTTTTATCACTTAACTTATCTCTTTTTTTTTACAGAAATTATTAAAGAAAGAAAAAGTGTTCATCAACTGATAATAATCTAATGCCAATCTGTGTGATATTGGTAGATAGGCCAACAACAACAAGTACTAAGAAAACGTCCAACACTCAGCTTGAAACTCTAAATGAAATAGCTATAAGAACAAATCCTTTAAAAAGAAGAAAACAATTTAAAAACCAGTATAATAAAAACGAAATGTGAAAAATTCAACTTCTTTCATTTGTAAATAATTATTTCATAAAATCATAAAAAATAAAAATCAAATTCTAATGCAAGAAAGTACTTAAGAGCAAAAAACAAAAAAAAAACATCCAATCAAAATCTAAATTTAAAAAATAAACAGCGAAATAAAATTAAAAAAAATTTAAACACTAGAAGGAGGCTAATCAGTTCCTCTTGTTGCGGTGGTTTTGAAGTATTTAATAGTTTTTATACGTATATATGGTGTTACTTAAAAAGGATACATATAACTGTAAAAAAATTTGTCAATAGAGTAATAGCATAATAATAGAAAGACACATTACGCTACATGTTAAAATAGCCACAATTTTAAAGTACAACAACCTTTAGAAAAAAGTCACGATAAAAAAACACTATATTGTTGCATTTAATTTATTTAAAACTTTTAAACCTACATATTATTTGGCAAAGGCAAAAGCAAAAACTAGTGACAATAAGGAAGAATAAAAAACTAAATAGAGGAAAGAAACCTTTGTCCTCATCATCATCAACAGCAGCAACAAAGCTAAAAGCATCATCACTAAATTGATAGTCTTTTTTTAAAAAGGAAACAGCATTAATTGGCATTGATAGTTTTTCTATTGTTGTGTTATTGTCGCTGTTGCAGCTTCACAAATCGTCAAAACTCCTACAAAACAAACCGCAGCATTAGTGACAAGGAGCAGTTGAAAACCAATAGAAAAAGAAAGCGAAAAATAAGCTGATGAACAACTTTTCACAAACAATAACAATATATCGTCAATTTTTTTCTAATAGCACTAAACAATATTTGACAATACTTTCAACACTAACAACAACAAGCCATACAAATTTTACATTTTAAAGAAAGTACGGAAGACAGAGCCAGGCTCTTGTGCCTGTGTTTATATTTAGTTTACCTAACATCACTGTTTTTAATGGTGTCCGTTTCATTTCAAAAGCTGTCAACAGCTTTTTATTTCTACATATTTTTTTACCTAAAACTGTATTAATAAACAAATATAAAAATCAAAAGCGAAAAAAAAACTTCCAAATTAGTAGCAACAAAAAACAACAAGCTGCAAAAAGGATCTATACAAAATTGTAAAACCACGCTTCAGTTCATTAAAATTTTTCGAGATATTTAAGAAGTTTCTTTTAAAATATGGCGAATTTAGACGAGGATCGAAGGCGACGGTGAGTAATTTTTAATTTATCGAATTATTATTAGTTTAAAATAACAACTATTAAAATGATTAAACATAATTCATGAAGTTATAAGTTATAATAAAATTCCCTTTAAATTATATAGGTATGTACTTGAAATTGAATGAACTTGCTTTAGATTTTAAAAATTTGTATTTTCAAAAACTTCCGGTTTTAGTTTTTCGTAATTTTCCTCAGGATCACAATAATTTTTGTTTTTAGAAACATGAAAATGTAAATGTTAAACGTTTTTTAACGGAAATTGGGGCAAAATTTTAAAAATCAATAGAGTAAGCCAGCCCAGGGTGCTGGACAACGTAATAATATATGTTTACATCTTTAATTAAATACTGAAATATTCCAGAAACAATTTACATTTTTGTAAAAGAAACACTTCTGAACAGATAAAATGTACATCTTTCGCATCGCAGGAAAAATTCAAATGAATTCGTAAACGTTTTGTATAGAAAAACATTTTTTCCATGCTTAATATTTGCCATCATTGAAAGGCATATTCTGGCCAGTGGAGTGGTTCTCGGGTTATAAAAAACGTCAGACATGGGACAACATATGTTTATACATATGTACTCAATTTGTAAGATGATGAACCTTTTTTAAAAAAATTATAACAGATGAAACCAAATCATGACCCATGAAATTTTTTTAGAAAAATCATAAAGATAATGACTGATGAAAATTTTTACGGAACAATTATTACTATGAATACTTTTTACAAAATTTTGAGTAAAACAAATTGTTTACAGAAAAATCATGACTAATCAATTTTTTTATGTACAAATTTATATACAAAATACTATTGAATATTATAGAAAAGTCAAAACTGAACATTTTCTATAGAAAAATTATGGCATTATAATTTATTTGCAGAAAAAATTATGACTGATGAATATTTTTCATAGTGAAATAATGACTTAATCAATGTTTTATGGGAAAAATCATATCAAAATTATCAATTAATTCTTAAAAATTTTCAAAATTATATATATTCACTTTTAGAAAAATTGTTTTTAATTGACTTCGCGAATGTACACGCTAGCTTTGTTCGGATGTAACTTGAAATGTGGAAAAGCGTAGGATTCGTAGAACGAATGTGATGTTATGAACTTAGGATCTAGTTGTTAGATTTTTCAAAAATGCTTGTTTGTTGGAAATGGAAATTAGTGTTAATATTGTGGATTTCTTTTAATATTTTAAGTACTGGCTACTTGAATTCTTTTAGAATATCTGGGAAATAAATGGAACGGCGGAATTAATGGATTGACTTGCCCTCATAAACCACACAAACATCACTGACCATTCATGAAGGAAACACAAATAAGCGAATTTCCCCCCGGGGGCACATATATATGGTCTTTGGAGATAGCAACAACTTAGACCTGTGCAACTGGGGGAAAAAGGGAGCCCAGAGTTCCGTTATTTGTCTCTTTAGACACTTAACTGTTCTCTGGCTGATTATTGAGGTTGGCCTTTTATGGGAGTATCGTGGTAGTTGTGGTTTCGCGGCCCCATATCAGTCTATGGTTCTATGGCGGCCGGGTTCATTTCACCTTTAATAACACCTACCTGGTTAAATGTGCCCAGATCCAGTGAGCATGCTAGACATGTGTTCTGGACAGGAGTTGGAAAGTCTCCAACTCTTAAGCAAGGAGTGATGATTTGCAGCCCTGCTCTGGAATCGTCGAAGTTGCAACTAGAAAGTTCTGTTGCATTGAATTATAGCTTCGACTTCCTAGGACGATCATGACGTTCCAAATTATGCAGTGGTTTGGTCCACCATCTGATTAAGGCTTCATGGCCAGGCGCGGATGTAAATCTAATCACACAGTTGATGCAGCAAGTACATCTTGTTGTAGATTGACATTGATTTTCATCTAGAAATTTAAGTTAAATTTTAATACTTGGAGAGGAAAATGGATTAAATGAATACCTATATTTAATTCCTTTTTGACTTTAGTTTTTATTGGCTCTGAGAAAATCTAATAATAAGATAAGAAAAAAATATTTGAACATAGAACTATGTCCCATTTATAATATTAACTTACCTCAAATACTCAAATAGACTCATGACTCATTTAAATATTTAAGATGTTAATGTAACTTTAGAATGTTTTAGTTTTTGTTTTGAAGCGTTATAACGTTTACTCTGATATGATGTTAACTTTGTTAATAAACTTGTCTTAAAAATGAAAAATTGTACATATTTACCAAATCAAGCGTCACAACTATCACACACAATCTTATTTAAAAAATCATACATGGCCGCAACGGGATCCAGGCTCATTCTATACCAACAGATTTTTTGTTAAATAAATTTAATATTTCGTGTTGGAAAACATCAAATATTACATTAAATTCGTCTATGTGTTTAAATTTTTTTTTTCATTTTATTGCAACTATACAAGGTGTTGAGCATTTGGGTGTTAGAATTTCAATAGAAAAAAAATGTATAAAACAATGTTTTAATAATAAATTACAACAATATCTAACGTATAACGTATGTACATATATCATAAAGCCTAAAATTGCAAACAAAAAAAATGTATATACAAAAACAACAAAAAGTGCGTAACACCAATTAATTAGAAGCCTAGCGAACATGATTGATTTGAAAAGTAAAAAAAAATCTAAAATCTTTTAAGTAGCATCTAAATTTGTTAAAAGGTGTTTTTGTTAACAATTTCGTTTTTCTAATATTTAAAGTTTACAAACAATACACATTCGCACACACGCAAGATATCAAAAACAAAAAACAAAGAAAAACAAACTAACAACATCATCTGAAATAATTTATTAAAATAATTGAAGCGCTTCTACAAAATTAGGCAAGCAGCATAAAAACGCTTTTAAATACAATTTTAAGTGTTGAGCTGCTTTTAAAAACGACAAGCGAGTAAATAAATACTGTTTTCTATATTTGCGCCATCTTTTCCAAAATTGTATGACCAGCCAGCCAGCCAGTCAGCCATAGATTTTTGCTCTGTGTTGATGCTATTTCTAACAAATGTTGTATCAATCACAATAAGATTTTGGTGTGTTCCACGCAACCATCTATTCATCCATCCATATTGTAAACTGATGTGTATTGAAATAATTAATTTGATTCTCTGTGTTTGTTATTCTTTCTATACATTAAGTTATCTAATGGCCGGCTTAAACTCATGTTGTTTTGTTTGCCCATTTGTTTGTTCTCTATTTGTTTGCCAGTAACAGCCGTCAGTTAGACATTTTTAATGAATGACATTTTCAAATGACACTGACTTTGCCTTTTTGTTAAATATTTTCCATTTTTTCATGAAAATGCGGCTGCTTTTATTTTTTGTAATTTTTTCACTCAGTTCTAAAGCAAAACTTATTAATTTTTGTATTTTAAACATCAAACACTGCTTGAATGATTACTCAAATTTAAGCCCGTTTCACACTGTAATACGCAATATTAAGACTTGTCAAATGCCTAATGCGTTACGAGAAAATGTGTAAATGTGAAATAATAAGGAAAGGAATTTGACATCCCATAACACAGTATCATTAATATAAGGTTTTTTTTGTTGATTATCACGACAATTCACGTTCAAATTTTTTTTTTTTTTTTGCAAATCTAATCCAAGTCTCAAGGCTTGTATTATATTGTTTATTGCTATGGATGTGATACATATAAGGTTTGAAGCCCGGATCATCCGATACTTTTTTTCTTTTCATAGTTTTTTTTTAAACGATCTTTTTTTATTTTTATTTATCTTTAATAAATATCTTTTTTTCTTTTTAACGATCTTTTTTATATATTTTTTGTTTTCGATATTTCGCTTTCCTTTGGAAAGCTTCTTCAGGAAATTTTTTTATATGGAGTTTGCACAGATTGGAGACACTATTGCCGCTCTTAATCTCTGCCTTTGAAATTACTGTTCCGCTACAGCAACTTCAAATACGAACGAATAAGCGCACATTTTCATTTGATAGTTTTAACAATTATTTTGCTGTGCTCTTTAAATAAAATATAAAATTTTCTACCCATAGAAATAATTGTCATTTTGCTTTTTTTCTTTATTTTGCGTTCTCTTGCTCCTGCTCTCTCTACTTAAAAAAAGGAATTTTACAATAAATATTTCTTAAGTAAATATAAGTAACTATTCATGCACAAGAAATATGTCAGCAGCTAGGCGTTTATTTAATTTCACTCATTTTTGGTGTTTAAATTTACAAAAAAAAAAAAAAAAATGCCAAATACGAAAAAGATACTTAAGGTCATAATATATTATGAGATTAATTTGATGCAGATCTCTCAGAAATGACCTGCTTGTGTTTCGAAATATTATGACAGTTTGCATGTGACAGATTTTTTCATAGGTCTGTCTAATTTCCTAATTTTTCAATAAATTTCGTAAAATAATTATTTTTGTACGACCACAGTTGCATTTTTTTACATTTATTTTTGTGATTTTTTTTTAGGTACGACAGAATTCTATCAGATTTTTCTGTGAATGAATTCTACAAGTTTCTCGATGATTTTAAAGGAGCTTACTAATTATATTACGACTACGCTTGGCTTGTGAAAGTGAAACGTTTTTATTTAATTTTTAACACAAATACAACGTTTTTATATTTTTTCCCGAAAGAAAAAATTTTAATATTTTAAAATAGAGTAACTTTTCATAAATTTTAAAATTTTTGACTTTCATTCTGCTAAAAAAAAACCAAATCAGAAATATTGACTGAATTTAAGTGTGAAAGTGAAATTCGTGAAAAATAGTTTTAAAGATGGACTCGCAATAATCGTCTTTTTATTAGTCGCAATCTATAACTCTTTCCACTTTCTCCTTCACAATTTAAGGGACGAACACAGGAATGTTAGCAAAGTCTTAAATCAGCTTAAAAGGGTTAAAGGTTATAACAAACTTTTAGTAGAAACTTATAAATGGCCTCACTTCACACTTTGAAATGTCGAGCGAGTGTTTAATCAAATATTTCTAAGCTTGCAAAAGAATTTATTTTGTCAGAGATAAAGGTGATTTTAACTTTTTTGCTGAAACTTAAACCTTTTAATTGGTATTGGTAACAAAAAAATGTGTTCAAATCATCATGATTTAGAAAGTGATGTCGATGATCGCTAGTAGCGGAATCGCCAGTATAGAAATTTTTATTTTTTACATTTAATCTATTATTCTTACTTTAGCAGACAATTAAAAATATTGATGCTTAATGTTGTCGAAATATGTTTATGTTTGCTGTTTGTTGTTTGTGTTTACTGTTTATTTTTATTGTTCAAATGTTTTCAAATATTTTTTGTTTTGTCGCAAAATTAATTTCCCACTATCGTCAGCACTTTAAATAGTCAATCCTCGTCATCTTTAGAACATAGAAAAAAGCGCGCTATAAGTTTATTTTGTACAAACAATTTGAAAAAAGCCCTCTCTGTTATTACTTATAAATATTACCTCATTACAGTTTAACCAATAATTTGTAATTTGTGGCGGTTTATTTGGTTGTTTGGCGATTAATAAATAAATTCAAGTGTGAATAAACAAAAGATGTGTATGAGTGTATGTGTGTGTGTGTGTGTGTGTGCGACTAATGGTTTTTGGAATATTTACGGATTGAACAAAAATTAACGTGATTGTCACTCTTTATGTACACATTTCTGACTCTTGATGTTATAATTCTCAATAAAGTATTTATGTAAGCAGCCAACCAATCAGGCTGACGTTTTATGCTTCAATCACATTCATTCATGCTAAACGGCCGTTTGTTAGGTAAGAGAAGTAAAACTCCTCAATGAAATAGAAACCGCAATGATACAAAATAATCCCACTCACAAGAAATAGTAAAAGTCAAACTCTAATACGATGAACTACTGCGTTACCAAATTAAAAAAAATATTGACTCAGTTTGTTTAAAAATCAAACTAAAACGAAAAAACAACAAAAAAAAACATAATGAAAGCGTTCTACCGCCATACGTTTTTAATCAAATTTAGTGTTTAAATTTAACTGTTCGCTGGTGAGACGAGTGACTTTAACACTCTTTTATTTTTTTTTTTAACGCTCACTAAGAAAGAAAAGTACCGTGTGCTGTTGTATTATTTCATAATGCCAGTTTGTGAATTTTCTACTTTTTTTTGTGTTTTAAAAAGTTTTAAGAAGAATTAAAACAAAACATTTTGCTCAATGGCGTTACTTGTGTATTGTCTTGCAAGTTTGTTTATTTGTGGTCATTTGTTAGCTCGTGCTCGAAGCCAAATATCAAAAACAAATCCAATAATCAACAATCAACCAAATAAATATTCTTCGCCAAAACTTGTTACAATAGAAAATAAAATGCGTTACAAGAATAAAATTATACTAATAAAGTTATTAACTGTTGTTGTTTATTAAGTTAATCATATAAAAACAAATGTTTTCATTGTGTATTTAAAACGAAAAAAAAATTGCTGCCAAATTATGCTGTCCTCAACTGATCATTATTTGCGGTAACCAAAACTTGATATTTTTTTCTTAATCCTTAAAGTTGTAAAAAATAAGACGATAAATAATAACTAAAAACGAACAAACGAACAAAGCATAGAAATATTTATATTTTGTCAATTTAAATATTGGTTATGGTACAAAGGATTAGTTTCAGTCCTATTGTATTAGTTGTTGCTGAAACTTTACTTGCTTCGTTTTACAATTCGTATTAAGATGAAATAAAAATATCTGTTCATAAAATAATTACAATTGCTTAGTTGTTTTTTTTTAATAAATTAAATAGTAAATAATTCTAATTTATTTTATTAAAGTCTGCTTTTTACAATTTTCTACCTTCTTTGGAAATGGATAGAGTAGTTGAAGAAGAGTCAAAGATAGAGAGTGCCATTTTTAGAACCCTGTAATTGTTTGTTCCTTAATTTTTGAAACAGTGTTGTCGCGGCTCTGGTGTTGATTAGGCGCATTATATTTTTTTTAAACCGCAACAGCAATTTTTTAATTTTTTACTTCGCTGGCGATTTAAAACCTCCTGCCTTCATACATCACAAAATCCCTAGAATATAGGCCATCAAACCGATTACAGTTTAGTAATCAAGATGGTTTTAGCCTTAAGTACAGCACTCTTTTTATTTTTTATATTAGCGTATAATAGGTTTTTATTTTTGTATTTAATAATATTTATTGATCCCCCCCTTGCTTTTATATGTTCAATTTTCACAAGTTCATTCCATTAGGTTTTTAAAGCTGTTGCAGCGTGCCCTAAGCTTGAGATTAAATATTATTTCCCCTATAATCAGCTCTTTTAAGCAATGAAGCAGGATTTGTTTAGTTCAGTTTTTTTTTTGTTTAAAGCTTTTAAATTAGAATTTTCTTTTCATTTTATTAAAAGCAATAACAGATTTTTCTCCGTGCATTATTATAATTGCCTTAAATTTTTATTTATTTTTACTTAATTATTTAATAGAAAAGTTGTGTTGAATATTTCAATTAAACTCATCCCAAATTTGTTTAATTGATTTTTCGTGCTAAAGACAAAAATGCTTTTTGATTTTATTATTTCATTAACATACAAAAGGCAACTTGTAGAGCATTTTTAATTAATTGTGGCTGTTTATTTAGTTACACATTTTATAATAAAAATTTAATTTTTCTCTCGTTTCATTCCACTTTGTTTTGTTTCGTTTTAAATCAGATGCATAAAATTGCGTTACATTTAATTAAAATGCGTTGTATGTTGTGCTGGCTGGTATTTTAAGAATTTATTTTATATATTTTTTCAAAATGCCTTTTTTCAGTTACAATAAATAATTAAATGGCGGCTCATTAGTTTTTGTAGTTTGATTTTCATCCATTTGTATTGTTTTGTTTTTTCTAAATTTATGTAACTTTGGATTTTGTTGCTCAATTATTATGTATCCTAAGATCACGCAATTACTTAATTGTTAATTATCTAAAAAGTGCCAGCCATTTCAGTGCGTGTTTATTTAACGCGTACAACTTGAAAATTTTAATTAAAAATTAAATGTGCGTTTTTCAATCATGCCTGATTTAACTTGTGTTTCACTGCAATTGTTTATATTAATTATTTTTCCATTAGAATAGAATTTTATTGCAAAAAAAATGTTACTGCAGGAAAAAAAAACAATACTTTTATAATTGTGTTTTGCTTCAGTTGTAACAGCCAAACAGCATTAAATTTAATTATTTGATTCATAATTGAAAGTAAATTACTTTAGGTGTTGGCAATTCTCAGACTGATTATAAATATATATCGCCTATTGCGACCATATACGAGTGCGTTAATTTCTTGTATTAAAAAAAAAAACATCGATAAAAACATTATGGACTAAAATCTTAAAGAGTTAGTTATTCAGAACTGTTCCTTTGACAAGCCGAAGTTAACGGAGTAGACAAGCCGATAAAGCATTGCTGAATTATGGATGGAGTGTATTGTGTTAGCAACCCAAATGAAAGATAAACATGTGCGTGAAGATAAATTTTAAAATGTTTAACATTTTTTTTTGGGTTTAAGATGGGAAAATACATTACGTATCTGGCGAGAATCATCATTCCGCCGTATGCCGGACTCCATTACGGCTACCGGCTAAAACCCCACCTTAAGTCTGGGATATGCTGACCTCCCCGGTACCGCTCTCGCATGACCTCGGGGAGGATCCCTATCCGGCCAGCCTGGCCTTGTCGTACTAAGTGCTGGTTCACCGTCACCATGTCTAGGTCAAGTTTCTTCGTGCAAAGTACTCGCTCCACATAATTCGCCACAGCAGTCCAGTTTTCGCGACTGCTAACCATTTTGTCCACTATATTCGTTGCTGTCGCTCGCCCAGTTTGTGCCTCCATCTCCGCGCGGTATCCATGCCAGCGGTGGCACTTGAAGAAATTGTGGTCGGCGTCGTCTACCACATCGTCATCCTCGTAAATGCAGAAGCAAGTGCTGCACTTCCCCATATCGTGCAGGTACTTACAGAAGTAACCGTGTCCAGATAGCATCTGCGTTAGGTAGTAATTTACCTCTCCGTTCTCCCTGGATATCCATTTATGCATCTCCCATAGTTCTCACTTCTCCATCGCATCTGCCATTTCTCCATGGTTTTATGGCAGCCACTTCGGGTGCTGATAGGGAGTTATTCCGTTTAGCGTAGTAGATTCTCTCCCGTTCTATCGCCTGCAAATCTATCGGCCGCATTCCCGCTATTACGAGGACAGCAGGTGCGGATACAGTGCGGTAAGCAGAAGCGACCCGCAATGCCGCTGTTCTGTGCACTGCAGTAATGCCCTCGCCCTGCGCTTGACACTCAATGTCCTCGCCCAGATCTCACTCCTATATAGTAGGATGCTGTTGTAGGCCTCTATCAGTAGCCTTCGCCTACTTGGGCTGGGTCCCCCGATGTTCGCCATAAGTCGGTAGAGTTGTGACACTATCTTCGCCGCTTTTGATGCTGAGTATTGGATCTGATCCCAGTATGTCAGCTTTGGGTCCAGTCTTACCCCGAGGTAATTCACCATCCTCCTTGTGCGCAGCACCATATCATCTAGCGGGACATCTATGCCGACAGGAATTTGTCGCCTGGTGAGCAGCAGAAGCTCTGTCTTATGCGCAGCAAGTTGCAGACCATGTGAGTCAAGCCATGTCTTGGTTCTCATCATGACTTGTCGCCTGTATGACTGCCGCAATATCATCAGCGTATCCGATTAAAAATGTGTCCTCAGGCATATCCATCTTCAGTATTCTATCGTAGCTTGCATTCCATAGAAAATGTTTAACATTGATGCAAACCTTTTCATTTAAAATAGCAGAGCTCTGTTCAAATGATAATAAAGTACTGCGAGAGTAATAAAAATTTCGCTTATGTATACAAATTGAAAATTTCCATGCAAACAACGAAAGATGGCAACTTGGAATGTTTGACAGTGTAATTTGGAAATTAACATTCTTTGAGGGATGAGGCTCTTTTTCATGGAAACAAAAATTAAATACCATTCATTTGATTTTGCCATACCTAATATTAGCATATATATAAAATTAAAACAGGTTAAAAGTTTAAAAAAAATTTTACATAAACATTAGAATAGAAAATAACTCGAATCACAAATGATGGTCACCGTATGGAAACTAAATAATTTCTGATCGGCTTCCTAAAAATTTTTTATTTGCATTATTTGTTTTTGCAAGTCATTTTAATATAAAAAGTTTATTGAAGACATTTTGTTTTTCTATTGTTGCAAGAGTGATATAAAAAATAACAAAGGAGAAAATAGAAATTACAAAAATTTGTTTATGTTGCTAAAGGAAGAAAGAAATATATGCACAATCCATTAGTAGTAGCTGCTTAAGGGCAGGTCTCTTTTGTCACTCATTCTAGTTGTAAGTTTTTGAGGTCTAAATTAAGTGGTGAAGGTGTTGAAAAAATTACAACAAACGGTTGAAGCAGTCAGTTAAAAGAAATCACTTAACCACCACCAGTTAAACATATTTCATCACATCTATCTATCTTGTCTCACATATAATAAAATCATATCAAAACATAAAACTAAATATATAATAGATCCGAAGAAAATAAAACAACCTCTTTTGCAAATTTCTGCATTTTTCGTCATTAGAATTTTTCAACTGATTGATTAGTTTTAAACAAAGTCTTCATTAAGAATTCAATATTTAAAGAAAATAAAGCTGTCAAAAAAAAGGCTCAATAAATATTAAATTAAATTAAAATTAAATTAAGAAAATAAATTTTAAACTATTCAAATTTTTATCGATTTAGTTTCACAAAACAAATTTACTAAAATAATTGAGGACAATGATTTGTATCCAATTGCTTGTAATTGTTCTTTTTCTGAATTTAGGTAAGTTTTTGTTTTTTTTTAAAGATATTAATTTTAATTTTTTTATTTTTTTTTATTTTTAATTAGTTCGTCATCATGTTTCATGTTTTACACTTAAATAAACAAATATCGGTAGAAAAAAACAGATTTCTTTATTTGTGTGTTTGCGAATTTGTTAACATTGAATGTTTTAATTTTTATTATTTTTTTTTTTTATTTAACAACCACAAACATATCATAAATAAAATATTTCTATTTTCCTTTTGGTCAAACATTTGTTGTATGACATTTTAATAACAGACAAATTTATTTGCCAAAACAATAAAAAAGCTTTCATATAACATGCTGAAAACAACATTTTTTATCGCCAGATAATCACTGTATACATTTTATGTTTCCTCACTCCTAAACAACATAATAATTAAATTTCATACATACAAATGTACAGTAGGCGACATATTAGTGCAAATACTTCAATATTTTGTTTTTCTTTGAAAACTAGAGATGAGTTTTCGCTTATAAAAACTTTAACTACACACAAAGTTGACACTACCGAACAATTTACTTAAGATGCACGTCTTTACTTCACGAGGTTTATTTTTCAACTGACTAACTATCCACCCACACGCAGCCTTTTATATGTGTCCATTAGAAGTCTAGAAAAATTAAGAATCTTCTACTCCCTTTGTATCACATTTTATTGTTATTATTCATTCAATGTATAGACACCCGTAGTTCTGTGTGTATTTTTGTTTTAATGCTGAGAAAGTGTTCTTCCTGGAATTCATTTTAAAATAGTTGTTGTCTTGTGTACATAAGTTTTGTTAGAAAACTACGCAGTTAGCAAACAGCATGCTCGCTCAACTGTTGTTATTTTGCGTGTCTAAAGCTTCCACGCAGTTTGTAACTAGAAAGTTGTTGTAGTATTGCGTGCATAAGTTTTCTTAGCAAACTACGCAGTTAGTAAACAGCGTACCTATTTGTTTACTCTATTATTTATTATTTATTTTTTTTTAAAACTTAAGCAAGACGCATCCGTAACAATATTAATTTTAATCTAATAACACTTATAACCCTTATTACACCTTCCTACCCCTGCATTAAAATGTTCCAAAAAGTCAGCAAATCACAAGGTTAAAGAGAAAGCCAGTATTACTTTCTGTATGGGGTTCCAGCGAAAAATTTCAAAATCCTAACTCATTCTGGAAGAATACAACTTTAATTAATTGATTTTTCAAAATAATTTTAAATGTTTTTTTTTTAACAAATTTCGCTATGAGTTTTCTGATTGAATAATATAAATTGTATCATTCCATATCATTTCATGAAAAGCAGCTTTATTTTGCTACCAGCTGTAAGCTTTTATTAGCATCTTTAGAGAATTTTCTTCTTTAACCTATTGCGGATATTTTTCATCTGAACCTTCAATTTCAATTATCTCTTCTGTTCTAAAAAAAACATTATATAAAATAAATTAAAAGACCAAAAAATAAAGTTTTAATAATTAAACTAATTTTGTCAAAGTAAAAGAAAAAAGAAATTTCTAAAAGTTATGATTGATTCCCACTGTATGTATGAGTGACTTTTGTTGAAAAGAGGAGCTAATATTCACCAATTTAAATTTATTATGATGTTTCCACCGAATATGCCGAAGTGACAAAATGAACATTGAATTAAGCACGTTAACGTTAAACGTTAAAAGAATCTAATTCTAATAGTACATATACAGTGCGTTTGATTAGTATCAATGCATATGTATTCTTCTAAATTTGTTAAAATATCTACCATTACTGTGATAATTGGTTCCCTAAAAAGAAACTAATAATTCATTCTCGATTTAGCAGCAAAAACGTGTATGTTTCTGTCTTTTGCAACTGTAAATAAATTTTGTATTAATTTGGTTTTAACGAGACGAACATAGAATAGTAAATACACCAAATTTTGGAGACACTCACCACAAATATGCCCGTCCTTCCTTACACAATATAAATTCGGAGTTTTATTGTCAAAAATTAATAAATAAAAATTGAAATGCAAATTTCTGCGGGCAATTTTTCACTGAGGAAATTAAAAAAAAATTATGACTGATGAAATTTTCATTGTAAAATTATGACTGATGAGATTTCCTTATAAAATGGTGAAATTTGAATTTTTGTAAAATTTTTTTTATAAAAAAAAACATGACCGATAAAACTTTTTTAAAGAAAAATTATGGCTGATGTCAATTTGTCACAGAAAAATTATGAATGACGAAAATTTGTATAGGTTTGACTGCTGAAATTTTTTTATAGACAAATTTTGGCAATTAAAGTAATGAGTGATGAATTTTTTTAGAGTTATGGCTGATGATAATTTGTATGGGAAAATTTTGACTGATGAAATTTCTTTATAAAATATTGTGATTGATAATTTTTTTTATAGAAAAAAACATGGGCGATAAAATTTTTTTTAGTGAGTGATTGAAATTTTCCACAGAAAAAAAATTTTTATGGAAAAATTTTGACTGTTCAAATATTGAGTGATGAATTTTTTTTAGAAAAAATTATGGCTAATGATAGTTTTGATGTGAAAAATATAACAGATGAAAATTTTCTTATAGAAAAATTGTGACTGATAAATTTTAAATATTTTAACTTATAAAATGTTTTTAAAAAAAAGTTATGACTAATGAAATTGACATGAAATTTTTTTATATATAAATTATGGCTGGTGAAAAATTTTTATTGAAACTTATGATTGACGAAATTTTATGAGTGGTGGAAATCTACTGTGATGAAAATATTTGTTAATAAATTACGATATGAAATTTTCTTAAAGAACATTTCGGCTAGTGAAATATTTTTAATAATAAATTATGACTGATGATATTTAAAAAACAAAAAAAAAATTAATGAGTGATTTTTAAAAAATTAATGTATTTTTCATTCTGTTTAAGTGAGAGTGGTAAGAGAAAACTCTTTCAATATTAACAGTGTATGAGAAAAATCATACTTTGAACAATCGGTTTTTTATATATCGAATGATGTTTCTGATTATTCTATTGTTTAATTTTATCTAATTGAAACTAATATCTACCAAAAACATTTTTTATATGAATATTTATGTGTTTTAAAGTTTATTTTACAACAATTTAAAAACAGAGTAATTTAAAAATGTTATAAAACTTCTGTTGTTTGCAGCATTTTGCAAATCATTAAATGTGAAATAAAAAAAAAAATAATGCGACCAACTATGCCAAAGTATGTATGTATTTTTTTATAGTTTTTATTAAAATTTGTCTTAATCCTGTTCAGTAAGTGGTTTTTGTTTTTTTTAAATAATATTTATTTAATTTAATTGACTTTTTGCAAAATACTTTTTGCAAAATAAATTGTTTGAAGGTTCTTAAAAATGGATAATATTTTAATTAGACTGTCATCTTTTTTGACGTAGCATGACTTAAAAGGAAAGTTGATGGGAGCCAAACTTGGAGAATAAAGCGAAAAAAATATATTCTTACTCGAAATGGGAGCTTTAGTGACTTATCTTTACGATCATATTGCACGACTTAATTTTTTTTTATCCTATATGAGTCACGATCATGTAAATTCACTCTTCCGATTTAACACTTTTTGGTTTTTTCAATTGTCTTTCAGAGAAAATATTTATTTAAATTCAAGGGCAGGCAATAAAACATTCTTCATGGGCTCAGCCAGTTTAAGAACTTAGGCATCGTTGATTTTATTGCTGTTAAGTTTAACGGACTAGTCCGTTTACAGATTAAGACAACAATGTAATCCAACATGTACTAATGCCAGATTGAATAAAGGTGATTAGTTAGTGGATATTCAAAAAATTAAAAAATTGCCAACTACACTTGTGAGCTTCATATTTGTTTCTAAACTTTACTTACCTTTTTTACAGCCAACTTTTTCGTATAGTTTCCTTAAATAGCTTTCAATTGTCTCAGTGGTCGTAAAAAACTGAAAATTATTTTAATTGTTCTTTCAAAAGAGTTTCAACGCTAAGAAAACAAGAACGCCTTTTCTTACTTAGTTGGTCATTCTCTTGTCACTAGTAACGTCATAAAGCCAAAGATAACAAAAGCAGATTCGATATTCTTACAGCAAAAAAAGAAAAAAAAACACAACCGCAATTAATATTTTTTCAATAAAGAATATCTTTGGTTCTTTTGATAAAGTGAAATCTAAAAATAGTTACAAAAGCCTTATGACTTTTATTGTAGAGTTTCATAACATTCATTTATAAACTTCATGATAAAAAAGTGTAGAAGTTGCGACTAAAAAATCAGTTGTATTTAAAACTAAATCATTTATTTAAAAACTTTTTTGAAAATAGTAATTTAAAATTTAGTTGCCTTCCGAAAATTTGTTGCTTAACTATTTTAAATAAAACAGAATAATAAAAGTATGTACACAGAAAATAACGAAGCTATTTTTTTTAAACGAAAGTGATGTAGTTGCTGCTTACAAGAAAATGTTGTAAGTATAAGAAATGTTATTTTTTCGTAGTACTTAATTTACATTACCACAGTGTAATTTATTTCACATCATTCATCATTTATAATGATTACACTACTAAATTAATTCTTTCGTTTTTCTGTTCGTTTTTATAACAGCTCTTTTGTTTTTGTTTAAAGTCAAAGTTTTTTAATGCAATTTGGCATTGTTTTTCTTGAAAACCTGTAAAAAAGAAATCTTTTATTATAAACAATCAAAAAAGAAAAAAATCAGGAAACACATTTTTAAAATAAACAAATCATAAGTAAGAAAAGTCAGAATAAAAAACAAAATGGAAGAGAATTTTTCTATAGAAAATTTTTGCCAGTCATAATTTTTCAATAGAACATTTTCGTCGTCATAATTTTGCTATAGAAAATTTTCGTTAGTCATAATTTCTCTATAGAAAATTTTGGTTAGTCATAATTTCTCTATAGAAAATTTTCGTTAGTCATAATTTTTCTATAGAAAATTTTCTTTAGTCATAATTTTTCTATAGAAAATTTTCTTCAGTCATAATTTTTCTATAGAAAATTTTCTTCAGTCATTAGTATATAGATATTTACGTCAGTCATAATTTTTCTATAGACATTTTCGTTACTCATAATTTTTCTATAGAAAATTTTCGTTAGTCATAATTTTTCTATAACAATTTTCTTTAGTCATAATTTTTCTATAGAAAATTTTCGTTAATCATAATTTTTCTATAAAAAATTTTCGTTAGTCATAATTTTTCTTTAAAAACTTTTCGTTAGTCATAATTTTTCTATAGAAAATTTTCGTTAGTCATAATTTTTCTATAGAAAATTTTCGTTAGTCATAGTTTTTCTATAGAAAATTTTCGTTAGTCATAATTTTTCTATAAAAAATTTTCGTTAGTCATAATTTTTCTATAGAAAGTTTTCGTGTCATAATTTTTCTATAGAAAATTTTCGTGTCATAATTTTTCTATAGAAAATTTTCGTTTGTCCTAATTTTTCTATAGAAAATTTTCGTTTGTCCTAATTTTTCTATAGAAAATTTTCGTTAGTCATAATTTTTTCTATAGAAAATTTTCGTTAGTCATAATTTTTCATTTTCGTTAGTCATAATTTTTATATAGAATATTTTCGTTAGTCATAATTTTTCTATAGAAAATTTTTGTTTGTCATAATTTTTCTATAACAATTTTCGTTAGTCATAATTTTTCTATAGAAAATTTTCGTTAATCATAATTTTTCTATAAAAAATTTTCGTTAGTCATAATTTTTCTTTAAAAAATTTTCGTTAGTCATAATTTTTCTATAGAAAATTTTCGTTAGTCATAATTTTTCTATAGAAAATTTTTGTTAGTCATAATTTTTCTATAGAAAATTTTCGTTAGTCATAATTTTTCTATAAAAAATTTTCGTTAGTCATAATTTTTCTATAGAAAGTTTTCGTGTCATAATTTTTCTATAGAAAATTTTCGTGTCATAATTTTTCTATAGAAAATTTTCGTTTGTCCTAATTTTTCTATAGAAAATTTTCGTTTGTCCTAATTTTTCTATAGAAAATTTTCGTTAGTCATAATTTTTTCTATAGAAAATTTTCGTTAGTCATAATTTTTCATTTTCGTTAGTCATAATTTTTATATAGAATATTTTCGTTAGTCATAATTTTTCTATAGAAAATTTTCGTTTGTCCTAATTTTTCAATAGAAAATTTTCGTTTGTCCTAATTTTTCTATAGAAAATTTTCGTTAGTCATAATTTTTTCTATAGAAAATTTTCGTTAGTCATAATTTTTCATTTTCGTTAGTCATAATTTTTTTATAGAAAATTTTCGTTAGTCATAATTTTTTTATAGAAAATTTTCGTTAGTCAAAATTCTTCTATAGAATATTTTCGTTAGTCATAATTTTTCTGTAGAAAATTTTCGTTATTCATAATTTTTCTATAGAAAATTTTCGTTAGTCATAATTTCTCTATAGAAAATTTTCGTTAGTCATAATTTCTCTATAGAAAATTTTCGTTAGTCGTAATTTCTCTATAGAAAATTTTCGTTAGTCATAATTTTTCTATAGAAAATTTTCGGTAGTCATAATTTTTCTATAGAAAATTTTCGTTGGTCATAATTTTTCTATAGAATATTTTCGTTGGTCATAATTTTTCTATAGAATATTTTCGTTGGTCATAATTTTTCTATAGAAAATTTTCGTTAGCCATAATTTTTCTATAGAAAATTTTCGTTAGCCATAATTTTTCTATAGAAAATTTTCGTTAGTCCTAATTTTTCTATAGAAAATTTTCGTTGGTCATAATTTTTTCTATAGAAAGTTTTCGTTAGTGATAATTTTTCTATAGAAACTTTTTGTTAGTCATAATTTTTTCTATAAAAAATTTTCGTTAGTCATAATTTTTCTATAGAAAATTTTCGTTAGTCATAATTTTTCAGTAGAAGAATTTCGTCATTATTAATTTTTTAATAGAAGATTCCGTCAGTCATAATTATTCTATTAAAAAAGTTCATAATGTTTTTGCAGAAAAGGTCACGACCTTATCATTTTTTCTCCCTCTTTGTCGTATTTTTTCCATAAGAAATTTAAACTAATTTTCGATATTTCACACTAATTTTAAAATTATTATGTATTTAAAGGCATCTCATTTTAGTGAATTAAAAAGAAGCAGTTTAGAAGCAGAAGAAATTATAGCTGTAGCTATCATGAAATGGGAGAGAAATTTGTACCCAATATTTAAGTTATCACATCAAACACGTTTATATTCATAATTTTTGTTCTTAAAATGTGTTATTTATTTAATACTTTATTTTCAAACGCCGAATTTTTTGTGGTTTTTCTTTGCAATTAAAGAATTTGTGTGTATGTAGGTATTGCAATTTACACATTATACATTGTCAGTCGTTATTATGTCATTTAACAAAAATTGTTTTCTCCTTCGGGACTTTGATATCTGATTTTAGAATGTTTTGTTTTTAATTTTTAATACGTTTTACAATTTTTCTTGTACTGTTGCTTAACTAATAGAGGAACATACATATGTACAGCTGTTGATAACTGATTAGAAACAATATTTAATTAGTAGTTTATTATTAAGCACTAGGTCGTTATTTTATTTAAAAAATTTTAAACTTTATTTTTATTTTAAACTTTTATTTTTCAATATTTTGCCAAACCATTGGTTGGCATCTTCAGGATAATCAAATTTAAAATAAAGACCACGTGTGAAAGAGATTTGGAGAATTTTCGAAGTTTACTAAAAAAATTTAATTTACGAAAATCTGAAATAGCATTAAAATTGCTTATCGATGCGAAAATCAATGCGAGGCGCAAATGAAATGCGATGCGAAAAAAAATTGGTATTCTGCTAGACTTTCGCAATTTATTTCAAATCGTGGCAACGCTGCCCAAATAATTGTCAAATTAAAAATAAATAAATTGTTTATGTTTTTCTGTGAAAATTTTTTATAAAATTTATTTAGGAAATTTTGTAAGAAAAAAGAAAATAATAAAAATGGATTTTGTGGCACTGTGGTTCGACGACGAAGAAGGATACAGAGAAGATTGCTTAGAAGTAAATCCGATATTCTAAGCTTGAATAAAAACAGATACATAATTTATTTTGATGCTTGCGAAAAATAAACGTTTACTTATGCAGAATATTTTTTTTTTAGCTCTATAAAAAATTTTACATTAAATAAAGAAGCGTTTGTATATGTTTTAAATAATATTAGCGCGGAATGCAATACTACACGAAATCAAGTGCAATTCCGCCATTTTGTGTTTTCAAATCGCCTCATGCCAATTGGCTGTGCTTATTCATAAATTCTATTATTATTTTAAATTGACGCGGTTTGGTGCTCTTATTGCTTGCTTCCCTGAATTAAATAATAAATATATGATGAATAAATAAATAAAATATTATCTTTCACTTACATGTTTGTACTTTGCGAATGCTATTTTGTTGTCGAATAAATTTTGCGAATTTGACATGTGTTTGACATTTGTTTTCGCAATTTAGAATACCGACTTGCCAGCTTTTCGCATTTGAAATGCGATTAAAAAAGAACTTTGCGAATATCGCAGTACAAAATAACAATTGTTCGCATTGATTTTTGTATCGCAATTCAGAATAAACCTTCTGTTTTTGATTTATGGTCACTTGTAGTTGAAGAAATTTTTAAGGGAAATTTCAGTAATTATTTGGTGCTCGCTATGTATCTTGTGTACTTAAGAATCCTAGCCCATTATTCCGTGCTCACAATCCGTAAGTGTTCTGGGGTCATTGATCAATACGTTTTAATAAAGTGATTACCTGCATTATAGACAGTATCTGCTGGTAATGGAAAACAAATCATGGCAATGAAAAGAAACGAAAATAAAACGTTTCTAATTAGTTATGAATAGCTGTATCGACACATGTAATAAATGTACTTGCATACATAAGTATTTATTTCATTTCTTTAATAAAATAATTTTTATGACACGAACTCTTTATTTATCGATTTTTATTTATTTCATCTTTTCTCATTTTTTTGCTTTTCTATTTCTATTCTTTTTAGCTGATAAGATTGATTCAATTAGGTGGCTAAAGCATAATAAATGCGTGTGCCATAAATACATAAATACATACATACATACATATGAATAGTTAGTAAAAAAATACATACATAATTAGTATTCAGTCATGTCTTTTTGTTATTTTTAGATTTTGTACAGAGGGTGTGAGGGTGCAAGTGTTAACTTAATTTCTAAAAAAATTTAAAAAAAATATATGGTCAATCCTGGTTCTATAATTCAATTTAAAAAAAAATCCTTTTGAATTTAGAAATAGTATGCAAACAGTTTATTTTTTTGGAGAGATAAATGTGTTTACTTTGTCAATTTTGTTGTCCGGATATTTTTTTCTGGTTTCAAAGTTTCAGTTGAAAACAGAATTAAGCCAATAGAATTGCCAGCTTAAAAAATCGTAAAATTTTTAGGTGATGTGTAGCGAGTTTGAGCTTTTATTTTAGCACATGTACTTGAACCGGAGTAATGTCCAAAGAACCTTAAATCTTTTTAAAAGAAGTGAAAGTGAAAAACGTTATAACAAGAAATCATTAACTTATTTCCATATTCAATTTTATTTATTTTTGTATTATTATCCAATTTGATTATCATAATGTTATTTTTGGTTTCCTGTTGTTTTAGGACTCATGTTCTAGAGCAGGAGATGCGTAATCCATTTAGCATTTGCAATGTAGACTGTCTGCTAGACACAGTGACTGCATTGGTTTCCGACTGTGATCATGAATCATTGAAACGCCTTAAAAATATAGAGCAATATGCAGCAAAATGTAAGTAAACAAAAGCATTTACATTTATATCGGAAGTTTTGTTGTGTCTCTTATCATTTTAACATATTTTTTTTTGTTTTTGTTTTTGCATTTAAGTAGAATAAAATAAACTGAAATCTTTATTTAAGTAAAATGTTAAAATTCAGGGTTTGAAAAGCAACCAAAAATCTAATCAAATCGAAATTATTTTTTACAAAAACTCATTTAACAATATATTTTTTTTTAATAAAGATAAATTTTTTATATAAACCCTGGTGCTTAACTAATTGGTTAAAAAAATAAAATTGGATTTTTTCTTCAGATAAACCACTCGCACAACAAATCGGCCAGCTGCGCATGAATGTTGAAGACTTTGATTTTATTAAAATTATCGGAGCTGGGGCTTTTGGTGAAGTACAATTGGTCCGACATAAATCTTCCCGTCAGGTGTATGCCATGAAAAAACTTTCCAAATTTGAAATGATGAAACGACCAGATTCGGCATTTTTTTGGGAAGAACGTCATATAATGGCACATGCAAATTCCGAATGGATTGTTCAATTACATTTCGCCTTTCAGGATAACAAGTACCTGTATATGGTTATGGATTATATGCCAGGTGGAGATATAGTTTCACTGATGTCCATGTACGAAATACCCGAGAAATGGGCTATATTCTATACAATGGAAGTAGTTCTGGCCTTGGACACTATACACAACATGGGATTTGTGCATCGCGATGTTAAGCCCGATAATATGTTACTGGATCGTTATGGCCATTTAAAGTTAGCTGACTTTGGCACTTGCATGCGCATGGGCGCTAACGGTTTAGTCGTTTCAAGCAATGCTGTTGGTACACCTGATTATATAAGTCCAGAAGTATTACAATCCCAAGGGGTGGACAATGAATACGGTCGCGAGTGTGATTGGTGGTCTGTCGGGATATTTCTATACGAAATGCTTGTGGGTGATACTCCCTTCTATGCAGATTCATTGGTAGGCACATATGGCAAAATTATGGATCATAAAAACTCGTTAAGCTTTCCGGCTGAAGTAGAAATAAGTGAAAATGCTAAAAGCCTTATACGTGCTTTCCTAACAGATCGAACACAAAGATTAGGCCGTCGTGGCATAGATGAAATCAAGGAACATCCTTTCTTTCAAAATGACACATGGAGTTTCGATAATATTAGAGAAAGCGTGCCTCCTGTTGTACCAGAATTGTCTTCCGATGATGATACAAGAAATTTTGAAGATATTGAGAGAGACGAAACTCCAGAGGAAGTATTTCCTATACCCAAAAATTTTGACGGTAATCATTTACCATTTATAGGTTTTACTTATACAGGTGACTACCAGCTGTTGTCGAATAATGATACAGTTGATGCTGAGGCTAAAGAAAACAATACTAACACCACCAATCACAATCATAGACACAGACCTTCCAATTCAAATGAAATTAAACGATTGGAAGCTTTACTCGAAAGAGAACGTAACCATGCTGAAACATTGGAAAAACAAGACAGAGCTTTAAGGCAACAATTAGAAATAATAACTAATCGTGAAGCCGAGTTGCAAGTCATGTCTTCCGAATATGAAAAAGATTTAGCCATAACGCAACACAACTACAAAATAGCTTTGCAAAAATTCGAACAAGAAATCGAATTGCGCAAAAAAACTGAAATTCTTTTAGCCGAAACTCAGAAAAATCTCGACAATGAACAAAAAATTAGAACCCGTGAAATGAACAATAACCAACATCATAATGAAAAAATCGTTACACTTGAAAAGCAATTGAAAGAAATGGAAGAAAACTTTAAAAACGAAACTGAAAATTCGCAAAAATTAAAAAAGCAAACAGCAGAATGGGGCTTAGCCAAGCAAGAACTAGAAGCGAAGATTGCTCAAAATCAAGTAATGCTAACGAGTTTGCAAAATCAAAAAGAAATATTGCAACAAGAAGTAGCTGAATTGCAAGCACAATTGGCTCAAGAGAAAAACTCCCGATCTCAATTAAAAGAACTTCAGAAAGAAACTGAAAATAAATTGCAGACCATATCTAATGATCTAGAAAGAGCCATAACAAGAGAACAACAAGCTTACGACGACAACAGGGTATTAACGGAGAAAATTTCAGATTTGGAAAAAGCAAATGCTGGTTTAGATTTCGAACTAAAAGCTGCTCAGGGGCGGTATCAGCAAGAAGTAAAGGCCCATCAGGAAACTGAAAAGTCACGTATGTTAAGTCGAGAAGAAGCAAATTTACAAGAAGTTAAAGCTTTACAAACTAAACTTAATGAGGAAAAATCGGCACGCATTAAATCGGATCAAAATTCTCAGGAAAAGGAAAGGCAATTGAGTATGCTCTCTGTAGATTATAGACAAATACAGCAACGTTTGCAAAAGTTGGAAGGTGAATGCCGACAAGAGGCTGAAAAAGTGACAGTATTGCAATCTCAGTTAGATCAAGAGCATACGAAAAAGAATTCTCTCCTTTCGGATCTAAGTCTGAAAAGTTCAGAAGTTGCTCACTTGAAATCGAGGGAAAATCAACTGCAAAAAGAATTGGCCACTTTGAGAGATAATAAACGAAAGCATGAGGAAGATATGTCCCAAATAAAACTTGCTCTTAATAAAGAGATTCTTCAAAAGAAAGAACTACAAGATCAGCTTGATGCAGAACAAATTTTCTCACGCATTTACAAGGCACAAGCCAACGAGCACCGAGAAGAAATAGAGGAGAAATGTCGCGAAATACAGGACCTCAAAGAAGAGCGCATTTCACTGACACATCAGGTTCAAGTTGCTGTTGCCCGTGCTGATTCAGAAGCTTTAGCTCGTTCCATAGCCGAAGAAACAGTGGCAGATTTAGAAAAGGAAAAAACTATTAAAGAGTTGGAACTTAAAGACTTTATGACCAAGCATCGCAATGAAATATCCTCCAAAGATGCTATTTTGGCAGCAGCCAAAGATACTGAAGGAGATTTAATCAAAAAAATTAATCAAAAGAATTCCGAATATGATGATTTAATCCAACAAAATAAGAAATTGCAAGATGACATAGCACAACTGAAGTTAGCAAAAGAAGAGGAAATTATAAAACTGAAGGAGAAATGGAAGAATGAAATGCTATTGAAACAAGTGGCTGTCAATAAATTGGCCGAAGTGATGAACAGAAGGGATACAGATTTTCAAAGTAAGTGTGACAGAATTCCGAATTGGAAAATTTTATTGTTTTTTAATTTATTGATTATTAATTTATTGATTATTAATTTTTTGTTTGTTTTTAGAACAAAAAGGCAAAACACGTTCATCCGCCGAATTGCGTAAAAAGGAAAAAGAGATGCGTCGTTTACAACAAGAAATGCAACAAGAACGTGAGAAATACAATCAGTTGATACTTAAACACCAAGATCTACAAAGTCAAGTTATTGAAGACAGTCACGTGAGTTTCAAAATAAGATAAACATTTTAAAAAAGAACTTATAATTTTTCTTTTTATTATACTTTGGAACAGATTAAACAAAAATTGCAAATGGAAATTGATTGTAAAGCAACAGAAATTGAACAATTGCAGTCTAAGCTTAATGAAACTGCATCACTTTCATCGGCCGATAACGATCCCGAAGACAATCAAGTGCGTATAAATTTCATTTCGTCAAAATTTTGTTTACTGTTTGTTTTGTTTCATACATAAATCATCTAATATTGTTTCTAACATTTTTTCTTCTATTTCTATATTTCTATAATGACTTTTGGTCCATAATCTTCATGCTCATCTAAATCAATCGAAACAAACTTTTAATTCTTCATAAACAATCATGTCATTAAAAATTAAAATGACATTAAAAATTAAAAATTAAAACGAACGACAATAATCACAATCACAACTTTTACTCTACAACTTTTGCTAATGTGTAATTTTATTGTATATGCGTGTGTGTGTGTGTGTGCGAGTGTGTGTTTGTTTGTTTGTTTGTTTGTTTTAATGTGTGTGTATACAAAAATGTTTAGAATTCATCATTACTTTCACTTACACAGGATTCGGTATTTGAGGGCTGGTTAAGTGTACCCAATAAACAAAATATCAGACGTCATGGTTGGAAACGTCAATTTGTAGTGGTTTCATCTCGGAAAATTATATTCTACAATTCAGAAATTGACAAACAAAATACCATTGATCCTGTTCTTATATTAGATTTGAGGTAAATCATCTTAGAATTAAAATTATATACTTTTTTAATCAAGCTCTTACTCAATTGGAATTTAATATTGATTTTATCGAAAAACACAAAATAAAAAACAGCAAAGTGTTTCATGTACGATCAGTAACTCAGGGCGATGTTATCAGAGCTGATGCGAGAGAAATTCCGCGAATTTTCCAATTATTATACGCCGGTGAAGGTGAAGCTCGACGTCCTGACGAACAGCAACAGTTGGATATAAGCGTGCTTAGAGGTGGTACAGCCGAAGAACGACCGGGATCTATTATACATAAAGGTTTCAATTTCACTTATTTCTAAAAGTTTACAATAAACTATTTATTTAATTAATTTATAATTTTTATCATGAAGGTCACGAATTTGTACATATTACATACCATATGCCAACTGCTTGTGAAGTGTGCCCAAAACCCTTGTGGCATATGTTCAAACCACCAGCAGCTTATGAGTGCAAAAGGTATAATTTGAGTTTTAATTTCCATTTTTTTTGTTTGTTTGTTTCGTTATCAAAAATATATTTTTGTTTTATAAATAAATAGATGCCGCAACAAAATCCACAAGGAACATGTTGATAACAATGATCCTCTAGCACCTTGTAAATTGCATCACGACCCTCATAGTGCGAGAGAAATGCTTTTGTTAGCTTCAAATACTGATGAACAGAATTTATGGGTATCACGTCTCTCTAAACGTATCCAAAAATGTGGATATAAAGCAAACTCCTCATCAAATAATAATAGCAATAATACTGATGGTAGTAAAATATCACCAAGGTGAGATATCGAAATTGAAATTAGTGACTACTGTTAAACATTACTTTTTTTTTGTTTTAAATTTGACTAGAAGCATATTTATTTAAAAATACTACTAAAGATTAAGTAACGTTTTGCCTTTTTCCTAACATATTTTATTGCAAAACGATAACTTTAAATTTGTTTAAAAAACATCCCTTTTTTCGTTAATAGAACATTAGGAAATAGTTTTCAGTCAGAAACAATGGCAACTGATAACTTTTAGTAAATTTTTCATCCATAAATTAATTAAATAACAATACATTGGCAGCCAAACTAACCTGTCCTTTTTAAATATAGGATAGATTGATAGTAGGAAATTGTTAAAAAGACCACAATTAAAAGTGATCAAATTAAAAGTATGTTTTTTAAAACTAAATAAAATTAAACTTAAAACTCTTTTGACACTTAATGAATTCATTAAAAATGTACTCTACGGATTATTTATGCGATATGCGTTTTCATTTATTTGTTTGTTTGCCCGCCAAGACTTTAGTGGTGGTTTTTGGTCGAGTTTAATTTGTTTTTAAATATTTTGCATAGCGCCAAATCGCAGTCCCGAAGCGGCCAATTGAAAACACAAAGATTGTTTGATGTGTGACATAGTGCGTCATCCTGATGAAACTAAAGATTTATGCGAGTACAAATCTTCCATTTCAGGCCTTAAAAAATTTTTGTAAAATGGTAAAACTAAAATAGGTTAATAATAGCACTATTCCAGAACCCACAAAATGCGCTTGGACAAAAAAGATGATTTCAGATGACGTGGTGGATCTTGTAAGCAAAAAATCTGTAATCTTAAGGCAAAATTCTTATCATGCTCGTGCATGAGATGCCGACTTTTTGCGATTGATGGAAATTTAAAATTATTTTATTGAGTTGCATATCATCAATCACAGGAGCGACTTTCTGGTACACAATTATCCACCGTGCAAGTCCAAAATAAATAAATAACAAAATACTCTTATTTGGTTCACCCTTCATTTATATTAACATATTCTATAATGTAGCAATCTGCTGATCTAAAAAAGTATATTTAAAGTAAGATTTTTTAAATATTTTCAAAATTTTTAAGCCCCTGCCAACAAAGAGATTCTTAACAAATAATTTCTTATTATTATACATCTCTCTCATGTTTTGCATTCCAAACATTAATATTATTTTAAAGTATAATTATTTCTTGACCATTCTGACTTCTAGTGATTTTAGTTAATGGACTAAAAAATAAATTATTTTACTATATTATGATGCTTAGCAGGTCGCGTTAAACTAATATTAGTATTTTTATCTCATTCTATTTTGTCTTTCTTTAACTAATAAATTATTTTCTTTTTTTTTTACTTCATGCTTTATTTTTGTTCAATGAATTTAAAATTGCAAAAAAAAACATTTTACTACTAAACATTTTTAAAACAAAAACTTGATTTTGGTAATTTAATCTCTTATTTAAAATAATAACAAAATATTTTTTTCTCCTGCATCTTTTTCTGTGTGTATTTGTGTGTGTCTTTCAAACTAAAAATAAATGCTCGTAACCCACATCATACTACATCCAACCAACTCATTGCTGATCCTTAAATCAAAACATAATTATTATTAATAAAATGAAAAAAATAAATAAATAAACAACAACATAAATAGCCAATCAACACGTTCCAATTACAAGCCATATGCAGTTAATGTACAAAGATCAGCTACGCTGCCAGCAAATTCATCATTGAAACAGTGATTTATAATGTTCTTTCTTATATAAATTTTTTAATTTTTATTTTATTTTTTCTTTAAATTTAGCAATAGCTTAACTATTCTTTTTTTTAATTAATTTTTATTTTTTTGCTGTTTATATTTATGTTAAACTATAACAGAGTTGTTTTTCATTTTAAGTTGCTTTTTCGTTTTAAATTAACTAATTTCGCTTTTACCATTTCCCTCCCTCACGTAAAATTTAAATTGCAATTTTATTATCTATTTCATTCTTTTTATTTTGTGTTAATTTAATAAAAATTTCTTTTTTTGTAATTGCCTTATAGCTAAAGTTATAAAGAAAAAATACTAAAAAAAAACAAAACGTAAAACTTTTAAAAAAATATCAATATTTTTATAACATATTAAAACTGGAAACGAACATTCATATCTAATATATATAATTACTAAATTTATAAACTAGCTTTTATTTTTATATTTAAAAAAAGAAGAAAACTAATTCAGGCACTAAAGTGTAACTTAAAAAAATAACAGTTATTTTTAATTTTAACAAATGTACTCTTAAGCAATTGCCAAATCTCTTTAAAGAGAGCATACACAAGAAGTAAATAAAAAAAATACAAACAAATATTAAAACAAAAAGTAATAAATTAAAAAAAAACGCAAAATTAGCCTGTAAAATTCTACATATCCTTTTTTTATTTTTGTTATCAACAAACCCCTCATGTTCTGGCTAATATTTTGTGTTAAAAAATCTAAATCGTGGTAATGAAAATTTAAAAGCGAAACGATTGCACAAATAAATAAATAATTTCATGTGACATCATTTTTAATTTGGTAGTAAATAAATAAACTAAACTGCAAAACAATTTTTATAACTTTATTTGAATAATAATAACTTTGCTTTTATCTTTTTCTTAAAAAATTGGTCGCAAATATTGTGAACAATTTATATAAATGGCAAGCTAGTTTGCTTTCATTTTCAAGATGCCAACACGGTATTTCTTAGACAATAACTGTGATCAGCTGTTAAACGATGACGTCAAGTTGCTTGCTATGCGACTTGAAAGAAAATATTGAAATCTGGTTGATTACATTTAAACTTGAAAGACAAATCGAACTCAAGTAATTAAAATTCTGTATTCCAGTTCTCGTTTCAGTTTTTGCCGCTGTGACTTTATAATTATTTTTTTTATTTGTCAAAATTTTTTTTGGATTTCAAAACTAGTAAACACTAACTTCATGGAGTCAGTTATTACCGTATTTTTATATAACGATTTTAGATCCATTTGTTTTGTACAGAGACCCATATGTTAAGTTTATATTTTAAAATGCTGTTGATGCAGTCGCCAATCGGACACATGAAATTGCTAAGAATTATAATTTTTAGCACATGTATTTATATGCGATAAATTTTTACAATTTGTGTGAGAGAAATTTCGAATTTCTTGAAAATACTAAAGAAAGAAAAAACGGATTCGAAAATTTATTGCTATAGAAATTATGAGCTTAGCACATAATTAGCTTACTAAAAGCTTTCCAAGTTGATAACATAAAAAACGTACATCTCGTTTTTGTGCTGTAAGCGAAAAGTTATTCGTTAATTGAAATACAGAAACGAAACTTCTATTTTGTTTACTTTGTTACATATTGTAAACAGAGCTTTAGACAACAAATACATTTTATATTTATTCTACTATCTAAATATATCAATTATGTTTTATTTGTTTTTCAAAAAGCAAAAACAAAATAAATGAATTAACAAAAGGCAATTTTGCAACAAATAATTCCATACTTTAAAGTGTCCGAAAGTTATTAATGAATCATTTAATCAACTAAAATATAAGTATTATTAAAAATATTAAATATAATTTTAAAAAAATGAGAAAAAAATCTATATATATTTTTTTTGTTTCGTTAATTTTATTTTGTATTATTTTAGTTTTATTATTTTATTATAATTTTGTACATTTTATTTTAAAATTTAATTTTTCCTAACTTATTATTTTAGTGCTTTTAGTTTTTCAAACAAGAAAAAAATAGTATATAGTTGAAAAACAAAAAAAAAAAAAAAAAATAAAATATAAAAAAATTTATTTCGATATTCGATCTGTGTACTTTAATTAGTATTTGATTTGATTTAATTTTACTTTTATTATTTAATGTAATAATTTTAACTTTATTACCTTGATTTAAAATTTATGTAATATTAATAATAAATATTATATAAAATCAAAGAAGAAAAAAAGAAAACAAATAAAAATATAATTATTTTGTAAAAACCAAACATACATTAAAAATATTAATATTTTCATTTATGCTTTTGTTTTATTTAAATGGCTGGTTTTTATTTTCATTTATTCATTTTTTTGCAGCTTGTTTTTTGTTCTTCCTTTTTTTTTTTTTGTTTTCCTTAAGCACATTATGACCATTTGGTATGAGTTTATTTTAATTGAGTTCATTTTTAATAAACATTTTTAATTTTACAGTCGTTTAAATATTCTTCGACATCAATTATCTGTACAAAAATCTTAGCAAACCTCCTTTAACTCCAACGGCACTGTCGTTTACTACTCAACTTTCAACACGTATAAGTAATCGTTTGCTCAACAGTTTTATACGTCGTTTTCGTAGTAAAAGAAACAATGAATGATTTTATTTAACAAAGTAAAATACAATAAATAAACTACAAAATACACTGCAATTAGTTTACGAATTTATTTAGATTTTTAAGCCATTATGTGTATTGTTTTTAGTTAATATATGTATAATTTACATATCTATTTTTATTATTTAATACATAAGTTACATTCCTATTTGTTAGTAAAATATTGTTGTATTATTATTATTATCATTATAAATAATTGTTTGACTTTAAGTTTGTTTTAAAGCATTTATAGTTTAAATAATATTTGTTAATGCATAATTCTTGTAACTTAAGTTTCTATATATATTTTTTTTTTCGTGTATTAATAAAAATGGTAAATGATAAATTTTGTAAGACTTGTAAAAAAATATTGTGCCTTGTTAAAACAGAAAGTTTTTAAGATTTTTTGTACATTGCCAGGCAAACTTTTATAGCACTGGACAATTTTTAAGCACACATATCACAAATTCAATAATTTCATTTGTTAAGAGATTTTGTAAAATAATACAAAAACAAAAAACAAAACAAAACAAAAAAAAAACAATAAGAATTTAATAAAAGTTTTAGTTTTTAAAGGGTATTCATTTAATTGTTTATGTTTGGTTTAAGCAGTTGTATTTTATCATGTGCTGCTTGTTTAGGCTTTAGGTTTTATTTTAAATGACGGTGTTTTAAATATGTAAAACCTTCAATTTCTATCAAATATCCAGTAAACGTAACGATAAAGGCCGTGTCAGATAAAACTTTGTTGCTTTGCGTGACATTTGAAACTTTAAAGCAAAAGCGTAAATCAAGTGGTGTATGTCACAATAAACTTTGACAACACTCATGAATTTTTTGTTTACATAAAAAAGCTACATATTTTAAATTCTAGTGCTATTTGTTTTGTTTAAAAAAATACAAGTTAAAAATGTTAATTTTTACGCCCACACACAAATACACAAACACAAATAATAAAAGCCAGGTGTTTGTCAAAGCGGCAAAAAGTTGAATGTTGGTTTACTTTTCGCTTTGCTTTGCGTCAGAAGTGCTTTATGTGGCAACTTTCATACATTTACGTACATTTTAACTCAAATGTCAAAGCGAAACTCTGACGCAACGCAAAGCAAAAGTTTTATCTGACACGGCCTTAAGCGTATGAAATACTTTTTTTTTCGTTTGCTATCAAGCTTAAATTTAAAAACTTTAAAAAATTTATAGAACTTTTTCACTTTAACAATTGAACTCTAAATTCAATTGATGTTTCCTTGAAAGAAACAAATGTTTTTTGTATCGGGTTTTTCAACAAGAAGTTTGTTTTTCAATTGTGGCAACCACCAACAACGTGATAGTTTTGACATTTAGTTTTTTTATGTATTCGTAGAAGGTGCACTGGTAACTGTTACAATGAATTCAATTTCGCACGAAAATCGCATTAGAATAATTGAAAAGTACATTTCGTAAAATTCGTGTAATTTTCGTACAATATTTGAGTCGACAGGCTCGATACACGTACCAACGCGTGTTCGACCGGGTCGTATAACTAAAAACATCGCAGCCGTGAGCCACAGTAATGAAGCAGATCCAAATTTGTCAATTTCTCGACGTTCTCAACAATGGGGGTTATCCAAACCAACCACATGGCGAATTTTGAGTAAGGATTTGACCTTAAAGCCTTACAAGCTTCAACTGGTGCAGGAATTGAAGCCAACCGAGCATTCACGTCGCCGTAGGTTCGCTTAATTCATTCATTAACAACCGGCTGGTTTTTCTGAAAAAATTATTTTTTCAAACGAAGCACATTTTCACTTGTCGGGGTATGCCAACAAGCGAAATTGGCGAATTTGGGCTTCTGAAAATCATAAGGCTATAATTAAGAAGCCTTGGCATGCTCAACGTTTTTTTTCGAAGATAAGGCTAAAAATGCGGTAACAGTCAATGAATCATGCTATCGCGAGATGCTAACAACTCAATATTAACCTATTATCGACGACATGGATGTCATATGTTTTCAACAGAACGGTGCCGCATGCCAATGAAACGATCAATTTATTGCAAACCAAATTTCCCGATCGCATAATTTCACTGGATTATTTTTTTTAGGGCTATGTTAAGGACAGAGTCTATGCGGAGCCAATCGAATCGATCTTAGCCTTAAAACTCAAAATCCGTATTTATGCCAAAAAGTCTTTGATGAAAGATTGGACATCTGTTAGCGTGATCGTGGTGGAAATTTGCCAGATATCAGTTTTTATTCATAATTGCCCAACTTTTCTCTTCGTAATACAATACAAATTTTAATCTCATCTTAATCGAAATTTGTTGTTATATTTTGTTTTAGAACGCAAACTTCTTGTTGAAAACCCCTTTAGCTTCAAATCATACATAAATTGTTAAAATTTTAGCTTTAAATATCGCTGGCTTGCTCAGAAGCCTCATTAAGTTATTTTAATTTAAATTTTATTTGCAAATTTATTTCAAATCCTCATCGTTAAAAAAAAATGTGTTTGATTTCAGGTCATTCTAAACTTAAGAACCAGCTTTCATGTTTACTGAGCACTACTTTATCGAAATTTCTTTCTTATTTAGTTTAGTTTAAACTTTTATTAATTTGTGGCACATTTTTAGGTTTAAGTAACGTGACCGTGACCTCTTATTTACACAACTACATTTTTGATGTTTGACAACATTTTGAAACAATATCTTTTGTCCATTCGTCTGATAAAAAAGTCGTGAATTTATAATGGAATCAAAAATGTGATTGTGTAAACTGGAATTTAAATATTAAAAAAAAAATTACTAAAAAACCACAACAATAAATATAACAATAAGATTGTGACCCAAAACAGGACTAAATGCAACCTTCGTAGAAGTAAAATTATTTTTTAAATTTACAATAAAAAATATTTTATATTTAATCTCATAACAAGAAGTGTTTTATTTTTACAACATTTTCAAACTCATTGATTTCAGGCTCTATAACGAGAATCGCAAAAACGCAAGGCACAAACTTGCATCTATTGCCTGCGGAGGTTTGTGGGTGCAGTTTGAAGATGATACTGAAATGACACTGTTTAGCTCGGATGTTGATGCAGACTCAGAACATGACTATGAACAACAACCTACGAAGAAATCAAAAACATCAGAACCATATCAGAACTTCAACGAGGATGGATATTGACAACAATTAAATATGTTTCAAATTTAATAAATCTCATTTGGGACAGTTTTTTTCGAAGAATATGGAATGAATTTCTGAGATAAATGTAATAAAAGTCAAAGCAATGAATTTCACCAGTTGAAGCCGCTGTTAAGAAAGCGAAGTTACTAAAATCAATCGATAAAAGGTGGTTGCATCATCCTTATTTCAGCTTGAGTTGTTTCGCATCTCTTCCGTTTTTTATTTTATCAACTTGATTTGTTCTGCAAAATGCAATGACAGTGAAATTGATTGTTTATTTTTATTTATTTACTAGCGTGCCCGTGACTGCTTTGCAAGTCATTTTTGCGCCAATAAATTTAATCATTTTAGAAAATTAATCAGAAAGAACACAATTTCTTTTTTTTTCGTTTTTAGTTTTTTTTAATAATTCTATCTTTTTCACAATTCAATATTTTTGTGTGCTAATATAATACGTCTTATTCTATTGCAGTGATGGGCGAACTACGGCCAGCGGGCCACATCCGGCCCGCGAGAGATTTCAATCCGGCCCGCCGAGCGTTTTTCAAAAAAAAAAAATTGAACACCTATTAAAAAATTATGGCCAAAAAATAAATTTACATTATGTTTTAAAAAAAATATAAATTGACAATTTTAGCAAAATAATGCAATGTTTTCATATTATATTGTGTACAAACTGCGTAGTTTTCTGGGAAATATTGTACACACAAGAGAACAACAACTTTCTGATGCAATATTCCAAGAAGAAACATAAACATCATAAAACACTAACAATTAATATAGAAAACTGAACGTATAACATAACAACAACTATTATATGTGAGATCTAGAAGATTGTTGAGTATTCGAGACAACATGCGCAACAAAAATAAAAGGGCCAGCGATGGATTAACCAGCAATCAGTAAAAGTGTAAATCTCGTGACGTAAAAAATAAATTGTGAAGTAAAATTATAAAGTTGCCAACGTACAGTTTTATTTGTGTAATCAAAATAAAGTGTATTGTAAATACCCCCATAAATGTCAATCGGATGTCGGAATGTCGAGTATTTTAAGAAGAGTGGACATGGAAGTGCTTCTTTATGGAATATAACCAAAAACCTATTTGTCTTATCTGCCAAGAACCGGTAGCTGTACTAAAAGATTATAATCTCGCTAGGCACTTTAATTCAAAACATCTTCTTGGGTCGATGTACTATAAAATGACAGATGAAGACAAGAAAGTTCATTCAGAGGAATTGAAAAGAAAAATATCTAGTCAGCAAATGTTTTTTAACAATCAAAGAAGTGTCCAGCGATCATCCACGTTAGCTGGTCACATTGTTGCCTATAAAATAGCAAAAAGTAACAAACCGTTTTCTGAAGGAGAATTTATTAAGGATGTGTTAATTAGCATTGGATAAGTATTATGCCCAGAAAAGGTAAAAGATTTCGAATCTATAGGGCTGTCACGTAGAACGGTCACAAAAAGATTTGAAGCGATTTCTTCTAATTTAACCAATCAACTCAATGGACGTTTAAAAAAGTTTAAGTATTTTTCAGTCACTATGAACGAGAGTATTGACAGGAGTGATACAGCCCAACTTCTGATTTTTATCAGAGGAGTCGATGAAAACTTTGTAATAACCGAAGACCTTGCTTGTTTGAGATCTTTGAAAGGAAAGACGACAAGAAAAATAATTTAAGATGAATTTAGAGAGGGGATGGAATCTCTTAATGCCCCAATTTCCAAATTAATTAATTTAACAACTGACGGAGCACCTAACATGGTGGGAAGAATACGGGGTTTTCAGGAGTTTATAAAAGTCAGAATCCTGAAAGCGAAACAATTTTTTTACATTGTATAATCCACCAAGATGTTCTTTGCAAGGCTGCCTGGATATTAACCACGCACTTAATATTATTTTAAAATTAATTAATACCATTCGAGCCCATGGTTTGTTACATCGACAATTTCAAGAGTACTTTATTTCACAAAGATCAGGTGGCTGAGTTGTGGGCATGCTTTCTCGACAGTTTGGAGTCTTCTCGAATAAATTAAAGTTTTTCTAAAAACCAAAACTGAAATTTGGGATGAGTGGGAAATATTGGAGGATAAGAAATGGTGCATCGAGTTTCCTTTTTTCACGGATTTACTCGAGCATTTTAATAAACTGAACAAGAAGGTACAGGGAAGAAATCAATTTATAGATGAAACTTAGGGCAGTTTAAAGTCTTTTAAAACTCAATTGTTTATATTTTTTAAATGTTTGGGAAAAAATGATTTCACTTATTTTCCAAGACTTAATTCTTTGAGGCCTGTGAGTGAAGAGAAGTTAAAAGTCTTTTCACAATCTTTATTAAAACTGTATTCAGAATTTGAGGCCAGATTTGCTGACTTTAAAAAAATCCAACCATGTTTAGATATTTTTTCAATGCCTTTTAATGTTAATCCTGAGAATTATCCATATGATCTACAATTGGAAATTATAGAATTGCAATGCAATAACAATTTAAAACAGCTATTTTTAAATACAGATAAGCTTATTTTCTATAAATCCTTACCAAAAGATGAATTTCCAAAGCTAATTAATCATGCGCAGAAAATTATGGCAGTGTTTGCTGCCTCATATTTATGTGAACAGGCCTTTTCAGTAATGAAATGCAGAAAAAATTCAATAAGAAACCGACTGTCAGACGAGAGTCTATTTTATTTATTAAAAGTCGCATTATGTCAAGTCAGAAACAGATCCGTGCTTCCCATACATCTGGAAGATCTTAAAATCATAGTAAACCGTATCTTATAAAATTTTTATGTTGTTTTAAAATATTACGTAATATAACTAATAATTATATAGCTTAAACCGATCTTTTAATTCAACAGCAACCCCATAATTTTTTAACGAATGACCCTCTATGTTTTTTTTTAATTTAATGGCCCGCCGCAAGATTTTTTTTAATGTATTGGCCCGCCGTCCAAAAAGTTCGCCCATCACTGTTCTACTGCAATGCTTTTACATATACGACATTCTTCGATTGATTTTGGTGCGCGCTATAGCAAAACAAAGCAGTTGGTTTATTAACACGTGAACGTGATACATACAACTGACCTTGCGAAAAACAGGGATCATTGCAAAAGCAACACGTATGGGGAACTGAAGCCATTTCAAATCAAACGGTAAATCTGGAGGAATCATAGGAATGCGTGGTATCAGCACATCCTCGCCCTTATATTTTTCTTTTCAAATTTTAGCTTCAATCATATTTGCATGACTAAACGTGTCCCATTGCAAAGTCATGGCTGGCAAAATAATTTGTACACCAGCTTTCACTTGTAGGCGGTGTGGCGGCAGTTCAAGTAACTCAAGCGAATTTAAAAATGGATAATTTACAACATCGTCTTAATTGGTAACAGAGTCAACCGATTTGTAGGAAAAAATGTCCCCGGGAATGTCATTAAAAATTGTTAAATTGATATTCGAACATCTGCGATTTTCGCAGCTAAGATAACTCTTTCCCCCAACCAATCATGGTTTCTAAATTTTTGTGCAATACCAGGAAATACGTTTGTGAACAATTCTGGTTCTGATCGTGTAAAGTGGTAAAAATTATCTGGAAGCGTAGTAATTTTTGTGGTGGGATAAATGGAATTGCGCCATTCTCAATATATAACAATTGCTTTGAAAAACGTTTCGCTGATGGATTATTTTGGAAATGAACACGCAAATTACACACACACACACAAAATGCTACAGAATATGGAAAACAAAATTCTCTATTTGTTTGCACATCCACTTGCTATGAGCATGAGCATATTTCGGTTTGTATTGCCGTCGCATTCTGTGCAAGCACACACACACACAGTAACGTTCAAACGACAACACACATTTCATTTCATACAAAACATTGAGTCAAGTATTCGATGGAAAGAAATTTTGATTTTTTTGAAAAATTTTTCTTGTTTCAAACACAGACTGTGGACAGTAGTACTGTGAAAATTTGGTGCAAATCCGATGGCGCATATCGTCAAACAATGGCAATCAACGGACACCTATTTTGGGCTTAATTTTTATATATATATAGCTTCTTTATTTTTGTTTTTTTATTTATTTTTTTACAAGCTTTCTATACATCCCGTGAATATATTTGATCACCATTATTGGTATAAAAAAAAGAATAAAAATATTAGTTAAATGTGTGTTCTTCATCACTTTTACATAATGCCCTGAATTTAAGATTCAGATTTTTCCCGCATCCACTTTATTATTCGAATTGAACTGCTGGACGCGTTTCAAAACTTAATAAAATAAAAAATGTATGGGCTTACAAAAAATTAATTAAATTAACAAAATAAACAATTACTTTTATTTTTATTCGACCTTTTTTAACTTAATTAAATATGCACTAATCTTTTTAACGGTCTTTTAAATATTTTAACAATTTTATTTTTTTAAATATTTAAAAGACCGTTTAAAAGATTAGTGCATATTTAATAAAATAAACAATTTAATTTTTTTTGGAATCATTTATTAATTTAATTTAAGTTAATTTGTGCTGAATTCCTTTAATAAATATTTATGATATAAAATATTTTATGACATCATAAAAAAATGTTCGCTGTGTTTTTGTATAGAAATGTTTTTGAGTTGTGTCGTTTGCTGTTAAATGAGAACTCTTATTTAATCAATTTGTCCTATGATATAAGACTCTTGAATTTTCTATATAAAATTTGGGGTAAAATATACTGATGTTCCATATATCTGAGCTGTGTTATTTGGGGCTATTCTGCGTTTCGATTCGAATCGAAATTTTCTCCGTCTGGCAGCTTTGGTATTCTGCGTTTCGATTCCGCTTAGTTTCTTTCGATTGTATGTGTTCTGCATTACGATCGGAGCTCCGTTTTTTTCAGTCGCTCTTTTGTTAACGGAGGGGTCTTCTTTATCTGTGTTTTTTAGTTAAAAAGTTTAAAAATGTTAGTAGAAAAAGAGATAAAATGTTCAGAAACGATAAAAAACACTTAAAATTATTTTTAATTAATTTATTTAATTAAATTAATTGTTTTTTGTTTTAAATTTGTTAATTTTTGTACCCGAATGTGAAGTGTTTTTTATGTGTGACAGGTCAAAAACAACAATACCGCAGCAGTATGAAAAATTGGCAAATTTAATGGCATCTAAAGTAGACATTGCATGTGGATACCACCAGCGATCAAAGGAAGAAGTGACAGTATTCATGAGGAAGTTGCAGAAGTCCTCAATGCACTAGCTTCTCCAACAAAAAATGCTTCTTTTTAATTATGTATTAAATTTTACATTCGTTTATGAAAATGATAACAAACTTGCTTATTTTGCTATTTCAATTCCACATTCCGTAAACATTGTTGTCTTCTTCTTTTTCTTTCGATTCCGTTTTTCTTTAGAATACCAATTTTCGATCGCAACGGAACTGAATGTGGAGACTTGATCGAAACACAGAATAGGGGTAATTATTTGATAGAGAGATATAGTTCTTGGAAAATGCTTTAGTATGTAAGAAATTTTTCTTTTTTGAGTATATTGTTAATTTAAGTCACTCAGCTTAATCACGAATATTCCCTAGGAATTTCTAAACTAAAAAACTATTTTTATTTTATAGTTTTTCAAAGAAAACCAATCAGAGAAGTTATTTGTGATCTTAACGAAAGTGCTAAGCCACAATGTAGAACTGAGATGTATGAATATATGCCAATTCAGTTCGCAAAATTTTTTAAGGAGTAGATTCTGAACATGTTTGATTTAATATTAATCCGTCAGGTTATTTCCGAAACGAAAAACTTTCATATATGAGTTAAAAAAAAACAATGCCATATTTTTTGCAATAACGTAACTTGATAATTTTATTATTAGCGGATGTTTATTTATAGAGTTATAGAACTTTGGGTTGGTAACACTTTTTTTTAACTGGCGGCATTTTTTTTCAGTATGAATAGACCGACGCCTCAACTACGCTCTCAAATTGGACAAATTTGACCTTAGTATGGCTCTCGTTTACGGCATATAATTTTCTCGAGAAATAATTCCTCCAATCACAAATTCCGCGGGAACAAAAAACATTAAAAAGTGGCATCATTGAGTTTTATAACCAACTGTTTTGTTTATTTACATTTATTTTTCCTTTTTTTCGTTTGTGATTTAAGAATTTTTATTTTTTTACAAACGTTCGTGTCGGAGAATTTTATTTATTTACAATTTTTTTTAGTAGTTAATTATAAAGCACAAAAGGCAATTTAATAAAAAAATTTTTAAAAAACTTATATTTTTTTTATTATTATTTTTTTTTTTTTTGATATTTCGCCACACCGTTGGACAACCAACCAAAATAAAGTTTGTTAACAAATTTTTTATTAAATTGACCTAGTGCTTTATAATTAACTACTAAAAAATATTAAAAAGTTCAAAAAACTATAACTATTATGGAAAATTTAAAAATTAAAATATAAAAAAAATGCTTTTTTTCCAAAATTTTCGGAGTGCCTCTTTGTTGCCTTTAAAAAACCCGCACGCTACATCTGCGTTGGCTTCCATTTTGGTAAGCAAATGCTGCATTTGTTATTTATTTGTGTTATTTTACCTAAAAACAAAAATTATAAAATTATTACTTACATTTTTTGTGCAAACTCCCTTCTATATAGGAGGTGGAAAAAAACTTGAAAAATACCCAGCTGTAAAAGTATACATTACATAAGCGATTACATAAGCTATACTAAGTGGTAGTCAGTGATGATGCGTTCGCTTATTTCACCACTTATATTTAACATACAAGTGTCATAGGATGTTTAATCGGTGCGCTCTCGCTTACAAAGTAAGCGACGACGTCATCAATTGCCACTACAATTCAGTTTACATCGTAAGTGGATTAGTAAGCAACGTTGATTACAAATTTACTTGCGCATGTAAGGTAGGTGTAGTTGCCTATGACAACTTCGATTACAGCTGCATTACATAGTAAATAGATGCTTCGCTTACGAAGTCATATGTGCGTAATCGGTTATTGTCTAAGTACTTCGCTTCATTTACAGCTGGGTAGCAATGTTTTCCCCCTTTTTTTTCATTTATGATACCTATTTTTTTCCCCCGCCGAATTTTTTTCTCTTCCCACAGTTGAAAAAAAGGGGAAATTTTTATTCATAATAGGAGAAAAGGGAAAAGACAGAAAACTCATGCGGATTTTTATTCATAATTGGGCTGACTATTTTTATAAAGATTTTTTGGATAATAAATGAACTGCATTATATACAAAATTTGGGGTAAAGCTATACGAGCAGTAGTAGTAAAATAGTAAAATTTTTTGCTATTATCAATATTATAAAATATTTATTAAAAGAATCCAGCACAACCTGGGATGAAATTAATAAAATAGTTAAAATTTAATAGAAGGAGAAGAAACGTATGTGCCACAAAATGCTATTGCTAGGGCCATCCGAATTCTTAGATAGAGGGAAATTAAAAACAGTTGCAGTTTAAAAGGGACATATAAAACAAAATTCTGTAGCGTTTTACAAATTATCTTTAAACATAAAACTGAAAAAAAACGTGACACTTACAATGCACTAACTAAAAATTAAATTACAAAATGTAGGCATCATGCTACTGTGACTGTTGGGGATGCTCAAATTAAAATAAAAAAACTTATTAATGGTAAAAAAGTCATGGTAGGAAACAATGTCAAAAAGGAAATTATATAAAAAAAACTTTCTTCTTAAAGAAGTTTAACGTTAAATAATTACAAAACATGAAATAACTTCGAAATAAAAGACGTTACTTGTTAAAGACACAAAATAAAAAAATAACAAAAATAGAAATCATAACGTAACAAGTACACACTTGAAATAAATTAACGGAAAGTGAAGTAAAATTTGGTAATTGTTTGTTAAATTGGAGCAAAATTTTCATAAATATTCAAAAGAGCACAAACAACTACGAAACCGATAGATAAGTTAAACTTGTAGACTGCCGCCCAGACGGACAAAAAAAAAACAAAAGGTAAAACTATCAAACATGTATGAGATTGTTTTATTGATATTGGATACGGCTGGTTAAATAATGATGGTACTAACGTTTCTTACAGACATACATACATACTTACATATGTATGCACACATTTTCATAAATTAAATTGAATTGAACATGTGGCATCGATGGCTAGTTGGTAGTCATTATGATTTAATTTGCAAGTTATTTTGTAGTCAGTTACTGAAATCATTATTGAAATTGAATTTTAATTAAATTAGTTTACTTTACTTTTGACGTCGTGTATTTGAAATTAAAAATAAATTTTTTTATTTTTTTGTTTTTGTTACAACGAAAAATGTTGTTGAATCGAATATATAAAACAAGTTCAAATTTTGGGCAAGTTTTTTTAAATTTACTCTGGTATTTTTCTTGCTAAATTTAATTTCAAGTTCTATAGAAATAAAACCGCTTAAATGAAAATATCAATTTTTTAGCAAACAAACCAATAAATTTTTGTTACCAACATTTCACATTTACGCACATGATTAGTACATATTTACATACATGCATACATATGCCATATACTAGCCCTGGCGCCAGAAGCAATAATTTTATTTTTATTCAATTTCAGCTCAGCCAGTAATTAAGAAACTCACTATGCGTTTTGCTGTAAATACAATCTGGTTAAACGAGTTGAGAGTTAATTTAGAAATATTGCAATTTTTAGTTCTTTATCCCTGCAGGGTCATGCAAAAAGAGTTGTTTTTAGAGATCTTAGGACCCGATGTCATATAGCAATTTGTTAATGCATCATTCGCATTGATCGACCCATCATATGAGGGCTTCACAGCCAAGAATGATTAAAAAATCATTCTGTTGGACCAACTTAAAAAATATTTATAAATTTATTGTGGGAATTAAAAATCTTGTTCGCTGAGAATAAAAAATCTTGTTAATTTTATAAACTTTAGCTAGTGAGGCCTAACATATTCCGTGTCAATAGAAACTTTTTATTACACTTTTACCCAACTTTTCGTCAATTTCTTGTTGAGTTTCTCAAGGGTTTCGTCTATTTAAAAATTAAAATCTTACATTATTACAATTAAATACACCACAATATTTTATCTACAATATAATATTGATTACATTCCTAACTTAACATTTAGGCAAATTACAAAAACCAATTTGAACTTGAGTAGAAAACAAACACAATTTAAATTAAATAGAACGTTTAAATTTTTGTTATTGCAACACTGTAGTTGGTGTTTATATTATCCGTGTCTTCTTTTAGGTTCATGGTGTTGTCAATGTTTTGTTGAATGCGGAGACTTTCTATCGTGTATCTTACCCTTTGTTTGCATTCTATGTCCAAAATCCTTACTTTTTCAAAGTCAGCTACATGTCCAGTATTAAGTATGTGTTGTGATAATGCTGTTGTCTCTTTCCGTTTTGTAATATCGTTTTTATGTTCCCTTATTCTTGTCTCCAATGCTCGTTTTGTTGTTCCAATGTATGTTAGATCACAGCTGTCGTTATCACAGCCTTTGCACTTTATCTCATATATAACATTGCATTGTTTTTGGTTATCTATTTTATCCTTCATGTTTCTGAAATTCTGCTCAATGTGCTGTTCGGTTTATATGAAAATTGTATTTTGTCAGTTTTTATTATTGCTTTCAGGCTTTTGCTATCAGTCAAACCTGGTATAAATTGTACACCGTAGAAAGTTGTTTGTGGATTGTTCTTATCTTCGTAAGTAATAGGGCATTTCATTTTTCGCACAGTCTTCCACAAGCTGTAGTCAGTCTTTTCAGTGGCATCTAAGTTTTGTAAAAAAATTTTAAGATTCAGCTCTTTTTCTGTTTTAAGTGCTTTTTGCGGTCTCTTTTGGCATTGGTTCAGTTGTGTCTTCAAAAATGCGAAACGAAACTTCTGCCATTGGCGCCTTAGTTATCTCTTTTCCCGTATTAGAGATTGAACATTGCTGGAGACGTTTGTAGAACTTTTTGTACGTAAGCAGGGCTTGGGCGTTGTTACTCTAGCAGCGCTATTAATGTTAATGTATACAAAGCTTTTACTTTATAACTAAAAGTATAAAGCTCTTGCTAAGCGAGAGTTTTTTAGTTGGATGCGGTGATTTTTCCAATGATATCTTCGGGTAAAGATAACACCGAGAATGTTTAACTCATTAACATTTTGTAGTAATCAAAAACCATAATCAAAAACCAACATTTTAAAAATTGAGTTTTGTATTTTATTTCTGAAACTGACCGCTCACTTGCCTTGTAATATTAAAAAGCTACATAATTGGACGAAAATTTTCTGTTGTTGAAGGAGACTTCGTTAGTGTATCCAAACCAATTTCCTCAGGCGTACCACAAGGTAGCATTCTTGGACTAGTTTTATACTTAATATATACCTGCGATATGCCTGTAAGTAAACTGTCCACACTTCTACGTTTGCTGATGATACAGCGTGTCTAAGTTCGCACGAAAACTCCTATTAAGCCTCCATAAATCTTCAGCAACCTATAACTCAGTTGGAGTTGTGGTTAAAATTATGGAGAATTAAAGTGAACGTTCAAAAGTGCATTCATGTGACCTTCACCCTGCGAAGAGATAATTGTTCACCCGTTCGAATCAATAATCACATTGTTCCTCACCACAGTTATGTGAGATATCTTGGTATACATCTTGATCGTCGCCTTACATGGAAACATCATATTGACTCAAAGCTAACACAAATGAAACTTTAGCTAACACAATTACATTGGCTCATTGGCAGGAACTCGAAACTTGGCCTAGATTGTAAACTTCTAATTAACAAGAGTACTTTGAAACCAATATAGTCTTACGGAATCCAACTTTGGGGCACTGCCTCAGCTTCAAATGTGGATAGAATTCAACGTGGACAGAATAAAATTTTACGGTTAATAACTTCCGCTCCATGGTACATCAGAAATTCAAACATACATTGTGATTTAGACATACCGCTGGTGACTACAGAAATCATCAAATACGCAGGCAAATACCTAATGAAGCTTGAAGACCATCCTAATCCCCTTGCTCGCAATATCTTGGATTATAGTGGACATAGCCGATTAAAAAAGGGGGATACCGCAGCTTTAATCCTCAATGCTACAGATGACACATCTTAGAAATATTTGTTTAGTTTTTTTTTTAATGTCATTTTTTTTTACCCAAAAGGTTAGTTCTGACATGGTCGGGACTAATGTAACTTTTTTTTTAGAATTTAAGATTTTAGAACTTATTGTTAGTTCAGTTTCTTGAAGATACAATAAATAATTATTGAAAAAAAAGTATTCTTTTTGATTTTTATAATTTAGAATTTTTACTTTCCTAAAAAAAATCTTATTTTATGATTTTATACCGTTTTAAAAACATTTCTTTTAGAAATATTTCAGAAATTGAATACATTAATATATTAAAATCCTATAAATGGATAAAACAGAGATGCCGAAACCTTGAACTAGAAATTGCCATTGACATATAAAAAAATATCAAATCTAACAAAAATCTTGTTTCTTTTTTTTCTCTTTTTATTTTAATTTTATAAAACACGAACGTTAACGATGTTGGCAAAATAATTCAAAATTTTCAAAAGTAAAACGCGATAAATGCAGGAAAGAGATAAAAACTTTTAAATATTATCGCATCAAATTGATAACCGGTCAACATAAATTTAAAAAAGCAACACCACAATCATTAAATATAAATTAAAGAAAACATTAATATTTTTTCAAAATTATGGTTATTAATTGTGATCAAAATAGCAAAACCGGTTTAGTTTTCAAAAATATTGTATAAAAAGCAATGATAATATAAAGATGTAAAATATTTATTTATTGCCTTTAAACAAAATACTAGTTTAGCAAAAATAAAAAACACGATTAATTGGAAGCAATTTCAAATTCATTAATTTTTGTTGTTACCCTAAATATCAAACTCTATATGAAACAAATATGATACACAGACTGTTCGCTGAATTAGCTATCAGCATTTGATCTTTTAGAATTGGGAAGTGTAATCAAAAAAATACTTAGAAATTCATTATTACGCAATATAACATTATAGTCCATTATTTTATTTTGCCTTTCTTTACCTTAACAAATTAAGAAATTTAAAAAAGAAAATAAATAACTGAGCTTTAGCTTGTTTTCGCAAGAAAATAAAAATATATGAAGTTTTGTCAAAGGGTGCGTCCGTCTTTATCCACTAAAGAAAATTATTTATTCCACTGCAATTCAAGTAAAACTAAAATTTTAACTTTAATATTGTTACAGATGTGTCTTGCTTAAGTTTTAAAATAAAATAATTAAGCAATAAAGTGAACTACTGGGTTTGTTGTTTACGAACTGCGTGGCTTGCTAAGAAAACTTATGGTACAACAACAAAATTTCCAGTTACAAGCTGCGTAGAAATTTTGTACACGCGAACAACAACAATTTGATATGCTGTTTACTAACTGCGTGGCATGCAAGATAAAAACAGATTTCTGTTTATTAACTGCATAGAAATTGTATATGGGCAACAAACATGTATGCTGTTTACCATCGGCGTAGTTTTCTAAGAAACTTTTTCTGCAAAAGACAACAACAAATATCTTATCTTAAAATAAATTCTAGGAAGAAACTTTATCAGTATAAAAACAAAAACAAACAAAACATTGAATAAACACAACATACAACAACAAAATGTGATATAAAGGGGGTAGAAGATTCTTTAATTTTCTAGACTTTTAATGGACAAATATAAAAGGGCATCGTCTAAGTGGATAGTCAGTCAGTGATAAAATTAAATCTGGTAAAGTAAAGACGTGCATCTTAAGTAAATTGTTTTGTAGAGTCAACTTTGTGTAGATAAAGTAAATAAACTTGTTATTAATTTAAAAACTCTCAAAACTGGTGTTATTTATTTTTCCACAAAATGTTTATAAAAGGTATAAACGTAACAATATAATAAATATTAAGTTGCATAGGTAATAAAAAAGTGTTTAAATTAATTTATAAATGAATAATAAATCGCATTTATTAAAACACGTACACGTATATGACTCACCCGCAGACTGGATTTAAAAAAAATTATTGTGCTGATATAGAGCGCTTAGTAAGAAAAAAAAGAACAGTTAGAAGAGAATGGTTACAACACAGATCACCTCAAACTAAAAACAGGCTTAAAGAATGCGCAAAACAACTCAAAGATATGCTAGCAAAAGAAAAACTGCATCTTTTCAAAAATATATGGAGAGTCTTGATGTCACACCAGCCTCTAATTATTCTTTGTGGCGTGCTGCTGAAAATCTTAAAAGACCCGTTGATTTTAAACCACCTCTGCGCACCTTGACTGGAAGTTGGGCAAGAACTGATGCTGAAAAAGGTAGAATATTTGCTGAACATTTAAATAATGTATTTACCGCCAATACAAGTACTGGTGTTCTTGAATTGCCGAACGTAGTTGCCTTACCTCCGCGACCATTAAAGTTGGAATTGCGTGATATACAAAAAGTCATCGGTGAACTTAACGAGAAGAAGGCTCTGGGTATCGACGGTATCAGTAACAGAACGCTGATTGAGTTGCCTGTTATTGCAGTTAGAATTTTGCTATTTATATTCAATTCAATTTTAAGACTTGAATATTATCCACAAAATTGAAAGATTGCCAAAGTCAAAATGATTCCGAAACCAGGAAAAGATCTTACCAGGGCTGAGTCGTATAAGGTAATTAGTTTGTTGTCAACAATGTCAAAGCCTTTCGAAAAGCTCCTCATGAGTAAATTGTCGCCTATCCTAACAAATAGTGGGTGAATTCCGGATCATCAATTTGGTTTTAGAAGTCACCATAGTACCATTGAACAAACGCACAGATTGGTTCAAGTCATCAGAAGGACATTTGAACAAAAGAAGTTTTCTTCTGCTCTTTTCATAGATGTATCTCAGGCTTTTGACAAAGTGTGGCATGAAACTGAAAACATATCTGCCAGTTAACATTCTGAAGCTTTTGGAAAGTTACATTATTGGCCGGAAGTTTACTGTTATAGAAGGAAACTTCATGAGTACACTCGAATCTATTGCTGCAGGTGTGCCACAGGGCAGTACTTATACTTGTGATATGCCTATGAGTAGTATTATTCACACATCTACATTTGCTGATGACACAGCCTGTCTTAGTGTGCACGAAGACCCGCGCGAAGCATCTCAAAATCTTTAAAAGCATATTAGCCAGCTAGAAACATGGTTGAAATTATGGAGAAGGTGTGTTCATATAACGTTCACACAGCGAAGGGATACTTATTCCCTCATTCGAATCAATAACAAAATTGTTCCGGAACATTCGCATGTGAAATACCTTGGAATACATCTTGCTCGACGACTTACGTGGAAGAATCACATTGAAGCAAAGCTGACTCAGATGAAGCTAAAATTGGCTCAGATACATTGGCTCATTGGTAGAAATTCTGCCCTGAGTCTGGATTGCAAACTTTCATTGTACAAGTCTCTTTTGGAACTAATATGGTGCTATGGAATCTAGCTATGGGGCGCTGCATCAGCTTCTAATGTGGAAAAGATCCAACGCAGACAAAATACAATTTTGTGCCTAGTAACATCAGCTCCATGGTACGTTAAAAATTCTAACATCCATCGGGACTTAAACATGCCACTAGTGACTGCTGAAATAGCTAAATACGCAGGAAAATACCTAACAAAACTCGAAACCCATCCTAATCCACTTGCTCGCAATATATTAAACTTTAGTGGTCACATTCGCCTAAAAAAGAGAGACACTAAGGACCTAGTTGTCAATGCTACAGATGAAGCGTCTTGAGCATCATGTCTGACATTGGTCGGGCTTAAAGATTATTTCTAGATTTAAGATTTGACAACTTATTGTTATTTCATATTTGAAGATTCACTGAATAACAAAAGAAGGGAAAAAAATTTATTTTGATATAATTGTTTTTAGTAAATTCCCCCGTAACATTTATAACATTTTAATTTTTATCCCAACTAACTTGACACTTGAAAAAAAATAATGAAAATATATTTTTACGAATGGCAAAAAGAAGCAAATTAGTTTTCTCAGAATTCCATTTGTTTACTGATATGAAGGGGTTTACAAATTTTGTTATAAAAACGAATAATTTATGTTTATTTTTTTTTTTTGTTTTTAATAAAAAATCGTATTTTCGCTAATTTGATTTTATCGTGTATAAAATATTTTCCAAAAAAAAAAGAATTAGTTGCATTCAGCACTAATTTGGTGCCTTTTTTTATGGCAATGGAATATTAATTTATTTAAAAAGGACGTCCTACTGTGATCATTGCAATGGTGTTGATATCTGTCAAATTTTTTTTTCTGTACATCGAAATATTTATAGTCAATCATTTTGACGTTTGTGTTTTTTATATTTTGTTTTACAAAAATATTATTTTTCTGTTTGTTTTAAATCAAGGTTATAAAACTATATTTTAAAACAGAGTTAATATATTATTACAACTTCATGCGAGTAGCATTAGGAATTCTGAATTGGTTTCTTATTTTATTCTGGTTTGTTTAGTCGAGTCGAATTTAAAGTTTGGCTGGCTCAACGTACACCTACTGATTGCGTAAAGTAAAAGCCAAAGCTTATGAAGAGAAAGATAATTTCATAATATCATTGACCAATGCGCAGGAGAAACCAAGATCCAGCACAGTGTACTTGTTATCGAGCAAAGGAATGAAAGTTAAGCGCTCGTTCGTTCTAATAATCTAAACGTGCCACCATGTTTGGTTCGTAACACATTTAAAGTTTAACGCCCACGCAATTTAATCAAAATTACTCATCAATAACGACATTTTATAGATAAAACAGTTGGTTTTCTATTTTAGAAGCAGATTTTATTTAAACTAGTGGACGCGCCCAAAAAAAAAAAAAAATCAAATAATAACTTTAAAAACAAAAACAATAACAAATATGCAATACAGAATGTGGCGCCTAAAAAAAAATTAAACAAAAATTAATAAATTTTTACCCAGATACAAGATAAAAAGTAAGAGAGTAATATAAAATAAATTTTTAAACACATTTTGCAGCAACAACTACAAATGCCACTAATAATTTGAGTAAAATAAATATAATTGTAAGCAAATCGAATACAGAGTGATGTGTATGTATAATAGTTATTTTATTATTATTATTTTAATTTTTCTTGTACAATGAAATCCCCAAGAAACACGTTTGTTGAGTTCACACATGCTGACAAAACAAAAAACAAAAAAAAAAAAAAACAAAGCTTCTTTCTTACAAAGAAATTAAAGACATAAAAATGTTATAACTTCTGAGCTTACGACTGCCGAAAAAGAAGATTTACAAAATGTCAATTGTAATGTGTGGTTATATTTCTTGAAACAAAACAAAATAAAACAAACAAAAAAAAAATAATGATTAAAAATTGCCCAAAAAAAAAATAAAGCGAATAATTTTGTAGACTTGTTGTTGTCTTACAAGAAATTACTATTTTTTTATAAATTTATTTTCGTTAAAACCTGTCTTTTAGGGAATACATTTTTTTTAACTATTGTATGCACAATGGGGTAGAATATAACCATTTCATAAATATGATACCAAATTCCCTTTTCAGTTATTGCTCTGGAGAGTGAGAGAGAGAGAGAGGTATAAGGGAGCTTCATAGGTAAATATTAGTGACTGCAACCAAAACTAATAAATTGGAAGGAATTACTTTTTGGTTGTATTAGATCGGCCTCAATGTTATGAATGATGACATGTTTCTAAAAAAACTTTTCCTTAAAAAAATTTCATCAGTTATAATTTTTCTATAAAAGAATTTCATTAGTTACAATTTTTTTTAAACAAAATTGCATTCGTCATAATTTGTCTATAATCTGTAGAACTTGCAGAAACAACAAACAATTATTTGTAAAAAAAGTAAAGAGGTCATGTACTAAATATATTATTAGCTCTAGAAACTGTTAATCATATTCAGTAGTGCGATTCACTATGCTTTTTAAACCACAATTGTTTCGTTTAAAAATGTTAACCACAAAATTAACCATTTTGCTATTCACTAACACATTTAACGATATCTACTGGTGTTTAAAGTCAGTTGTTTCAGTCAGCTGTTATTTTTAACAACACAAATGGTGGTTTATTAACAGCAGAATTTTTTGTGTGGTTTAATCCGTTTAGAAAAGTGTTTAATTACTGTGAACCTAACAAATTATTTTACATAGAAAACAAAGAACAAAGTTTTTTTCTAAGAAATATTTATTGCCATGTTAATAAAGAAAAGATTTTATAAAAAAAATAATGTAGTAATAATAAACAATTCATGAGATCAAGAATTCAAAAGAACCAATAACAATTAAAATAAAATAACAAAAATTAAAAAATATGTACATGTACTTATGTATGTTACAATGTATGTTATGTATTAATGTATTATGTATTAATGTATTACTTTGCACAAAACTTTTCGAAATTTGTAAACAAATTTTTGTTTTTTTTGTATTCTTCTTTGTTATTTTCTTCTATTTTGATATTTCGCATGGCAGAGTTGCCATGTTATATCAATTTGAATAGAGAGAAATATAAAACTGTTTACCGTGGTTAATAATGAGTTAGTGAATCACATAGTGGTTAGTGCAAACGATAAAATGTGTGGTTAAAGTTAACACCTTTTTAAGTGTTAAAAGTTAGTGAATCGCACTACAGTCCAGTTATTAATATCCGCACGGAATTTTTCCCTTCCGCAATTTCCTGCTCCCGAGAAAAATTCCTCCTATTCTAATCAACCGGGGAATAAATAAATTAGCGAAAAGGAAAACCAGAAACAGCTGTTTTGCTTTTGATATTTTAGTTGGTTAATGTGATTTATTTTGTATGTGATTTAGGTACTCTGTTTTACATAGGTTTTGAATGCAGAAACTGTTTCTTCAGGTGTAGGAAACCGTTGTCCACGTAGTTTCTTCTTGATGTTCGGAAACAAAAAGAAGTCATTAGGTGCCAAGTCAGGGCTGTACGGTGGATGACCCAATAGTTCAATGTTTTGCCCTGTAAAACTCCATTGTTTCAGCCGATCGGTGACAGCTCGCATTGTCACGATGCAGAATGATGCGTCTTTTCTTTGACTTTTCCCGAAGTTTCTCAAAGACTTCTGGCAAACAAATAGTGGTGTACCATGCCGAATTAACCGTTTTACGTCGCTCTAACGGCACAGTCGCCACATGACCGGTAATGCCGAGGAAACAGGCAACCATTTGCTTTGATGTGTTTCTTCCACGAACAACTTTGGTGGGATTTCGCTCGTCTTGAAAGACCCATACGGCGGATTGCTCTTTTGTTTCAGGATCATATGAGTATATCCATGATTCGTCACCTGTGCAGATATTATAAACTGCTTTTGATGCACCTTGAGCGAATTTCTGCAAAACATTTTCTTGCACCAATCAACACGAACATCCTTTTGTGCGTTTGTCAAGTTATGCGGTATCCAACGTGAACAAACCTTTTTCACACAAGAGGAATATCGCAAAAATAAGCATAATTTGGGATCACCTACAAAAAATCGATTTTTATATGAAAATTAAACTAAAAACTTAAAATGGCTGTATCTCCGTAAATAAGATCATGCAAGATCTTATTGATGCTTGTCATACGAATCCCTGCAGATGCCTCAATCTCGCGATATGTTACATGAAGATCATGCTTTATCAGCTCATGCACAGATGCGATGTTTTCTGGCACAACAAACGTTGTTGGACAACCTTCACGAGATTCGTCCTGGAGCGATTATCGGCCACGATTATATTCGTTTTACCAGTTTTTAATGGTGCTGTAAGAAGGTGCTTCATTACCATAAAAGGAATTAAGTTCATCTGTGCGCTGTTATTATGTCAGGCCACGTCGAAAGTTATTCCATTTCCATTCCATGTTCTCCTAAGATCAATTTTTCAACCTGCTATCACTAACACTAACAACAATAAAATAACAAAATGTTTTGGTTGTGGTTATGTTTAGCAATGTGAAGGTTGCACTGGAAATATATGCTGGTGCCTAGCAACATTCAGTGTTACCAGGCCAGAAATATAAATAGCAGCCCTCATATACTTCGAGACCTTTAGATTTATTAAAAGAAATTATTGATGCCTAAAAATTAATTCAGCTATTTTATTGGTCCTTAATTTAATTTAAGCTGATTTTAACTCTCAGCATTAATGATAAACTTTGTGATGTGTGATACATATGTATCTTTGGTGTAAAGTTTGAGTTGAGTTAATTGAAACTCTTTAAGATAACTGAACAAAGCACAAAGCGGTAGCAATGAAAAGTATACATAGTTCGGTTGACCCATTGTGATAGTGTAACATTTTAAAGTTTATATTTTTAGGTATCTGACAGTTATTTTTTGTTGTTGCTAATGCTGATGGTGGTGTTAATGCAGCACTTGTACCAGCACTTCAACTGCTACAAAAAGCAACAAAACAAAAATAACAACAGCAGCATGAATATCACTCACAGTCACAGTCACCACAGTAACAACAATAATAACAATAACAATAACAACATTTAAGTTTTTAAACACGATTATAATACAAACACAGAAAAAAGAAAGAAATAAATTCGAAATATGTTAAAGAAATAAGTAACAAATTGTTTTCTTGAGTCTATAGTCAAACCATCAAGCATTAGTCGTTATTAAGAAGTTGTACCAAGCTAACACGCTTTTAACTTAAGGTCTAAACGTTAATTTCAAATATAGTGGAATTAAAAAATATTCAACTTAACTTAACAATTAGAAAAGAAACAAAAATAATTAATTAGGAAATTTGCAACAAAAAGTTTTTAATATAAAATAAATCATATAAAAAACAACAAACCATTTCAAATAAGGCTGATATTTTAAATAAATTTTCGTTTAATTTAACTGTATACATAATCAAAACAAAAAAAAAAATACACATAAAAATCAAATAAAATGAAATTCTTAAACATGTGAGTTCTACTTTATCTGTTTATTTTTTATTGTAGACTAGAAAATTTATTAAATTGTAAGTTAAACTTTAACAAATTGAGTATAATTTGAAATTAAAATATTGTTTGTTGGAATTTTTAATTTATAAATGTATTTAATGTGTTGTGCTGTGTTATAATGAGCTCGTTGGCGTTAAAAGGACAAGGGTCATTTTCTCACAGTTTTATGAGGTTTCTTTCTTCAATCTTTTGTTATTTAGTTAGTTTAATCGTTATTGTTGTTGTGTTGATGTAATTTTTGTTGTTACATGTTGTGTTGCATACAAGTTTTTTTGTTTTTCTGTCAGGTGATGATGATGATAATGATGATGGTGATGATGATGATATTAAAAAATTAGTTTCAACAATTTTGAAAAGTTTAAATGTCAAATAAAACATGTTTGTGGCTTAAGTCTTTCGTACAATAAAAAAATTTTTGTACCACAAAATAAAAACAAAAAAACTGACCAAACTGATCAATTGTTAATTTGTAAAGACCTACCAAATGAATAATACTACATTATGACGTAAAAGGGTATACAAATGTAAAATTAGTATTCTATTGTGTCTAAAATGAATGCTTTTTTAAAGGCTTTAAAGTACGAATATTAATTATTTCTTTTAATAAAAATTTCATAATCAATTTGCATTTTAAATTTGGTTTGATTTATAAAGCCAAAAAAACCTTGACTGCAGCTTTTTTATGTGTTGATGTGGGCTTGAATACAAATATTAGCTAATATTTGGTTAACTGAATGTCCAGAATGTACTGCAGATTTCGCTTTTGCGTAACTTAATTTTAATTTTTGTTTTTTTTTTTTGGTGAGGGGAGATTTATAGTTTTTGGCATTTAATCATTCAAATAAAAAAATTAAAAATTTTTTTAATTTATACATTTTTGTTAAACATTTTGCTATTTCAAAACTAATTTATTCGAGAGCGAACTTCAAATATTGTTTTTTTTTTTTCAATATTTCTTTAGAAATTATTACTCACCCATTTCGTGCGTACAATGAGTTACTGAAACTTAAATATGCTAATCGTTTGAATACGTTCAAAATTTTGGCAAGTGTTTGAGTATAATTGGTTTTCTAGGGTCTCTTTTAACGACGTTGCTTTAACAAAACAATATCTGATAAAATAAAATAATCAATTAAAAGTTCTATCTAATTTGAAATCACTGCAGAACCGTATTATTGTATTCGCATAAATATATATAATACACCAATCACTTTCTCTTCAAATATCCCTGAAATATACTCATCGTATTATAGATACGGAATTCGCAATTGATAACTTATTGAGCTAAATTTATAAAAAGAGTAAAATAAATATTTTTTAAATTGATAATTTTTATAGTTTTTTAAACGATCTTTTTTATCTTAAATAAATAAATTTTTTTCTTTTTTAAGATCTTTTTTTATATATTTTATATATTTTTTCTTTTCAATATTTCGCTTTCCTTTGGAAAGCTTCTTCAGGAAAAAATTTTTTTATACTTTTGAAAACAAAAAAATTATTAACAATTATTAATATTGCGTTATTAATAAATGCGTTTAAATGCGTAAAAAGAATTTAACGATAATTTAATAACAATATAGAAAAATAGCGCAGAGAAAATGGAATGGCGAAAGAGAATATTTTTAAATTTTAATACTGACTAAATTCGAAACGACATAAAAATTAGAAGTTCTCGATTAATTCTGATTCAAATATGTTCAATTCACACCCTCGGGGGCACATTGATATATTTTGATGGAATCCCACCATCATTGCATGTCTCTTCGGGGGTAAAAGGGAGCCCAGTCACCTTCAAGGCTAGCAGGAGCCAACTGGACGATTCCACTATATTTTCACGGGAATCAGTAAAGCCCCAGAGTTCAGCTATTTGTCTTTTTAGCCTTTTAGCTGTTCTCTGACTGATTATTGAGGTTGGCCCTTCGGGAGTATTATGGTGGTTGTGGTTTCGAGGCCCTCGTTTGAGTTGTGTGGGTCGGATCATTCACAATGAACACGATAAATGGTCCAGGTACAATGAGCATGATTGCGGTTGTGTTCTTAAATTTTATTAAGCTTCATGCGTTCTGGGTCCAACTTTTCAGCAAGGAGTGAGGGCTGCGGCCTGCCGCGGGCTTTTAAAGTTGCAAATAGGAGTTATTGGAGGATATACGTATCTGAAGGGCGAGGATAACGCTAAATTTCATCAACAGTGGTGTGATCCACCACCTGGCTATGGCTTGCACTGCTAGGTACAGATATAAATCTTATCACGCATGTTCAATTCACAGCCTCTTGAAAGTGTGCTAATTGTACAAAACTTGTTGCTAATATCTATGGAATAACTTCCGCAAAATTACAATAACTATGTAAATTTGCGGATTTTTTTGTTTTAATTGTACGAAAGGATATGAAAGGATTTGCATTCTTACTTTAGCAAAAGGATCCTTAGAATACTTTTAACTCGAATGCTGTTGTTGTTATGTTTACAATCTTAAAAAATGATTTCCCCGATGTTAATAGAATTTTAGTTGGCGACAGAAAATTTTAAAAGACATGGGCTACTAAACAACAACTACAAGCAACAACTCAAATGAATGTGTTCAATCATCTGATCGAGAGTGTTAAATATATTTGAGTTTACATATATTTACTTTATCACAAAGCTTATAAAGGTTGTTTTATTATACAGTTAGAGAACTTTGGAATGGAATTAATGGTTGGATCGAATGTAATTTAATACAACTTTCAATCTTATTTGTGTGTGTGTGTTCTTATACGAGGCAAATGGTTTCAATCGTTTCGGGCTTATCGGTATAAACTAGCGACTTCTCGGATCTCCACAGAAAATAGTCTAGCGGCGAGATGTGAAACTATGCTGTTACCTATATGTGCTGTTACCCCCCGGGGGCACATATATATGGTCTTTATAGAACTTTGACTATCTAGGCACAGTGCAACTGGGGTAAAAAGGGAGCCCAGTCCCCTGAAGTCAGTGGGGGTACAACTGGAAACTCCACTTTATTCTCACGGGAATCAGTAATGCCCGCAGAGTTTGTCTCTTTAGACATTGAATAGTTCTCTGACTGATTATTGAGGTTGGCCCTTTATGGGAGTATCGTGGTGGTTGTGGTTTCGCGGCCCCATAACAGTATAATGGTTATTATGGTGGCAAGGATCATCTTACTGTTAATGACACGCTAAGTGAATGATCCAGTCCAGTGAGCATGCTAGACATGTGTTATGGACAGGAGTTGGAAAGTCTCCAACTCTTAAGCAAGGAGTTATGAATTGCAGCCCTGCTCTGGAATCATCGAAGTTGCAACTAGAAAGTTCTGTTGCATAGAAATATGGCTTCGGCTTCCTAGGACGAGCATGACGTTCCAAATTATGCAGTGGTTTGGTCCACCATCTGATTAAGGCTTCATGGCCAGGCGCGGATGTAAATCAAATCACACATAATAGCTGTTTTACTGATCAACGAAAAAGTCAGCATTAACTATTACGTTCTGGCCAGCATCGCGTTTAAAGAAGTATGGACCAATGAATCCACCGGCCTATAAATACCGTTTTAATATACACATGAGGATTATCATCACTTCAAATACTTATTGACGTATCAAGTCAAACAAAAAGTAAGCTTCATCGCTAAATAAAGTCTTATTGATAGCGCTGTTCAGACATAGTTAGTTTAGAATAAAAACGAACTTTTAATTAAAAAGTTAAAGAAATCACTCAAAAACGTCAACAGCAATACATTGAATTTTGAACAAATTTAAAGAATTAACCAACATGCAAACAATTTAATGCACTAAACAATTTAATACAAAAAAACATACTCAATGTGTCAATTTAAATTAAGAGCTAAAAAAATAATTGCAGCATTAATAATGACAAAGCAGAAAAGAAAAAACGAATATGAAACTTTCAAGGTCGTTTGGATCAACTTTGCCAAACATTAAAAAAAAAGTTTCACTCATCAAGATACACAAACACACATACACACACAGCCACTCAAATAGAATAATGTAGCAGAAAGCAAACCAAACCAAACCAAAGTTGATTGGTTGCCTTATTTTACTTACGCGCAGATATAAAAATTTTAAATACTAACAATAACAATAATAATAACAACAACAAATAATGCTGCCGGTGTTCCACAACTTCTTAACTTTATGTTAATGCTTTAGAAAAAACAAAAACAAAAACAAAAAGTGCTAAACCAAATAACAGAGAACTGTTTATTCAGGCTTTAAATTATAATTGATACCTGGCAAAAGAAAAAAAGGTTGTTAATATTTATAATTAATATAAAAAACACACACAGACGTAAAAATCTGTATATAAGTACACTTAAATGCATTTATACACACATATGATTAGGTACGTGCTACATGCTAGTGTTTACTTATCTTAAATATGTTTTATGCCAAATAATTTTAGTAGATTAATTATGATATAAGTTTTTTATTTGAATTTAATTAAGGCAACAACAAAAACAATAACAACAATAATAGCATAAAAGCAAACACAAATAATGTTAAAATATTAATAGCAATAACTGAATGCATTTTGTTAAGAGTTTGATTTCAATGGCTTCAGTATTTAATTTGTTTATATACGAGGGAATGTTAATAAGTTTTGTGAAACCATTTGAGAAGCGCATAGAATTTTAAACGCTATCAAAGAAAAAAATTTGTTTTATGCTGCCATCAATTAATATAGCTTGAATAATGCTTGAATAATGCATTTCGGGTACAGAGTTTATGGATACTCAATACTCAAATGTACTTCGTAGCTAATTTCAGAGTTGCTTTTACTTAATTTCATTTATATGAAAAATTTAATAGCATTGCTTTGTCACAAACAAAACTCTATCTGTAGGTAAATACGTATTAAACCGGTGTAACTTGCGCTCTATTCTCATTAACATAATTTTAATAAACCAAAAAACAGAAACAAATTTTTTTCTTTTTCCTGAAGAAGCTTTCCAAAGGAAAGCGAAATATCGAAAAGAAAAAAATATATAAAAATAAATATTTTATAAATAATGTTTACAATCACAAGGACTTTATGTAAAATTTAATAAATTTTATTATTATTTTTAATATCTTATCACACCTATCGGTGGTATCTTCAGAAAAAGAAAAGTATATAAATATCTTTTTTTTAATTATTTGTATACTTTTCTTTTCCTGAAGATGGTCGCGAATGGTGTGGTGAAATATTGAAAATAAAAATAAAATTTTAAATTTTAAAATTTAAAATTTTTTTTTCAATTTTGATTAATTATTTATACATTTTTTTGTTTATCCTGAAGATGCCAACCAATGGTTTGGCATAATAATAAAATAAATAATAATAAAAAATAAAGTTTTTTATAAATTTTTTATGAAATAGTGCTTAATAATAAACTACTAAAAATATTAAAAAGGTCAAATAACTATAATTATTATATATGTATAATAATTATAATTATTTTTATTTCTTTTTTAAATTTATGTTTTTTTTTAAGATAAATAAATATAAAAAATAATGTTAAATGATATTGCGAAATAATGTTTTTTTATATTTATACCAGGAAAAGTTACACAAAGGGGAAATCTGCAGAAGTTGAACTTTATATATTTAGCTTATTTTTAGCATAATCATTCAGAGAATTTTTAATGGTTCTTCAAATAAAAAAATTATTCTCTCCGTCAAAAATAGTTAAAGTTTATGTTAAGGTTCTTTCGTAATCTTAAAAACAGCCGGTGAATGGCTAAATAAGTTGTAGCAGACAAAAAAATATTCGACTGTCTGCTTCTTCTAATTCACTGCACCACATACCTAAAGTATGTATTTATATACATAGGTGTCTGTGTGTGTATTTCTATTAAACATTAATTTTAGTTTATTTTCTTTTAAATTATAATTTAATATGAAAAAAGAATTGCATAAATTTCAAATGCATTTTAAAACAAGTTTATTTGCCTTGTGTTGTTTTTTTTTGTTTTTGTTTTCATTAAAAAACTTGACTAATTTTGATTACGTTAAGGAGTGATATTTTTCCTATTTTGCTTTAATATCTTTCTAAGAAATATTGTTACTCTAAAGCAAGTGTACAAAGTTCATTCTAATTGAATAGAATTCTATGTGAAATATTAGCAAATCAAATCAAAAGACTTAAGCAACAAAAGTCAGGCGGAAAATGTTGGAGCAAAAAAACTTGTCAGTCACATGGTACCATTAAGGAAGTGTTTTTTTTTTAATTTATATATTTTTATTTGCAAACTACTTTTCAATAATAAACAAATTTGATCAATTACAAAATCACATATCATAATGATTCTCCTTGGAAACAATAATTTAAATTATATATGTATGTAAAAATCATATATGAGGATAATGTATTATACTAATAAACTACAAACATAAATGAAAGTATATGTTAAAATTTTTTTAATAAATGCGGAGACTTTCTATCGTGTATCTTACCCTTTGTTTGCATTCTATGTCCAAAATCTTGACTTTTTCAAAGTCAGCTGCATGTCCAGTATTAAGTATATGCTGTGATAATGCTGTTGTCTCTTTCCGTTTTGTAATATCGTTTTTATGTTCACTTATTCTTGTCTCCAATGTTCGTTTTGTTGTTCCAATGTATATTAGATCACAGCTCTCGTTATCACAGCCTTTGCACTTTATCTCATATACAACATTGCATTGTTTTCGGTTATCTATTTTATCCTTAACGTTTCTGAATATTCTGCTCAATGTGCTGTTCGGTTTATATGAAAAGTGTATTTTGTCAGTTTTTATTATTGCTTTCAGGCTTTTGCTATCAGTCAAAGCTGGTATAAATTGTACACCGTAGAAAGTTGTTTGTTGATTGTTCTTATCATTAGTAATGTTAGTCTGAGGATAATCTGTTTTGAGTTTAATTTCCGCTTCTTTTATCAAATTGTTTATAAGTTTTACTGGGAAACTGTTGCGTCTAAGTATTGTCGTAATTCTATTTATGTTCCTGGTGTGAAATTGATCGTCACTAAGATTTAAAACTCTAAAGATGAAACTTCTTGCAGTATTAATTATCTGTGCCATGGGTTGCTTAGCATTAAAATTCATTAATCTCCCAGACGCTATAACCTTCGCATGCCAATCGAAAAGTATTCTGTCATTTTTTCGTTGTATTGTTGTGTCCAAATATGAGAGTTTTCCATTTGCCTCCATCTCCACAGTAAATTGTATCTTTGGGTGGTAACTGTTCAGGGATTTTAGAATTTCATCTTTATCGTCAAGTTTATTTATAGCTAAAATGACATCTACATATTTAGTTATGTATTTAGGGTTAATGTTCCTATCTTCTAGTTCAGCTAATGCTTCGTCTAATAAGTTATCTAGTATAATATCAGCTATAGTGTTAGAGTTACCCATTGGCATTCCAAAAGTTTAATTATAAATTTGTATATTATTTGTTATTTTTATTAAACAACCAATAAACAAACGAAGTATTTAAAAAATTTTGAACTAAAATGGAGAATTGAGAAATATAAATTGAGTTTTTTGAGAAAGCGCTATTGATCCGTTATTGAAGAAATAGTGTTTAAAGCCAACAACTGGCCTTAATCATGTAATGAACAAATTTCGCAGAAGTAAATTTAGGCAAAAATAAAATTAGGTTCTGTTTTGTAGTCAATGCAACCATCACTGAAGAAATAACTTACAAGCTATTTTTATAAAAAAAAAAGATTATCAAGCAAAAATTCATTTTATTGAAAAATTTCTTATTATTTTTTAGTATTTTCTTTTAGCTATTAAATACAAAAAAAAAACTTGTTAACGGTTTTTTAGTCACGTTAACAAATCGTGACTAGAAAATAGGTTTTAGTTTAAATTATTTTTCTGGCTACTTCTGTATAAAAGAGTAAACGACTTAAACAACTTTATTCAAGTACACCATAAAATTTATTTGAATTTTTTCTCGTTTTTAATCAACACAATATAATTTGCAAATATAAGAATTATCTTATTGTATAGAACAGAATTAAGAATAACAACATAAAAAAATTATTTTTTAAAAATCTGTTTAACTGATCTGGTTTAAATGATGATGATGATGATTTTTATTTAATGTAATAAACGTGCTTTGGATATCACTGCCAAGAAGAATAATTTTGCAATAAAATATTTTAAAATTTAATATCTTTTTAAGACTTCTTTGCATATTAATGAATTAAAGAAGATGATTTTGTGGTTTTTCTGAAAGATCATGAAGCAAACAAAGACTTTGGCACAGTCATGATCTCATTATAAAAGTTGTAAATAAATTGTGTTTATTAGGATAAAAGCCACCGCTATGCCAGCACAATTGCAATTTTATCTTCTTTACACACGTAGAAAAGCTTTTAAAAAATTCTTAAGAAATTTGCAAAGAAAAAGTTTTGTCATTTAATTTTTGTGGGAGAATTTTTCAAAGAGTTAACTTCCGCCTCAAAGTTATTATTCTTTTTCTGTTGTCTTCAATAAACCTGCAAAAGTTTGTAATTTTTCTTTGCACTCAAAAGTTTTTTTTTACTCAATTATTCTGCTGTGTGTGTGTATGTGTGTGTTCGACTAAAGAATTATTAGTTAAAACCTGTTTTTCTTTAATGCCACAATAAATAATCTGGAATTGAAAAAAAAATTAATAAAGTTTGCAATTGTAAAGTCTTTGGATTTTAATAAATAAATAAACTGCAGCTTCAAATCATGACCTTTGATTTTTCTAACATAAATTTCGTAATTAAAATTCCTTTGTTAAGTATTTTTCAAAACTTTAATATTTTTTTTAGTATCATATTTAGTTTTTTATATTCAGATACCTTAGAAATACTTTAGCTAAAAATAGCTAAAATAACTAACAAAAAGATAAGTGAAAAACAAATTTAGCAACGAAAACCGAAATACCTCCGCTCACTTATGTAAACCTCAATAGAAATACAAAACAATGCATTTTAGCTTTAAACCATTAACGAGTAAGCTTTCGAAATATTTTTTTACCCAGCTTCCTTTTTTAACAATCGATTAGGAGTTGTTGAAAAATTATAAAAAAAGGTATTTTTATTGAAAATGTCACCCAGCAATAAAATCAAAGGAAAAAAATAAAGTTAAACATCTAAGATGTCCTTGTAACAAAAGATTGCTTTTAAGAATCATAACATTTCTTACTTGGCCAATGACTATAATGTATTCAATGTAGAGTGTCAAGGTATTGTTGAACTCAAATAAATCGGCGAAGCGTGACTTATTTAATTAAGTATTGTAATAATAAAAGCCTTCTTTAGGGCATTAAAAATGTTACAATGGTATATATGTACATACATATATATATATATCTATATATATAATATATATACTAGCTGACCCATTCAGAACGAATTTGTGAGATCGCAAAGAAGAAACGCAAACAAATAAGCTTGATGCCCAGCGCGACTGTTTTAACGACGGCCTTTCACCGTCATCCGCCAATGCACACTGGAGGCAGTTGGCGGCTGGCGACGAATTTATGGCGTGCGTGTATTTTTGAAGTAAACAACGCTTAATATTGACGTAAATGCAATATTCCAAGAAGAAACATAAACATCATAAAACACTAACAACTAATATAGAAAACTGAACGTATAACATAACAACAACTATTATATGTGAGATTTAGAAGATTCTTGAATATTCGAGACAACATGCGCAACAAATATAAAAGGGCCAGCGATGGATTAATCAGCAATCAGTAAAAGTGTAAATCTCGTGACGTAAAGAATAAATTGTGAAGTAAAATTATAAAGTTGCCAACGTACAGTTTTATTTGTGTAATTCAAATAATAAAAGAAAATAAAAAAAGAAAAATTGAATCGGAATGTCGAGTATTTTAAGAAGAGTGGACATGGAAGTACTTCTTTATGGAATATAACCAAAAACCTATTTGTCTTATCTGCCACGAACCGGTAGCTGTACTAAAAGATTATAATCTCGCTAGGCACTTTAATTCAAAGCATCTTCTTGGGTCGAAGTACTATAAAATGACAGATGAAGACAAGAAAGTTCATTCAGAGGAATTGAAAAGAAAAATATCCAGTCAGCAAATGTTTTTTAAAAATCAAAGAAGTGTCCAGCGATCCTCCACGTTAGCTGGTCACATTGTTGCCTATAAAATAGCAAAAAGTAACAAACCGTTTTCTGAAGGAGAATTTATTAAGGATGTGTTAATTAGCATTGGAAAAGTATTAAGCCCAGAAAAGGTAAAAGATTTCGAATCTATAGGGCTGTCACGTTGAACGGTCACAAAAAGAATTGAAGCGATTTCTTCTAATTTAATCAATCGACTCGATGGACGTCTTAAAAAGTTTAAGTATTTTTAAGTCGCTATGGACGAGAGTGTTGACAGGAGTGATACAGTGCAACTTCTAAATTGTATCAGAGGAGTCGATGAAAACTTTGTAATAACCGAAGAACTTGCTTGTTTGAGATCTTTGAAAGGAAAGACGACAGGAAAAATAATTTATGATGAATTTAGAGAGGGGACGGAATCTTTTAATGTCCCAGTTTCCTAATTAATTAATTTAACAACTGATGTAGCACCTAACATGGTGGGAAAAAATACGGGGTTTGCAGGAGTTTATAAAAGTCAGAATCCTGAAAGCCAAATTATTTTTTTACTTTGTGTTATCCACCAAGATGTTCTTTGCAAGGCTGCCTTGGATATTAACCACGCACTTAATATTATTTTTAAATAAATTAATGCCTTTCGAGCCCGTGGTTTGTTACATCGACAATTTCAATAGTTTTTATCGGAAGTTGATGCAGAATTTTCGGAATTGAGTTGTGGGCATGCCTTCTCGAGAGTTTGGAGTCTTCTCGAAGAAATTAAAGTTTTTTTAAAAGCCAAATTTGAAATTTGAGTGGGAAATATTGGAGGATAAGAATTGGTGCATCGGTTTACTTTTTTCACGGATTTACTCGAGCACTATAATAAACTGAACATGAAGTTACAGGGAAGAAATCAATTTATAGATGAAACTTGGGGCAGTTTGAGGTCTTTTAAAACTCAATTCTTTATGTTTCCTAAATGTTTCGGAAAAAATGATTTGACTCATTTTCCAAGACTTAATTCTTTAAGACCTGTGAGTGAAGAGAAGTTAAAAGTCTTTGAGGCCAAATTTGCTGACTTTAAAAAAATCCTATCATGTTTAGATATTTTTTCAATGCCTTTTAATGTTAATCCTGAGAATGTTCCATCTGAACTACACTTGGAAATTATACAATTGCAATGTAATAATAATTTAAAACAGCTATTTTTAAATACAGGTAAGCTTAATTTCTGTAAATCTTTACCAAACGATGAATTTCCAAAGCTAATTAATCACGCGCAGAAAATTACGGCAATGTTTGCTTCCTCATATTTATGTGAACAGGCCTTTTCAGTAATGAAATGCAGACAGAAAAAACTCAATAAGAAACCGATTGTCAAACGAGAGTCTATTTAACTTATAAAAAGTCGCATCCTCCCAGCTGGAACCAGATTTTAAGAAAATTATGTCAAGTCAGAAACAGATCCATGCTTCCCATACATCTGGAAAATCTTAAAATCATAATAAACCGTATCTTATAAAATGTTTATGTTGTTTTAAAATATTACGCAATATAACTAATAAATATATAGCTTAAACCGAACTTTTAATTGAACAGCAACCCCATAATAATTTTAATGAATGACCCTCTATGTTGTTTTTTTTAATTTAATGGCCCGCCGCAAGATTTTTTTTAACTTATTGGCCCGCCACCCAAAAAGTTCGCCCATCACTGATTTAAAGCATTTCCAACTCATATACATTCGAATAAAAATGACTAATTAAAATGCTCAGTATACTTCTTGGGGTAGACCACTGATGATAAAGCAAAAGATTTTAATTCTATTGATAATCTGAACAATAGAAGTTTTTAAATTTAGAAAACGTAGTACGTATATTGAAACATAAACACTGATCATTAGTTGAGATACAAATCTCATTATTTTATTGACTAAGAGGTAAATAGCACTTGACGCCATGCAGCTAATGCATGAGCTGCTTTACACCCAACATGAAAAGGAAATACAGATGACGAAAAGTATAGTTTACCTTTGAACAAACTATATTTATAAGAGTTACACGTGATGATGAATTGTATCACCCTTTATTAGATCTTTTTTGTTTTTTTTAGGCCGCCTATTTGCCTATTTTTAAAGATAAGATCATATTTATGAAAATCACCTCTCTACAGGGACACACCCTTTACATTTTAACTTCATTTTTATTGTTGTAGCGAGAGGCCACTATAATACAACTTAACTTCTGTGACATTTGGAATGGTGTAACTATTTAGCTTCAAGAGGTACTGGTCTGGTAGAGACGAGAAATTCTCTCTTATTTAACACTTTGCCATAAAACAAAAATCTAGTGGCAAGAATGTAATATTGGTGTGCTAAAGAGTAACTGTTAATTCTGTAAAGTTAAGTTGTGTTAATGTGCATGTGCATGTTGTGCATTGCAAGTGAAGCATTTTGAATTGCAAATCTATTCTATTCAATCACATTTTGAATACCGGTTTTTATAAATACATTATTTGCATAACACTTTAATTACTTAACAGTCAAGCACTCAAATCAACTAAACTAACTAGCGGCCAAATAGTCCATTGGTCACACAAATAGCTTGAAGCATGTGTACGTTTTTAACATACTAAAACATATGACTGACTACACTTGTACGTATTTGGGTTTTTTCTAGCTGTTGAAGTTGTATGCAAAATGAATGAAAAAATAATCCGGTCTAAGAAACGAAAAATATTATTAAATCGAACGTCCTTGAGTTGTTACAAAGAGAATAAAAACTTAAAATTGTTTATGGGGAAGGACCTGTATGTTAAATAAAGAATTGAACGCTAAATTGGAAAAAGAAAAACAAAAGCAGGCTTACATTTTTAGCGACTATTGGAATTTAGGGATTTTCCTTCGAGGCTAAAAAAAAACAATAATAAAAATTTTGATTTCAACATTTAAAACTTTAAAAGGGAACTGTTAAATTACTTCAAAATTGTTAGCATCACACCATATTTAATTTAATTATTTATTATTATTATTATTTTTGCTAAGAAAAAAAATTAATTTGATTTTATTTTTATCAATATTAAATGTAATTTATAAGACTTTTTTCTTGTGGTGATAATTATGCAACAATAGAGAAAAATAATAATATAATAACTAATGACTAATTGTTGATGATACGAATTCTAAATAAGCAAATTTAATGGTTCTTAGCATTTTCTATTAAAGTTTGGCGAAAAATATTTATTTTGGAATTAGGATAATATTTTATTTTAATAGAAAAGTTTCAATTGATGCCGAGCTTATAGAACGCGACAGATGCGATCATAAATTCATACTCACACCTTGTATTTGAGTTATCGAAGCTGAAAAAAATACATCAGGCCATTTTTTTTTTTTTTGATGAAGAACTAACTTTTACTCTTTGATTTGTTTATTTAATTCACCTTTGCCTCAAAATAATGACTAACCTCTTCAACATGGAGTTCTTTTCTTTAGCTAGCCATAGATATGTCAAAAAAAATTAAAATTATAAAGTACAATCCGCTTTTATTTTGTGTCTATCTAAGTTGAAGACTTAGACAGTATCAATAACCATTAAATAGTCAAAAAGTCAATAAAGTCATAAGAGATTTCTTTGAGTTCAAACATATTATGCTGTTTTCAGTTGGTTAAAACTCAGTTCAGTACTAATTCTTAAGAGCTTTTATATAAACTACTAGCTAACCCCGGTGTGCTTCGCTACCCCCCACGTTATTATAAAACAAAATTAAAAGTAATTATATATTAACAAAAATTTATTTATTTAATTTTAATTTAATTATTGCAATGCTTTAGGATATACAATATTTTTGGTTTGCCCATCAGGAGCATACACATATAAATCAGTGGGTTTTCCTACACGCGAGCATGTAACATAAAGCTGTCCATGCGAGAAACATGGATTTGTTAAATTTAAGCCGCAAACTTGCAGAGATTGACCTTGAGCTTTGTTAACAGTCATCGCAAACGCTAACCGAACAGGAAACTGCAATCGTTTAAAATCGAATGGTAAATCTGTTGGTATCATTGGAATGCGTGGCAAAAGTACATCTGTCCCTTTATATTTTCCTGTTATAATGGTCGCTTCTATTAAATTATTTCTCAGTTTTTTTAACTGCAAGTCGAGTGGCATTGCAAAGCCGTGGTGCATCGATATTACGCAGTAAAATAATGGGCACTCCAATTTTAAGTTGTAGCACATGAGGTGGAAAGCCTGACACATCGAGTGAATTTAAGAACTCAACAGGATAATTTACGGCATCTTCTTCTCTCAATACGGTATCGATGGACTTGTACGTTGCTGCAGTTTCATCGATTTTGTTTAAAATAGCACTGTTTATGGAATTAACATTAATGTTTTTGGCAGCAAATAATGCTCGTTCACACAGCCATTTCTTGTTTTTAAAATTGCGTTCATTATTGGGAAATACACAATTGATTAATTCTTCAATGGACAGTGTCATTTTACAAAACTCAGGTGGAAATGTTATGCAGTTTATTGTTGGATCTGATGGCATTCTTCTTCCCAAATCCAGCAACTGGTTTGATGCATCGCGCTGTAGTTGCACACGCATATTTGTCGTTAATTTTAGTGTGCGAACGTGGTGCCAAAGAATGGATGTTTTCAGACATGCGTTAAGCTCATCAGCTGGGGTTGAACCTGGAATAACCGGTAGTGTTTGGCGAAAATCACCGGCTAACAAAATCAGTGCCCCCCCCCCCCCCCAAATAATTGCCTATTGCTTCTGAAATCCTGTAATGTGCGATCTAGGGCCTGTAAAGATTTTTTATGTGCCATTGTACATTCATCCCATACTATGATTTTACACGTTCGCAGCACTTTACCCATTGATGAATTTTTTTTTAAATTGCATGTGTGCGTCTCAGAGAATTGCAATTTCAGTGGTAATTTAAGTGCCGAATGCACTGTTCTGCCACCATCCAAAAGCGTTGCAGCAATGCCGGATGATGCAATGGCCAACGCAATATTGTTTTAGGATTGAACTTTAGCCAAAATCAACGAAATCTGAAATGCTTTTCCGGTCCCGCCGGATCTCTTCGCAGATCTTGATCAGACGCATCATCGCCGGATCGAATAGAGCTAATCATTCCAATTTCAATGAGAGTCTTGTTGTTGATTTCCAAACACTTGTCTTCTAGTAAGATCAAAGCCTCATTATATGTTTATAGCTTCAGAGAATTCAATTGTTTCATCGTTTCTGGTAACTCTCTCTCTATGCAAAATGTCTTCACTCGTATATGCTTTAAATTTATGCCAAAGTTCTTTCGGGTTGGATGGATAGCATGTTACCAACATAATCGCAAATAATGACTTTAGCTGCCATGGATGATTGGTAACTGAAGCATCTGCAAGTGTTGTTTCCCAATGTGAATCGCTCTCCAATAAATTAAGTTTTTGGCATGCCTCTCGATAAGTTGCACATATTTGGCCATTAACTGTACGTAAGTTCTCGAACGAAGTACCTGGACTGTAGAGCTGACGCTGTTGCACTTCGTCACTATCATCCGCTTGTCCTATGAAATCAATTTGTAAAAACTTAGAATCTTCATCTGGAATTGGCAATATTGATCCCATTCGGTGATAAATTTGGCCTTGAACTCTAAATGTTGGCATGAAGTTGTCTGGAACCACTTTAGTCGCACCAAACGATGTCATTTGAAAACAGGAATTGTATTTTCGTATTATGCTTAAGAAATGTTGGGAATCCGCTGTTGTTCCTATGAAGTGCAATATTATTATTTTGAATAATAATCATTTTATTTTTTCCTCTTCTTCTTCCTTTTTCGATGCCTTAGGGCAAATTATTTATTTGTTCTTACCTGAAACTAACGATAACAGCGGTTCTGGTGGTGGCAACAGTTCGGGTAAAGCAATTTTACCATTTGCGCAGCACATTCCAGGTGTTTCATTTTTATATTTCTTAGCATTGCAGTATTGACAAACTTTATTCATTGGTCCAATGGCAACTAACTCATCTTCACTGCAATCAATTTCTGATTTGTAGTGGAATGCAATCAGCTCATATGAAGCAGGGCTTCGACGATGCTGTGCACTTCGACTACGATCTTGTAGACGGTGTGCCTCGCGTTGCTCTGGTGTCTCGACAGTTCTTGATGAAGAGGATCGGTCACTTTGCATTCGTGTTTGACGTCGAGTAGAAGTCTCGGAAGCCCTTGATGTCAAGGCTCGAGATCGGTCGCTTCGTAACCGTGTTTCTAGCTAAACAGCAGTCTCCGAAGCCTCGCTGAATTTCTAGGCGTGCTTCACGTTGCTGTAAATTCTCTGCAGCTCTAAAGGTTGAGGCTCGAGACCATTCGATTTCAAGGCGTGCTAATTCTTAAGAGCTTTTATATAAACTATTACCGTTATTTGTCTGGCCTCGCCCAGCAAAACGTTGGCAATAAAAGACATATTGTTGATTTATCTCAACGTATTATTTCAAAACCATTTTCAAAGTAATTCGAATTGTATTTGAACTATTTATTTTATAAATAAGTCATCGAAATAAATGAATAACATAACAATAACAGGAGAGGTTGCATTGCAACAAAAACGTGAAGAATTTCTGTTAAAGCAAATATAATCGATCGCTTTATTAAAAATCTATTTTAGAAGCATTAATTTTATTAAAGTTGCTGAAATGCAGTTTATAATTACTTTTTCAAATATTTTATTGAATTTAGCTCCTGTTTTGCTTTATACTTCATAACTCTTAATGGTGCTAACAGAAAATAGTCCAGATTAAACAAAATTATAAAAAATTGCAGCAAAAATGAAATAAAATAAATATTCAAGATGTGCAAGTAGAACTTCTATGAAAATTACAGCAATCAATAACGAAAATGCCGTCCCGTTAATCACAAAGGGAGAAATAGCACTGTCAAAATACTTATCCCCGGCAATGCTGGATGAAAAATCAGATAATTGTGATATTTGACGGATGTAACAATTTGATGTGAATTTGCTTTTTTTCATTCATATAGAATTTCTTTAATTTTAAACGATACTTTGAGTTTTGCGGTTGGCAAAAATGTCTTTGGGAGCCATAGAAAGAGCAAAGTGTAGTTACTGTACTTTAAATATATATGTATAAATTTATTTTTTAGTAGTTAATTATAAAGCACTAGGTCACTATTTAATTAAAAATTTATAAAAACTTTTATTTTTAATATTTTTTCGATATTTCGCCACTCCGTTGGTTGACATCATCAGGAAAAACAAAAATAATGAACAAACCAAATTGAAAAAATTGTTTGATTAACAAATTCAAAATAATCAAAAAAGTTTTAAAAAAACAAAACAAGCAAAACAATCAAAAACGACAAATTGAAAAAATTTTTTGATTTACATACAAACAAATTTTCAATATTAAAAAATTTTTAAATGAAAAACAATTTTGAAAATACATAACAAATTTACAAAACAATAGTATTTTACACACAAGTATATTCTAAAACATAAATTTAATGACCAAACGTTACAAAAAATTAAAGTATTAATTATTAATATTATGCAGATACAGAGTTTTGTTTTATAATTTTATGGACTAAATGTCTATAATTTTGTGCAACATTCTCCGTATCTGCTTTAAAATTTATTCTTTTGGTTAATGGTACTTTAATTATTTGTAACATTTCTAACATATAACGACGTTTATAATTATTTTCTAAATTTAAAATTGAAACATTTTCAAAATTAGGATTGTGATTAACTTTAGAGCAATGCGAAGATAATGCTGTTTTTTGCAAACTAATATTATTCCTGTATTTCTGGTCTGACCTATGTCCTGCGATTCTAGTTTTCAATTTATTTTTTGTTGTGCCTACATAAACCTTATTACAATCCTCCTTATCATTACTGTTACAAGGAATTTTGTACCCTACATTGGACATATTTAATTTTTGAATTTTATCCTTAGTTTTACCAAACAAACAACCTATTTAATGTGTTTGTATTCTTATATGCCATTTTGTATTTATTTGTATCATACATTTTCTATTAAAAAGGTCAAGAAACTATAACTATTATTTATATAAATTTATATTAGAATGTTATAAGAAGCAATATATTTAACAAAATCTGGATTTGTACATCAAAGCATCCAGCACAAGCATATGAGTTTATCGCATCACTTACAAGTGACATGAAGCATTTGTCAAGTGTTAAGAGACTACTTTACTTTTTTTTAATTAATTATCTTAAAAGTGCAAAAAATATATATTTTTTTATGTCTAAGAAATAAATTTTAATTATTTTCTTTTACTTCCGATTTTTTATAGAACTTTACTTTTCGTTATTATTACTTTGGTTTGCACCTTAAGTTTGAGCAAAGCTGAAGAAATAGGAGTTGGTAAACGAATTGCTCTTCGACGTCCGGTCGGAAAAGTAGCCAAACCATCAACAACTACAACGGTAGCACCGGTTGAAGAAGAAGAGGGTGATTATGCCGAAAATGCCGAAGAAAAAGAATACGATGAAGGAGCTGAAGAAAGTGTTTCAACAACAACTACAACCACAACAACGGAAACACCCAAGCGTATTGGACCGGTTATACGTCCATTCCGTTCCAACGATGATTTTTTAAACTCACTCAAACGCAGACAAATGAATGCCAAGAAAAATAAACGTAAATTAAACTGATTTGAACGATAAGCCATAACAGTTGATCATTGAAAATCAAATCTTATTTTTATTGCAGCAGAAAAACCAGCACCTAAACCTAGCAGATCTGCAGCTTCCCAAGACTCACAAGAGGAAGCCGAAGAATCAGCACCCGTAGCTGCTCCAGCTCTCTCAAAAGGTTTTAACAAACCAAGTTCATCATGTAAGTTAAAGGCATTAAACTGAATAAATTAATTAATAGAAATTATTTATTATTTTATTCAAAACAGCCAGATATTCCTGTCTTATGACAATAATAAATTATAATTATTTATATTTTTTGTTTTCTAAATTTTTTTTATAGTAAATCGTCGTAAATTGAATAAACCATCAAAATCTGAACCAGCTGACGATACTGCCGCCGAAGAATCTGAACATGAACAAAAAGAAGAAGCTAAACCAAAACGTCCTTTGAGTCGTTTAGCTTTAAGGAAGCGCAATTAAACTTAATATTTTATTTGAAAATTATATCTCTAAATTCTTAATTCTTATTTTATTTCAAAATTTATATTTAATTCTTCTTCTTATCCTCTTCTTTATTTTCTTTTGAACTATTACTTCGCTCTTATTGCATACAATTCGACAGTCTCCATTTTAAACTTTTTGTATAATCGGAAATTTAATTATTTTAGAGTTATTGTTGTCATTGTCAATTCATCACCTTTAGCTTTTAGTCTTACCTAATAAAACGAACAAAAAAATAATTATCCAATTTTTGTTTCTCCACTCTTTCTTGTACGAATTCTATTTTATATTTCTGTTCGTGTGTTATAATATTATTTTTTATATTATAAAAAAAATATATATATACTTTAAATATTTTAATTGTATATAATTATATTTCTGTTAAAATAAAAAGGACAACAAATTTATTAAATGCTAAAATTTTTAAGTTTAAGCCAAACTGTCAGAAACAAAAAGTTTGATAAAAAAAAAAATAAATAAATAAAGGATATTTTTTATAATTTTAAATTTTTATAGTTTTTTTAAACGATCTTTTTTATCTTTAATAAATATCTTTTTTCTTTTTTAAGATCTTTTTCATATATTTTTCTTCTCGATATTTCGCTTTCCTTTGGAAAGCTTCTTCAGGAAAAATTTTTTATATTTTTGAAAACAAAAAATTATTAACAAATTGAAAAAAATGTTTCAAAACATTTGACAAAAACATATAAAATATTTTTTCATTCATATATACAAAAATTTTAAATTTTCAAATATTTAAACATACAAAAACAAGGAAACGGAAATAACAAATAAATAACAAATAACAAATTCTCTCTTATGAAATGATTATAACAAATTATATGTCTTTTTAATTAAGTACCTATAATTCTGAGCTAAATTGTCTGTGTCTGACTTGAAATTTATTCTCCTTACATTTGGTACATTAACAATTTCTAACATTTCCAACATATAACGTCTCTTGTAGTTTTTTTCTATATCTAATACTGATGTTTCATCAAACTTTGGATAATGATTGTATTTCTTACAATGTGAAGATAAGGATGTCTTCTGTGTTGAAATATTCCTATATTTTTGGTCACACCTGTGACCAGCTTATCTTGTTTTAAGTTTATTTTTTGTTGTCCCAATATAAACTTTGTCACAGTTCACCTGGTCATTTCCTCCACATGGTATCCAATATACTACATCAGATATTTCCATTTTTCCTATTTTATCCTTCATACTGCTAAATAATTTATTTAATGTGTTATGTGTTTTGTGTGCAATTATATATTTATCTATGTGATATATTTTACACTTTATTAATCTTTCTGATATTCCAGAAGCATAAGTTAATGATTTATAATTTCTTGGCTCTGCCGTAGAATATCCCAAATTATGCCTATAACTACCATATCGTCTAACTAATCTGTTAGTTAATTCTACTGGAAAATCATTGTCATTAAGTATATCTCTTATTGTATCCTTATTCTTCAAATGAAATTCTCTATCACTTATAGTCAATATTCTGTCTATCATATTTTTCGCCGTGTTTATTATCACTTTCCTTGGATGTTTTGAATAAAAATTAATAATTCTTCCAGAAGATGTTGGTTTCTTATACCAATCAAATACTAACTTATTTCTCTTCCTTATTATCAATGTATCTAAATATGGAAGTTTAGATTTTAATTCTCTTTCAATCGTAAATTTAATATCCGGATGAAAACTTTTCAATTCTGATAAAATGTCATCCACTGCATCTTCTGAAGTTATACAAAATAAATCATCCACACATTTTGTGATTATCTTAGGTTTAATATGCATTTTACTAATACATGAATTTAGTAATTCCTCCATCACAATATCAGCTATAATTGGAGATGCTGGAGGCCCTCCTTCTGTTAATATATCCTATTATCAAATTGAAAATACCTATGGTCTTCAATGCAAAACTTAAGAATACGTAAAAATAATTCCTTCTCAATATTCGTATTTTGTTCTATTATCTGCCATTTTTCCTCTATAATACTTAAAGCTAAACCTACAGGAATACTTGGAAAAATTGAAACTACATCAAATGAAAACAATCTATCACTATCTTGTATATTTATTCTCTTGATTTTATCCTTAAATTCCAACGAATTTCTAATATTATATATTGATTGTCCTGTTATGACCTTAAGAATATTCGTTATATACTTGCACAGTCCATAGGCCGGGGAATTAATGCAAGAGCAAATAGGCCTTAAAGGAAAATTCTGTTTATGGATCTTAGGTACTCCATACAGCTTTGGAGAATTTGATACATTAGTCTTAAGTCTATTTCTCTCCATTACTGAAATGATTTCTTTTTTAAAAAGTTCATCAACTAAAAAATAATTCCATTGCAGCAATAATCAACAAATACAAGGCAACCATGGACAAAATTGTAAGAGCAAAAGCGTGCATTACGTTTTTGATAAGATGTAGAAAAGCTGCCATTACACCAAAATTTATTAAGAACTCAACAAATAATTTAGTTAACATTTTTAATAATAAAGAAATTCCCAAATATCAACACACTATTGAGAGGTACACAAAAGATTTACAAAAAAGAATATTAAATTTAGCAATTAGGAAACAACATGACATATTAAAAATTTTAAATAGAAACATAAAGATGTTAGTATATAATATGGAAGGACATTTGACATTAGATGAGATAACAGAATTATTAGAATATATAGATAGACTAACTCATATTTTTGAAAAAAAGATTAAGGAAACACATAGTAGGAAATTTAAGAATCTTTCTGATATTCAAAGAAAGGAATTAGGAATTAAGGTTAATGAAGAATGGTTTGTTAATAAGACTGACATAGATATTCCAGGGGATGTTAAGTGGATTCTTTCTCTAGGACAGAAATTTGCATTACCACTTGAAATGAAAAATTTTCCTATAATGAAGATAATTTCAGAAGGAGATGATTTGATTCAGACTATAAAAGAAAAAGAGGACCAGGAAGTAGCGCGGACAAAACTAACAATGATGATTGGTAGGCACATTAGCAATATTAGACCTACAGCAAGAGATATTTTTATATTAGATAAAGTAAAACCCGCTAAAAAATTTTTGAGTACTAATAGGAACATATTAATTGTTAATGCTGACAAGGGTAATGTTACTGTTGCTATGAGCAGAGATGATTATAATTCGAGAATAAATGATAATGATCTTAACGATTCTGCTAAATACTCAATATTGAATAAGGATCCCACTACTAAACTGCAAAAAACAAACAATGTTTTAGTTGATCAACTTTTTAAAAAAAGATATCATTTCAGTAATGGAGAGAAATAGACTTAAGACTAATGTATCAAATTCTCCAAAGCTGTATGGAGTACCTACGATCCATAAACAGAATTTTCCTTTAAGGCCTATTTGCTCTTGCAGTAATTCCTCGGCCTACGGACTGTGTAAGTATATAACAAATATTCCTAAGGTAATAAGAAGCTTTCCACAGGAAAGCTAAATATCGAGAAAAAAATATATATTGTTAATTAAAAAAGACCGTTGAAAGGAATAACAGATATTTATTCAAAATATAAAAAGGTCCGTTAAAAAAACAAAAAAAAATTTAATAAAAATTTTATTTCAATAACATAAGCTAAAATCAACTTCACCTGTAAGATTTGCTCACATTAGCACTTGCCGATCATTAGTTTTTCTAAGTTGTTTACTCAAATGGTTGTGCTCATGCTTGGGATCATTAAATTGTTCATTTTTTAAAAACTCGAGAATTCTTGAAGTTGCTTCTTATTTTTTGCATGTTCTTTTAAATAAAACTGTCTGCAGCCTACATTACTGGCTTTTCTCTAAACTACTAATGACTAGTAATGCTACTTGTATTATTATTCGCAATTCTCAAAGCAAAACAACATGCAGTGTAGTGAGCCTCTGAAAAATTTCTACTTATGCGTTTCCAATTTTTCTGCGTTTAATAATTATTGTACATATTTAACAACTGAGGAAATTTTACGTAAATAATTTTTAAATTAATCATTCAATCTCTTGTATCAGTACGGCTTCATTTCAACAAATATTTATGTACATCAAATAAAGATTAAATCCACACCACCAGCATACTCTGCGAATATATGAAATAATTATTTAAATATAACTGATAGCGGTCCACTTGTTTAGGAAATTTGATAATGCTTGACCTATGACCTGCTGTATTTCTATACTCAACTATGACGCATTAAAAATTATATATTTTTTATGATATTTATCAGCAGTAAGTTTATAGTGCTCTAGAAATATTTTAAACAAATAAAAAAAAATAATTTTTATACACTGCTAAATATATGAAATATTTATCTTTAATCTTTCTTCTTCTGGCACTAAGTTTAGATTCCAAGTTTGAAGGCATGAAAATAGTACAACTAAATTCAATTTTACAATAAAAAATTATGTTTGCACAGTAGCCAGATGTGATGATTTTTATTGTCATCACTTTAGCGATTTTTCCCACATTTTATTAATTTTAAAATTTCGTAAAAATTATTCAGTTCAGTTAAATTTATTTATTTAACTTGAAAACAGATTTTTTTTTAAATTGAAATTAAAAATGCACATCAGTAAATTGTGTGCATTTGGCTGTTCTTTTAACATATCTAACCAGAGCTAAGTAAACACTTTTGAACATGCGTCCGTAGAGGCCGATCAACATCACCATTTCTTGAAATAACTTGTTGTGGAAAGAGGTTTCGCAGTAATTCAATTGTAATCCTGGCTGTAAGCGATGTGGCACCGTCTTGTTGATAACACATGTTAATCAAGCCCAAAGCATGCAGTTGTAGCGTTAAAAAGTTTTTTATCGTATCACGATTATGTTACCGTCACACCGTTTTCATTTTCAAAGCGTCGAATTGAGTTTTGTCTTGAATAGAATTGAATTGAGGATTGTCTTGAACACTTTCTTGAGCAGCAGTAATGTTTTCAGCTGATCTTGCAGTATGTTGTGGCTTATGCTTGGGAGTATCAGTTACACCCCTCTTTCTTTGAAATTATTTACAACACGATAAATAGTGCGTTTTGTTGACACGTTGTTTCTCCCAAAAATTTCACATAACTTTCTCATCGTCACAGTAATCGATGATTGCTTTTGATAAAATATTTTAACGATTAACGACACGTTGCTTTATCGAATGTTTTTCCATAAAGAATTTGCCACGTATCTACTTTACGACTGCTAAATATGAACTGTCAAGACTAATGTTTACGAAAATGGCGGTAATAAAAAATAGTATAACTCCCCGGCGGATACCCTGTATAATATAAATAAGCAATGCATTACATTAATTTCTTTATTTTCAAAGAAAAAATTGTTACATTATACAGAATCTGTAAGTCACAATAGAAATGAATTTATTTATTTCTATTTTTTTCACTTTCAGCATGAAATTTTAACAGAAATGCTATGGAAAAAGACTTATTATACATACATACATATGTACATACATACATACATATATGAGCATTTCAATATACTTTCAAAATTTGAAAGAATTTGTTCAAACCTTCTATTTCAAATAATAATAATAATAATTATTTTATAATAATTTTTTGTTTTTTCAATTAAACAAATATGTCATTGAGAGATTCGGAAGATTCTTCTACACACAGCTTGGGATTAGATTTACATGAAATTGATGCAAAACTAGGTAAATAAGTATATTATGCAATTGCTAATTAAAAGCATAAATAATTAAAAAAAAAACAATGTTTTATTATTGTAGATAGCGACATTCCGGAGGAAATTAAATATCAAATAAACAACATTTTATCACTTGTAAAAGTGGCCATTGAAAAATTGAAAGTATCTTTAATTTTACCGAAAATAGTCGAGAATCCAAAGGTATTAATGCAGTTTGTAAAAAATACAAAATACGAAAATTGTCTCAAAGTAGTAAAGGAATATAGACACGAAGCTGTGAGTATGTGCGATTTAATGTAACAAATAATTATAACTTTTAAAACTATTTGCGTTACAGAATATCGGGTCTTCAGCAGAGTTGAACAAAATCGATTTGCAAACAACAAAAATTATTGATTATTTTCAAGAAAATTATGAAATTCTTGCCGTTTTACCCACCTGGCTGGATGATATTAATAATACAGAAAAATATCTGCTATCAGCATTTGAAGATGTTTATCAGATCGCCCAGCAAAGGTTTCAACGGACAGCCACATCTGATTTAGCGAAAGAAAAACGTTTACACGAAATTTATTTGGCCAATGAAGATATTAAAAAACAGCTAGCGCGTTGAGTTAAAATAAAAAAGAAAAACAACAAAATAAATAAACTAAAAAAATATATCACATCTTGTAATTTCAGAGTTAACAAAAGACATTCAAACATCCAATGCTAGTCGTGTTTGGAAAAAATTTTTTGACAAAAGTGAAGAAATTAAAGCTTTAGAAGATCAGTTGACATTTATTAAATATGACAACAAACTATATGTTGAAAGAGAAATGTAATTTTCATAAATTGAAACACACACACACACATATGTCGACTATATTTAAGTAAAAATTTTGCAATTTTAAGGAATGCAAGCAAATGGGAAGTCCAACAAATCAATAACGAATTGACTGTAAAACAACAAGAGCTTGAAGAACTTCTAAAGCAAGCGCGTTTAAATTATAATACCCAATTAGAAAAAGATTTAATTAACGAAAAAACTATTAGAGACGAGCGGTAAAAATATTAATTTAAAAAAAAAAAATTATATAAATATTTTCAGTGACTTTTGAATTTTTTTTTTAGAAACAAACTGCAAATACAATTAGGAAGTCTGATTAAAAGATACGATCAGACGATTTACGATAAATACGCTGAAGAATTTCTACTGCAGGAGGAGTATGAGAAACAAAAACGGGAACTTAATAATTTTCTTTTAGAATACAAAAAGGAAGAAGACATATACGAGGAATTGGTACGCAAGAAAGAACGAGAACTTCAAGAATTGCATGAAGCAAAAGTTTATTTGTTTACTCAAAATCGTGCTGCAAAAAAAATACAAAAATGGTTTAGAAATCTAATGAAAATTGCTAAAGCCAAAGCAAGAGCAAAAAACAAAGGTAAAGACAAAGGTAAAGACAAAGGAAAAGACAAAGGAAAAGACAAAGGAAAAGACAAAGACAAAGGAAAGGACAAAGACAAAGGTAAAGCTAAAGCTAAAGACAAAAGCAAAGGTAAAGACAAAGTTAAAGACAAAGGTAAAGACACTAAAGAAAAGGAGGTAGGAAATAAAAAGGATGATCCAAAAGATAATAAAAAAGGAAGCAAAGAAAAGAAAAAGAAATAATTTCTTTGTAATATTTACAAACAAAACTTTACAAAATAAATTTATATTTTGTTATACTTCTAAAATAAATTCCATAATTGCGTTTTAAGTTTAAAGCTATTCGAATAAGGCGAATCAGCCCAACCAGCATAACCAAACCAACACAAATCAATTACCTTAATAATATTAAAATTTGTGTGGAAGGCAAATCAATTTGCAGGTGAAAACAAATTTATCTCGAATTCCCTATAAAAACGACAGCTTTGACAATTTGGTTAGCGGCGAAAATGAATGAATTACCTTATGCTAATTGATTCGCTTTGGATTAGAGTTGTAATTGAAATTTATCACAGCATGATTTGCATTACATGCTTAACGTACCCAGCATTGGCAGAACTTACTTTAAGGCCATCGGTAGTTGCACATTCTAGCCTTTGCCCAACCTCTGACTCAACACTAACAATAGCAAAAACAATTGCCTTCACCGAAGTAATAATTTAGGAGACAAAAAACATAAGATCTTGGAAGTACTGCCGGCTACATGTCCTATGTGTATTAGCAAGTTTATACTATCTTTTAAAATATTTAACAGAGTGACCCTGATTCGCGTATAACTAAATAATGATAGAGAAAACCCGCTTCCAGAAAAAAAACAAAAAAAAAAAACGAATTATTAACAACATAATTGGATTTGCTTTAGGAATTTTTAAATATTTTTTTTTAGTAGTTAATTATAAAGCACTAGGTCAATTTAATAAAACATTTTTAAAAAACTATTTTTTATTATTTTTTCGATATTTCGCAACACCGTTGGTTGGCATCATCAGGAAAACAAAAATAATTAACAAACAAATTGAACAAATTTTTTGATTACCAAATTCAAAATAATCAAAAAATTTTTTCAAAAAACAAAACAAACAAAAACAATAAAAAACGACAAATTGAAAATCTTGTTCAGGAAAGCGAAATATCGAGAAAAAAATATATATTGTTAATAAAAAAAGACCGTTAAAAAGAATATTTATTTATATTTATTTAAAATATAAAAAGGTCGATTAAAAAAAAAATAAAAAAATTATTTATTAATTATTATTTCGAATATTTTTGTTTTTATTTTTATTGAAATAAATGTTTTATGAGAATATCATAAGATGTTTATTTTTTAATAAAAATTTTTGTAATAAATATTTTATGAGAATATCATGAAATATTTATTTAAAGAAATCAAGCACGAAATAAAATTGGTTATATTAAAAATTATTTACCTTAAAAAGAATTCTTCAAAAGAATTATACGATGCGGTTCTTTCATTATCAAGTTTATCACTTAATTTAGAGATATGTACAAAGTTGTGGGTGGATAAGGGACCAAATAACTAAAAGTCTACGTTAAAAAAGTCTGAAAAGGTCAAAAAAGTATTCTTAAGGAATTTTTAATGCGCTTATTCTTTGCAGCTTTTATTATTTCATTTTGTATAAAATATTTTAATTTTGCAGGATTTTCGGAGACTTCTGCCACAATATCGCAAATGATTTTTTAGATAAACTTTTCTTTTATGACTATGCAACCACAATGTATGCAATATAAACATACCTTCTCTTTAAACGCACAGAAAACAAAAAATAAATCTGTTATTCATCATAAATATTGCATTATCAATAAGTTGAATGCAATAGGACGTAGAGAAAAACATTAATTTTTTGTTTTTTTATTTATTTATTTTGTTCGACCTTTTAGGAATGTCTATTTCACTTTTCCTTTTATTTTTTTTCCTCGGGCTCTAGGTCAATAGTATCTATTCAAATAAAACTCTTCTCCGTTTTATTAAATATTGTTTTTATTTTTTATTCGATATTTCGGACAACTTCGTTGTCCTTCATCAGGAACTACAAATATATAAACAAATAAGTTAAAAGCAATTTGTACACTTAACAATTTATACAGAAAAACAAAACAAAATTATAAAATACTAAACAATGCATTACTTTGAGTGATGTTGTCAATCCCGTTGAGGGTGTTTTATGTTTACTAAAAGGTCTTTTGTTTATATTTTGCTATTATATGTCTATACGAATGCGCGCAATTTTCGGTGTCTCTCTTAAAATTCATTCTCTTGTTATCTGGAGTATTTATTATATGTAGCATTTCCAATATGTATCTCTTCCTGTAATTGTTCTCCAGTTGTAATATTTTAGCTTTCTCTAAGTCAGGGGAGTGTTTGCTCACTGTACAGTGGGCTGCTAACGCTGTTTTTTGTTCACTTGTTCCTTTTCCTGTTATATAATCGGATTTGTGTGCAGCCAACCTTGTTTTTAATTTAGACTTGGTCGTACCAACATATATTTTTTCACATATGTTAGACCCGTCACCGTTGCAAGGTATATTATATATAACATTGGATTTGTCTAATTTGTCAATTTTCGTCTTAGTGTTAGAAAACAACATTCCCAACGTATAGTCGGTTTTAAGTGCAATATTAAATTTTTGTTTGTCATAAATGTTCGACTGTATAATTCTATCTGAAAAGCCTGGGACATATGACAAAGATTTATATATTCTATCCTGTCTTCCTACTAATGGTTTCTCCAAATCTTTTCTAGCATTCCTTATAATATTCGTTGCCATCTCATAAGGGAAACTGTTAATTTGTAACATTTTCCTTAATTTTCTGAAGTTTTCCTTGTGATAATGTTTATCACTTAGCTGAAATACTCTCTTTGCAATATTCTGTGCTGTGTTAATTTTAACATGTCTTGGGTGGTTTGAATGAAAATTTATTATCCGTCCTGAATCCGTCGGTTTTTTATACCAATCTGTTAATAAATTGTTTCCTTGTCTTATAATCATCAAATCTAATTTTTTGTTATTTTTTGACTATAGGGAAAACATCGATGCGTTGTTTAAATCCTTTTTAACATGACATGTGTACTTTTAATGTGTACAATGCATAAGATTAATTTTTACTTTTATTTGGCAATACGCATACGCATGTGAAACCAAACCCTAAAAACCGTTTTATAAACGCCAATTCTGACATACACGTGACACATCATACGTTATATACAAGCTGTAAAAAATCAGCATTAGAAAGAGGAAAAGCTATTGATAGAATAAAGTTTCTAACATAATCAAAGTGGTTAAGTAAAGAAATTTAAAAACTTGTTCTCTTCAGTTAACACCCAGCTAAACACTTGTTCAGTGTCACGAATTTATTTTAGGACAATTTTAAAGCAGTTGAAGATTTTCGAAAATCGAATTTTTCGAAGAGCTGTAAAACATTAAAACTGATCACATTTTTACCTTTTTTATGAATAAGCAAAGGGTTGAAGAAGCATGAAAGGGTTGAAGTCTGAATTAAATCATCTCCTTCTGAAATTACCTTCATTATAGGAAAATTTTTCTTTTCAAGTGGTAATGCAAATTTCTGTCCTAGAGAAAGAATCCACTTAACATCCCCTGGAATATCTATGTCAGTCTTATTAAAAGAAAAAGAGGACCAGGAAGTAGCGCGGACAAAACTAACAATGATGATTAATAGGCACATTAGCAATATTAGACCTACAGCAAGAGATATTTTTATATTAGATAAAGTAAAACCCGCTAAAAAATTTTTGAGTACTAATAGGAACATATTAATTGTTAATGCTGATAAGGGTAGTGTTACTGTTGCTATGAGCAGAGACGATTATAATTCGAGAATAAATGACATTCTTAACGATTCTGCTAAATACTCAATATTGAATAAGGATCCGACTACTAAACTGCAAAAAACAAACAATTTTTTAGTTGATGAACTTTTTAAAAAAGAAATCATTTCAGTGATGGAGAGAAATAGACTTAAGACTAATGTATCAAATTCTCCAAAGCTGTATGGAGTACCTAAGATCCATAAACAGAATTTTCTTTTAAGGCCTATTTGCTCTTGCATTAATTCCCCGGCCTATGAACTGTGCAAGTATATAACGAATATTCTTAAGGTGATAACAGGACAATCAATATATAATATTAAAAATTCGTTGGAATTTAAGGATAAAATCAAGAGAATAAATATACAAGATAATGATAGATTGTTTTCATTTGATGTAGTTTCACATTTTCCAAGTATTCCTGTAGGTTTAGCTTTAAGTATTATAGAGGAAAAATTGCAGATAATAGAACAAAATACGAATATTGAGAAGGAATTATTTTTACGTATTCTTAAGTTTTGCATTGAAGACAACAGGTATTTTCAATTTGATAATAGGATATATCAACAGAAGGAGGGCCTCCATATGGGCTCTCCAGCATCTCCAATTATAGCTGATATTGTGATGGAGGAATTACTAAATTCATGTATTATTAAAATGCATATTAAACCTAAGATAATCACAAAATATGTGGATGATTTATTTTGTATAACTTCAGAAGATGCAGTGGATGATATTTTGTCAGAATTGAATAGTTTCCATCCGGATATTAAATTTACGATTGAAAGAGAATTAGAATCCAGACTTCCATATTTAGATATATTGATAATAAGGAAGAAAAATAAGTTAGTATTTGATTGGTATAAGAAACCAACATCTTCTGGAAGAATTATTAATTTTTATTCAAAACATCCAAGGAAAATGATAATAAACACAGCGAAAAATATGATAGACAGAATATTGACTATAAGTGATAGAGAATTTCATTTGAAGAATAGGGATACAATAAGAGATATACTTAATGACAATGATTTTCCAGTAGCATTAACAAACAGATTAATTAGAAAATATGGTAGTTATAGGCATAATTTAGGAAATTCTACGGCAGAGCCAAGAAATTATAAATCATTAACTTATGTAGCTGGAATATCAGAAAGATTAAGAAAGTGTAAAATATATGACACAGATAAATATATAATTGCACACAAAACACATAACACATTAAATAAATTATTTAGCAGTATGAAGGATAAAATAGGAAAAATGGAAATATCTGATGTAGTATACAGGATACCATGTGGAGGAAATGACCAGGTGAACTGTGACAAAGTTTATATTGGGACAACAAAAAATAAACTTAAAACAAGATTAGCTGGTCACAGGTGTGACCAAAAATATAGGAATATTTTAACACAGAAGACATCCTTATCTAAATATTGTAAGAAATATAATCATTATCCAAAGTTTGATGAAACATCAGTATTAGATATAGAAAAAAAATTCAAGAGACGTTATATGTTGGAAATGTTAGAAATTGTTAATGTACCAAATGTAAGCAGAATAAATTTCAAGACAGACACAGACAATTTAGCTCAGATTTATAGGTACTTAATTAAAAAGACACATAATTTGTTATAATCATTTTATAAGAGAGAATTTGTTATTTGTTATTTCCGTTTCCTTGTTTTTGTATGTTTGAATATTTGAAAATTTAATTTTTTGTATGTATGTATGAAAAAATATTTTATATGTTTTTGTCAAATGTTTTAAAACATTTTTTTTCAATTTGTTAATAATTTTTTGTTTTCAAAAATATAAAATTTTTTCCTGAAGAAGCTTTCCAAAGGAAAGCGATATATCGAAAAGAAAAGATATATAAAAAAGATCGTTAAAAAGAAAAAAGATATTTATTAAAGATTAAAATATCACAATACAATGCTGTATGGTTTTATAACTTTTTGTTAATGATTAACTATTAATATTAATATTTAACTATTATGTTGCAAGAATTAGATCTTCTTCTACTTAATTATGTAATTTTAAATATAATATAATAAAAATATAAAGAAAAATAACACTTACAAGAATAGAATACAGGCAATTTTACATGATAATGGACTTAAACAAATGGTCTCCGAGTATACGAGGGTGACAGAGAATACAAGGACATTGATGGACTTCGTTATTACAAATGCAAGTATGTAATGTAAAAGTTAAAATGAATAGTGCGAATAACATAGGAAACCACGAGGCAATTGATATTTGTAATGCAAATAAAAGTGTTAAATATAATACAAAGAGACAAATGGAAATATTTAATTATAATAGAATAGAATACAGAAAATTGAGAAATATCAAATAGCTAGGCTTGAAAATACGGAAGATTCGTGGAATAATTATAGGACGTTTAGAAATGTGTGCAAAATAATTGTTGAAAATGCGAAGAACAATTACGTTAACAAGAAAATAAACGATGCCAGAAATATGAAGGAAATGTGGAGGGAAATTAAAAGCCATATCCTGAGAAAAAATCAAACCGCAATTGAATCTGTGATATTTAACCAAATATAATATAGGAAAGGCTGTGATATAGCTAATAAATTCAATAATTACTTTGTTGACAGTATAACTACCATTAGAGATACAATTGGCTATGTGCAATATGACAATCTCATTCCTATGATAAACTCTCAATTTTCGTTTCGTGCAATAAACATAGAAAAAATTGAAAAACATATGTAAAGACCTTAAAAATAAATCTGATCATTATAAAATTTCATGTAAGATGATACTTAATAGTTGAAATATAACTGGAACAATATTGCTGGATATAATAAATGAATCGCTAAGAATTGGGGTATTCCCCAATCACCAGAATTGGAAAACATCAATAATAATCCCAATAGAAAAAATCTCAAAAACAAAAAAGTGTAAAGAATTTCGGCCATTCAATACACTGAAAACGTGTGAAAAAATATTGGAAAAAGTTGTTAAAGAACAACTTGACGAATATATAGAGGTCAACAACTTTTTGACGAAACACCAATCTGGTTTTAGAAAAAATTTTTTATGCGAAACTGCAATTAATTACATACTGAACAGATAGAAGAGAATTGACAAAGCCAAAAAAATTTTAGCAATACTTTTGGACCTTAAGAAAGCTTTTGAAACTATAGTCAGAGAGATACTTCTTCAAAAGTTATATAAATATGGCATCAGGAATACGGAATTAAAGTGGTATGAATCTTACAGAAAGCAGATAACAAAAGGGAATAATATAATGTCCGATGCATTGGGCAATGATTATCGAGTTCCACAGGGATCATTAGGCGCTTTGCCTTTTATTATATATATAAATGACATTCCAAATATTCTGGATAAATGTGAAATTACTCTTTATGCAGATGACACGCTTATTTTCACAGAGGCAGATACATTGGAAAAATGTTACTGCAATCTAAATCGAGATATAAATTCAGTGAACTTATGGCTAAATATGAACAAACTTAAGTTAAATGAAAGTAAAACAAAAATAATGGAAATTAACGCTGATAGTAATGTAATTTTTAAAATTAACAATGAAGTAATAGAGAAAGTGAGCAAAATAATAATAGATAAAGATTAGAAATTTAGCAATCATGTTGATTATATATCGAAGAAGGTCGGCAGAAAAATTAGCTTCTTTAAACGAATTAGGAAACAAATAACTATCATGACAGCAATAAACATTTATAAAACTATAGTTAAACCTCATTTCGAATATGGCTCCGCTATTTTTTTACTCATGCTGCACAGAAAATCAAATTGAAAGACTTCAGAAACTACAGAATAGGGCAATAAGAGTGATATTAAAATGCAACAGATATACTTTAATAAACTTTATGTTAAATTCACTAAGGTGGCTTAATATAGGACAAAGACTTGAGCTTAATACTAATAATTTTATACAAAAAATCAAAAGGGGAATGGCGCCCGAGTACTTAACTGAGCAGATAATGTATGTGGAAGAAGTTCAACCAAATCATCTACGAAACTCTGAACACTTTGGAATCGAAAGGGTATCTACAAGCGCAAGGCAGTGATCGCTGTTTTATAAGGGTCTTCAGCTATACAACTCGTTACCAGATGATGTAAAATTGGAGACAAATTATAATCTATTTAAGAAAAATGTTGTTAGATTTGTTAGAGACAATACATTAAATGTTGTTTTCTTGATTTATTTAATTGTAAATGTAACCGAATCGAAATGTAATTAAAAGTATTTTAAATACTAATAAAAATAAAAATAAATAATAATAATAATTACAATTACAGGATTAATAGTTTCAACTATTATATTTATATAATAAAAATTGTAAAACATCAAGAATCTAAAATTAATGCAAAATTCAATTCGTCCTTTCCTATGCTTTGAAATACCTGTTAAAATCTGCCATGAGATTAAATTTATTTAACTCTTTGCACACTCGCCGGAATGAACCACCTGCGTCTATAATTGGGTCGAAATTTTAAAATGCTTGAAAGTTAAATGATATTTTGTTAAAATTTAGATTCAGTCTACTCAAGCTACATTAGGAATATAAAAAGATTCTTAATAAAAGCTAAAATAGATTGAAATACATACAATTATAAGAGAGATAGACAAGATAAGATAGATAAGGCCATTGAACATAATCTGAAAATAATTTGATTTTTTTATAAAATATTTTCATCCGTCAACATTTTTCTATAAAATAGATTCATCAGTCTTTGTTTTTCTACAACAACATTTCATCAGTCTTCATTTTTCTATCAGTCATAATTTTTTATCATAAAGTTTTCATCAATGACAATTTTGATATAAAAAATTTCTAAAAAAACGCTCGTCAGTCATTTTCATCAGTTGTAACTTTTCTGGACGAAATTTTCTTCAATCATAATCTATAGAAAATTTTCAACAGTCATGTTTTGTTTTATAAAAAATTACCATCTACGAAAATTCCCTTTTTGTAGAAATTATCATTAGCCATAACTTTTCTATAGAAAATATTGACGATTAAAAGTGTTTAACAATTATATTTCAGGAAGAAGATCTATCTTCTTCATCCTTGAATTTGCAACCTAATTTTTTTTTTTGTTTATTTATAGTTTAAAGTTACACTAGAATTTTATTTTTATGATCATACCCTCGCTGTCATAGCGTACAGAGTGCTGCACACTCAAATTTTATGTGAAAATCACATCTCTTTCAAAATACCCTCAATTTTAATATTTATTATTATAGCAGCCATTATAGTACAATTTCTTTGAAAATTGTCAGTGTTTTACGAATATGTTTTCAGAGATAGAGCCCTTTAACAGACGACGTTAAGAACTAGCGAAAAGCGAAAAACCTAAATGAAAAAAACAAAAATTCTATGAATTTCTATTCTTACGAAAATATATATAATTTTTTTTTTTAGATTTAATATTGGGGCAACATTTAAAAGTATCTGGCAGCCTTAAATTAAATAATTATAAACAAACAACAACAAACAGTAGATTTTCGATATTTAACTAAAGATTGAATTACTTCTCTCGCTCTTGTGTGTGTGTTGTTGTTTGATTGTGTGTAACTCTTTTATAAAAATTTGTTATCAATTTGATATAGAATTTTCATTTCTAGTTCCATGAAAACCATCATTCAGTATCATTTTGTCGTTTCCATTATATGGAACAATAATATTTCGCTTTCCGAATAATAAAGAGAGTGTTGTCAATTCTAAAGTATAAAAAATAAAAAAAAACAGTTTATAAAACAATTTCGTTATTAACAAGGGAGAAGTACGTACATACATAAATACATACAGGCATATATTTTGAAAGCATTAAATGTTCTTTTTCTTTGGAGAAGTAAATTGAACTTAATAAACAATTAAAAAATTTAATTTATTAGAAAAATGTAAATAAAGAAATTTCTTAGCTGACGCACCAGATATTTAACAAAATAAGGGTATCCGCAAATTATAGCGAATGTGCATTTCTAAAGTTCTATAATAAAGTGAAGTAATAAATATTTACATGTATATATGTATGTATGTGTATGTGTAACATTTAATTATTATCTTAAAATGCACATGAAAAAAATTACATTTACAAATTTAATAGTTCGATTACTTTACAATCTCTTTTCATTGCAACATTTTATACCGGGGATGGCAATCTTTGACTTATAAGTCAGGAATAAGTCTAATTTATTTATGGCACAAAAAATTTAACTAATAGAAAACAAAATTAAAAGAAATTTTAAAAAACAGTAGTAGTTGTTTTTCCAAAATATATAAAATTTGAATAAAAATTATTTTGTTTAAAACTTGATATCTGCGAAAGTTTACTGATAAATTTTTATGATTTCAGAGTAATTTGTTCAGAAAACGAAACCAAATTTTTAGAACAGATATATTTATGGCGCAGTGCGAAAATATTTCCGATGAAATAAATATTTTTTAGCTGCTATAGGCCAATTATTGTTAAATGTTAATCACTTTCTTTAAACAGTTTGTTTATACTATTTTGTAAACGAATTATTTATTTTATTTATTTAGGGACTAGTTAACAAAATTAGTCAAATGCCGTACAGAAAGTAAATATAACTACAAATTTAAATAAAATTGGAATTCGGTATAATAAATCTTAAAGAGAATTAAGCTTTCAACGAGAAGATGTACTCATTGCAAGACCAGACCTAAATTCTGTTTTATTTTTTTATTTTATTTATTTATTGCTTAACTAGCACAACTAGATGAATATATTTTATAATTTAGAGTGCTAGTTATATTGGAAACCAGCAAAAGTTTAGACATTAACGTAAAAAGTCCTTGCCCCACAATGATTGCCAAATCTGGTTATCCGCTTATAAAACACATTACCTGAGTTTGAAAACAATGAAGTATTAATTAAAACTAGTTGAAGTTCAAGTTAATAATAACTTTCTAAGTTATCTTTTAATTATTTTAAACTAGAAAATAAACATAATTATTGAAAACTCACCTTTTCATTAGATAATATTTTTTGTTATAGCAAAGCCTTTGACTGAAATATTTTTATATTCAAAGCGCCAAATACTAGTTAATACCGGTTTAGTAGAAAATTAGCAGACTTTTGTAAGCTTTCGCTGATGTGGTCATTGTTAAATAAAATAATTAGTTTATGCAAAAATCAATGCAATCCATTTTCAGTAATTGAGTATGAAAGTCTTATGCCTTATTTAATTATTAGGTTGATAATCCAGTTGGAAAGCCCCTACGCCACATGTGTTTAATTCCACACTCGTTTTTCTTTACCTTTTTGGCTGGGAAACTAGATTATTATATAATAATAATAAAAACACAAGACAGTTAACAATAAACAGAATAGATAATGCAAAATTAACTAAAGCTTACAACAAAGATAAATAGATTTACAATAACTTTATGCCAAATCAATCAAAATATGTTACAAAGTATTATAATTATAATGGTAACATTATAAAAATTATACCTTACTTGTACCTTCCATCGTCAATTAAGATATCAAGGTTTAAATCAAATAAACTAGAAAAAAATTTAGGTAGCTTCTTCTAAACAAATAAAATTTTTGAAAGTGACTAATAACGGCTGTATGCATAAAAAACGCTTACTTGAGTTTTAAGGCTAACAGACGTTTGTTAAAAAATGGTATTCATAAACAGTACTTTAGCTAATGTATGCTTTAGTAAAATTAGTATTTTGATTCTGGCAATGCCACTATTTTCAGTTTTCACGTTGTAGTTAACGATGTATAAAAATGAATGTTATTTATCCGGGTAGTTAGATCCATAAAAAATGTTTTTTGCTTTCAGCAAAATCAACATATTTTTTTTTTTTTTTAATCTTTTTAATAAAAAACAAAAAAATCAAAAAAGTTTAATTTGCAAGGCTTACGAAGAACTTACAAAGAATTTGTCCATATTAAAAAAATAATTATTCAGATAAGGAGCTTTGTTTTGATTATATGTAGATCAATAAAACTTTTGTTTAAAATAATTAATTATAATTATATTTTTGTAAAATATAAAATAAAGATGTTAAGATGTTTTATATTGAATGGCATGTTATATTTTAGTTTTTATTATTATTTGTATACTACAATTTGTTTTAATAAACATTTTTAAAAATTTTTGGAATGACAAAGTATAATTGCCAATTGAGCCGTTGAACAGTTTTTCTTCATTTTTAATAAATTTGAAGTTAATAAGTTGAGAAGTATTGAGATTTGTTTGAGAAGAGTGTTGATAATTAACGTCGCTGTACTCAGGAAATTAATTACGGAGCTTCGTGTAAAAGAAATGGAAACATCTATTAAGTGTGTGTGAAGTATTGTTGTGATTATTGGACTTATTCTTATTAGTTCGAAAGAATAGTGCAGTTTACTGAACTATATTATAGTGATATCTAATATACTACACATAATTAGCATTATTTTGTTATTTTTTTATTCTCAGGCGGTTGCTTCGTGTTGTATAAAATATCTAAGAATGTCACAACTCAAAAGCATATTATTGCACATAGTGACTTATGTAAAGGACAAAATAGTAAATAGTAGTAATAGCCCCCTGTCGAAAAAATCCTTCACAGTACACAACATGGAGAAAAAAGACTTTATTTCAACTCAATCATTAGAAAAATCCATTTCAGAAAGAAAACTAAATACAGACTGGTTGAAATGGCTAAAAATTAAAATGTTTTATAAACTAATTTAAAATAAAAAGATGACAATATTAAAGTAACTTATGCCACTTTTAAAATAAACGGCTCAGTTTATTGTAAACACAATTTGTTTTGTTTTAAAACTTTCAGTAATAAATTTGAACTGTTATTTTATTGTACGTTTAAAGTAGGTTTTTCCTACTTTAAAGTTAACAAAGGTATTTTGAGATAAAATCGTTTTTTGAATAAAACTTTAGGAAATTGTGCTTAGCAACGCCAGTTAAACCTACTTTAAGTTTTTATGCATACAGCCGTAATAAGAGTTCAAAAAATTGTTTGAATAAATGAAAAACTGTAGTTGATATGGCAGACTCTTGCATTTGCTCTGAATTAAATTTTAACAATGTTGTGATCTTGCAAAAGCTATTCTATTCTATAAATAGAACGGTTGTTGAGAGACTGTGATCTTGTACAAGCAAATTATTTGTCACCGAGTTGAGAAATGAAATAATTTTCGTGATTTCCAACCAAGATCGGGTGAGCTACCGCATCAAAAGCCTTGCCGTAATGCAGAAAAGTAGGCAAAGTCGACTTCGAATCTGAGGCTCTTATTTACATCTACCAAAGCTGTTGTACAGCTTCTGCCCGCCAACAAACCCCAATTCATTTCTTGATAGAAAGTTCATTCGTTAATAGACACTCATTTAACAGTCTGCTGAGCATATTTTCAAATAACTGAGCTAAAAACGATAGGAAAGCTATTGGTCGGAATTTACTATTAGCCTTGGGTTTAGGAATGATCCTTGTATATATCCAGTCTCTAGTAAAAATAGACTTCGTGGGGATGCAGTTAAAGGAGTAAAATTATAAAACTTTTCTGGAGTTATGTACAATAAATTCTTAGAAAAATTAAATTTCGAAATGACGAATTTCATCGTAACTTTTAGCTTATAGAAGAAAAAAATTCAATAATAAAGTTTTGAATTTTAACATTGTAGTCACTGATAAAGTCGGACATTCCCTATGTATTTCATTTTATTTTATTTTTTTTCCTACATAACCTTGACCGATAAAGAAATGAAGCCACATCTCATAAAAGTAAAACAGCAACAATGCAAAATAACTAAGAAAAAATATAGACAATTAAAAAATATGCAAGATTAAAAGAAAAAATCAAGTCTAACAACTGATTTTAAATAAAAGCCGGTTTTATAGAATTTTTGCTTAAAACTTAGGAAAATAAATCCAACCCAAAACGCCTGTAGAGTCGATAATTAATTAATTAATTAATTATTTTTATTTGAATTATTAATAAAAATTTAATGATGCATTCGCTTCATTTCGTTTTGAAATCTTAAGGCAAGCGAAGGTTAGAGATATGAGTCCACCAGCAGTATTAAGCAAAGATTTGCCGGACATAGAGGTTAGTGAAATAATGAGAACTTTTGAGAACTTTTAACAAAAAGCATAAAAAAATTTATAAACGTAATTTTAGAATCTTTTAAGTCTAAATCCTCGAGTCAAAACTAAATGTACTGTGGTGCCTACAACCGATACAAAATTAAGTAAAAAACACTGGAAACGAAATCAGGATCGAAGTTGTGCTGTAAGTATGAACCGAATTTATTGCACAGTAGGAAACATAAAAGCCTTTTAAAATTTAAGGAATTAAATGTAGCGATGCTTATAATATCGATATCATACTTGAGTATTTGATCGATAGGTTCACATTGCATTCATTTTATAATTGACAAAACTTAATTTCGCCACACTGTGCAGATAATTTAATTTTAATAATTTAACAAAAAAAAATTTCAGTCTGGTCCTAAGCTTCAAAATAACTTTGAAGATATTAAGCACACAACCCTCTCTGAAAGAGGTGCTCTTAAGGAAGCTGCCAGATGTTTGAAATGCGCTGATGCCCCCTGTCAAAAATCATGTCCCACTCAGTTGGATATTAAGAGCTTTATTACGAGCATCGCTAACAAAAATTATTATGGTGCTGCCAAAGCTATATTTTCGGATAATCCTTTGGGCTTAACCTGTGGCATGGTGTGCCCAACTAGTGACTTATGTGTGGGTGGTTGCAACCTTCAGGCCTCTGAAGAGGGTCCAATTAATATTGGAGGTTTGCAACAATATGCCACTGATGTCTTTAAACAGATGGGTATTAAACAAATTTCACCACCTGGCATTAGGACTCCCAAGCAATTCGATAAGAAAATTGCCTTGCTTGGTGGTGGACCTGCATCACTATCTTGTGCCACATTCTTGGGACGTTTGGGTTATAAAAATATAACGATTTATGAAAAGTGCCCCTATTTGGGTGGTTTGAGTTCTTCAGAAATTCCTCAATATCGATTACCAGTGGATGTCGTCAATTTCGAAATAGAACTTGTTAAAGATTTGGGTGTTAAGTTTGAAAACAATAGAGCCCTTTCCACCAAGGACATTACCATTAAAGTAAGTAAAAGCTTTATTTAATGCATTTTCCTAAACTCACATTATTTATTTATTTTTTTTGTACAATTTAAAGGATCTGCTTTCTACCAATCATGTAGTGTTCTTGGGTATTGGATTGCCCGATCCTAAATTAAATCCCATATTTAAAGGTTTAGATGAATCTATGGGTTTCTATACTTCAAAAAGTTTTCTTCCCAAGGTAGCGAATGGCTCTAAGCCTGGGCTGTGTGATTGCAAAGTCAATCAAGATCTACCTCAGTTGTATGGAAACGTTATTGTTCTGGGTGCAGGTGATACAGCTTTCGATTGTGCTACCTCAGCTTTAAGATGTGGTGCAAAAAGAGTTTTTGTGGTGTTCCGTAAAGGCTCATCCGGAATTCGGGCGGTACCCGAAGAGGTGGAATTGGCTAGAGAAGAAAAATGTGAATTTTTACCTTTTCTGTCACCGCGCAAAATATTAGTTAAGGATAACAAGATAACTGGCATGGAGTTTTGTCGCACCGAACAAGATGACAACGACCACTGGGTAGAAGATGAAGAACAAGTCTTAAAGCTAAAGGCCAACTTTGTTATAGCAGCTTTTGGTTCTGGTTTATACGATACAGAGGTAATAGAGGCCATGGCTCCTATAGAACTAGACAAATGGAATACGCCAAAAATTAATTCGAGAACTTTACAAACTAATGTGACACAAGTATTTTGCGGAGGTGATTTAGCTGGTTCCGCTGATACCACTGTTGAGTCGGTTAACGATGGTAAAATTGCTTCTTGGAGCATTCATTGCCTTTTGGAAGGTTTACCTTTAGATACGCCGGCGGAATTGCCTTTGTTCTACACCGAAATTGATAACGTCGATATATCGGTGGAAATGTGTGGCATTAAGTTTGAAAATCCCTTTGGCTTGGCATCAGCTCCACCTACCACAAGTGCTGCCATGATAAGAAGAGCGTTCGAAGAGGGTTGGGGTTTTGCGGTGACGAAAACTTTTGGTCTAGAGAAGGACTTAGTTACAAATGTTTCTCCTCGCATTGTTAGAGGTACCACATCTGGCTACAACTATGGACCGCAACAAGGCTCCTTTTTAAATATTGAATTGATCTCTGAAAAGAAACCAGAATATTGGTTTCGCGCCATAGCGGAATTAAAAAGAGACTTTCCAACTAAAATCGTGATTGCCAGCATAATGTGTCAATATAACGAAGCTGATTGGACAGAGTTAGCAACCAAAGCTGAAGCATGCGGTTCTGATGCTTTGGAATTAAATTTATCATGCCCACATGGTATGGGAGAATCCGGCATGGGTTTAGCCTGTGGTCAAGACCCTGTTTTAGTAGAAAACATATCTAAATGGGTACGGAAGGCTGTTAAAATTCCATTTTTTGTTAAACTGACTCCGAACATTACGGATATTGTGGGTATTGCCATGGCATCGCAAAAAGGCGGTGCAAGTGGAGTTTCAGCTATCAATACTGTGCAAGGTCTAATGAACCTAAATGCTGATGCATCGCCTTGGCCAGCTGTTGGTGCTGAGAAGAAGACAACTTATGGTGGTGTATCGGGCAATGCTACAAGGCCAATAGCCTTAAGGGCCATTTCCTCTATAGCTAAAAAATTACCAGGTTTTCCAATTCTGGGCATTGGTGGTATCGATTCCGGAGAAGTGGCGTTGCAATTTTTACAAGCCGGTGCCACTATTCTACAGTTCTGTTCTTCGATACAAAATCAAGATTTTACATTAATCGAAGATTACTGTACCAGTCTTAAAGCTTTGTTGTACCTTAAGTCCAATCCTCCACCAAAGAATGCTCTCTTCTGGGATGGGCAATCCCCACCAACACCTAAACATCAAAAGGGCAAACCTGTAGTGCATATGACTGGTGTGGGCAACAAGGTAAGTATTTATTAATTTTTATAAATATATTATAAAATTTAATTATAATTTGAATTATTATAATAGACTTTGGGCTTTTTTGGCCCCTATTTAAAAGAAAGAAAGGAAAAACTTTCCAAATTGCACACGGAAAAGGGACCCATGTGGATGGTAACTGGCGATGATGTTCACATAAAGACCCAAAATGGTGTCCCTAAGGCACAGCCAGCCCCAAAAGTAAAAGATATTATAGGCAAGGCATTGCCTTACATTGACACTTATAAGAATTTAGACAACAAACAACAAAAAGTTGCTCTAATCGATGATGTATGTTGGTTAATCACTCATTCAACTCATTTTAACTCATTTAAAAAAAATATGAAAATGAATTTGATGTTTTTGTTTATATTTCAAGGACTTGTGCATAAATTGTGGTAAATGTTATATGACCTGTGCCGATTCAGGATATCAAGCTATTGAATTCGATCCACTCACACATATACCGCACGTTAACTATGATTGCACTGGTTGCACTTTGTGTGTGTCCGTTTGTCCTATTATTGACTGTATAACCATGGTACCGAAAACAATACCACATGTTATTAAACGGGGTCTAGGGGAAGAGGCAGTTGTCTACACTCATGCATTGCGACCTGTGCAATAAAATAACACCGTGATGGCGCTTAAATAGAATTAAACAAAATAAGTTAAATTTTGTAAGAAATTAAATATAAATTTTATAAAAAAAATTAGGCAGTTTATGCGTAGGCTAGTTTAACTTAATTAAAACTTTTAATTATGTATTAACATTAATTGTCCTTAATTTTTTCAGCAGAGCAATCTATTGCTTTGCAAGCTATTGCTTGCAAAGCTCAGGACTGTTTTTTTTTCATATAAATTCGAATTTGTTCAATTCCCATAATGTTGTAAGAGAAAAACGACTAAAATTAGAATAGGAAGAAATATTGGTCAATTGGTTAATGCATCATTGCGTTTAGTGTAACCTCTAGTTTAGCATCTAGCATGACCTCTAATGTAGCTTCTAGTGTAACGTGTTGTCTAACCTGTAGTATAGTCCCTATTCTAACCTCTAGCATAGTCTGTGGACTAGCCTTTAGTCTAGTCTAGCCTTTAGGGTAGCCTCTAGTCTAACCTTTAGTATAGCCTTTAGTCTAGCGTCTAGAGTAGCCTCTGGTGTGGGCTCTAGTGTAGCCTCTAGTATAGTCTCAAGCCTAGTCTCTAGTCTAGCTTCGTAAATTTCGAGCATTTTTTTCTCATAATCACACTCTTTCTGAAACCACTAGGCATAACTCAATCGCTAAATTCAAGAAGGCTAGCGATATTGGTAATGACAAGGAATGCTTTTATTTTCTCATTACAAACAAAAACGTGAATAATTTTATAATGAATAAATTACTTTTATTTTTATTCGAGCTTTTTTAACTTAATTAAATATAAACTAATCTTTTAAACGGTCTTTTAAATATTTTAACGATTTTATTTTTTCCGATATTTTGCTCTCCAGTGGAAAGCTTCTTCAGGAAATTGTTTTTCATATTTTACAAAAACTAAAATTATAATTATAATTTTTATTTTTATAATTTTTTGTTTTTGTAAAATATAAAAAATAATTTCCTGAAGAAGCTTTCCACAGGAAAGCGAAATATCGGAAAAAATAAAATCGTTAAAATATTTAAAAGATCGTTTAAAAGATTAGTGCATATTTAAATAATGAATAAATTTATAATGAATTGAATTCCTAAATTAAATGATAAAACACAGATCATCAGGTACAATCGTTTAGTTTACAGAAGAAACAAAATTTCCTAGAAATTTCTAAGAATTATATAAAATACATCATTTTCGGAAATAAGATTTAGGAAACATCTATTTCAGATAAAAAAGACACCAAAAAGACTAGGTGCCCCTGTAGGCCAGTAGGTAGTGTGCTAGTTTACATGACTGGAGGCTGTGGGTTTGATTCCCAACAAAGACCTTGGTTTTATTTTTCACTGCAAATAAAAAATTGACTGTCGGTGGGGCTGTTCAGTGATGAAGGCATGGTCACTGGTCACTGAGCTGTCTTATACGACAGTTAATTTCCGTAACTATCCTTCTAATTTCACCACCTGTCTCATCTCTTCTCTATCTCTTTCCTAAAAGAATGTAGCACGGTACTTGAGAAAATAGGCATTGTTGCCTGAAGTGCTACTTCTCTTAAAAAAATGTTGTTTCTTTCTATTGTTTATTACTTAAATTTTGCTTGTTTTGAATTGTATTCTTTTTTACATATGTAGCCCTTCGGATCAACCCAAACCTCTTAATGTACCAGAAGCTCAATTGAATTACGAACACTTAGGAATGAAAACGCTTCCGTTTTTTCATTCGGCTATTGATTTCGTAGGTGGACCCTGATTATTGAAGTGGGTACAAAATTTTTCCAGAAGCCAGTGGCAGTTTCTTTTTTCTCTTTATGAAACTCTTTGGCAATATTGGAATTTCCACACATTTCGACTCCTTTTAAAAATCCAACAATTAAAGACAACCATTAATTTTAAAAATTTCAAGAAAACAACTTAATTTGTGTTTTAGTTTTTCTTCCCAATTGAAATCGGCGATGCCATATTTCTTCCAGCAGACGCGTTTTTCAGAAGGGAAAGGAATAATTCACGATTGCATTGTTAGGGAACAGAGAATTTTTTCAAGGGAAAAAACATTCATGATGATGGAGTGATTAAAAATACCAACGTTTAAGGTTATGAATACAATAATCATAATAATTAATTATTTATTTGATAATAATGATATTGTTTATCATTTAGTTTCACACGTAATTAATAAAAAATTCATTTAATTATGTGTTTTTAATTGATAATAAAATATTACAAATAGAAATTCAAAAAATAATAAAAAAATATAAAAAAATTCTAAGATCATAATGAATAATTTCTTTCAAGAGTCTTATGCAATTTGAATTGATTTTTTTTTGAGTAAAAAAAAAAATTATATAAATATGTATATAATAAAATATGTTTCTAAATAAAAAAAAAATTATATTGCGAAATAAATAACAATTGAAGATTAGTTGTTAACAAACCCTATTTTGTTTTTTATAGGTTTTGATTGTTATTGCATATGAATATAATTTATACAATATTATAATAGGAAAGAAAAGCAACTAAAAAATTAATAAATAAGCCGCGAGATATTGTTTTCTTAAATAAAAAAATCATTTTTTGGAAAGAGCGATAAATACGAGTATATAAGAGTATAAAAGCTTAAAAACTAATGATGATTTTTTATTTTTATTTTATTTAATTAATAGGAATAAGGTATTTTTAAAAGTACATTTTAGTACAAAATATACTCTCCTCCATGTACGTTAGAGGGAGAGTTGTTGCTTAGATTTTTTGTTTTCAATGATTTAATTGTTTTGTTTTTTTTTGTTCTTTATTTAAAAAAATGTGCTAAAAAGCGTAAAATATGTTTACTTCGTTAAAAAAAATGTTATTCAAATTTTAAGTTGTAAAATACACATAAGATTAGATTTTCACTCACTGCTTTTTGCATATAATTTCAATTTTTATTAAGCAACGGAAGGAATCGCTAATTATAGGCATTTTTTAAATTTTTCTTTTATTTAATTTAAATTATTATAATTTTTTTTGTGAAAATTTGTTTTGTTTTTATATTATTTTTTTTCATTTTATTTATTTTTTTTTTATAAAATTACAAAATATTGTTGTGCGTTTTACTTTAAAACTGTTATTTAAGGTTTCAGCAAAAACTTCCGCTTGGTATTTCTATGGTATGAAATCATTTCAATAGAAAAATGTATATTTAAAATTAGTTTTTTAATGTTTTTTATATATTTTTATATGGAATATAGTTATACATTATATGTAGTATTATTTCATAATAGAGTTTTTCTTGAGTGCAAGACTTACACGTTTCTTCTACTTCTTCTTCTTCTACATCTTCTTCTACTTCTTGTTGGCTTAACTGAATAAATAATATTAAAAAAAAAGTATTTTGCAAGTACCCCACATAAACTGCAAAGCAAAACCAAAACAGCTTAGAATTCCCATTGTGTTGCCGCATCGGTACCATCGTCCAAAAGTTTAAAAGCACCGTTCTTAGTAGCACCCAAATATTTACTATTTTGGGATCTATAAGCCAAAGTTTTTGTGTATTTAATGACAGAGTAAATTTGAATTTAAGTTCAAAAACTTACCTAATACAAATTCGAGTAGGTTCACGTAATTCTAAATAGAAACCGTCAGCTGGGCCATCCGAATCTACTGAAATGCCTTCACCATCGATGCGCCAATATTTTCCACTGTGTCCTTTAAAGTAAACTAAACCTTTTTGGGCTCTTTCCACCAATATGGTTTCATAAGTAGCCTTATTGCATTCTAATTTGGTATTACCGGGCTGGCGATAGCCCACAAAACCTTGTTCACATTTAAGTACCAATATGGGTCTGGGATTCAAAATATTTATTGTGTTCATTAGTGTTTTTGTTTTTTTTTTATTTTTTTTATTTTTGGCATAATTGATAAAAATATTTACCTGTTAATTAAATAGAAATAGAATTTTGTTATGTCTTCAATAGATTCTGAAGTAGCAAACAGATGGCCTGAACGTTTAGTGGCCAAAAATTTTCCATTATTAGCACGGAAAGATAAAGAACCATCACCATGCCATATCAATTCAAAAAGAGCGTCAGCGCAACGTCTATTTCCAGTAGCTTGAATACCACCACCTGCCGATAAGCTCCAATAACGATCTTGGGTAGTGCGTAAGGCCCATCGATGGGCTGACCAATCAAATTCTAATTGGAATGTTTCATTCTCACCAATTTCATCCTGATTGGCTGTTACATCGACGCCCTGCTTCACAGAAACATAACGTAAGTTCATGGCGGCAATGAAAGACGCTTGCGGTAAAGAATCCTCCAACGAGAATAATTCATCACGTGTAACCGTAGATGAACGGGATTTGAGCACAGCCTTTGAGCCTATAGGCGAAAGATATTGTCCTTGTCTAAAAAGATTAAGGAAACATTTAATAGAAGAACTTTTTTTTGCGTAATTTTTAGCAAAGTAACCTGTCTCTTAAAGCCAAATGACCACCATGATATTCAGCACTAAATAAACAATCCTCATTGCAAAGTGTTTGCAATTTGCCATTGGCATTCAAATATCTTTAAAAAAGAAATAAAGAAACAAATAAAGAAGTAAAGTTAAAAGAATTCTTTAGTTCATTGCCATCACTTACTTGTTGTTACATGTATGCAAGGCATAGCGACCGCCCTCTTCTTGACGGAATTCCAATGTAAAAAGGGTGTCCTCGCCCCAGGGTATATTGGCATCTACATGTATCTCATCTTGAGACTCTGACAAATGAGCAAATCGTTTACGTCCAATTGAACGCAAATTAACTTGTGGCCTGGCTGCCAAATGCACTGTCCAAAATTCTCCGGAGCTTGGCGTTTTGGCAGTGCAAACCAATTTGTCTGGCGTGCCGCCTAGGAAGTAACCGCGAGATTCATTTTTCAACGCCCAACGACCAGTTCCGTCCTCTGCGATGCTAATTTGAAACCGACTGCCACCGTCACGTTCATCAGTTTCACAAAGCACATTTCCAAAAGAATCCACCGACAGATATTTATTAAGATGAGATCTCAGATAGATAATACCTGAAATGAATAAACAAAAAACAACAAACAAAATATTCATACAAAAAAGGAAATCATTAAAATTAGAATTCAAAAAACTAATTACTAAGAAGGACAGAGTGTGATTCGTTTTACATCCGCACCTGGCTATGTAGTCTTGATCAGATGGTGGACAAACCACAATTGTATAATTTGGAACGTCATACAGGCGTCCTAGGAAGCCGAAGACATAATTCTAAGCAACAGAACCACCTAGTTGCAACTTTAATGATTCCAGGACAGGACTGCAAACCATCACACCTTGCTAAAGAGTTGGAGGCTTTCCTACTCCTGTCCAGAACACATGTCTAGCATGCTCACTGGACTGGATCATTCACTTTGCGTGTCATTATCAGTGAGATGATCCTGGCCACCATAATAACCATTATACTCCCATACTCCCACGATACTCCCATACAGGGGCCAACCTCAATGATCAGTCAGAGAACTATTAAATGTCTAAAGAGACAAATAATGAACTCTGCGGGTTCACTGATCCCCGTGGAAATAAAGTATAGCTTCCAGTTGACTCCCAGCCTGTCTTCAGGGGACTGGGCTCCCTTTATACCCCCAGTTGCACAGATCTAGATAGCTGTTACGTACTAAAAAGACCATAAATGTGCCCCCGGGGGGGGGGGGGGAGCTAAGAAGGACAAGAAGCGACACACATTCAGTTGGTTAAACTTGCGTTAAATTAAGCCAAATGTTTATTTTCGCTGGGCATGATTTTACGTCAGCCCGCGTCAAATTTGGTTCGCAAACATACCGGTTTCGGCTATGTGCCATCTTCGGTGTTCTTTTTTCTCTATACTCATTTTCGCCTTTAAAAATTTACACAATTTTAAACTTCAGATAACTTTAATGGCAAAAGTTAAAATTCTCAGCGAACAGTTTCTGTATTACAAGCAAGCAACTGGTCTGCAAAATTTGTGTAAAAAGTTGGCTGATTATTATACATTTTTTTTCAGTGAGTTGATAACTTGCAAAACAGGAACAGCACATTTATTATTGCCTTTCAAAGTATTTTTCGTTCACATTTCGGAAATATGTCTATTTTTTGTATTTTGCTTAGCTATAAGAGAATTTCTAAATTAAAGCGAAATACTACGATTTTTTATATTTCTTTGTTAAGCAAATTTGTGAGCTATAAAAAATTTTATTGATACATTTTTATTTAAAATTTTAGTTTTTGAATTGTGCAAAATAAAACAAAAGGCTCTTAATTTGAGGTCATAACGTAAAGTTATAAAAAATCAAGACAGAGAACTAACAGCTACAGAAATTTCTTAGGATTTTTGTTTTTTTTTTCATTAAATAAATAAACTAATTATGTTTAACTGGTTAAGAAATTTAAAAATTTTTAGCTAAAATAAAAAATAATCATTTTTATGGCTACGAGACCACGCGAATTCTTATTAATTTCTTTGAACTTTTATTAATAATTAAATTTTACGTTTTATATTCGTAATATATTTTACGATTGTATTTTTATGTTTTCAAATGATTAAGATTTTCTTCGGAATTTTTAATAAATTAATAGAAAAATTCCTAATAAAGAATGTCTATAATTTTACATAAGCTGTTAACTTGGTTTTATAGCACATTAGCCATGACACTCAAGTATGAGTATTAAAGCGATTTAATTATGGAAACGAACTTTTTATTATCCATTACACATGAGAATCATTTTGTTAATCATTGAATTAGTCTATTTATAAAATTATAATAAAAATAGTCATGTTAAATGGTGTAAAAGGGGAAAACTATGGGTATGCAAGTTATTAATGTTGATTTAGATAACATATGGCATAACTATCATTAATGGTTTGTGTCAATAATAATAAATATGGTATTTTGGATCTGTCATTATTAAGGCCGGGACACATAGAATCCGTTATGCGTTATACTCTGACGTATTCAACTGAAGTCAAAGTAACGACGGATTAGGTTGGCACAATGAGTACTTTGTTGACGGATACGAAATCAGCTGTTTTTTTGTTTTTCTTATTTTATATTTTTTTGCACCAAAGTTTTATTAAAGTGCACAAGTGGAGTTAGACGACATCACAGACTTTCTATTAATGATAATTTGTACTATGTATTCCATTATTTATTATTATTTATAAATATAAGTAATTTATTCATCGGAATCATTTTCAATCTAAGCAATTTTATTATTCGTGCTTGATTCCTTTAGATAAATATTTCATGATACTCTCACGAAATATTTATTACAAAAATTTTTATTAAAAATTAAACATTTTATGATATTCTCATAAAACATTTATTTCAATAAAAATAAAAAATATTTGAAATGTATTACTGCGGGGGAGAGCATATCCATATTGCAATTTCACTATTGCTCACATAGCTCATCAGTAAATTTTACCCCAATATTGTATAGAAAAACCTAAAAGTCTTATATCCAAAGCCAAACTGATTCCATGAGAATTTTATCATAAAATCAACATAGGATAGACCGCAAGACTCAAAAACACTTCTATACAAACACAGCAAAACATTTCAAAACAACAAAAAACATTGTTTATTTTCAATCATTTCTACATAAGGGTTGCCATTGGAAAATTGAAAATTGAATTGAAAATTCAGAAAATAAAAAATATTTGTAAATAATTTTACAAAATTTCTAAGAAAGCAACGGGCACATGCAATGGAAATAAATAAAAATTTTTGTAATAAATATTTCGTGAGAGTATCATGAAATATTTATTTAAAGGAATCAAGCACGAATAATAAAATTGCTTAGATTATTATTTCTAATTTATTTTAAAAATATTTCACTACGATAGAGCAAAAAAAAAATAAAAACAAGAAGAAGCGAATGAAAATAGTCAAAGTACTCAACGTACGTCAAAAGTTAAAAGTTGGCCAACTTTCGTACTTTGCGTTGAAGGAGACGTATTGATTGTGACAACGCTGATAAGAAAAAGTGTATTTCAACTTACTTGTCAGTTTAAAAATACAACGTATGACGGTTGAAGGATTCTATGTGCCCCAGCCTTAATTGTATTTAGTATTTAATAGACGCCAAAGTGTGAACACACATTTTTTCAAACGGTTTAATAAAGTCGAACATTTTGGCCAAAAAAAAATTGTTTGCGAAGAAGTCTTATAAAAGTTATCGATTTTAGGTAGAAGCAAGTACTCAAACAGCACGAACGCAAAATACTTGTGAACCATAGTTTGCATGATTTAAAAGTGATGACTTCGACACAGGGGCCTGATCAACAGAAAAGCTTGATAAGGAGGAATTACAGGCATTACTCGACAAAGATTATTGTTAAAATCAAGAAACAATATCATTGAAAGTCATACAGTAATCCGTTTCAAAAGTATTTTAATTCAATCAAAAGCAAAGAAATCGTTTTTTCATTTGCTTCTCTTAACACGAGATAGTCTGCTATTAACAGTCAATTTTGCTATGAACTTTGTAGGCACTTATCTTAAAGTGTTTAAAATTTAATACTGATTTTTTTCGCAAATATAAAAACGTGGGCATGAATAAACGAAGTTGTTTAAAATTGTAAAGCAGTTTTTATATTCATAATTTCACTTCGTGTTACGTACATGTGTCCATATAATCAATTTATAATCAGTCATGCTGTTTTAAGAGTTAACTTTTTGTATCTTCTCTTAAAGTTTTGAAGTTTTAAACAAAAGTGTGGCTAAATTTTTTATTTTATTTACTGCATTTTTTTTTATTTTCGTGTGGTAATTATGATAATTGGGGAAATTTTGATGAAAATTACAAAAATTTAAACAAATAACAAGAAAGTAAATGACGAATGTTTTTTTTTTTTTTTTTGATTCGCTAAGGTGCGCAAAATTATAATGAGAAAATGTTTGTCCAATTGAACTTTTGGCTTAAAGCTCTTTGTGCTCTAGTTTATACTCGTATTTATTATTATTTTTTCTAACATCACTCGTATGTAGATATGTACTATTAAATATTTTTATAAATTCAATAAATGTTTGAAAGCTTTGCATTTTTTAAATTTATTTAAAATTGTTCGTATAATATTACATACAGAATGTGGAATGTAGGTTGGTTTTGAAAAAAAAAATAAAACAAATTAAAGTTGCATATGAGATAAGTTTAAAACATTTTCGGCAATTCGATATCTGCATATAAATTAACAACCACAGCCGTTAATATAGGCTTAAATGTAATCAGCTTCAAAATACAATGACAGTAATAATGTCAAGTATTTAATAAATTCATTAACATGATTGTGTTTGTACTTTTGATTTTATTTTTTGTTTTTGATGTGACAATAATAGTCAACACTGACACTTTAGCATAAACCTTTAATTTAAATGCATAAGCGTGTCAATTGCTTCACTATGTACACTGACTGAATGACTGACTTGGATTTTTTGTAAAGCATTTTTTATGCACCACAGCCACTTAAAGATCACAATTCAACTTAAATTTATAATAAAACAAATTAACAGAAGAGATGAGTTAGTTTCGTCTCCTTCGAGTAAATTTTTGTGTCACATTGAAGAGGTCTTCTGAATGCTTCTTTTCATGTTTACAATGAAGTCTTATGTGACTGATATTTTACTTGTTGCATTTTATGAATGTGTGTGAGATGCACAAATATTTACATACATGCATATAATACATGTCCATATCGCGAAAATTTTTTAACGGCGCCTTTAAATAGGCGCAGTAACAGTCATTAATAAGAAGCTCGGGCTCCTTTCGGAGTATTTTTTAATCGATACAGAAATTTCGGATGTTACATATTAAAAATCTCAGAAGTGACATCAGTCATCAGTCAATTCTGTGCCTGTGCGTAAATACAAAATTTGATTGAGATTTGATTTGCATGTTCAAAAACAATATCACACTTTTTTAATAAGAACATTTTTTATTTTTTATTTATGGTTCAGTATATAAATCATAAATCTGCATTTTTTTTCATCAAAGCTTTTTTTATTGCTCAGCTCTTCCGTTTTAATTCATTTTTAAAGAATATTTATTCTGCGACTGCGCATACCAACATGAGTTCGCTATAAGTGGTTTAGTAAGTCATACAATTAAAAATAATATTGTCAATTGATTTACATTTCTTTGCTATTTTATCTATAATTATTCAATAACTGCAGCTTATATATTATATATTTATTATTATTTTTAAACAAGGAATATTTTTAATGTGCTCTAGTCATTTTTACATAAAGTAAAAGATGATATTTTCGCTACATGATACTTTCAGCCTGAAAAGATTAAAATTTCAAATATTTGTAGATTTTATCGTGTTTCTTAAAAAACAACTAAGATATTTAAAATACAACTAACAATTCAATTATATCAGAAATATCTAATTTCTACTGCTAAAATAAATTTCTACAAGATCTTTATCTACACTGGACACTAACAAAAGTCTATTTCTTCCTTATTTTTATTTTTTTATTTTTTACTTGTGCAACTTTTAGCAAACAAGAATAAAATATTCTAAATTTTGTTTAACTTTAGTTTTTATGTGTGGACACAACTTTGTGTTTAAGCAAAAATCTTTGCAACATGTTTCGGCTGAAGTGTTGCTTGTTGCCATTGTTAAGTTAGAATGTTAAAGCAAAATATAAATTGACCTCTTAATGGCACAAAAAGAAAAGGAGAAATGAATACAAAAAAAGCTAATGATTAATTGTTTGGAAAAACGGTAACAACAACAACAACCATCATGTAGCTGCAAACTCGATTACTAACAAAACACAAAAATTCTTAAGTTTATTATGCAGATGATCTTGGCCAGATTTCATTATGGACTCGAGTTATTCAAATGAAATAATTCTAATGTTAAACATATTTTTTGTTGTGAAAAAAAAATGTTTAATCATAAATCAAAATCAATGTCTGGTGAGGAAACGAGACATAACCAGTATGAAGAATTGTGTATTTCTTCTATTTATTCGTAGTACATGTCTGTCTTCTGGTTTGTTGTCATGCAATGAATGTAAGAAAAACTGTAAATTTTTATTCTTTATTGATACTTACTTTCGCCAGTGTTGGATGGTTCTAATGTCCATAACTGTTTCTTTTTTAAACTAGCACCGTTGGCATTCAATTTGTAACCAAATGTTTCTGCCGTCATGTAACGATGCTGACCATTGATTAGGCCAATGGTCCACCAACCCTTTTGTTGGTTCTGTGATATTATGTCGCCATTTGTATGATTTAACTCATAACTCTGGCCGTTCATGGTGCCAATAGAATTGATAATCGGTGTGGGAGCAATGGTGACGGTTTTTTGATTTATTTTTTATTTTAAGTGAAGAAATTGATAAGAATTGCAACTTCGTTTTTACTCTTTCGTTGGCGACGTTGTAACTTCCGTTATAAGCTGGTCAGTTCTATGTTCAGCGTTATCTTTTAAACAAGTTATGTCTCTCTTCAATCTTCAAGCTAGAAATATAAAAAAAAATAATTTTTGTTTTTTATTTTTATTTACTGTTTTATAATCCAGAATTTATGTTTGTAAATAAATTATACTTTTTCCTTTGTGTCTTTTTTATCTTTGATTATGCTTGTATAATATTGTATAAATATGTACTTATACACGAATATATCCACATTTATAAAAATATTTATAGGGTATTTTTAAAAAAGGTTTTGCTAAATTAATTTGTTAATCTCTTTATTGAACATAGCAAAAAATATGAAGTAATAGATAATCAAATTTCAGGTTAGCAAATGTCGAAAGTTAAGCTGTCATTTTATGACATTTATTTAGTAATAGTTGTACAATTTTAAGCATGGAACGTTATAGTCTTGATCAAAGATTTTTAATTGTGAATATTTACTTCGCAAATTTGCAGCAGCTTTCCCTTGTAATCAGGCTCCTCTTGAGACTGCTATGCGTAATTTAAACGCTAATTTCGAGGCTCATACTGCCAATATATCAAAATAAAACGGTCGTAATTGTAGTGTACAGCAAAGTGTCGAAAATCAGCCTGGAACGTCAACTCGTCGAGGCGTGCAAAAATTGGGCATTGCGAGATGTATTTTGTGCAACATTTTACATAAACATATTCGTCTTCTGATCAATTTCAAATTGTTCAAAAATTATAACAGGCCGATCATTGTTTGCGTTGAACGTTTGTAGTATATTAAACGAAAACAGCGCATTTTTCAACAAAATCGTCCTTAATGATTAGGCTCATTTTTATTTAGGTGGTTAAGTAAATCAACAAACTTGTCACATATGCGGTACACAAGTTCTACAAACAGACCGCAAGTGCGGTATCGGCCATTATTTTTTCGAAAAATTAGCAAGAAAACGCAGTCACCATGAATTCTTTCCATTACCATCATAACCAATTTTTTGTGGCCGCAGTTAGCTAATGTTGACATTAGTGACCTTTGGTTTCAGTAAGACGGCGCCACAATTAATATAGACACCCAAGTAATTCAGTAATAGCATGAAAAATTGCGTGATCGATGTCAATTGGCCTCCTCGTTCTTGCGTTTTAACGGCACTGGATTATTATCCCTGGCGGTATTTAAAAGACCGCGCTTATGTGAACAACCCACAAACGACTAAATCTCTGAAATATGGAATCTGACGCTGCATTGACGAAGGTTTGTTTAAAAGTTTTGTAAAAAAAGCGGACATCTGCCGACGTGCTAGAGGTGGAAATTTGACCGATTTCATATTCCATTATTAATTTCCATATTTCTACTTTACACTGGTGCCAATAAAACTGAAGTTGTCAATAAAAGTCTTATGAGTTTTAACAATTTTTTTATTATTTAAGCAGAGTCTGGTGCTCTTGATTTACTCATTAAAAAGTTGCATGAAAATTAATTTTCATTATATAAGATATTTTAAATAAACCTCTATCAGATTTAAGTAATTTCATATTTTTAAACATAAATTTGCGAACACATTTCGGAGAACAATGCAAGAAGTTGAAGCTAAACTTTTATAAGCGAAAGGAGATTACAAGTCAAACAATAAATAAATGTGCAACAACATGTTAATTTGCGTTGCTTCCAGCATACGAAAAGTTTTATATATAAAACTTTGCCAGTAACACTTTACGATAAATCTCCTATAACAAAGCCCCAATGATTTTTAAATGTACTGTTGCACTACAGCTCTAGGGGAGAAAAGATCAGAACTGAAATTAACGAGAGATTTCAACCAAGTACCAGAAAGTTGCAGCTGTAAGCCTGAACTTAGATTTGCATCGTAGCATGGTGTAATAATAAGCTTTGGAAATCATAAAACTCTATAAGTAGACCAGAACATTAGATTTGCATCGGAGATGCGGTATGGTAGAAAGAAGCCTTGCAAATCATGAAACTCTAAGACCAGAACATTTTATAAGCAAGTTCGTATTGTTTTCACAGCTCTTTAGGTTGCAAAAAGAGTAACAGCTGCTTTAGTGCAATCGAAAGTTTGGTAAGAAAACGGATAAACAGATATCATCTGAAAAATGAAAATAAATACTAATGGATACGTTTGGAACTAATTAAATTTCTAATAAAAATAATTTATTTTAATTTTATAGATGACAGTCATATTTTCGGTTGTTTGTTGGAAACCGATCGATAACAGTTTTAACGCTGTTTAGATTTTTAGCAAAGGTTTGTTTTTTATTGACAGCATGTTGCTACAGGCTTGCAATGATAAAATTATAATAATACTAAAGCAGCATTTAGTTAAAAAAATTTACGTTTTAAGCCAATTTCTAACCTCAAATTTCGTAATAATATAAATTGGTTAGCAAATGAAGAAAGAGAATTAAACTTTATTCTTATATAAAGTTTTAAACTTTGCACTCTTAAAATAGGTGTTTTAAAAAAAAATAATGAAAAGTGATAAATAAAATGGTATAAATGATAAAAAAATAAAATATGTATGTAAAAGTATGGGTTTTGTGTGTGTGTGTTCCAGTCATTAATTTCTTACATCCAAACATTACTTGAAGGCAGATCACTTTTTTTTTTGCTAAATATGGTCGTGATAAAAATTACCAAATTATTGCTTTTATATTTTAGTAGCAAGTAGATATGACTCACATAGTCGTCAAAGTCGATAATTTTATAATTCTTGACACTAGAAATTATATATTTATGTCGGTTTTGTTTCTCGACATTCAAAAAACCGCAACGGAATATCTCTAGAAAAAAATACATGAAACTACGGCGGACTTAACTTGTATTTGTTTGGATACAATTTTTATTTTTCCATTAATTTTTTTAAGTTGTATGTACAAGAATGGGCTCTTCAAACAAACTATTGAATTTCATTTGTAGAACAATTAATTTAAAATCATTGAGGATATCCAGACTTAATTTAGTATAATTAACACAACATGTTAAAAAACTCTGTTAAGTATGACTTATAAATTGCGGTTTTCTTTATTCTTTTTTCTTATTCATTTTATTATTAACAAACTTATGTGGCTGAGTTAAATTTTAGCGGTTTCCATAGATAATTCGTTCTCTTTCTCTCTATATTTCGATTTCTCTCTATTATTTTTTTTTTTTGTTTTATATTGTACATATCACGGTCTGTTGACGGGCATTATAAAGAAATCTTATAAGTTACTTATGCGACTAGATGAATTTCAGAACTTCTAATATAAAATATGTTTATGTATGTATGGATGGATATATGTATATGTGTGTATAAAGCTTACAGAAAAGTAAATAACATTTTTCTTCTTTTATTAAATTCAATGACCATGTCCAGATTAAAAATACATACATGTACATACATTAATATAGTTACACACATTAATATAAATACACAAACACATATGTAATCGTATATATATAATCGTATATATAATCATTTTTATGCAAATTTATGATTAATGGTTGCTTCTATATCATAGATATACATGTACGTATGTAATAGAACAGAACTGCATTTTTTGTGCGAAAAAACAGATAAAGTAATTAAGATATTTACAGTGGGCAGATATAACCACTGTTCATCGATTTCTTATAAAAGGTGGAAATTGAAAAATTTTGAATTGAGTCTGTTTAAAAGAATCACCATGAAATGTAATTCAATAACTCAAAAATTCCAAGTTCGTAAAAACTTAATTTGTAAGAATTTTCGTTTCTCTCATCGTAAAAACTATTTTTTATAACACAACTAATTAATTTATTTGAGATTTAAAAACACTTTTCAATTTATATCTCAGTTAAGAGACATACATATTTCAGTACATAAAAATTTAATGTTTGAATTTCACTTAATAGTGAGTTTATCCTTAAGAAATTTTATGATCATGAGTTTACTAAACTATAATTTTAATTTTTAATTCAAAGTTGCTATTTATAGTTTGCAGTAGAAAACAACACCTAATCTAAAATAGAAATAAGACTGATTTTATTTGTATGTATCTGAAGCATGCTTAACCATGCCTGAAAAAAAAAACAAGTAAAATAACTTTAACAAAAATATGCCATGCAAAAAATAACATGTTTGTAACATAAAGAAAATGAATTATTTACTTTGTTTGCAAGTAAAGCACAACAATAATAAATCTTTTGGTGAAAACTAGAGTTGGGCAAAAATGTTCCGTTTTTAAAAATCGTTCCGAACGAAATATGAAAGTATATAGATTGTTCCTTTGTTCACCGTTCTTTTGCGACTTTGAATCGTAAATAAACGACGAACAAAGGAATCTGTTGAAGCTTGCAAAAAACAATATTCCGATAAGAAATAATTAATGGCAACATATTTGGGTAATATGAATAGTACAACTGTGTGATTCGATGTACATCTGCGCCTGGCCATGAAGCCTTAATCAGATGGTAGACCAAACCACTGCATAATTTTGAACGTCATGCTCGTCCTAGGAAGCCGAAGCCATAATTCTATGCAACAGAACTTTTTAGTTGCAACTTCGATGATTCCAAAGCAGGGCTGCAAATCATCACTCCTTGCTTAAGAGTTGTAGACTTTCCAACTCCTGTCCAGAACACATGTCTAGCATATTAAACAAAAGACCTGATATGGGGCCGCGAAACCACAACCACCACGATACTCCCATATAGGAGCCAAGCTCAATAATCAGCCAGAGAACTATTAAATGTCTAAAGAGACAAATAATGAACTCTGCGAGCTTACTGATTCCCGTGGAAATAAAGTGGAGTTTCCAGTTGTACCCCTGCTGACTTCAGGGGACTGGGCTCCCTTTTTCCTTTTTTTTGCACTGTGTCTAGATAGTCGAAGTTCTATAAAGACCATATATATGTGCCCCCGGGGGGTTATGAATAGTACATAGTACATTATTATTTTTTAGTATATCTCGGAAACAGAATAACAAAAAAAACTGAATTAAGTTTTTATTACTTGCATTTTATTCGCTATACCTCCAAAGTTAGGTAACTCGGACATAAATTTTTTTTGGAATGTCATAAAAAGTTTGTTTTTTAACTTAACTAGACCTTAAAAAAATTTTTAAAAAATGTGCTTACATGTCTAGGTTACCTTTTTTAGTTTAGAAGAAAATCGGACCGACTTTGACTTAGTATTTTTAATGTGGTGTACTTATCTATTTTCGTATTATTATTCTAAAAAGGTGCCCCTGTAGGCTAGTAGGTAGTGTACTAGCTTGTCAGTATGCGGGTTGTGGGTTGGATTCCCAACGAAGACCTTGGTTTTTTTCACTGCAAAAATAAAAATTTACTGTCAGTGGGGCTGCTCAGCGATGAAGGCATAGTTACTGGTCGCTGTGCTGTCTTGTACGGCAGTTAATTTCCGTAACTATCCTTCCACGCCTAGCACGCAAAAGTACAAAAGTTACAAGAAGGCGGCAAAGTACAAAAGTACAAGAAGGCAAAAGTACAAAAAGGCAAAAATGCAAATAGAGTAAAATACATATAAAGAAGAACAAAAAATATGGTGTTGGTGGTCGTAGCAAATAATCCTTAACTCTGAAGGAAATTCAATAAAGTAATAAAGCTAAATTTGTCTTTAGCTTTAATTTAAACTTTATAAATTATGTTGTAATTTATATACAACATTGATGAATTTGTTTTTGTGGCATTTTTTGAAAATATAAAAATTCTTTTTTTATATAAGAGTATATATGTAATTCTTAATTACATATCAAAATAAAATCATATGTATTGGAAAATACAATATGTATGCAATGATAAATAAGTAGATGTTATAAAATGAAAAATTTTATTAACTATATGAAAATGACGAAAATGACGCACATAAATATGCTGATTTTTCGTTTAATTGAAAATATAAAGAAAACATTATTCTGGTTGATCCTGCCAGTAGTTATATGCTTGTCTCAAAGATTAAGCCATGCATGTCTAAGTACACACGAATTAATAGTGAAACCGCAAAAGGCTCATTATATCAGTTATGGTTCCTTAGATCGTTAGCAGTTACTTGGATAACTGTGGTAATTCTAGAGCTAATACATGCATTATAAACACGGACCTTTGGGACGTGTGCTTTTATTAGGCTAAAACCAAGCGATCGCAAGATCGTTATTATGGTTGAACTCTAGATAACTTGCAGATCGCATGGTCTCGTACCGGCGACAGATCTTTCAAATGTCTGCCCTATCAACTTTTGATGGTAGTATCTAGGACTACCATGGTTGCTACGGGTAACGGGGAATCAGGGTTCGATTCCGGAGAGGGAGCCTGAGAAACGGCTACCACATCTAAGGAAGGCAGCAGGCGCGTAAATTACCCACTCCCAGCTCGGGGAGGTAGTGACGAAAAATAACAATACAGGACTCATATTAGAGGCCCTGTAATTGGAATGAGTACACTTTAAATCCTTTAACAAGGACCTATTGGAGGGCAAGTCTGGTGCCAGCAGCCGCGGTAACTCCAGCTCCAATAGCGTATATTAAAGTTGTTGCGGTTAAAACGTTCGTAGTTGAAATTGTGCTTCATGCGGGTAGTACAACTATAATTGTAGTTTGTACTGTACCTTATGTATGTAAGCGTATTACCGGTGGAGTTCTTATGTGTGTTAAATACTCGTATTTTTCACATATTCCTCCTATTTAAACCTGCTTCAGTGCTCTTCATCGAGTGTTGTTGTGGGCCGGTACAATTACTTTGAACAAATTAGAGTGCTTAAAGCAGGCTCCAAATGCCTGAATATTTTGTGCATGGAATAATGAAATAAGACCCCTGTTCTACTTTCATTGGTTTTTAGATCAAGAGGTAATGATTAATAGAAGCAGTTTGGGGGCATTAGTATTACGACGCGAGAGGTGAAATTCTTGGACCGTCGTAAGACTAACTTAAGCGAAAGCATTTGCCAAAGATGTTTTCATTAATCAAGAACGAAAGTTAGAGGTTCGAAGGCGATCAGATACCGCCCTAGTTCTAACCATAAACGATGCCAGCTAGCAATTGGGTGTAGCTACTATCATGGCTCTCTCAGTCGCTTCCCGGGAAACCAAAGCTTTTGGGCTCCGGGGGAAGTATGGTTGCAAAGCTGAAACTTAAAGGAATTGACGGAAGGGCACCACCAGGAGTGGAGCCTGCGGCTTAATTTGACTCAACACGGGAAAACTTACCAGGTCCGAACATAAGTGTGTAAGACAGATTGATAGCTCTTTCTCGAATCTATGGGTGGTGGTGCATGGCCGTTCTTAGTTCGTGGAGTGATTTGTCTGGTTAATTCCGATAACGAACCAGACTCAAATATATTAAATAGATGCTTTCAGGATTATGGTGTTTGAAGCTTTTTGTAACCTTCATTCATGAGCATAGTAAAATGTGTAAGTGTTTGATGATGTCTACAAGAGTGGAGCCGTACCTGTTGGTTTGTCCCATTATAAAGGACACTAGCTTCTTAAATGGACAAATTGCGTCTAGCAATAATGAGATTGAGCAATAACAGGTCTGTGATGCCCTTAGATGTCCTGGGCTGCACGCGCGCTACAATGAAAGTATCAACGTGTATTTCCTAGACCGAGAGGTCCGGGTAAACCGCTGAACCACTTTCATGCTTGGGATTGTGAACTGAAACTGTTCACATGAACTTGGAATTCCTAGTAAGTGCGAGTCATTAACTCGCATTGATTAAGTCCCTGCCCTTCCTAAAAGAATGTAGCACGGCCTCTAAACTGGAACTAAACTAAATTTTTTTGCTTATACAATTGAAAGCTACTTCGGTACCAGTAAATTTTTTTGGACTATTTGAAAGACAAATGTGAATAAAAGAAAAATTGCACTAAAAATTTGAAACAATGTTATGAATTACATTAAAATTTCTCGGAGTGCAAAGCACCGATTGAATCAAAGTAAACAGATTATTAAAGCTCCAACTCTTGGCTACATACTTCAAATAGGATTTGACAGCTCCACAGGTTATAAAGCCATGGTGACCAGTTTTCTAATAAAGGCTCCCTAATATATATTGCTTCAAAATTTTGTAAGAATATTTCGATTCGTTTAGATTTTGTAGCAAAATTCAAATTCGATAATTTATTTTTCAAACAAAGACTTTAATGTAAAATTTGGTTTTAAGGGTATATTACATCTAAAAAATGCGACATGTAAAGGATATTAGTAAATCATCCATTCAGAAATCATAAGCTTTGTATAAAGAGCAAAACTTAAGTTGTAGGGGCTTCGTAAACCTCGATTTCCAATGCAGTTTTTTTCTTCTTTATATGTTAAACTGAAAAATATTTATACCTCCAAAATACCTCTATTAAATTTCATTAGGATATTTTAAGTGGTTTATGAACCACCGAATTATTTCCAAAAAAAAAACGTTTTCAAACCACTGTGTGGCATTTCAGCAACGGCTGCCAGTGTGTTAACATTAAATCAATCGTCTTTTATTTTATAAAAAATCTTAAATGTGCGTGTTTAGTTACTGATTTAATCATTAAAAACTTTTAAATTTTTTTTATTAAAATAAAAAAGTGTTAAACTAAAGGAATACTAGATAACATTACATCTATCATTATTTATACGAGTATAAATAAATATTTGATTTTATTATTTGTGGTTCTTTTGCAATATTTTTTTATGGCCACAATAAATATTCATTTTCTATTCACTTTATTTGAGCAGATCTGTTTCCTTTTAAGGCAAATGACAATTTTTTTATGTTCTTCTTGTTGACTGTTGCTACAGCTGTCTTTATTGTGGGATGACTGCTTGCTTTACATGACTTTGACGTTTAAGGACAAAAATAGTAACAAAAACAAAAAAAAATTTGTTTCTTTAAATATTTTTCTTGATATTTCTTTTATTTTTTATTTTTATTAATCATTTATTTCGTAGTGGACTGGGTGTGTTGATTTGCATACTAATTAAGAGTTTAAGAAGACAATCATCGTGTTCTATGAACTTTAAAAGGCTTAACAAGACATAACAAGCAAATAAATGAATGGAAGAACAACTAAACTAAACAAAAATGAAATGAAAATGAATGCTAAAAAAGGAGAATATTTTTATTTCTTTTGTTCAATGAATTTGCGAATATTTATGCACGAGGTAGAGGGGCTTTTGTTAAACTCGAACATTAACGTGGCTAAGAATATGCAACTGTTTAAGATTAACTTTAGGTGTGTCCGTGTGTGTGTGTGTGTTTATGTGTGTGTGTGTGTGTATGTGTATTCATGTGTATATTTCGTGATTTAAAGAAACAAAGGATTGGGCGTTGTCTGTTGACTACTGTTGTATTTTTTAATATTATACTTCAAACAAAGTTTTTTTTTCCTTTTCGTCTTATTATTATTATTATTATTTATCTTAATGAATTTTCAGTAAAAATAAATTAAAAAGTAAAAGTTTGAATAATTGTTTAGGCATAGTATCATTTACGACCATCTTTTGAATTAAAATAATTTGGGTTTTATTTTGTTTTCATTTATGTTTAAAATTAATTTGTTCCAAAGCAGCAGCCTCTATTTTTTTTTTTTTTTTGTTATTTTTCCCAAAATAGTGTTATGCACTGAAATTATGTTTTAATTGCATTTACTGTTAATAAATGATTTACAATTTAGTATAGAAAGCTTTTTTAAGATGAGTATAATTTTTTTCTTTTCACCGTTTGTGTGTGCTATTTTATTTTGGTTGTTTTCTAATCAATTATTTGCTTTTAATTGGCTTAAAAGCCAAGAAACTTATTCGATTTAATACTGTTGCCTTTTGTTAAATGAAATTTACAAACCGTAAAATTTAATGAATGTGAGTTTAAACAGTTAACAAAATGCAGTGAATTCAATTGTTTAAAGAGAAAGATTTTAATCTTTTTCTACAATGTGTTTTTTGTTAAAACAAACAAAAATAATTATTTTATAAAAAAAGGTGATACCTTTCTATTATAATTCAAGATATGCACGTTATATATATATATATATATATATATAAAATTTAAGCATTTTAAATTTATTTTATGCTAAAGACTTTTGCATTAAAATGCAGCAAAATTTATCATTTACTTTTGTCGTTTGAAAAAAAAAGACTATCTATCGTCAAATAATAAATTATATTTTTACATATAATTTATTATTTGACGGGCTAAGATTTTATATATTATGTTTATTTATAAATTATTATAGTTTTAACACCAACCTTATTTATGTACAACATAATTGGGATAAAATTTCTGTTATGAATTTTTGTTTATATTTCTTATCTTCTTGTTTAACAATGGAATATTTTTCATTGAAACCATCTTGCTGTCTGTCTACAAACTAGCTAGCTGGTGCTAAATACCTGCAATATAAAGCGTTACACAGCTGTAAAATCTCCTTTCATTTTATTTTAATTATCATGGCTTTTTGTTTTTTTAAAAATCTTTACTTGCTAAGAAAGCGGATTTATTTTTTTTATAACATAAAAGATATTAAATTTAACTTTAATTGTACTATTCAATATGTCATCAAATGTAAGTTGACAATTAATAAAATCGTCAGTTATTGTCATCAATTTACAGAAACAAGTGAACGAAATAATCTGAAAGCAACAAAAAAAGTTAACGTGTTATTTTAGTGTCTAGCACAGTAATGGAAATTACATTTCTGTTATAAAAGAATGTTCATATCAATTTTTCCAACTTTTTCCTTACAATTACCTGTCGCCGACCGACCATCTGCATCGACCTGTTATTTCTTCATTTTTTTTTTTTTCATGAAAAAATTTTATTTTAACCAAAAAATCTTAAAATAATTTGTTCAGACAAATTAAGAAAATTCACACATGACCGCAAAATTTTTTTCTTTTTCTTTTCATGGCTGGCAGGTAGTCAGATTGAAAAATATTTCTGTACAAACTTCGACAAAGCTGTAGTAATAATTTGCCAAAAAAAAAACAATATGGAGAAATTGAAAATTACTTACTTAAACACAAAAATATGACTGCAAGTCAAACTAATTTTCGTAGGATAAAAGAATTTTTCTCATTTTCTCATTGTAAATTTTTTTTTTATTTTTTTTTGCCCGTTTTATGGAATATTTGTTACAAAATTTAAAATGATTTAGTACAGAAATTTTATCTTGTGTTCATTATTGCATTGAGTCTTTTGAGGATACAATATTACCAATTTAAAACTAAATTGCAGGTATTATTTGTTCCTAAACTTGTTCGTGGATAAATGATAGTTATTGTTTTGCTATTATTATTAAACTAAAGCAGTAAGACAGCACTATAGTTACGTTAGATTAGAAGAAAATAAAACTGTAGACAGACATACTTGCCCGATAGGCAGGCAGTACATCCAGAGTAGAGGTCAAATCAATTTGTCTGTTAAGACCAAATAGACTACGAACGAGAAGCAATCCGTGACCCAGATCAAACTATCAGGGAGATAATTAGTTAAACAAACAGCAGCTGCAGATTTTGCGAAATTACGAAGAAATGGCAGAGCGTATACTGAGCTGCTGCAAAGCTGCGCTTCAAAGTAATTCTCCTTCAAGTTTCAAAATACATTAAATTTTGTCTTTTTTATTGTGGTTTGTGCTACAAATAACAAATATGGTATTTTGGAGGGTAAACAGCTGTCATTAGAGTTTAGTATTCAATAGACGCCACACTTTTTTTGAATCGGTATAATATCGAATTTTGTGCCTAACAAGATATCTTGCGGAGAACTCTGATAACGTTCTTTTGTTTGCAGAAAAAATCAAAAGCTGAAGGCTATTGACTGTTGGAAGTACCTTGCGGTTAAAATTTTCCAACTCAAACTCAAAAGTGTTGATTTCGAGACAGAAAACAAGGACAGGCCTAGTCAGCAGAAAAATTTTAATGATAAAGAATTGGAAGCATTACTCGACAGATGTTGTTGTCAAACTCAAGAAGAACTTGCATTATCATTGGGAGTCACGCAAAAAGCCATTTCTCTACATTTAGGATTAGGATCCATTCAAAAGCTAGGAAATTGGGTCCAATATGAACGGAAGTCGAGAGGCGTTGAAACGCGATTTTGCATATCGGAAACGATGCTTGAACGCAACAAAAAAAAAAGGAATTTTTGCATTATATTGTTGCTGGTGATTAAAACTAAATACGTTACAACAACCTCAGCGCAAAGTGTCATATGTAAAGCCAGGCCAATCAGCCCAATCAACGGCGAATATCAATATCGTCAAGGTTATGCTGATAGAATGGAAACTTTTGGCTAAGCCGTATTATAGCACAGCCCTTATCCCTTCTATCCACCCTTTGTTTCGATCGATGTAGAATACGCTTCACTTTATAATAGGATGTCAGAAATTGCAGCAGTTGTTTTGCCGCGGAAAGCAATGCTACCAGAAAGATAGGAAGAAATAATAGCTAACGGTGAACCATTTTTTTTTAAGCAAAAAGTTTATTTTTATTATAGTTTAATTTTTATTTATTTTTCAATATAAATATAAGAATTTATTAGAAACCGAATCCTGTCATTGTGCCTTTTCATTTAAGAGTAAATAAATTACTCTTCGCTCATTTGCTTAAGACTTGAATGGTTTTTTCAAAATTGTTTTAAGCCTTTTTGACGTTCAGTCGAAATTTTAATAGATTTTTTATTTAATTGCATCTTCTAATGGTACGTTTAACAAAAAAAAAAAAAAACAACAAACGGCTGCAAGCTCATTTCAAGTAAAATTAGTAAAAATCTTCGTAATCGAACACGCTTTTGAAATAGTTTGCAGACTCAAGTAATTGTCTAAAATAGCATGGTAAAAAAAAAAATGCCAATAACATGTTTAACGGTATTGTTGTATTTGTTATTATGAGATTATCAAAGCCGCGCATTATAAGAAAAAGAAAAAGTTAATTTTAATATTTTACGAAAGTTATTTTCAGATTATTGTTTAAAACTTTAATAGCTTTTGTTACAATAAAAATAACGATTAATTGAATATGGGTACAGATAAAAGACTCAAGTTAATAAAAAAGAAATAAAGATAACAAATTAATTAAGAAAATCAAATTAATGTTTCGAAAATCATGATTATTGCAACGCAATTCAATTTTAAAATGTTTCACATCAAATTAAGTTGTCCACTTAACTTCAGGCACAATGCTAGTGAGCGTAACAATAAAAATTAATCATTTTAACATTTAGTATACTCACACTACTGTCGCTCTTGACGTTGATCACTTTAATGTTATGGTTGCAGATAATGATAATTTTCTCCCCTATCTAAATGACAACAATCGTTCAACATCTTTTATTTTCTTTTTTAAGTGTTTGCTCAACCTCATGAGCATCATCCATAACTACAAGATGCAATTTAACACTTTTCAATCGTAATCGCACATGTGTGTAGTAGCAAAATGTATGGCGTTATTTTATTAAATTTCACAATTATCTTTATAAAAAAAACTTTTATGTATTAAAAAAAATGTTTTTCTTTGTAATCTCACTACATCAATAATGAAGACGATTAGTGACCGCTTATTTTTCGCTTAAAATAGCTTATCGTGCTTTAGTCAGAGATTAGAAAGATTAAATTCATCTTTTAAAAGTAACAGAAAGAATATTTTATTTTGAACAGACTTCCAACTTCCTTTTATTTTAAATCCTAAACACAATTTATGAAACTTTTTAATTAAATATTAAAAAAAGGCAACTAAAATCGAAATAAAAGTACCAGAGCAAAATTTATTTTTTTATTGTTGATTACAGCTGTTTAATTGTTTAGGAATTTTACATAGGTCAATTACAATTTAATGGAATTATTGTTATTATTTTTAATCCCTGTTCAGTATTTTTATTTATAACTTACAATCTTAAGCTTTAAAAACACAAAAGTACCCACTCCCTCCATTTATAAGATGGATTTGACAACTCTTTATATATCTGTGACATTAAAACAAGTTGCATGTAATGTGCGTATGTGCTTACAAATAAAAGAAAAGTCATGTGCTCAAATCCCATCAATGTTTTAAATATTAAGGTAAATAATTGCTGTTGGAAAGCGGTGACGGTTAAGTTCTTAAATGGAAAACAACGGTTCAAACCTCCCGAAGTCTCAACTAGAAAAAGATAAATAAATATTGTATAGCCGCGGTAGAATGCTAAATAATGTGAGTTTGTTAAAGTGCATGTTAAGTAAACAAGGGACTGTAAGAACAAGCATAGCCATGGCTATGAAAAAAGAAGAAACAACAAGGAAAAAGAATGCACCAGAAGAGTATAGTAAAAATGTATATGCCGGCGTATCCAATCCACACAACAAATCAAAACATCATAAAAATCTAAACAAAATATTAACTATATACAGGACACAGTTAAATTTTTACGAGCCTTTAAATGAAATCCTTTTTGCTTCTAGCAAATGTTATTAAGCGAAATGTATTTTTAAACTTCATTTAACATTCGCTAATTAAAATATAATTTTCGTTTTTCAAGTAAAATTAGAATTAATACATTTTATACGCTGTCTAAAATACTAATTAAGAGATTAAAAAAATAATAAAAACTGCTCTTCTTTCGCCTTTTGCAACTTCAAACACACTTACGAATTGTATTTTTTTAATTTATTAATTACAGGATGTATGTATACACATACATACATGCATATATACATACATTTCTAATTTAATTTGACCTAATGTAGATTGTACACCTGGCTAAGTAGATGATTGCTTGTTGATTTTTAAAAAAATTTATTTAACTTTTAGAATTTAGAGCTTCCAAAAAATTAAAATATGCTTGAGATTATCACATTTCTTGACTAATGTTTATTTATTAAAAAGTTTTCTCGCTTTTTTCCAAACATATAGTATGTTTCCATCAAAGCGGTATTTACACGTTTTTCTGAATACCAAATTTTCAAAAGTATATACTTTTTGTGACCACCTACAAAAAAATTGATTTTTATATGAAAATTAAACTAAAAACTCAAAATGGTTGTATCTCCGTAAAAAAGGGGAATATCGCAAAATTAAGCATATACTTTTTGTCATAAAAAAATTCTCAATAAACAAAAAATATAAAATTCTGAAAATCCGCTGATTTCATCGAGTAGTGCCAAAACTATCGTAACACCAGTTAAATCACATATGCCATTTTAACATGTTGAAAATTAATTTTTTCCGATATTGTGTTTTGTCTGCGATATTAAGGTTCAACTCCGGGCTAATAATTATTTTTAATTTTTATATAAACAAAAACATTTGATTTGTTTAAAAAGAAAACTAAAATTGTTTATTGTGTTGTTGCAAACACTGTGTTTTAAAATAATAAAATCTAAAATAATAAAATTAAAAATGAGTAAAAGCAAAAAAAAACAAAATTTTAATAGAAAGGATTTTTTTTGGAATTAACTCCCAGTTTTTTTACAACAATTCGAACATGGCACAACATGTTGGCTCAGTGGAAGCACTTCGAAGGGATTTGCTTAAAGCTAGTTTCAACCAATTGCCACCCGATAAAACACTATTTTTTTATTTAAAACTATTATTTGTAAAGAGTAAAATGGCGTCGCTTATATTAAGATATATCGGTAAAGCTAACCCAATAAACTTTTATGGAAAAGCTAAAATTAAAAAAAAATCATCCATTTTTTAACACAATGTTATTGTTTACTTGATTTGCACACCTTAAAAATAGTATACTCAATGACAATCTTTCAAAATTAATCAAAACTTTAAAAGCATATAAATAATAAGAAAATTATAAACGCTGGACTGTTTATGACTTAATTAAATAGTTTTAGAAAAAACAAGCTTTGCAAGTGTAAAAACTAAAAACAATAGTAATCCGTCCTCATTAAAAAACCACATTTATTATTATATTGTTTTTTTTATTTGTTGTATTATTATTGTCACTATTTTTGTATTAACAAACAAAACTTTTGTGTAAATTAACTTTTATGTAAAATTTAATATTATTACAAAGATATCAAATTATATGATGTTACAATACAAATTTTTGTATTATTATTATCATAATTTTCAATAGAGAAAAAGTTACTTTGTCGTTACCCATCCCTGTCATACAATTGCCGTTCTTAACGAAAAAAAAAACGAAAAGCAAAATACTTTTCATATGGGGATCTCAGGAATAAGTTGTTTCCACCATTTAACTGCTTTTAGAATTTTTGATGTTTTAACATAAAACATAAAATGCTTCCCATTTCCGGGTGGATTAGAACGATTTTCAATTTATTTCTCTCTACCAAATTTCAAATGAACTTAAACAAGTAGTATTTATTATTATTTACTTTCAACCAAATCTGCCGAATTGCAGGCAGCATTTGCTTTACAACTGTTTAATTGAATTTAAGCGCATTTGTGATTTTTTATTTATAATTTTTTTTACTTGTGATTTTATTAATTTATTTATTAATTTTCGGAATGAAAAGACCGTAACGTGAGGTATATTGCACAAGTCAGTAATCTAAACTTACAACAAAATTTTTTGTTAACTAAACTCGGGATTTAAAAATAATTATTGCAAAATGAATTTTAATTTTTTTTTAAATTTTAATTAATTACAGTTCGTTAGAAAATGGTAAAAAAAATTTTAAATGTAAATCATTCTTTTAAAACTCGGACAACAGTAAAAGTAATTTAAAAAAGAAATACGTAAATTATAAGCAACGTTAAGGCAATAAAGGAATTAGTAAGATTTAGAATCCAGTGATTTAAAATCCAGATTTAAAAAGATTTTACTTGCACACACTTAGATGCTAAACTGACTCAATTAAGACTAAAGACAGCTCAAGTACATTGGCTGATTGGAAGAAACTCTACACTGAGTTTGGACTGCAAACTTCTAATGCATATATAAGACCAGTTTAGTACTATGGTATTCAATTATGGGGCACTGCCTCAATGACAACTGTAGAAAGAATATAGAGGAGACAAAATAAAATCCTTTGAATGATCACAACCGCATGGACCTGCATGTTCCCTTGATAAGAGAAGAGATTGTTAAACACGCATTAACTTATACAAACAAGCTTGGATATCATCCAAACCTTCTTGCCCGCAACATTCTTAACAAAAGTGGCTGCATTCGATTGAAGAGAAGAGACACCTTGGCCCTTGGTCGAATTTGAATAAGATGCCTATAATTTAAGCAAATAAATTATCTGCGTGAAATATATATTTTGTCCAGCAGTGGCCGTAGTTAATTGGAAAATTCTAGTTTTAAGATCAGAATACTTATTGTTAGTTTGAAATATTTTTGAAGATACAATAAAAAAGAATAAAAAATAAAAAAAAACTTACACACACATAAATTTAATGTAATAGATTTTGAAAGGAATTTAAATTATTGATACCGGCAGTTAAAAGTGCTAATATTTCTTAAAAGTGATCTTTAAATAATTTATGCTCATTTACATTCATTTATGTTAGAAATCAAATCAAAATATTTTATTTTAGGCTGGTTGCATTGAATTCTTTTTTCTCTAACTGCAATCAATCAGTCGAGTATTACCGCCAAAAATATTATACCGCAAACTTGTTGTTATTTTTTTTTTTGTCTTAATAAGCTTTCGTGTTTAGTTACGCCTCTTGAAGAGTTTAAAGAAATATTTACAATTTAAACGTGGCTTGAGGTCTTTAAAATCGTTTTGTTTTTTTTTTTTATTGGAATAACATTAAGCTGAAAGAAAAACTCCTGTTATTCCACATAATTTTCTTTTTTCTTTTTTTTAATTCAATATTCTCTGCACTACCCTGTCGATAACCCAGGCTAATCAGATGCATAGATAGTATAGCTTTTAAATAACTACATACAAAAGACGTTAATAAATGAAAGCCACAAAATTTATAAATGATTGTTGGTTTATTATTTTTCTTTGTTAAGTCAATTCCATTTCATTTGATTTCAGTTGAGTTCAGTTCAGTTATTTTCAAAAGTAGTTTTAAAACTTTTTTTTTTAATAAAATTTCTTACAAAAGGAAACCCATTTTCTTTTGCTTAAGATCAATGATAACTATAATTTATAACATGGAAAGCATAAATAATTGTAAGATTTTTTGTTTTGAAAACAATGAATGCTTTTCTATTATGTGTGGGATGGATGATATGAATTTAAAAGTCACAGTTTCTTCAATTAAATGAATTTAATTCCAAATATTTTTTAATATTTTCAACAACTTTTTGTTTGTAAAATAAAGCACAGTATAACATTTTTCAGCTCATTGATTTGGAGCTCAATTCTGAAATTTTCACGTGGCAGTAGTCCCAAAAATAAGAACTTCTATACCATTCGTTTTGTCAAGCTGGCTGCATTAATAACTTAACGGCTGTGGAATACACAACGCTTTTGTTCAGAGTGAATTACATTTTAAAACCAGAAGAACATTGAATATTTCAATATGGAAAATAACAAGTGAACAATATTCGATGATTTTTGTTACGTTTGTGGTCATACAGTCCAAAAAATGAAGAAACAAGACCGAAAAATCTTGTTTACTAAAGAGCGTATTGTTATTACTTTGATGAAGTAGGTTTAAATGGAACGCAAAATTTAAAAATACACTTATAATGCGGATAATTGGAAAAGGTGTAGTATTCTTTTATGAAGCCAGTAATTTGTGTGCAAAAACTAACTGAACATAATGCATTGCTTGCGGAGGCTAGTTGTTGGAGTTTTAAAATTATGCAATTTTAAGATGAAAGCGCCAAAGATGAAGATGACACTGAAATTAGTAAACGCACTGAGGAAAACATGCCCTTGAATATTATGTCTTATTCGTTAGAACATGAATATGAACAACCTGCGAAGAAAAAAAGATCATTAGAATCACAAGCGTCAACTTGAACGAGAATATATGTATAATGGCCATGGATAAAAAATTAAAATCAGCTATTTTAGGTAAGAATAGCTGAAATATGAAATGAAATTTTTATTCTCATCCAGAATATAGTGAATAAAGAAAACAAAAAACCAGCATATTTTTGTAATCCAGTTATGGAAATTGGGAAAAACGGGCATTTTTGCGATTTTTAAGGCACTGGATGCAACATTGCTTCAGACATAAAAGGAATTTTCCGTACGGTATACTGAAATATAACCGTGTTAAGCAATAGCAAGAGTGATAAAAATTAACCTTGAGCAGAAGAAAACTGCATAATGCAAAATTTCTTAGTTTTGTGGCTATTTTCCTGTGCAATCCTGAGTCGCAAAATCATGTGTTGTATTGCGTATTGAGTACTTTTCTACGTGTTATTGTCGCAGTTGACTATTAACTCAGAAATCTATCTCTCGAAAGATTAAAATAAATAAGAGAAAGTTTCAGTATAAAATTTATGTGGAATCATTTTGAAGCTATTACGCTGGATTCACAACATTTTTTTTATACGTTGTTTGACATTTCTCTCAGAGAGTGAGAGAAGTGTGAAAGAAGTTATTTTGTCCGGTTGGCACCAATACGACCTATGGACCTTAAGCGTTCACTCCTTTTCTCTCGCCAAAGTCCAGGATAAACAACCCCATCTAAACCTTTTTTGTCAACAAGTTCGATTTGTATATAACCCGAAGACGCCCTCTCTCGAAGAAAGTTGTGCAGACAAACTGTAGACTTCACAATATTTATAACTGTTTGCTTAGTAAGCAAAATGTTAAAATAATAAAAAATTTGCAATTTCCCACCAAGATTTTATTTTTAACCACTTGCTGCTTTGCTGCCACATATTAAAATTAATTTGACTTGTTTATTTATGTATTCATATGGCAGCTTTGTTTGTCCGGACTAATTTTTCGAAATGGGTGAACCGTGCTGTAGAAAACTCTCAGAAAAAAATATTTGTTCTCACAAAAATATTTTCCGGACAAAATGGGTGAATCCAGCTTTAGTGTTAATTATTTATTTATTTTATTTATTTATTTAACTATATAGACTATAGATATAATATCCTTACAGACTATAACAATATATATACATTTTTACAAGGTTAATTATTCATCAAGAAAACAATATTTGTCTTAATAGTATGTATGTTCTGGCAATAATCAATAAAACTATAATATTTATTAAATTCAGAAAAAATATTAAATCGCTCTGTACACTTGTAGCGGGATAAGTTACGTGTAGGACGTGATGGGATATTAAAACATATTACTTATTAGGGGACACATTTTCCTTAATAAGATTAAGGACGAAACTAACATTCAACATTGTTCTACGACTTTTAGGCGTCGAAAGTTTAAGTTATTAGACGGTAGATTTTGCATATTCCAGTTCATTCCACGAAGGCAAAAGAGTAAAAATTGTCTCTGAGCAGATTCGACAGTATTAATATGGACATTGTATGTTGGGTCCCAAATTATAAAGCCATATTCCAGAATAGGTCTAACTAAAGATGTGTACAATTGCTTTATTATATAAGGGTCAGTGAATTCCTTAGCCCAGCATTTTATAAATTCCAAGGCAGATTGGGCTTTATTCACCGTAAATGATATATGTTGTATAAAATTCAGTTTAGGATCAAGTAAGACACCCAGATCAGAAATTGCTTATGTTTCATTCTTTTTAGAAATTTTTGATTTTCTAGCATAAAAAAATACAATTAATTAATCTAAGTAATTTTAGGAACGAGTGGAGTTATATAGTGAAGATATCCTTATATCCAAAGAACAGTGTAACCGAAAGAAAGAAAAACCGAAATCAACATGTACACGACAACTGGGTGGAGTAAAACTAAAACAAAAGGTTTCTGGTTTCTATTAAAGAAATGGAACAGCCAAATTATCAGTTAGAAAAAAAATTATAAATGCTTTTAAAATCAAACCCGCAATTAAATCAAATTAAATATTTAAAAAATAATTTTAGATGCAGAAGAGTATGTGTTTTGGCAATTAGAAAGATTAAATAGCTGTAGAGTTAAGTATGCGATACTTTGCATTGTAAGATTTGTTTGCTATCAAAATGCATACTTATGATTGTATGTATGTGTATGCTCAGGTATGTGGAATATAAAAATGCATTTAAAAAAGATTCTAAATTTAAATTGCCAATTTCCACTTTTTTTGTTTAATTTCATTTAAAGTTAATGCTTAGCATTAGAGTTTAACAATTTAAATTCTAGAACGGTTATTTTTTTTAACGTATGAGCTATGAATTGTTTTATTTATTCAGTCGTTATTGAGCTTAACTTCAGCAAAAGATTTACCTTTAATAAAATTTATAAATAAATTTATTCTTCATCATTTTCGTGCAGTAAAAATCAAAATATTATTTTTAAATAAATCTTATAACAACAATCTAGATCTTAAGACAATTTCCTTAGGTTAACGGTTTTAAATCCAAGTAAACAAAATATAATAACTGCAAAAACAATCTAAAGAACAGCTCTGCAAGAGCAAAAGGAAAAAAGAAGCATATTGATCAAGTAGCATGCTGCAAGAATAATGAAACGTTGTTGTGCAAAAAACAAAGAAAAAAGAAACATCTAATAGCTTGTTATACAACTTTCGCAGTCGCATCTTACAATACATTTCAAAAATGTGGAAAAGTGGAGAAATAAAATAAAAATAATGTCGAAATGTCTTTAACAGAGAAAGGTGAAAAAAATAGCAAAAGATTAAGCAGAAGTAAGAAGAAAAGGCGATCTAATTGAAACTGGATCAACAAGATCTAATGAAAATGCAGTTAGTGGCGGTTGCACATTTGCTTTGTCGTACAAGTTCCACCTGAAAGATTTGCTTGTTGTATTTTAAAACTTGTTTATCAGCACTTTAATTTCAAGTGTTATTTTCTCATTTTATTTTGTTTTATGTTTTGTGATTGCGTTATGTGACACACAATTAGATCAACGGATTATTAATACATTTCATATTTATTTTAGAATTTTTTGCAATAGAATACAATTGAAATAGAGATTAATAAAAAAAAATTTTAATGTCGATAGTTAGCGATTATGAAATTTTATAGTGGTAAAAGTGTCACTAAATAATAAGTATAATAAATATTGTTTATATTTTAGTTTTAATTATATTAAAAGTGTGTGCCCATGGCGATTCAAAAAATAAAACTATTTTAATAAATAAAGGCAGCACTTTCTTAACACTCTTTAATTTTTAATTCAACTACAAATGTAGCGGCTATAGTAAATAATATACTCGTACATAAAAAATTTTAAAATAAAGGTTCTAGAGATTAGGTTTTTACGCTTTGTGTACGGTACCCTTATAAAAACCTTTTTCCACGGCGCTTAAATTGACATTTCAACAAATTGAAGATACTATAGCAATGGCACCTAATTGTCACAATAGCAAGAGTAAAGTCACATGGTCAACTACATATACATGAAAGGTACCATTTAGACAAAACGTCACCACTTGTTAGATCAGTTATAAACTAGTGTAATTTTTATTTTTTATTTTTTTAAAGAGAAGTAGCACTTCAGGCAACAATGCCTATTTAGTCAAGTACCATGCTACATTCTTTAGGAAAGGGATAGAGAAGAGATGAAACAGGTGGTGGAAGTAGAAGGATAGTCGAAAATTAACCGCCGTATATAAGACAGCACAGCGACCAGTAACTATGCCTTTATCGCTGAGCAGCCCCACCGACAGTAAATTTTTATTTTTGTAGTGAAAAAAAACAAGGTCTTCGTTGGGAATCGAACCCACAACCCCCATTCTTACAAGCTGGTACACTACCTACTAGCCTACAGGGGCACCTAGTGATATAATGACATGGCAGTGAGATATCTCGCCATAGCTGTCTCCAACTGAAGAAATGTTAAGAATACTTCCCAGACTAACTGACTAGTAGAGACATAGAAGTATTAGAGTTATAAAACAGAAGTTTCACCTGAATGCCGACAAAGATAGCGATATTCCAATATATATATATATATATTTCTTAAATACACACATTTGCAATATAATAACACACGACCATACATACGTGTTTAAAGTTAATAAAATGTTGTAAATATATATGTACATTGAAATAATGGCACAATCGTACAACAATGACGTTAATTTATTATTAAAAAAAACTAACACAATTTATATATATTTTCACTTAATTTATTACATAGAGAAAAAACTTATATTTCTACTTCACGCTTTCGAAAAAGAGTAACAACGCAAGTAACAAGCAATAGCTGTGTGCAACCATTGAGCAATAAAAATTGAGCTGTTTCAAACGATATATTATTTTTAAGATTCGAACTCTTTTTTTGATATCATGAATAATGCAATTTATTATGAAAAATCTATAAATCTTGTCTTTCAGTCGTGTGCCATACAACATCAGTGTAATGTAAATTAAGCATTAAACAAAAATTATTTATTTATCTTCATTTTCTTTATCATGAAATTTTCATAATGTCGAATTGAAATACATTATTTTTCTGTTTAGCTGAAGTCAGCAATCGTTGTGGTGGCTAAATGAGCTCAGTGATTGTTGCCATCATTAACATTGACACTTTTAATGAAAATTCGCTGTTGGGAAGTTTAATTTTATTTATTTCTACATAATTTCTGAATTTAGCAAGAAAATTAATTTGGATATTTTTTGTTGTTTTTTTTTCATTGTGGGATAAGATGTTTTACAAACTTCTTGTGTTGTTCAGTTTTTCACATGTAAATTATTGTGAATAGCTTAACCGCGTTTAAAATGAAATGTTGCAATTGAATGTTTAATAAAATTCATTATTTTGCAAATGGTCTAAAAATCTCAACAACACAAAACAACAAGCAAAAGAAAACTCAACCGCAAAAAGATTAAACTTTTATTTGAGATTATGACGAAAATATTACCTCTTTTTTTAAAAACTCCAATTGATTAAAAAATTTTAAAAAATTGTATATAATTTTCTTAATAAAAAAAAATCAGCTGTTTTAATTCTAAAAGTTTCAAATTATCCGCTTTCTTTGAAAGTGATATCTGAATTTTTGTCAAAAAGTTAGCTAACGACATCATTATCAGATTTTTATCTTAAAATTAACCTCGGAAATATTCTCTTAATGTCTTTTAAAGCATATGATAAAATGGATATCAGGTATTTCACGAATTGAAAAAACAAAATATTAAAAAAACAATTATAAAAAGCCCAGAAAAATAAAATATTCAATTTCTAATAACATCTGGACTTCGGTAAACTCTAAAATTAAATTTTTATTTGCTGTATAACTTCATGTATATATAATCTATATAAGCAGTAGTGAAATGGTCATAGGGATATGCTTTTCCCACAGTAAAACATTTAAATTTTTGAATAATAAATATTTGATGAGAATATCATAAACTATTGACGATTAAAGGAATCTAGCACAATTAACGTAACCTTGAACATTTTTTAAAAAAATCTGATTTTATATTGCAGGTGGGAGGGCAAATTTGAGGTTAGGATATAAATTGCCTGTCAATGATTAACTTTCAACAATAGAGCTATCATGCTTTAACATTTATTTATTTAGTAAAGAGGCGGCAAATTTTAGGCATAGAAAGTTACACTCCTGAGAAAAGTATTTTAATTGTGAAAACTTACTATCAAAATGGTGAAATTTTTACTTATTTACTCATTCCTTCATAAAATTCCTTATAATCAGGTTCTTTCGGAAACGGCTGCTTAATTTAATTCCAGACTCATGGTATTTTTATTGACAATAAACAAAACAATACACTTGTGTGCCCGTAGTGAAGCAAACATAATCGCTGCATAGCAAAGTGTTGAGAATAAGCCTGCAACATAAACTCATCAACGTTCGCTAAAATTGGGCATCGCGAGAGCCACTTTGCACAACACTCTTTCTTCTTTACGCTTATAAAGTTCAAAGAATAAAGCCTACCGACCGTTTGCGAATTAACTATTTGAAAAACAAGGAAAACAACGCATTTTTCAACGTAATCATATTTAGTCAAATTTAGCACAATTGTTGCGTATGAACCTCACAAAATCCACAAGCAGTTCTCGAAAAGCCAGAACATCCCAAGAAAGTGACCGCATGGTGGTCGTCTTCTTTTTTTCGAAAAAGAGAAAGGATTTGCCTTCACCATTAAATTAAACCACGATAATCATTTTTATGGCCGTAGTTGGCTAATGTTAACATCAGTGATTTTTGGTTTCAGCAAAACGGCGTCACAAGCCACAGAGTCACCCAAACAAATCAGTGCAGTTAAATGAAAAATTTTCCAGTGGCGTAACTTCTCGATTTGGCGATGCCAATTAGCCGCCTCGTTTTTATGATTTAACGCCGGTGGATTATTTTCTTTGGGGGGATTTGAAAGATTGGATTTACGTGAACAATCGACAAATAACAAAACGTCTGGAAGATAAAATTCCGTGCTGTTTTGTTGCAAAATGTGCTTTTATGAAAGAAGCGGATGTCTGCCGAAGTGCTACACGTAGAAATTTATCCGACATCACATTCCATTATTAATTCCCTTATTTTTACTTTACATTGATATCAATGTAACTAAAGTTATCAAGAAAAGTGCGTATTTTAAATCAATGTTCTTCGTAATCTTTTTTCTTTTATGTTTATGAAGACCTAAAAATGGATTAAATTAATTCTAATTATTAATTACTTGTTTCCCCACATAAATGTGACTTAAACCATCAAACACTTAATATTGTAGCTTCCTGTAAAAACTGAAATTCTCTAATGAATTGTAATACTTGAAAAGAAAGGAACAAGAATAGACGATGATAAGGATTATGTTAAAGAAAACAAGACAAAAGACGTGTTATTAGTATTAGATTTAAGAGCAAAAAAAATGTTTTAATAATGCGACAAGCAAACAGACACATAATTCATATAATATGCTAACACTGTTAAATACCTCTGTTTTTATTTCCCTTAGGATTCCAGTAGAGCAAAACTAATGTGTGCAAAATAATCGGTGTTGTCAGATTACCGGGCTTATCTCGAAATAGGAATTTATTTTAACAAAATGGTGTATTGGGGGCTTTTTTTATAAGAAAACTAACCTGCATTGAACCCGCCTAATGAAAATTTCTTTATAAAGAAATTCTGATTGATGTTTTTGTAGAAAATATTTTTACTCATAAAATCTTTATATAGAAATATTATGACACAAAATTTTTCTGTAAAGAAATTACAACTAATGAATTAGTTTTGTAGGAATATTATGACTTGATATCTTTTTATAAAAAAATTATTATTCTATACAGAAAAATTATAAAATTTTATGAATTTTATTTTATGAATTTTTTTTATGGAAAAGTTATGACTAATGAAAATTTTTTATAGATAAATTAAATTTGATGAAACTTTTTATAAAAAAAAAAACTTACGACTGATGAAGGTTTTTTATAGAAAGATTATGACATGAAAATTTTTTACAGTAATATGACTGATAAATTTTTTTAAAGGAAATTTATAACTGATAATAAGTTTTTACTGAGAAATTATGATTGTTTCTAGAGAAAAATTATGATTGTTTTTAGAGAAAAATTATGACTAGTAAAAATTTTCTATAAAAAGAAAATAAAAAACAATTGAATGAAATATTATGATTGATGAATTTTTTATAGCAAAGTTATGACTGATAAAGTTTCTATAGAAGTATTATGACCGATGAACTTTTTACACTTTTATTATAGAAAATATTGACTAATTAAATTTTTTTATAGAAAAATGATAATAATGACAATAGTTTTTTTATATAAAAGTTTTACGCTGCATCTGAAGTCTAAACTACATTTAAATTAGTAACGGATAAAATTTGAGTATTTATGTTGGGAGGGCAAATTTGAGTTAGAAAGTGAGAAAGCGGGACTTAAAACAAATATTTTTCCTGACAACTTCAGTTTTATTGATACAATTAATAATGAAATATGATGTCTTGCAAATTCAATTGAAACAATAAAATTTCAATCATATTACTTGCCTTAAGATTCAGTAGACATAGATAATTATTTCAAGAATGGCTTTGTCATTAAAATAAAAAGAAAAGTACAAGACTATTACGCTATTGCGCTTAAAGTTAAAACCGTTCATAATAAATATAATTTTTTTTTAAAACCATAAAAGCAAATGTTCGAACCAAACCCTAACATTTTGAGTAAATTATTTCAGAAATGTTTATATATATCAAGATGCTATTGGTTTAAGACCATTTAAAGATCAGGCAGAATTAATGTTAAACCTAATGCTACTTTAACTATTTATGAGAAATATTTGTTAAATTTTTTTTTTTGCAAAAATGAATGCAAAAAAGCAACAAAATGATAATTATTTCACACATACAAAATAATTATTCTATTTGTTGCAAAGATTTTAACTCACCTCTAAAAATTGTTATAGTTTTTAAATCTGAAAATATGGATTAACGTTATAGTTGTTAACTTAACTTATAACTTACAAATTATATTTTTACAAATTCAATTATTTAGAATAAATTAAAAGAATTTTATTTGCAGGATGATTTTTTGGGAATAAAATAAACTGGATTCTGGCAATTTTTAACTGATAGAAACTTTAAAGTCGACTTAATAAAGATTTGGAAGGCTTCTATATAATCCAAATTCGTTTTACTTTTCATTTTCTATTTTATACAAAGTGTTTTGTTGTTGTTCTTTTTTATTATTAGTGATATGATAGCTTGAGGATGGAACCGCAGCAGCAAAATAAAAACCAAAGTTAATTTTAAATGTTAAATAAAGAAACGAATAAAAACAATTAAATTTTACACAAAACATTTGGATATCCATGTCGCTTGTTCGCTGTTAATTGAAAAGGTCTTTGACATTCCACAAAACCATAATAATACTTAATATACATACATACATAAATCTTTAAAATTCACAACAATAAAATTTTTGATTTAAAGAAAAAAAATTTATATCATTTTATTAACACTTATTTATGCATGGCTTCTGTAAAATTGTTTATTAATTTCGATTTTTAAATAAAATTTATCAAGTGCATATAATTTATATCCAATAACAAGCCGGCTGAAGAAAAACTAAAGAAACAAAAGATATAAATATTTCTGAATGGTTATTGTGCTTTTATACCAAATAATTTGTTTTTAGATATTGTAGTATTTTTGTTTTATTGTTTGAATGCAGCGCTCATTTAATCAATTTACCCTGAGAAAAAATTTTTAAGTTTTCTATAAAAAGTTTAAGTAGAATCCACTTAGTGAGTGAAAGCAAATTGGCAGGCTCCTCACAGTAATTTCATTAGGTATCCTGATATATTTATATTTAAGGAATCAAGTATAACTAAAGCAGATTAAATAAGTTTCATTATTTTCAATATTCTCATTCTCTTGATTTTTGGTTTATTTCACAAAATTCGTGTTAAGACGAGGATTACAATTGTTGAACATGCAAATGAATAAATGTCACAAACTATTGTTAAATAGAATTGAAAAAGCATTTCAAAAATATAAAAATAGATTCAAGGGCATTACATCTAAGTATTTTAAAATCGTAGGCGATGTTAGCAACAACTTTTCATTTCCACTTAAAAATAAATACAAACGTGAACCACATGTGAATTTTAATGTAAAACTTAATGGATTTACACAAGTAGTTTTGTGAACAATATTGTTGCTGTTAGTTTTTCTTAGACTGGGATATCCTACAGGAGCTGTTGGATTTTTTTTAGTATGCTATCATAAGTTACTTGAATGATCAATGTAGTCAAGTAATAAAATGCATGTTTGCTGGTGCAAAATTTGCGTATAAAAACATAACATAACGTTATCAAAGGGAAAATACTATACTAACAAAAGTAAAGTAAAGTACTAAATTTGTGATATCCTAACTGATGAAGGTTATATATCTCCGCTCTATGGATATCTATAATCCGTATCAATTTTCGAAGCTTCAGATATTGCATACATGCATAAGATGTTATAAAAAACAGTAACAGCTCCACACAGCTTTAATTATTTTATTCCACCAACGACCCGCCCTTATTGCAAAACCTTTTACATTTGTGTTCTATTTAAAACACATTTTACAAAAAGTTCTTTGACATTTCCTTTCCAGCTCGTACTCACATATATGCATGTGCATGTGCATATGCATAAGTATATATAACGCATGTATGTTTGTAAACGTTATAATGCATTTAAATGTATCCCTACATACGGTAAACATTTGGCTCAAGAAACCATTAAAAAGCAAAACAGAAACTCGCATAAAACAAAAACATCATCAATAACTACTTCAACATTAAAAATATGTAGAGTCTTCCCCAGCCAACAATTAAACGATACATTATCATGCCCTCATAAAAACGCACTTTTTTTTTAATACATACCTGATTTCCGGTATTGAACGGAAGCCAATAAGCTGCAGAATTTAAAATATTTTATTCAATGCAATCCTTCGCTATAAAAAAAGAACATTAACCGCAATTGACTATACAAATGTTGTTTGAACTCTATTTTTAATAAAATGACAAAATCGTGACTCAGTTTACTCATTTACTTTTGGTTTAAGGATTATTTGTGCTTTTCGATTTACAATAAATTACACATGATCATGGTTATGAGTCACATAAATACAAAATTGTCTCAAGATATTATTTTATACACATAAATAGTATATATGTAGCTATTAAACTAAGCGCATAACAATCATAAGGCATAACCGCTGCAGTTTAAAAAATTTGTAATCGCTCAGAGCAAATGAGGGCTGGCTCTCTTTCAAATTTCTGAACTGGGCTAGACTTTTGCATATTATATTGTGTTCAGACATACACAATTATTGAGATCATCGCAATAAATGCCATTATTGAGCTCAATATTCTATACAAAACTAGACTTCAAATATTGTTCAATAAGTACGAAATTGTTATAAATATTGAGTAAACCATGATATGCAACACTGTTGACAGGTGTGTTCAGTGAGAAAAAATTATCTACCACTTATCTACACTGACATACATATGTATGCCATTAATGTAAAACAAAACATTAAAAATTGTATAATTGATTTTAACAAAATTGATCGTATTTTACATGCCAATTTCCATAAAGATCTTTGATTTGCATTTTTCTCCAATAATGCAATGAAGCACAAGCTGTTGGTTTCTTAAACTCTGGAGAGTTTGCAAAATTTTTTTTTTTAACTTTGAATCAAAACACGATCGCACTAACCGTAAAAACTCAGCATTTCTCTTATACAATAGTAATTGCTTGTTAATAAATGAATTTATTTCCATTTTTATAAAATAAAATTTATGACTGAAATAAAAACAAAGTTATTTTCCAGCTATCAAATGTTTATTGAGTTAGCTAAATTTAGTATGTCTGAACACTAAAATAATATTGCCAATAAACCGAATATTGAGTCAATTAAAAATGTATGTCTGAACATGCTATTAGGTTAAAATTAAAATAACTTTCTAAACAAAAGAGAGCTTTTTCTTGCTCCAGGCACATGCATTATAGGTTATAGCGAGCATTAAAATGAGCTGACGAACTTGTCTTGGTCATATGTAACAAATGAAATATCATTTACTAACTGACAACTCAAAATGCAAAAATAAAATTTATATGCCACGCTATTGCGTGATAAGATTTACATCTGTACCTGGCAATGAGCCTTAATTAGATGGTGGTCATACCACTGTGAGTGAAAAGCAGCGCCACCCACGCCCTAGGAGAACGAAGTCTAATTCTAGCAACAGGTCCTTCCTAGTAGCAGTTTCAATGATTCCAAAGCAGGGCTGCAAACCACCACTCCTTGCTGAAGAGTTGGAGACTATCCAACTCCTGTCCAGAACTCATGTCTAGCATGCTCACTGGATCTAGGATCATTCCACCAGGTAGGTGTTATTAAAAGTGAAATAATCCTGGCCACCATAAAAAACTGACCTGTTATGGGGCCGCGAAACCACAACCACCACGATACTCCCAAAAAGCCAGAGAACAGCTAAATGTCTAAAGAGACAAATAGCGGAACTCTGCGAGCTCACTGATTCCCGTGGAAATAACGTGGAGCTTCCAGTCGTACCCCTGCTGACTTTAGGGGACTGGGCTCCCTTATACCCGCAGTTGCACAGGTCCAGATAGTCGAAGTTCTATAAAGACATATAATGTGCGCCCGGGGGGGGATATGCCACACTATGGTGGGTTTTCCTTACAACATTTTAATATCTTACAATTTCATTTTACGAATGAAAACCAACTTAATTTTTTTGGTTTCGATAGCCGGAATTACGTGTGGCGTAAGCACAATGAAGAATTTTAGCACAAAAACGCTAAGAAAACAAGGAAGCATGGAGGTTTATTAGTGATGATGTCGAGTTGCATGGCAGCTTCAATTTATAGAAGCTATCAAGGACAGGAATATTTATCTTCACATTTTAAAAACTATTGTTAGGGAAAGTGTACGCAAGTTGGGTAATGCTGATAATTTTAAATTTAATCAAGACAAAGATCCTTGGCACACATGACTGTTAGTAAAGAACTGGTTGCTTTACAACTGCACTAAGCTCACCAAAACACTTGAACAAAGCCCAGATATAAACTTAATTAAACCTTATTGGGGGGAACTTGGACGTTGTATACAAAACAGATAGCGCACTAACCAAAACAAGCTTAAGCCCGCATTATAGGAGAAATGGAGCCGGATGTGTGTTAAAAATTAGTAGAATTTATTTCAAGACGATTAAAAGCTGTAGAAAATCAAAAAGGGCATGCAACAAAATATTAAGTAATGCATAAACAATCGCATTTGAAGACTGCCCGACTTTTAGTATAATCATAGTTTTGAGGACTTTTTGAGTTTTTTTTTCATTATTTCTATTGTTATAAGGACAAAGAACGTAAATTTTGTTTTGCTTCATTGACTTATTTGCAGAATAAATATTTTAGTAAAATATTTTACAAAACTATAATTATTATTTATTTTAAAGCTGCTGAATTTTCCTATAATTAATTGCCCGACTTTTTATGTGAGCCACAGTAAGTAAGCTTACAGCCACTGTAAACAATTTCTATTACATTTGCCCAACATTTTACTAAACGGATAATGGAAAAAATTAAAAGCAAGTATTTTCAGTGGACCTTAAATTCGACGTTTTATGAATAATTCAAAGACTGCAATGACTGCACATGTACGCAAATACTTGAATGATAATGAAAAACTTTCTCAGGTTTCGAAAACCAGAAAACTGTTTTATTAAAAGAGACTTTCTTAGTTTTATCCTTCCGCTGAACGAACATGGTTGTGTATACGCTTGAACAACGCTGGGAGATATTGCGACATTACTTTGAAAATCATGGCAATGTTGCAGAATGTGTGCGAAAATTGCGTACGGATTTCGGAAGAAGAGAAGCACCGTCAGTTCCGTATGTTCGTTATCTTGTAAAAAAAGTGAAAGAAACTGGCATCCTCATCGATAAACCAAAGCGTGAAAAGCCAAAGACAGTGCGTGGCCCCGAGAATATTACTGCTGTGGCAGAAAGTGTGCGTGAGGCGCCATCAACATCAATTCACCGTCGTTCTCAACAATTTAACATTTCAGAGACCTCATTGAGACGAATTTTGCATAAAGACCTTGATATGACGCCATACAAAGTCCAATTGGTTGGTTCAGGAGTTTATAGCATTTAAAAAAAAAATTATTTGGCAGACCCTTTATTTATATAGAATGATGTACAATGTTAAAGTTTAACTTCTCTAATGCCATCTAGACAAGTGTTCCAAAAATATAGAATATTTCAGCAAAGAGCAATATGTTGTCTATGATCATTGAGATTTTAGCGTAATGAAGCAGTGTTGTTATAGCTATGGAAGTCTGTATGATGTATGTCTTTTGCTAAACTTTAATACATAATTTTCCTCAGTTAACACTTAAAAAAAGATTTTTTTAAACGTAATTTTTTTATCTATAATCAATAAAATGTCTTTTTAAGAAAATTAATAATTTTTTATAATTTTCCGTAATTCCAGAAATCCGATAAAAAGGAATCTGGTCATGTCTTATAATATTTGCCAGCAATAATTACTGTGTAAACTAGTAAGATTTTTAAAGCGGGTATTTTGATTAAAATTAAATAAATTTACTTAAAGTCTTATTGAAATCTCGTTTAAAATTTTTTGTGATTTTCAATGAAATAAGCATCCCTTAATGGATCTTTTCGTTTATAAAATAATGGGTATTTAAAAAAAAAAATTTTAAATCATTAACACTTATTTTGGGGGTGTTTTCCTCATAACGCACCTTTGTTATGAGTTTATCATACATGGGCACAGTGCATTATATTTTAAATACATTTAAACTTTCAGTAACCCGTACTTTTTTTTACTGCTAATGAAGTTTAGCTTACTGGTAACTGCATTTTTGGAAACGGTTTTGCTTGCATATGTTGACCACAGGTAAAAGTGACGAAATAATCTTAATGGTATCACTTGGACAAAACAATGTCGGAAGCAAATGAAATGTTTATTACTTTTATAAACGCAAAGTTTTTTACTGTCACTGAAAATAAAGTTACAGTGAAAAAATCAGTAATTAGAACTGATTTACAGCATCAGTAAAATTTTACTGATAATGCAAATTAAATTTCAATATCAAGCAGTAAACATTTTTTTGTACTGCAATTTTACTGGCATTGAGTACAAAGTACCCATCTATGGAGTTTATGAAATGCCATTTTAATTTTGGCTCTCGTTGATTTTATAGATTCTACAAAACGCAGGCAAAAACAGACACACTTTTGAACTTTTGTAATGGTTTATATTACCACAGGAAATAAAATACTAAGTTTAAGGGTTGATTACATTTATTAGTCATGATCTAAAAAAAAACTCTTTATACAAATTTTTAAGACATTCCTAACTTTTAGATTAAACAAAGTGAGTTAAACTGAAATTACAATAGGGCTCATATTCCTTATTAAACCGCCGTTTGAAAGTAAAAGAAAATTACAAAATATCTTTTATTTAGGTACGGTTTTCCGTCGACCCTCGTCAAATTTGGTTTGTGTACCCAAATAAAAGTAATTTTAACCCCGTCGGAAAATCCAAGCACATATTATAAAATATCGTTTAAGAGCACAAACATGTTTCCCAATATTCAAAATTGATTTTTTTGTTTCTTTTTAGAAAATTCATTAAAATCTGCAGCATTTGCTTAAACTGCTTTAACTATACCTCGGTTTCAACTGAAGTTCAATAAACATAAAAAGAGCTCTACAAAAACAGCATAAAAACTGTTAAAAATGTTGCTCTGAAGCATTTGATATTTTCGTTTTGTAGACTCTGGCCCTTATTATCTTCATATTCACGTGTTATTACAATTTGTATACCTTTCTTTTTCAATTTATTGAAAAATGCTTGAAGCAACCTCAGAATTTACAATTAAAAAGAAAATTTTCATTTCACCAAAATATTGTATTGAATTTAAATTTCAATTCATTCATCACGAATTAAAACCTTTTGAATGCATTCACTTCAGTGCCAAAATTAAATAAATTATTTGCAAAAATGATTTGAAAAGCTTTCATTCGTTTACAGTTCTGCTAAGAGTTTCCCCATGACTATCGTTTTCGTGGAGTTTTCTTCAATACGCTTCACTACACCGCAGTTGATATTTGTTTTTTTTTAATGTTTTGGTAAAGTTCGTGATAATGACAGACGACGACGACGGTGACTCAGTGTTGAATAGCATATTTTTGTTTGTTGTTTTTGCAACAAAACCAAACTTGGTGCATAAGTAGATGGATGGGTTCCAGTTTATCGTGTAGACGCGGAAAGATATTATCTGTGACTCTGTTCTGGCTAAGAGTTTTAAGTGTTACTTTTCCTCTTCATCACATGGCATTTATAGTTTGCATTCAAGCTGTGTTTATAGCTTTTTGGTTTTTTTTTTTAATTTTTTGGCGCCCGATTTTCGTTTTTTATTTCATTGCCTTTTTCAGATGCTTTTCCGTTCGATGTCCACCAATTTATCGGCAGTTTGAAAAATGTTAAACAAATGTATCGTGTTTTTTTTTTTTGGTTTTGTATGTACACGCTTGTATTGTGTTGTTAACATGTGTCAGCGCCATATGTTTGTTCAAGTCTTCTTTTTTTCTTTTGTGCAACTTTTCATGGTTATTCATGGATGAATGCATGTTGCCAAGTGATACACAGATTCTGTATTTATTTATTATTTGTTGTTTATTTCAATTTTAAGTCTAATTATTTATTTTGGATAAGATTTGCGTTTTATGTTAAATTAAACAAAACAAATTATGATTTATAATCAATAAATAAAAGAACATATTTGTGCGATGTAATCAAAGTAAAAAAAAACAAAAAAATAAATAAAAATGTTTAACTTTAAACAGTTTTGTTTTTCTAGCACACAATAGTACTTACAGAGCCCCTATGAGGATGATTCCGACCAAGGGTGTAGTTCCTTTTCCAGCAAATTAAGGATTAAAATCCTTTCGGTTAGCTACTGACCTGGTATCGATATGACTTCGATACTTGTTCTTGTACAATGTTCCCTTGTATGTCGAACAGACGGTCGTTGTTAATCGATGTAATCCTGTTAGCCTGGTGTCGATATGAATTCGGCACCTGATCCTTATTCAATTTCCCCTTGAATCGTGAACAACGGCTGTAGTTAGAGGATTAATTCAATTTTTTCTTTCACTATACCGATTTGCTGGTCGTCGACTGCGCTTTTGTATGTTTAATTTTTGCGTACAAGTTTGGAATATATGTACGCATGTGTGTTTTTCGCATGTGGAATGGAGGCAAATAAAGAAGTCATTTATTAACTAGAAACTGAACCGATTTAAACAAAATAATGACGGTGCAGATAAGCTCAGGAAAAGCTAAAAATAGGTCAGAGAATTATTAAAATCGTCTACAAAATAGAAATAACAGAGAGAGAGAGAGAAAAGGGGCCCCCAAGTTTTGTTTCAAAGAAACGAAGAAAAATAATATTTTTGGTTCAGTCGTCATAACACAACACTGTAACAATTTACAAATTCAATCAGTTTATTAGATCAGTTGTTATCCTCGAAAGTAGTTTTCTATTTCTATTTTTCAAATAATTTTTTTCTGTAGCTTTATCTCTTTGTGCAGCACTAGGACTTAATAATTGCTTCTGTTTCATACCCTTCACATTATCATTAATTATCCTGCATTCGAAATTATTTACATATCTAGTTTTTCGATATTTCAACACAGCAAAACAACAAAAAGAAATTAATAATTTTTAAAAAATATGTAAACGTGTAAACTAAGTCGAAAATCGCAAATTATATTGAAATATGTTGACATACATACATACATATGTATGTTAAGTCATACGTACGTTTTGAAAGAAAATAATATATAAATAAATTAACAAATAAAGTCAAATATGTATATCCATCAAAAAATTTATACCTGGGTTCTGTAGGTAAAGGAGTAAATTGTTCACTTTCTTTACACAAATTAGGTTGGAGTTAATCGTAAATTTGTTTACAACTTAATACTTTGCAGTTCACAATTAGCTCACCCTGTATCAATAGGACGCTTATAATATTTTTCCTGCGATTACTTTCTGATCCTTTAAAATTTTATTTAATTTTTATTATTGTTTTTTTTTTATTTTAACTCTGGTATATAAAGGAACTCCTTTGGAAAGCAATAAATAAAAATAAAATCATAAAAGAGTAAAACATAATTGTTTTCAAAATATATTAAAAAAATTTGAGTTTTAAATTAATTTTTGTTGTGGTGCACTTGTATTGCCTCATCAGGAAAACCTGAATGCGACTCATTATTAACAAATATAATATTACAACTTATCAACAGATATATAGAATAGAACACTTGTCACATAGACTTCTCCAAATATATTGTTACGTTTATACCTTTTTTTTGTGAGTTCTTTTATTGCAAAATAAATAACACCAGTTTTTAGAATTTTTAAATTCATAACAATTTTATTTACTTTAACTACAAAAAGTTGACACTTCAGAACAATTTACTTATTACGGCTGTATGCATAAAAAACGCTAACTTGAGCTTTAAAGTACACGTTAGTTAACAAACACTTTAAGGCTAACAGATGTTTGTTAAAAAATGGTATTCATAAACAGTACTTTAGCTAATGTATGCTTTAGTAAAATTAGTATTTTGATTCTGGCAATGCCACTATTTTCAGTTGTCACATTGTAGTTAACGATGTATAAAAATGAATATTATTTATCCGGGTAGTTAGATCGATAAAAAAAATTTTTATTGTTTTCACCAAAATCAACATATTTGTTTTATTAATCTTTTTAATAAAAAGCAAAGCACCCAAAAAAGGTTAATTTCCAAGGCTTACGAAGAACTTACAAAGAATTTGTTCATATTAAAAAAATAATTATTCGGATAACGAGCTTTGTTTTGATTATATGTACATCAATAAAACTTTTGTTTAAAATAATTAATTATAATTATATTTTTGTAAAATATAAAATAAAGATGTTAAGATGTTTTATATTGAATGGCATGTTATATTTTAGTTTTCATTATTATTTGTATACTACAATTTGTTTTAATAAACATTTTTAAAAATTTTTGGAATAACAAAGTATAATTGTCAATTGAGCCGTTTACATTGAAAGTGGCATAAGTCACAACTGGACAGTTTTTTTTTCATTTTTAATAAGTAAATTTGATTTGATTTGTTTGAGAGGAGTGTTGATAATTAACAGTATAACAAAATTGTTTATTTTGAAAGTGGCGTTAGTCGCTGTACTCAGGAAATTAATTACCGAGTTTAATGTGAAAGAAATGGAAACATGTAATAAGTGTGTGTGAAGTATTGTTGTGATTATTGGGCTTATTTTTATTAGTTCGAAAGAATAGTGCAGTTTACTGAACTATATTATAGTGATATCTAATATACTACACATAATTAGCATTATTTTGTTATTTTTTTATTCTCAGGCGGTTGCTTCGTGTTGTATAAAATATCTAAGAATGTCACAACTCAAAAGCACATTATTGCACATAGTGACTTATGTAAAAGACAAAATAGTAATAGTAGTAATAGCCCCCTGTCGAAAAAGTCCTTCACAGTACACAACATGGAGAAAAAAGATTTTATTTCAACACAATCATTAGAAAAATCCGTTTCAGAAAGAAAACTAAATACAGACTAGTTAAAATGGCTAAAAACTAAAATGTTTTATAAACTAATTTAAAATAAAAAGATGACAATAACAAAGTAACTTATGCCACTTTTAAAATAAACGGCTAGGTTTATTGTAAACACAATTTGTTTTGTTTTTGAACTTTCAATAATAAAATTGAACTGTCAATTTATTGTAAGTTTAACGTAGGTTTTTCCTACTTTAAAGTTAACAAAGGTATTTGAAGGTAAAAGCGTTTTTTGAATAAAACTTTAGGAAATGGTGCTTAACAACGGCAGTTAAACCTACTTTAAGGTTTTATACATACAGCCGTTAGAATGCACATTTTTACTTGATGAGATTTAGTTTTACACTCATTGACTATTCACTCTGACGCTGCCGTATTTATATTTGTCCACTTAAAGTCTAGAAGATTAAAGAATCTTCTACTCCCTTTGTATCGAATTTTGTTGTGGTATGTTGTTTATTCGATGTAAAAGCGCCTGTATGTCGGTGTGTATTTTTGTTTTTATGCCGATAAGGTTTCTGCTTGGGATTTATTTCAAAATATTTGTTGTTGTCTTTTGTAGAAAAGGTTTCTTAGAAAACTACGCAGTTAGTAAACAGCATAACAAATTGTTGTTGTTTTTGGTTTATAAAATTTCTACGCAGTTTGCAACTAGAAATTTTGTTGTTGTGCCGTAAGTTTTCTTAGCAAGCCACGCAGTTCGTAAACAACATACTTAGTAGTTCGCTTTATTGCTTAATTATTTTATTTTAAAACTTAAGCAAGACAGATCCATAGCAATATGAATATACTTTGGAAGGAAAGTGTTTAACAACAACAAGAAATTCGATTGGTATTTTTAAAACTTGCAGTTATGTTTATGGAAACGTATTTAATTTTATTTTTAATTCTTGGGGATCCTAAGGGAGCAATCGAAAATAAAAGCAAGAATAAATAGTGCAATAATGGAGTTAAAACAAACAATAAAACAGAAATACAGCATACGCCCCAAAAGTATAAGAATATAAGAAATTTCTGTTAAAGAGGAAATGTATTAAATGTATGTAAAAAATGTCCGTCATCATAATCATCATCACCACCATCATCATAGACAAACACCACAACTGTGGCCCATACAGCCACAACAACAACAACAACACGAAATCATCAAAAGGCAAAACTAGCAATGGCAACAAAAGGTAGAAAAAGGACTAAATTAAAAAAATAGATACACAAAAATACTCCCAAATAAAAAATCACAGACATAAACGGCAACTAAAGAAACACTCCAACAAAGAGAAACCTGAATAAAGAAAGCAAGTATTAGGTATTAAAGTACATAATTTTATATAAATATAAAATAAATAAATAAAGCAATAAATGAAAATGAAATAAATACCAATTAAAAAAAAGTTGCAAATACTTAATTAAAACAATTAGCAACGTTGAAGTTAATGTTTCAGACCAATTTTGGTTTAAATGTGAAATGAAAAACAATGCAGTTGTACAACAACATTCTTCTCTGTGCGAATGTGTTAACAAAAGGAATTGGAAAAATAAACTAACAGCGAATACATTACTTTTCACATTAAAAGCAAAGAAACCAATTCGAGAGTACAGAGTGCACATGAAGTGACTCGAAACAAAGAATGTATTATGACGACGATGATATAAATGATTGTATTCTGATTTTCTTCTAATTCACTTGATCTGAGAAAATTTATTTAACAATGCTGGCAAGTAAAGCGAAATAAATGATGACAAAAGAAGAAACATAGAAATGCTTACAATAGGGCAACAATCAAATCCCAGGAATATAATTTTTTTTACAGAAAAACGCAATGCAAATGTTTGTTTGACTTTTTTGTTTTGTGGTACGACTGAGCGAGCAATCAAATAAATAATCAGGATTTATAAATTAGACATGAGCAAATTAGTTGAAAAGTAAACAAGAGCTTATTTTCGCACACACCCACATACATACAAAAATCACATGGTAAAAGGGAAAGAAATATCTAAGAAATTTATATAATTTTATATACGCATACTTACATACATTGTGTAGAGTATGTTTATTTGCAAATGCTATTAACTAAGGAAAACTTTTAATCATTTAAAAAAGAAATTTGCTGAGTTATCTGTCATAATACCATACCATTCAACTGGTTATAAATTCGACAGTGGCACAAAGTTCACCTTAAAGAACTTACAAAAATATGCCATTGTTGCTATCAAACAACGCCGTAACTTGGACACAGCATTACTGAGAAACGGACTAGTATTTTGAAATTACTAACAAAGTTATCAGAATAGGGAGAGGAAATAGGAAACGACCTTATATCTGCTACACCTTTATCCTCGCCTCAAAATAGCACACAAATTGAGTCTGAAAAAGTCTTTGCAGGATGTCAATAGCAAGACTCAATTAAATAAATCTCTTCATAAAAAGTTGCAATAGGTTAAAGCAAGAAACATATTTCCCAGGACAATTCGATCTTTGTTTCCATTTCGTTAAAGATTTGCAACTCAGCAGCACCCACACAAATGGAAAAATAATAATTTTTTTATAACAATATATTCTAGAAGCAAAAAGAAGAAAAATGATTCCAAGTTTGCGTTTACGAAATTCCATAACAAATAATTTCATTTATTTCTTTATTTACTTGGCGCAGGAAATTGCCAATAAATTAAGTTAAGATAGCAAATAACCAAACTACACATATTTAGACAATAATAATTTAATTATATAAAAGATAAATATCTGTTATTCTTTTCAACGGTCTTTTTTAATTAACAATATATATTTTTTTCCGATATTTCGCTTTCCTGTGGAAAGCTTCTTCAGGAAATTATTTATTTAAATTATATAAGTAAAAGTAAATCAATTATATAAAAAACTGCTTAAAGCTTTTGGCTTTCTTATTCAGTTGTGTTTGAGGAAGGAGAAGCATTCCAGAGACCATCGCGTCTCTGCAATTCTAAAACAAGGAAATAAAATCTTTTTTCCCCCTAATTGATCTGATAAATCTAATTCTATCGATAAGTTATTGTGGCATTTCTGAAAAAATGATTTTATGATGAAATAAACACACAGAAATTGAACAGATTGTTGAATGGAACTTCATATGGGTTTGGGAAAAATTGTGAAACATAATCATATCTTTTTAATCCGTAGATATATCTAATGATATTGTTTTATACGACGATAAGCTTTCTTTTACCAGTAGAGCCATCTCAGCTTTGTGTAAGCCCGACCTACAAGTGAGTTAACATGATTTGTCTAAGTAAGACTGTTATTGATTATTATTCCGAGGCTTTTGGCATCGTAAAATTATTAAACATCAACATTGGTAATGTGATTAATAGTTTTCTAAAGAATTATAATACACCTTGACTTATGAGGGCTTAAACAAAATCTTTTTGAAATATTTTCAGCAACGGAGATGACTGAACTGCTTAAATACAGCTGTACATTGTTGCAATGCGAAGAAGAAGTGTCCAAAGATTGATCGTTGAGGTACTCTCCTAGATAAACGTAACACTTCCTAGATCTTTTTCCACTTTCCGTACCAACAGAAATTTCATCTTTTTTTTACTTCTAGGCCAATCTGAACTTAACCTTAAATTAATTAATAGGAATAATTTTTCTTTGACAAATAGGCCAGTTATTTATCATATAATTTACGGTCAAAAACCATATAGAAAAATTTGTAGTTTTTGGCCATCATTGCCATTCAAATAGTTGGCAATCTTCGAAAGGTGATGTCGGATAAACTCGAAAACATGTAAGTATCCATTTTTTATTTGGTTTTCTTGTTCGTCTTCTTTCTTTATTATAATCAATTTATAATAATAAAATAATATTCACAAATTCATATATAGAAATTGGAAAATACACACACAAATAACAGTCTCAATAGAAATATGTATGTATATCCAAACATATGTATATGGAGCTGTTCGTCTATATTCTTGTATATATATACGTACACATTTATGTTGAACATGCTAAAATGAGGAAAAATCAAATGACGTTAATGCAATGCCAATGCCGCGGTAATTAGGTAAATGAAAAAAAAAGAGTCGGTTATTTTGCACCGCTAGCAAAATAAAATATAAAGCAAATCATCCCAATATTAAATCAACTTTTACTACACAACAATTATGAGACCGAAAAAAATTTAATAAACAATAATTTAAATTATTATTATTATTTTAATTTGGTAGAAAGAAGCTTTTAAATTTTGTTTCTTCAAGAGCATTTAATAATAAAAAACTAATTTAACTTACTTTAAATTTGTGATTTGTTGTTTTTTTTTTGCGAAAAAAATCCTTTGTTTAAAACAATTGCTTTAACTTTTTCTTTTAACTTTTTTTTCTGTATTTATTCACACTTCTTTTTTAATTTTTGTTGTAACCGGCTTTTTTATTATCTTTATTCTTGTATTTTTCTGTATTCTGTTACACCCTTTTTGTATACTTATGGAAGAATTCTTTTGTTCCCAAATTAATTTCAAATACTTTCTTTAGGATTTACAATTGTTTTTCTTGAAACTTTAGCTTCAAATTAAGGATATTATAATTGTTAATTAATTTATACAATATTTTTACTGATTTAAAAAAATTTCACACTTCCTTTAACTGAATTAACTGAATTACAAAAGTACCCGCTATCTAATTAAAGACATCCAGTCACGACTCGTAGCAAGACTCGAATGAAATTTTGTTTCGTTGGCTTTGTATTTTTCTTGTCATAAAGCCGGCTTTTCAGTTTTCTTACCCGTTTGATGCAACATATCGATTCGAACATACTGCAAGGGAAAATGCTAGTTTTGCCAGATTTTAACAGTTTGACGATTATTTGTGCCGAAACTGAAAACGGCCACCTTTAAATAGGTGTACAACTATTTGAAAAAATTTATTAATAGCCTGTTTCCACGACAATTTGAATCCCGTGTTTCGCTCTCTGAAGCAAGTTTATGAATCATGCTGTTTACACGACTCATTTATATGCTTCGATTTGACAGTTGTTATTAAACAGAAAAACATAAGCTGAAAAACAACAACAACAGTTGAAAAACAGCAGAAGATATCCTTCTTGCCGCGATAGCATTAAGTATAATTTTTTTCCTATCCAATTTTTGTTTTAATTCTATAAAATTAAAATAAATTAACACACCCACAAAACAACTATATTTTTTAAGTTTTCACTTTTAACTTTGTTTTGTTTGTAATTTTTCTTTGTTTAAAAAAATGTTTAATTTTGACAACTAGTGCAGATAAACTTACGATAAAAATTAGAGAAGAGAGGATTTTTCCTTGATACGCAGCTAGATTCAATATGAATCTACCAGCTTCGTTCTCAAAATTTTGTATGGCGAAGCAGGTTGATTCGCTTATGATTGGGGTGTGAAGCAAGAATAGAGAGCGAAGCAGGTGCCGTGGAAACAAGCTATAAGTTATCATAGCATATATGGCAGTAGGCCGGTACTTAAATAAATATCATGCCAGAAAGCTAGCAAAATGGTGGGGAATTTAATCATACAACAAAAAAATTGTTATTAAACAAAAAAGAACTTTGACACTATTTGATTAATAAAGAATTAAAAGAACCTTTAAAATGAAATAGTAGAGTATTTATATAAATAAATTCCTCTAACGTCTGGTGACACATTGGACCATCTCAGAAAAATGTTTCAAAATGACGATCAATATAAAAAATAAATTATAATAAACTGGGCTTACGGATTCTCTTATTTGCTACTTGTTAAAAAGAATTTCTAGCTTATATATTTTTTTACTTGTAAATAGTTTCCTAAAATCAATTTGCGTTTTTTCTTTCCTATTTTTTGCAAGTTCTTTAGCAACTTTATATTTTGCTTTCTGGCAACTCCACTGCAAAACGTATCAAGCGGTATTGTGTTCGAATCGATCTTGATGTGTAATTGTATACATACAATCCTCAAAACAACCAAAACTATCGTTTCTGTTTTTACAAAAGTTTAAAATAAAATTACTTTAACGAAGACTTCCATACATAAAACTTTAGGATGATGACAAGACAAATATCTCAGTCATGAGTAAGGAAACTTGTGAATTAAACAGTTCCGAAATTCTAATAGATTTGTGTTAAGCACCATGTAAGTAACAAAAAATTATTTTTACGATCTTAAATTGGTACATTTTCTATATACAGTGAAAGAAAAATCGTATGCTTAAAAATATAAATTTGCAAAACTTGACTGTTGAAGATTAAATTTAGTGTCCAGTAAAAGTTTTCGATTATTAGACACTTTTCCTGACTGTAACTGTCAGTAAAAGAGATCAAATGTAAATTAAACAAGGTAAGATGAATACAATTATTTAATAAATCTAATCCAAGCTGAACAACACTCTAAAAGTGAACCTTTCGGATGTGAATGTATTTTAAATTAAGTGGGTGGGGCTCTTAAAAAAAATATATTTATAGTTTTATTAAGAGTAGATGGAAGCTATTTATTGAACTGAAAAAGCAAACATTGAACATTTTTCAAAATCGTAGTACAATGAAATAAGAGAATTAAAAACTGGTAAAGTAGAGTCGAAGCCTTAGCTTTCCCGAACAAAGTTATTATATACCTACATATTTCCATGTTTTTCGCTCTTTTCAAACGTAGCAGTTTCCCTGATTGAAAAATATTAACACGTTAATCTTTAGCCTTCTGTTCGGTAATACTTTTTTCATATTTTTAGTTCTGGCTACTTTTGTTTTCACAATCTCTTGCCTATTTAACTTGTGCCTTTACAAACTTACCTACTTAGTCATCTTTGCTATTGCACAGTGTTACTCTAAGAAGCGAGCTACTCGTTGTCTTGCAACAACCTAGAACCCAAAATGCTCTGCCTCTAGCGACACTCGAAATCCAAATCTCCTGTTTTAATAGCTCTGTTTTAGGCTATTTTCGACAAAATCAGCAACGGCTGCTACATGCAGTCGTTATGTTTTTTTTACTTCCTTCACTAAAGTTAAGGTCTATATGCAATGTCAAAAAAGCAGTGGGATGTCTGGTCACATTATTTACAGCGCAATTAAACGACAAAAGGTTCATATATTTTTTGTTTTTGTTATTTTATTTGAATCGGAAATATTTTAGCATGTGGCAAGTAAAAATGCTACATGTTCTTCAAACGCTTTCGTTCGTTTTACATTCTACGCATCGAAACCACATTTTACCTCCTAAACGTTGCTGTAATGCCGCAGAATTTGTCTACGATTGCTTCTGAATTTTACCAGCAAAATATTGTATTGAACTCATTTAATCAACCCCTATGGAAACTTGTGATGTGATGGTGTGATGACAAAACTAAAAGTTTATTTGTGTGGCGTATGTTATGATGCAGAGTTATTGTTTTCACTTGCTATTTTTAGAAAATGATAACAAATAAAAGAGAACAAAATAATACTTGCAGGACACACACACACATGGCTTTTAGATGGGGTTTGTAAATACAAAAAAAAAAAAATTCAAAGTAATTTCATTTGATTTCTGTTGGGCATTAATTGAAACGATATAAAAGAATATATAAAAATAAATAAATACTTCACCTGCCCGACACACCCTTAATTATATATCTTTTTCTCAATTCATTTATAGTGAGGGGTGATCAAGTGGGTGGGTGTTGAAAAACAAATGAGCGATAAAAAATATTTACTAAACTCACAGTCTGCTGTAAGTGTGCTAAAATACTTACAACATTCTTCTTCTTCTTTTTATTGAATATCGTAATGGGGAAATAGAAATTGTATTTCCATATTTCTATGCACATCTTCGAGATGTTTTTTTTTTCATTTTAATTTGTTTTCTACAGTCAAAGAAACCCTAACTTTTCTGGAAACCTTTTAACTTGAACTAGGAACAGGAGAGAATTTCCATATTGCTAATAAAGTATGGGCCAATAGCGAAATTGCCTTTCCGGTCATTATTTATGGAAAAGAAAAAGTGGCAAAGCCCGAATACAGTGCGTAAAGTCAACAACATAAAGTCAACAGCATAAAAAAAGAAAAGGGAATGAATACCTTAATACAAATAGAAACGCTGAGTTCGATTCCACAAATCTTGTTCTATTATATAAAATGAGTTTAGAGTCGCTCAGTGTTGTTTTCAAACGATGTATTTATCAAAAGTTGCATACTTTACATGCTAATAAAAGGGTTTTATTTACAAGTTCGACGTTTAAGCTAAAGCAGAAACTCAATTGTGTTTATTAGAATCTCTTTTGAAGGATTTGGAAATGTTGTACTGCGCAAAACGACATGTTTTGAAAAAATAAATTTAATTTTTATCAACTTAATTGTTTTTTAAAAAAATCTTATTAGTCCCAATTTACATTGGACAATTTTTGTCGCTGCAATTCTTAGTTTGTTGTTGTAAATAATGTGTGTAAAGAGAATAGTGGAAGAGTTCCTCTCTTGGGACTTTTATGAACAATCAATTAAGCACTATAATTGTTAGTAGTGCTTGGGTTTTTCAAAAATGCCCTTATTTTGTTCGAATAACATACATACATACTTATATAAATAAATATGTAAATGTGAACAAAATTTGAGTGAAAAGGGCCAAATGTGTATATTTTCCTTAATCCATGATTTAATACATTATTTATGATAATCTATAAATATTTTAAAAATTTATTGGAAAATTTTTTTGGAATAACTCTGAAAATATTGAAATTGTCAACATCAAACAAATTTACATATCTAACGCTCTCTTCTTTGCGGCCATTTTACACCGCTCGTGAGAGGTCGAAAAGACTCAAACTATAAAGCGACTGTTGAAGAAAAAATGCTAGTTCAGAGTAGACAGCCTAATTACTTGATACTAATTATGAAATTATAATACTTAATTTTCACAATTTGAAATTGTTGCTGTGCGAACATCCTTTGCTGCATCTAAACCTCCAAAAAAAAAAATAATGAAAGCCAGGGGCTATTTATTTTCCAATAAATGCTGTTATTATACTAAATCATATGTACGAACGTACCACTTCCATACTTATTAAAATATATTCTTCCATTTGCACTTCAAAGATAAATAAATAAAATAAATACGAGTACATGAATATGCATGCACTTGCATACAACAACTCTGTGGCTGTTTTCTAAGCCTTTTTACCAATCATGCTCTGTTTATCACAATTAATATAAACTTTTAACTCAAATTAAGCAACAGTTACTTACTGACTGACTAAGAAAACTGTACAAGATTTGCTTTTACTGACTGACTGCTTTACGAGTATGTGAACGAAAAGTAGCTCCAGCAGACCAACTTATCAGTCCAACGCTTTTAAATGCGTGTTTTTTTTTTCTATTAATATATTTTTTTATTTTCATACATATTTTAAATTGTTATTTTTTTTAAGATGAATTTCTTTTTCTTGTTTAAATTAATTCCATATCCACTCGTTGATAATAACGAGGTTTTTCAAAAACTTAATGCTTCTTCGGTGTATTAAATAGCATTCCTCCTACATTTTACATACTTTGTGGTTTTTTCTCTATTTTACTGCAAATTTCTATAAATAAGTATATTTTGTTTTTGTTTTTTTTTGTTGCTAAAGAAATTTTCAAGTGTCTGTCAGAACATGAAAGAAAATTCGTTAACAAATTGCGTTATATTTATTTTTATTTGCATTTCTAAATTTTTATTAAGAAAGAAAAATTATTTAAACATTTTTGAAAACAGTTAAACTAATAGTTTTAAAAATAAAAAATACATTGGCTATAATAAATCTGCTAACAATTAAATTAACAATTAAACAATTAATTATGAATAGTATGTTTAGCACTGCAAGCTAATAGACGAACAATTATACATTTCTGAAAAATGTCAATAGAACATCTATAATATAAATGCACATTAAATGCACTCGTATTACCTTTTTATTATAATAGACTAGTTAAAGCAAAGGTTAAGATGAGATATAATAAAAAACATCTTAGTAAAATAGGTCATTAAAAACAATTTGCTGCAGTTTAAGATGGTATTCGACTATTGTCGAATGTATTTAAGAGTTTATAATATGCATACTGTAAATTATTTGTTGAAATGAAATCAAGTTTTTAAAGTCTTTTAACACATTTCTTATCGTGTTTATAATTTTCAAGTTACTATAACTAAAGTACTCAACTCAAAGGTTTTCAGTTTTACAACACATCGCACAATATTGCAGTTACAAAAATATTTTCTAGATATACATACATATCGCACCCTAAATACAAAAGGATCACAACTCAAAATTTTCCAAAACTACTGCAAAAATTCCTTTCACATCACTATCTACTTTAACTGAAAAATTACAGTTATGACTATTTTCGTGTTAAGTGTGTTGCTTCTGCATGATGAACTAAACAGGTTTTTATCTCTTCTAAGAATTTTAGTATTTTGAGTTGTAACCCTCCATTTGTATTTAGGGTGCGATTGTACATATATATACACAGACATCCATATATTTCTCATTGCAAATAGATTTTCTATATTTAAAATAATAATTTTTATCTTAAAAACAAAATGATAGACATTTATATAAATTACATTCATTAAGAAAAAATACAGTTATTTTAGAATAACATAAAATTGAATCCGAATTTCCGTTATAAATTTTTAAACCTAAAAATTCTGTGGTAAAGCGTGTAAAGCAAAGAAGGCCGATATAACACTACTTCCGAGAAACTGCATTACCGTGGCGTTTTGACATTGCAGTGACACTAGAATATATTAATGTAATGAACAATTGGTTGCTTTATTTATTTTGGGCATTTTTAAAACAGATTTCATTTTTTATCAATATTTACTACATTCTTATTATTTTATATGAAATCTCACACATATTTCACAAATATTCTCATGTTTATGCAGAACTGTATTTTAATTGTTGACAACATTGTTCGCTGTCATTTTGTGTTTTCATAACAACAATTAAGACAAATTATTTATATTTGTCAGAAACCTCATTGGTAGCAGAACAAAAAAGTTTTTACTCGCAAATGATTTATGAAAATATATAATTAAATATGAATTGAGCAAATCAAAATATTTAAATTTTTAATATATATAAATATGCAACAGTGTTTAATAAAATAATTAAAGAAACAAGTGTTGGAAATTTAACGATTGGCTGCAAAAGTGAAATGCATACATTAATGGCAGGGCCTTTAAGAAAATTCAATATTCGCTGAAAGATATTAATCGCAAAGAAAAAAAATACTTAGATAATTCGAATAAAGTATTCATTATTAATTTCAAATATAATATTTGGTAAAAAAAGAAACACCCGGGTGCAATTTTGTGTTAGAATTAAATTAAATGCAAAAACAAAAGCCATGAATATTTTGTAAACAGCTGGATTTTTGGTTTTGTGTTGTTATTTTCATTGAATCAATAGGCTGCATCTAAGTCATCTGTTTATGCGTGCGTTAAGGCAATATACTTCCGCATTAAAGAGGACTCTTAAATACATATATTCTTATACCGGCTTTCATTAATCAAATCGCTTATTTAGACAGTTGTTGAAGAATGGATATATTAGAATTAATAAGAGTTATGAGCAACGACTATGGCGATATTTTTTCAAAATCTTGGTGGCAACTTATTAATATGGAATTAAAAACTGCCGTAAGTTTGTTAAATAACTTCATTATTTATAATTTTCTTTAAAGAAATTTATACAAAACAAATATTTAATAATTAATATTCATATATGATCAATAGATACAAAGAAGCAAATATCATAGTATTTTATATAATAATCTTATCAGTAAATTGTGCTTTTAATAACAATATTTGTATATTTGTAAAAAAAAAGTTAGAAATCATATATATATATATATATATATATATATATAAGTATGTGTATATACTTAGAAATTTTTCTGCTAGATTGGATTAAATATATAATCAGATCCTGAAAAATATTTTATGCTTAAACGACAAGAAAAAATAGGTAATCAAATGGTGAAAAAAATGCAGAGATAAATATGTATGTATGTTCGGTATTCATTTACATCTTAATCTCAAATTTCGCCTCAAAAAATATGTTGTTGCTTAAACTTCTATTTTATTTAATAATAGTACATTTTTTAAATTGTTTCTCTGGCCTATTGAATTAATTGCACAAGTAATCTACACTTTGTTTTCGCTAAGCGTCAGACTCAGAAACTCTAAGATTTTTAAACTTCATAAAATCTCAGTGTCTGGTATTACGTAATAAGATTACCTGGCTATGGAGCCTTAATCAGATGGTGGTCAAACCACTGTGAGTAAAAAGCAGCGCCACTCACGCCCTAAGAGGCCGAAGTCTAATTCTAGCAACAGCTCCTTCCTAGTAGCAATTTTAATGATTCCAGAGCAGGGCTGCAAACCACCACTCCTTGCTGAAGAGCTGGAGACTTTCCAACTCCTGTCCAGAACACATGTCTAGCATGCTAACTGGACTGGATCATTCACCTAGGGTGTTATTAATGGCGAGATGATCCTGGTTACCATATTAAACAACAAACCTGATATGGGGCCCGAAACCACAACCACCACGATACTCCCATATAGGGGCCAACCTCAATAACCAGCCAGAGAACAGCTGAATGTCTAAAGAGACAAATAGAGGAACTCTGTGAGCTCACCGATTCCCGTGGAAATAACGTGGAGCTTCCAGTTGTACCCCTGCTGACATCAGGGGACTGGGCTCCCTTTTTCCCCCAGTTGCACAGGTCTTGATAGTCGAGCGTTCTATAAAGATCATAAATGTGCACCCGGGGGGGACAGTGTCTGGTATCAACTAACGCTATTAAAATTTTCGATTTGGGCAGCTAATTAATGTCCAACTTGTGCATTTACTTAGTTAATTCAATTTATGTTCGCCGACTGGTTTTATCATAAATTTATAAAATAATATCCTAAAATCTATAAATATGTTAAAAAACTACATTGTAAATTATTTACTATAAGAACAGTATTTTTATTAATTCCAGATTTCTGGAATTCAATATTGGAAAAAAATTTAACTTAAAATTTAAGAAATGGACGTTAAGGCTTAAAGTACATAAAAATTTTATTACATTTAATTACTTGTATTTGTAACTGCTCATGTTCTTTACTTCTTGAATGCAACTTCACCCTTTAAAAAACTTAAAACTTGCAATCGAACCGACAAAAATAAATTTGCTCAATTCGCAAGCTCGCGTTATATGACGTATCGTCCAAGCACTTTTCACGTGCTTGTATTTTTATTTTATTATTTATCAAAGAATAGTCTGCATTGAATCAAACGTGGTAACTTTTAATTCACAACAATGTAAAAACAACTTACAACCAACATTAAACTTTACTTACAACTTTTTAACTTCGTGGAGTAATCGCTCCGAAATTATGCACAATCACAAATAAAGACATGCTGCCGACTACAAAGCCATTCAGATAAAAGACTAAGTCGTCCCACGAAATTTTATATTTATAATAAATTTCCTGAACTATTTACCAAAAATAAAGCCAAACTATTGTAAAATAAATCTACGAGATATCCTATAATAAGATAGCAGGGACTTGTAAATCAAACAATTGTTTCTAAAAGAGATATCCCGAATACAAAAAAGTACCAAAATAATAGCACAATGATGTAGTAACAATATTATTTTAAGGTATTTTTTATTTAGTATTGATTTATTTATTATTTAATAATATTAAATTTAAAATATTTAGAGCAATTAAATATTTATTGCTATAAATCTATATCTTAAGCTTAATTAGGCAACCAAATAGAACAATTCAACAGAACTTGCTTGAGTACAATTCACGGTTTAAGAGATACTTCACTCCATCCGATCTCCTTACTTCGAATGTATGAGCCGGGCCCCAAAAACTATTTTGGAGTTGCTCGATCGCTTACAGGAGAGGGCCAAGAGGCTCTTTGGGGACCGTAGGTTATCCACCTCTATTAATTTACTAGATCCTCGACGCAATGTAGGTTGTATTTCCTGGTTTATCGTTACTATAATGGTAAGTGCTCTAACGTCGAGAGTGGTTGATTGGCCAGTGAATCGCATTACAGGGAAAATTCGTTTTATAGCAGAACAATCTGTATGTGAAATAAGCTCTCTCCAGCGGACTTTCCTGTCACTGGCAATGTAGAAAAATTCAAATCAAATATCCACAAACACTCCTCTTTTCTCCTCTCCATAACTTAATTTCCTGGTTTTGGTACAATGCATTGCATGAGTAGGGTTCGTAGCCTGAGTGCTGGCCCGAACGAAAAACAAAAAAAAAAAATCATTTCACTTGAATGTATAGAACATTTAAAGGGCAATGAACCATTTAAAATTTATTTTTATATGACATTAACTGAGATATTTTAAATGAACTTTTTGTTGATGGGTCGTAAATTTAACAAACTCTATTTGGTCTCATGTAGAAAGGCCTTAACTTGTATTATTTCGGAATCAAGTTTTCTAGTGATTCCAATTTATTTCAGTGAATATAAAATAACAATTTTAAAAGTACATTTGTGCATTTTACATTTCGGTAACTGATATGTTATGTTTTTGCCTTCTTCTGTAAAGTTTCAATTATATGAGTTAGGGCCTTTCTACATGAGGCCAATAAAATATATACAACTGTTAAAGGTGATGCTTTTTTATAATAAAAACACACTTATAGATTTATTATAATTACGAGTATTTTTTTAATTAATTAATCACTCTGTTTTTAATCATTGAAATTTAAAAAATTCGACTTTAGTATATAATATATTGTTTTCTTTGTTTAGTGCAACTATTTCTCCGAAGGCAAATTACCAAATTTGTTACATTTTATAACAAATCGCTTTTATTTCCTTAGACAATTAAAAATAAAACTTTGCTTTTGTTTAAAATATAACTTTTAAAACGTTTTCAAACAAAATAAAGATATTATTTGTGTTTTGTGCGATATTATTACTTTTCTTAAAAATAATTTAATTTTATTTTTTATTGCATCAAATAAAAAGGGAATTTGTCAATATTTATACACAATTTTTTTACACTTTCTCTGCTGAAGATGCCACCCAATAGTGTGGCAAAATATCGAAAATAAAAGTAAAGCTTATTTCATTTTTATATAAAGACCTTGTGCTTGAAAAACTTATTTATAAAATATTTAAAAGGTCAATTTTTAATTGATTTTTACTTTTAATATTTCGCCACATCAGCAATAAAAAAATTGTTTATATATTTTATAATTTTTCTGAAGATGCCACCCACTGATGTGGGTGAAATATTGAAAAAAAAGATAAAATTTATTTAGTTTTTATATAAAGACCTAATGCCTAAAGAATTTATTTTAAATATTAAAGAGATCAAACTATAATTATAATTGTTAAACTAATTTTTTTTTGTATTTTATTAAATATAGTATATGAATTAATTTAAGTATAAATTATTCTAGGGAGGGACAAATTTTCAAAAAGCCTTTGTGAACTAAACTAAGTTTTAAATATGATTTTTTTCATTATTACATATGCACTAAAGTATATAACTCAATTAATATCAAAATCAACGTAAAAAATAAACAAAAGGCAAAACTTAAACCACACAAATAATTTCTACTTGTGTTAAGATAGCTCCGAATGTTAGCTTCGGTTTTACAAACGCTGTTATAGCTTACACACCTCTTACTCATTAAATGTTCTGTTAACAGAGTTTAATTAATTTAACATTTTGGTGCGAAAATGCTAAATAAGTAATATAAAAAGCAAATATATTTGTAAAAATTTTAACTTCATTTATTCATAACAAAAACATAAAAAGTCAGAATAAAACAATTTAAGGTGCCCCTGTAGGCTAGTAGGTAGTGTACTAGCTTGTAAATATGGGGGTTGACTGTCGGTGGGACTGCTCAGCACTGGTCGCTGTGCTGTCTTATATACGGCAGTTAATTTCCGACTATCCTTCTACTTTCACCACCTGTTTCATCTATTCTCTATCCATTTCCTAAAGAATGTAGCACGGTACTTGACTAAATAGGCATTGTTGCCTGAAGTGCTACTTCTCTTAAAAAAAAAAAATCTAAGAAAAAGAGATTGATGTGATTTGATTTACATCCGCACCTGGCCATGAAGCCTTAATCAAATGGTGGACCAAACCACTGCATAATTTGGAACGTCATGCTCGTTCTAGGAAGCCGAAGCTATAACTCTATGCAACAGAACTTTCTAGTTGCAACTTCGATGATTCCAGAGCAGGGCTGCAAATCATCACTCCTTGCTTAAGAGTTGGAGACTTTCCAACTCCTGTCCAGAACACATGTCTAGCATGCTCACTGGATCTGGGAACATTTCACCAGTAGGTGTTATTAAAGGTGAAATGAACCCGGTCACCATTAAACACTGACTCGTCTGTTATGGGGCCGCGAAACCACAACCACCACGTTATTCCCATATAGGGGCCAACCTCAATGATCAGCCAGAGAACTATTAAATGTCTAAAGAGACAAATAATGAACCCTGGGGCACACTGATCCCCGTAGAAATAAAGTGGAGTTTCCAGTTGAACCCCTGCTGCCTTCAGGGGACTGGGCTCCCTTTTTCCCCAGTTGCACTGTGTCTAGATAGTGGAATTCTATAAAGCCCATATTTATGTGCCCCCGGGGGGAAGAAAAAGAGATTGAAAAATGTTTGCATTTTTTCTCTTTTTCTGTACAGAGATTTCTAAAATGCCCAAAGTTGGCTAGCGGACTACAGAGGGCGAAAGCCATGGCATTATAGATTTCAGAACTGTACAGGTTATATTCGGAATTTATATAGGTTTTTAGTAATAGAATTCAGAAAGTTATGAAAATCTGAATTTTCCCATATAGGCAATTCAAAAATGGGTCAAATTTGGAAGGGTACAGCTTAGCGGACTATAGGGGGCGAAAGCTGTGCCATTATAGATTTCAGAACTGTAGAGGTTATATTCAGAATTTTTAAAGGTTTTTAGTAATAGAATTCATAAAATTGTGAAAATATGCATTTTGCCATATGGAAAAACTTAAACCAAACAAACATCATTATCGTATTTTTAGTGTTTGTAAAATATTTCTTTAATCAGTTTTATTTTTACAAACAATTATCTTATTAGGAATATTTCTTTATGTATTTTCATATTAGCGTATTCAATTAAGTTTTTGGAACGTGCGTATGCCCACTTTGCACATTGACTATAAACATTAATACTTCATATCTTGCTAATCCCTATATTTGATTTCAATAAATGTGGAAAATTTTTTATTATTATCGGGCCCGTAAGTGCAGTTTCGATGCCAAAAATTCCTATCGAATTATTATCACCTTATTTTTTTTTAGACTCGAATTTTTCACGTTTAAAAATTGAATGATTGAAGATTTCGAACGCATTCAACTCAGTTAAATTTTTTCGTTAACAATAAAAGCAGATATTTTCTTGTTACTTAAATCGTTTAACAAAGTTTGTGATGAAATATTAAAATAAAAGTCATGTGGCATTAATGTAAAGCTTCTTTTAATATATTTCTATGGACTATATATGGAATTTCATCAAGTTATGGATAATACTGAATGAAGTAAGAAACTTTTGTTTTGGATACTCGATTATTTAAATAAATTCTCTAGAGGCAGGCAAAATACATTTATTATTTCGGACTTTTTTTATTGCAAGCACCTGATTTTTAGTAGGCTGACTTGGTTAACCTACTAAAAAAAAATAGTTGTCTCTTTATGTACATTTTTTTCTCATTAATTCAAAGAAATGTAGACACTTTATAACAATTTGTGCATAATGCACACACACGGCTTCGAAGAATTATTTGTTGTGAACAAGAACTTGTACTTGACAAGTGCAAAAACCAAGACTCAATTGATAAATTTTTATAATGAAGTACGAAAAAAAAATTATAAAGTTATTGTTATTTTAACCCTACAGAAATAATAAAAGTCATTGGAAGATTTGAATTACTGTTCAAATTTCACTTATCATACGTTTATTAGGAAATTATGATTATTTTGATTAAGTTGTAGCAAGTTTTATTCGTTTAAACTTTAAAGGCTGAATCAAAGCATTCATTGTTTGTAGATGCCAATCAAGGCATCACACATCGCATTGTAAATACATATCAAGAATTAATACGATAATCGAATAACAATTTGTTCTTCTGGTCAACTGTCCCTCCTCTTATCTTAATAAAATTAAGTGCAATCAAATGCAATAAAAGTAGGAAGTATTGTTAGGAAATGTGTAAATAGATTTAGAAAATAGATACGAGTAATTAAATAAATAAATAAATGTGGAATGCTACACGCATTAGAAGTGTAACTTTTGTGCAAAAATTATTTAACGTTGCACGTGCTCATATCTTTGCGAGCATAAAATTCAATTTGTAACTCTTAAAAATCATAAAAAAAAATATATATATATTTTATCAATCTGAAGAAGTATAGATTAGTAAAATTATGTTTAGTAAATTGCGGATTTCAGATGATAGAATTTTATTAAAATTTGCCTTATGTGGAAAATACCTCAAGAATTTTTCTATTCGGCTTCTTTTAAAATTATTTACACTGTTATGCAAATACAAAATGTTAGACAAAATTAACAATAAATTAGTTGTATAATGATTTTTTATTTATTATGGCGAATAAAAATTTGCAATCTCATTAAGTTGTTGTGTTGGAGAAAGAACATTCCAGAGACGCGATGCATATATGAAAAAGTGCCATTCAGATGCAAGAGAACGATGTAAAGGAATTTAAATCTCATTTTCCCCTAACTTATCTGGCAACCCAGCTTTTATCAATAAGATATTATGGCATTTCTGATCTTTTTAATCCGTAAATATATCTAATGATATTGTTGCATAAGACGTTTAGTTTTCTTTTACTAGTAGAATTACCTCCTTCAAAAAGTTCACAACGATGATATAATCACCCAGGAACAAGATAAGATTTGCAAGTACATAGTTGCCTTGTATTAAATGGTAAGGAAGATTATATACCGTTAAAAGCAACTAGTCCAGCTATTGTTGTATTAAAATTTTTAATAGAGCCGATAATATTTTTTTAATTTTCAAATATTTTAATAAAACTTTATATAATAATTATAGTGATTTGACCTTTTTTATATTTTTTTGTTTATCCTGAAGATGCCAACCAATGGTTTTCGAAATATTGAATAATAATAAAATATATATATTTTTTTTAATTTTTTATTAAATAATGACCTAGTGCTTAATAATAAGCTATTAATAAAATTTTATAATTTATAACTATTAATTTTTTTTTTATTCGACCTTTTTTTAAATTTAATTGATTATGAACTAATCTTTGAACGGTCTTTTAAATAATTTAACAATTTTATTTTTCTCGATATTTCGCTTTCCTGTATATAATATATAATTATAATTATAATTTTTCTTTTTGAAAATATAACAAATAATTTCCTGAAGAAGCTTTCCACAAGAAAGCGAAATATCGAGAAAAATAAAATCGTTAAATTATTTAAAAGACCGTTAAAAGATTAGTTCATAATCAATTATAATTTATAACTACAAATTTTGTTTTTAATGAACATTTCATTTCAACTGTGCGGCTGGCAGTATGTGGAACGTATTTAAAATTTGTGTAGAACATATTTAACCGAAGTATTTATCATCGCACCTTTTGTGTACGTTGTTGCTGGGCTTAAAACTTGCAAAGTTATAAAAGGTGTGATCTATTAGAGTGTGACCTATTGACCTATTGAAGAGGTAAAGATTTTTCCTTTTATTTCTAAATAATTTTTTGTTAAACGTGGATTTCTTAGCAGAGCAATGTTATTAATTATTGACTATTCGAATGATTCCATAATTTTAAAAACTTGAATACAAAATGTATTTGTTTTGCTTTGATATGTATTTCTGATCTCGCTCTTTATTATTCAAGTAAAGAAAAGTGATAAGATAAAAATGTATATAAATATTAGATCTTTTTATGACAGTTATTTAATTTGAGGGTATTTAATTTGAGTTTTAATTGATGCACCCTCTTTCTTTATCTACTCATCTCTGATTTGATTTTTTTTTTAAATATAAGACTCGTAACGCTCATAGTTCTTCAGATGAGAAAAATAGTAGCGAAAGATGTCACACTAGTTGTAGCTATCCTGGTTTTTGCACCGAAAAGTTTTGTTCTATATTTTATCAATTACCATCCCATCCCCATTTTATTGATTGTTCGGTTGTTTGTATTTTTGGGTGATTGCTGCTCAATCACACCTTAAGGCCCAAACCGATTTAAATCCAACTTGAATCTCTGAAGAGAGGAATGAGAATTCAATAGGAAAAAATAAATCCCAGCATTAGAATTAAAATTGCATTAGAAAAATGGCATTAGAACAAAAGTTTGTACTTTCGTACTTTTTTTCATATAATGTTCTGACAACAAATATGATCTTAAGTATATATTATATAAAAACTGTTTAATTGTCATTTGTTTAATTGTGCCAAGTCCAAGATTTTTTTACTTAATTAACATAAATTTTAAAGTTATATCAATTAGTTAGCTTTTAAAATTGTTATCCCCCTAAAATATAAATATATTCATACCATTGTATACATACATGCATATATGCATGTAACATACATACATGTACAAGAGTACGTAGGTATGCAAATGCATAGAAGAAAGAATGCTTAAATTATACACAGCTTTTGCAATCACTAAGAAAAATAAAATCGACCACAGGGTGACAGTTTGTTTTTATATTTATTGTTGTTGTTTGAGTGATTTCTATAAATAATATTCAACCTGTACAAAAAAATATATCGAATATATGCGGTAGTACTATAACTATAATTATATTAATTTCAAATTAAAATATTTTTAATGCCGCCACGCAAAATTAAATGTATTTATTTATTGTAAACAAAATGGAATATGTTTGTTGTTGTTGTTTTGTTGTTGTTTGTATGCATATTTTATCTTCGATTCTCTATGTACGATTTTACAATGACAATGTCGTCGTTATGGCGTTAGAAGAGAATGCAAATTATTGTAATAAATAAACAAACAAATAAATAAATAAAAAAATTAATACAAAAATAAAATGATTGATTTAAAAAGTTTTCTAATGATTGTACCATTTACTTTTTTGTCTCTTTTTCAGTTGACAGTTTATATTTCGATTGGTCTTCTAACTGTTACCCTAATTATTTGGTATATGTTCTATAGAAAATGGTTACGTGATAAAGAGCGAGAAAAATACATTTTAGAGCAGAGTGCCTTATCAAATCCAGATTTAAGAGGCTTACGTTTTCGCAAAAGAGATAAAATGCTGTTCTATGGCCGCAGAATGCTGCGCAAAGTAAAAAATGTTTCCGGTCAAGTGTATGGTGGGCAGGGCAGAAAGCGTAAGGCAGTTATGAGATTTGCCAAAAGGCTTCTACAATTGAGAAGAGAAAATATTCCCCTGCAAATGCGAACAGTTGAACCGCCGGCTGAATATTTGGAAGAAACAATTGAAGGTTCTGATCGTGTACCACCCGATGCTTTATATATGCTGCAAAGTATTCGTATTTTTGGCCATTTTGAAAAACCAATATTCCTTAAACTATGTAAACATACCGAAGTCTTAACTTTGGAACCAGGCGATTTTCTTTTTAAAATCACCGATGCCGATGACAGTGTTTTCATAGTACAATCTGGTCAAATAAATGTTTTTATATCAAATGCCGACGGTAGTACATTGTCACTGAAAACTGTTCGAAAGGGTGAATCTGTAACTTCTCTATTGAGTTTTGTAGATGTCTTATCTGGCAATCCCAGCTTCTATAAAACTGTTACGGCAAAAGCAGTAGAAAAAAGTATAGTGATAAGATTACCAATGCAGGTAAGTTAAATATATATCCTTTATATATCCTTTTTTAACATTTTCAAAACTATATCAACAAAATAAAAAACTGCTTTGATGAAATGTCAAATCTTAAGTGCGACTAAAGTTTTTTAAGCTCATTTTTAATTTTTATTTAATTCTTTTTTATACTCAATATACTTTTAAATGTTAAATGCATTATGTGCGAATCGTAAAATATAGAAATTTTGGAACTGCTCTTTTATAAATGGTTTTTTTAAACTGTTGTTTTTTTTTTAATTTATTAAAAGTTATCTACTTTTCAAAAATAAAATATTTTACACAAATTAAACGACCGATAGTCGTAACATAGAAAAACCAATTTTATAACTTAATTGTTTTCTTTTTTCAACAGTCTCTTTCTTAAATTCAGCGATTCTAAATATTTAATTTGAGAAAGTTGAATACTTAATTTGGGTCTCATATTTCCTTACCTTAATTTTTCTCTAAATTTATTAAAAGGATACAAATACTGGGACTCAAACCTACGGATATCTAAACGTAGCTAATTGTGAATTTCTGTCGTCGTAATTTGAGAAGTAATCACTCTATTTTAGCCAAGTTTGTAGGGCTTGTTTTTGATTCCTCGCTCAATTGGCATAATAAGGATAATAATCATGCTCTCAATTTATTTTAAACACATATCGATTAGAAAACCCATTTTTTATTTGAAAAGCAAATGGTTGGCACCAAAATGTTTTCAGCACCACGTAGCTCGAAATTTTAAACCAATTCTTTTACAAAAGCACAATGCCATTAAAAATTCTTCTGCCTCATCGTGGAAATTTGCATTTCAATTTAATTTATTCAACTGAAAAATAAGTCAAACATTTTTTTTTAATATTATTTAAAGGCATTTAAGGAAGTCTTTGATGAAAATCCAGATATAATGATCCGCGTCATACAAGTCATAATGATACGTTTACAACGTGTGTTGTTTACTGCTTTGCGCAACTACTTGGGTCTTAATTCAGAACTAGTACAAAATCATATGCGCCACAAAAAGACACAGCAGCAGCAGCAGACAAATGCCGCTAACGCTCAAATGCAAATACACCAAAAAAATTCTCCAGGACATCGTAGATCACAAGGTGAAACTGTTCAGCATAGCTTATCTGAGGCCGTACCACCACCCGATATGTTAGTAGATTTAGCGTATGAACCACCACTGCAACAGCAGCCGCAATCGCAACAGTTACCGATAGTTTCTCATGTAGCAACAACATGCAATCCTATTCATTCATCTCAAAACTTTGGCTCATGTAGCGCTGGCAACCTCTCAACACGTAGATATTCTACTACTCCGGCTGAAATAAATATAAATGCTTCTTCAGTTGATACGCAGTTGGTGCATATATCAGCCGTTGATAGTTTTCTTAAAGAACTGGGTTTACCTGAAGAGGATCGCTCATTTCTAGAGCCATTTGTAGAAGTTCGGGATGTTGATGTTGATGTTACACTGATAAAGGAGGGTAATTCCGATGATATTTGTGTTTGGGTTGTAATGACCGGAGGCTTGGCTGTTTATCAAAGTGGAGCTGATACAATCAGAAATTTTAAAACCGATAAAAAGTGCAATGTTTTTATACATCACGTACATCCGGGTGAAATTGTTGGTGCTCTGGCCGTTCTTACTGGAGAAGCTAGTGCTTATACAATTGTTACATTGTACCCTAGTCGAATTGCCTTCATACGTCGGCCCGCTATTTATCAAATAATGCGTGAAAGACCCAAAATAGTTTTAGATCTCGGCAATGGTGTTGTGCGACGTCTCTCACCTTTAGTAAGGCAATGTGACTACGCCTTGGACTGGATATTTTTGGAATCTGGTCGAGCCGTTTATCGTCAAGACGAGCTTAGTGATAGTACATACATTGTGCTAAGTGGACGCATGCGTTCAGTTATAACGCAATCGACTGGTAAGAAAGAAATTGTCGGAGAGTACGGTAAAGGCGACTTGGTCGGAATTGTTGAAATGATAACAGAAACTTGCCGGACTACTACAGTGATGGCTGTCAGAGACTCTGAACTTGCCAAGTTACCCGAAGGTTTATTTAATGCCATTAAACTGAGATATCCCGTAGTTGTTTCAAAATTAATAAGTCTGTTGAGTCATCGCATATTGGGTGCGATGCAAACTCGTACTGGTAGCACTGCTGCTCCTCTTGAAGCTAATCCCGTTACCCATAAATATTCTACAGTAGCTTTGGTTCCCGTCTCGGAAGATGTTCCTCTAACAGCTTTTACCTATGAATTGTTTCACTCACTATGTGCCATTGGTCCGACTTTGCGTTTGACATCGGAGGTGGTGCGGAAGCAATTGGGCGTTCATATTTTTGAACAAAGCAATGAGTATCGTTTGACTTCTTGGCTGGCGCAGCAGGAGGATCGTTACATCATTACCTTGTATCAATGTGATAGCTCTCTAAGTGCATGGACTCAGCGGTGTATGCGTCAAGCTGATGTTATTCTGATTGTTGGCATGGGTGACAGACCTCCAACAGTGGGTAAATTTGAAAGAGAAATCGATCGCTTGGCTATGCGTACTCAAAAAGAATTAGTCCTTTTATATTCTGAAAATGACAATTCTAAGCCCTCAAACACCCTTCAGTGGCTGAATGCACGACCTTGGGTTACAAAACACCACCATATCCAGTGTGTCAAACGTATATTTACAAGAAAGAGTCAATATAGAATTGTGAGTGTAGAAACAAGTTTGTGTTTAAAGTTATTAATTAAAGTAATTAACAAAAAATATCTCACTTTGCAGAATGATCTGTATAGTCGTGTATTAATGTCGGAACCGAATATGCATTCAGATTTTTCACGTGTAGCACGATGGCTTACGGGAAATTCCATCGGCTTAGTATTGGGCGGTGGCGGGGCTCGAGGGGCTGCACACATTGGCATGTTAAAAGCGATACAAGAAGCTGGTATACCCATCGATATGGTAGGCGGGGTAAGTATTGGAGCTCTTATGGGTGCGCTGTGGTGCTCGGATCGCAACATTACTACTGTTACACAAAAGGCGAGAGAATGGTGTAAAGTAAGCAAGCAAGCAAGCAATAATTTATATTTCAATCTATTTAAAAATAATTAATATAGATACGTGTTTTTGCTCTTTGCCTTTACGTAGAAAATGACAAAATGGTTTCTCCAGCTGTTAGATTTAACATATCCAATCACGTCGATGTTTTCGGGGCGAGAATTCAATAAGACCATACGTGATACTTTTGGCGATGTAAGTATCGAAGACTTATGGATTCCATACTTTACTCTTACGACAGATATCACAGCAAGTTGTCATAGGATACATACGAATGGTGAGTAATTATTTGGGCCTCTTCCTTTTATAATTTTTAGTATAATTTTTATCTTTATTCTGCACTCAATATATACACACAAATCTTTCTGTGTTTGGCAACAAACCTCTTGTGTTGATGCACATAAACGCTTTTTTCCTACTATTAATTTTTTTATTTAATATTTATTTTCTAACTCTAACTTTTAATGAATAAAATAAAATTTAGAAAATATTTTTAAGAGTTCATATTCTGAGATTTTTTACATTAGAAAATTCGTTAAACCAACAGGATGACAATTTTTCTGTTGATTACGATTTAAGAATTCTAATATCTCTTTATTTTAATATCAATTATTTGTTTTTAAGTTGCTTAATATTATTAAATAATCCGTTGTTCAATAGCATTTGTGTTGTTTGTTTCATAAAGACAACATTTTAATTGGTAATACGTCCAAGTAAAGTAGTTTACGAAGTATCAATTTTTTTTAAGTTTTGCATTGTTATTGTTGCGTTTGCATCGTCAGTAGATAACATACCAATAGCTCATATCGAAAGCCGGGAACCTAATTACAAAAAAGTTCATCAGGTTTTAAATAAGTAATACTTCAAATTTTGCAAAAAAATGTTTTTAATGTACTTGTTCTGCATTTTAGTAAATGTAACAAAACAGGCACCAAGACCTTTAGCCCTGTAAAAATAGATTTAAAAAAAAAACCTCAAAACTATTATCACTTTGAAAGTCGAACAGTCTTTAATTTCGATTTTTATGCTTTAATTAATATTTGGTTACATTTTCTACAGCTTTTAATCTTCTTAGAAAAGATTACACAAAAAAATTTTTTACACCCTTCAGGCGTTATTTGGATCCTTCCCCCTTGTAAAGTGACCTCAAACTGGTTTTTATAACTGCACAATCTGTTTTTCATACGACGTGCAAGGTCGACCTTTGTTCAGGCGTTTTGATGACCTAAGTGCAGTAGGAAAGCAACCAGTTCTTTACTATCGTTTTAGTGCTTAGCGCACATTCCGTAATATTAGTATTTAAAATGCCAACTTACATGTTCCTGTCCATGATACATTCTATAAAGTGAATAAGCCTCCATGCTTCACTGTTTTCTTAGTGTTTTCGTGCAAAAATTCTTCATTGCATTTACGCGATATGTAATGCCGACCTTCAGAACTAAACAAATTAAATTTGCTTTCATCCGTAAAAGGAAAATTAAACATAACGTAGCATATAAATTGTACAGTGCTCCAAAACAAGAAATCTTTTGGTAAGTGCTCTCGTGCTCCCCCCGGGGGCACATGATAGTCTTTTTGGAACCTACTATTCCATTTAGACTGTTGTCTTGCGGGGTAATAGGGAGCCCAGGCTCCTCAAAGGCTAGTAGGAGTCACCTGGACAATCCACATATTTCCACGGGAATCAGTTGCCCCAGAGTTCACTATTTGTCTCTTGAGACAATTAGCTGTTCTCTGACTGGTTATTGAGGTTGGCCCCTATATGGGAGTATCGTGGTGGTTGTGGTTTCGGACCCTCGTGAGAGTTTGTGGGTCGGATCATTCAAATTAACACAATGAATGGTCCAGGTTCAGTGAGTATGAATGCTGTCGTGTTCTTGATAAAAAAGAGCTTCATGCGTTCTGGACCAGGAGTTGGAAAGTCTCCAACTCTTTATCAAGGAGTCAAGGCTGCGGCCTACTTCGGGCTTTCACAATTGCTACCAGGAGTGACCGGAGGATATACGTATTCGATGGCCTCCTGGGGCGTGGGTGATGTCCAATCAACCAAGTGGTTTGACCACCATCTGATTATGACTATATAGTCGGTGCAGATGTAAATCAAATCACGCACTACATATAAGCTGCTTTCGAGCCACTCGTCCATGCAATTTACTTTTTTCTGACATTCTTCTTACTATTTCCGCAAATTAGTTTCGAAAATTGATTTTAACTATTGCGGCAAGTTTTGGAGCGAGCATGGGTCATATTAGATGGAACTATAAACTTTTTATCTCTCAGGCAAAGAGAGGTGCACGTTGCTTCTACTGACGAAATTTGCGATTTCTCGTTAAGTTTTACCTTCTAAGTAATTATTGTTAATTTTTTTTTTTTTTTTGCTCTTCAAAGTAGACTGTTTGATTGCACGCGGCATTGCCAAAAAAATTTAAAATATTTTCACACAACGAAAGCAACTGGCCGCTTATAATAAAGAAATAATAGAAAATGAGCAAATATAGCGCTAATTTAATGACCTTTTTTCTTTGTCCGACTTTCACTATGTTCATCATTTTGGAATTTTTTGCAAACAGTTTTTACTATGAAATGTTATTGTGTAAAAATGCTTAATTAAAAATATTCAAAAGTTTTTCAAAAATAGTAAGCTATGAGATCTTAAATAATTGATAAAAATCTATTGCACCAATGATTTGCCCGGCTTTCAATGAGAGAAAGTCTTATACAAAAAATAAATACATTAAATAGATTTTTACTATGTTGAAATCACCGCTACGTTTAAAATTATTTGCATGTTATATTTTTTAATTCTGCCACGCTAACAAATCTTATCAAGCTATCCTCCTCACATTCAAATATTTTAAGTAAAAATGTAAGTGTTTTAGAAATTTTTGGAACTCTTCTCTTTGTGTAAAAAGATCATTTTATTGGGAGGCTGGTAGACAACTCTTAGCGGTATGATTAGAATTTTACACAAAGTTCTGGTGTTATTTGCTTACAAAGTTTAAATAACTCACCAGTTAAGGCAAACGACTAATCTTTTCGAGGCGCATTTAATCGCGAATGCTATGGCAAAAAAAACTATAATTCCCCGTCTAAGGATCGCGATTTCGAAGCTTTTACGGTGTGCAATATAGCACAATATTCGGTTTTAGGGGGATGTTGTACTATGTTAAAGCTAATTAGACAAATCGGTCCTACGGTAATCCTATTTCCAGTATCACGGATATCTAAATTGGCCCTTCTTTCTTGTGAGGGGTCCAGTTAAAAACCGATGCTTTGCAATTAATCTAAAAATAATTCACACTTTTAAGGCTTCGTGGCTGGACTATTAGAATAAGCTACTGCTAATGAGTAAAATAGGTTTCCATAAAGAAAAGGAATATTTATTATTTATAACAAAGCCATAATATCACAAAATAAATTATCTGTACCTCTCTTTAATCTGGATAAAATAGTGTATCTTAGAATTTAGTAATCCTATTTGCTCAAAATCTTGATTCCAGTAACATCTTCAATTCGATTTTAAGCATCTTGAGTGTTTTACCTCATCTTCTTGCTTGTGTGCCCATTTTGTCACTTTTACCTCACTGCATTTTTATGTTTTGCTGTTCCTGGTAAAAACAAAAAAAGAATTATTCGTGCATACTATAATATTGTCAATTAATATTTCACTTTTTTAAGTTTTTTACGGGATATCTGCTCTTTTACTTATTAACAATAATTATAACTAATAAAATATAAATGTTATTTGTTTCTAAGGAAAAAATGAAACACTAAATTCTAATAGGTTATAATTAACCGCATTATTATAAATGTCTTTTCTGATTATTTGTCTATCGTATACGTTTCCAATTATTAAATGTTGCTTGAAAAATATCCTCTTAATCACTTAAGTTGGATTAAGTTGAATAACAAACAAAAAATTAAAATGTTCATTCATAAAACTTGCAAAAGTTCCCCCTTTACTTTCCTTCTCTCTATTCCTAAACAGGATCCCTGTGGCGTTATGTTCGTTCATCGATGTCACTAAGCGGTTACATGCCGCCTCTGTGTGATCCCAAAGATGGGCATTTACTATTGGATGGAGGCTATGTCAATAATTTACCAGGTAACAATTATTTCTATAAACAAAGAAAAAAAAACAGAGTTTAAACAAAAATGCAGAAAAAAGGGATATTTCTTATTATTTTTATTATTATCATAATTTTATTTATTAAATTAAATTTGCACAGTGTAAAAAGTACAATTTCCTTTCTTTTAGTTTTAGATTTTTTATGCTCTATTTAGTTATCGTGTTATTAATAAAAAAAAAAGCAAAATATAGTTCGCGTAGTAATTATAATTATAACATTTTTTTCTTCTCCTAAAATTAATGTAAAAAACTCAGAATGTGTCTTTTAATAATATTTTTTATTAAAAAAAAAACAAAAAAACAAAATCACTATTCTTTCACTAGCAATCCAGTGAAATATTTTATACAAATAATTTGTGTATTCAATTTAACATTTTTGCTTATTTTAACACACGTATTCAGTTCATTGTATACAATATAATCAATAAAATGGATACCGTCTAATAATTATTTCTGATAAATCTTGTGCCACATCTTTTAATCTTATCAATCATTTTGTTTTAAAAATTTTCTATTTTTCGGTTTTTTTTTTGGTTGTTAAGTTTTTCTTTTTATTTTGTTGCTGTATCTCGTCCTTTAGGTCACTTGTGGCGTTATGTACGAGCTAGCATGTCTATTGCTGGCGTATTCCCACCGTTTTGTGATTATAAAGATGGTCATTTATTACTTGATGGCTGTTATACAAACAATGTTCCAGGTAAAAATGTTGTTTAAAATGAAAATATATTTTTTAAAACCATGTTCTTCCATATACTAGGAGTTTCTACACTTTCTTTAGTCAACTTCAAATATTAAGTATGGTTTATTGTGTTTTTTTTTTTTTGTATTATTTAATTTTTGATAAACAACAATTTTTTTTCTTTATATTGATTGCATGTTATTGAATCTGTGAAAATTTCCGCACTGCATTTTTGTTTAAATTATTGTCACATAACGAATATACCGATTTCATTAGATCTATCTATACTAATGTTAGAAACTTTAATTATATTAAGTGAAGTAAAGGAATATTTTAAGTAATATTTTCCAGTTCTTTTTTACATATTAATTTTAAAAATTAGGATCGAAAAAGCAAATTTAATTTGTTTATTTGTTTTTCTTTATAACAAACATTGCTCTTAAATCAACAGCAACATTTAGTTAAAAGCTTTAATACCTTCGTAATTCTAGAGGCATTTTATTGAAATTTATTTATTAATATTTAAAGTACATAAAAGTAGAATTATTAAATATTATTTAAAAACATATGCCCGGTAATTTCTGTTAAAGTTCATGAGAATCTATCTTAAATCAGACAACGAATTTGCTTAGTGAAATATGTAGAAAAAAATTAAGAACTAGCAAAAATTCGTCTGTAAATAATCTTCATAAGAACAATTTCTTGCTCGATACTTCACCTATAAGAATGCACACGAAACTTAATTACAATACACTGCAAGAGCAGGGCAACAAATTTAATTTACAAACATTTGTTAACATCATTTTAAACACTTTAAAATATCTATAAATTTTATTATTTTTGATTTACTCTGTTGCGATTTTAATGGGCAGGAAAATGCCCATGCGCTTCAATTAATTATAAATTTTAACTTTATTAAGCATAAGTAGATGATTGTATTAATTTTTTATTAAATAACAATCGATTTCATTCCACATTTGTTTAATTTTTAGCTCGGTTACTGTTATTATATTTTTATCTTGCATTTAGGGGCAGATGCTTTAACATCGACAGTTGTTTACTCAAATATTTCTACTTGTTTTACTACTATAACCAAAAAAAGGAAGGCAAAGTTGTGTCAACCAACCGATGTTAAAATAAAAAAATCGAAATGGGATACTTTTTTAGTTCTGAGAACTTTTTATTTGCTATTTGTATAGAACTTTTAAATTCCCTTTTTTTGTACTGAAAATTAAATAAAAGTTGTAAAAATAAATATCAAAATCCTTCAATTTTCAGCTGTTTAATTATAAAATTTATCCAGCGATATTCGGGTATACTTAGTTTGCATATAGGAAGTATATTAATTTTTAGAACTTTTTAACAATAGTTTTTTGTACCGAAATCAATTATACAATTGAAAATTAAAAATTATTTACTTTAGCTGATGTTATGCATAATTTGGGGGCCGCACATATTATAGCCATAGACGTTGGCTCACAGGATGATATGGATTTAACGAATTATGGTGATGATTTATCTGGTTGGTGGTTACTTTATAAAAAATGGAATCCATTTACAACCCCAGTCAAAGTACCCGATCTTCCTGATATACAATCGCGATTGGCATACGTGTCATGTGTTCGACAACTAGAGGTGGGTGTAAAAACTAAGAATTCATTTTTTTTTTATTTTTTCTTATTGGCTTTTTTATTTTCAGGAAGTTAAAAACTCTGATTATTGTGAATATATAAGACCACCTATAGATAAATATAAAACTTTAGCTTTCGGTAGCTTTGATGAGATACGTGATGTTGGTTACGTTTTTGGCAAAAACTATTTTGAAAATATGGCCAAGGCAGGTCGATTAGGACGTTTTAATCAATGGTTTAATAAGGAGCCTCCCAAAAAAGAAAATCATGCCTCGTTAAGTGAATATACATTTATTGATTTGGCACAAATTGTTTGCAAGTTGCCTGAAACATATTTAAATTATCCGCAACAGCATCATACCTACTTCTATAGCGAAGATGAAGATTTTGATGGTTATATATCGGAGCCATCAAATTATAATAGAGTAAATAATTTTTATAACAATTTATTAAACTTTTAGTAATATTTCTGTTTCTAAAAATATAGAATCAAGTAAAACTTAAACGTACTGGCACTTCACTGTCTTTGTCGGAAAACGAAATGGATTCTGATATAGAAGTTGATCTCACTTTGCCGATTAAGAAGCATCAAAATCAACATCAACAAAATGCATCCCGCAGTACGCCACAATCACCCATAAGTGCAACAAATACAATCAGTACCATTGACACTATTGATGGTTATCCTAAATCCTCTACCATTTCAATACAATCTCAACCAGTTTTATTATATCTAAACAATAGATCATCTACCGTTACAACTCAGGAAGCCCAAGAGCAAGACAGAAGAGAAATAGAATGTGATCATGACAACGCTGATAAAAGCACAAAACATACTTTACCATCATAATCTTAAAATGACAGAGAATAGTTAATTTTTCTTTTAATTTTTTATTTTAGCTTAAGCATTTTTTTTTAAAGACAATTGTAATTGATCTACAAACCAGACTCCATTTTTATAGTAATAACCTAAAGCGGGCCAGGCACTAGATAATATTATTAACTGCATTAGTCTCTATAATAAAGAAATATAATACTTGGAATTTTTTCATTGCCACTGAAATTTAACAAAAACATTTTTTTTTTCAATTATAATTTTTCTTAAAAAGGTCAAATAACTATAACTATTATATATAATTTTCTTCCTAATGGATATGAAATTTGTTATTACTTATTAAAATGAAAAAATTGCAAGATGAAATTTGTAAAAGGCTGGAGCATCAAACATTTTTTAGATGATGAAAGATAAAAACTTGAGGTATAGATCTATCGTCACTTGACACCCCAGCCAGTAGTTCTTATTGCTTATAGGGAAATAAAAGTATGTTCCTATAGTGTCTCATTTTTATTGTAAATGTCAAACCATAGATATTTAAAGAAACAATACGACTGCCATTTTAAAATAATGTTCTACTGTGCTTAACAGTCTGTACTTAGTGCGCAAAGACAAGGCATGACGTTAATTAACAGCAATGCTTTGAAACCATTTAATCATTACTCAATGATGATTTGGTTTATTAAACAATTTTTCCATGAAACATTGTCGTAAAGTTTGCTGCAAAACAATCTAATCTTTAATAATTTGTAGAAGCATTTTATTTTTTAGTTGTGTGGACCGCTTAGGGATTGCAAAAAAAACGGAACTTATGTTGATGATGTATAAATATTATTTCTTCTTTTGCCATAAAATTGTTTGCATGTTTTTATTATTTAATTTTCATTTCATTTAATATTATGTTTTCTTCACTTTTGTGTAGTTAAGTTAATTCATTTCTTTAAGTATAAATTTTTAGAAAAACCATCTGTTAAGGGTTATATTTTATTATAATATTATTTCTTTAATTTAAAAAAAGGAACAATATTCGTTATGTTTATAATGTAAGCGGTAAATGATCTTTTTGTTTTAAATCCAAAGCACAAGAGATATTTAAGAATTTCACAACAAAATTTAGTGTTTTTTTAAGGTTACAACAAATACTTAAAAAATAATAAACAAATTTTTTTAAAGAAACTGACTTTATTCTTTTCTATTTTTTACATGTTTTCAATAATTTACTTCATTTGAGTTTAAGAGCAAAAACAGCCAGCTGTCACAGTTATGGTTTTAAACTTCCATATTTGCCTTAAGTCATCTGGTAGCCATACTAATGTGGGATCCTTTTGCATATTATCCATTAGCGTGCGAAATGTTAACACTTTAACTTTATATTCAAGAGGCCGGCATAGTGAACCACTCCAACATTTTGGACCCAAATCATTTCCAGAATGTTCTGAGTGACAAACGGCGTTTAGCAAATACCTGGGAAAATGCTGTTGGCCTAAATCAACTAAATCATTCTGAAATTAAAAATATTTAAGCATTTTTTTTTTATAAAATTTAGAAAAAAAAAATGATGCCACAATTTTTTATTATTTAACAATTCATATATTTTTAAGTTCCATAAACGGCATCCAAAACTTCAAATGACGATTTTTATAGAATACATTTTTTTTACTCAAAAATATTACAACCACCCAACCTACACAACATTAAACGTCAGTTCCATCAAAAGATGGCATTTTTAGCCCAAATGCTTAGGCGATATTGAACTTAATAGATTTATTTAACAGCTATTTGAGTTAAGAAAACATTTCTTTTCTTATGTAAATATCCAAGAAAAAATTTAAATTTTACGAGCAAAATTTTACCAAAAATGATAGCCAACTTTTTTGGCCAACATGGGCTAATTAATGCTGTCATGAGTGAACTTTGGTTGCAGTAAAACGGCGCCATAAGTCACACTAACAGTTCATACGAAATTTGTCAGTATGTGCGGCAAAATGGAATTCCACAATTACTCACCCTTATTTTGCAATCGCAGCCTCTAGGAGGAGGTGAGCCGAGTGTTGACGCTAGTGAGTTACCATTTCTTTTTGGCAACTCCTGCTTGGCAGTTTCCACAACTAAATCATCATAGAAATCTTTGTAACTTGCAACCGGAAGATTATTTAACTTTGGTTTAGTTAATTTATAACTCTTTGATTTTTTCCTAAACGCTGGATGTTCTACCTCGAACATTCCATCAAATTCTAACACGTTCGGATAAGTTTTAGCAGGATTATTATCATGCATTAAATCATCAATACTATTGTCGTTTGTTAAATAGTTTGTTGGATTTTTCAAAAGATTAACAATATTATCGTTGCAATGTTGAACCGTTGAATCACGATCAAAATCCAAATCAATGCCACAGGGCAAATTTCCAGCTTCAGCTTGTGAAGCCTTTTCTGTACTTTGTAATTTTAAAACCTCTTCCATTTTGCCATTAAATGAATTCACATTAAACTCGTCAATAGATTTGTAAGGTGACACAAACGACGCTGATGCTGGTGACGATCTTAATAAACGGTTGTCCATTAAACGATTTCCACAAATAATGCATATTGAAACCGTTACCAATATAAAAATTGTCTGTCGTAAGAATGAAATTATTTTGTTAATAAATTGTTGTTAAACGAATTTCCCAAATAATGATTTATCACCTTGGACATAATGACCAACGTCTTTCTGTGGTCTCCTAACAACTACTGCTCCTTTGTCTAAATAAGATTTTTGCTTTTATAGCTAAAGTTTTATTATTCGAGATAATAAAGAAAAAATATTCATTGTTGCAAATGCATATCAAATTTCTTATTGTCTGTTTTGAGTTGCTTTTATTAATGTATTTTATATTTAAACTTTTATTATTTAATTACATTCTATTCGCTCCGTCGTCTATTTATGCTTTTGTTTCGTTCCATAAATATCTTTTAGCTGTTTAAAGGACTAAAACATTTTATGCTAAAAAGTATTGCTTTTATTTTCAACAATGCAGTTTATTTTCGGCAGTAGGCGAAATCTACTAATTTCAATTTAACTTTGGCAAAGAATATCATGATTAAAAAAGAATTCAGATGTTTTTCACTTAATTTATATTTTAGAATTTTTGTTAAGGGTAAAGGCAAATTTAAGGTTAGGATTAGTACATTGTGTGTCCAACTATTAAATCTAAAGAATTGGGCTGTCATCTGTTTTTAGTAAAAAGTTGGGAAATTTTAAACATGAAATGTTGCACTCTTGATCAAAGAATTTTAATGGTGAAAATTATTCTGTATCAGTTCGTAAAATTCCGGCAGCTATTTCTCGTACTGGTCGTTCCTGTAATTTAATCCCTGAATCTGAGATCGCGACATTGTTGCTTACAATAACCCAAAACAATACGCTCGTAATGGCTGTAGTGATGTCAACATTTTGCTGAGCAGTGTTGAGAATGAGCCTGAAAAGGGGAACTCGTTCAAGTCCCCAACAATTGAGCATTACTAGACGAACTTTGCGCAAGATTTTGCATAAAGATCTTCATCTTTACGCTTATAAGATTCAACTCATTCAAGAATTAAAGCCAACCGACCATTCTTTGCATCGATCTTTAGTGAATTGGCTCTCTGAAAAACTGAACGAAAATAACGCATTTTTCAACAAAATTATTTTCGGGTAGGCGGTTATATAAACAAACAAAATCATCGCATGTGGGACTCACAAAATTCACCAACAGTCCTCAAAAAACCATTACATCCATAGAAGGTGCGTTTTGTGCTCAAGCAAAAACATCAATTCTTCCAAAAATGAGCAAACCAAACCATGATAACCAACTTTTTTGGCCAACATGGGCAAATGTTGACATGAGTGAACTTTGGCTTCAGTAAAACGGCGCCACAAGCCCCATTAACAATTAATACGAAATTTCTCAGTTGTGTAGTTTGTAGCTTTAGCGATGTCAATTGGCTTCCTCGTTCTTGTGATTCAACGTCGCTGGATTATTTTCTGTGGGGGTCCTGTAAATACCAGGCTTACGTAAACAACCCTCAAGCAACTAACGCTCTGAAAGATGAATTTCGGCGCTTCATTGACGAGAGAATCGATATCTATGCAAGATATGTCGACGACAGCATATGTATACTAGAAGGGAATAGCGATGGGCAAATTCTAGACTACTTGAATGGGGGACATGAGAACATAAAATTCACAATGGAAAAAGAGGAGGAGGGGAGAATTAATCTCTAGACCTAACGATCAAGAGGAACATAATCCTGAATGGAATCGAATGTGAAATATACAAGAAACCAACAGCAACGGACACAATACTACACAACTCATCAAATCATCCCCAGCAACACAAAAATGCAGCAATCAGGCAGTTAATAACAAGACTCGAAAGAACACCACTAACACGGGGAATGTATATGAAGGAAATGGAAACAATATACACCATAGCGGAAAACAACGCATACAAAAAGCGCCTCGTAGATAACATCGAGAAACAAATTAGAACGAACAAAGAACAGGAGAATGAAAGGAGAAAATGGGCTACATTAACATATATGGGAAAATCAACGTACAAACTGGCAAAATTCTTTGGAAAACACAACATCAATACGGCATTCAGAACAAGAAACAACCAAGGCAGAATACTACAGAATAAAACAACCGAGACAAATATACTGGACAGACAAGGAGTGTACAAATTAACTTGTACATGCCATCATAGTAATATCGGGCAAACAGGACGAAAAATTAAGACCAGATTTAGGGAACACATTAGAGATTATAACAAAAAACTCCAGAATCAAATTTTGCGAACCATATAGTCAACAACAAATGTACACCAGGACATATAAAAACAACGGTTAAGCTGCTTCGTACACAGCACAAAGGAAGGAGACTAAATGTGTTAGAAAACATGGAAATACACAAACAGAAAACATTTGACGGACGATTAATAAATGAACAAATAAACACTGCTGCAGACACAATATTTGAACCATTGAAACATTTTTACAAGAAAACAAACACTACACCAACACAAAGACATTACGCAGGTGCACAAGACCAAAGCAATAAAGAACATCATAAACGTACAATTATAGATTATTACGTCATAGAAGAAACCTAAGAGGTTCACACATAAACACAAACGGACAACAAGCATGATCGTAAAGTTATTTAGTTAGGAAAAGAGGCGAATGAAAAGGGAGAAATTATGTAAAAACAGACAAACGAAAAGGGAGAGAGAGATACAGACAAAAAGGAGAGAAAGTGACGAATGCAATAACACGAAGAAAAACACGAACAAGACGAACTATATAAACACAGCTGACAATAGAACGCAACTAGTACAAAGAGAACACTGAAGATGGCCAACGGCCGAAACCGGTTGGTTCACAAACCGAAAAACCGTACCCAAATAAAAGAATCGAAGCTTTGTTGCAAAATGTGCTTCTTAATTTTATGAAAAGAGTAGACGTTTGCCGACGTGCAGGCATATGCTTAACATCATATTCCATTATTAATTTCTACTTTACACTAGTATGTATATATAAAACTGAAGGTATGTTTTAAGCCAATTTACTTCCTAATCTCAAATTTGCCCACTCTATAATTAAAGTTTTGCCAAATTTTTTAACGAATGTGCTCAACTCGTCTTAAAATATCTGAACGAATTAAAATTTCTTTCTGCCTTAACTCTGAACAAATAACTCAACATCGAACAAATCCATACCACTCACGCAGTTTGAACTAAGATACTAAGGGAAGGTGATAATTTCAAAAACTTTTTCTTTAATAAAACCTTAAACTGCTTCAAATAAACCAAAAATTTGAAAATATATCAACATTTTTACAAACGATATTTTATTAAATTGATTGATTTACATCAATTTGTAGCAATAGCAATGCTATTTAATATATTATTACGCAAATACATGTACAGACAGACATACATACATATGTACATGATATGCCTTTATTACAAAGCCATATGAAAATATTTTTTAAATAATTCCAACGTAAAATGTATTTAACTAAAACATTATTTGAAATGAAACAAAGTCCTTATTACGTTTTAGTTTCCTTAACACTAGAAAAATGTAGGTCGCAGAAAAAACTTTCAAAACCGAACTGAATAAGTGAAAAAGGAAGAAAAAACAAACAAATTCGAAGCTAAAGTGCAAACTTTTTTAAATTTAAGTAAAAAAGGACTTATTTCAAAAACTAATAAAAACAAAATTACAAAATCTTAAGAAACACTATTTGTTTTAACATTAAATATTTTTGAAAATTATTTTCCCACATTAGGGGTTGTCAAACATTATGATGCAAATAAAACAAAAAAAAAGAAAAAAACAAAATAGACAACATTTATAAACCATAGAATAGTATAACCATTGCTAAGGCTTCTTCTATTCCGTTGAACAAAAGTTGAAAAATGTAACAAAAACAAAAAAAATAAAATAAAAAGAAATCCACGACTTTTAAAGAAACTTAACTTTTCCCTAATTTAGTCTGGTCGGTGCTGTTGATAGTGCAATATACAATCTAAAAACAAACAAACAAAAAAAACCCAGTTAATATTTAGAAAATTTAACCAAAGCTTTAACCATTTATTTGTAAATGTTACAATACCCTTTTTTATGACACAGTGCTGCTGCATAGTTAAATAATTTAAAACAAATAATTGCAAACAAAAATTAAATTTTTAAAATGATTTCAGGACAACAACAAAATCAATATAAAAAATAGAAAAAAATCAAAAAATAACGAATTTATATTCACTGTTAAAATCCATCTAAACCTCCCAGTGAAGCCCTAGAAATGTAATTTGAAAAGTGAAAAAAAAACAAATAAACTGAGGCAGGAAAACAAAAAGAAATGAAAACAAAAATGATTAAAAAATAATGGAGCTGCACACATACTAAATACATTTATTTTTAATACATAAATATACATTTGTATATACATATGTATGTAAATAAATATGTTGCTATTTTAAGTTTTAATAAGAAATATTAGTTAGCTAATTTTAGTTTTGATTTTGATCATAATTTAACATAAAAAAACAAAATATAATTAAAATAAAAATTATATTTTAAATGGAAAAAGGCACAACTATGAAAAGAAAGCAGCGACGTTATAGGTAATTTTATTCTACATTATAAAAAAAAAATACATATAAAATACACGCGCACATACACACACGCACACACACGTTTTCTAATTTGTAATCAAAGGATTATACATGAATCGTGAAAATGTACATGTGTACATGTGATCCCACATTAGGCTTATTTTTGCGAAATTCCTCTTATTTACAGAGATACAGCCATTTAAAGTTTTTAGTTTAATTTTCATATAAAAATCGATTTTTTATTTACTTGGGTGTACTTAGTTATTAATGTACTACACGGAAAATAAGGACACAGAATATTTATTATTGAAGAATAAAATTATAAAACGTTTATTCGTTACAAATATTTTTCCAGAATGATAAGTTTTTTCAATATAATGAAAAACTAAAAAACAAAAGTTATTACGATTGAAAACTTATTTTAATACCCCCTCTCAATCGGTTAGCCCTAGCTGACTTCGCAGCTTAATAAAACGATTTGAATCTAATGCTTTTGTAAAAGTATCTCCCAATTGCAACTCGGACGATATTGATTCAAGCTTGATTACTCCACTTGCAATATTGTCTCGAAGAAAGTGGTGTTTAATATCAATATGTTTTGCATGTTTAGTCTCTAAATTTTTTGCCATTCCTATGCAACCTCTGTTGTCTTCAAAAATTTTAATTGTATAATTTTCATCTATTTCTTTGAGATCTTGCATTATTCCCCTTAACCAAATAGCTTCAGTAGTTGCTAAACTAAGAGCTACGTATTCAGCTTCGGACGACAAAGTAGCTACAGTTTGTTGCTTCTTGCTGCACCAAGAAATTGTGCAGCCATAAACTTTGAATAAATAACCACTCACTGATTTTTTGATCTGATAAATCTGATGCCCAATCTGCGTCTGCATATCCAAGTACTGGTTCATTATTGTTATTTAAAAGTCTTAATTTCATAGAAGAAGTTCCTTTAATATATCTTACAACTCTTTTCAGATGTTGCCAATGTATATCGTTTGGTTTTTGTTGAAATCTACCTAGATATCCAACTTGGTACCATATGTCTGGTCTTGAACATAACATAAGGTACATTAAGCTCCCTAAAAGTTCGCGATAGGGGTGATTTGTAATTAAGTTATTAGTGAATTCCAGCTGCAATCCTTTTTCCATTGGAGATTTAACTGAACTGCATTCGAACATTCCAAATTTATTTAAAATTTTGTTTATGCTTGACTCTTGTGATATACTTAAAATTCCATCTTCAAATTTTATTTTCATCCCCAAAAAGCATTTCAAAGGACCACAATCTGACATTTCGAATTTTTGTTCCAGATTATCTTTCAACTTCTTTATGCTATCAATTTTATTCCCAACAATAAGCAGATCATCCACATACATCGCTTTCTCTTTTATCCACTTTGGTGTAAAGACAGTAGTCATGTTTTGATCTTATTAATCCCAGCGATTCAACGAAGTGAATAAATTTGTCATTCCAGCATTTTGGCGCTTGCTTTAGACCATAAAGTGATTTCACTAATTTGCAACACATTTCAGAATTTCCTTTTACACCTTCCGGTAGATGCATGTAAATAGTTTCCTTTAAGTCTCCGTGTAGGAAAGCCGTTTTAACATCCAGTTGATGAAATTTATAATCATGGTGGAGACCGACAACAACAGGAGCATACGTATCGAAGTAATCTTTACCATAATTTTGAAGAAAACCTTTGACAACCAATCTTGCTTTATATTTTGTTAAATTTCCATTACGATCTTCTTTTATTCGAAACACCCATCTTGGCTTTAGCTTACTGATGTTAGGTGAAGGTGTGACTACAGCCCAAACGTGGTTTACCTTCATGGAATTTAATTCATCATCAATAGCGTTTTGCCAGTGTTTTGTATCTTCTCTATTAAAAATATCTTGGTATGTTTGGGGTATACTATTGACTTATTCTTCCACTTCATCGTATTTCGTTTTCTGGAGGTGAATCTTCTTGCACATTTTCTATATCCTTAGTATCAGTAACAAGCAAGGGATTAACGGACCTACTTATATTTGCAGTAAGAAATTCATTGTCTTCGATACTAAAAGAGAAACATCATTATTTTGATTAGACTCAGACACAATAAATTCATCCTCCCTTGAAACTTCATTATTTTTATTATAGTCAGACACAGCAACAAATTCATTTTCCTCCCCCTCTTGCTCGTAGCTGCTTAGAACAATTTTACTTTGCGTTTCTTTAGCTTTTAAAACGGACTTGAAAGGGTAACAAGTTTCTTCAAACTTGACATCACGAGCTAAAACTACATTTTGGTCTTCCATGTCCCATAAGCGAAAACCGTTGGGAGCATACCCGATCATTACCATTTTCCTTCCTTTCGGATCAAGTTTCTTTCGCCTGACATCAGGCACCCAAGAATAGGCCTTACATCCAAATGTTCTTATCTTTTGAAGATTTATTTTATCACGATACCATAATTCAGCTGGAACTACATCTTTTATAATCGCTTTAGTAGGGCATCTATTAATAACATACACGGCAGATAATGCAGCTTCGTTCCACAAGTATCTCGGAACACTAGATTCTGATAACATTGATCTTATCTTATCGAGAATTGTTCTATTGAATCTTTCCGACACCCCATTTTGTTGTGGAGTATAAGCGACGGTAGTCGCGACTTGAATCCCTCTTTGCTTGTACCAATTTAGTTGTTTAGATGACAGATATTCTCCTCCTTGATCAATCGTGAGCAATGAAATTTTTGATTCAGGAAACATTGCACTTACCAAAGCCTCATATTCTTGAATCTTCTCAAAAACGTCTGATTTCTTTTTGATACAGAAGACCATAGAGAAATGTGTGAAATCGTCTATAAAAGTTACAAAGTAGTTTGAACCTTTCCAAGCTGTAGGAGTGATTGGTCCGCACACGTCAGAGTGAATTCTTTGAATGACCCTAGTAGCTCTAGGCCTCTTCCCATTAAACGGTGTGCGACAAATCTTGGATTCCACGCATACATCACAAAAACTAAGCTGATTTCGTTTAAGATCACGATTAATTAATCCTAATTTCTTAAGCCGCTCGAATCCAGCAACACCAATATGTCCTAGACGCTTATGCCACAACTCAACCTCATTTTTATTACAGGATAAAGCAGAACTTATTGACTGGTTTAATTTTAGTTCATGCAAATTACCAAGAAGATAAGCAGATGCACTTTCTACCTTACCTTTTAATACAACAATACAGCCTTGTTATTTAAAAAATATACTGAAATACCAGAATTTGTAAGTTTACGCACGGATATTAAATTATCTCTTAAGTGAGGAGTATACAAAACATCTTTTATAATAACTTGAATGCCTTTATTAGTGATTCCACCCACTTACTTCTCCAATATGACTTGCAAAAATTGATTCATTATTTTTAGCAACATTTATTTCTACAGGAGTCTTTAACTCATTTATTAAGGAAAAATATGATTTCTCATTTGCCAGATGATCACTAGCCCCAGAGTCGAGTTTAAAACTAATTCTGTCACAATCATACCGTTTTTTACCATCTTTCCTTTTTACCATAAAAGAAACTGCTTCAGTACTAGCAATTTTCGCTTCACTTTGCCAGCAATTTTTTGCTTGATGCCCAAACTTATTACATTTGTAGCATTTTCCCTTAAATTTCTTTTTATAATGGAACTTCTTACTTGAAAAAGCTGTTTTATCTTCAACAATTTCACTATTGCGATCAGAAAACTTCGCCTCTTCTGACATCAATCGCTCTTTCACTAAATTTAAATTCAATTTTTGATCATATACATTTTGAAGGGCCGTTACGAGAGGGTCATATTTTTCAGGAAGTGTTAAAAATAATTGTGCTAGCACATCAGAATCTTCCATCTTAGCTCCAGCCAGTTTTAATTGCCGGATCAAGTTTTTAAAAACTAAGACGTGGGCCACAATTGAATCGCCTTCGTTCATTCGTAATTTAGTTAATTTCTTTCTTAACAGCAACTGATTAACAACTGACTGTTTGGTAAATGCAGCTTGCAAACTACTCCACATGTCAAATGCAGTTTCTTTTTCCCTTATAAAGCTCAAACAATCAGAATGAACAAAACTTACGATTCTGTCTTTTGCTTTTTTATCCTTCCGTAAATACTCTGTTAAGGATTCCGCTTCAGTTGGCGGATTGCCGTTTAGAACATCCAATAAGTTCAGTGAATCCAGATGGGTTTTTACCCTGAATTGCCAGTCATCGAAACCTTCCCCTTTAAATTGAGGAATACCGTGCAGTTCTTTGTTGTCGCCCATAACCTAATGTACTACACGGAAAATAAGGACACAGAATATTTCTTATTAAAGAATAAAATTATAAAACGTTTATTCGTTACAAATATTTTTCCAGAATGATAAGTTTTTTCAATATAATGAAAAACTAAAAACAAAAGCTATTACGATTGAAAACTTATTTTAATAGTTATATCTCCTACAATATTGTTAATCCGTAATAAGCGCAAATTTTATTTCGTGCCTGATTCCTTTAAATAAATATTTCATGATATTCTCATAAAATATTTATTACAAAAATTATAAATATTTTATGTGAATATCATGAAATATTTATTTATTTAAAGGAATCAAGCACGAAATAAAATTTGCGCTTATATTGAAAAAGATTCCGAATAATTATAAATTACTTGTTAATCCGTAATATTAATATTCAAAATTTGTTTGTATGCATGTAAAACAGAAAATTTTTTCAATTTGTCGTTTTTTATTGTCTTTGTTTGTTTTGTTTTTTGAAAAAATTTTTTGATTATTTTAAATTTGTTAATCAAAAAATTTTTTCAATTTGTTTGTTCATTATTTTTGTTTTCCTGATGATGCCAACCAACAGTGCGGCGAAATATCGAAAAAATAATAAAAAATAAAAGTTTTTTAAAAATTTTTTATTAAATAGTGACCTAGTGCTTTATAATTAACTACTAAAAAATAATTTATTATAAACATTAAAAATAAACACCTCTGCCATCGCTATTTTAAAATTTTTATTTCCACTTCACAACAATTATTTAATTCAAACACTATATGAAAACAGCTTTTCAAAGTACATAGTTGCAAAATCTTGCAAGCAGAAATTTCTCCAGTAACATTTTGCAAGTTCTCTGACTTTCAACTGTCAAAAAATTATCTTTTTAGCTCTCTTTTTGCAAGAGATTTCGTGTACGCAGACAACATTTTGCAAGATTTTGCATTATTTTGCACAAAATGATGCAAAATATGTGTACGCAGATTGAGACCTATTGTTACTGATGACGAAAAATGGAAATAAAAAATTGGCTTGATTTATTCTTTACCTCAAAACCACAGCAGTTCTTTTGGCATCAAAGCCACATGCTACTAGAAAGAGGGGAAAAAGTAGTGGCTAAACGATGGGCAATATGGGCAATTTTGAATAATGAATCAACTCATATTGTTATTATAAAAAATAACAACAACAATATCTGAAGAATGTAAGAAACAAAAAGGCGCTCGCCTTATGGCTTAGGCCATTTAAATCTTTTGAAGCTCGTCTGTGCTCTTGGCAAAACTGATTTCAATTCGATTACGCACCAATATTTATCCGTCGGCTAAATTGCATTAGGATCCAGAATATACATATATACACTTAATGGGGTCGGAATTGAATAAAAATTGTATAAACTTGAAAGGGAATGAAAAACTTATGAAATCAAAACTGTACGTTTCCATCTGTTGTGAAAGTTAAAAAAAACAAAGATCTAAACCTATTTAAATTCCACCTTGTGGAATTGCATACACACAGAGTTCGATGAATGCTGTTAGCTCTTAACGTAGACAATTCTTTTTAACCACCAATGAAATAACTTTAAATATAATGCAAATATATTTTTTTTTGATATTGTTTGCACTACTTTTGCTTGTTACTGCATGTAAATTAATATATTCACAATCAATTGTTAAGCATGAAACTTTATTTACTTAAGCTGTGACATGTACTACAGACATTCTAGTCAAAGGTTTTAGCCACCTTCGCCCCTCTATAGTTTGTTCAAGTTACAATGCGTTAATTTTTACCTTAAATCAAATGTATACATATGGGTAGGTGTGAGTGTGGGTATGTGTATGTAAGTGTGTGTGCTTAACAAACGTAAAAATTCTTATTGTATATTTTTTTTAGTAAACTTTAGTTTTGTAGATTTGATTTAATTTCTTTTACATTTTTGACCACAGATTTTTTTTTTATATATTTTTTTTGTTGTTGTTTGTTTTTATCTCTTTGTTTCGTTTTGATTGGTTTCATTTTTTTTAAACTACAAAGAACGACTTTTAATACAATACAACTGCAAGAATTGGAGAGAGCTTTTCAACGTACCCACTATCCTGATGTATTTTTTCGTGAGGAATTGGCTGTGCGCATAGATTTAACTGAAGCTCGTGTTCAAGTATGGTTTCAAAATCGTCGTGCCAAATGGCGTAAACAGGAAAAAGTGGGCCTTAAAGATGGTGACGATATACAGGCATATGATGATAATATTATAGCGCATCTTGATCAACCCTTAGGTATTTTATCGATATTTTTGATATTTTAAAATATTTTTCATACATGCATACATACATACATTCATATTTATATACATGTATTTATATTGAAATAATTAATTTTAGGTACAACTTTGCTACCTGACACTCCCCCACAATCCTCAAATTCTTTAGATAATGAGAGTAAAACAACCTTTTGTCATGATAATGGCAGCAGTGAAGATAGAGCGGATGAAAATATTGTGGGAGATGGTGGAGCTATAACGCCTTCACGCATGTCCCCGAATATATTTCTTAATCTGAATATTGATCATATGGGTCTAGAACGTGGTGGCAGCCTGTCAATGGAATGGTCAACTTATCCTCCATCCACACTGGCCAATAACAGTTTGACCGCAATGCCTACGACAATAGCAAAATCGCCACCACTTTCATTTCAATCACTACCAGCAACCTCTTCATCAATGATGAAAACCCAAGATCATCTTATTCTTCCGCCGCATCAGCATCAGCATCAGCCTCAACATCAACAGCAGCAATCACAATCACTACAGTCACAACATTGCGATAGCCAACATTCGCATAATCTAATCAATGACAATTGTTTTAGTGGATCTTTGGATTTAGTTGATAATAACACCTCAACCTCAACATATGATGAAATGAAATTTCTTAATGTCGATCAATACACCATTGAGCAACTGAAGGCCGAATGTATTTTAAATATGGATCAGAGTTTATCTCTAGACGATGCTGACAAGTCACAGCATATTAATTTACAAAACTCTCTGACACAAACGTTGTCATTTGAAAATGTATCACAACCATTAAATCAAGACGCCTCCCACAATCACCATTCAATATTTCATCATGAACAGACACAGGAAAGTGATCAATTTATTTTATCAAGCCATCATCAGCCCAGTCATCATCAGCAACATCATCCTGACATGAACACATCCCACACACACATACAATTGCAAAATATACAACAATTAAATAGTGATCCGCTACATCAGCAGCTGCATTCTTTAAATATGGATTTACCCGTATTTAATTTAACGGGAATGGGTTCAAAATCTCCCTCCTTGTTGGTACTTGATAAGCCCTTGTCATTGAATATCAGTGTGGATGGCATAAGTGATTTGGTAGATGATAAATTTTAGATTTTTTATGTAAATCTAGAGCAAAAGGTTGTGTAAGGATGCTTTTCTTTTTTTTTTCTTTTTGTTGTTTTTGTTTCTGTTTTCTAAATTTGATTTTCTCTTTTTTTCCTTTAGTTGAATTTTGTAAATGAATTTCTTTTTATTATAAAATATTTTAGTTTAATTTTTAAGTCAAATTAAATTGTTAAATTAATTTAATGTAATGATAAAAAAATTGTTAATTCCTTAGTGGTGCTCAGGCCAAACACTTGAATTTGTCCTGCCACTAAGTTTGTAATTGTTTTCTTGCAAGCACTTGAACTTGAAGAAAGGGGTAAGCCGTCAAAGTAAAACACACTTGAATGTCTACTAATAACGACTAAATTTCTTTATTTTTACTTTCCTTTTTATATACAAATTATTAACAGTAAAAATGCTTAAACTATAATAACAATAAAATAATTGACCTAATTTTAAAAGTGTTTATTTAGCTTAAATAATAATTAAATTTGGTTGTGCAATAAAGGTGAATGAATTATAAATGTGTAATCTGATACTAATAAACAATAAATTGAAACGTAAGAATTTTTATTAATATAAAAAATAAAAATAAAAATAAATTTGTTTACTACACAATAACCTTAAAAATGGTCAAAACTAGAATTTAAAAATAAACTAAAAGTAAAATTAAAAGTAAGCAATTTAATATGTTGCAGGTCGCAACATTCTCGCCGCCTTGACCATTTCCGCATTTATTCAATTACTAATTGGTTATGTGTTTACATGAAGTTATATTAATATAGTTTTCTCTTTACCACTTATTATAGAGTGTTAACGATGGTTGTATTGCCTTTGCTTGCTCCTAGGTGTCTATGATGTCAATTGTAACAGCTCGGGGTAATGTAACTGGCTGAGACTTCGGCTGGATGGTTTCCTGAGTATTTCCTTCTTGGCTTCTTGAACGTTGTTTATATATCATGACGGCTATCAGAAGAATGATGGAGAGGGTTAGTGCAGAGTAGCTTACCGCATGGTGGTGTAAACTATTGGATCTGATAGTGTTTGGCAGTTGTATAACGCTTGATTCATTTAGTTGTTTTTGAAGATTGTTAAGTTGGGTGATGTGATTTTCAAGCTCGATCTTAGTGGTGTTAACTACTCCCTTGATTTCTTGAAGTGTACTTATGTTGGCTATGGGCTTAAGTTGGATGTATGATGTGTACAAATAAGTTAAACCGCTAAAATGGCCCTGAATGTTAATCAGATCACCTTTTATTGTGCAACTTGGCTCGATTTGCATTATTCCCGTGCCTGTTATTTCATGTTGTGAGGTTTCAGTGCCGCAGACTGCAGCAAACTCCAACCTTGTTGTGGTACCAAAAATCCATTTGTTTGGATTTTTTAATTGTGTCCATGTTGAATCATCTGATATCCGAGTGAGTTTACAGTTGGCTGTGGATCTATTGTTAAAGATGTTGATTTCACAGGGATTACTGTTTGCATCCTTTCGACGCTTGAACTGCTTGTTTGGACATAAGTAAACATCTCTTTTGGGCATGATACAGTTTGTCAAGTCAGAATTGGTGAATGGAATGAACTCATCTCTATGTGAATTGGCCGCTAAAAGGGATCCTTCTGAGTCTATGGATATAAGTGCGTTGTTTTCTATTGTTGGAACTGGAATTACATTGAAGAGATCTAAAACTTGTTGGTCAACAAGTGGAAACATTATTTCGAAAAGTACTTCTCCCTTCGTAACTGCTCCGCTGGCCTTCATTAGCTTATAGAGTTGAATTAGATTGTCATCTTCTATTGGGATTGAACGTTGTGTTGGAAGATGTGCCTTTATTATGGCAAGCTCACTTCTTAGTTGATTGGGTGATACCAGAAGTGGACTTATTTTTCCATGATGAGCATCCATTAAAACGTCAATAATTTCCCTCTCTATTCTTTGTAAATTGATTGCTGTTAATGTAAGTTGGCTGCTTAGTAGTGATGTAAGTTGCGTTTGATTTATTTGTCCAGCCTGTCTGTCCATTGCATTTGCCTCTACGTTTATCCTTTCCATGATTTCCCTTAATTGTTTCTGTGTACTCAGTTCATCCTGTTTGATGATGTTGATCGTGGAGTCAATTATTGATGTTTGGTTTTTAAATAATTGGAACACGTAATCCGTTTCACCTTTAGCTCGTTTAATGGTGTCTGACATTTCATTTGCATACTCTGAGTCGAGAACACCAAACAGAGATCGCGCTACATTTCCTACAATGTTGAAAGCACCTCGCCTTACCCTTCTGTTAACAAAAAGCTCCTTTTCCTCCCGTAATTCTTCCCTTATCTGAATGAAATTGTTTACCATAACGTTACAAATTGACTGCTGTGTGATGGTTGAACATAACTTATCGAGTGTCATTAACCCTGACTTGAAGGCCCTTAGTTCTGCAGAAAATGGTGCTAGGTCATAATATACCATTAACCTCCATTCGGCTGTGATCAGTTTTACGGTTCCGATTCCTTCAAAATATAACCCAGGGTCTGAATTAAAATTAGTTATTTTAACACTGTTACCTATGACAACTGGTATAAAAAGCAGCGTTGCCATCACGCACAGTAGTAGCGCGTTGACGGTGGTTTTAGAAGTCTTGACGGGTGGGATGTCTGTAATATCCACTGGCATGGGCCGATTAGGCTTCGATGGTTCATTTACTGGTACTTCGTCCTCGTTAAGCAGTGGGGCTAATTTATGAATGGGTCTTTTTCTTATTCCTGATGCAGTTTTTATGTCTGCTACACGAACCTTGTTGTCATTCCCCTCATAAGTTTTCAGTATTCGGCCGAGTGGCCATTGCATAACAGGTACGTTATCCTCCTTTATTATCACCAGCTGTCCTTCCTTTGCATTTTCTGTTGATGTTTTCCACCTTCGTTTTTCTTGAAGATGGTGTAAGTACTCTAGTGACCAACGTCTCCAAAATTCGTTTTTTAGCTGAGAGACAAGGCTCCATCTTTTTGCAACTGAGTTGCTTGGATTAATCGCTCTCGAATTCACTTGAGCCGTAAGAGGTTCTCCGATTAAGAAATGTCCTGGTGTTAAAGCTGCTAAGTCATTTGGATCACTAGACAGTGGGGTAATTGGTCGGGAGTTTAGAATTGCCTCTATTTCAATGATTACCGTTTCAAGTTCTTCGTATGTAAGTGAGGCTGTTGCCACACTTCGAAGTAATAGGTTTTTGGCGGATTTGACTGCTGCTTCCCACAACCCACCGAAATGAGGAGCTCGAGGGGGTATAAACTTAAATTCGATTCCAGCCTCACTGCAGGATCTAATAATTTTCTCTTGCGATATATTGGAGAAGATAGCTTCATTTAATTCATTAAGCTGATTTCGTGCGCCTAAAAAGTTTGTCGCGTTGTCAGAATAGATGGTTTGACAACGTCCTCGACGAGCCACGAATCTTTTAAGAGCACCAATGAATGCTTCTGTGGTGAGATCGCTCACTACTTCCAAGTGTACTGCCTTAGTTGCGAAACAAACGAACACTGCTATGTATACCTTTTGTGGCCTTTTACCTCTTACCTTGTAGTGTACACATAGTGGGCCGCAGTAGTCTACACCTGATACCAGAAATGGTCTTATTTGAGTAACACGATCAGCAGGTAAGTTTCCCATAATTTGCTTCATCAGATTTGGCCTTGACCTTGTGCACCGTACACAGTTTTGAACTATGTTTCTAGCCATTATTTTTCCCTTTATTATCCAAAACTGCTGCCTTGATATGGCTAATAATGTTTGTGAACCGCAGTGACGATTTTCAATGTGCAGCATTTTCAGTATTAACTTTGCAATCGCATCGTTGTAGGGTAGAAGTATTGGGTGCTTTGCGTTATATGGGAGACTAGACTCTTCCAGTCTTCCGCCGACTCGTATTACCTCATTTTCGTCCAGAAAAGGAGATAAACTGCATATTGTACTTGATTTATTGAGTTCGCGTTTGTTCTTTAGTGTGTTCAATTCAGTTTTAAATTCAGACATTTGAATGGCCTTAGCTATTAATTGTGTTGCTGAGGCTAACTCTTGAATGGTGAGTACTTTGCTTATTGGCCGGTCTGCCTTTAAAATCTTGATATTTTGGATGAAACGGTATACATATGCTACTACTCTTTGAAGCGTTTGGAATGAGTCATGATGATTTATGTTATATATCATTTCTTCCAATCCAGGTACCGTTGCAGATACAGCCGTTACTGAGTTTTGTTTGAATTCTTCTGAAATAGGAGGTGGTTGGTTTCTGTTGAATTCTTTAGGCCAGAGGTTTTCATTGCCATGTAGAAATATTGGTCCAACGAGCCATAAACTGCATTGTAATAGCTGTTCGGGAGTTAAACCTCGAGAAATAAGGTCTGCTGGATTTTTCTTCGACTCAACGTGTCGCCATTGAACGTTTATTGTTTGTTCCTGAATCTTGCTAACTCTATTGGCAACAAATGTGTGCAATGAAGATACTGTAGAAGTGATCCAGTAAAGTACTATTTCCGAATCCGACCATAAATAAGTTCGTATGTTTTCACCACGTATTTCCTTTTTCACCCTGGTGGTTAGTTCAGTTCCAAGCAGAGCAGCACATAGTTCTAATCTCGGAAGTGTTATTCTTTTCAACGGTGCAATGCGTGATTTGGAACATAATAATCTCACTATGATGCGACCATCCCTTAATTTGGAACGTATGTAAACCGCGGCTCCATATGCCTTCTCTGACGCATCCACAAAAGTGTGTATTTGCGTGTTTCTTGAAGTTTGTCCGTCGAAAATGTGTCTTTTAACGGATAACTTATTAAGATGTGTTAGAGTTTCACGAAATGACGACCAGTATTCGTTAAGGTTTGCTGGTAGTGACTCATCCCATGACAGTTGCAGCTGCCATAACTTCTGTATGAACATTTTTGCGGAAACCACCACCGGACCAGCGATACCCAGTGGATCAAAGATTCGAGCCACATCTGAAGTTACAGTTCGCTTTGTAATTGCTTGAGTTGTTTGAATATCTGCCTTAAGACAAAATATATCTGACTTTGGACTCCATGTTAGTCCCAGTATCTTAGTGTATTGGCTGTCAAAATCTAAATTCAGTTCTAGATCTTCCGGGGGAATTCCAGATAATAGCTGAGGGTGATTTGCGCACCATTTTCTTAGTTTGAAGCCAGCCTCATGTAGTAACTTCGTCAGTTGTTTTTGCATTTCGACTGCCGTGATCAAACTATCAGAACCGCTCATGCCGTCGTCCACATAAAAGTCGTACCGTAATGTTTTAGAACCTAGTGGATAATTTTCCATATTCTTGTTTGCTAATTGTTGCAAACATTTTGTTGCTAAATATGGAGCTGCAGAGGTGCCATAGGTTACGGTGTTGAGCCTATATATTTGTATTGCTTCAGATGGACTTTTCCTCCAAAATATTAGTTGCATGTTTCGGTCTGCGGGGTCTATCAAGATTTGCCGATACATTTTTTCTATGTCTGTACAGAATACGAAACGTGGCATGCGAAATCGTAGAAGGAGGCCAAAGAGGTCTCCTTGAGTTGGGGGACCGATGCATAATATGTTGTTTAGAGAAATGCTTGTCGATGACTTCGCAGAAGCGTCAAATACTACTCGGAGCTTGGTGGTTTTACTTTCTGGTTTGAGTACGTAATGATGAGGGATGAAAAAATGAGGATTAATCACTACAGAGTTATCTATGCGGGTCATGTGACCCAATTTTTCATATTGATCCATGAAGTCAACGTATTGGGTTTTAATGTCTGTATCTTTTGCTAATCTCTGTTCTAACGCCAAGAATCTTGACATCGCCATTTTCTTAGTGCTGCCTAAGCAACTTGGGTCTTCTGAGAATGGCAAACGCACTATGAATCGACCTTCGGAGTTTCTCTTTGTAGTTTGGACAAAATGTGTTTCGCATCTTTTTTCTTCTGAAGTGAGATTGTTGTCTGATCTAAAATCATCGAGTCTCCAAAAACGTTCAATAAGTTCGTTTGTGTTGTCTTCGCTGTGAACTGCACAAGTCGCTGAGGTGGTGGAACCTGCTCCTATTCTTCCGCTTATGATCCAACCCAGTTTCGTATTCTTTAGAGTTGGTAGTTCAGGTGCTAAGTTTATTTTTCCAGAAATCATTAGTTCATGATAGTATTCAGCTCCTAGTAAAACGTCAATGTTAGAGGGTTTATTAAAATTAGGATCAGCTAGCTGTATATTTTCGGGAATTGGCCAGAATGCGTAGTTGATCTCTTTAGAAGGATGTGGTGGAATGATGCTGGGAAGAACGAAGGCTTCTAGTCTTGTGTTAAAGTTGTTTGTTGTAGATTGAAGGCACACGTTGATGCGATGAGTTGTTTTTCGTGTTTGGTTGCCGATTCCTTCGATACAAAGGGAAGCGTCTGTTGGTTTGATAGATAATCGATTTACTAGTCTATTTGACACAATATTGATCTGTGACCCTGAATCTAAGATTGCTCTAAAAAAACCATATTGTCCATTGTTTGCTGTGATTTTTACACGAGCTGTTGCTAGTAGGACGTAACCTTGCTGGGCATTAGTAAGATGTGCTGCCGCCACTGTTGCGGGTGATTTGTTTAAATTAGGGTTATTGTTTGATGCTGAAAATTTTGTGTTATGTTGTTTTGGTTCAAGATGAACTAATGTATTGTGTTTTTTCTGGCATTTTCTACAGCAACTTGTTGTACATTGTTTTGTGCTGTGTCCAGGTTTGAGGCAGTTAACGCATAGCTGATGCTGTTGAACCCACCGTAGTCGCTCAGGGATAGATTTCGATAAGAATTTGTTGCAATAATATAACTGATGATTTTCATTGTTGCATAATTTGCATTGATGGATTTCTTGAGAAGCGGTTGCTGCAGTAACTGTTCTTTTTGATATGCCCTGGATTCGGCCGAGAGCCTCCAGTGACTGAAACCTTGTTTCCAGGAAAGATAACAGCTCTTCTAAAATTGGTAATGATCTGGGTGACTGAATGGATTGCTCATATAGCATATGCGTCCCTTGGTCGAGTTTTTTGATAAGTATGTTGACCACTATCGGATCCCAAGTTGTAGTATTGATGTTTAAATTATTGAGTGCAGCTATGGATTCGCGCGTGGTATCGTGCAGGCCCTTTATAGCTGCAGCAGATGGATTTTCTGGTATTTTCTGTTGGCCTAATAAATGATTTAAAATGTTGTTTGTTACTATTCGTGGATTATTAAACCGATTTTTAAGTGTATTCCAGGCTGTTTCGTAATTGGTTTCTGTTAGAGATAAATTTTGTATTAATCTGGCCGCTTCACCTGTCAGGTTTGTTTTTAAAAACCACATTTTTTGTATAGATGGCATATTTGTTCTATGTATTATTTCATTGAACATATCATAAAATGGTTGCCAATTCAGATAATCTCCGTTGAATTTTGGTATTGTTATTTTTGGAAGATGTTGCATGTTATTGTTTTGTTGACTCATTGTTTGATTATTTATCTCTGGAGTCAACCTTGCCTTTAGTTCTTCAATTTGCATTATCTTGTTTGTTATTTCTGTTTGTTTTGTTAAAAATGCATCTATTTCGTGCTCAATGTTTTCAGTACATATCTTGTCCTGTAATTGATGTATTGTTTTCATATTGTATTCGACTTCTTTTAATTTTATCTCTATTTGTTGTATTGTATGCTGAACACCCATTGCCAATACTTCATCCAGTGTGGTGATGATTTTTGATATTGTGGTATTCTGTAGTCTTACCAAATTATGTGTTAATTTTGGTTCAGATATTTCTTTGCTCGTAAGGCTTGAACCGGATGGCTGCCCTTTTGATTGTTCCTTTTTTATATTAAGGATGTGCATTTGTATTTCGTCATCAATATCCCTAAACCTTTTGCTCATAATTTCATGTACTTTTTGAGTGAAGTACGGATGATCTTCTAATGCTGCAGGATCACTTCTAATGCGGTTATCGAATTTTTCAAAGCTTTTCCAAAGTTCTTCGAGTTCTCTTGATTTTTTCTCGTAATATTCTATGGATTTTCTTTCTCTGGGCGTCTTCTTTATGTTGGAAATTACCCGATTTATTTCTTCCGCATTCTTCTCTTGCGCCTGTACAAGCTCTTCTAATGTCGGCATGTTGTGGCCTTTTGTGCTGATATTGATGGAGTGTTGTAGTGTAGGAGGATCTGCTGGGTTGCAATTTTTCCTCAAATGTTCCAAATGTTTCTGGGAATTGTATTTTTGGACCGGTTAATGTCCCTCAAATGTTTGCCAAATGTATGTTGTTATAAGGACTGTTGTCCTTGTTGATTGTTGGTGTATATATAAACTATAAGGACTATTGTCCTTACTGATGCGTGTAGAGATGTCTTCAAAGGACTGTTGTCCTTGTTGAAAATGTGTAGAGATGACTTCAAAGGACTGTTGTCGTTGTTAAAAATCACGTCTGATTTGTGTAAGTGATTAAAAGGAACTGCTGAAACCTTTTAAATAATTAAAAGTTCCTTACCACTGGTGGGGGGAAACTTAAAAATATTTAAAAAAGGTCGGGGTCACCAAATGTTAATTCCTTAGTGGTGCTCAGGCCAAACACTTGAATTTGTCCTGCCACTAAGTTTGTAATTGTTTTCTTGCAAGCACTTGAACTTGAAGAAAGGGGTAAGCCGTCAAAGTAAAACACACTTGAATGTCTACTAATAACGACTAAATTTCTTTATTTTTACTTTCCTTTTTATATACAAATTATTAACAGTAAAAATGCTTAAACTATAATAACAATAAAATAATTGACCTAATTTTAAAAGTGTTTATTTAGCTTAAATAATAATTAAATTTGGTTGTGCAATAAAGGTGAATGAATTATAAATGTGTAATCTGATACTAATAAACAATAAATTGAAACGTAAGAATTTTTATTAATATAAAAAATAAAAATAAAAATAAATTTGTTTACTACACAATAACCTTAAAAATGGTCAAAACTAGAATTTAAAAATAAACTAAAAGTAAAATTAAAAGTAAGCAATTTAATATGTTGCAGGTCGCAACAAAAATTATAAAATTTGAATTTAGCCATAATTTATTTGCACTAAATTTCTAACATTAAGAAAGTCATCGTGTCATAAACTTGATCACAAATGAAAAAATAATCAAATCAAGTTAAAACAAATTCTATAATAAAATAATTTTAGACAAAATCTAAAAAGAGAGCTTGTAAAATCATACAACTTAAAAAGGTGTTTATTATGGAAACCACAACTAACAGCAACTCAGTAAGACAAATTCGCACATAAAAATTTAATGAAAATTGAAGGGTATAAATTAAATTTATAAAAATAATTCTTAAAAAAAGTCTTCAAGCTGACACGCGGGCAGACAATCAAATTTTTAACAGTACAAATATGCAATCATACACGTTTTCAAATATGAATTTATGTTTTATTGTAGGCTAGTAGGTAGTGTACTAGCTTGTCAGTATGGGGGTTGTGGGTTTGATTCCCAACGAAGACCTTGGTTTTTTTTTCACTACAAAATTAAAAAATGGACTGTCGGTGCTCAGCGATGAAGGAGGCATAGTCGCTGGTGGCTGGTCGCTGTTGCTGTCTTTATACGGCAGTTAATTTCCGACTATCCTTCTACTTTTACCACCTGTTTCATCTCTTCTCTATCCCTTTCCTAAATAATGTAGCACGGTACTTGACTAAATAGGCAATGTTGCCTGAAGTGCTACTTCTCTTAAAAAAAATATCTGTATTCCCTGTGTTATTTATTATACTACACCAAAATCGCCTCTCCGGAATACACCCTTTTTTATATTTAAATTTCCTTTAAAATTTTTATATAAAACCCATTTTTAATAATTGACATTTTAATATTTTATAAATAATTTTTTCAAGCACAAAGTGATTATATAGAAATTCAATAAATTTCCGCCACACTATTCGGTGGCATCTTCGGGAAAATAAGACTGTTTAAATCAGTCAATCTTTTCTTCTTTTCATTTGTTGCTGGAGGTGTTGCTCTAACAAGATGTTAATGTTCTGGATGTTGAAGATGGCAAACACAATGATCTCAACGGCGATATATTTGGTTAATATATCGCCTTCAAACAACCATTCTTGTACGTATGATGAAAATTACTTTACCAATGTTGTTTGAATAATACCCGGTATCTCCCAGGGGGCACATTATAAGTCTTTATGTATCACACAACCACCTAGACTTGTGTCTTGCGGGGGTAAAAGGGAGCCCAGTCCCCTTCAAGGCTAGTAGGAGGCAACTGGATAATCCACTATATTTCCACGGAAATCAATAAAGCCCCAGAGTTCCGCTATTTGTCTCTTTAGGCATTTAACTGTTCTCTGACTGATTATTGAGGTAGGCCCTTCGGGAGTATCGTGGTGGCTATGTGTTTCGAGGCCCTTGTTAGAGTTTGTGGGCCGGATCATTCACAATGAATGATTCAGGTCCAGTGGGTATGAATGCCGTCGTGTTCTTAATTATATTAAGCTTTAAGTGTTCCGGACCAGGTGTTGGATAGTCTCCAACTCTTCAGCAAGGAGTGAAGGCTGCGGCCTACTCCGGGCTTTTGAAGTTGCAACTAGGAGTGACCGGAGAATATACGTATCCGAAGGCCTTCTAGGACGAGTATGACGCTACATTTCATCCACAGTGGTAATGATCCACCATCTGATTAGGGCGTACGACCAGGTGCAGATGTTAATCTTATCACGTCATATCCGGTATTCACTTCTTTCCCTTACCATAATTCCTGGCATCAACTATATCGTTGATTTGATATTTTGATGACCTTTTAGAGTTTTGATGGAAGTGCTAAAAGCTGTTATGTGGAAAATAATTTATGAACAGCGTCTCTAATAGGCAAATTGTCATCGATATTTTTGCTTACAGACATTTTAAACGTTCTGAAATATCCTTCAGCCAAACCTTTAGAAGCTAAGTGAAATGGCGTGTTTGTGATATATAGAATACCAAGTTATCTGCAAAAGATTTCAAACTTTCTAGAGCTGTTAAATTCTGCTTATCCACTGACCCTTTTAAATAGGCTTCAGAATATTGTTGAAATTATTGCAGACAACTGCGAAACGCTGGTGCCATCAATTGGTCAGCTGTGTGTTTCGTTATTGGCACAGCTTCAGGATTGCTTTCTAGAGTTGATTGCATCCACAAATGTTGTTGGTAAACTCCTACTACTGTTGTCATTTGCCTTTTTGTTTGTTAAAATTGTATATAAATCAATATTTATTACTAAATTTTTTGGATGCCCCTGTAGGCTAGTAGGTAGTGTACTAGCTTGTAAGTATGGGGGTTGTGGGTTCGATTCCCAACGAAGACCTAGGTTTTTTTTCACTACAAAAATAAAAATTGACTGTCGGTGGGGTTGCTCAGCGATGAAGGCTTAGTCACTGGTCGCTGTGCTGTCTTATATACGGCAGTTAATTTCCGACTATCCTTCTACTTTCACCACCTGTTTCATCTATTCTCTATCCCTTTCCTAAAGAATGTATCACGGTACTTCTCTTAAAAAAAATACCTGGACAACAATAAAAGACGAAAATATTAGGATTCATCCCCACATAAAATGCCAGATGGCTGACATTCTGACTTCGTAGGTAGACATGACGATTATGGGATAAATACCGGGACCAGAAATACTGACTCACCAGTACATAATAGAACGTGGCTTGATAATGATGAATTCACATCGAAAGCGTTGGCCATTTGCGAACAAACAGCCAGGAAAGACGCCAGCCACATGGAGAAGAAACTGTCAACAGTTGTATGCATTATAACGCAATTTTTTTTTTACTTAAAATATAAAAAAATTCGCATTAATTGTTTTACAATTTAGTTTTTTACTCATTCCAAATATCTTACAAAATGTAAAACTTATTGCCCTGCCATGAAGAAATCAATTTAAAATTCTTTCTAGTTGCATGTTAACTTGAGTAAATTTAAAGATTAAAATCACTTTCTATACGGATCAACCTTTAATTAATACTTCTTTCGATTCTTGTCATTTCTATCGTGGTACGGTTTTGTTTTATTTTTATCATTATTTTGCTGCTTTTAATTGATAATCGCAATAGACACATAAATATTTGGGGTGAATGCCAAAAATCGCGTGTGCCATGCAGAGACTGACCTCCTTCAATTTTAAACTTTATTAATGTTTGAAAAATTTCATCGACAAGCATAAACTTCGGAATAAAAAAAAACCTTGTAAAAGCAGCCAAAAATAGCGGAGTCTTAAAGCAGGATTCTATAGGAGGAAATAAATATATTTACTTTTTGACTTCGGTTCTAAAAAAGTTGTTAAAACTGTGATTTTTTATAAATGTCAAATTTCTAGTTATACGGCCCAATCCCGAATATTCCCTAGGAATTTCGTTCTCACGGAATTTACTTTTCTCGAGAAAAAATTCCTCCAATCACAAATTCCGCGGAAACAAAAATAATTATAAAGTGGCATCATTGAATTTTATAACCAACTGTTTTGTTTAATTACATTTATTTTTCCTTTTTTTGTTTGTAACTTAAGATTTTTTATTTATTTACAACGTTTATCGGAGAATTTTATTTTTATTTTAATATAAGCAATTTTATTTCGTGCTTGATTCCTTTAAATAAATATTTCATGATATTCTCACAAAATATTTATTACAAAAATTTTTATTAAAAAAATAAACATCTTATGATACTCTCATAAAACATTTATTCAAATAAAAATAAAAATATTTGAAATGTATTGTAATGGGGGAGAGCACATCCTCTTCATTGAATAAAATCAGTTGGGTCCTGTATGATCGAAAACTTTTTACTCACACATTTGGTGTTGCACAAAATCGGTGTGTACTGACTTTGTTCAAAAGGCCACTGATTTTATTCAACTGGCAATAATGGTTATATTCGCTTTTCTTTTGCTTTCTTAAATATATTTAAGAGAAACTAAGACTATAAATTACATATGTATTTTGAATTAAATCTAGAGTTCAAAGATATCGAAATAATATCGAAGATTAAGAAGGGTAAATCGCATACTATATATACAATTAAAATTATTCGAAAATGGTTTATCCATTTATTTGTGATTGAAGCAAACAAAAACCGGTATTCATTTTTATTTCACATTCAATGATATTCAGAAATATGAGTATATTTAAAAAAAGTTCAAAAACGGGCATAAATATCGCCATTAAAACTCATAAGCGTTCGTTTTTACTTTTTGAGTTTTATTCTGATTATCCGAATGAACAGTGTTTTCCTAAGTGTTTTATTTTCCATCAAAATAATTATTGTTGAATAAAACGAAAACCACCAGAAATGATTTGAGTAAGATAACACATAATTAAAATTGATTAAATTAAAATTAACAGCGATTATGTGTATTCGAACAATCGACAGTTTAAACATAAAAGATTGTCTTTAGAAGGAAAATTTTATACAAATGTTTTTGCAATCACTCATTGCCGTTATCTAGTTCGTACTAACTTATCATCCTATGACGAGAACAATTATTATTCAATTGAACTGAAGCCTAAAATAATCATTTCGTTCTTGTTTTATTGCACATAAATTTCTTTTTAAAAATAAAAATAAATATTTTATGTCTTTGGCAAAGTGACTTTCTATTCATTTGATTTAAACACATGACATGACTTGACATGACCCAAATTTAGTTCCTCTTCATGTTTTTAGTTGATTCCAAGGCATGCAGAAATACTTTTGAGTTAAACTAAGCAGCAGTGAGTAAATGCACATGATGAGGATAGTTTATCTTTCGTTATGCGCATGTAATATTTTATTGTTTGTCCATAATAGCAATGCAACAAAATATTGCCATGATGTTTTAGAAGACAAGCTGGTGAAAATAATCAATTGGCCATATTTGAAGCAGTGTCTTACAGCAGTTAATAGTGAAAATATTGCAAGAGAAGTTGGAGAAAATATATGGCGTTTAATAAAAGTAGTAAGTATTGCTTAACAAACACTAGAATTTAATAATCCCAGATAAATTTTATATATATATATATATATATATATATATATATATATATATATATATATATATATATATATATATATATATATATTTAGGCCTTTGATTCATTAGATAATATACCAGCTGAAGCATACAAATATATGGGCTATTCCTTAACGTTCATACCTGATGATGAATTGCGAAATATAAGTTTGGAAAATGTTGATGTCGTTGAATCGTTTGGTGCCATTCATTATTCATCTAAAAGCGGACAACAACAAGATGGCTTTAAACCAGAGCAACTAAATATTCTTGCAGAAAAAGTACGCCAAGAATGGTTTGGAAAAAATCCTCATACTTATTCTGAATATGATCTCAAGTTCATGGGAGAGATTTTGTGTTATTTAAATGTTACAGATATTGAAAAAGTTCATGCTGATGCATTTAGGTAATTATTAACATTTAAATTGTGTCTTTAATTTACACAATTATTTCTTCTTTATATCGTTAGTCAGTAAAAATCTTATTACCGTTGGCTTTTGCACGGTTAATAGGTCTCACAAAAAATTTCATAAATAATTAAGGGAGTTTGTTTCTTTAGAATACACTTCTTCATTGCATCATGAAGTAAAAGAAAAGAATTCAATATCAACAACTTCGCTTCAGACACAAAAAGAGATATTCCGTACGGTATACCAAGATATATATATATATATATATATATTTAGGCCTTTGATTCATTAGATAATATACCAGCTGAAGCATACAAATATATGGGCTATTCCTTAACGTTCATACCTGATGATGAATTGCGAAATATAAGTTTGGAAAATGTTGATGTCGTTGAATCGTTTGGTGCCATTCATTATTCATCTAAAAGCGGACAACAACAAGATGGCTTTAAACCAGAGCAACTAAATATTCTTGCAGAAAAAGTACGCCAAGAATGGTTTGGAAAAAATCCTCATACTTATTCTGAATATGATCTCAAGTTCATGGGAGAGATTTTGTGTTATTTAAATGTTACAGATATTGAAAAAGTTCATGCTGATGCATTTAGGTAATTATTAACATTTAAATTGTGTCTTTAATTTACACAATTATTTCTTCTTTATATCGTTAGTCAGTAAAAATCTTATTACCGTTGGCTTTTGCACGGTTAATAGGTCTCACAAAAAATTTCATAAATAATTAAGGGAGTTTGTTTCTTTAGAATACACTTCTTCATTGCATCATGAAGTAAAAGAAAAGAATTCAATATCAACAACTTCGCTTCAGACACAAAAAGAGATATTCCGTACGGTATACCAAGATATATATATATATATATATATATATATATATATATATTTAGGCCTTTGATTCATTAGATAATATACCAGCTGAAGCATACAAATATATGGGCTATTCCTTAACGTTCATACCTGATGATGAATTGCGAAATATAAGTTTGGAAAATGTTGATGTCGTTGAATCGTTTGGTGCCATTCATTATTCATCTAAAAGCGGACAACAACAAGATGGCTTTAAACCAGAGCAACTAAATATTCTTGCAGAAAAAGTACGCCAAGAATGGTTTGGAAAAAATCCTCATACTTATTCTGAATATGATCTCAAGTTCATGGGAGAGATTTTGTGTTATTTAAATGTTACAGATATTGAAAAAGTTCATGCTGATGCATTTAGGTAATTATTAACATTTAAATTGTGTCTTTAATTTACACAATTATTTCTTCTTTATATCGTTAGTCAGTAAAAATCTTATTACCGTTGGCTTTTGCACGGTTAATAGGTCTCACAAAAAATTTCATAAATAATTAAGGGAGTTTGTTTCTTTAGAATACACTTCTTCATTGCATCATGAAGTAAAAGAAAAGAATTCAATATCAACAACTTCGCTTCAGACACAAAAAGAGATATTCCGTACGGTATACCAAGATAGAACCGTTTTAAAATATAAAAAAGCATGTGATAAAAATTCACTTCGAGCAAAAAATTTATATGGCAATTAAATTATTATTATATGATAATGAGGAATGATGGAGAAGTTCTTATTTTTGAGGCTACTTTCACGTGCAACTCTCAGAACTGAATCCCAAATCAAAAGAACGTTAAGCATTTAAATATTTTATTTATTATTATTTTTTTTATTTTTTAATCGACCTTTTTATATCTTAAATAAATATCTGTTATTCTTTTTAACGATCTTTTTTTATTAATTTAACAATATATATTTTTTCAATATTTCGCTTCCTATGGAAAGCTTCTTCAAATGAACAACAATTTTTGTTATTCAGTGTTGGAATGTGTTTTCAAATTATTCCAACAACATCAGGTACGCTAAATAAATTGTTTTACGGAGCTGCTTTCGAATATGCCGTACCCAATAATTTCGCCACATTTTGGGTAAGAACAACCTCAGCTATTTTAAAACTAAATAATCTGTTTTCTAAACACCGAATGGCGAACATATTTTTGGTTGGCTTTACCAGCAAGGCGAAAATAGCAACTTTATTTTATTCGAAAAATGTGCATTAATTTTAGAAACGCTGATGCAATAACGAAAACTTTCGTGAAAAAATCCTTTTTTTTACTAGCGGCGGTAAAACTAGTTTCGTGATAAAAATTATCATAAAAACCCGAAAAACAGATTTATTTTAATTATTTATTGCTGCACAGATAGATCGTTCTATTTTATCGTGTTCTTTACCCACATTATAGTTCGAAAATTACCGTCAATAATAATTTACAAAGTTCTATACTAAATACGAAAATAATCAAAGTAAATAACTCTAATTCAGGAAAGCTGTTGAGTGGATTGGAATGATAGAAAAGTGTCCACAGGATCGTTTACAAGCATTAGCAAATCTAGCTAAAAGACCTGAAGCATTCGGAGAACCCCAAAAATGGTCAAAATTGGAAGTAAACTATTGCAATATTTTATTAAGTTTCACCAAAAAATTATTTATTTTATTTTAAGGTCAGCATTATCGGCAACATCATAAATGGCTTAAACTCATCAGAAATAAGTTCCATATCCAAGGATAAATTGCAGTTAAATAATTTTTACAAAATATCTAAACATAAACAACCGGCCTCAAATAATACAACAGATTGCAAACCAATAAAACATTTTGAAGTAAAAAAAACTATAAGCCAGCAATAAACTTTGCCATTATAATTTATTAATTGAAATAACAAAAAAAAAATACAAAAATTCATTTAATTGTAAAACGATATTTAAAATAATAATCTGCCCTTAAACAATTAAACAATTTTATTAAATATATTTATTTAGAGGTGCACAAAATTTATTTTATAAATAATATTTTAATAGCAATAATAAAAATTATGAATGAGATAGAGAGAGAGAGAGACAGAGAGTGAGAGAATATTTAAAAAAAGTTGTAGATAATATTATTGTATGCGAAGAAAGAAGAACAAAATTTTGTTGCTAAAGCTGGCAATAATTTAATAAAATCTGCGATAATTTTTTGTTTGTAGTTTATAAAAACATGAACAACACTTAAACGAGAAGAGAATAATAAAATAAAAAAAACAAGAGATAAAAATTAACATTTTATTAACAATAAATCTATGGAATAGATAATAAACTATTATTACGTGAACTTGGACGTTCAATGGTCATTGTTTGCTGGGGTACTTGGCTATCAGGACTAATGCCCAGGCCGGCATATATTTCTTTCATTACAAACAATATTGTATCTTCAGAATCCCTAAAATTATAAATTTTAGTTATTCAAATATTATCGTGTATTTAAAACTTTAGAAAACTTACCAGTAGCATACATGACTGCTCAAAGCAAATATATATTCATTTATAAATTCCAATGGGGCTTCTTGTAAGACATAATCTATTCGCTTAGAATCGTTTAATTTGCCCAAAGGAAAATCTATTTCCACTGCATCGTCTGACATGCCGGTAGAAGCTGAATCTGTTCGCTGTCTGCGTATAGCACTTGTTTCATTTTGATTATCATTTGCAGAGGATGGCAAGCTGTCGTTAGTGGTTTTATTGTGATTTCGCTGTTCCAATTGTATTTGCATTTGAATAACCTAAGCGCAGAAAATAAAATCAGTATCAAATAATTACAAACACTGGCAACTAACTCTACCTTATCAACTTCTTTTTCCATTAATTCCTCAGCTTCTTTTGTACTTTTGGATGATGAACCGAATATATTCACACTTTCCAGTGTCGTTTTAAATTTATCCATAAAACGATTTTTCAAATCCGTACTAACTCGTGCCATAGTCTCCTTTAATTCTAAATGCATACGTTTGCGTCCCTTATGATGGGGAATTAAAACAGGGCGTACACCACTTAAATCGGGATTTACCAAGGCTTCCATACGATATGCAACAGGATCATAGGGATGGAAAATATTATAGAATCCAGAGCAGGTGGGCAGACGGAAATCTAGACCCAACTTATCAATTCCTCTAATGGTAACGAACATGCCTTAAAGAACACAGTTTTAACTATTGGAAACAGATTTAATCAAAAGGTTTGTTTTACCTATCGGGGAACCCAAAGCAAAGAATTTTTTAGGTTGAAATATTAATTGACCATAATTAATAAAAGGCTGTCCAGTACCAGCTGGTCCCATAGTATAGCTCATTTGTTTATCTTCCAATTGATTTGTGTCCATTTGCGTGTTACTTAAGTTTCGCGCTAAAAACTGTGCTGAATTTTCTAGATTATTGTCTTCACTTTCTTTTATGGGGTTCTGATGACATAGCAAATCGAACAGTATAAGGGAACCCAAGCTATGACCAGCCAGTGAGACGCCACCATTGAACTCGGGATGTCTTTCGCGATATTTTAAATACAAAGTGTTAATTGATAAAACGATGGTGTTCATAATTTTCTGACAAAATGTTGGACTCGTATAAAAAAGAATATCTAAAAGAGTATCGTTAGTGAAATTCCTTAATTTGGGTATAGACTCTAATGTTATCATTCGTAGTTTTTCATCTATGCCCATTTCACCAGAGTGCAAATGACTGTGCCAAGAAATTGGCAGAACTTCAACGCGTCCAACCAAACCCAAATCGGTAGAGTTTTTATAGTGACTCTGAACTAACTGACGAGCAATTGTGCGAAAATCCTCAACTATTGAAACAAATGAGAAATAATTTTGTATATTTTGTTTTGATTTTGATTTTATTTTTTAATTATTTATTTGTGTATTTTTTTAAAAGCTTTAAACTTACCAACTTCCTCAACAGATCTCAGTTTTAAATCGCATGCTGAACCAATACCATGCACCATAAACAATAAATGATCAACCTTTTGTGATTCTCCTTGTTCAATATTAAAATCGTCCAAATCTCTTTTAACAACACGAGGTCTGGTTGCAGTTTGCTGCTGGTTTAAAATCAAAATAAAAATGTCCCATTTTAAATGTTCGATTTTCGACAACATCCAAAAACTATATGTGACTTACTGTAGTGCCACCCCAGGCATCAGAGTTTTGTTGCTGTTGAAAGTGTACTATCACTGTGGGACCATGAAACACAACTTGTTCTCCCAAGCCCAAGGGAATAGTTTTATGCCAAACACCACTTTCAGCAGCTTGCTTATACTCGCTTTCTAATAAATCGGCTGTCTGTTCTGCATAAGGAACGTATTTGGAATCTACAGCTTTGTAAAACCATGAACAGCGTCGCACTTCAATAGGTTGGCTATCCCAGTAAACGCTCATTTTTTTACGCTCTCTAATATTAACATCATAACGACCACCCTCCACAGCTACAATATTTGAATTTTCATCTTCTTGAAAGTAAAGTGATGCGAATCTGATAATTTTTAAAAATGGATTTGCCAAATTTTCTATACACTTACCACCATCATCCGTCATTAGAAGGCTTGTTTCTAAAAGTGCTGAATCGTAGTGGCTGAAAGGAACCCAAATTTGCTTGCCACCTGTTGTGCGCTTAAAAAACCAGTGTTTAACAGCCGGCTTATAAGACTAAAATAATATTTGAATAAAATAAAAATACAAAAATATTTCTATGTTAATTATTTACCACACTAGCCACGGGTGTAGTGGCCGTCTTATCTGGTGATAGATTATTCGACATTTCTAATTCTTTTAATATTTCGCCTGATAATTCTTTGTAGTTTTCAGTGCTACTATTTAATGTTGAAGAATTCTGTTCTTCAATTACACTTTTGACGGCTTCCTCTTTTTCGAGTTCTTTTTCACTGTTTTTTGTAATTGATAGATTGGCGGCAATTGATTTTTGTCCAGCCGTAGAATTGCTTATTTCTGAAAATTCTGAACAAGCAGATGAAGGGGGCTCCACCAAATTCGAGATAGGTGTAAGAGAACGCTGTTGTAAATTTTTAATTCCTAAACCGCTGTGAACTAAATCGTAATTTAAATCACCTGCGGCACTTGCATCTTTTGGTGGTGGGTTATTAAAAAAGTATTGTATGCGTTGCTCTTCATTTGTTACTGCACCAGCAGCACTAACCACAATCTGTTGTTCCTGATGATGACACTGTTGTTGTTGTTGTTGTTGTTGTTGTTGTTGTTCTTGATCTTGTTCTTGTTGAAATGGTTGTGTTGTTTGTTCGCCAGAAAATAAATCAAAAAACGTCGAAGGATCTTTAATATTTTTTGTTTGTTGATTTGCCTGTTTAAAGTAATTCGAAAAACGATTTACAATTTCTGGTTGCTGAGTTTGATTTTTAGTTTCCTGTTGAAAGGTTGTATTTATATGATGCACAACTGTACTATCTGGTATTACGGGTGTCGTTGGCTCCAATTGTGTGAAACTTTCAAATCCAATGGGTGGTGGAATTTTTTGCTGAGCAAACGATTCGTTTAAATGTTTCGTAATATCGTTTTCTTCCTCCAAAACCGCTGGTACTAAACCCAAACTTGTCGGCAATTTAGGAAAAAAGGCAGAAATTGGTGGCTGTACATCAGTATGTGGCTCTAACGGTGTTAGCTCTGTCAAACTAGGCGAAGTAAAATAATTGGTGGTAGTTGAATGTAAAGTTTCAAATGGTTCCAAATTTTCTTTGTTAATTTCCTTGTCTTGAAAAAAATTGATTTCGTTGCCACTTGATTGTGTAGCAGGGATTGCAGCAAAGAAATTTAAATCGGCTGAAACATTTGATGGTTCTGGTTTAAAAAAGTTAGCCAAAGTAGGTAGAGATGTTTGGATAGGTTTTGCAGTTTCCGAAGCAGAACTTTTGCGATTATGATTATTTAAATTAAAACTTTCTGTTATCGACGGTAATTTTTCCCGTTTTGTTGCTGAAGATAAATCAGCTATTGACAGCTTTTGCAAAGTTTCTTCTATCGGATCTTCGATTGTCTCTTTTTGTGTTTTAATTAGATTTTCTTCTAAAACTGGTTTAATCGGTTCAAATATTGACTGCGTTTCTTTATTGTCAACGCTACTTGAATACTTGTTTCGTTTGGGAACACAAGTTTCAAAATTTTCTAAGGATTCTTTTGTTTCTACACTCAAGCTTTGGTCGACTTCATTAGTTTTGAGTGCAAACAAATTTTTATTTTTAATTGGCGCCGTATAGTTAGAAACTTCCTGTACAAAATTCGATTTTAATTTCTTGGTGGGGGGTGCATTTGTGTGTTCTTCTGTATTAAATTCTTTTACTTGTTGAGCCAACGCAGAATTGCTCAGTATTGGTTCGTACGATGAAGAAAAAAACGGAGTACTTTGTGATGTGTTGCTAGATTTAAAAGGAATAACTGGAGCTGTGGGAGGAGGAGGAGGAGGGGCAAAAAATTCAATTTTTGTTTTATTGGTAGATTTAACTTCTTTTGTGGCAGGAGCCGATTGGTTAGGTTGTGATTCTGCAGAAATAAATAATGGTACACCGCTTTGCGTTATTTTTTCATCCGCAACAAGAGGAGGTGCGAATATGGGAACACTTTGAAGTGGTTTTAAGTCTTGTTGTGAAGAATAACTATTTAAAGACTGAATTTGATTAGGCGTCACTAATATAGAAGCAGTTTCTTGTGGAGTCAAAGGATTCTTGTAAAGTTTAGTTCCTTTTTGTAATCGATAAGAAGTGTGACCACTTGCAGGAGGAGGTATTTTTAAATTTGCAGTTGGTGGCAATGAATGAGAGCTCGGAATATGTAAAGAATCAGAAATGGCAGTCTGAGTTGCAGTATTTAATGACGACCCTGTTGGCTGTTCGTTTGATAACAACAAATGTCTGCTGCTTAAATTTGTTGACTGAGGCTGATGACTTGGATTAATTTGAACTGGTATATTAGAGGGATTAAACAAAGGTATTTCAGTTTGTGCTGTTAGAGTGGTTGGTGCTAGAGTTTGTGGCTGGTTCGAATTGTCATTTATGGATGGTTGGCTCAAATAATTAGAAGTTTCAAATTGTTGGCCAACAAAAAAAGGTTGTGTGTTTAGAGCATTGGTGTGCTGTGTTGATGTTAAAGACAATTCTTTGTCTATTTGTTGTACTCCTTGAGATTGTGATGCAAAATAATTTGCTGGCGACGGAGGTGCAGGAAAATAATTATTTTGATGATCAATTACTGGTGAAGTAACCTCACTTTTGTAAGTTTGTGTCAATGATCCCGCTGCAGATTGTAAAAGCCCCGTTATGTTTTGTACTCCAATTGATGCAAGGTTGCCAAATTTAGATTTTAAACCAATTTGATTTTTGGAATCGTGTGGCTGCGAATAATAACTGTTTGATGTATTATCAGTAACGTTAGAAATCGGAGCACTAGCACCCGATGAATCTAATATAGTTGTGGTTTGTTTTTGATCTGACAAACCGGGTACAGGAGCATAAACTTTTTTTTTAGATGAAAAGCGAAAATTATTTTGTCCGCTTAAATTAGAAGGAGGAGCTGTACTACCTTTTGGAGGTACTGGAGGCACATCAGCAAGTGTATAAAACTTTGGAGGTTCTGGTGTGTGCAAATTTGATTGTGTATCTTGTTGGTTAGAAGTGGCAGATATGCTAAGCAGGAATTTAAAATTAATAAATTAAGTTTTAAAAGTTTTATTCAAATTATTGAAACTTGAAAGTTACCTCGATATATAATTACCACCTAAAGGTGGCTTAAACAAGAATGATGGAGCTTGAGACAAATTTTCTGTATGCGACTCTTGAATGTACGTGGGCTGTATGTCTATTTGAGGAACCAATATATTATTTTCATAAACTGGATTTGATTCTCGGCTCGATATGGAGGTTATACGTTTTGAAAAAGTCGAAAGTACATTTGACGCCACTGTAGGTAATGCGGAAAACGATGAAGCAGCTTGACTTAATATTGAATCACTGTTTGTGGTTTGATATGATTGTTCTAACAATGTATTAGAATTAGGATCCGTTATATCAGCCCTTTGATTTTCTTCACTAGAAGCATTTAAATTGATTTCATCTAAGCTTTCAGTATCTAGCGAAGAGGACCCTACAGTTACCAATGGGCTCTTGGGCTCTGAAACAAAAATATTTTTTATTTTTATTATTCAAGTTAAAAAAATAAAAAAAAAATTTACAACTTCTTCATTTTTACATTTAATTTACGTTTTATTTCTTTCCCACTTTATTATAGTGAGAAAAGTTGTGTTTACAAATTGTTATTTTTTTATTTTCATAATTGAATTTTTGATTTCGTGTGTATAATTTTTATGATTTGCTAATTTATTGATTGTTATTAACAATAATAATAATAAATTAAACAATTACAATGATAATTATTTTAGTAAGCAATTGTGGAACGAAAAAATTGCAAACTAAAAATGCAAAACTAAAATATTTTATATTTATTCGCATCTTGTTTTTTTTTTCTTCTGAAGTTCCTTATTAAAATACATGTAAACATAAATATAATTGAGAAATCGTTTTTATCTATTAAAAAATGTTACACGTTTCTTTTTTTCTGTGATTAAAACGTTTTGACTTATTTAATAAAAGCTTTATTTGGTTTGTTAATCGTTCATTGTTCATTTTAAAATTGCACAATCAGATTTCTTAAATTATGCTTTTCAAACCTAAATTTTACAACGCACCAACTATCATTTTCCTACACCAAATAGGATAGCTATCCAAAGCTATGTACTCTATAGCGTACTGAGTTTCCTTAAATTATTTCAGGTACCACAAAAAATTGACGTGCGGTATCAACTTCCAGAAAATATTTTTTTTTTATGTAGAAAACTTAATAACAGAAATCTATTAAAGATTACGATATAAATTCTTAAGGTATAAATTCTAAAGAACACGAAATAACTTATTGACCAATCATAGTACTTCACATTTTCACAGCGAATCACAGCAAGTACATTTGAGTTATTTTTACCACGACTGGTCTGCATAGTCTTTCACCTGCTTAAGTTTTTTTTTTTTTTTTCAATAAATTAAAAAATTTAGAAATTTTTTTTATTATTAACTCTTTTAATTATAATTATGTTTATTGACCTTTTTCATTATATTGTAATTAATATTTTAAACACAAGATCTTAATTTATAAATTTAATATATTTTATTTTTATTTTCAATATCACACCACAGTTCATTACATTGTTCTTAAAAAATTAATTATAAAATAAAATAACTTGTTTATAGCATTTATTTAGGCACCGTATCTTTTAAAAGGATATTATTTTTTTAATAATTTGACCACACTTTTGAGTGAAAAATTAAATACTTTTTTATACCAGCGACCGCTGTGCCGAGATATTACGAACAAAATGTTAGTAGCATTTTTATTGAAATAAATGATATACAAACATTTTTAAATTAATTGTTTTTATGAGAATTGTAGAATTATGTTTTTTTTTCTATTTATTTGTACTGATTTGCTTAACATTGGAATACTGACTAAAAATGTAGTACAAATAAAATTCTCATCATTCATAAATACTAAGAATTTTTGGAGTTGAATTGCTATCTTCGGAACTTTCGTTTTTTTTATACAAGTAATCGATGACACTCATCCATTTCCTGGAAACATATGCAGCTCAGTTTTTCTCACAATGCCAATTAGCAGATAGTGTTGAAAATGTAAAAACGTTTAATATGCTTAAAGACAAAAAAATTGCACAAGCTGGCAACCTATTAAGCATGGAGAAATGAATGGAATAAGAATATGCCCAAACTAGAGGTGGGAAAATTTTAGGTTAGGAAGTAAATTAGCTTAAAACAGGAATATGGGGTTAATAATGAAATGTGATGGTAAAATTTCTACCCCGGCCGAAGTCCACACAAAATTTCTAAGTACATTTTTCAACAAAGCTGCTCATATCTCGTCAATACAGCTCCGATCTTAAATCTTAGGGCGTCAGCTGTTTGTGGGTTGTTCACGTAAAGCTGGTCTTTTAAATGGCCGCAGAGAAAACATTCCAGCGGCGTTAAACCACAAGAATTATGCGACCAATTGACATCACCAAATCAAGAAATTGCACGACTGAGTTATTTCTCATTCAAAAACTGGATGGCTGTGTGGCTTGTGCCGTCGTCTTGCCGAAACCAAAGTTCACTGACAATGCTTCAAGCCACATTGACATTATTAATAATCGGCGTTGTTTTCACAAATTTTATTTGAAACTTGTTTAAGTTTAATTTTTAATTTACTTAGCATCAGCATGGATATTAATTTTACAATTAAAGCCAATAAGGCATATCACCAGACAAAAACAAATATTGATTTCGTAAAAACTTTAAAAAAAAAATTACAATATTCTTTAATTAGCAATTTAAAATTTTGTTTCTGATATTTGTAATATTCGAGTGTAGCAATTGCTTTTATTTATAGCTTTTATTATTATTATTATTATCATTAAATTGTAGACTTTAATTCCATTATATATTTTTTACAGGAATTTTTTATTGTACGTTCTTATGCATAATTTATAGTTGGGATTTTTTCAAAAAGCCATAAACTAAATAATTATTAACAAACTAATAAAATATTTATTAAATTTTGTAAAACGCAGTTATTTAATTTTTATATATGCAAATTAAAAAAAAAAAAAAAAAAAACTTCCTACGTCAAACAACTTTTTTAAATTCAGAACACAAAACGAACACTTTTTTTTCGATTGTTGTGGTTTTTATAAATTTTTTTGTATTTCTAAAACTGATGTCATTTAAATATTTCGTTGTTTTCGCGAAAGTGCTAAGAACGTACAAATTACAAAAAAATGTGTACAAAGCAGAATATTATTTAACAAGTAAAATTTTAATTGTAATTAATTTAAAGCAAAAAATCCTGCTCATATTCATAAAACGATAATATTTTAGGTTTCAAGTTTATAGCTTGTCGTATACACCGTTTAGTAGAAATATATTTAAAATTGACAAAACATCCTTATGCAACACATTTATGCTGTTAATTTAAATTATTGTGTATTGCCTTCTGCACTGCATATGCATTCTCGCTTTGAACTTCTCATTGTTAAGATCAAATAAATTGCTGTCTGTCCTGTTTGAACATTTTAATAAAATAAATTTAAAGCAAAAACGAATTTATCTACAACCAATAAACAGTAGTTATATAAAAGTTTTAAGCAGTATTTATTTTTTTAACTGGCAACTCTGATTATCATTTAATACTTTAAAAAATAATCTCTAATTTTTTCGAAGCCGGTATACAGTTGACTTTTAAAATTTACTTTATGCCAAAAATCAGGGCGATTTTTCTAAAATTATTTTCCCCGTTTATGTTTACGGTTCCTTGTTCGTAGCAAACAGTGATTGCGAATTAGTGAGTTCAATAAACAGCCAAAAAGAACCGATAATTTAAAATAAAGAATAAGAAATTACTATAAAATTTAAAACTTTAGAAAAACAAGGTTTCCGAGCTCTAATTACGGATTCAAAAGAATTTCTTTTATTCCATTGGTGTTTGCATGCTCAGATATGTTGATATGGAATTCACGCTGCCTGTGTGTACGTGTGTTTGTGTGCATTTTTAAATGAAAGCCGTTAAATGTCCGAAATATTTTATTTCTTTATTTTACATACTTCTTCTACATACAGTGGATCACAAAAATATTTTGCAGAAATTTTTTTAACATAAATTTACGTTCAACTGAATATTACAGTGAAAAATATTAAACATTTAGCATATTTTTTTCTTTAATTGCAAATGCAATAAAAAAAAACATAACAGTTTTAATTCTCATCGCAAAAGTATTTTGCTGTTTAGAAATCACCGCTAGATTTTGTATATTTTGTTGGTTTTTCTTGGTATTTTTCTTTTGAAATAAAACTTGTGGTGTTTGTCTTTAGTGTAGATAATAAGATTCACCGCAAATATGGCTGAAGGAAAAGAATCAAATACTTCAAAGAAAAATATATTATATCCTCATAATCAGGGGAAAGCAACAAAATACATGAAATGTTTGGTCGATGTCCCCAGATAATTGAAAATATAATTAAACGTTCAAAAGAGCGCGGTACCATTGAAAATATACCAAGAAATGGTCGTCCAAACTGTTGACGCCTAGAAACGAAAGACAAATTATCAAAGAAACTCGAGAAAATACCAAAATTTGTCTGCTCCAAAACATATTGAGAAACTTCAGTTGACCCAACGAACAAAGGTGAGTAACGAAACAATATCCCGGGTTCTAAGAGCCGATAATATTCATGGTCGTGTAACGAGAAAAAAAGCCCTTCATATCTGAGATTATTTGCTCAATTTCATAAAACTAAACCGTTAGAATTTTAGACGCCCCTTCATATTTAGTGATGAAAGTAAATTTAGCTTTTTTGGGTCAGATGGGCGACGTATGGTTTAACGTAAGCCTAATGAATCTCTAAATACTAAAAATATAAAACTAACAATAAAACATGGCGGTGAATTCATAATGGTATGGGGCTGTATGTCAGCTTTAGGAATACAAATTTTGAAAGATAATTTACATGGCTAATGTTCAAAAAATGAGCTTTCCTGGATGGTTATTATTTCCAGCACGATAATTGCCGAAAGCATACAGCCCACAATGTCAAATAATGGCTTCTGTACAATACCAAACATCTCAAAACACCTCTCCAGACCCCACCATGAATCCCATTAAAAATCTTTGGGCCCATGTGGATGAGAAAGTCCGGGAACAAAAAATAGCATCAATAGCTTCTTTAAAACGGGTATTAGAAGAAGAATGGTACAAAATATCAAGTGAAAAATGTCAAAGTTTAGTGGAATCAATGCAATGAAAAAGCAAAATATTTTTTCAACCTTAAAATATTAGCGGATAGTTTATATCTTATGAAAACTGAACAGTACAGAATGCAGTTTTTAATTTTTTATGAAACAGATTTTCACTAAAATATTAAAATAAATCTATTTAGCATTTTTCTTAAATTATTGCTTATTTTGCATTGGCAAAATATTTATTTGAGCTACTGTATGTATGGGTACGTGTATGCCTGACAATTATTTTAAGTTGCGGGTGCTTAAAACCATCTTTAGCGAATTAACCGAAATAATTCATATTTTAATACTTTTAAATTGACATTTAAATTACTTGATAAGCATAAAAATTAATTCATAGATTTTTAAGGTTTATAATTAACTAAAGAGATTTTGCTTTTCGTTGTCTCCATAAAAAATAGTAATTTAGATTGTGACCGATACTGCATATTTATATTTCTAGCAGTTGCTGTAATAAATAAGTTAACAAGAATATAAATAAATTATTTATTTAAATGCCATGACATTTAAAAATTTTTAACGAAACTAAGCAAGCCATGCAGCAAGTCTTCCATCTCATCCACATAGCAAGGTAAATATACAAACAAAAAACAAATAATCCCAAAATTGGTCAAAACCAACAAATACAATGTAAAAAAAAAGTCTTTCAATATTTTAAATCTATATTAATCGATAAAATACGTAACTTTCTAAGCGCAAATCTGGTTACATGCGCCTTTTTAAAAAAATTCTCTGATAAAAATAAAACAAACAAATATATTTTTTAAACATGAGTTCTTTTCTATAAATAGAAAATTGCATTTGCGTGATATGATTTACATCTGCGCCTGGCTATGAAGCCTTAATCAGATGGTGGTCAAACCACTTTGCATAAATAGGAACGTCATGCTCGTCCTAGGAAACCGAAGACTAATTCTAGCAACAGGTTTTTCCTAATTGCAACTTTAATGATTCCAGAGCAGGACTGCAAATCATCACTCCTTGCTGAAGAGTTGGAGACTTTCCAACTCCTGTCCAGAACACATGTCTAGCATGCTCACTGGACTGGATCATTCACCTAGGGTGCCATTAACGGCGAAATGATCCTGGCCACCATATTAAACAACAAACCTGATATGGGGCCGCGAAACCACAACCACCACGATACTCCCATATAGGGGCCAACCTCAATAATCAGCCAGTTAAATGTCTAAAGAGACAAATAACGGAACTCTGGGGCTTACTGATTCCCATGGAAATGACGTGGAGTTCAGTTGCACAGGTCTAAATGGTCAAGTATTCTATAAAGACCGATAAATGTGCCCCCGGGGGGTAGAAAATTGCAATACAAGATGTTTAAACTTTAAACCTAAATATTATTTTTTAAATGAAGGAATAGTGGCATTTTGTTTATCGCTAGCTTTAGTCATTAAGCCAAATTTTTAAAAAGCTAAAGATAATTAATTGACTAAATGAGAATTATGGATAAATAAAATTTTATAAACTATTTTATGAATTTAAGATTCACAGTTTAGAGACGAGAATTACGTATTCTGGGTAGCAAATAAACTGCCGTCTTTCATGTCAACTTTCAAGTTTATTAAAAGCGCATAGTCACACACACCTACAAAAACAAGTTTGACAACATTTTTATTGTAATTGGCAAATATTAATAACAAGAAAACAACCTTTCCGCTTGTAAAAAGTTAATAGAAACACAATGGGTCAGCCACATTAAAAATTTCAGAACTCCTTTGGCGTCAACTTAAATTTTCAAAGTTTTCTTTATACATTAGCAGATTACCACATCAAGAAACTGTAACTTGCTCAGAATGCCAAGCCGATGTTCAATTTGTCTTGACATTATTCTTTATAACGGCTACCCATTTTAGCAAACGTATACCTACTTAAAGATAAAATGATAGATATAACTCATCAATAGTTTCAATTTGGACGTACCAATAAATTCGTTACATTCCAATTTTTACCTTTTAGCTTTAAACTTGTATCTGATCCCTTGAAAAGTTTTTTTTTTTTATTAAACTCACAGTTCTATACCGTAAATTATAAAAACATATTAACTTAATGAATATTTCGAAGTAGAAAAGGATCTTAATCTTAACCTCATTATAGAAATTTTTGTTGTAAATATTAATATTATTTAAATAGGTTATATATAATAGACAATAATATAGTTCCAATATCAATATTATTGTTACGAAAAATAATAGTTTTGATTACAACAATTAAATCCAATCATACATATATGTTCCTCTTACAATATTAGTATACAAATTAACTGTCGATTTGGACAACATATGACATAACTGTCACATACAGTTTGTATCAATAATTTCAAATATACTAAAATATTTGGCATTATAATTCAATATTTTATATTTTTTCAATCGCTACAATAGTATCGATTTTTGCCTAAAAAAGATGTTTGGTTGATTGTTTATAGAATCTTACGGTCAATATGCAACAACAAAAAAAATTTGTGAACGATGGTTCTTGCAATTCAAAAGTGACGATTTCGATTCAGTTTGAAGATGAGGAATTGGAAGTATTAATCGACAAAGATTCTTGTCAAATACAAAAAAAAAACTTGCAACATCATTGGGAGTCACACAGCAACCCATTTCCGTACATTTGAAAGCATTCATTCAAAGAAATTGTGTTCCATATGAATTAAAGCCGAAAGAAGTTGAAGGGCGATTTTGCAAGACGGAAATAATGCTTGAATACTATAAATAGAAGCCGTTTTTGCATCGTGCTGTTACTGGTGATGAAAAATGAAATATGAAATGAAAAATATTACTATATATCCAAAAAGTCATATGTAAATCAACACCGAAGGCGAATATCCATGACGCCAAGTTAATGCTCTGTGGGATCAGAATATAAAAAAAAAATATGAGCTGTTGAAATCGGGTCAGACGATCATAGAGGACCTGTACCGAACACAATTGATTGGTTTGAAGAGGACAATCAATAAAAAACGGCCAATGTCCACATGTTGCAAGACCAATAAAAAACTATTTGGAAAATAGTAGATAGGAAGTTTTAGCTTACCCGCCTTATAACCCACACCTTGTCGCTTCTGGATACCATTTGTTTTGATCAATCCAGAAAGTCCTTACCGGAATACGCTTCACTTCAGAACCGAACAGAGTATCAGAAATTTGCTTGATTCATTCTTTATCTCAAAACCAACGATGGACAATATTTTGAATAATACGTCCACTTTGTTAGTATAATAAAAAAAACGACATTATTAACCTAAATACCTAGTAGGTATAGATAGGTTGATCAATATTCTGAAACCCTTAAAATCGAAACTTTTCATTTCAACTACTTTTGAAAAATTAATTGCATTAGACAAAATTAAATGAATGCAGCATGTACACATCTGCATATTTTCGAAAAATTAAATACCTAATCACTGTATTAAATAATTTCCAAGGTAATGTTGAATATAATAAAGAATAGAATACAAACCAAAATAAGAAAAACAAAAATTGTAAACTAAAATATAAAATATAAATCAATAAGGCAGTTTTTAATAACTTGCACTCTCTTGATGCAAAACGCTATTTAAATTAATACGCTATATAGTATGCACAAAAATGTTATCACCAAAATTTATCACCTATAAACAATTTAAATAAAAATAAAGTAAAAATATATATAAAAAAAGAAAATAAAAAAACAAATAAAGAAAAAAATTTTAATGTTTTTGTTTTTTTTTTTTTTTTGTAGAAATACCGCCGTTTTTAAAATCTGATGACTTTTTGTATTCAGCGGAAAATTTAACCAAACGTGATGCAGAGACATTTCAAATTGTTTTTAAATGTTTTCCAGATTTGGATGTTTTACGTTTTTTTTTCTGTTGCTATTGCCTCGATCTTGAAACGTGATTTGAAAATTAAACAGCCCAAGCAAACACCTTTAAATTTTGTGAAGAAAAAAAGAAAAAAATACAAGAAATACGCATATTTTAACCATTTACTACGTACACATTTGCAATTGTCGAAAACAAAAAACAAAAAAAAATAATAAAATAAAATAAATTCAAGAAGTGGCCAATAGCTTGCAAAATAAAGAAAACAAATCATTTATTTAAAATTCAAAACATAAAATTTTGATCTTTTTTTATATTTAATTTTTTTCTTTTTTCGAATTGTTTGTAAGACGTCAAATAACTTTAATTTCTGTGTAGTTTTCTTTTGTTTACAAACAATTTATTTTTGATCAACAGTAGAATGTAAAATACTTTGCTGCATTTTATAAGTTGGTTTTTTGTTTTTTAATTATTTTCCATAAAAATATTTTCGCAGCCGTATTGGCGCACTCTCGTCACTGTTTGTTTATTAGGAGCGTTTACGTTTGCCCAAGTGTATGTGTGTGTGTGTGTGTTTTAGGTAGGAAGTTTTTTAATGTAAAAAAAAAAACTAATTAGGAAGCTGCTGAAGTTAAAACGTGCAGTGATAACTTAATTATTTTAATTATTTGACATTTGTGTGATTAGTTATTTAGTAACTAGTTATTTGCAAATAGACTCGTATAAAAATGTTGGTGCTTGGTACTCTTAATGGTCTAATTTTAATTTAATTTATATTTTTTTTTAAACAATTAAATGTTTAATTTAATGTCAGCAAACTTTGGCAAGGGTAAAGTTAACTGGCTATAAAAATATAAACAATTTAACTCATTTGTTTTTGTTTTTGTTTTGAGTATCCTATTGAACAATAATTAGGTTACTGACCGCTTAAAACTTGCATAAGTTAGCAATGAAAACTACAATATAGAAGTAAAAGACCAACGATTCAGTGCATCGTAATAAATTGAGACCACGGGGCTTATAGCCTTTGAGAATAGCTTCAATCTTGTGAAGAAATCAGCAGGGGGGTTTGAAGAATACTACCAAATACAATACCAAATTCTCCTCCCCATGTGCTGCAATCAGCCAAAGTATGCTTGGATCTCTAATCAGTACTTTCAATGAGGTTATTTTTATGATCAGAAGGATTTGAAAATGTATATTATTTAAAGAATAGATGAATTTATTTGCACGAGGAATAAACCATAAATTGATATTACGATAGTAAAGTCACCTATTGACTAATCGAAAAAATGAAAGACCACCATTCCGTTAACTCATCCATTTAAATCTAGTCAAAATTGTTTGATTTTATTTTTACTTAATGAAAGCTTGATTCTTCTTTATTTACTTTAATTCATAAGCATTCACATTGCTTTCTTCGGTTAGATTTCACCTGGCTAAATTCATTGCATTGTCGGTTATTGTCTCAGATTTCTGAAATAGAAAAGTGAGCCCAGTCTGATATTAAAATAGGTGTTGCAGACGATGTCAAACTTAAAGCAAAGTGGTAAACGAGTGTAGGCTTAAAGCAGATTTGTAAAACGCACTCTGTCATCAGCCTCAACTTCAAAGTTATACACTGCGAAGGAAAAATCAATGGAGGGTTTGGTGAACCCGTAGCTTCAACACGTCGCTTATTTTAAATTGCAAACATATCAATACATCGAAAGTTGTCTTAGCTGTCATTTGATTTGATTAATATCTGATTTTTTTTTTAATATCTGTTAAAAACAAACTTTTGTAAGAAATCTCTTCTAATCTATATCCAGTCATCTTTTTTCATATTCATAAACTTGGCGCATTAAGAACGCCAAATACAATCCAACCCTTCTACATTTTGAAAACGTTGAAAATTTGTGGAATTTATAAATAAATTGACTCTTTTTTTTCCTAAAATTTATGTTTAAAAATGTTTTTTTTTTATTTTAAATAAGATTTTTTCCCTAAAACCCCTTTATCGATTTTAAATAGTGTAATGAAAACAATGATGTCATGTATTGAACAACATTTGCATCTGTATGTTAAACATGCAACCAACTAATAGTCGACTCGTGCACACACTAAACTAAAAATAATAAAGAATAACTTTAGGTGGATAAATAAAATTTTTAAGCATTTCAACTTCGAGATGATTTAACCATTTTACATTTTTGCTGTTACAGCAAGATGAAAGTTAATTAAATGTCCAACAACACAAACTTCAAATGTGATGTTTAAACATAAGTGTCACAAACCAGGTGACAAATTTATTTTACGGCATATGGAGCATAACTTTTTTTTTTAATAAAATATGCTTAACAAATATCACGTCATTAAAAATGCTTCAAAACACAGCAGGTATTTAATAAGGAACCCATAAACCAGCTTATAAATACACATACACACACATACGTATACGCATACATATACACATTTAAAGCAGATGCTGTTTAAAAGTTTACAATATTTTAAAGCGCGTGTTCAGCACATGCCAGGCACACTTAAGGATTGAAAAGTTAAGCCAAACACTAAAAAAATATATACATTTTGCAACTGCCTAAAAGATGCAAAGGAATTTAAAAAACAGATATTAAAAAAATTGGCATTGAACTTTAAGTGGAATAATTAATAAAGGAAACTGATAGAAGAAAAAATTGGGGAAAAAAAAGTGTTTTGTTTTTTACGGTAGCCTGTTTTGCTTTAGTTCTGTCTACACGCATGAAAACATTAATATTTATAAAGAAAAAAAATAATGGGTTTGGAATAATACAAGAGAGATCAGAAATAACAAAAAAAAACGAAAAAAAAGAAAACCTTCCTAAACACAAAATTAGTTTTATAAGATACGCACGGTAGGTAACTATGCAGTGTTATTTACCATCGAAAGCTTATAGATGTATGTTTTTTATCTTGTATTCTTCATAAATCTTCTTAAAACAACATAAAATTGCCAAAGAATTTTGAATAATATAATTTATAATAATATAATATAATATATAAACTTAAATTGATTTTGGTTTTCTTCTTCAATTGCGGAGCATACAAATAATGATTTCTAACTGGATAATTTTGTAAAATTAGAATATTTTATGAATATAGCTTATTAGCCTTTTTTATTATTTTGTAATTCATTTTTTTTGATGATATAAAATTTATTACATTTTTAAATTTTATTTTTATTTTGAACTTGAAGCAGGAAATAAAAAAGTATTAAAGTTTTTTAAATTAATAAAAAAAATTTGTCAAATAAATACAAAATAAAAAAAAATTAATTATTAATTTTTTTTTTTTGCTTAAATTTTTTTGATTATTTTGAATTTACTTGACAAACATTTTTTAATTTATTTGTTGTTCAAAAAAAATTTTTATACATTTTCATTTACTGTTCCTGAAGATCCCACCCAATGTGTGATGCAACATTAATAAAATAAAAATAAAATTTATTAATTTTTTATATAAAGAAAACTAATTATAAAATGATAAAATTTTTAAAGAAATGATCTTTAATATTTGTTTATTATTTTTTTTAGTAGCCAATTTAGCCCACGGTGCTCAGTTTATTTAATAACTGCTAAAAATTCTTTAAAGAAAATTATTGAAATTTAAAACAAACAAAAAACACAACTTAAGCAACAAACTCCAGACAAAAACACTTCGATGATGTTCAAGATTTTTTTAAGTCCACCAAACAAAAAAACTCTGGATATGTTGATTTAACATAAATAAAGCATATTCATTTGTTCTATTTTTTTCTTCTACCTTAAACTTATTTATTTGCATTTATGAACATGACTTTTACTTAATTATAAATAAATAAAAATTCGTAAAAGTTCAAGGTAAAGAGAAATTAAACTCGCCCATGATTCCCCCGTTTTTGTAGGCCAGCTGTTAAAGAACTTGCATAATAATTTGTATGAAAACCTGTGCGCGACAAAGATTTTTGACAGTAATGGATAAGATAAATTTTAATTGTGTAATAGATAGGTCCATAAATTTTATTCGGACTGATCGTTGCGAATCTACTGACAAACCACGACTATAACTGCACTATCTTGGAGCTTTTCTCAAGCCAAGTTAATTTTAAAGTTTAATTTTAAATTTTAATTTTGTTACCTGTGCAACTAAAATCAAAATTTTAATAACGACAGAAAAACTAAAATGAAAAATTCGCTGCTGTTATTCAATTGAACATCGAGTATTTCCGCAAAATTCATTACACTTGTGTAGACGGGTATAGGAATACTCTATAGTTTTGTAGATGCTTTGCTTCAGAAAGAGGCCGTTTATTTTAAGGTGATCACGCATTTACCGCATGCACATAACGTGAATTCAATTGCGATCTAAGTCGCAAATTTTGGATTCAATATTTAACTTACATATCCATCCATGTATGTTGAGAAACACTGCTGAGTTCAGTTTCAAATTATTTCCGATCCCTTGCTCAAGAATCCATTTTTTTTTAAATATGTAGATGTTTCGTTATTTTGATTCATATTAAATTGAAATATAATGTATCGATTTTCATTTGTGCTATATTTTGTAAATAAAAATAGAGTGGCTTATGAATAGCAAATGGCTTAGAATAATAGTTTTCATGCGTTCAAGTGAGTTTATAACCAAAACAAAAAAACGAATTATTATTTTTTTTTTTTTTCAAAATATTAAAGCTGCTATATCTTGACATATTCCGATTTGAGCTATAAATGAAATGCTAATGCATTTCCTTATTAATCTGAGATACGAATTTTATTTTGATTTACCCTTGCTTTTCTTACAGTGAGTGCTGCTATTTACTGTTGAAACGGATAACCTTTTAAGGCAGTAAGCCATAGTCCTAAGGCATCGCTTTTTTTACTATTAATTTAACCGATCGATGCCTAACGATGAAAATTTCTGCTCCGACTAGTTTTTAAATTTTTAGTTTTCATTTTACTCCTTAACTCGTTAACTCCTTTATATGAAGAGCTAATGAAATGACATGCCATTTTTCGTAGCTTCATTTTTTACAATATTGTAAATCATTTTAAAAATTGCGTTAGTTTTTTTAAGTTTGTCACATTAAGTAACATTTTAACGGAAATGAATCATTGTCTTTAAAGTAACAACAATTATAGGCAAATGATTTGTTATAACTTTAACACATTTTTGGCTTTATTTTCGAAAATTGGAAATTCCCTCGTTATGTTTTTATTTTAAAAAGAAAATGCCGCTCGGTCATCGTGTAAATAAAACTTCAAAAATATTGCAAACAATAATCTTTATCACTTATCATAACTTGAAAACAAATGACTTTGACACACCTGCTATTTAGTTAAGCAATTATACGAGGGCTATTACAATAATATTATTTTTAATAAATTCTCCCCAAAGCTTGTTATAGTCATCCAGCGCTTGTCTAATACATTTCCGACCCTCCACTAGAATCTGGTATCTGTTGTACAAAATAATTTTCTCAATAGCGAGTGTTTCTCGGCCAAAGCATTTTTTTTTAATTTGGAGAAATAGTGTAAATGGACACAACACTACTTTCAAAATTTAACCTTTTCTCGTACGTCTTCATACGAAGAATAATGCACTCAACGTAGACGATTTTATGCACTTTGCATTCCTTAAGATGTATTCAACTGATCAAACCCATTCCAATTGCTGTTATTTTATTTCTCAGCTATAATCGTAAAATCATGTTCTTTTCAACAATTATGAATCGGATCAGGGTTGATTTGAATAACACGCTGTATCAAATAATTGCCATTACGGTTAAAAAATTGCAGATTTACGAATCAAATCAATGATTATGTCACTTGGAAATGATACGGATAAGTTGAAGTTATTCCATGCCTTAATCATTGATCTTCAGTTGTTTTTTTTTCTCTAAAAAAATGTGTTTTAGGCTTGACAATAAATAATGTTTAAAAACTTGAATTTGTTCAAAAGCTAACTTTAATTTTAAATTCTTTTGTAATTTTTGTAAAAACATATTGATTTAACCTCGCATCTACAGTAATACCAGTAATTGTTTAAAAAATATATATTTTTAAAAAGTATATTTATATAAACAAATATTTAAGTAAAGTTTTAAATAAACTAACATTATTAATTGTTTAACTTGAAATTTTGAAATAGATAAAACATAATTTATGACAAAAATCTATAAAAAGGCTTTAAAAATAATAAAACATCTCAGTATTCCATACAAAAGCAATCGGTTAATAATTTCGATTGAAAACAAAAATATAGTAAATGTATATTTGTATATTTTCGGTTTGTTGAAAAAAATTTTTTAAAAATAAAATGTTTTGTATCCTGAATAAAAAAATATAAATTTGTGTGCAAGTGTTCAAAACTTTCTTATTTAAAAAAAATAAATAAATAACAAAAAAAGAAAATTTTTAATTAATGTGTCATTATTCCCTTGAAAGAAATAAAATTAAATATTGTTTTGGAAACATTAATTTCGAAATTTATTTATAAAAATATAATTTTATTAACACCGCACTAAAACATTTTGAACTTTAGCGGAATAAATTTGTTAACAAAATTTATACGCAACAAACACAAAAAAACAAAAACAAGTGTTAATTGTTTGCCAAAATAAAACAACATTAAATTTGTGTAAGTTTGTCAGTTATCAGTTTTTTATTGCAATTTTTAATTTTGCTGAGTAATTAAAAAAAAAAAACCGAAAGCAAAAATAAATAAAAAGGGGCGCTTTAATAACATGTTATTTACATAATATTCACGAAAAACAGCAACATTTTAGAAAAACTAAAAAAAAAACTACAAAATAATATTGTTTTAACCGGAAAAAATATATATATTTGAATACTTTGAATTAATATTGATTCATTATATTTAGGATACCAGCAGCATATCCGCTTTCTTAGTTATAACTCACAATTTTTATTTTCTGAGTTCTAAAAATAAAATTTTGCTATAAACCGGCCTTCAAAGAATTCAAAATATTTTCAAAATTTAGACATTTTTTCAGTTGGAATAAATACAATGGGTAGTAGGAGGTGACCCCTACTCATGCAATGCAGTGCATAAGCACTAGGAAATTAGGTTACGGAGAGGAGGAAAGACAGAGTAGTGTTTGTAGACATTCGATTTGAATTTTCCTACGTTGAAAGTGACAGCAAAAACCTCTGGAGGGAGTTTATTCCACATACGAACTGTTCGGCTAAAAAGTGAATTCTCCCTGTAATGCATAGTGCTCTTACCGTCTCCAATGGACACCCACTCCTGTGCGGGGTAGAGAAACTCTAAAATAGATTTTGGGGATAAATAGTACGTACAAATAGTGGTATAAATAGTACGTAGATCGGATGGAGTGAAGTATCCCTTACTCCGTTTTAGAAAACCGAGCCACTTGAAAGCTTCTTTCTTTCTTTCTGGAAAGTGTGTTTCATCACATTGAATTTTCATGCCAAGAACATCAAGAGCTTCCGATTCCATAATACTCACACTTTATCAAACGCCTTGGAAATATCTCTCTCCGAAATGGTGGATGGAGTTGCACCACTTTTCCTACGGAAAACATACTGTCGGTCGCTACGTAAGCCTCGTAAGTGAGACTCTTCGTGTCTCACTTTAGAAAGTGTTGAACAAATTTTCAACTTTTCAGGCTTATTAGCCTCACCCTTTGGCGTTACATTAGCAACCTTCCATAACTGGAAATTCACCGGCATAATACAACTTGCTGAGAAGGGTTGCTAAGGGACGCGCAAACGTCAAGATCAACCAGGAGAATTGTTAACGTTGAGATCTGCTAAAACTTTATTAACCGCTCGACCTCGAAAGAATATATTTGGAATAGTAACGGGTACTCTGTCGAGCTCAGGTGGTGGTTGACTACTTTTCGGCAAATAAGAATTATTTGCAAACATTCTAGCCAAAAGGTCAGCTTTGACCAATATTAAATCAATAAGGCATCGAACCTCTCCCACTCCCACTTGTTTTCGAAAACATTTTTGTGAAAAGCTTCTTAAATTCTATTAGGAAATACTGTATTTTAAATAATGTTTATTGATGAGTAAAAACTAAAATGTCTAAGTAATATATCGCTTATTTGCTGCAAAATTGTCATAAATCAGATGATTTGTCAGGACACGCCTTTAAAATAACTTTTGTCGTAATTTTGTGTGATAACATCAGGTTATTTGAACGATATTGATTACAAAAATGCCTACGCATAACCAAAATAATATATTGGGTCCAAAAATGCAACATGCTTGTGTAAATATTTGGGAAAAAAAAAACGATATATAAAAAAAAAGATTTTTAGTCAGCGTTTGAGCAAACCATGCAAACAAACATTTAATTTAAAAAAAAATTGAAAAAGTAATAAAAAAGATTTTTTTGCTAGCTTTTACAAAAAATGTTCAACACACATATGAATAGTGATTCACGAGGATCTATGCCTTCAATGAGCTCTACATAAAAAAAGGGATACGTATGTAATCCTGTTACGCAAAATACTGTTTGGACAAAATACTGGTCCAAAAAAACTTAAAAACCCTGCTTTTCATAATACTGTTTTGCAAAATACTGGATTTCGTAATACTGTTTTGCAAAATACTGTTAAGTAAAAATGCTGGTTAAAAATTTATTTTCTTAAAAATAACTTCAACAAAAATATATAATTTTCAAAAATTAATAAAAACATTGAACAAAAATTTAATGATAACAATGAGATCACATGTTATTAATATATGTTGATTACACATTAAAATTGTCTTTTGGTTGTATTAAGGAATGTTTAGACGATATGTATTTCTTATATATGTATTTTCTTTTTATTGATTTTTTTCGTATTTATAATAGTTTTTTATCTAATTTTCCAGCTATTTGTCATACATGGCAAACATTAGATAATGATAAATTGAGATAAATTTTACTTAATTATTGCAGTGAAAATTTTTGTAAAAGTTAAGCTAAAAGCGCGCGCTGGGGCCAAACAGAACTTTGCAAAACAGTATTATAAAATCCAGTATTTTGTAAAACAGTATTATGAAAAACAGGATTTTGAAAACAGGATTTTGTTACAGACAGGATTTCGACCCAAACCCTAACTTTCATAACTCTAAGAAACGATGAAACAACAAATTTTGTGATTCGAAAGAGATAACGAAGCCGAAGCATAATTTACCGACGGTTTCATAAAGTTGTAAGCTCGCTGAATGCACTGTATGGATCTAAAGGGAATGTTAGGAAGTACAAAAAGCATGAACCCAAAAATGTTCTTTGATTCTATAAAATTTTGTATCATTTGGCAGAGTAATTCTAGTTCTTTTTGCACTTTCACTCAGCACATAAATTTTTTAGTTATTTATATGTAAAATTTAATTCAATTAGAGAAGCAGTTGAGAACATATGTGGTATAAGGTTTAAATATATGGCCGAGTGTCCTCGATTATTTCTTCTTTTTATTGTTACTCGTAGCTTGTTAATCTACATACTCAATTAATTTCATATTAATTGCCGTTCAAGTTTTTTTTCTATATTTTTGCTGTTGCTGTAAATTTTTTAAATTGTTTTTGTTTTAGTAAAATGCCGCAATATTAACCAAGCGTTACATGAATTTACTTATTTGTTTTTGTTGTTTTTATAATTTTTAGAATTTGTTTTTTTTTTTATTATTTATTTATTATTATATTTTTTGTTTTTTTTTTTATTTTCAACTACTAGAACCACCTGTTTACAGAAAAAATGTTGTTTAACATCAAAATGTCAACTGGTTTAACAGTTGAAAAAAAAATAAAAAACAAAATTTTATCTCTGCAAATAAAAAATATGAGAATATAAAAAATACAAATTAAGAGACAATTTGCGTATAAATAATTGTTGCTTAGATATTCCCTTAAATTTTATAGTTTCGATTTTGAAAACGTCAGAGTAAGTTTTAAATTACTTTGAATGGTTATGAAAAATACATAAAAACGTAAACTACAGCAGAGCCTAATTAAGAGTATTAAGTGTTGCGTATATTTACGTCTGAAGTGAACGTTAAAGTTGCTTGCAATAGGAGTTTGTTCGTTTTCTGTAATTAACTTCACTTTATAATTTATTACCCAAATCGGGTAAATATATAAAAGTCCCAATTTTATTTAAGAGGGAGTAATGTTTGTGGACATTCGATATGAACTTTCCGGCATTGAAAGTAATAAGAAACACCTCTGGAGAGCGTTTATTTCACATACAGACTGTTCTGCTAAAAAACGAATTTTTCCTGATGTGTGTAGTGCGATTCACTGGCCAATCAACCACAAATGGATGCGCTCTCAACGAAAATCGAGTTAAACGCAAAGACGTGCGACTTACGGAAACAAGTTCCCTAATTTTATTAGAGCACTTATCATTGTAGTAAGGATGAAACAATGAAAAACAACCAATAGAGTTGGATACCCTATTGTCCCCAATGATCTTCTTGGCCCTCTCTTGTACGCGGTCGAGCAAATCCAAAATAAACTTTGGGGTTGTATTCCATCTTTGGACGGATATAGGTGGTATAAATAGTACGAAGATTGGATGGAGTGAAATACATCGTTAAGAAATCCGTTTACACCGTTTTAGAAAACCGAGGCACTTGAAAGCTTTTTTAGAAACATGAAAAATGTGCTTAGTCCGTCAAACATCACACTGAATTCTCATGACAAGAACATCAAGAGCTTCCAATTCCTTCCTTAATACTTATATCACCCATAGATCAGCACCATTTCCGAACAGTGATCTATGCGTACCTACGATCTATACGTATCTACAATCTATACAACTCAAAAACACCACCCCATTCGGAGATTATTGCGAATACGAATCACAAATGGCGCTGTCATCTGCGAAAGAGTGTAAAGGATAAAAAGTTCGACAAAATCTGGAGAAAAGCAACAAGTTTTGACAGAAGTGCATCATGCCGCACTCTAACAACCGCCTTAGAAATATCTAATCCACCAACTTACTTTCTCCTAAATGATGTATGGAGTTGCACCATTGTTACGACAGGAAAGCCAGGAAGTTACTCGTAGAACGCCCCCTACGAAAACCATACTGTCAGTCGCTAAGTAAACTGTTAGACTCTAGGTACCCCACAAGATAAAAATTAATGATACTTTTCATCACTGTAGAAAGTGCAGAACAAATTGCAAATGGGCGGTAGTTTCAGGATTATTAGCCTCACCCTTTTTGAGGATCGGCGTTACATTTGCAACCTTCCAACACGATGTCTGCATGATACAACGTGCTGAAAAGGGTTGCTAACGGACGCGCTAGTTTCGAAGAGCACAGTTTCAAGATCAGTGTTGGAATCACATCCGGCCCAGGAGACTTGCTGATGTTGAGATCTCCTAAAATCTTTTTTAACAGCTAAAGCTCGAAAGAATATCTTCGACATAGTAATGGATACTTTGCAAATATTTGAGCCAAAAAGTTAGCTTTTTCAATTGGTCATTCTTTAAAAGAGTCAAAATTGAAGAACAAGGATAATCCCTTACTCTGTTAACAAATGACCAAAAGTTCTTGCTACCCAAAAAAAAAAAATTAGCACGAAGTTTCTTTTCGCACCTTAGTACATTGGTGCACGAAGATCTCGTGAAACGAATTTGTATCAGCGTTTTTGTTTCTACGCCAGATACTGAATGCTTCCTCTCTTGATCTGACTACATTTTTGCACGTCTGATTAAACCAAGACTTCGATGTGGTTTTTGGTTTTCATTTCAAAAAAAAAAAAAATGAATGAATGAATAAAAGTGGGCGACTGCGACACGTTTTCAGTTACAAGGATCTCAAGAACCTGAAATAATTGTTTTTAGTAGTTTAAATTTTGACAACCACTAATTGCTAAAATGGGAATCTAAAAATAATTACAAAACGAAAATTTTCCCTCCACGTAGTAGACTAGCTCAAGGTCTTTGTAACAAGCATTTCTTTGCATATTAGTTAATTTTTTTGCACATGTTCAGTTATTTGATAGAGCGAATGATCTAACTTGTTTTCCTGCTTTCGTTTTGCTTCCCTATTACTTCTGCCAGCGGTAGGTTAGCGACGAAACAATCTTAAAATACTGGTCTTTTTAAAGATTACGGCATTATTTGCGATGTAATTAGATTTTAAGTAAAAGCTGGGCAACATTGTTAAAATGAGAGCATTGGCAACACTACCTTCTAACATGTTTTGTTATCAATCTGACAACTGAATGCTAATAAATTTTATGAGAAGTTTAAAAGTTACTTACCAACCATCTTCAAATTGCTTTGTTTTTCAATTTAGTGTAAGACTTACCTAAAAGGATATATAAGAAAAATTAGTAGTAATTTTAAAATTTGGTAAATAATAATATTTTTGAAATATATTTTTCTAAATTATTTAATTATTACTTGTTTTCTTTCTGTTTTGTTTTTTTTTTTTTTTGGTTTATGCGTCAGGCTTAGTCATTTTTCGAAACTCTGACCCATAGGGTACAGCTTTACTAAAACGTATAAAGATTCTTATCTAAAAAATGCAAAATGCTAGAAAATATATATATTAAATTTTCTAATATATATAGAAAACAATATCGATATTTTTTTTGCTTGAAAAATTCATTTATTATAATAACAAAATTAAATTATACATTATGAAAGTATTGCCCATTGTTGGCAACTACTTTGTTCAATTTGCTGGATCTTTGGATGGATTCCCGCCGGTTTTGCGCTAAATAAATAATCAAACCAGTTTCTAATACCCCGATTTGAGGTGAAGCGTATTCCAGTTAAGGCATTCTGCATCGATCGAGAGAAAAGTTCTCGGCGAGTGAGCCTAAACTTCCCATCCACTGTTTTCCAAATAGTTTTTGACCGATCTTGCAACGTTTGGCCGAGTGTTGTCATGATGAAAAATTATGAACTCGTGCCTCGTTGAATCTTCTAGTCGTTTTTCGTTAATCTCTTTACCAGCTCATAATACAAAACACCATTCTGATCCCATCAAATACAAACCATTTCCTTGGCTTCATGTATATTCGATTTCGCCGTTAATTTGGCTGGTTGATTGGTTGGCTTATCGTGACGCATCCATTTTCCATCACCAGTAACAATACGATGCAAAAATTACTTCTTTTTGTGGCGTTCCAGCATCATTTGCGACAACCTCTATCAGCTTCAACACACTTAGGACCCCATTCTCTTGCTTTTGAATGAATCTTAATGCTTTGACATGTACGGAAGTGGCTTGTGAGACCCAATGATAATGGAAGTTCTACTTGCGCTTCAAAATAATCTGCTTCCAATTTGTCGTCTTCAAACTATGTCGTGATCGCCGCTTTTGAATCGCAAATACCATCGTTCACAACTTTCACTGTTGCACGTTGATAGTAAGCTTCCGCAAGACGTATTTTTAAGCACGAAAACGACATTACTTTAGCGATTGATACTGAATACACAAACACAAACCTTATATAATAGTTATGCCATATGTCCAAACCAAGTTAATAATCTTGTAAATCTTTCGAACTAACAAATAGTTTCTGCTTTGTTGGAAATAGTTAGAAAGGTGAACAAAAGCGCTTGCGTCTAGAATTATCTTGAAAGTTGATCCAGTTAACGTAACCTATCCAATTCAAATATTCTACGTGCTACGGCTATCACAAAGGAAGGAGCCAGGTCAGTTACAAAATCTAAAGTTTTTAAAATTATATAGTCTATATATTAGATAGTTTCAGATAAATTTTGTTTATGGTTATAAATCAACTTTTATAACCCTAAGAATTTTATGACCTTTAATTGTATATAAATAGCATTTGGTGTATCGTGAGCAAAAATACTCTTTTTATTGCTATCATCAAATTACTGTTTCTTTTTTTTTTTAATCAACATGTTTCTTGGTCAAAACTAAGTGTGTTAATAATATCAGTAACATTGTCAATATAAAAAACATACATACATACATGCATATAAAATAACTTAAGCTATTATGCTAGTATCGGTTTACATTAAAACGTTGCTTGCTGTTAATTTCAAGCTTTTAAATGTCTACGAATAAAGAATAATTCTTGAACTACTTTACTTAAAGAAGGTTTTTGATTTGTTTATAATAAAATTTATCTTATATTTTTACCTTGGCCAGTTACATATTTATCTCTCATGCTCTGTTTATTTCCTTATAAAATTCAAACAATTATTCTAAACAAATTTTAATTAAACAAAGTTCAGTAAATTAATTGTTGTTGTTGTTGCTGTTTCTGTCTACTTTTGTTTGTTATTAATAATTTTAATAAAAATGTAATTAAAATTATAAAAAAGAAAAATAACTAGTCAGCAGTGATTTTTTAATAATAATAATTTACATTTATTCTATTTTTGTTGTTGTTGTTGGTTGTTTTTAAACATCATATGAATTTGAATCTTTAAAGTTTTTACTAATTTGACTTTTAAATTAAATCATCTATGAAAATAAATAAATTAATTAAAAATCATAATTATTTTTTTTTTAATTTATTGTATTAATTTATGCAGTCGAATATATTGGTTTATTTTTAAGTTGGTTTATTTTAAAATTCTATCCCCAGTTTAATTTATTATTTTTTTATATTAATTAAATTTTAATTTCGTTATTACTGCTGTTAGCTTGTATGTGTTAGCTGTTGAACAACTGGCTAGATAAATGACGCCTGTTTTATATTAGAAAATAAAAGTTGATTTTTATGAGAAATAGCAAAAGAGGAATAGCAATAGATATATGTATATATATATATACAGAAAAAGAGAGAGAGAGAAAGAGAGCAGGAGTCAGGGAAAAATAGTTAATTTTGAACGCGTGGTAGTGCTTTTAAATCATAATAAAACATGTTTAGATTTCTTTTATTGTTTATATAAACTTAATTTTCATTAGATTTTTTTTTTCATTATCCTCTACATTATGATTGTTGGCAGTTTTAGCTCAGGTGCTTCTAACATGCAAATAATTTGAAATTTTCAGAATTTATTTTTAATACATTTTTATTTACATTTTAAAAAATTTTTAGGATATGTACGAGATACAGTGGCTCCCATCGAAAGTCGGGCAACTAATTACAAAAAAGTTCAGCAGCTTGAAAATAAATAATTTTTAATTATTTCATTAAATTTTTAGTAAATCTAACAACGCAAAAACTATCTACCTCAACCTTATAGCAATAGAAATAATAAAAAAATACCTTAAAATTTTAATTACACTGAAAATCGCCAATCTTCAACATCTGTTTTGCATAGGACGTTCAATTCCATCCCATAAGTGTTCGATTACGTTTACACATCTGGGTTTTTTTTATTTTTTAAAGAGAAGTAGCACTTCAGGCAACAACGTCTATTTAGTCAAGTACCGCGAAAGGGATAGAGCGGAGATGTCCTTAGAGCAATTGCAAAGCGAGCAGTTGGTAAACTTTAAAATTAAATATTAAAATTGTATCAAGATATATGTTGTTGTCCTTGATACCTTCTATAAAGTGTACCCACACCATCACCGATAAAGGTCAGTGTTTTTTTGCAAAAATTCTTTATTGTGTTCACACCACACGTCACACCGACCATCGGGGCGGAATAACTTAAATTTGCTTTGATGCGTAAAAAGCACATTTAAGACCTAAAACGTTGATGGGGAAAACCAACATAAAGTGGCATGTAAATTTTAACGTACTCCAACACGAGAAATCTTTTGATATGTGCCCGCTGTCGTGCAAAATCCAAAATCCTTTCGGGCTTGACACCGACACATTGTTTCTTTTGAGCCACTCGGATATGAAATTAATTTTTTTCTTTAAACTTTTCTTATTGCTTCACATTACAAAAGAAAACATCCAACATATATAACGATTATTGAAATGATTTTTTTGCTTTTCTTGACTTTCAGTGTGTGACCATAATTTTAATTTTAGAGTGCGGTGTTTAGAAATTTCTGGCAATGTTTTTACGACAACATTTCGTTGCGTGGTAAATGCTTAATTAAAAGTATACAAAATTTTTCAAAAATAATTTATATTGGAGAAAAATCTTATTCGACTTTGTTTTTTGAATACTTAAAAATCCTTAAATTTAAAAATTTCTCTTTAAAGGTATAATACATTAAGATATTAAAAATTAATTAGAAAATGTTAATAGAACTCATTTATTGTAGATTTAAGGTGTTTCGACAGTTCAAATCATTAAAAAATTATGGAACTGAGCGCCTTACAATTGAATCACTTGCTTTGAAAATCATTAATTAAACGCATAAGGCTACCGTCATTTTATCGATTTCAATTTTGCGTTAAAGATTACATTTTTAAAATATAGAATAGAATTTTAAAAATGTATGCTAACAAAGTAGTGAAAGCCTTTAACTTTTCTTTCTATCGATCTTCTTTTTAAGTCGTAGGTAACTGTCAAATTTTGGATAACCTCAAGTAGAAATACAATTAAGTAAAATATCCGCAATTGTTTGACTAATGTCATTTTCATATGTTTTCTTGTTTAATTAAGTATTTAACAAAATACACTGCTCTATTCATTCAGAAAACATGTCCAAGGAAAATTTGAACAATTTGTTTGATCTCTAAACTGAGGCCACTAAATGTTAAGTCAGTTATTGATAAAAAAAATAAAAAGCATAATCTACTGCACGCGACAAAAAATATATTTTCCGATAAAGTAGAAAAAAAATCATTAAAGACATTTATCATTCATTAACTTGCTCACAACTCTTCATCTCAGTTTATGCACGTATTCCAACGAATACGGATGTTTAAACAAATTTTATGTTTTTATTAAATTTTTTTATATACGGAAATATATAAATATTTTTATTAAAATAAGTGTCTTTAATGTTCTTTTTAAAAATTACTTTAATACATTAGATTTTATTTAAAAAAAATTTTTTTTAATTAACGATATCACGTCGTTTTAGTTTTTTAAAATCAGTTGAAGTCACTTTTCTTTGTTTATAGAAATTAAAAATATTTGCTGAAGCAATTGTCCATGATTTTTGTATTGAATTTCACTGCTAATTTTAAGCTTAAATACTTTTTATTAGAATGATGAATAAAGAATTGGTGTTTTTTTCAGGGTTGTCTTTAGTGAAAGAAAATGTATTTAACTTTTTTAAAAGAGAAAATAATAAAAATTTCAATTTGATATAATCTGCGGCGACTTGAATACAAATTTTATTTTTCGAAAAAAACTCGATATATTTGATAATCTTTTGAGAAATATTTGAAGGGCCTCGATGCTACATCAAACTCCAATTATCCTTTATGGCGTGCTACAAAAAACCTTAAAAGGCCCGTTGAGTACAAGCCACCTCTACGTAATATCAGTGGAGATTGGGTAAGAAGGGACGCTGAAAAAGGCGACTTATTTGCCGATTACTTGAAAGATGTATTCACCCCACACATATGTATGTACTGATGATGTTAATTTGCCGAGCGTAGTTGGATTACCCCCTCGACCCTTAACGTTTAGGTTGCGTGAGGTAAAACAGTTAATCTCTGAAGTAAATCTGAAAAAAGCTCCTGGTATGGACGGCATAAGTAACAAAATGTTGAAGGAGCTCCCCAGTATTGCAGTCAGAATCATGCTATTAATTTTTAATGCCATTTTACGGCTTGAATACTATCCTGACCACTAGAAGATTTCTAAAGTTAAAATGATTCCAAAACCGGGTAAAGACCTAACCAAAACCGAGTCATTTAGGCCCATAAGTCTATTACCAACTATTTCAAAGGTCTTCGAAAAGTTGCTTATGGATAAATTGTCTCCAATGCTAATGGATAGTGGGTGTATCCCAAACCATCAATTTGGTTTTAGAAGTAGACATAGCACAATTGAACAAACCCATAGATTGGTTCAGGTGATAAGAAGGACTTTTGATGAAAAGAAGTATTGTTCAGCTATTTTTATTGATGTTTCTCAGGCTTTTGACAAAGTTTGGCATGAAGGTCTATTTCTGAAACTGACCCCTCACTTGCCTTGTAATATAAGCAACCTATTAAAAAGCTACATAATTGGACAAAAATTTTCTGTTGTTGAAGGAGACTTCGTTAGTGTATCCAAACCAATTTCCTCAGGCGTACCACAAGGTAGCATTCTTGGACCAGTTTTATACTTGATATATACCTGCGATATGCATGTAAGTGAAACTGTCCACACTTCTACGTTTGCTGATGATACAGCGTGTCTAAGTTCGCATGAAAACTCCCATCAAGCATCCATAAATCTTCAGCAACATATAACTCAGGTAGTGTTGTGGTTAAAGTTATGGAGAATTAAAGTGAACGTTCAAAAGTGCATTCATGTGACCTTCACCCTGCGAAGAGATAATTGTTCACCCGTTCGAATCAATAATCACATTGTTCCTTACCATACTTATGTGAGATATTTGGTATACATCTTGACCTTCGCCTTACATGGAAACATCATATTGCCTCAAAGCTAACACAAATGAAACTTAAGCTAACACAACTACATTGGCTCATTGGCAGGAACTCGAAACTTAGCCTAGATTCCTCTAATTTACAAGACCGATATGATCTTACGGAATCCAACTTTGGGGCACTGCCTCAGCTTCAAACGTGGGTAGAATCCAACGTATGCAGAATAAAATTTTACGGTTGATAACTTCCACCCCATGGTACATCAGAAATCAAACCGCAGCTTTAATCCTCAATGCTACAGACGATACATCTTAGAAATATTTGCTTTGTTTTTTTCCTTACAAATCGCAAGAACGCCTATGTTTTATCCAATTTTTCACCTTGTTTTCTAAATAATTACAAACTGAATTACAAGTCCACAAACAAATATGCTGTTTTTTTTTTGTTTTTGGTTTTCTTTATAAACTTTATTTGTCATGAACAGAAAAATTCCGATTCACATTACAGCTAATCTTACACAGAAAATATGACATTTTTATTTGTTATTTATGCATAGAAACGAAGTTTTCTCATTGAGGTTGACGCTTGAGGTTCTGATGATCTTGTTTTCTTTGTAAGTTGTTCATATTTATATTCTGAGTCTGCAGTTTCATCCGAGTTAGGCATAATATTTAAGGTTCCAAATCAATGAGCTGCAAAATGTGTGCTGTTGCCATGCATTTGTCTTTTTCTAAATAATAGGTTTTCTCGATAACCACACAGGGTTTTTGATTCTAAACAACTGTTTGACTGCCAAACCATAAAAATAAAAATAAATTCCGTACGCCAACTTGTGTGCCGTACATAATTTGCTCTTAATACTTTCGAAGTTTATTAATCAGGAATGATTTCAAGAATATACTGCCGTTATAGGTTTTTCCTATTAATTTTATATTTTGGAAAGTGCCAAGCAAAAAATTAGAAAATATTTTTGGGCTCGATAAATCTCAATTACGATTGAATACTAATCAAACAATGATGGAGAAAGATAGTGATGATTTCCTCATATTCACCTGTTAAGCAATGCGTTATGACGACGAGATCGCCTAGGCAATATGCCCCTTAGGAGTTATTTCATTGCAAAAAGGACAGAACAACCAAAATAAATATCGAACTCTATTGAAATGCAACTAAACATTTCAATTGTCCAACTATTTAGAGCGGTCTCGATTATCAAGATATTTAAGTTCTTGGTAAAGTTACAATCGCCATTCGTTTTATTTTTAGCTTCATTAAATTGTTATTAATCGTTATAGCGACCTTTAAAATACACCTCCTGTCAAAATCCGAAAATCATAGAAGCCTATGAAAGAAAGACATAAATTATAGAAATATTAGAAGGGCAACATTTTCTCCTTTTTGGAGCTCAGAGCTCTAGGCAGTTGAAAAAAAATATTTGCAATAAAATGTTTATTGCATATTTTTGTTTTTCTGATTCATGACAATTATGACTAAAATTTAAAAAGGTGTTAAAAATTGTATAAACAGTACAGAAAAGTTGCAATTATTTTAAAACATCTTTCAAAGAACGAAATAAAGCAGTGTGACTTGAAAGAAAATCAGTTTTTACAAATTGCTTTATATAACTACTTAAAATAAATCAAAATCTTTACGAAAAACAAACAATTGTGTAGGCTACATGGCGCATTTGATCGACTTCCAAATTTGTATATTGCACTCCAAAAATGAAAACAAATTTTCAATGCATTAACCTGGTGCAAGGTTAAGTTAAGCACAAAAATATATGCACTACAATCAGTGGTGCTCCATCTTGGTTTTAGACCACCCCACAGTGATTGATCCATAGGCAAAAATCAAGGAAAAACATAATTTCCAATCCGCAGAAAAGTAATGACATTTGATTCTTACCCAATTAGTTAAAACAATAAAACTCAACTTTTGAGAAAATTTATAAAATTATTTGTGTGCTGCGAATTAAGTATACTCGCTATAATAATTGTCTACGAAAACTTAAATGGAATGCAGAAAAAAATATATTAACCAAAGAAGAAAAAAAGAAAAATTGTTTTTAATGTAAAAGTAGAAAACGTGGTGTCGTTTTTGCAATAACATTCCATTTGACACATCTATTTTAGTATTAAACACCCAGTTTTCAAACAGAAAAATTTAACGCTATTTGTAAATAGTAGTTCAACATATTTTCATTAGACCTTTTGCAATTTCGATGAAAAAAGAATATATGTATGTAATGTAGTGATATAACAATTTACAACAATTTACATGGTCATATAATAATTTGTTTCTATTTCAGGCTTTGAGATAAATTCATAAATATTTTCAAAGTTTCCATATCAATTTGTCACAAAATGTATTTAAAAATTTTTTTTTTTTTAATTTGAAATTTTTTAAAATTTGGTTTCTCTACTTAATTACAAAAGAGAGAAACTCCTTTTTGCTAAAAATACATACTTTTTTAAGTTTTCAAAGCAACAAGGAACATCAACCTTCAAAGAGAAGCTAATAAAGAGATAAAAAGTTACAAAGTAACAAAACGGCTCATTAACAAATTTTTGAAAAGCAAATAAAACATAAATAAAAAATATTAGAAAATAAGTAATGCCAACTAAACAGGTTGAGTAGTATGTGTTGTGCCACCACTTTAAGTCTTTAATAGAGAAATGTAATAAACGAAATATGAATAGACTGTCTGGTGTTTAAAAGATGTTCATCAAAATTCAACCAGAAATCAAAGCACACACACACACAAAGCAACCACACAGACAAAACCACGGTAGTAAACTCAGACAATATGGAGGCTTTTTAACCAGTCATCCATCCGAACGTCTTAATAGACATATATTGATGACATATACAGACGACAGTGTAAACCAAACCAATTCATTTAAGTGAAAATATTAAAAGTAGCCAACAGTCTGTAACTCTAATATTAATTTATGTTTGTTAATTTAAACTAATTATTTGATGTATGACATACACACATGCTCACAAACTCTTCAAAATAATTACACAGCAATGAAACAAAAATACTTACATCTTAAACTCCTGACAACAAAATTTTACTTATCTTTATTTCAAATAGACAGTAAGCAAACATTCCAAACTTGTTGTTAATGTCTAAACTTTGAACAAAAATTCATGAGAATATTATTTTACTACACACAATCTTTTTTCTTTTAATTTTTTGTTAAATTTATTTAACAGACTTTAGCTGAAGTGATGCGATTGTTTGTTTTGCTTTAATTTGCTATGCTTTGATTTGGTTTGGTATGGATGGTGTTAGATAAATGGTTAGTTAAACAGACACTACATACGTTTAAATGTATCTATACTCGCACCGAAAGACAGGCTAAACGATTGATGATTGTATGAATAATAATGATCAAAAATATAATTTGTTTTTTTTTTTGCAAATGTTTAACAGACATTCTATGTCGAATGAGCAGAGAGAGTAAGACAGCTTAACTGAAAAGAAAAATAAACTAAGAAACAAAAAAAAACTGCACAGTGGAGCAAATTGAAAAAAAAACATAAGCCCGCTTAAAATGTCCCAATTGCGATTCATTCAACATTTTAGAAAATGCTATAAACTAAAGTATTAATTTACTAAAACCATATAGACATGTAGAAGTTCATCTTCAATTCATTTCGTTGTAATAAAGATTTTCATGCACATAACTGGACTAAAGAAAATAATAATGGCTGTAGATATTTCCAAATTTGTTGCTTTTGCTCTGCTTTAAAAACTTTAATAAATTTATATCGAGCATTTTATGAATTTCACTGGATGTAAACAGGTTTCTTGGTATTGCAACAAAATCCATATTTTTTCACAAAGTTTTAAACAACAGTTTGATCACTAAAAGCATGTTTTAATTAACCTCTTCTCCTTAAACGGTTAAAAGGCATACAAATTTAATCCAGCCATTAACTTCTTTTAAAAAATTGTTCGTAAATTTCTAACCACACCCAAAATTTTATAAATTTTCAGTTATAACCATAATAGAAGATTATTAACAAACATAATATGCTTAGCTGAATTTTTGTGTAACAATAACAAAAAAAATATGGTTAAAACCAAACTTATAGCATTTAAAATGTTTGTAAGCTATCAATTCAATTAGTTAATAACGTGCACTAGTTTTTGCAAGAATTAAATGTCCTCTTTGTAAACAATAAAGCAAAAGATTGAGCCTTTTGTACACCTTCGCTTGCAAAAAATACACAATTTAAATTTCAAGCTGAAGCTACATTAAACATTAGACAAATTATAAGTTGTATAAATTTTTGTTTGCAATTTTTTCACTGCTATGTTCACTTTGAAATAAGCATTTCAATATGAAACAAAACACACAATGTACAGAGCGTATTTTTTATTGTTGTGAGTTATTATATTTTGTTGTTGTTGTTATTATTATTATTATTATTTTGTTGTTGTTACTGCGTTTTTAAGGGAATGTCGCTAACTCAGCACAAATTTTTCAATCCGAACTGTTAGCTTTATGCTTTCAGTTTCATTTTATACTTTGCTAGTGTTGTGTCGCAAAGCGGTTAAAAACACAATATAAAAATTTCATTTTTGTACTATTTATTAAAATAAATAAATTAATTAAAAATTTAAAACAAGAAAAATATTGAAAATTTTACAAAAGAAAAGGAATAATTGCGTGAAAAAACCGAAAAACAATTTTATTTAAAGATAATAAAAACATAATATTGTGCCAAACTTGTTTCAAATATCTTTTGGAAAAGAAAAACAAAATAAAGCAGTCAGTGTAAAAAATTTCCTAAAGAAAATAAAATTTAAAAAAACTTTGTGTCTTAAGTCTTTTGAATTTTTGTTGTTGTTTTAATGCCTGTGGCTGTGACTGTTTTGCCTTTTAGCTGGCCTGGCATTCCTTGAAATTTTACTCAAAATAAAGTATAATTTAAAAAGAAACAAAATTAAGAAAAAAAACAAAAATTAAGAAAAAAAAACTCTTTTGTTATGCAAATATTTGTTTACATTGCGTGTAATAATTCAAGTGCAAAACAAACATTTATACCAACATAACTACAATAAACAACTAGAAACAAAAACCAAATGAAAAATGTAAAACAAACCACATGAATCCCATCCTTTAAAAACACACAGTCTACATACGTAAATGGCACGTGCTTAGTTAAAGTTCATTTTTACCTTTTGAACGTAAAGTAAATGAAAAATATTTATGAATAAAGAAAAAATATTTCTCTGTGTTTTTAACTAGATTTTAATAGTGCAATAAAAATATATTTTATTTTCTTGTAAAATTGTGTTTTTTTTTTTTGGTTTTGTTATATGACAAAGGCATTTTTTTTATTATTAAACCAAAAAAAAGGAGCATAAAATAAATGATTACAAATTTAAATTTTACCAAAACAATTACAACGTAAATCTTCTATATATTTTTTAGTTTAGTTTTACTTAACAACGCAAAACAAAAAAAAGGCAAGTAAATATAAAAGAAATGTTATATTGTTAATTTTATTTTACTACAATATTTATGCAAAATTATTTGAAAAAAAAACTATTTGTTTTCGCATAAAGACCTACAAGAAAAGCTTCCAAACAAAACATTATTTATAATGGTTAAGCTAAATTAATTGGAGGGGCTTTACATCAATTGTTTGGCTTTTTTACAAAATCTGTAATTCTCTGTTTACATTTATAAATGAATTGTTTGTTTATTTACTTTTTTTGTCTTCATTTTAAAACTGTAACTTGAAAAAATAAAACAAAACAAGTTCTGGACACTTAAAAATTGCCGTAAATATCTGTAAAGCGCATTTTACACTTTAACTGAGCATAAAAATTTTTTAAATGCCTTAATTTTATGACAAAGTGTGATAGTGTGAAAGCAAATATTGTATAAACCATCATTATAGAAATTTTCCTAAAGACAAAGATTTTTCATTTTATAAAAGTTGTTCTGGTTTTTTTCTACCACATTTTAATTTCATAGTATAGTTTCATAGTATGGAAAAACATTTTAATAGCTTTCAAGAATTTTTTTTATCCTTTCTTATAAATCGAATGAAGTCCTACTACGACTCCAACTTAGTGGCTATTTTGTTTTTTTTTTTTTGTTTTTTGTAAAATTAAAAATTGAGCTTGAAATTCTCTATGAAAAACTCTAAAAATTCTAATTAAATAAAAACCAAAAAACAACCGAAAACATGTGATCTTTTACAGATCCTATGAGCCATATGATTTCTGCTAGACTTTACGCGATTATCAAAATATTTCAATGGAAATCTAAATCAGTGCTGCAATTATCTGCCTTCTGGAGAAGACTAGTTTACAAAATATGCTGATGATAGACGAGCGAAGACATAATCTTGCGCTGAGAAGTTTTTAAAAGTTGTGTAACATTAAAGGAAATTTTGTCGAAAAATAATAAAGAAACTTCGAGTTGATTCTTAATTAGATTTTTACAAATACTTTTTTCTTCATAAAAGTATGTTTTGTAAAAGTATGTTGCCTTTCAAACCTAAAGTGCTTTTTATATCTTTTATTTTATTTTATTTTATCTTATTTTTTAAATTTTATTGTTTAATTAATAAACTAAAATATTAATTTTTGTTAATATTTTGTATTGAAATCTAAAATTTAAAAAGATTGCATTTAATTATTCAAAAATCTATGTTAATCCGAATTAAATTAAATTTTTTAATCAACAGAATATGCGAAGTTGCTTGATTTGTAAATATTTAAGTATTTGCTTCTAAGTTTAGATAATTTAATGTGTATGAAAAGATTATTTATGGCTTTCTTTCTGTTTGCTTTCGTTTCAAAAAAAATTCATTGATTATTAATTGTTTTTTTTTTTTGTTTTTTTTTTTTACTTTCGAGTTGCTTTTTAATGTAAATTTAACTTAATAATTTTTGCATTCTGCTAATAGCCTTAAAATATATAAAATTTTTTATTAAAGATCGTGTCTATTTCTAATATTTACACATTCGAAAATACTTAAAATTTAATCAACCTAAAAGTAAAGATCATTATCAAATCAAACATTTGACACACATGTTTTCTTATTAATAATGATCTTTAATTTATCTTATAATTTTAATTGAATAGTTAAAGCTTAATTGAAATGCAAATTCGAAGATTTACAGATTACAAGAATTAATGTAATTAACAGTCATTTACAAGGTACTTATCTCCAATTTCCCAACAATTTTTACTATTAAACTTGGCACGCAACATTTAAATATCTAATTATATATCTTGATAATGGTCCAAATCATAGGCAATTTATAATAAAATACTTTAATTACTTTCAAGTATAGTAAAATCCCAATAGTTTCTAGTCTAGTCGAATTATAGGGAATTTCGATATAATAAATAATCTCATTAAACCTAAAAAGCTTGAGAGAGGTGACTACATGTAAACAGGATTAAGTGGCGCTCAACGAGCCCCTTGTTAAGTAGGCTAGTAGGGTGCTTAGATATAACAGAAGTAATTTTATTTGGGTACGGTTTTCCGTCGACCCTCGTCAAATTTGGTTTGTGAACAAACCGGTTTCGGCTGTTTGCCATCTTCAGTGTTCTTTTCGTACTAGTTGCGTTCTATTGTCAGTTGTGTTTATATAGTTCGTGTCTCCCTTCGTGTTATTGCGTTCGTCCCTTTCTGTCGTTTTTTTGCCTGCATCTCTCCTTTTTCGTATGTCTCTTTCCACCTAATTTGTCGCTCTCTTTTTCATTCGTTTTTTTTTTTTTTTTTCTAACTAAATCCTTTTGCGGTCACGCTTGCTGTCCGTTTTTGTTTATGTGTGAATCTATTGGGTTTTTTTTTTTTTTCCTCTTTTATGTGACATAATAATCTGTAATTGTACGTTTATGATGTTCTTTATTGTTTTGGTCTTGTGCACCTGCGTAACGTTTTTGTGTTGGTGTAGTGTTTGTTTTCCTGTAAAAATGTTTCAACGGTTCAAATATTGTGTCCGAAGCGGTGTTTATTTGTTCATTTATTATTCGTCCGTCAAATGTTTTTTGTTTGTATATTTCCATCGGAAAAGCCAAGCACATATAACAGAAGTACCTTAAGCTGCATAATTGCATTAGTGGCTAGCCATGGAAGCTTCAGGTAACATCTAGCCAAGATGACAATCAAAGAAGATTATACTTGTAGACTGTGCCTGAAATAGGCTGAGACAGTGGCGCACATTGTCTGTGAATGTCTAGCATGGAACACGGGCAAAAACTTATTAAATGTGAGCTACGCATTGGCCAAATACTAGTAATTACTACAGACTGTGTGATGAGGAAGATGGCCAACAATTACCGCACAGCAGTCGGAAATCATTAAGTTAAAGAAACGGACTGCTTCGGTTTATCCCCATACATTAATAATAATAATAATAAAATTGGCATTAATAGTATAAAAAAAACAAAAGCAACGTATGACTTTCCCTATACACTTTTCAAAAGATTTTTGAAAATTTAGATTTTTTTGAAAATTGAGATTTTTTTAAAAATGACTTTATTTTAAATTCTCTGCTGCACTTTTAAGGTCTCTTCCTTAAAACTCTAATGGATACTATATTGTTGCCATGGAAACACTAATGCCGTTATTTTGTATTAAGAAAATATAAAAGAATTAATATCAATAATTTAAGAGACATTTAACCTTATAAAATCAGGTCTAAAAAGAAAGTTTCTGCAAATCTATATCAAATCGATAAAGTTCTGTTGATATTTTTTTGCAATCACTTATGTATTTTTCATTAAAAAAAAATATTATTTTATTTGAGCAATAACCATCTAATTGGGAAAAATTTTAATTTGTTTTTATTTAATTCTAATTATTGGTTTATGGTTTAAATATACATTCGTATCAATGCTTCTAAAAGGTGTGAGTAATTGCAATTAATTTTGTTGAACTTTTTCTTTTTTTTTCTCCTAATTGATGTTCTTCAAGATACCGAAAAGTGTAACTAAATTAAATAAAATTGTTGCCTGCAAGACATACATTATCAAATAAACTTTAAAAAATTGTTTTGTGAAAATATTTAAAATGTAAAAAAAATTACGTGCTAAACTAAATTTTGTTCTTTAACATTGAACTCAACTTAATATCTTATTTTCTCCAAAAAAAAAAATTCACTGTTAAAAAGAAAAATTCACTGTTAAGAACTTTCGAAACAATTTACGTGCGGAGCTGCAAACTATAAATTTTGATAAATATTATTATTATTATTATTATATTAAGATTATTTGCATCAGCAGAAATCATATTAAGGTATAACACATCTTTATTAATATTTTTGTTTTTATCTAAATTTTAGCCTAAAGCATACGCTAAATAATTAAATAAGCATGTTTTTTTTGCAATTATGTCGTCTAGAAATTTATATAAAAAACATTTCATCGTTATTAAATTTTTGAAACTTAAATCAAGTCTACCAAAAATTTTTATTTTAATTTGAATTTTATTCCATTACAGTTATAAAAGCTCATGTCCAAATTCATTAAAAAATTAATTATTCTTTAATGGTTTGCTTAACGAATTCTTTATCAAAATTTTTTTTTTATAAATAAAATTTCATCATTTTTTTAAACTCAAACAAAAATGTGTTCAAAAATACATTTACAAGTGTATAGAAGTTTATACTAGAAAAATGACAAGTGCACAAGGTGTCAGATGTTTCAACGTGAATGTCTAAAACTCCAAGACAGTAAATCATCACAAATAATAAAAATTTTATTATTATTTAAATATTCAACTTAAAATCATTTAGAAATTAAATAACTTTTTGAAATGTAAAGCGTAAATAAAGGGTTTTTCTAAAACAAAATAAAACGAAAAATGTTGATTAGATTTAAATAACTTTTGACTTTTAGCGATTCGCACACTAGAAAAACTTACGGGCTATGAGGATAGGAGTTGTACATCAATATTTGTCGGCCAGCAAACATTCAGATTATTCTTATTTAGATTCTTTCTATCATTTAGTACGGAATGCTAAAGATTGAACTTGACTGTGTTAGTTACCGTTATATAATATGCAAGACAGTTGGTTATAAAATCCCATGAATTCTACACGTTTAAAAGTTTTAAAGTTATTTCACTAATCTCATTATTTTGGAATTTTCGCACTCAAAAAAATTAAATATTTATTTTTGCAGAAACTCCTAAAATTCGATGCAACCACCATCAATAAAAAAATATTGTCAGCAACTTTATATTTTTTTTTGTTATTTTATTTTGTTTTTTATTTAATTAATCAAATGTTTGCAAATACTTTGCATAATTAATTAAGTCTGTATTTATTTTTTCAAGTTAAAATAATGCACTTTTTAATTAAGATTGATGCATTTTTTAATTAATTTAAATTTGATGAAGAGATTTATGAACAAAAAAAATTCATTAACGTTTCGAGACAGGTAAATAACAATTAACGTCTTCTTTTGTTGTAGTTGCGTAATATTTATTTTGTTATTTTTCAATCTAGTCTTTTCTTTTAACTCAATACGCTTGAGCTATTTTTTATTTTTAATTCGGAAATAAAATATCCGCGTAATCAAATCTATATAAAAAGACCATGAACTATATACAAGTAAGAAAGAAGAGAGCATCACATTAGTTATAGGTTACAGGGACAATTTGTTTTACATTTTTCCGCCTATTCAGCCTATTCTTTTCAAATTGATTTTTTCAATTCTTTATCAGGATGTAGTCTGACAACAGCTTAAAAGAGAAAATCTTGAAACAAAATCTTAAAAGCAGCATGCATCGCCAATATATTATCCTTTCCTTATTTTATATAAAATAACTGATCAATCCGTTCCACTAACACAGTGGGGGATTTTACAAATAAAACGTCTAAATAAATATGCAGTTTATTAATTATTATTAAAATAGTACACTGGATGATTCACTTTATACATAATTTAGGCCGTATACGCCAAGGACTTCGTATAAGGCAATGAATAGCAAATCAGAAGATGTTAAATTTCACAAATCAACCGAAGCAAAACGTGTTCTAAAAGTGTTTCCTTCGACTTTTAAACAGTATGTATGACATGTGATGCCATCCTATAGACAGACCTCCTATCGCATTGGTGAATTAAACAACATGGATGTATACACCTGCCCTGGCCTGAAAGTAAAGTTTTCAACAGCTGCGATCGAATCCTACAGATTTTGTTAAAATATTTATTATAATTATTCTTCTTTTTAGGAATTTTATTTGCACAAAAATAAGTAAGCAAATCTGCAAAATAATTATTTATTACTGATAAATGAGAAAAATAATTATGATTATTAAAAAACCAGAAAAAAAGATTTTCGTAATCATTATTTTGCGCAAATTTGAGCATTTAAATTAAAATAAAATATTTCTGTGAGCAGATCAGTCACATAAAGCTTTTCTGTATTTCTTCTACCTTCTCAAAAATACACATTTCTTTTTAAGCGTTATGAAGACAGACGTGCCTATATTTGAAAATTTTTCTTCATTTTTTTCTTATTTTTTTGTTTTTTTTTTTTGTTTTTTTTTTTTTTTGCTTATTAATTTGTTTTCTACATTCAATATTATGGTATGAAATGCAAGGTCAATGAATAAAGCGTAAAAGCCGGCTCTTAAAGTATAAAAAAAGAAAATTAAAACTAAGAAACTTTATAAACTTTTAACTTCAAGAGTTCAATGAATACAATTGAGTGGTTGACTGGCAACGTATCAGTTGCATACAGACATCATCAATACACATTGTAGTTAGTTAGTGGTAGCAATTTCGTTTTGCATTTTGCGTTTTGCATTGTTGTTTCATTTGAATTATTGGAATAGCAGAAGCAACAGCAGCAGCTGTACATATTTGTTTCTTATTTTTTGTTTTATTTTTTTGGTAAAATTTTAAACTGGTCACGTCAAATTGGCTTGATCAGGTGTCATAGATAAATCTTGTTTATTGGTATTTTGTTGTAAATAGTTCTTAATCTTTTATTTTATTCAATATTTGATTTTCTGTTTACTTGTTGCCTGCCTTTTTTGCTGTTTGTTGTTCAAATAATATTTGTGAATAAATTTTTATGTATGTATGTGTGTGATGGCTGTTTGTGTTAAAATATCTGTTTTTGTTTTGTTGTTATTATTGTTTAACATTTATGATGGTCTTAATTTGGATGTGTATATAATTTTTTATTTTATTTTATTGCCTTTTTACAAATATATTTCTTTATTTTAAAGATACAAGTTTAACCGGTTGTCTCGTTAATCGTTTGTTTGTTTGTTTGTTTGTTTATTTATTTTTTTAATATTTCTTAAATAAAAAAAATTCGATGAAATTTTTTATTTTAGAAGTCCACTCTCCCATAGTAAAAATAACTTTCAAGAAATTCAATATTTTCCAATTTACAAATTTTCGTTCAACCGAAGATTTTTCTGGAGAACAATCATATTGCCGATATTTTTATAATTATCGCCCAGAGAAACAAATTTAACAAATCGCGGCAAAATTTGTTTATTTTTTGTGTTAATGTACTTTTTAGCATGAACAGTTATGCATTAGGATCGCAGAGAAATAAGACTTTTTCCCGTGACTGATAATAGATTTGGTAGTGGTTTTAATAATTTCTCATCATTAACATGGATAAATTATTTGCGGATAATTTCGATTCCTCTCAATATTTAAATTAGATTTTTCTCTCAACAATAGTTAATTAATTCTGTCTTATATTTTTGAAAAAGTTCTTTTATGCATTTTGTTGTTGTTTTAAATAATAATATTTTTCTAAAGTTCACAACATTTGTGTGTTAATTAAAATGGTGTGATTGTTTTATTTAAATAACATTAGAATAACAAATAATATCAATTGCGAAAGCAAATTTATTATTTTTTGTTTAATTATTGTTATTGTATTAAAAAAACAATATATATTATATATATATATATATATATATATATATATATATATATATATATATATATATATATACATATATATATATATATATAAAATATTCTTATATTATATATATATATATATATATATATATATATAATATTCCTTGATGTAAAAAAAACTATGTCAAGCAATTAAATGGTTACAATAATGTTGTGAATAAAGGAAAAAACTATAACGTCCGCAATGACATTGTGAATTTGTTACATAAGCAATTAAGATTTTTTTAATAACAACTCGTTGAAATGTTGATTATCTAGTTTTTTAAATAAAATTCATAATTCATAGGCATTTTCTACAACTTTAATAATGCTATCAATTTTTTTTTTCATATTTCTTAAATTCTATAAATAATTTATTTAGTTAGAAATAAAATAGTTAATTTCTCATTGGATGAGTCTTGTAAAACTTTACACAAGAAATTGAATTAATGTGAAAAGTGGAAAAGTCGTAATGTAATTAGATGACAGACAGGGAAAAAATCTCTTGGAAGACAGAAAAAGAGTCTGTGAGAAAAGTCTCTGCGAAAAAGTTTCTTGGATTTATGTCTAAAGATCGAAATCGAAGCGGCAATAAATTGGAAAGTTTTAACACATATTTTACCAGTGAAACTGCACAAGTGTTCGCCTAAATATTATTTTATGGAAAAATTACACAACGCTGTTTCTAAATAAAATAAAATTAAATAATATGCTCTTTTAATGAAAGTAATTAAGCTTAAGCTCTATTTTTTTATTTTTTCAGTTTATACAGTTTTATTATCAAACATTCATGGCCATCATTTTACTCTCTCTTCCTTTCTTTAGGTCTGATAAAAAGATGCAGTCAAGTTATGCTTGTACTATTTAGAAAAACCACGGCAATTTTTAAATTTTAAAAAAATTTATTCATTTCGCCAAGAGCTTCAAAAGCTCTACATAGTAACAGTTGAGGTGATATATCCCATCTTTCTTTATATACGAAGACAATCTCGTATATTAAGTGCCAAAAATATAATTTTCTATAAAACAAATTATTTAATACGAGGGCTGCTATTTATATTTCCGGCCTGGTAACACTGACTGTTGCTAGGCACCAGCTGATGTTCCCAGTGCAACCTTCACATTGTTAAACATAACCTCAACCAAAACATTTTGTCATTTTATTATTGTTAGTGTTAGTGATGGCAGGTTGAAAAAGTGATCTTAGGAGAAAATGGAATTAACTCGTGAACATTTTCGTGCAATAATTGCACAGGTGACGAATCATGGATATACTCATATGATCCTGAAACAAAACAGTAATCCACCGTATGGGTCTTTCAAGACGAGCGAAATCCCACCAAAGTTGTTCGTGGATGAAGCACATCAAAGCAAATGGTTGCCTGTTTCTGCGGCATTACCGGTCATGTGGCGACTGTGCCATTAGAGCAACGTAAGACGGTTAATTCGGCATGAGAAACTTCGGGAAAAGTCAAAGAAAAGACGCTTCATTCTGCATCACGACAATGCGAGCTGTCACCGATCGGCTGAAACAATGGAGTTTTACAGGGCAAAACATTGAATTGATGGGTCATCCGCCGTACAGCCCTGACTTGGCACCTAATGACTTCTTTTTGTTTCCGAACATCAAGAAAAAACTACATGGACAACGGTTTCCTACACCTGAAGAAGCAGTTTCTGCATGCAAAACCCATGTTTTAGAAGTACCTAAATCGGAGTGGAAAAATTGCTTTGAAAATTGGTTCCAACGCATGCAAAAGTGTATAAATCTTCATGGAGAATATTTTGAAAAACAATAAAATAGATTTTGTCTTTAAATGCTTGTGTTTTCATGCTTAGTTCACAAATATAAATAGCAGCCCTCGTATCAAATATATATTTCAAAGTCGGTATGACTAAAGATAAATCATTAAATAACCTTGACAATTTAATTTTATAGGTGAGTTGCTTTTAAAGTTTGAATAAATTAAAATTTTTGAATTGATTGATGCACAAAACTGCTTTAAGTGATTTTTAAAAAAAATGTCGTTAAAAATAAATCCCATCTAAAAACTGAGTTGATTTAAAAACATTCTGTTTAATTCAAAACACTTTTGGCTAAAGTAAGCTAAAAGCAGAAGAAAGCTACAGTGCGTTGAAAACAAACTGATCAAATGATAAAAACATTAATTTTGTTTAACTAAAAAATACGTTTTTTACTTTCAGTTGAAATATAGTTTTTATTTATTTTCATTTTAAATTAAAAATGTTTGTCATCAACATACGAGTGCTTCACTTAAAATAAGTTTTTTGTTGCTTCCGATATTATTTGTTTAGCACTTTAATGACACTTTTTCATAATGGTTTTTTAATAGTATTTTATATAAAATAAAAAACAAATAAAGAAGATTATACTTTTTTTAAATTTCAATGGCAACCATTTGCTAATGATTAATTGCTTTAACAAAAAAAGCAAAACAATGGTTTTATTTGACATTTTGCTAAAAACACTTTTATTTAGACTTTTGCAATTCCTTATTCATAAATAAATCAAAAAATCATTTTTAATATTTTTACTTTGCAGTGCATCAGCTTTCTTATAATACAAAATATTCCTTAATGTAAAAAAAGCTATGTCAAGCAATGAAATGGTTACAATTTTGTTATTGTTATTGTTGTGAATAAAATGTTTCATTAAAGAAAAAAACTTAAGTGAAACTAATAAAAAACCAATTGCAAAAAATATACACAAAAGTATTGGAATAAAGTTATGGCGTCCAATAGTGCTCGAGTTCAAACAAGTGCAGAAGCCTTGGGGGCTTCTTCTCAAGGCACGAATAAAATATACCGATCGAAGTGTGACTTTTTCTATTTGTCTAGATTTTATTAGATCTCTCTTAATTTAAAGCAACTAACAAAGGTCCACTTTTCATCATGATACTTTATGCTAAAAATGCATTAAAGCAACTCACTGACACGAGTGTGACAAAATACATGACAACGAAATTTTCGCCTAAAAAATTAACGACATACGATTGCGACATTTTGTTTGTTATCCAAAGAATAATAGAATGGGTCAAAAAATATTCTATAGCTAATTTAACTGCAATTTATTACGAGATCTATTTCAATGTTTCATGATAATTTTTTTTTAAATCTCTTAAATATTTTCATTTACACAATACAGGGTTTTTTAACATATATCTAACCTTTTCTACAAATTACTTCTCTGTAATATCGTGCAAAAATATCTTACGAATACGAAAAGATGATGACCAAATTCCACCAATTAAAAAAAATATTTTTGCAAATGTCACAAAAATTAAATATGTTTTTATAAATCATAATACAGATGTTGTTACGCCAATATCTATTTATCTTTAAGCGCATGTCAAAGTTACCAAAAAAAAAAATGTCTGCATAAATAATTACAAGAAACTAGGTCAAATTCGTATTGTTTTTTAATTTAATTTCGAATCTTACAACAACATAAGCCTCTGCCTATATGATACGAACACCCATATTAAAAGCCGAAAAAATAATTTTATTAAATGATTTATCATTTTTGCTGCTTAAGCTACTTAAGCTATTATTGGCAATAAAATATTAAAAAAAAAAACATTATTTGTTAGTTTAAGTGACAGCTATAAAGTATCGATTTTGAAGAAAATGCCTCAGCATTCAAGTATATTGAACTGCATAACAAAAAATGATAAATATGGAAAAATGTTCACTTGCACATTTTAAAATCTTGAATTGGAAATTGCTTAATGTAAAAATTTGATTTACTTTTTTACTTTAAATGTCTTGAAATTGCCGTATTTATTTAACTTATAAAGAAGATATTTATAATTTATTTTTTTATTGGTAATGAAAGTTAAGTCACATTGTTACTCTCAGTAAACATTTTTTTATTGCAACTTTACTGGTGCTGCTAAATGACCATATTCGTTTAAAAAATTATAGCATCTCTGAAGCTAGCAATGCATTTAAAATTTGAATTGGAAGGATCAGAATTAAAGAAGGGAATTATTCAAAAACTTTTTTTATGACATAACTATCACATGTCGATTGTGTCAATAATAACAAATATATAATTTTGGACGGTAAACATATGTCATTATAATCCAGTATTCTGTAGTATTCAATTGCTATAACAATGTCGAGTTTTGTGCCTTAAAAAAATGTCTTGCGGCGGGCGAAGTCTGATAACCTTTTTCCATTTGAAGAAGATGGCTTCTGAAAGCTTTTACCACAGCAATTAATAAGAATCAATTGTTGGTAGAAGCTTTTCATCAAAATCTTGTTAACGACGGTTTGCGCTATTGAAAAGTGGCCTGTCCACCAAAACAGATAAAGAATCGGAAGTATTTATCGAAGAAAGAGTTTTTCAAACGCAAGAAGAAATTGCATTATCATTGGAAAGTATACAACAAGCCGTTTTCCTACGTTTAAAAACGTTGGGATTTGTTCAAAAGCAAGGAAATCGGGGTCCATATGTATTGAAGGCAAAAGACGTCGAAAGGCGATTTTGCATATCGTAGATGATGTTTGAACGGTACAAAAATAAGTAATTTTTACATCTTATTGTTACTGAAAATCGGTATTGTTACTAATGAAAAATAGGTACATTACGGTAACCCCTGTATTTAGTGGGATCAAAAGGGTTTTGTGTATTATGAGCTGTTGAAATCAGGTCAGATAATCACAGGGGACTTGTACCGAAGGCAATTTATTCGTTTAAAAACAGAGCAATCAACGAAAAACGATCAGAATAGTCAACCAGAGACGAGGACATAATCTTAGCTTGTAAGTTGTGACTCACCCGCTTTATAGTCCAGACTTTCTGACTACCATTTGTTACGATCGATGCGGAACCCCTTACTGGGATACGCTTTAGAAAAGGGTATCAGAAATTAGTTTGATTTATTCCTTACCTCAAAACCAGAGCAGTTTTTTTGGCGCGGAATCCATATGCCACCAGAAAGATGGGAAAAAGTAGTGGCCAAAGACTAGACGATATTTTGAATAATGTATCAAATCATTTTGTTATTATGAGAAATGTATTTTTTAAGGAGAAAAAATCGACATTATTAACTTGTTATTACTTTTCCAAAATTTATGACTTATATAAAAATTTATTCACTGAAGGGATGCAAACTATGAAATTATTACTATTCAATGAAAATAAATGAAAATTATGTTTTTTCCATCTTCATAAGTATAATTGCAAATGACAAATGCAAATAAGAAATGGTTGCCTTTAAACTTATTTTACAAACTTTCGTATGAGTTTATTTTTTATTTATTTTTATGTACAATAGTTTATTGTATTGTAAAATAGTATTATATCCTAACAAACTTCATATTATAAAAAATCCTTTTTTTAGTAAAAGTTCATTAATAATAATTTATTTTATATTTTTTTGCAGCTCGCAGTTTCAATTTAAATGCAGATAATTCGGGAGTGATCGAAGATATTAAAAAAACAAACTTTAAACACTATAAAAATTCTAAAACCAAAAAATAAATAAATGTTTTTTAAAATGAATTTAATTTTGAAATCAGTGATATTCTGTATCATTTTAACTGCAGTGGCAGGCCTTTCCGATTATGAAGATGATACAAGCGATATTCAGCCTGAAAATACACAAAATATTGTTAATGATCAAATGCACAATGCTGACCTATTACAACAACAGCAAGTACAAGAAGCCAATGAAAAGAACCTTGAGTTATTAAACAACATGGACATGGATACGGATATGAATTCACGAACAGAAGTCAGCTTAAAAAACGTACGCAATATTTCACAGAATCAGCTGTCTAACGAATATATTTCGATTGAACACGAGCATGAAGACGATTATAATGTTAACAACAGACCGAATAGATTCGATAAAAATACATCTGCACATATTAACAAACAAAATATTGAAGAAACCCTGTCAAAAGAACCGGATTATGAAATTGCAATTAAGTTAAATAAGAACAACAGAATGGGTAGACTCTTTACTACAACCACAACAACAATACCACAATATATACGAAGAATGGATGATGAAAAAGCAATTGCAATTAAGAAAGGTATTACTAATTCGACATTGGATTATGCAGAAGATGAAATTATTGATCACATGCTGAGAACGCATATAAATAAAATGCCGGTCAATAAAATCCATGATAATTCTAGTGAAGAAAATGATGAGATTGTTCCCTTAGCTATGAAATATTATGATGAAATACCCCCGGAAAATGCTTCATCAGCTTTTCATAGAGAGGAAGTTGTCAGTTCAGAAGACTATTACGAAGATGAATATCATCAGCCAGAATCAATACCAACAACAACGACAGCAACAACTGCAACGACAGCAGCAGCTGCAATCACTACAAAAACATTTGATATTAATTTAGGTTCTATAGCAGCAGCTGGTTTTTCTGCAAGCACTAAAACAAACAACACTACAAGAACAATACCAACAGCGTCTACAACAACTTCGCCTTTAACTACAACATTTGCTGTCAACATTCCCATTATGGATCAATTCGATTTATCTTTATTAACAACTCCAGCACCGCTGCCAAAACCATCACCCCTTCAACCTCAAGCTCAATCAGTATTAGGCTTAACAACAACAACAGCACATGTTGCAAATGCAGATGGTGTTTCTGCTGCTGCTGCTGCCGCCGTTGCTGTTGCCGCTTCGGACAAAAAAGGCAAACAAATACCCATTATAAACACCGTTCCGGTTTTACAAACAACTACAACAACAAGCAGTAGACGTCGCCTTTTGCCACACGAACAATTGCGTAACTATATTGAAGATGCTTACATACGTATGCCACTTGCGGTCATTATTGATCCATCTGCAGAATCATTAGAGAAAACGAAAACATTATGGAATGATGCTATGAGCACAAATTTAAATATAAAAATTGTTTTGGTAACATTAAGTGAGGCCGGTAAGTGTTCAAACTTAATTTTGAACAATTAATTGTAATGAGTTGCCAGATTTACTTACTCATCATACATACATGCATACATACATTTTTACAATTATTACCTGTTGTTAATTGAAGTACCTCATATCTAATTCATTTATGAAAGAATCACACAATTAATTTGTTCAACTCATTATCTTTCAATATACATAATAGGAAGTTTAATGTTCGTTAATAATACTCCTCCCAAAGTGCAAGTAGCGGTACTTTTTCCAATTCAGGAAAAACTTCGGAACATGAAGAATTCAAAGAGACATAATGCTCGTCGAATGTGATGAGAAGGACAGCACGACAGATTTATTTTAGCCGATAAAAAGGTTGATTGTTTTGCTTTAAAAAAATAATTAAGGCGGAATAATAAAAATGCAGTCTACAAAAAAAAATTATGAACAGAGCAGACTAATTAATTCTAAGTTCAAATATTATAATCAAAATCGTTCAAGAATTAATTTAACGGCAGGTCATTTTTCAACTCAACTGGTTTTCATACTTGAGCTGTGAAAAATTGTCTATTGAGGCACTATGAATAAACGTTATTAATCTGAAATAATTATAGTTTTGTCAGCTGCTGTTACTGGAAAAGTAGTACCAAAATGTTTTTTTAAGACTTTTTTCTTGTTTTGCCTTTTTGCTGCTCATGTTATTAGATATTCAAGTTAATAATGGCGATTTGGACAATATAAATAATAATAATCACATATGGTTTGTGTCAATAATCCATGAAACCAAAGTAATGCTCTGTATTTGGTGGGATCAGAAGGGTGTTTTGTATTTTGAGCTGGTGAAATTGGACCAGACGACCACAGGGGACCTACGCCGAAGACAATTGATTCCTTTGAGGAGAGCAACCACCGAAAAACGACAAGAATATTCGGCCAGGCACGACGCCATAACCTTCCATCATGAAAAAACTCGGCCCCATATTGCAAGATCGGTCAAAGACAATTTGAAAAAACCGTGGATGGGAAGTTTTGATTCACCCACCTTATAGCCCAGATCTTGCCCCTTCTGACTAGCATTTGTTTGATCGATGCAGAAAGTTCTTGCTGGAATACGCTTCACTTCAGAACAGGGTATTACAAATTGACTTGATTCATTCTTTACCTCAAAACCGGAGCAGTTCTTTCGACGCGGAATCCATATGCTACCAGATATGTGGGAAAAAATAGTTATTGACTCTATACAAAATTTTGAATAGTGTATCAAGTAATTTTTTATTATAACTAATGCATTGTTTAAGCAACAAAATTGGCATTATTAACTTATATACCAATAGTAGAAACAAAATCATATGCTCACTTCTATTAGATGTTTGTATGTATTTGTAGAAACCATCTGGTAGCTCAATTTGAGTAGATATTTTTGTAACATAATAATTTAACAATAACAACATATCAAATATATACATAAGTTGACAAATTTATCCTAAATGACCAAAATAACTACATAAATTTTTTAACATAATTATTTCTCTCTTTCTTTCTTTCTCTATCTCTTTATCTCTCACTTTTGTACAGAGGAATCACCAGCTGCATTTAATTTTAATAATACGAGGCAATTTTTAACTGGTTTAAATAGTATTAAAGAGCGAAAAAGTGGCGATGCATTTAGAGGAATATCACATGCTGCCGAATTAGTGCCATATGATAGCGCAGTATTTATATCAACCGCTCAATTAGCTAAACACACAGATCAAGTACAAGATTCAGCAATAACACTACTCAAAAAAAGAATAAGGGTTTGTACTAATTTTCTATTTTAATTAATCTAATCACATGCACATGCAAGCTAATACATACATACATACATAGATACATATATATTTGTATAAAAATAAATTATTTAAAATTCAATTGTAGCTGTATTTGATTTGGTTTGGTGAACGCTCTCTTAGTGAAAATGAAACACAAGACTCTGTCGGTGGCATCTTAGGGGAAGTGGGCATACGATCAGGTGGAGAAATTTTACATATTGTGTCTGGTGAGAATTCTCAAGAATTAGAAGGTAGTACGGTAAGTGTTTAAAATATATATAAATATATATATATATATATATATATATATATATATATATATATATATATATATATATATATATATATGGATATATACGAGTATATATTATAACACGGTAAACTGATATCGGGTTAAAAGTAAAAATGAATGATTTTATTTATTTTGCTTTCCAGCAACTACAAATTTAAAAAAAAAAAACTATGAAACTAGTCTTAACGAAGTGAATGCATGTATGAACATACATTCATAACTTCATGCATATGTATGTTTGCATAAATGCATTTTTCATTTTTCATATATTGTATATCTATATTATCATCATTATGTATAAACATAAGACATACATACATATTTGTTTTCCTTCACTCTCACATGGAGACGCATGAAAATTAAGAAAAACGACAACAATTTGTTTTGAAACTACAGGTTACAAAACGCCAAGAAAAAATAGTACAATAAATTTAAGAAACTGTGTAATTTGAAATTTATATGAAAGTAAATGGTATCAAATTATATGCATAAATATGCAACATTTTAATATTCCATATGTTATTGCACAGATTATAAAATGCATTTAAAAAACAAAAAAAAAAAGTTTGAGTGATCATGTTTAAAATTGTTATAAAAAAATACAGCTTTTTTTAATGAAAAGGTATTTTTAACATCATATTCATCAAATAGAAAACTACACTGTAGCTTTTTGAAATAAATAGTGAAATGAATGAATGCTTTTTTCGTATTTTCTAGCTTACAATAGTAGCTGACGCCTTACGCGGTTCTCAGGAAGTCGATGTGCCCGTTGACACCACATTATCCAGTTTACATGTTAAAATCGATAAACTCATGAGAAGAGCAGTATTGGAAACGCCCAATGGCGGTTAGTTAACGAAATCAAATTTCACTCACTAAAAAATAATTGTTAAAGCACCATTTATGTATTTCCTTAAATAATATTAAATATTAACTAACAAAAACCTAAACAAAAAGACGCTTTAAGAATTAACAAAACTTTCTTAAGCTTCAAATCTTTCAATAACAAATAAAAGAAGGAAAAAAATTCAAATTGCTATTGACGGCATCTAATTTATACTTAAACTAAATTAATATTTTATTGCCCTAATTGTGCTTAAGTTTGACTTACTAATATATAAACAACTACAAAAATTAACAAATTTGTAAAAATGCTAAATAAAAATGCTACTTTTATGAGATTTATACTGAACAAAATATTTTCTCTACATACACTTTCCACAAAAAGTGTGCAACCAAGATGTCACCAATTTTGCTACAAAAAAAAACTAAAAAACTGTGTCTTACGCCCTTCGTGAATCTTTTAAATAAAAAATTAGTCTGGCTGTTTGTCTATTTTTGAGTATAGTATAGTACGTTCCAAGTCTTTGTTTCACGTTCTATTTATTGTTGTGGCGTACTGCCGATTTTTGCTTTTTAACAAATTGCCCCTCAGTGTACAAGGCAGCTTGAAAACTACTTGATTTTACAATTAAATATATTTCTTGGCAAAAAAAAATGTTTTTATTTCTTAGAAGAGCTTGTTCTTGGTTTTATATATTTATTCATTTTAATAATAATGAAAATCGTATAGACCTATAGCACTATATCTTTAACTCTGTGCTCTTGTTGATCTGTTTTAAATTCGGTCCAGATATCACATTGAAAATAAATAAGTAAAACCAAATTGTTCATGTTTAAAAAAGCAAAAAGAACGTATTAAAAAGTATTTGGATTTTTATTTTTATGAACTTGTATTATATGACAACATTGTATATGAAGATTTTTGTCCACCAGCGTAGCATGTATTTAATTATACGCAATCAAGGTTATTTAAAATTTTTTTTTGTTGACAGAAAGTTAAATGAAAGTTATATTTCATAGATAGAGATTTTTTCTTTTGAAAGGCCAATAACATTATTTTAACTCTATAGTTCTTTTGTATATTCTCATATCTAAAGATGAATAGAAGAGCAAACTTTTCGTTTTATTTCAATCTACCCTACTGTCTGTATCTCTCAAATTTTTTAGTAGTTTATTTTAATTAAATTTGAGTTTAAAAAAAAAATTAATTTTTAATACATTTGGGTCAGTTGTTACATAATGTTGTAAACAGTTTATGTGTGTATGTTTTCTTTTGGTTTTACATTAAACTAAATTTTTAATAATTTTTAAGTAAAATTCAAAATAATAAAATTAATTTAATTTTGTTTATATAATAATAAAAAAAGCAATTTTGCAAACTTGTATATATATATATATATATATATATATGTATATATATATATATATATACTTTTATAAAATATTTGAATTTTTTTTTATTTGTTTTATTATTGAATAACTTTTGTATAAAAAATGTTAAGCATTTAAAAAGTTTTAATCTAGCATATTTATAGTACAAACATAAAAGTTATAGAATATATTCAATGTCTAATTTGTAAGTTTAAAAAACAATTTAATTTTGTAAATTTGTTTAAATATAATAAATAATTATTAATTTAAGTTTACTTCGTTCACTGTCTTTTTATTAATATTGTTTCTGTTTGTTCGTGTTTCCTTCTTTTTTGAAGAAAATAATTTAATTCGCACTTTTTCCATCAGCATCTACGTTTGCACCATAAACAACAACAAAAAAAAACAATAACAAAAGCAACCTAGTAAGTAAGTACATTAACGTATATATATAGAGCTAACAAATACAGTAAGAAACAAAATTGTTCGCTAAATTAACTGAATCTGTAACAAATTTGCATAATTTTTTATTTCTATGTTTTATGCTTATTTTTTTTTTGTTTTAGTTTTTTATATATTTTTTCTTTTTGGCTATTTGAGAATAGACTATAACAAGTATTTTAAGTCTGGTTTTAATTCTATATAGTATAATTTTCCGAATATTTTTTTGAACTTATGATACGATATTTTCCCAAGTCGTTGTGTTGCTTTAGTTAAAAGCCAAAGATTACCCAAAAGAAAGGTACTCAATTATACATATTTTCTTTTAGTGTAACTTTTTAATAAATTTAGTCTATCTTATATTATCTGGTTGGGTGTTAAACATTAAGGAACCTTAAATAACGATTTTAGAAAAACTTGGCACGTTTTTTAAGATAAGAAACTTAATCGACAGTAGTAATGCTTCTGTCAGGATATAAAATGTAAAGGTGTTACGTGTTTTAATGTGACCTACCGATAACACATTCTTGTTTTTTATCTTCTCGTATTTTAATAATTCAAATCGGATAATACGCTCGCGTGATTATGTCATAAAAAACCTAAAAGCAGATTTATGCATCCTATTTTTGTTTGAAGAGTTCTTGTTCTTCATCTATAGAACAGTTTTATTTTAGACAAGTTAAAACACCTTAACAATTTTAATTTTTTTGTCAATGCAATTATTAAAGTATAATGAAATAATTTAATTTTTTACCGAATTAATTACTCGTTATAAAAAATTTTCATGTCATGATTTTTTTGTGTCATAATTCTATAACAAAATCTTTATCATTCATGATTTTTCTGTAAAAATTTCATCAGTCATTGTTTTTTTTTTTTTATTTTCATTAGAAATGATTTTTTTTTAATTTTTATAATTTATAATTTTCTTCATAAAAAATTTTATGTCACGATTTTTGTACGGAAAAATTTCATTAATCATCATTTGTTCTGTAGAAAATTTTCAGCAGTCATGATTTTTCTGTAAAAAAAATTTTATCCATCATGATTTTTCTATAAAAAATCTTCATCAAACAAAAATCGTCATTATAATTTTGATGTCATATATTGTTCAAAAATTGCACTAGTCTCAAGTCATTTTAAAAGTTGCTTTTAAAATGATTTCTATCGAATTATAGCGTACAGTTTTCCTAGTAAATTTTATGTAAATAAAGAAATATACAATAATTATAGTTATTTGACCTTTTTAATATTTTTTAGCAATTTATTTTTAAGCACTAGGTCATTATTTAATAAAAAATATTTATAAAACTTTATTTTTTATTATTTTTATCAATATTTATGTAGCCACAACAAAAAATAAATTGAAAACTAGAATCGCAGGACATAGGTCAGACCAAAAATACAGGAATAATATTAGTTTACAAAAAACAGCATTATCTTCGCATTGCTCTAAAGTTAATCACTATCCTAACTTTGAAAATGTTTCAATTTTAAATTTAGAAAATAATTATAAACGTCGTTATATATCATTAACAAAAAGAATAAATTTTAAAGCAGATACGGAGAATGTTGCACAAAGTTATAGTCATTTGGTGCACAAAATTATAAAACAAAACTCTGTACCTGCATAATATTAATAATTAATACTTTAATTTTTTGTAACGTTTGGTCATTAAATTTATGTTTTTGAATAAATGTGTAAAATAATATTGTTTTGTAAATTTGTTATTTTCAAAATTGTTTTTCATTTTTAAAAAAATTTTTAATATTGAAAATTTGTTTGTATGTTTGTAAAGTTATAAACAGTTTTTTTCAATTTGTAGTTTTTATTGTTTTTGTTTTGTTTTGTTTTTTTTTTTTTTGAAAATGTTTTTGATTATTTTGAAATTGTTAATCAAAAAATTTTTTCAATTTTTGATTAATTGTTTGTTCATTATTTTTGTTTGTCCTGATGATGCCAACCAATGGTTTGGCGAAATATTGATAAAAATAATGAAAAATAAAGTTTTTTAAATATTTTTTATTAAATAATGACCTAGTGCTTAAAAATAAACTGCTAATAAATAAAGAAATTTTAACTTGTTTGCGAAATTTCCTCACATACCAATTGACTATTATAATAATCCACTACTTTAGTGTCCAAAAAGTAGCAATTAAATAAGTAAAATTGTGATAAACAAAAAACATAATTTATTCCACTCCAAATATCAGTAATTTAAAATATAGTACAATTTTAATGTCGTAAAAGTAAATTTTTATCAGATTATCGTTATAAATAAAAGTTAGTCGCCAAATGCGACTATATTTTTTTATAACTTTGTTACGGCATTACGTAAATTCTTGTAAAACGTAAAAAACTCAAAAATTACTTGAGACATTTAACAGCAAATAAAACAAAACAAAGGCAGGTTAAAATTATCCTTGATATGGCTGCAAGTTATTCTTACCCGGAATGAAGTCCCTCTTTGTGTAATGTGCAGCATACAATATGAAACAGTAGTTTTCTTTTCTAAGATTAATATCACGATGTGATACTTTCAATCAACAAGTAAACAAAAATCGACTTTAAAATTAATAAAAGGAAATAAACTAGGCAACATACGCAACATTAATCAACATCTAACAAAAATTACTCATACTTTATATACTATCAAAACACGTCGAAGGAAATCTGCAGATACATTGAAAAATTTTTAACACGGTTAAAATTTACATATACTTACATATATGTATTTAATTACCTTATTTTAATTGATAATAAGAAATGATCACCAATGTTTACATGCATAAGTAAATTTCACAGTAAAAGCTTTTAGTTTTATAAAACACCCAACGAAATTGCAATCGATTAAACAATTGTTTTTTTACGAATTTTATTTTGACAAATAAGCGTTTTTAAATATGTATACAAACCAAGATATTTTTCACAATATACGATTGCTAAATTTATTATTTATTCTTTTTAGCTAAAATATTATTTTCGTTTTTCTAAGATAAACAACAACAAATACTTGATTTCGTTACATATTTTTTATTTGTTTGACGTTTTAGTTTGGTTGTTAAACTTTAGAGCTGTGTTGTAAAAACTATAAAATAGAAATTAATCATTCACAATGACGTTAAAAATATAAGGGTATTAATGCATTCACAATATAAAACAAGTATTCACAACTTGAACGAGTCAATAGCACGTTATTTAATTTTTTATCTCATTTTCGTTTTTAGAGATCAATTTAAAAAAATTGGTTAAATTTAAAACACACTTAATAACGCCCTATGATGACGAAGATAAACGTTTAGATGCCTATGTACCTTTAACAAAATTGCGTAAGGCTACTGTTTACAGATTAAAAATGATACCCGAAGATTTAACTACGGAATATGGTGTTTTCATACGAGCGGAACGTAAGGCTGACAGTTTTTTAGGTAAGATCAACATTTTCGATTTTTTATTGTTTACTCTTCAAAAACTAAAATTGAACTGAGATAATAAATATTTGCAACCATTTTTTAAAATTAATTTTAAATAAATACAAAAATTTAAATATAGCGATAAGAATGTTTTAAGTGTTGTTGTATTAACGAATAGCGATAACTTTATTCACCCTTGAAAAAGAGCTTGTATCAAAAAGAAATAACATAAGTATTAATGTACGTCATTTAATCTATTAATCACAATTTAATAAGTTCGCTTTAGAAAAAATGGTTTCCACTTTTAACGTTGGAAATTGTACTTCGCCAAATTCATATTCTTTTTTTAACAAAGCTTTATTGAAAGTTCAACTCAAACTCGTACCAGCAAGGACTAAACTCTGTCACACCCAAAATTTTGCTATAGCTTAGTTACATATTGTTTATATTTATTTCTTTTGTTACTTTCCAGATGATATGATTAACCACTATGAAAAATATTTTTTGAAGGGTCACATATCCTACCCGTCACGTGCACAAAGTGCAAAGTTAAAACAGAGCCTCAATGCTGAAGCTGATATCCTAACTCACAGTAAAATACAATTTCCAAGTGATGAAAGTAAATCTCTACTCAAAAGTCAAGTTGAAACTTTTTCACCCCAAGAAATACAACAAAGTTCATTGAACAAGGAAACAAACGTTACGCATTCTTTGGGGATAACCAAAGCGCATGCACAAGAAAGGAATTCTAATATTTTGTATAGAACAAATACAAAAATTGAAATAGGATTACATTCCCAAGTCCTTATAGTGCCGGGTTTGTTAAGTGAATTGTATTTTGAAGTCACAAACACTGGTTACGAAGCAAGTTCTTATAACATACAAGTAGTAGACGATAAACGCTACTTGAGAAGACTAAATCCTCAAAGGTAATAATTTTGAAAACCCACAAATTAAAAATTGTATGTGCATACTTATGTAATTCTATTTTATGTTTTAATGAATAGTTTATTTTTACGTCCTGGGCAAATGACCACTGTCACCGTATCGGTTTTTGTGCCGCAAAATACACCAGCAAACACTGAAGATCACATAACGTTTTCAACTTCTACATTCGCTACTACAGCTGCTTTAACAGTAAACGTCAAGGTTATAACTACTATAGATGTGCAGGTATAATTTTTGAGTAAAAATAAAATTAATGTGTAGTAATGGATATATATTAACAATTTTCTGTATAGGACAATACACCACCTTCAATTTCTTGGTCTTTTGGAAGTCGCTGTGAAAGTCCTTCCGGAGAAGTTAATTCTTGCTCAGAACGTTTTTGGAATATGTATATAACCGTAAAGGATTTTGAAACAGGTGTTATGCGGTTGCAAGCAACACCTTCGTCGGGCTTAATTTACACAAAATCCTACACCGTTGGCTCTACCGAGCCTTTAACAGCTACCTATGTAGCTTCGTGCTGCGAAAACGAGGTAACATTGACAGCATATGATGTAGCTGGTAACCAGCGCTCGCAGACCATCGATGTACGAGACTTAGTCTTAACAGAAGCTGCTATAGCAGCCATTGCTTTAGGCGCCATTTTATTATTATTGGTCATTATACTGTTAATTGTGGCTATAGTATGGTGTTGCCGAAGACGTAAAATTGTATTAGATTTGCCTACATATAGATCACATTCTACCAGAAGTATGGAATAAAATATGTACAAGAAATGTACACATACCAAAAGTCATTTTTATCTTAAAATGAATGAATCTCTTGTAATGAGAACCCAATTTTACAATTATAAGTGCCAAGCTATTTAACAAGTGAATTATTAATGAATTTAAGATAATTTAAAACAGTAATAAAAACTAATGTTTTAATTTGTTAGAAAATGAAAGCGAATTACTCTTATGTTTAAATATACCACTTTTACTACCTAACCAGTATTTAATAAAGCAAAAAAAAATTAAGAAGGGTTCCCTTTGAAGTTAGCAAATATATGTGCTATTAAAAATATTGTAGAAAATTTTAGCTTGAAAATTAATTTATATAAATTTAGTATCATAAAAGTAATGCGGGAGGTGGCAAAGAGAAGTATATACATACACGCAGACAAAAAAACGCGCAAAGTCTCTAAAAATCTAAACTTTTTTAATAAAAAAATAAAAAATTTTTTATTTGGAATCAATTTTAAGCTAATTTAAGTTAATTTGTGCTTGATTTCTTAAAAATAAATATTTTGTAATATTCATATGACAAGTTCATTACTGCTCAAATAGCTCAATAGCTAGTTTTACCCCAAAATTTTGTTTAAAAAACTCAAGAATTGATTAAATTGAGGCCATATAGATATGCTTTTTCCCACAGTAATACATTTAAAAAATGTATAAGAATATCATAAAATATTCATTTTATAAGTAATATAATTAATTTGTAATTTTTTAAAAAGGTCATATAACTACAACTATATATAATATAAAATGTTTATGTATAAGGAATGAAGCACAAATTAACGTAAATTATTTTAATAATTTTGAAATTTGTAATGAATTGGTTTAACTGTAATGTGTTTAACAATCTATTTTACTTAGCGTTTTACAATGTAAATGTTAGCCACCCTACCTACCATAAAAAGCTGGGATATAATTAAAATGCGATTACATTATTTTTTTAGTAAAACAAATTAATAAAATAATAATTCCAGGACCTATAAGAAAGGAAAACTATTAATTACAAACTGTCTTAGCCTTAATCTCTCATAACTTACAAAGCAATTGACCGATTGAAATGTTATTTGTGGCTTTCCAAACACGTCTATGAAGTTCGTTAATGCAAATTACAAGTGCAACAACAAATCTATCATTTGAAAAAGTTTTTTATTTAGCACAATAAAATAAAATTTGAATTAAATTTCATTACAAATTGGATACATTTATTATTTTTTAATAGCAAGATCAGAAAAATACTCAAAATCATCGCTGACGTCAAAATTTAATTTTTTCTGTCAAATGTTTACACATTTATCTATACGTACTTATGTTCTGTGTTTTGTATAAAAGTATCATTTAAACTTACCTCTTGTCAGCAGACCAGAGGATGTAATCACTGGAGTTGGTGAATGTACAATGGGTGGCGCTGCCGGCAGTAATAACAGTTTATTGGGAAAATCTTCAAAAGTTAAGCCTGTAACAGAAGCACTTAGCAAAGGATTTTTAATAGGAGTAGCGACGGAACGCTCTTGTTTTTGCGAATCACTCATAGTTCTCACTTTTTTAATTATAGCTTATAACACTTGTTTTAAAAAATTTGAAAAAAGTACACAAATTTAAATAAGTAAAACAGTTAGGACAATTTTTTTTAATGGATAAATGAGAAAATCTACCCAAATCTTTTTTTACACATCACCACAATAAAATGTCAATAGACCGCTGTCACTGTTTAACATAAACAAACAGTGCCATATTTCTAAACTTGTGGAAAACGTTATTACCATAGATAATTAATCTATGTTTATTACCGTATAGGTAATAGAGTAAACTGCACAACGCCATTGCAGTCCATCTAAAAGGCCGATTATCCGATTTGGTTGAACTCTGAAATTTAATAGATAAAGATTTAGATATCCCTAAATTTAGGTTCATTTCATATTAATTTTAAAAGCAAAGAAATGAGGCAACAATAAGTATTAAACACTCAATTCTTATTGTGGAAAATTTTATATAATTATGAAGGACTTCTGTTATTTTCCGGCAATATCTTAAAATATTTTGAATTAAACATATTGTTACTTCAACTTTTAAGTTCAAATATATCTTATGATTTGAAAACTAAAGGGAATTTTGGGTGGTTTATTCCCTTTCAGGTTGTAGATTTGGAAAAAATTGTTATGCAAACTAATTAGAACTATTTCATGCATAAAGAACATTATATTACACACTGTACACAATTGTGAATGGGTATTTATTTATATTTACAACGTGCTTAATAATAATAAATGCATATATATTTTATATCAATGTATTTATCTTAAAACAATAACAAGGTGAAGCAGTTAAAGTTTAATTATGGCCGAAATAATCAAAGAAATTCAGGAACGTGATTTATCAGAGTATGAGACAATAAAGACTAAAAAAATATGCTCCGATGATGAATTGAATAAATTGATAAAGGAACGCGAGCGCTTTGAGGCAAAGATAATCCAAAACAAGAAAACGGCCATTAATTATATTGAGTATATACAATTCGAAAAGAATACTCACAAATGGATAACGGAGAAGGAAAAACAACATCGTTGCAATTTAAGTGATCTGAAGAAATCCGTAATACAACCTGAAGATGAAAGGCTTTGGAATAGTTTTATACAATTTAGTAAGAAATCAAATCCAGGGCAGGTAGCTAGCATATATGAAAAAATGTTGGGAGTAAGTAATCACCAAGTTTTATAAATATTAATAATTCCACGTTCTGAAATAATTCTAGTATCATGGCGACAGAGAAACTATTTGGTGTGATTATGCATTGTGGGCATATGAATCAACCCAATTGCTGAAAAGTGTTAATGAAATATTTTTTCGTGCTCTTAAAAGACATCCCTCCTCAGAAGTCATAAATCTAACATTTTTTGATATATTAATCAAAGAAACTGTACGAATATCTAATGCTGAAAATAAGCTTAATGTGGCAGAACGCCAACTGGGCCTGGATAAAGCAGTATTGTTGTATCGCAACAACAGGACGAAAATAACAAACGTTTGTTACTATCTAAAACTACTTGAAAAATGTGAGGAAGTACAATTTGTGAATTGCACGGTTCTCCTACAAAAGGAAATAATGGATGATATATTAAAATATTTTTATGCCGAAGCCATAGTATGGGACCATTTGGCCCAGAGGGAGTTAAAAGGCTATAATATGATTGATTTGCAGGATGTTACCTCTAGAAAAGTGGCAGAAATACAAGATTTGGAAACAAATTTAGATAATGATGGAAATCCCACAATTAAAGGTAAAGTCTGGGAGGTAAGAAGCTTAAAAATACGCATTGAGTTATGTTTTAGAGTTTACGAAAAAGCAGTGGATGCTGTGCCTACTAAAGAAATGTGGACTTACTTTATAAATGCTATGCTAGATCTGAATCAGGATGTTCGAATGGAGGGTGATTTAAAACGACATTGCTTGGCAAAATCATTTTATATGGGCCATAACTCTAAACTTATGAGTGTTGATCACTACCAGGCTTGTGTAGAAATGCTTTTAAAAACACCTAGTGGCATAACACAGGCTGAACAATTGCTAAGAGAGGCCACAGAAATACATAAAAATGAAAAGTTATATGCACTTTGGATGCAGGCCTACGTCGATACTCAAAATGAAGCAAAGTTTTATGAAATCTTTTGTAAAGCTAATAAAGATTTGGGTACTGCGCAGTGTATTTCAGTTTGGTTATTAGCTATAAAATTCTACAAAGTATACCATGAAGAGCATCCCAAGAAATTAAATGAAATTTTAAAAGAAGCCTCAAAACAAATACATCCAGAATTTGGACAGTTCAGAGCATATTATTTAGAATACACAATGACATATGAATCTTTGAAGAAAGCTCGTAAACTGTATGATGAGCTGAGTCTATTTCCCCCGCCTTGCTTGGAGTTGCATAAGAAAATGGCTGAAATAGAATTTCAAGCAGGAACACATGTAATTACAAAACAACTATTACTCTATATTCATTCTTCATTTTACTTTAACCATTTACAGACCCAAGGTGATGATATTAGTAATATACGAAAATGTTATGAAAATGCTGTTCATTATTTTGGACAAACTAATGTGGAAGTATGGATTGATTTATTAAAATTTGAACGAGATGTCGGCAACATGAAGTTAATGTCAATTATTTATCAAAGAGCTAAAAATACTTTAAATCCCGAGTTGGTAGATAGATTCGTTTCTGAATATTCATTGTTTAATGTTATAATGTAAATTTAGAACTTAATATATAGACATAAAAAATAATGATGTTTAAGTCCTTAAACATTAAGGGACGCAACAGTTATAAGTGAAATGACGAAAAAATCTTATTTAATAATTAAAATTGATAAATTTAAATAATAGTTACAATCAATATTGGTTATGAAAAATTACTATTGTATCCTATCAATGTTTAAGATGTAATGCATTCTTTTGCGTATTCGGTACCTAGTTTATTTATTTAGTGATTTCAATGCATAAAAGCCTGCACGGCCGAATGAAATGCTGGTCCTGGGCCTAATTTCACTAATCTCCTATAGTTGTTCACGGAAAACCGATTTTTCACAGGAAAAAGAAACTGAAAAACATATTTAAACAATTCAAACACTTATGCGCCATTCGTAGTAAGTATATTAAAAAAATATTTTATTTTTCCTGTTTAGAGTTATTTGTTAAAAGATGTTGTAGAAGCTATCAAATTTTTAAAGCACTAGCTGGAACAATTTTTGCAACTTTCCGGGGTTCTTTAACTAGGGTATTTGGACACTGCATTTCTGTCCAACTAACAGGCACCATTGGAACACTTTGAGGACCGGAATCACTAGCTGTAGCTACCACGACACCCAACTCATTTTCAGCCGTACTTAATTGATAACAGGAGAGTTCAGTTTGTGGTAACTGAAAATAATTTAGTTTTTAAATGTTAAAAAACTACTTGAAAACTTACAACTCGAGCCAATATTATATCTCCAGGTCGAAAAGATTTATACATTTCAACACGATCTTTCTCAGTGGCTCTCACATCCTCTTTACGCAGCATAGCTCTATAGTTTTGCTCCAGTACGTGGTCCGATATGCTGAGTATAGAGCACTTAGCGAATCGTTGATTAACTTGCAAAACTCGTGCTGTTATTACATCCCCAGCAACAGGCACAATTGTTTGACTTCCAGCACATTGGACCTCTATAAATTTGCACTGAGAAATTTTAAATACAAGTTCACACGTTAAATAAAGCAAGCATTTTAAGAAACTACGGCTTACATTGTCCTTTTCTCGTATATCTACTGTTCCTGCAAGTGTAGCATAGATGTAACCCATACGTTCATATGTACCCTGACCGGCTATGGTATTTTCGTTTGATAAGCATAGACGCTGCCCTGGTAAACATATTAAATTAGAATACTTAATTTTTTTATTAAAAGTGTTTGCAGTCATGTTCTGTAATAAATTTTTAATTTTGACACTCACTTTTTATAAAAAAACACCAATCACAATAGAGAATTAAGATACCTAGAATTGTTATTGTTACAAATAAATTAGCAGCATGCACTTAGGGCAAAAACTCATTAATAATAAAATAATTAATGGTAATAGAACAAGCGTAAGAATTCTAAAAATATTTTTAATATCACGTTAGGCATCGTAAAAATATCTGCAAAATAAAATTGAGCTTTTTTAAATTGTAGAATATGCAATTCTCATAAGTTAACGTTTTTTAACACAAAAAAACTTTGTTTATTAAACATTATACGTTACAATTGTGCTCTGTGATTATATATATAATTTCATATATACATAAATATATATAAAGTTTGACATTATCAACACCAGCGAAAATTCATTAATTCGCCATTACCTCTAACTGGTACATGACTTCGTAATTAACTGTGGTTATAATGTTTTGTCTGTGGTTTTATTAAAATTAGAAAATTGGGGAAAAAGGGACAAGTTTAAATCAATATCACAACCATCCTATCTACCCTATATCATCAGAGAAGAACAGAATAAGAATATTTTCCAGATTGCGCCTAGGTCACACCTCCTTTTCACATGAATGGCTTTTGAAGAAATTACCCCCACCCACATGCAACTGCTGTAAATGCAACCTGACTGTCAGACACATTCTCACCGAATGTCCGTCACTCCATAGACAAAGGCACAACGTCTTTGGCAACACCTCAGCCTTAGAACTCCTCAAGGGGCCATCTTCCGACAACATCATCAAAATCCACCACTTTTTTAGACTCACTGGATTGAGAATTTGAAACGATACTTATTGCACAAACACCATAATTTACTTTAACTTAATCATATAATACTCGAATTATTAGTACATAAATGCAAATATCGTAAATTAGAGCTGATGGCCATGTAGCTAGTGCTCGCCAAAATAATTTAGCCTCAGAATTTATTCACGCAGGTTAAATAAATAAATAATAATAAAAAACTTGTTTTCCTATTAAACTCACATTAAATTTTTAATTAACTTTCGTTTAAGATCACTGTCAATATTAAGGCGAATTCAACTTTGTCAAAATAGTTTTGCGCCAAATATTGTTAATTTTCAATCAGGGACTAGGTGTTTTCAGTGAAAGCAAAATGGCTTTATGGGTTGATAAGCATCGTCCTCGGGAGTTATTGAAATTAGATTATCACAAAGTTTGTAAATTAAACTAAAGATTTACAAATATATACTGATAGTACATTTATTTTTCAAGGAACAAGCTGAAAATTTGAGGAACTTATGTCAACAGGGAGATTTCCCACATTTGCTGTTTTACGGACCATCGGGGGCTGGAAAGAAAACTCGTATTATGTGTTTGCTACGGGAACTGTATGGACCTGGCGTTGAAAGGCTCCGCAATGAAACCATGACCTTCATTACACCATCAAATCGCAAAGTTGAAGTAATGACTGTTAGTAGCAATTATCACTTAGAGGTAAATCCTTCTGACGCTGGAATGTACGATCGGGTTATTGTCATTGATCTAATTAAACAAGTAGCACAAACACACCAAATTGATCCCAATGGACAAAGGGACTTTAAGGTAATTGTTTTATCTGAAGTGGATGAGTTAACTAAGGATGCTCAACATGCTTTACGTCGCACTATGGAGAAGTACGTGGCCACATGTCGAATTGTATTATCTGTCAATTCAACTTCAAGAGTTATTCCTGCAATACGCTCACGTTGTCTAGGAATACGCGTAGCGGCTCCAAATCCTAATGAAATGTGTTCTATTTTACAAGCTATTAGTAAAAGGGAAAATTTATCATTGCCTTCTGAACTTGCTGAACGTATAGTACACAGATCTGAACGTAATTTGCGTAGGGCTATTTTAATGTTGGAAGCCTGTAAAGTGCAACAATATCCATTTAGAACTCAACAGGATATTGTCGAACTTGATTGGCAAGTATTCTTACGCGAAACTGCCAGTCAAATACTAACCGAACAGTCTCCGGCAAAGTTGGAAAAAGTACGTGATCGCTTATATGAACTATTAGCTCAAGGTGTACCGCCCGATGTCATTTTTCAAGGTCTAGTTAAGGAATTGGTCCGCAATTGTGATATGTCCATTAAATCCAAAACTGTAGAATATGCAGCATTATATGAGCACAGAATGCAAAATGGTGCCAAACACATTTTCCATCTAGAGGCATTTGTTGCTCAGTTTATGAACATTTATAAGAAATTTATTGCCGATTCCATGATGGACGATTTCTAGAAATATTTTCTTGGTTAAAGAGTTTCTTAAAAATGTTTTTAAGAAAGTAAATTTGATAAATATAAATCTCTTTGTAAATTTGTTTGTTAATAACGATTTTGATGAAATTTAAAACACTTGTAGATACTTATCTGGAAGATAACATAGCACCAGGAGGGAGGAAACGCGACTGAGTTAAAAAAAATTAAGTTTAACTGATTTTAATTAAATGCGAAGCATAGATAGCACCTTAATCTAAAAGGTCCATTCTGTGTCTGCATCCAAAGCTATCACCCAGATAAAAGAATACAATTTAAAACAAATATTAAAGTAAAAATTTCAACGTAGATAGTTCTTGAATAATGTAGAAGACCCTGATCTTTTTATATCAGACACATGTGTTAATGTGGTGTCCTACCACTTGCAAAATGTATATTTTTTTTAATCTAAAAGAAAACTACCAAATGTGAAAATTTAAAATTGTTGATAGTATAATAAGTCATTGAAAATCAACTGAAAGGTTATAAAAAATTAAATAGTACAAGCTTTTTTATATCCGACCCATAGCACAAAGCCAGAAATGTCAAAACTTGTTATAGCAGTAGTTTTTTCTGGTTATTGCCGCCTCAATGGTTGATGAGCGCCAAATTGCGAACATAAAAAATAATTTTCTATTTGACCGCAATGGCCTGGATACTGTGAAAATACTTTTTATAAAAAAGGTTGCATATTTTTGCAACGCTTATCGACGAGTCAAAACGATGGTTTGGTATCTCAAAAGCTGTTTATTAAACAAAATATCGAAGTGGATTTGTGACATTTTATAGAATGAATAAAATCCATCGGAATGGTTAATACAAGTATGAAATCATCCATTTGAAATATGAATATATAAACAATTATTTTTTAGCATACTATTAATTATCACAAGCCTTTTGCACCTAGCCAAACTCTTTTTTAAAAAGAGTTGAATAAATATTTAAAGATGCTGAAGAATTATTTCCAGAAAATGATTTAATTACTCTCATCTGATTTTTTCCTTTCTGTAGATAGAATCAGATTAATAACGAACTTAGCTATGACTAAACATACATTTTTGTTATTTTTTTCATTTTAATGTACCTTGATTACAGATTTGGAAGTTTGACCAAGATTTGCTTATTCCAGGAAGTTGGTCCAACAGAGAAATAAATTACGACCTAATAGATGTATAATTTTAATTCCACGTGAACCAGTGTATAATTTTAATTCTACATGTAACGGATGTATAGTTTTAATCTTACATCTGGGGCGATGTAAATATTATAAAACATTCGCATTGAAATTTCTTAATTCAAACATAAATAATAATTTTATTACAATAAAATTTAAACTATTTTATAACCAAATAATCTGGGCATTTATATTTCAAATAAAATCAATCATAAAAAATTTCAAATTCAGTTCATAACACATTTTATAATAATGTTGTTTTGTTGTAGTGAAATAAAGTATTTTCCAAAAAAATTTAAATAATTTTGTAACATTGAATATTGTTCTAAGTAACTTACAAAAACAAAAAGTTTAAGAAATTTTTATGTATTTTTGTTATCTCGCTTTTTATTTGTTTATTAAATATAAAATGGTTGAAATAACATAAAATGATTAAAACAACATAAATATTTATCTCTACCTTTCTTATTAACCTAAATATGAATTATCAATAAATTGCCATATGCCGAATTTAATGTAAAGTTGGCAGTGTAGAATCGAGCACAAAGCAATACTTTTTTCATAATAAAAAAAAAACTATTGAAAAATTAAAAAATTAACGTTTGATTTGTCCTATTCGAATTGAATATTGATACTGAATCTTGAGAGTATTTTCAACTGTCAGTTTAATTTGGGATTCCAAGAGAACGAAAAATAAGCTTAACAAATTTAGAAATATAACAAAGAAGAATTTTAATTAGTTATAGATCGAAGGGAAGTCAGAAATATACTATAATTGTATAAATTATTTACAAATTCATAACATCTTTTAATTTAGAAATAAAACTACTTCCAACCTTAAACTAAACTGCAAGTTTGAAACTTTTTCTATATAAATTTATTTTCACGCTAAAACTTTTATAACATTTATTTACTTAAAATAAACACAAAGTGATTAAAATCAAATAATTTGTGTAAAAGTGGCCTTTTGATTAATGTTGTATGATATTTTTCGAACAAACGTTATAGCTTCAAGTAAATAACACACTTTAAGTTTGATTATTCGGAAAATATACTAAACAGTGCTTGTTATAAACAAACGAAACTTTTTCAAACTTAAAATGTTTTACACAACAGTAGAGCATGTAAAAGAAAATAACTAATTGATTTTGATTTAAAAGTTTAAACTTCAAATGATAACTGCATTTAAACATAATAATACAATTAAGAGAATAATTAATTATTTAAACATTATAACTATATTAAATAAACGTATGTGTTATTCATGTGTTTTCAACGGCTTATATTTAATAAGAATAACAGGATTTTGAAAATGATGATATATTTTGTGTTCCTTTAAGTCTTTATCATTCGCAAATAAATGTAAACAATAACAACATTGCGAATTGAATATTTTTTTTGTTAACAAGGCATTTTCTGGTGCTATTGGAAATTTTAAATTACTATCATTAATTTCCAGTGGTTTTCTTAATTTAAGCAGGTCCTTAAGCCAGAGATAGTTTCCTTCTAAATTGTCGGGACTAATGTCACTATTCTTAGGCACTTTTTTTACACACGGTTGAGAGTTCTCCAATTTTTCGAAAATTGAAATATGTTCTGAAAACTTGCGTTTCTGTTTTGATATGGAAGGAAGCTGAGGACATTGCTTAATGTGTTCTTTAAAGTTGTGGAAATTTGCATAAAGTTTATTACATTTTTTACATTTAGTATATTCATTTTCTTCGTGTTGTCGTAGAAGGTGTAAGTTGTATAAGCGAAAGCCTTTTAATTTTTTTAAACAATATTTGCATTTATAATTTTGCAGGTCAATTTGTCTAATGGGTTTTTTAACTTTTACCTTTTTTACCTGAGGCTTCAATTCATTATCTCTCACTTTTGTAGTTTTTTCCTTAAATTTTTTACCATCGCTTTTGCTTGTTTTTTTCTTGGATTTTCCTTTGGCTAACTTAACACTATTTGCTAATTCTTCTAATTTCTTATCCTTTGGTTTTAACTTATTTTTTAATTGTATTTCAGTTTTAGGTTCTTTAGGTTCCACTTTCGCCTTCAATATTTTTAACTTGTCATTTTTAATAGGTTTTTTAACTTTTTCCATATGATTTTCTTTAGGATTCTGTATTTTTATTACTTTTTCTAGTTGTTTTGGTTTATTACTTACATTAGTATGACTTGCTAATTTTTTAGATTTGTTACCTTTCACTCTTAATTTTTTTGATATACAAACTCCATCCTTGTTCAGACTATTGCATATTTTGCCTAATTTTGAGGTGTTTAATGAGGCATCCTTAATGGGAGGAATTTCATTTAATACCGTTATATTATATTTAGTTTCTTTATTAGCAGACTTTTGGTGATCGTTGATATGCCTTAGATGATTTTGATAGCCGGCCACAACGTTGCGGCATAGTTTGCATTCAAAATATAATGTTTTTCTCTTAATGAACTGAAAAAGTTTAGCAGTTTTAGCTACTTCTTGTTGTCTGACAGTGTTCCACCCAAAGGCACTAGCATGCATTAGTTCTCTTAAGTGACTCTTATATTCTTGATGTTTATGTGAACCAATTAAATGACGACACAATGACAAATACAAAGCACCGCACTTTAATTTGCATACTGGACACTTTAATTGTTTCATTATGGGATCTTTAAGAGATTTTGATTCATTTGGATGTTTTTCAATTATGTGTTCTTTGTGTTCCCTAAATATTTCATCAATACGTCCGCAAAGCTGGCACTCATAAAACGTTGTTCGTTGCATATAACGTAACCTAATGGTCATACAACTGTCCTGGCTAGAGCGAGGCTTTTCTGACAAAGCACTACCATTATATTCTCGATGTTTACGTCGCATATGATGAATTAGGCGTTTCACTTGTTGAAAACCAACTTGGCACAGCGTACACTTCACTCCTTGGTGAATGAGTTCGTGCACGGAAAGACTTTCAAAGTCGGGAAATATAATTTCACAAACATTGCACCTAAAACTTTTCTGTATAAGTAATGCGGATGCTTCAGGCATGACAGTACTTGAGTTAATGGGACTACTCTGAGGTTTAACCAGACTGTCCTCTGTCTCAGAGTCACTTGAAACTAAACTCAAACTTGCCACCAATCGCAATTCTTTTTCATCGTAAACTTTACGTTTTCTCTTTTTTAATGCTGGACTCTCTATCTGTTTAGTATCAACTTCACGAAACACAATTTCTTCGTCGTCTTCCACATCGGCTAATTGGGTTTCATGCATATTCGGACTCTTAATGTTCGCGGTTTTATAAGGAGATAAAACCGATCTGTGCTCAATATTTTCAGCACGTGATAAATCATTTGATAAATTTGTTGCCGTAATAGTGACATCCCTTTGACATTTTGCTTCTTTTTTTTCAATATCATCACAATCATCTAATTCAATTATGGCCACAATGCGATGACCTTGTGGATCGATATTAGATGTTGGAGTTAGTAGAGGCATAGAGTGTGTGGGAACAGGCGTATTTTCACGCGATGTTAAAATTTCTATTACTTTTGATTCATCACCCTCACTGCCACCACCTGTTGATTGCGGAGGAGTATACGTTTCATGAAATTGGTTTGCAAATTCTAGTTTCTCCAACTGCTGCTGAGAATATGAGGAGTTTATTTGATTCCGTGGTAGATGTGTTTTCTGATCAAACTTTTGCATAAAAATATTGAACAGCATGTCATCGTCGTCCACAATGACCGGCGTATCTGGACGCTGCGTCCGTTGAAGAAAGTCTCCATTTGACAAATTATCAACAAGTTTTATGGGCAGTGATTCGCTTATATTGTTAACAACATCTATTTCAATATCACTGTTGCTTTCAAGGCCGCCGTCGTCTAAGCGATGGAAAATTTGTATGCGTTCATCACAAACATGGCAGATGTTTCCTAATGTGGGTGTAGTGAGCAAAAGCTGTTTTAATAAAATTCAAAAGATTTATAACAATAAAATTAGTTATTACGAAATCGCCTTAAACTATTTTAAATTTCTTTCAAATTAATCTTGCCTTTTTAGAACCCCTATTGTTCACATCACCTTGTTGTGTAGATTGAGCCAAAAGCAATTGTTTCTTATTTAATTGTCTTAGCTCTTTAGTAGTATATTTAAGATCATTTTCAGTTCTACAAATACGACAAAATTGTGTTTTTCCCATTTCAAAAATAATTTGAATGCGACAATCGATTCCTTTAGTACACTTAATTAATGGCAGTAAATTAAAAATTATAATAATTAACTACAAATAAAATACAAAAATAAATAAAAGTTATTCCTGTACTGCTTTTTTTTAATTGTTTATTTGCAAATACTGTTGAAAAGTAGAAAAAATAAAATGACAGAGCGGTAAAAAGTCGCTTCTGTCAATCAAACTTTAAATAGTTGGCAGCGCTGTTGTGAACGTTTTTAGGAAAGCAATTTCGTTTTAGTCCCAAAGTTATATTGTTACTTTATAATAACAAATATGGAGAATCTAGTGTAGACAATTTACCCAATAATATCTAAATTTTATTGCATACAGTTGAATATAAAGTGAAAATTATGGATACAAAAGTAAAAAAAAATATGTTGTAATAATATTCTGCTCTGAAAAAAAATCAGCATAATGATTTTGGACTAGTAATTGTCATAATTTTAGAAGTACCACTGTTATGGCATTAGAATAGAATATTTATTGTGCTGACATGAAAGACAATTTATTCCCTCCAACTTTAATAAGATTTTCTAAGCTTATAATATTTGGAGAAATAAAATAATTGCTTAGAAAAGAAGCAATGTAATAGTAGAGATAATCTTTCTTTAAACAACAACTTAACTGAAATATACATTGTAATTGTTATGACAAAAAAGTGTCTTTAAGATTTAAAGTATAAATATTAAAAATTAATAATTTATAAAACAAATATAAAAAAATGAAGAAGCTTTCCAAGGGAAAGCGATATATTAAAAAAAAATATACTGTTAAATTTATATAAAAAGACCATTAAAAAGATTATTATTATACATATTTAAGCAGCAATTTTATTCGTGCTTGATTCCTATTCAAATAAATATTAAGTGATATTCTCACAAAATATTTATTACAAAACAATTTTATTAAAAATGAACATTTTATGATATTCTCATAAAACATTCTTTCAAATAAAAATATTTGAAATGTTTTGTAATGGGGGAGAGCACATCCATATTGCAATTTCACTTTCGCTCACAAAGCTCATCAGTGAATTTTACCCCAATATTGTATAGAAAAACCTAAGAGTCTTATATCCAAAGCCAAACTGATTTTTTGAGAATTTTATCAAAAAATCAACATAGCCTAGACAGCAAGACTCAACAACACTTCTATACAAACATTACAAAACATTTCAAAACAACAAAAACATTGTTTATTTTCAATTTCTACATAAGGGTTGCCATTGGAAACCATTCATATGTAATTTGAAAGTTTAGAAAATAAAAAATATTTGTAATTAATATTACAAAATTCTAAAAAAGCAACGGGCACATGCAATGGAAATAAGTAATTTATCATTATTCGGAATCATTATCAATATAAGCAGCAATTTTATTCGTGCTTGATTCCTATTCAAATAAATATTAAGTGATATTCTCACAAAATATTTATATTTTGGGGGGATGTGCTCTCCCCCATTACAAAACATTTCAAATATTTTTATTTGAAAGAATGTTTTATGAGAATATCATAAAATGTTCATTTTTAATAAAATTGTTTTGTAATAAATATTTTGTGAGAATATCACTTAATATTTATTTGAATAGGAATCAAGCACGAATAAAATTGCTGCTTATATTGATAATGATTCCGAATAATGATAAATTACTTATTATACATATTTATTAAAAAAATAATCAATTTATAAAAATTTATTTTTTTTTAACTTCGTTAATGTGTGTTATATTCCTTTAAAGATAAATATTTTTAATTTGTCCGAAAAATTTGTAGTAAGAAAATTTACAATTATAAGCTAACGACATAATTATATAAATGTGAAAAATGATAAAACAGATACATATGAAAAAAAATGTTTATCATATAGAAGTAAAAAAAACGATCATATAAACATATTTAGTTTTCAAAAAATATATTTACATGGACAGTTTTTGTTTTTGATTTTGTATACATATCAAAACACTTCCGAAGTATATACAATTTGTCAGACAGAGTTTTAAAGGTTATGTTGTACTTTGTGGTTATGTTTTATTCTTTGCCGCCGTTTTTACATCTTTTTACACCAAAAATTCTGAAAGTATTAAAGTAAAATTTATTTCTCCTCGGCAAACATCGATGGAAAGCTTAAGTTATAGAGAAGTTATTACAACAAATTCGTGTCAGGAAGAATGGCATGAAATTACACTAAATACCGGTAGGCAAAAGTAGCTTTGATTTTGTTTAAAATAATTATGTTGATGTTACTTTAGGCGGAACTCATAGTACTTTGCAGGACATCAAAGTAGCTGAAAAAGCGGGTGGTTATAGCTATAAAAATGTTACTTTAATCCACAATCGTAATCGTTTTATTTATTGGCGTACATACCAGGACATATTAGAATTATCAGAAATAAGTTTGGATTTTAATTTGTATCAAAACAATATACGCTATAAATTTACTGATTCACCCGTCATAGCTGTCAACATAACAGAGCAAGGAAAGTATATCGCTTTCCTTGTAACTACTGTTTGCAGTTTACATCGTTTATGCTTCCGACATCCAGACTCCCTGTCTGAGAGAAATACGGTATCAAGTGGTGCCAATATTACTTCTGTCGATTTCAACGATTTGCAATCTTTTTCAATATTTAAAGATGCTAATGCAGCTGCTGCTCGTGATCCAAATAGTTTTTATGTTATTGATACTCTAGGTCCTTCAAGTGAGTAATTTTAAATTGGATAATAACACGCGTGGTAAGCAAAAATTGCAATATACTGTAATTTATTAACGAAATTTTTTGAAGACAAAAGGATTATTATTTCAATGTTAATTTATTTTAATTCATAGTAATAGCCATCTGGCCCTAACAACATGAAGTTTGGATTTAGATAAAACTTTTGCTTTTTCGTGCATGAATAAATAAATAATTTAATTTTGTTCAACGATTTGTATTTTTTCTAATGATTTTTTTCAATCAATTTAGACAGCAATATACCTCACGCAGCTGCTAGTTGCTTTTCATCAGACGGAAATGAGGCGTATTTTGCTTTAGCAAGCCAAAATCTATTGATGTTGTATACAATGAATTGTTCGACTGGTCATACAATTGGTCATCAACTTAAAGAACATCATATAATGCCCAGATTATTTTCTAATATAAAAGGAGCTTTAACGTACGTTGATGTATACATGTTTTTTTAAAACTTTGTTAAAAATGATTAATGAATATGCAAACAACGTTCTTATTTTTAGTGGTAAAACTGATACAGGCGATGCTGATCATGCTAATTCATTGGTATTTACTTGTATTAACAATCAAATTTTACTTTTGGCTCTGTACCGTAATGATCACCTGAGAATATGGTCTACTATTAATATGCAAATTATTTGTGCTATTAATTGCGTAAGGGATGGAGGCGAACAACGAATGCAAGGCCGTAAGTTAAGATTTCCGTTTTAAGTAAAAATTTCATTACTATTATTTCAGCTCAAAATAACGCATTGCGGAAAATTAATGATACCAGTTTTTGTGCATTTCTCTCACATTCATCTGGATCTGAGTTTGTATGTCTTGATTTAGACAGTAATTCGGGAAGTAACAGTGGCCTCAGTTTACAACGACGTAAAATCATATCTGCACCGCAATTGGATTTAACCGATTTCGATGTTTGCGATTCTAGAATATGGGCGCTATGGAGTAATGCAGAGGGTGAATTTAGTATTTCGAGTTTTTCACTTGCCCGAGGAATGGGCATTAATTGGGTTTCGGCGGCTATGGAGCCACCACCAGATCGTTACTGTTTAGGTATCGAACAGAGTATGGATCCAAGAGAAGCATATTGTTCTTACATATTCCATCCGGGAAAATTTGAACGTAGCGTTATAGCAAAAGCTTTATTTGTATGTATTTTGTATTTGTTTGCAAAAAATCACTTTGTTTTTTTTAGATGTTCCGAAGATCAAATGTGCGTTTCGAAGGCAAACACTGTACTATGACATTGTTAAAAGAACATGTCTGTCAGGCCATCGAAAATGAACTCCAAAATGAGGTTAAGGATTTCGATGTTTCCGATGAAGATTATTTGGAAATATCTACCAGACTATGGGAGAGATTCTATTCCTGCTGTGAACAATACCATATAAAAGCATCACAGCCAATTGGATTATTGATATTGGAAAACTTGGATGCAGTTTGCGTAGTAAAGAAAAATACATTTTCTCTCCTTAGACCATGTGCAACTTTAGAACACTTGATGCTTATTGGGGAGGATGTTGAAGCAAACACTCTTGTTCCGCTACATTTTTCTGATAATGAACAAGGCAGAGATTTGGTAGGGTTGGTGGAAATCTTAGCACAAATTGAAAAATGGCTTCCAGAAGATATCAAAATAGATACTGATCGTAAGCTTTACCAATTGGAAATGCCTAATGTAATAATAGAAAAACTGACTGAAGAAATATTGGCGGGGGACACCGAAAAAGAAATTTTTCCATCAAATTTTTTAGTGGTCATCAGACAAAAAATACAATCAATAAAAGGATTGCGTACTGTCATATCGATGCTGCTTGATATTTTACGTATGGACAACGGAATTCCCGAAACAATGCATACTAATTTTAACAGTTTGAATTATACCACCAGAATGTTTATGTCTATCGGCTCACTTTTTGGAAGTCAGGTGGGTATATCTTTGTTAGCTGAAACCGTCCGACAAAATGCTTTGATACGTTTTGCCATCTGCCGCAACCTTTTGCTTCTACAACAAATTTTAATAGAAACTCATTCATTGCCAGTCGCAATTTTAGAATGCTTACGTTCACAGTTTATGCCTGATGCTCTAATATTTTTGCAATCATATTACGTTATGATTTGGATATCTGACACACCAGTCAATATTAATGCAGCAGCAGCTATGGAATCTTCTATGCAAAGGCTAACTCTTTTACAGTTAACTTCTGGTGCCGGACGAATTTACTCAAATGGCGGTAAATGCAACTCGTCTCCATTGTTACAAGTCTTCCTTAATGCTAAGGGACTCTACACAGCTCTAGCTTTGTACGCAGACAATTTCAAACTTCTAGATAACGTCACATGGCAACAAACTCTAATGCCCTTATCTACTATTGTTAGTCAACTTATTTGGGCGGTTTCATTTAATTTTGTATTTGGCGAGTGGCTCTTTAGTTCTTGTCAGCACATAATTATAGCAGATTATGTGCGTCTTCTTAATAGTTGGTGCGAGTGGAATATATGCTCAAGACAATTCATTTTGGCAGTCACATTGCTTGATGGTGGTGAGTCTCATAAGGCGTATGACTTGTTTTTACAATCGGCAAAAGGTGTCGTTAAAGAACAATTTCTAGCTGAGAAAATTTTAAAAAATACACCGTATGCATCAGTAGTAGAAAATCTTTCTAATATTGAAATCAATAAAACACATATGAAAGTAATAAACCAGTGTATAGCTCAGTATTACCTGAAAGTTATCCAGCTTTTTGAACAACACAATGCTTTGGATCACATTGTATCAATGGCCCAAGTTGCAATTGGTCTATTGGATAAAAATGATTCGCAATTGCCAATGTTTCAGTCAATCGTTTTTAATAATCACCTACAACTAGAACATTACGAAGAAGCTTATCATTCATTGATATATAACGCTGAATTGTCGCGTCGTAAGGATTGTTTGCGTCAGTTGGTAATTACATTGTTTAATTGCAAGCGTTTTGATTTATTAATGCATTTTCCCTATGTGGGTCTACATGAAGAATTTGAAAATATTGTCGAATCAAGAGCTCGATCTCAACCAATGGAGAAAAATGAAATTTATGATTTCCTTTATGCCTTTCACGTCAACAATGGAAATATGAGAAAAGGTAATTTAAAATATTTCTAGAGCATTTTTTTATATTATTTAAAAATTTTTTTTATTAAAGCCTCTGCTATCATGTACGAACAATCAATGCGATATCAACTTGAAGGTGATTCCTTAGAATCGCTTAACAAACGCTTTTCGTCACTTCTCATCTGTTTGAATTGCTTGCATTTAATTGACGAGCGATATCGTTGGATTGCTAAACCTGTAATAGGCGATGAGTACGATATAAATAATTCTTCTAAAGACGGTTTTCAGATGGTAGAGGGCGATAAGGAAATAGAGAATCAAAGTATAATGAAAAGACCTCAAGTTGTTGTCCTCGAAATAAAAGACATAAAGAAGGAATTGTTGCATACCGAAGCATTAATTAAATTATCAGAACATCGGCGGGATATTCATTCATTCCTTAATGCCGGTCCACAAGAGTTGTCAATGGTGTTAGCTAGTTGCGGTTTGTTTACTTACGCCATTAAGCTAGCAAAAGGATTTTCTATTAGTTTATTGCCAATATTTGATAGTCTAACTGGGGCATGTGTGCGCACAGCTGAGGAAAATTCCACTGATGCTTGGGATTGGCTACAAGAAAATGATCTGGCAGACCTGCCACATCGAAATAAAGCATCAGACATGGCCTGGTCACTACTGCAAAAACTGGTTGTAGATAATGAAGAGGTATCTTCTACACAAATTCGAAAATCGGTGGTAAACAAATTGTTAACTTTGCAAGCATTCGTACCACAATGGCTACACAACAGTTATAAATTATCCTTCAGTTCAGAACTTTTATACTTGTACGTTAAACATAATAGGTTCTTAGAGGCTGCTGCATTGTCGCAGGAAATGATATCGGCTATGCTGGGAGCGGGTAGCGAGTACTTTAGTTTTAAGCATTCTATTGCTGTCACAAACCCTGAAATGTGCATACCAATTAACACGATTGATGTACTCTTAAATGGTTTGAAACTTAATGGCGAAAATATCGAATATCGCCAGGCTCAAGCTGAACTTGAGGATATACTACGTAAATATATAGAGACAGCGACAAGAACGGCTCAGGATAAGATTGAGATGTCATTTCAAACGAATAGAGAACTTCGACAACAGCAGAATTCTTAAAGAAGATTTTTTTGTAATTTTATTTCAGTTTATCATTTGAATAATAAAAATTTCCCATTAATGACAGCTTTTTGTTATATGAAAGTTTAATTTGTTAATATTGCTTTGTAAAAGCCATTTGGAAAATTTGAATATTACAGTATTACATCAATGAAGTTCGAAAGAGAAACAGAAATAAAATGTAAATTTAATCTATTTTATTTATATTAATGTTTATGTATGTATATTAATATTGTTATAGGTCTTTTGTGTATTATACTACAAATTAAATTTCCTTTTTAATGGATTCGATTCAAAGTTAGCCCTAGAATTAACATTTTTGTACATTGTTGGATATTTTTATAAAAATTGTTACATTACTCTGTTATTATTTCTTCAGTACGGCAGCATTTGATGTCTTTTTACAATATTGGCAAAGCTACATATGTAATACTAGATAGTGTCCTCCGAACATCTGATTTTTTCGCTTTGCTATTATTGCAGAAATAAGGGTTTTTATTATTGCTTAACAGTTCGAAAAATCAAAAAAGGTTTAGTTTTACAAATACATCGCTGGTTTTTTTTATGATATTCAAGCAATCGTCACTTATTTCTCTCTATTTTTTGACATTTCCAAGTTTAAAGTAACAATAAAAGACAATGTTGTTGTGTGTATTTGTTGTAGAGACACCACTACCTAATAAAATAAAAGTACCTTGATTTGACAGCACAGTTTGCTTTTTTATCTCCCAGATTGTGAAGTCGGTTTTTTGTGAGAAGTTGCAATATTTTTGCTGGCGATTCAAAATAAGGAATATAAAAAATATTTAAATATTAATTGATATTAGTTTGACAAAAATTATTTTCATTTTAATTAGATAATGCTTTAGAAAAATATAAATACTTCACATTGAAGTGCACAGGCTAAGGGGCACACGCATATTTTGTTAAATACATACGAAACAAAGACGACATTATCGTCCATCACCACAAACCTTGGTAAAGAGTTGTGACAAATAGAAAAATCAAAAATAACAAAACACAATTTTCTTTTTTGAAACCGAAAATGGTGAGTTATGATCTTTTTTGACCATATTGAAGAAATCTACTTGAAGTTTGTTAACATCGCATGTAGTCTTCCCAATTGGCTTTGATGGACTCATTGCTTTATGAATTCCACTCTACGACCACACCTAATAACCGTAAACGGGAAATTGAATCAGAATTGTTGGCGTTTAAGTGTGAAGCTGAATCCTGGAAGACAAGTCTTTCCGTCGTAAGTAACAGCGGCGTAATTGAACAAAATCAGTATCTTTGGTTCTTTTGCTCTTCAACCGTGGAATACGCAATAACGCGGCGATGGCCGCAATTAGTCAGCTCAGATAGAGTACTAATGAGAGAAATGCTATGGAATGGATATATCAGCTTACCATCCAGATCACCCAAAAGACAGCGAGACACTTATGCTCATCTTATAGCCTTAATGGGCAAACGAGAATTTCCCGATGAAGATCCAAACTATTTTGTGCACTGCTTGGCATTAGTTAAATCAAATTTTGAGTTGGGTATTGCCTTATTGCGCACTACATCTGAAGAAGTAGTTAGTAATAGAGAAGATGTAAGCACCGATAGGAAACAATACTTTCATTCATGGTAAGTAAAAAAAATTACTTATCTGTAGTAAGTTGTTTATTTTTTAGTATTAACATAAATGTGAAACAAATTAAGGCTTATGACAAATTAGCTTAATCAAAGAATAATAATCTTAGCGAGTATGATAATAACTTGAACCATTTCTGCAAATATAAAAAGAGTCAGATTTCATTTAAGAATTTAAATTTTATAATTAGTAAGGGAAAACAATATTATAATATCAAAAACGAATTTTTATAGTGCTATATGTAATACTAATCATAAATGAGCATTATTAACATGTCGTTTGGATTATTTTTCAATACGTGTGATTTATTTTTAAATTATTTTAAAAGAATATTAATAACTTATGTTAATTTGTTTTGATGCCTGTTTTAAATGTTGTGTTTGTACTATGTTTCTTGTTCTTAAAGCACATCAATGTGTTTGCCTGAAGTAATGGATTTATTAACAAAATACTTATTAATCGCTGTGTGTCATATAAATGGCAGAGACATTCATTCCATATCAAATACACTAATGGATTATAGTTTGGTATCATCACTGCCAAATGACAATCAATTAAGGTAAAATTTGTTTGTAAGCTGTTTTTCATCATTTTTTATTTGTTATTGCTCTTAAATGCAAGGAAAATTAAAACAATATTTTTTTATTTAGTTCCTCTGTGTTGGAACTGTTAACATGTATTCAACATTTAGTTTCTTGGATACGGACAGACTTAATATTAGAATATTTTCTTATGTCAATTTTGGATATATCACAATGGCGTTCATCACATGAGGAACTATCAGTAGCTGGCTTATTTGTATTGACTGAACTTTTATATTTACAAAAATCGTTGCCATACAATGTAACCCTAATGACAGGTATTAATGTTTTGTTGGATCAACACAATACATCAAAACAACAAAGTGAAATATATATTGATAAATTTCGGGAACTTTTGCGTATTTACGCTGCTAAATATTGGCTGAAAATGTTGCAAGAACCTCCAATTTTAGATAGTTTTTTAAAATCATTGTACTGCTGTACCGTGTTTCGTAAGTTTTTATTTAATTTGAATCAAATACGTTTGTGTTATTGATTTTCTTTGTAAGATTAAAAAAAGTTTTAGTATTTAATAATATAATTATTTTTTCATAATTGTACCTATTTTATCAACATTCGCTCGCTTTGCTTAAAGAAAATGGTGCATACGACTTCACAGAAAAATTGGAAATTTGGACTCCTATTATTAAGGGTTTAATAATGAACGAAAAATTAAATCGTTATAATGATGTTATATATCAGTTAGTGTCAGAAATTATGCATCGCATACAACTTGAGTACAATAAGAGTGAATTGGAGGTTTTGGATAATGAGCTAGTGGAAGATAATGTAAAATATTTCTAAACAATTTTATTTATAATTAATAATTATATTATATTGTATGTTTTTAAGACGCAAACTGAATGGCAACAATATTTAGCACAGTGCATTGAATGTATTGCGTTAATTGCTGAATATCGTCCAACCACAGTATTTGTCCTAGTGTTTAGTCATTGGTCTCGAACACACGCTTATCTTCAATCTGTAGAAAGCGATATAAACAGTGGCAAATGTTTCGATACAGCTCGTGAAATAAAATTACCGAACTTTATCGAGCATCTACGAGACTTTTCTACTGTGTGTCAAGCAGTAGTAAGGATATCTCCATTTCTGGATACAAACACAATAGCGGAAGGCGCTTCCGATGTTAACTGCCATATAAACGTTTTATCTGAAAATTTATTAACAACGTTAAAATTTTTTACAAGCAACAAATTGCATACAATCGATTTTGATGCTTCAACATTTCAGACTGATTACGACTATCTGTAAGTAAATTTTTAAAATTAAAAACGATGTTTAAACAAACAAACAATATTCAATTGTTGTTTTAGATATGCTCAAGTTCTTATGGCTATACGTAGTATTTTACCATTATCTCAATTACTCAAATCGGATCATATGCTTTTGCAACTGTTCGAATCATTGGGAAGCATATTCCAACCCAACACTATAATGGGATCATCACCACTCATCTATGTAGCAGCAAGCCAACTGCTGTTATGTATATCATCTGTGATACGGCCAAAATGTCTTTTGGAAATACCAACAATTGTTAATCTTATGCAATTGGGTCCTCGCCTAACGCATTTACCACGACAAGTGATTGCAAATATTTATATAAGTTTAATTAGTTACTTAGTATTGCCATGGAAAAATATTGACGAGCAGCAACAAGATTATTCACGTCGCTGTTTAATTTTAAAAGAATATGTTGAATGTTTGGCGCAAGGTTTCCTAGAGTTAGATTTAAATTCACTGAATGAGGCAACAGCAGAAGCTAAAGTTTCATCGATATCTTTAAGTTTATTAGTTACATTTAGTTTAGTTATAGAATTTTTTAAAGACTCTCCAAACACAACAAAAGACATGCTAGCATCTACTTTCAAGGTATGAATTTTAATTTACAAAGCCCAGTTGCCATTGCCGTATGATTGAATGTTGTTTTAATTAAGCATTTTCTTCTTTTTCAGCCTGTTATAACAAAAGCTTTAATGATTTATAATTCTTTTGGCCAAAACAGTAATGCAATATCCATTACTGTTGCTGAGTTTAGTTTAAGTGTACTTCGTACATTGCAAAGTCAATTAGGTTTACAATTTATCAAGGAAATGGTAACACTTTTCATTACAGTGAATGTTAGGTAAGTGAGCTTTAAAAACACATGTTCGGAAATATGCGATTTAAAAATTTTGTTCAATTACATTTCAGGGAACAACTAACTCTAAGCCGTGTAGTGGTTATAGAGAAAATTTTACAGATGTTTCAAATAATTGTCCAGCAACCGGGCAATGCATCACTTTTAATGTTGCCTTCAATATTAGACTTTATATTTGAACACATAATACCATTGTTGCAAGCAGAAAATAATATTGCAGATAATACAGACTTAACTAGCGTTGTTTATTCGCTGCTTGATAGGTATAAACCCTGAATAAGTATAGAAAATTAAATTATTAACGTTAACATTATTTTATTTTAAGTATACTCACATGTAAATGGCAGTATTTCTACAAATCATATGGTCAGCTCAACGGTGCATCACGTCAAGAAAATGGCAACAACAGTAACACTAGTACAATAAACCCTAACGAAAATTTACACCCTGAACACTTTATGGCCATTTTAAACGCTTATGGGCAAATTATTGTTACCGGCAACGATCCGAATATAGTGCGAACTGTTTTAATATCTATGCAAAATGTCCATGAGAAATGGCGTCTTTATCAAAGGCCATTGTTTAAGGATAATTTATTGGCATCATTTCAAAGAGCTTTAGTTAATGTTCTCTTGTCTGGGGAAGGCGTACTGCATTTTGATTTGTTGACAAATGCTCTATTTTCTATGTCTCAAGTAGATGCATTGAAAATGCGTGAAAGTTTTGCAAACGCTGGTATATCTATAAATATGAAGTTAATTGATGAAATTTGTTTAACTACGGTAAGTTGTATGTTGTAAGTTTGTATTTTATTTGTATTTTAATTTTTTTCTAATTCGCTGATATTTAATAAGTTTTTTTACAAAGCAATTTACATTGCAATGTGAGTTTAGCATTATGAAGTATTTTTTGTGTATAAATTATTTCTACCTTATTGACATTGGCTACTGACTGTTTGATATGCAGAGTTTTTGTTAGCTCTGCCACTCTTTTTTTTTGTTTTTTAAGAATTTATTTAAGAATTAGAAGTTCGTTATTTTTCTTTCTCAGCAGATAATTATGTGTTATCTGAAAATCTGATAATTCGACGAAATTAATTAATTAAGAATGAAAGAAAAGAAAAAACAGGCTTTTCGAATTAATTCTTTTAAGCACAAGGTCTTTATATAAACATTTTTATAATATTTTGTTTTAATGTTAATCTACGTAATTTGTGCTACATTCCTTAAACATAAATATTTTGTGATATTCTCATAATAATTTAATACAACAATTTTTTAACTATATTACTGTGGGGGAAGCATATCCATATAACCATTTCACTACTGCTTCAATAGTTAATCAGTGGATAAATGGCTTCCAAAAGAAACCCTTATGTAGAAAAATTGAAAATGAAAATTGAAAATTTTTGAGTTTTGTTGCCTTTTTGCTGTGTTGTTGTTTAAATAAAATGCTTATTTTCAATAATAAACGCTTATATCATTTTTATTTTCCATATTGCGCTACACATTGGGTGGCATCTTAACGAGCAGAAAATTATTTAAAAATATTAAAGGAATCTACAAATTAACCCACAAAGATTTTAATAGTTTTTTTTTGTTTTTGCCATAACCTCACTTTGGCACTAAACAAGGAACAGCCACAACAAAATATGGTTTTTTCTGTGTATTAAGCTCAAATTGGTCTAATTATTTTATTTTAGTGTCAAGTATAAAAGAAAACAAACAATAAATTTTTATAATTATTATGCAGCGGCCACATTGAAACTCGAGCAACAAATTACAGTTAAGTTTAGCAGCATTAAATTAAATAATACTTAAAATATTTCATCTAGTAAATGTGGCAAAACAAAATTTACGTACTCCAGCCTTAAAACGTAATAATAAAAAAGTCTCAAATTAGTTGTAGTAGGCAGTCTTTAAATTAGCTGTATATTCTTTTTAATTTATTGCAGTTTTAATATTCTTGGAGATCGCACTAACTTTTTGCACATATACGCTATTTGACTCCATTTCTCCTGTAATGCAGCCTTAAGCTGATTTTTATTACTTTCCAATATATGTTTTGCATACGACGTCCAAGTTCGTCCCATAGCTGCTCGTTTACGGTTATATCTGGGCTTTGTGTAGGTGTGTGATAAACCTAGGGCAGTTGTAAAGCAACAAGTTCTTTACTACTAGTGAAGTGTGCTCGTTGTCTTGATAAAACTTAAATTTATCAACAATGCATACCTTGCGCGCACTTTTCTTAACATTCGTTTTTAAAATGTCTTCCGTTAAGTGAAGTGAACCAAAACATCACTGATAAGCCTCTTTACTATACTGTTTTCTTAGTGCAAATATTCTTCAATGTGTTAACGTCACACGTACCAAACACATTCAATTAGCTTTCATCCATAAAAAGATCCTGTAAAATGTTAATAGGAAAACCCAACATAACGTGGCGTATAAATTTTACCGTGTTCTAAAACGGCAAATCTTTACATATGTGCGCTCTCGTGCAAAATTCGCGTGTTCATCCCATTCCAAAATTGGTTTCTATTGTCCTTTTTTTGATATTATTAACGAAACTTGCGATTTCTCGTTGAATTTCGCTCTTGTGGAAATTTTTAAATATTTTCTTACTACGAAAGCAAATATCCAACTCTGACCGCTTATAATATAGAAATTGTAAGAAATGAACAAATATAACGGTAATTGAAATGACTTAGTGTGACCATAATTTTTATTTTTTTTTTAAATTAATTTGTTTGAAAGTACAGTGTTGGAAAATTCTTGACAATTTCTTTACTATAATGTTTGATTGTGTATTAGATGGCGAATTAAAAGTATTCAAACGTTTTCCAAAAATAATAAGATATGACATCATCAACAGTTGATAAAAATCTATCTATATTTATCCATTTATGTCCGACGTTCAATATGAGCCACTGCATGTAAAAGTATATTAAAATGCAAATAAACGAAAACTCAAACAAGCGTTCCTTATAAACAGCTGTTAATTTACTTCTTCTATTTACTTACTATGTTTCTTAAGTGTAATGAAATATAATTAATATTTTTATTATTGTTATGGACACACCATTTTTGATAACATTTATTTTAATATGTGGATTTGTTTGTTTGTATTTTTGGTTTGAGTTGTACAATCTTTAAACTTAAAAATATAAATATATTAAAATGTATTACAATATATTTTTATTTATAAATATTTATCTTTTCTCTTTTTTTCGTTATAGGACATTCCAACATTTTCCCAAAAACTGACTCAATTGATACAAGATGCGCATTGTGTACATTTGACACAATCATAAAATTAATTATCGATAACCATATTAAAAAAAATACATTTTAAATTTATATTAAATAATAAACAAAAAAAATCGTAAAATTTAATTTTGACATTTCATTGATTATAAGATATCGCGTTATCAACGCCAACATTAATAGTATCAATGCTTAAGTGTCTCCCGTTATTTTCTTTTCACTTCAATTAACTATTTTTTAATCTGTATTATAAATCTGTGTTTAGCATTTTTATAATTATGCATTAGAGGTATATTTTTATTTATATACCATTTTATTATGACTTATAATTTAAACATGAATACGTATGCGTGTAGTTTGTAAAACATTTAACATAAAATATATTTTGTATTCCTCTTTCATAATAACATCAATATATTTTATATTTATTATTTAATTTTATTGTATAACAAAAAATACTGTGTTTTTATATTATCTTTTGAATAATTATTTAGGCTTTAAAATTTGTTTATATATATATATATATATATATTTTTTTTTTCAACTATTATTTCCTTGTATTTTTTTAAAGGTACTTTGTTCAAATTGTAGTTTTTGTATTTGAAAACGATATCAGTTTTAATAATTTATTTTTTTTATTTATGTATTGAAACTTCATTTTTAAAAATATAAATTTTTTCTGTTTGCGTTTTTTTAAATATAAAAAAATAAATGTTTTTTTTAATTGTTAGTACATCATTTAATTCTTGCTTTTTTATATTTTAATTTAATTTTACTTCTGCTATTTTAAAATAATTCCATTCATAACATCATAAGATTTACAAAATTCGAGCTTATTAAACCAAATTTATATTGAAAATATTCTTTATTTCTAAAGTGTTATTGTAAGTATTGTAATAAATAAATATAAAAGAAGACTTTTTACTATTTTGATTTATAACACAGTGTTTTTTATCCATTTATATATGAAATATTTTAATAAAAATTAAGGAATTTTCATATATTAAAAAGAATTGTTTTATTTCGCTTATTCATTATGAGAAAAACATTTGTCATAGGCTTATTATAATGATTTGATCAAATAAACTTTATTTTTCAAAAAACAATGCCAAATATGTTTAATGGAAAATTTTTTGTTTTTGTCGCACTAAACCTTGCGCAGTATATTTATTATTACGTCAGGTTATTCTACATAGAACTGAAGTACACTTTTTGTATTATAAAAAAAAAAAAGTTGTATTAAATTTTTCTTTTTTGTGATGCTGTGTACAATCAAAAACCAATTTTGGAAAGGGAGTACATGCGGAAACAGTAAAAAGAGTTTTAAGAGAATATAAATTGTAGGGTCGAGATTCTCGAAAGAAATCATGTGTCAGTGTCAAAAATATAAAGGATCCCTTGAATTTTAAACCAGAGCACATATATAAAGATTTTTTGTTTTTTTTTTGGAGCTCAATAAAATTTATATGCCACGTTATGTTGGCTTTTCCTATCAACATTTTACAGGTTCATTTTACAGATAAACGAAAATTTAGTTTGTTTGCTTCCGATGGCCGACGTTACGTGTGACGTAAACACAATGAAGAATTTTTGGACAAAAACACTAAGAAAACAGTGAAGCATGGATATTTATCGAATAAGGTTTAATCGAATAAATTTTGGAGGATGGTAAAATTAATATGCCACGATATGTTGAATTTTCGTATCAACATTTTAATGCCATATAGGTTCTTTTTCGGGATGGAAGTAAACTTAATTAAATTGTTTCCGATGGTCGGCGTTACGTATGACTTGAACATAATGGGAAATTTTTGCACAAAAACACTGAGAATAAAGTGAAGGTGCTATTGTCGAAAATTTTCACTCTTTAGATGGTATCATCGACAAAAACATGTATCTTGACATTTTAAAAAATTATCTTAAGGAAAGTGCGCACAAGGTCGAAATTGTTGATAAATTTAAGCTTTATCAAGGCAACGACCACTTCACTGATAGCAAAAAACTGGTTGCTTAACAGTCAAAACCCCTGCACAATGCCGATATATAAACGTAATCGAGCAATTATGGCATAAACTTGGACGTCGTAAGCAACACAGATTGCGCAATATTAACAACTAGCTTAAGATCGCATTACAAAATGAATGGAGCCAAATAAAGCCTGATATGCATTAGAAATTAGTGGAATCTATTCCAAGAAAATTTAAAAGCTGTAGAAAATCAAAATGAATTTACAACCAATTTAAAGACTGTCCGACTTTCAATGTGATTTTATTTTTAATTTTTCAGTTTTGTTTTTAGTATTTCTATTGTTAGTACGTAACTATTGTTTTGTTACATTTAGTGCCCGAGTTTCGATGTGAGATACTGTATGTAGAACGTCTAGAATCGTTGTTCGATTCGAGAAGTTTACTGTGCGTTAAGCCCTTTCTATTCGTCAATCAAAATGACTGCTTCGAATAACCAGGGAACGTTTTAGGTATAGTGCTACTCAAGTAATCCTAATATTGTATTTAAAAGAATTGTTTTGGCTTACAAAAGAAAGTTGCGTAGTCTATGATTTCAAATAAAGAATTTTCAATATACTTTCCTTTCACTCTTTGTATTAAATTAAAAACATAAATTTATTATCAACAACAATACTTTAAATACTACAAACGTTATCATAACTATCTTTAGGTAAATATTTAAACAATTATTTAATGCCTATCTAGGTAATTTTATAAAATTTATTTGAAGGTAGAATATATTTGATAATTTTTTTATTTTTTTAATCGACCTTTTTATATTTTAAATAAATATCTGTTATTCTTTTCAATGGTCTTTTTTAATTAAAAATATATATTGTTATTCTGTTATTCTTTTCAACGGTCTTTTTTAATTAAAAAACACCGTTGAAAAGAATAACAGATATTTAGGTAGAATATATTTTTTTTACCCTAAACAAATCAATTTTTCGAATTAAAATTTGTTTGCATTTGTATTTGTACCTTTAACAGCTTAAATTTTCAGTTTCACAAACTGAAAATGTTAATAAACATTTCATTTACCAAGAGTTTTGTTTTTAGTTATTGTATTCATATAAAACAATAACAAACTGTTAATTTTATTATTAAATGTATCTCTGTTTGCCTGTGTATGAATATCAATATTTCCATTAAAACTTTATTTTAGATTTTCTTTTAACATTTTATTCTACGATTTTGTGTTTTACTAGTTTTGGGATAAAGAATCAAAATTTTAAAAGGCTTTTTAGTATCCCTGTAAAAAATCTGTGTTTGTGTGTGCAATTTTATATATTCTAAACAATTTAATATTTAATTATTATTTTTATTCGGCCTTTATTTTTCAAATAAATAATTACTAATCTTAGTAGCGGTCTTTTTTAAATAAATTTAATACTATATTTTTTCAATATTTCGCTTTCCTGTGGAAAGATTCTTCAGGAAATTTTTTTTATAAAAACAAAAAAATTATAACAAAATATAGTGTTAAATTTATTTAAAAAAGACCGCTACTAAGATTAATAATTACCAATTTAATATTTATTATAATTGCTTTTTTTAACTTGTTTTAGTTTTTTATTTATTTTTTTTGTTCATTATTTAAAATTGAGATTTGAAATCGTTCTGATTTTATCAAAAGTTTTCATAACAAAAATGATGATGAGGATTTTTTTCTTGTATCAAACCTGTTGCGTTTACATTTCGTTTATCTCATGTAAAAAAGCTGAAACTATTTGATGTTTTTTTTTTTTACTTCACATTACTTTCTAAGCTTCTTAATCACAACTCAGATTTTCGGAATATTCTATAGCCACTATCTCTACTGGGTTAGGAAAAAAGGAGCTGTTCTAATATGCATGGTGTAAAATTGTGCATCTAATGCGCAAAGAAAATAAAGTCAATTGGTTACAACTGCGAACGCGAAAGCCATAAAATGAGAAAAAGTACCTGTACGTTTAATGAAGACAAATATGTGCAAACGTCAAAAGAAATGGTTTTGAGAATAAATAGAAAATTAGAAAAATACATAAACATTAAATTTCTCACTTTTCCAATACGTTCCGTGATGCCTTCTAGGCGATTATTTTAAAAATAAACACAAAATCACAAAACAATCTAACAAAAAAAAAATGTTTCTATTAATTATTGCCCATAAAATGCTACAAATTGATGGGTTTCTGAACAGGCAGTGCAAGCTTAAAACTATATTTCTATTTGTTTATAGATAGATGTCGGTTGTTGATACCACAATACGTTCTTGATCCATTTTGTTTGAATGCAAGGGCATTATCCACACTCCAAGTTCTATTCAGTATTTTGTGTCCGAAAATGAACAAAGTAAGGACTTTGTTGTTGTAGTTTTTTTTTTATTAAAGTAGTTTTTCTGTCTACACCTAAAGCTTGGTAATTTAAAAAAAAACAAAAAAAAAAAAATAGAGCTAACGCTTTTCACAGGTACGTTTGTTGAAGTAGTCATAATTGAAAAAAAATTCAGGTCAGGAATCGATAGTAAATTTGCGTTTATTTTTAGCTGAGTTTAAAAAAGTGTGCTTACAGTCGATTTATTATTTTTTTAATATCTATTAAACAGTTTTTCTTTAACTATCTGCTATTTATGAAAAGTAGGGGGGAGGGTTAAATTTTTGCCTAATCTTGTAATCCAAATTTCTTGCTTTCCTAAATTTTTGTATTCTTTACATTAAAAAAGAGAAAGAGAAAAATGAAAAAGGTTGTAAATGTTTTTAGTTAAACATAGGGTCTTAATATAACAATTAATAAATTTTATTTTCACTATTTTATGAAAAATTCATTTATTAAATAGTTTATGTTTATACATTTTCCTTTTTCTAAAGATGATACAAAATAATGTAGCGAAATATTGAAAATAAAATTCATTAATTTTTTAGGCTTATTTATACGATAGTTTTTAAATAATAATTTTGAACACATATTTATTATAACGACTGATTTCCTAACACTTCAATTGATAAAACCGATGTTGCTGATTATCCGCCAAATAAATTATCGTACTTTTCTTCAAATTAAAAGGAATGTGGGCTCATTTTTGCTTCATAAAATACTGAAATAGTGTTAATTTTCATTTTTAGATCAGGAATTTAGATAAGTTTAGCAATAAAAAAGTTTTAAAGATTTAAGGGAAATTAAGCTTAATATTTAAGGCTAAATATTTGTTTATTTTTTCTAAAGTCCTTGATTGTTATTTAGTTTTATACAAAAATTTTACAACTATGTCGTTTTATGTAACAAATTTAATGCTGAAAGAAGCGTAATAATAATTTAAACTTGATGCTTTTGTTGGTAATTATTGTTAAAGTTTTAATATTTTTTATGGACTTCAAAAACAATTCTCTTGTTGTTTCAGTATTAAAATAAAAAAGTGTCTTGTTTGTAATTTGAACAAAAGTATGTTAATGAGTTGGTTAAAGAAAGACATAGATACTAGATTTTGTAGCCATATTTATTCTTCTATTCCCTTCTGCCATAGATTGGCTCACTTAACGACTTTTAAAGCCTTTAAACAAACAACACAGTTATATTTTGATTTAATTTTACAAATAATGGCGAAATAAGAAGGAATCAAGCAAAAATTTTTAATAAAATAGTGTAAATTTTAAGTATGATTTGTGAAATTAAAAAAGTTATAACTCCCGCCACATTCTGTTATGAATACAGAGCTATGTTAAATTCTAACATAAACAATGCTAATCCAAGAAGTCCTCATTTATGTTTAAAAATAAAATTAAAGATCATTAGAGAGGTTTTTACTCTTTTTAAACTTTAATATTCGAATATTTGAACAAAGTGTGTCAAATAAATTGAAATATTTTAAAAAAGCTCAGCCACATTATTGAGCGATTGTGCCTTTTTGTTTTTAAATTATTTTATTAATATTGTATTTTTAAAACAATAACTTTAATTATTGTTAGTTTTGGATTAGTAAAGAAAACTTATTGCTTAAAAAGCATCCGATTACATACGTACACTTTAAAGTATGTTGTCATCCCAATTTTGATGGCTTTTTTTATATCGATACCTAATGGTATAAAGTAGTAAACGAAAATGACAACTATGAATTTTAGTCGGTCATAAATTCAGTAAGTAATTTAGCTACTAGTTTTGCATTTTTAAATTGTTATTGGATAGACGAACCGAAAAGCAGGTTTAATTGGCACTTATTTATTGATGACTACATAATAACTGCAGAGTTTTAATGGTTTACCAGTTCATATTGAATTTTCTCCTTTATATTGAACTTTTGTGATTTAAATTGTTTATCGACATTATTCTGTTTTGTTTATCTTATTCTCAAAGAGTCTATATTTTCATGCCAATTAAAATATATTTTTTTAAATTAAAATAACCACCAAATAAGACACCTCTGATAGGTCTTGCGTTACTGATTATACTACACTAGCTGTGTCACGCTGCTGCATGTCGAATTTGGTTACTTGACTAATAAATTTTACTGTTTTAGGCCACAAGAAAATTACATTCTACGAATAATATTTTTTGTCCGATTACAAACTAAAATACTTTGCTTTTATTTAAAAATATTTCTGCTTCAGATCACCTCTTTTTCTGATTTTTTGTTAAGAATATATAATTATGCATTGGAAAGCATTGGCACAGATGGAACCTTTATCTACAAAAAAATCGTGGGCAATACATCAAAACTTTCTTTAGAAAAAATCCCTTTTTTCTAAGTCTAATTCAACTTCCTTTTCGCAGTTTCTGTATCAACAATAAATAATTATTTACTTTATTTATTTAACGTATATGTGTACAATTAAATTAAGATAGATCTACTTAAATATTGTCATGTTTTTAAACTTATTTTTAATTAAAAAATTTTAAATATAAAAAAAAATAAAATTTTAAATTAAAATAATTTTGTTTATAAAAACAAAAATAAAAACAAAATACAATTCAACTACACTGCCTTTAATATATTACAAATTATACATTAAAAAATCTTCCACATACAAAATTTTACCTTTGCTTGTTTTAAACTAACACAACTAAACAATTGTTTATTATTTGCTTATTTTAACATCAATTTGAAATTCAATTAAATTGAATAACTTTGTGTTCGATTTTAAATAAATTTTCATTTAGCATTTAAATTAGATTTCAATTCACAATAATTATCAAATTAACACTTAAAACAGAAAATAAAAATTAAATGGCGCAGCCACTTAAAAGTTTTACTAAAAACAAATTAAAATGATTTTATTACAATTTTTTATAAAAATGGTTTTTCATGCAAAATTGTTTTAGTTTTTTTTTTTTTTGTTATCAATAGTTACAAAACAAATTTTAAGGTTTTTATTAAAACCTTTTCTATTTTTGTACAAGCTTTATTTATATTTAATGAGAATATTATTTATAAAAAATAGTACGTTAAAGTTTTAGAGCACATAAATGCCGCATAAATAAAATATATGCAGTGTTTCAATAATTTAAAGCACCGACTGTTATCGGAGCTGACTGTGTATTATCAGTCTCACAAAATCCAAAATTTTGTTTTGTATATCTGCTTTTTAAACAACAACTATTACTACTAAAACAATCCTTAAACGGAAGGATTGATTTCAAAGCTTTGGTAATGCTTTGACCCAAAAGAAAAAAATAAATAAGGCAGCTTCAATTTGATTGGGCTTAAACGCCAAACTGCCTTTATACCAATTCACAAATAAATTCAAATTTATATCAAATTGAATATTTTCTATTTAGTTTCGTCTTGATCCATAGGCTCCTCCGGCTCATCGCAAGAGAGAGTTCTGAAAAAAAATTATAAGTGAAAAATTATTTTTTCTTGTAAATGTTTCAAAAATTTTGTGTTGCCTTTTTCTTAAAAAAAAAGTTTTTTAATTTTTAAAATATTTGCTGTTACGACATTTCACTATAAAGAAGAGCAGGATAAGACAACTGAAACATATTTTGAGTTAATTTTAACATCTTTTATAATTAAAATAAATTTTTATGTCGAACTAACTACAGGTAAGTTGGATGGTAGGATTATCCTCCAATGACTAATCTTAAATTGTAGAAGTGATTTTAAAAATATATTATTATTTCGCGTTCTTCCATGTAAAATTGACGACTTTTTTTCTTGGAAAAAACAAGTTCTTAAACATGTACTAGTTTTTTTGTCGGAAAAAATATTCAGTTACGAACGTTTTTTAAAGGAAAAAAGTAGCCAGTCACGGAACATTGTTTTTAAGGAAAATTACGGTCAGTCACGGACGATTTTTTTAAGGAAAAAAACTGTCTTAACATTAGGTTAGGTTTTTTTGTTGCTTATAAATAACAGTCCGGCAAAAATTAAACATTAACTGTTACATTATTTTTATTTTTTTTACATACTTTTTCATAGATTGCATTGATAATCCAGCCATAGCTGTCACAGTGTCAGACTCATCATGTTCAACTTTTAAAGCTTCCAACGCAGACATGCCCACAGTGTGAGCCCAACGTCTAATGCAAGGCCAGTGTTGTGACTAAAATATATAATTTATTGTTAATAGTAGATACGTTGTCATTTCATGTTTTTGTTTTTATTTTAATAATAAATATGTATGAGAAAATATTTAATAGCATGTAATCTAGAGTTTACCTGAATTGCTATTGTTTTTTGTAAGGTATCAATTGCATTTTGACAGGGCGAACGATTAAGTTCACTTTCAGTTATTGGTGATACAGGATCGCCAAGTAACGCTCTAACGCACTCTTGAGCTGAATCACAAATAGCTGGCAAGTCGTAACCACCTTCTAAAGCTAAAACAACTTTTCCATTAGCCAGATGCATTAATTCGCGTGTCATATAGCCAAAACAAGCTGGTGAAACCAGATAACCACCTAAAGGAGCAGGATGACCGTATGCAGCATCGAATCCAGCCGAAACTAAAACTATATCAGGATTAAAATTACGGGCAATAGGCATCACAATCGTTCGGAATGCGGCAATATATTCGGCATCACCCAAGGGAGGATTTAAAGCACCGGACCAGGAAATGTTAACATTGTATCCCAAACCAGCACCAGAGCCGCACTGTTATATAAAATGTATAATTCGTTTAAAGTTCATATCATAAATATAAGATGAAGTAAATCAGTACCTCTGTGGGTCCGCCAGTGCCAGGGAAAAAGTTACCATCATCATGACGATGTATTGACAGGTATAAAATATCTGGATTACTATAAAAAACCTGTTGTGTGCCATTGCCATGGTGAACATCCTGCAAATTTATAAAAGAAACAACATACAATTAATTAAACAGAATTTCCCATACATATGTAGATATAGAACAAGGTGCGTGAGTGAGATATTTTTTTAATTAAAGAACCTTTCTTAGAGAAAGCAGCCAATTAGGAGTTCTTGGCACAGACAAATTTTAGAGATCTAACTGCATAGTTCTGGTTACCAATAATGTTGCACTCTACTAAATAACACATCTTACATGACCATATCTTTTGATTTAGGCCGCAATAAATTGATTATAATTGATTTGTTGTGCTTAGGATGTCGTCGCCTCATCATTTAGAAAACATACCTTTCAATCAAGTTCTAATGATTTGTAATAGAAATAGTTATCACATAGTGTTAACATCTGCCTGCCCTTATTAGAAGTTCCGATAGTGATTATATAGTATTCGTCATAATGGTTTTGATTATCAGATAACTTCTTCAAACTTACCCAATCCACAATTAATATATTTTTCATTTCGGGTAGACGCTGCCTAAGAAGTTTAGCTGCTATTGCTATGGAATTAAAGAAGCAAAAGCCCATCGCCAAATTAGCCTCAGCATGATGGCCCGGCGGCCGTACAACAGCAAACCCATTTTTTAAATCACCTTTGGCAGTTTTCATTGCTAAGTCGATTACACAACCAGCTGCCATTCTTGCTGCCAGTCCCGTATGATGTTCGTTCCATGTGGTATCTAAGTCAACACCAACTCCACCACATGACAAACGAACAAAACTTGCTGAAGGGGCAGTTGCTTCTAATTTCTGTCGATTGGCAGCCAATTGGCACTGATTTGAACCGAAGAGCATGGCATGAGCTTCCGTATGAACTGCTTGTATTTCTTCGAGTGTAGCTTTTGGTGATCTCAAGCGGTGGCAACGTTTAGCCAAGTCCGTCTCATTTAAGCGTGCCCATACGCTTTGTAGGCGTCCGCTATGCTCCGGATGAAGACTATTATTACCACATATACAAACATGCTTCAACATTAAGCTGTCGTAAGCTAAGCCTGTCGTTACTTTATGCGATGGAGAAAAATTATTATTAGGTGTTAGTGGCGGTGCCTGTCGTTGTTGTTGTTCGGTGGTGGTGAGTTGATTATGACGATCAGATAAATCTATTAGATGTTGTCGTCCATGTATGTTGTGCATAGCTAGATTTACTGGCGGAATATGATCTGCTGATGAAGACGTAACAATAGGTCCTGCATGAGGAATATGAGAAGATTGGCCCGTATCGGGAATTTGACTAAGACCATGTGGACCTAAATGAACCAGTGGAGATGATAAAGTGCGTGACAAAGGCCTAATCAGACCTCTAGCGACAGCATCGTCCATTTGCAGAGATTGCATATATAGCAATTCACGTTGTTGTTGCAGGTACTCTTTGCTTCGCATCAATTTATTCGGTTTATTTGGTATGCAAGCCGGCGGTGGTCCGGTGGCAAAGGGACCGGGTGCTATCACCGTAGTTGCATTGGGAAGATTTTGTGAGGTACTCGTAATGACTGTACTAGTTAACACTGTTTTTGGAGGTTTCTTTTTATCGGTGAGATCCATTACTTCGGCGGCATCATCCTCTTTCAATTGATTATCACGTACAGCTCCACTTCTGGTGAGAACAGTTTGTCGAATTTTTTGTGTCAGTAATAAATGTTGTTCGTAAGCTTGTCGCTCAGCCTAAGGAAAAAGAAATCGTTTTAATTTGTCTGATTACACTGTTCAGCAACAAAAAAAGGAAAAACCAAACAAGCCAATGTCGTTTTTTATGTATTACAAAGATAAGAATTGGATGACCGTAACACATAAAAAAAGAAATATGGTTTTAGAACTACAATAATGTGTTTTTGTTTTTATGATTTTATGAATAATGAAAAAAATATAAAAAACATACATCACTATTTTCGTAGTGAGTTGGTGTAATACTCAACTGACTGCTGCCAGTCAGCATTGGATGACCCAGGGGTAAAGGTGCTGATTGTGTTCTACCCAGCGGCCGATGGCCCTGTTTATTGAGATGAGCTTGGGCAACCTGAGCATCCGTTATTGGTTGTCCGTACATATTGGAGGATGACGGTGGTGAATGCGCTACAGCATGAATACCGCCGGTAGAGGCTACATGCATTAAAGCTGTCGCTCCGGTTGATGCTGCATGTGCTTGAGGTGGTGCGACGTCGCCAATAAGTGAGGCCTGCGATGAAGATGTTGATGTAGCTGAGGCTGAACGCACAACTGGTGACTGAGGTGGTGCTGTTGCCGCCACAGCTGAACTTGCTGTTGGTGGTATCAGGGGACTAGAAGGAGGTGCAACTTGTCTACCAAATGGCACGGCCAAAGGATTATAATACGTCGGTGGACCTGATGAGCTGGCAACCGTGGGAATACTACCACTACCAGCACCTCCACTAGCTACATGTTGCCGTAAAGCAGCTAACATTGCGTAATTAGCTGCGGCGGAATTATGAGCATTTGGTAAATGGGGACGGCCTAATGATATATTTGGCATGGATGGTGAACTAAACAATGACAAATCATTAATGTTGCATCGTTGACCAGACTGATACTGAATGCCATCTTCATTTTCTTCCTGTATAGGTGCGCTTGTAGGTGATCCACTATTTTGGCCAACAGTACCCGTAAGACTAGACGATGGCGGAGAATTTGGGCCAGAATCAGGAGTACTACTGCAATCTAACAAAAATTATAAATAACATTATTATTTCATCATTATTATTATTAAAGTTAGTAATAGAGTTAATACAAACAGGCACATTAGAAAAAAAACAACATTCAGACAAAATAATCAATATTAAACATTAAATAAATAATAAATAAAATAAATAATGCAAGGCTTACATTTTTCTTTTCTTTTCTTTTTGGTTTTTTTTCTTTTTTTGACACAAAAAATAAATTTTGTATTAACTCTCTACTTATGAATTCCCGAAAAATAGATTTGTAGTTTTTAACTTCAAAGCATTTTTCTTTCACATCATACGTACTTGTTAAATTTTGTTTTTGTTGTCTTCTTTGCGCAACTTGTAACAGGCGTTCATGTCTTCTTTTACCAGCAGGTCCACTGATTCGTGCTTTGCGTTCTATGACACTTAGTTTTAAACGCATCTTAAGTAAATTTGGTTCGGATGCTGTGTTATAAATGAAGAGCGGTAATTCGTATTTGGGTTTTTTTAAAGTAAATTGGAAAATTGTAGATGAATTGAAGAATTGTATGTTGTGTTGTAAAAATATGATTTATTTTTAATTTCCTGTCATATCACAAGAATATAATTTGTTTTTTTACTAGCGAAAATGAAGAAATTCGTCTTTTCCACTACTGAAATGTGATTTTAAGTATAAACCCTTGTACTAATGTTAAAACGCGATTAAGAAAAAAAATTCAATAACAGGATAATAAATAAAAAAGAATTTTTTACATTAATCTAAACTTTTTTTGTCGTTTTCTCTTTTTTTTTGTTTGACCCGATTTTGCATTGCACTTTTTGCCACTAAACCCAGGCCAAAAAACAAACAATTTCATTTGATAAACGAAATATTTTAATTCAGCCTAAGTTTCTTCTGATTTTTTACATGGTGTTTGAATTTGCAATCGCACAATCAAGAGTATCATTCAGAGATTCATCCATTTTATTAAGCAAGCAAAATGTTTGTGATTGAGAATTAGTAAGGTTTATATCACTACTGAGACACTTCAGCGGGCCAGTTTTACTGCAATAGTTATTGGAATTAAAAATACTTTTCCCGACTATAAGATGGTACAGCGAGATATATTTGGAAATAAAAAAAGAATGTTTTTATTTTTTAATAACTCTGAAAGGATTGCTAGGGCTTTGGGAAAGTAAATTATTTCTATAATTTTTTGTAACTCTAAACCCCTTTTAACACCGACGTCAGTATGTTAATTTTCCAATACCAATATGAAATAGAATCCATAATGTTAACATTTGTATTTTATCATCGCTTAACATATCATCATCAAATTCATTGTAGTACTTTATTAATGCTTTGACTACACTATCAGACTATCAAAGCACAATGCTCGGTGGCCAGAGTTAGTGCCTTTTCTGCAAAAAAAAAAAATCTCGAGTGGTCTAATATCCTAGTTTCCCTAATATCATTCCAAATTGTGAATTTAAAAGCAGCTTAACTATAGAATAAGGCATTAAAACATTTTGGAAGGACCCAGCAGTATAGTAAAAAGAATTTTGAGACAAAAAAAAGACTTTTATTATTATAATATTTTTAAACCATAAAAGAGTCGTACTATCTATCTAGCTAAACAACTTCAACTTTAAAATTGGAATTAAAAGAGTTACAAAAATCAAAACTAGCTTTATGCAATTTAACATTTTTTTGGCATTTTTGTTATTGTGGCATCACACAGAATATTTAAGAGAAATATATAATGTTAATGTTTATTTATATAATTTGATTCGAACATTTCAAGATTTTATATATTTTGATAAATCAATTAATATGTATAATTCAAGAACATCGCTTCTATTTAAAGAAATATTGCTTTTTATTATCTTAAAGTAATAATCGGAAATTTTCCCGTAATTTTCATCTGCCTTTGTTTTAGCAATAAATAGACTTTTTTAGGGCATATAATTTTGTTCTTATGTTGCCATACTTAAATACATTTTTTTAAATACATATTAGTTTGAAAATTTCACATTTTAGCGCTCGTTTTAAGTGTTAATGGGCGCAATAACATCAAAAATAAAAAACCTTATGTTTATTAAAAAAGCACATGCAAAAAACTTCGGATCAATTGTTGTAATCGTCTTGGATTTGTTGTTCGTTTAATTTGAGTAACAAAAAACACCATACATTTCGTTAATCTAAATTCATAAAACAAAAACTTACCAGTTTTTCGCAAAGGAAAATCGGATTCATATTTAAGTAAAGATGATGGAGGTGGTTGTGGAATTTTATATGGATGAGAACTGGTAACAGCAGCTCCAGTAGGTAGCGATTCACCAGATGAGCTTTTAACAACGCTTCTAATAAAAACAAAAAGTATAAATTTTATGTTGTAAATAAATTTCTTACAATTACTATTTAACCGCTAACTTGTACTCACCTATTGCGATATGGTGACGTTGTTTGCATGCCATTTGGTGAAGAGGCGGCTTGCTTTCGATTCAATATAAAGCACTATGGGAAAGAATTAAAATAATTTAACATTTAAATTGAAATTAAAACAATTATAATTGAATGTCATACATTTAGTATTTGTTTGACCTCGGGACTAGCGTTTGCACTGTTTTCTTTACGTTTGACTATAGTTTCTCTCTCACGTCTTTCTCTTTGCTGTTGATCTTCTGCAGCAGCTGAAATAATTCTTTGTTCTTGTAATTCCTGATAAGCGCCATGTGCGTGAACAGCATACTTGATAAACAAAAAAAAGAAATAAAAAGAAAAAAGAAAAAGTTTAATTTTAATATTTACAAGTTTCTTTTTTAAACAGTTTTTTTAATGTGTTACACTCAAAAAATATAATCTAATTAATAATTAATTTTAATTTTTAAATATACATACACACATACATACATACATATAAAAATAAAGCTATCTCTTAAAATGCATCTGCATACAGTGTTTGAAAGAAAAGTTATAAAATGCAGTAAGCTTTGTGGCATTACTTATAATTATAGAAGTGGGCGTGGTAACATTCGTTTAATCTGTAAGCATGTTAGCTGAAATTTATTGTCATGAGTTTTCTGAACTCAATAAAGTATTTCGTAATATTAATTAATTTTTTATTCTTTATTTATGACAAATATTGTTAGTTTATTTAATCATTACTACAACAAAGAAAAATAAATTACTTTCAAACAAAGAACACAATACCAAAAAGAAAAAAAAAACAGAAAATGTTGTTATTGTTTGAAACAACAACAAATGTTGAGGAACTTACATGAAATTTATGTTCCAATTGTAATTTATGTTGTAGTTCCAATTGTTTTGATTTTTCGTGAAATGTATGAAGCAACATTTGCTTCTGTAATTCTTGTGTCTTTTTCAACTGCAAACAAACAAAAATAGAATAACAAAATTAAGCATTATTTTTTATTTATTACGTAAAACAAAAAAAGAAATATTTCTTAAAATAGCTTTCAGTTTTTTGTTGTGAAACAAAAGTAGCAACGTCTTGTTATTTAAAGAACAAGAAAATGTTAGGAAGAACCAACAACAAATCAAAACAAAAAAATTATTTTTAAATACTATAGCAAACATTTTTTTAATTTATAACTCTTTGAGTTCAGAAACAAATCGGCAACTTTTTGTTAAACCCAATCACTTATTAAGACGTATTTGGGATCTTTATCTTGTTGGCAACAACAATATATAAAGCCATTTCCCAAATATTATTTTGTAGACCTCAATCATCATTGCCGCTGAAATGATATAAATAGGGTAGCCCTACGTTATGCAAAGAAAAAAATTCCAAACCCTTACACTACCGCCAGCCACCAAACTTCATTGTATCTTTTTTATTCCCAAACTAACTACTTTTTTTTTCATTGCTCCAGAGTATATTACCACAATTTTGAAGTCCTTTTGGGTAGAGTAATACCTCTTTGTTGAATTTTTTGAATTTTCGTTTCTTAATAATAGCGGAACTTTACCAGCTATTCGTTAGGGAAGATTTTTATTATGTAGTCAACGGCGAGCAGCTTTTGCTGAATTCTTTTATTTATTTCAGTTGCAATCGACTTGGCAAATATCTTTTAAGCAAAGAGTACAAAACACTAAAAGAAGAATTGATTCTTTAAGACTTTTCCAAAGAGCGTGAATTTCTCAAATGGATTTCCTTAGGCGATTTTTCGTTGTCAAATCAATGATAATTTTAACAAAAGGAAACGCATTCTTAATAAGTAACTACTGGACGTACCTTGGCGTAATTGAATGTGCTAAGTTTTTTTTTTAGCAGCACTTAAAAAATGCGGATATTAGGGATCTCTAATTTCAACAATGCGTTCAATCATATCGACCGTACTTTAAGAGGAAATAGGCAATTCTCAAATGTTTGAATCAATTTTGATAAATATGCATACGAATATACATGTATTAAGTTGCTTGGATTTGTACCTTTCGGTGTAAACAGTCATTGCTGGCTGTTTGTTCGGTATGATCGGCGAGCGCTATCGATGTGATTGCGTGATATGATTTATATCTGCACCTGGCTATGGAGCCTTAATCAGATGGTGGTCAAACCACTTTGCATAAATAGGAACGTCATGCTCGTCCTAGGAAGCCGAAGACTAATTCTAGCAACAGGTTTTTCCTAGTTGCAGCTTTAATGATTCCAGAGCAGGACTGCAAATGAGACTTTCCAACTGGACTAGTTGGATCATTCACCTAGGGTGTCAATAACGGCGAAATGATCCTGGCCACCATATTAAACAACAAACCTGATATAGGGCCGCGAAACTACAACCACCACTATACTCCGATATAGGGGCATACCTCAATAATCAGCCAGAGAACAGTTAAATGTCTAAAGAGACAAATAACGGAACTCTGGGGCTAACTGATTCCGCTGGAAATGACGTGGAGTTCCCAGTTAACCCCTGCTGCCTTCAGGGGACTGGACTCCCTTTTTCCCCCAGTTGCACAGGTCTAGATAGTCAAGTATTCTATAAAGACCGATAAATGTGCCCCCGGGGGTCGCTATGGATGTGATGACGTCATTATAGAGACGTGTTCTAGACTATACTGGTGAGCCAGTGTTCGGTTTGTGTTTCATTTCTCACATAGGTAGATTGCCCGCCACCTGGAATTTTATGCGGGGCTAATCTTATATTTTCGTCTTTTATTATTATACAGGTAAGTGTGCCCGTCTGAGGATGTTTTTCGTTTGTTAGAGTGACTGAAAATTGTGTCTGGGGTCTTTAAAAGTTTTTTCCTACGTGTGTTAGTAGCACTTTTTCAAGAGCTTATAACTCCATTAATACTGAATCAATTTGATAAAAAAAAATATGTATATATATATATATATATATATATATATATATGTATATATAGATTGTACACATCTGCAAATAAATATCTTTAAATTGGAATAATTATGGTCATAATGTGAAAATAGCTTATAGAACAAAAAACAAAAACAAAATTGTCTTGTCTATTAATTATAGAGATAGATAAACAAAAAGAAAGAATTGTATGTATGTATTTTGTACCAGAATATACACTATTTAAACTATAAATAAAAATTTATATGTATAAAAATTTTTGCTTAGAGGTGGCCATTTAATGGCCAACACAGCGATAAGGTATAGCTTTCGTTATGTGCTATTATTATTCTTTTTGCATTTTTTGTTTATTTCCATGTTTTCTATTAAATTTAAAATTAAATTTATTTGATAAAAAAAACACAAAATGAATGTAAACTTAACATGCAGATGTTAATACATGTGCATGTAATAAAAAATATAAAATCATCTATAACATAACATCTATGACATTAAACTATTACACCTTAAATACTTCAACACGGTTAGGAATAACCGAAATAAACTTATAAATCAGCCAAGTGGTTTTGGTGCACTGAATGGGCCACCTTATTTTATAATTTTTATATTTTTAATAGGTATACAAGTTAATATAGACTCCGTGCCAAAAGAACAGCTCCGGTTTTTGAGGTAAAGAATGAACCAAGCCAATTTCTGAAACCCTGATCTGAAGTAAAGATATTTTGCTGGTGTTTCTTTTCAACGATTTCATAATACAAAACAATCTTTTGATCTCACCAAATACAGAGCATTACTATGGCGTCATGTATATCGTAATATACATATATATTTTTCATCACCAGTTACAATCCAATACAAAAATGACTTCTTTTTGTAGTGTTCAAGCATAATTTCTAACATGCAAAATCGCTTTTCAACGCCTCACGGCGTCTATCGAATACTGAATTGCAATACAGATGTTTACCTTCCAAAATACCATGTTTGCAGGGCACACACTCTGTGTAATTTTTGAATGACTGCCTAAAACTGGTTAAAAAATATAAAATCACATATGTGAAAATCACGTCTCTATAGAGACATTCTTTAAATTTAATTTTGTAACTATCACAAATGTCTGCTATAGCAGATATACGTACTTAGTTTTACATACACAGTAAAATTTCAAAAAATAACAATATTTTTTTTTTTAATATCACGTCACTGTCGACACAAAGTATATTTTTTAAAGCAATTTTTGTTATAGCGGTTATATTATCTGTGAAAATTGCAAGAGCCTATGCCTATGTATTACCTTTCTCGAGTTGGGAAATGTCGCAGACGGACAGTAATTGTAGCGAAAATACTAGCATTACGTATTTACCTTTTGAATACGGAAACAAGTTAAATGCTGATTGCTAATATTAGCTGCTTCACTAAGAGATGCCTTTATTTTTAGTAAGATCTTTAAAGTTCTTAATATAAAATCGTTGTTATTAATTGTAAAGTTAATTACAACATAGATACTTGCAGAATGAAATGAACATTCTGGTTCGCCAACATTCTTCATATATATCTATCTACAATTTTTTTGTGTTTATACAATTATTTAAACGAAATAGGATATGAGAATTTTCAATTTTTTATTTATTTCTCTGCAGAGTAATTAGTGTTGGTTAACAACGAATTACTTACATACACTACCTACCACCCTCTATTTTCACAACATACAATTACAATTAATATACAATATCAGCATATACAATTGTTAGAATTCAAATTAAATGTCTTATTTATACGTTGAAAAGTCCAATACATATCACAGGAAACCTGGAGAAGTAATTATTCTGATAGGCTATGACTCTATACAGATTGAGACCATTAATACAAAATATGTGTTCTATATAACAAATTTTGCGTCAACTTTTAAATACGTCTTGAAAAATGTATTTGTCTTTTTAAATATTTTTTAATTTGTGTTATAGAAATGAGTATACAGGTATGCAAATAAACAAACATACACACGAATTCATTGGCTTTTTTCGGGTCGTCCTGCTTTTAAGGCCAATGCCACGCAAAACACATTTATTACAGTTTTGGATGAATTCTTATATTAGAATATTTTGCAAGATATTCCGCCAAGTTTAGAGGACCTATTTTCATAATTTGGTAGATCTTTTTTATAACACTTCTAATATCCCTTTGGTCGTCCGGGTCGTCGCATGCTTTTAGCACTAAAATTTCTTTTTTTTTTTCTACCTCCTATTTAAAAATAATCTCCTCAAGAAAAGTAAAAAAATTACGGTTGTTTTCATTTCTTTCAATATCATTTTACAATTGATTTTAGGAAGTGTCACACTTCCTGCTGATTTCTATGTTTATCTCTATTGACTTCTACGAACTAATATTACCATTTTTTTTTGCTCCCATCTTTGCCTTTGTAATGAATCAGCTAATCTTTGGCATTCAAATCGAAAAAAACGGTAAATGTACATATAGTTAAGTCAAAACTCAAATATCTTTATTTTTTACCATCCAAGTTTTGGTATTTTTTGCTTTTCTCAAATTCTTCTTTTAATTTTTAACGTTTTCTTTTCAACAAAAAAAAAAAAACGTTTCACATCACATTATCAGGTTCGCGACTATCGCATCAATTCGCAGCATCCATCTTCCTTATAGCTGATTTTCTCTACTGAACTTTCTCGTGAAAAGAAAAGTTAATTCTTCAAGCGCTTAATGATTATAATCATTAAATTTTGTTTAAGATTAAAAATAATTTACAGTTTTTTAAAACCATAGAGTATGGTTTCATTGCCGTAACACATTTAACTTCTCCTTTTTGGCTGATGGATGTTTGGGATGTGTGGGAATAAAGCCCAAACAACGGACCAGTTATAATAATTAATTTTTATTTTATATGAATTTTACATACTCGTATATCTGATTACTATAGTTGCCAGACCTATTTTTTATATTCGAATGAAAATAAAATATGGCTGCCTGTATTTTGTATTTGTCTTTATTATCGTTGCGGGCTGATTACCATTTACATATTAAAGTTGTAGATTAAAATCTTTTTTTACACACTCTTAAATTAATTTTCAGATCAACCACCTTACATTTATTTATTTTAGTAATTTAATTTTTTTCCCCTGAATTATATAGTCGCTTTAGCCTTGAATAGTGAATACATGTGTACTTTCTGCGAGTGTAAAAATTTGTGGGCAACTGAGCGAGCGCAAGCGAAAAACAGTGAGAGGTGATAACATTACATGGGTTACAGCGATGATTATGATGATGAAAATGTGTGCTGCTTTTGTGTTTATTTTTACATCAGAAACAGAACGTTGCTATTTTTAAAATGAAATGTTATTTGTGCTTTTCAAAAGTTTATTTTACGTATTTTTTGTATTCAATTCAATGTGTGTTTCTTCTATTTATTTATTTGTTTTTTTTTTTTTTATTTTTTATTATGACTGTTGTGCGTGTATTTATAAAAATTTATTTTGCGTTTAAATCTATTTATAAAATGTACTGAACCTTATACGCAATTGATTGTAATAGAATGATGTGATGTGTTTAATTTTACTATACTCAGATTTCTGTAACCAGATTATTGAGAAAATTCAAAAAGCAAAAATTTAGCAAAAAAAAATGTTTAGAAAAGCCCTTAGATAAAAAAACTTTGCCGCCACATCAGTTGTAGCGATCAGAATTAGTTTTTCGGTACATTTCTATTTGCTAGAAGCGATAAATATTTAGATATTTCTATTAATTTTTAAATTTTTAATATTTACATATTATTCATTTTTTTGTGAAACGAAAACAATTAAAAACATTTTTTAAACGCATAATATACAAAATTCCGGAGTATATTATATTAATTTGGATGTCAAATTTGCAACCAGTATAACAATTCTAGCGTTGGTAAGACTTCATCAAAAGTCTTAAGTCCCAAAAACGATTTGAAGAAAAAGAATCAATTTCCAAATATCTAAAATAAGTAAATTCTAATTGTATGCTTTCTTCGGCCGGCTTTTCTTTTTTGCATTTTTCCTGTAATTTGTAATTCATTCATAATTATGGCATATAAATAATTGCATAATGTAAAATAGGTATAAAAAAAATCCTTAAAAATCGATAAAATTATTTAATGTGTAAGAAAAGCATTAAAATAACAGTATTTAATCGACTTAAATTCTTTGAAAGCAATAAAGCAAAATGCTCTTCAATATGTTTTCTTAGTAGTTGTCATATCAACAGGTGGTCCTACGAACAAGTTGATTTTAAATCAATTAATTTCAATCTCTTTCGTCTCATTGTAGAACCAAAAGCAATATTGTCCATTTAAAACAATTTATATAAATCAAGAAGCCAAATTAAATCTAGAAAAAAATATCGAAAATTAAATAAGAAGTTTTAAAATGAAAAAAGCACGTGTTAGTTTATCGCAGAAAATTTAAACTGTGAATAATCTTTGAGATGAAATCTATATTTTAAGGGATATAGACTGTGTAAAACTGACTTAAAAAAAACCCAACTCAAAGAATATATATGTTTCTGTTGTTGCTGTTCTTTCTTATCGTAATGTTTATTCTGTTCGTTCGATTAAATAATTGTTTTGCATTTAATATTGTGTGTGTATGTGTGTGTTTTATCTAAATTTTTTTATTAATCCATTCAAGTACGAGGAAGCGTCAAAAGGATCTTACGCAACTTTACAAAAGAATTTTATATACACTAGAGTTTTATTTGTAAGGACGACTTGAAAATTTAAAAATTTATATTTTAGTTTTTTTTAACAATTATTTTGTATTTTTTTTTTTCAAAAAATTAAATAATTTATTTCTTGGCAAAACTTAATAAGATGAATTAAATTGACATCTTCACCAGCTCTAAAGGCAATCCAATCGCAATTGGATAAGGGGAATTAAATGATGCGATATAGTCATGCGTGATGAACTTCGTTAAAGACAATTGAGATAGAAACCTTGGTAATGGTTGTTCAAATCGTCGAATTAGAATGCGCGAAATAATTGAGGTTATGATGTTACGTTTAATGGTTCAACAATTTTAGTTTTTTACGAAAATTAAAAAAAAAGACATCGAGAGGATATTGTGATTGATTCAGTGGCTCTTTCTGGTTCTTCGTCCAATAACAACTGCTGCCCATTAAAATTGAACTCACAATGGTACGAGTATAAATATCAAAATTTAAATAGTAAATTGTGGAGTATGCCATATTAATACTTACGGCAAAAAGGATAATAATAAGGAATCACCTAGTAGAGTAATTCCAACGCAGGTTTTTAAGTGCATGGCATTATTTGTCTTAAATTTTGAAACAGGGAAAAACAATAAGTTGTTCCGCCAGTAAATGAAATACTGTTGTCATTCACCTCGGTGAAATCCGGCATACCGAACAAACAGCCAGTAACGACGGTTTTTATCGAGCGGAATCATTATTGGAGTATTTGTGAAAAAAAAAATATAAGACAAAATTTCCCAATTAGCAACAAATTACGTGGTGCATTTAGAAAAAAAAAATCATCAAGAAAGTTTTTGCAGAAACAACTAATTGTTCTGCAAAAAAATTTTCTTAAGCAAGCAAATCCTTTGAAGACAACAACAGTGGATTAATATTAAGAAATCTCTAAGCGGAAAAAATGTAGTCAAATGAGGAGGTCGCTCGTCTTCTGTTTTTGGAATTATTGACTTTTCATCGTGACTAAATAAAAGTAAATGTTTCTTTTAGATTTATTTTTGCTCTGTTTGGCATGTGAATATTTTTAAACTCGACAGAAATAAAAAAAATATATAAATAAAGACAACACAACGAGAATGAGAATAATGTTATAAAAAAACATCTTTAATATGTATTTTTATTCCAAACAATTTTTTTATTTTTAATAGTGGGCAAAAATAGTCGCTTGATACAGTGAGTAAATCTATAAATGTAAACGAAAGTGTGTATGCAAGCAACAAAGAGTTAAATGGTTTAAAGTTGCCATTAATAAGTTAACTAAGACATTTTAAAACTGTAAGCTTCCTTTTCGAATTGTATGTGAGAATATTTTCTTTTCACCATCAAACATATTTTTTTACTTGAAAAGCCAAACGCCTTACGAAATCAAATGGCTTACGTATGTAAGTATTTGCATTTACCAGCGTTTAGAAATTTTTACAAATAGTTTAATTAGTTTGAACGTTTTGGTCCATATATAAAGTAAAGCAGTTGCTATAAAAATCATTATTAAAAATCCGATATAGTTTTCAAATTCTTCTTCTACGTAAAGAGGATAGCATAGAACTTATCGCTTGATTCATTCAAAGAAATACTGACTTATCCAACAAGGAATGGCATTCCATTAAGATGGCAACCGGATGAACACTTGTACAATGTAGATGGCATAAATTCGGAATTTGGGATTTTCATTTTCGCTTCTTTCAATTTATTTTGCAAAATTGTTTGATATTTTGATATCAACAATTTTTGAAGAAGATTTAGGCATTATGCGAATTTTTTCCTATTTCTTTTGCACTTTCAATGTTTTCAAACATTAGGTCTATTATTTTTTTTAACATTTTAACCAGGCAATATTTCAATTATATAGTAAGACTATTACAGTAAGACTATTTGTGAATCATTATTTCAACTTCTGATTTTCCTGAAATTTGGATATGTTTTTTTGTTTTGTTTTTTTTTTATATTTTTTAATTTTATTTGATAACCTTGTGGTGGTTGGTAGAATAAAATTTTTTTCTTCTCTAAATAATTTTTTTATGATATAAAATTTTTAAGTGCCTTAACAAGTTTTCCATTTAATTATTTTAATATTTATATGCATTTTATAATTTTTTGTGAATCTTAAATTTTTTGTGACAATGGGTTGAAACCATTATGCATTCAACATCCGAAGAAAAAGTAAATTTGAAGTTGTGTAAAATCGAGCAAACATTCTGTACGTTTAAACCGCAAAACTTAATAAAAAAAGCATTAAAAATTATTAAATAGTAAACAGTAAATTTTAGATTGACTTTGGTTGAAGCGTATGTACTCAGTGTCTCAATGCTGATCAAAAATTTTTTAGCAGGAACTAGCAAGACAATTAATTAATTATTTTTGTATATAATTTATTGCGGACACATTATTTTACATTTGAAATTCATTTAAAAAAGAGTTGATTAAATAATTAATTTAACATACAAAATACTACACTAATAGATTACTGATAGCTTCCCATCATATGCATATATATAGATGTGCATGCATACATATGTATATATTTATGTACGTATGTTTTGGTACTTTACAGGTGCTATTTATAAGTGAGAAAACAAACAAACGAATAAAAATACATTTATAAATAAATTGAATTTATTTATTGTAAATTTAAGTTTGCCAAATTGAAAATAGCTGCAAATGAACAGTGTGTTTCACAAATATTGAAACTGCTTAGTTCCTTTTTTTTTAGTTAAAAACAAATAAAAAAATGTTCTTTTTAGCATTACCGAAAATACTGTTACAGTAGCTGATGGATGAGTATTGGATGGTTTTTATGATTGCGCGCACAGAGGAAGTCTTGACGATATTTGATAATATTCGGATATAGGTTTTATCCTAATTCTAATTTCGTAGACGATACAAGGATAGGTGACACAATGGATATGAAGACAGGTAAAAAAGTAAAACTATTTGTAACCTATGTACAATTCTCTGTTATTCTTAGGCATGTGTTCTTCATTAAGAATCTATTAGTGAGCTACCACTGACGTGGTAGTCCGTACCATATGAACACTTTGAAATTTAATACATTTTAGTAATTCTAGTCTGCACTGCTAAATTTTCAGACAGGAAATACTGGTCAATATAAAACTAAATGCAAACACGCACATACATACATCAACTAAGTAAATAAATGTAGAAGAATCGTTGAGTATGTTAACAAAAACAGTTGGCTTGAGGACGACATGCTTCAGGTTATCTTTAAGGTATTCACACCTGTTCTTATATCAGCCATGACAAAAATTTATAAATTAGACACATTTTTAAAATTGACTTTTCTGTGACTATTTTCTATTTCTACATTAATCGCTCGACAGATACCTGGGTCAATTTAAGAGGTCATTACAATTACAAACATTTCTGAGAACGTTGAACGAAAAAAAGGAGAGAAGTGAGTTCCAAGCCAAAAGAAGACAGTTTGGAGAAGCAAAATAATTTTTTTAACTATCCCCACAAAGTTATACTTTCCGCGAAAAGAATTATAAATAACTTTATGGAAAACTGAAATTGTGAAAAGTTTCCATTGTATTTTCAGTTAACATGTATTTGATTAAAAAAATATATTTTTGATGCTTTTGTTAGTCAAAAGTATCTATTATAAAGCTTTTTTAAATTAAACATTTTAGTAACACCGAGCTTAAAATATATATTTCTGAAATTTTGAAGGCTTAAATGCTTCTGTTGCCAAAGTGTTGCGTTAATTTGTATGTATGTTTTTTTAAAAATTACAAATTTTAAAATTTACATTCAATAAAAGTTGGTATTTAGTATCGCTTATAATTTACTATAAAAATAATAGCTTATCAAGCAGACTTCACAACTGGTTAACCACGCCTTTATTCTGCTTTCATCTATTTTAAAAAATACAATATTGACATGCATTTCTTTTGTAATAGTTGGCACATAGCCGAAAAATGGTTTGCAACACCTGCAGCCAATTTGTGGTGGAACAAAAACAACAACAAAATGATCATAACTGAGAAATATAAACAAATGTACAAAGAAATGCTACCCAAAAGCTACAAATTTAAAAAAGTCTTTTTATTCTTAATTTTATTTCCGAACTGTTTTTGTTTATTTTTTTTTTTTTTGTTACTTATTTATAACTCACCTCTAATATTTGTTGATCCAAGTCAGTTGATGGAGGAGCTTGTATACGACTGAAATCCAAAGTACCTGGTGTAATGTGCAATCTTTCATTAGTACCAGAATCGCGAGAAAGATCTATGAAAAGAAATATAAATAAATAAATAAATAAATAGAATAGAACAGTAAAAAGAGGATAAATAATAAGTTTACCAAAGGGATATCAAAAACAAGACGAAAAACAAAAACCACAAAAGTATCACATTAAAGCTTTCTTAAATGGACAAAATATAAACTACTTTTTCAATTTTTTGTTTTAATAGCTTATCGATTTTATGTTCCATTATTTGTTTAAAACAAGATGCCGGAGTCACTCATCAGTAAATAAGACCAGTATAAACAAGGTTTTGAAATTTAGTAATTTCAGCTAATAAGATAAGAATGATATAGGATTTTATATAGCAAAATACGATTCAGGAAGTTAAGAACAAAATTATTGTCGAACACTAAAACATGGAAAATGATTTTCGCTTTCATAGGTTTGTTTGACTGGAAGGAGTAGTGCAGCTTGTAATACTCCAGTACGCATTTGATGCCATCATAGAAATAATAATATAATAATAATAATAATGGGATATGTAAAAAATAAATACCACAAAAGTTCCGGAAATAATAATTTTTCGAATGAGGATACAATTGCTGTTAATTTTGTAAAATTAATAAAAAAAAAAACCCTTTTAAACAAAATAAAATAAAGTAAAGATATGAAGATATTAACAATTCTTTTCTATTTCTGAAATTTATCTAAATAAAAAGCAAGAGAAAAATGCTAACATTTAGATAAATCGAATCTCAAAATTTCAAAATTTCAATTTTTTAGAATTCTGTCGATACACCTGGCCATTTTTTACAATAACTATAACTGTTTAGGATTTTAGAGCATGTGAACCGGCTAAACTAAAAATTTCCTCTAAAACCAGCTCGAGTTTTAAAAAGTCCACTAATCTATTAACAAACTGGCAAAAACTTTCGCGAAATGAATGATTTTTTGAGAAACACTTGCACTAATATAAATATAAATTTAATAATTGCATATGTTCTATTTTATTTTAAGTTTACAAATATGCTGAACATGTAGCTGAAAACTTACTGAAAATATTTGTAAAAATGAGTATTTGCAAAAGCAAATAACGCCCTATACTTGGCTTTGTAGACCTTGTTTAAACTATAATAAAATAAATTGCAATTAATACAAAAATTACCGTTTGTACAAGTTTAGTTCCGAATTTACAGTTATTGAAATACTCACTCTTCTCATCGTGTTCAAAATGTGGAATTTTTGTCCCCGTGAAGGGAAAATTGCAGTTACGAATTTCATGGGAAGGTTTGTCCGCGCTATCAATTCGTATGAATGCAAATCAGGCAGAAAAAAATACGAATAAGGAATAAAAATATTAAGTGTCTCTGTGGAGAAATTTAATTTTTTTAAAGTTTTATTGCTAAAGTGTGGAAATATTTTGAATTGTTGCCATTGTGTTATTGCAAGAGAAAGTGAAACTGAAACAGAAAATAGTTTGTCGGGCTTTGCGAAATGCCTCTAATCCCTAGAGAAATAAAAGCGAACAAATGAACACAAAAGAGGGGAACAATAACTTTTAAAATGTCGTTTACGATATGGCAAATTCTTTTGTGCAAATTATTCTTCACTGCATTACATTCCACCATAAGGGAATACATTTCAAGGTGGAAAAGCAGGTTTACTTTGGAAATCTCAGAATTAAATTATCAATTTGTACTTTTTGTTTAGTGAGTTTTCGATTCATTTCATCGTAAGTTTTATTACAATTGGTTTTTAATGCCTTTATTTAAACCAATATTTTGTTCCATAAATGTCCTAATTTTACATGCTTCTCTTTCAAAAGCAACTGTGTATATTCATTAATATTTAAAATAGCTTTTTAGCAATTAAGTAATAAAACTAAATTTAAATTTCGTAGAATTTTCTTATTAATTCGTTTGCGAAAAACATAAATAAATTCTAGCATTTTTTTTGAGAAAAAAAAGAACTGAAAATTATTTTATCTTCTTTTCATTCACTTAATAATACGTAAATAATAAATACATAAAATATGATAAATAAAAATTGTTGGAAATATTTCTTAAAATAAATTTAAAAGGAAATGCTATCAATGAATCATATAGAAATCAAATTTGGCGCAATTTTATAATTTTGGGTTTTCCTTTATTAAATTCTAAATTAAAAAAAGCAGGCGCTGTAAAATAAATTGTTCAGAATAGCCTTCACTGAAATTAACAAAAAGAAAACAAAATAAATAATATAAAATAAAATAAATTTAATTTAAATAATTTAGAAAACCAAAAAACTTAATGATTTTTTATAATTACAATTAAAAAACGAAGTGCTGACGTAAAGCACAAAAACATATTTGGCAAATATAACACAAATACTAAAAAAAGTATTTTAAAATATGTTATATCGACGTAAGTTGTTAAATCGTAACATATTTACGTCGACACATTTATTTATCTTCGTTCACTTGTAATTAAAACACTTCTTTCTCAATCGTGTAGTCACACTACAGATAATTAAATATTACAATTACATAATATTTTAATTTTCACAAAATTTAGCTCTTTTATAATTTTTTATCTGCTTTAGCAATAAAAAACTTTACATAAAATAAATTTTAAAATTTCTTAAAAAAAATTCTACGTTTTTGAGAATTTTCTAGATTTTGATATTTTTTCCAAATATTATAAATCTTTTATTATCTCTTATATAAAATACTCTAAGAAATGTAAGTGTTAACATGATAAACAAAATAAATACATACACACGCCTGCCTCTCCTTTTAAGAAAAATAAAAAATTAAAAAAATTAAATACTAATATTTCCGTCACACCTGTATTAACAATTATGTTTATGATGCTGTCGTTGTTGTTGTTTCCTTTTATTTTAATATTCATTTATTTACAAAAGCATTTATATCGCGGTATGTTTATTTTTCCATGACTACATTCGTTATTTTCCTTTTTAACGTGGTTTTAAAGTTTTTGATTCTTTGCTGATCACGTTTTTTTAACGATTTTTATACTCTTATCAACTAAAAATTTAAGTATTAATCTATATTGGGTTCATTTATTTGATTATATTTAATGTATTTAACATATTTGATTATTTTCGAAATTTTTTTAATTTCTCTCAACTGCTTTTCCTTTTCATTACCTTGTTTACATGCAACATCGCAAAATGCGCGCTGTACCAATTTAACTTCTAATACTAATTTTGATTAAGGAAATTAAGGATGTGCAGATATATATTTTAGTTTCAAATAAAAATAAAATCTCCAATAAAAACTTTAATATATAATTTTAAAATAGTCCCCAGCAAATTTTGCTTTTAGAGACAAATAATTTCAGCTGTATAAAATCTATAACTATCTTAGTCCGTTTTTTATTTTAATTTCTCTTTTAGGGAAAAATAATATGAAAAAGTGGAAAAAATCGGCTTAACAGGAGAGGCTGATGTTTATATTTTGTATAATGAAACTTATTGTACTTAATCATATTCTTGTAATAAAATGTCAAAGTTAATGTAAAAAACATAAGTGTTTTTTTTCAATTTAAACACAATAACATTGTATATTAATAGTGCCCTTACTCGAATTAATTTTTTTAACATAGTGGGATTAGTAGTATTACTACTCATTTATACAAATTTCAATTGGCAACGAATTGGGTTGTCATAACCATTCTTTTTTCTTTGTGCAGGTATTTTTTTCAGTTTTACCAATTCAACTGAAATGTAATTGAAATAATTTTAAATTTAATTGAATATTTTTAAAATATTTCGGTAATAAATAGGTTATTAAAAATTGTCTTTTGTGCTGAGTGGCACAAAATTTTATCATATTTTTATACTGCCATACTAATCTAATGTTTGGTTACTAAAGTAGAATTGAATACTTTAATTCAGCTGTTTGTAAAACATTGCCCGCAATCCACGCATTTCAATAACAAGAAATATTTTTGCTTTTGAATATGGCAGCACTTTAGTGAAGAAAATTAAAAAAAAAATTGGTGTAATGACAAACGATTGACAGATCTTTATTTCTTAGTGCCAGGGATACAAACCTATTGTCCATTTGTTATAGCAGTAAAAAATACAATTTTTTAGTTACTTTCTTAGCACTGAACGTATATAACTTGACTAATAACTTTTTAGGTTTTTTTTAACAATTCAATAGAATAAGCCTTACCAGAAAATAGACAACTGGAAATTTGTAAAGCTCATAGTTACTAAAGCGCATCTATTAAAATGAAGTTTAAGAATATCGAAACATTTTTTATTCACTCAAAAGGATAAAAAATTCTCTCAACTATAATATTTATCTACATTAGCTCAGTTATGAGCTTCAAATATGTATGTCAGCCATTCATGCTGGCTGTTCTATTAATAGACTCAAAAAAAATTTACAATTCCTAAAATACAGCACATCATACATATATATTTTTAGACACACAATTTTGTGCATAAAAACAATAACAAAAGCAAACCAAACAAACAGCAGCTAAAACAGATAAGTTTGTGTGCAGCAACAAAATTACAACTCAGACAAACCAGATTTATACTTTTACTGTTGCTATTTTATATTGCAGCTGATTTTTCTAGTGTTTCTTTCCGATTTCCATTTAATTTAAAGTTTCTATTATGCATATCGTATTGGTTCCTCTACAGCATTTTCTGTATTCTTTCGCCAAGAAAATACAGTTGCATCCCCTTTCTTGATATTAAAATAAAATGTCAAAGTTAATGTAATGTAAAATAGTAGTAAAAAAACACTTTTTTGCATATACTCAAAATTTGAAGTGCGCGATATAATTTTTTCGGAATATATCTTTAAGACATATTAAAATTACGTCAACTTTTACTAGCTAAACATGTCACGTTTATGAAAAAATCCTGATGTTATATATTAAAGTAGTATTGTGACCACATTTTTGATTTGGTTAATATCGTATGGAATTATATATATATATATATACTTTGCTGATCACATTATTATTATTTGATTTAATTTAATATTTTCTTCAAACTTTCAAACTTATTTATATTGGTATTAAAAAAAAAACTGCAATGATAAAAACAATAAAACTTGTTATAGATGGACATTGCTTTAGTTAAGCAAAACATTCAAAACTTTTTTTAAATAAGACTTATTATTATATTATAATATTTAAGTATCTAGAGAACCAACACTTATACATAAAAATTCTTTTTACATTATTTTTTGTTTCGCTTAAAATTATCTGTTTTCAAATATAAACTTAACTTAAATAATTCTGGATACTGAATTATTCCAATAATTATTGTATGGAAAATGCGAAAAATAAATTTCTATGCTATTTTTTAAACTCTGCCTTGCAAACGCAAATCGTTTTTTATTTCCTTTTTTATAAATAGTAATTTATAAAAGAAATTTTCTAAATAAAGGCATTAAAAGTTCGAAACGACAATAACGTTAATTTAAATAAATAATTTATATGAAAAGAATTTCAAAAACAGGTTATAATTCATTCTAATTTATTTTTAAAATTATTATTGGCCTTCGTTTGTATAAAACTGTTAATCAACTTCGGCAACACTCTTTGCTGTTGTTCTCTTATTGTTAAAAATTACAAACCAATACCGATGAAACAGAAGTAAATAGATATTTTATTTATTTATATGTAATTAAAACTTTTAAAACAAAAAAAAAATATCGATTAATGCAATTGATTATATATTTAGTTCTATTATTAAAGTCGACAACTAAAATAACATCAAACACCCCAGCAGCCAGCTGTTTTTGAATCACAAACACAAAAATTAAAACGTAATATCAATCAAAGAATACGTCAAGAGTTTAAAATTAGATTTAATTAAAAACGAGCAAAGAATAGAAAATTAAAAACGACTGTGATTAATTTTTAAGTCCTAGGTTGTACGAGTGTAGTGGCTAGTGTTTGTGCAAATGTACAATTTTCAAGTAGATATGTTGTGTATTAATTATTATTATTTTTTTTTGTATTTATTAGTTTTAGATAATATACAAAACTAAAAATAACTACTCGTATCATGTGCACGCCACTTATTTTTAAATACGAGGGCAATCCAACGAGTTTTTTTCAGAATCAAATTACGTAGAGATATATGTAGTTCATTTTAGTTTATATATTTCAAACTCATTCTATTTGATCCGCACATGCTATCAACTGTTTTTTAACTCTTGATGAAAGATAATTTACTTATTTTTAAATGAGAGACTACATCCTTTTTTTGATTTCCCATTCAATGGGCCCTTAAAGCCATATTATATAGCTTATGACCACAATTTTCGGCTTATTAACCGATTTTGAATATTACTAATAATTTATTTTACTAACGCCATTCGTCCATGCAGACTTCATTAAAATTGTCTTTAAGTTCAGTCGATGGTTATGAGGGAAGAATCTATTTTCGCTTTTTCAATAAAAGTTTAAAAATTTATTAATAATTTTAAACAGATAAAATTAACTGCAATACAAGTAAAGTATACTACATTATATAAGATAATTTGGGTCAAAAAATTTGAAATATCGGATAGGTTATAAAAAATAATTACATAATAAGTTTTTATTAAAATTAAACGTTTTTACAAACATTAGTTTATCATTATTATCTGTTTAAAGCAATCAATCCAATCAATCAAAGGAAATAAATTTATTAAAATTTATAAAAGTGAAAAAAGTATAAAAAGTCCTTATAAACGATAAGTCATCAAAATTTGATTGCTTTGTACCTTTTGTAGATAATTTTAAACAAATACATGCTAAAGCTAAAGTTGGCTTGGCGCTAGTTTATCAGCACACAATGTTAAGTGACGTTAAATCGAACGATCACTGCCCCTTAGATCGACAGAGTGAATTGTTTCCAGTATTATTTGTGTAAAAAACTGTGGGCACAATGAATTTGCGCTTCAATTTTAGATTAAAAACAAAATAAATAAAAAATTAATAATAATTAATAAGATTTATAAGTTTTGTTGGGGTATATGATTTTACCGAATATGTTTAACTTTCACAAATCAAAAATAGAATATTTTAGCAGTAAAGTGTAAACATTTCTTTAAGTTTTTATTGATTTAAATGCAAGATCTCCGATGACTAGAGAAAAAACAAATTAAAGTATAAAAAAACGTTATAAAAAATATTTCATTAAATAAAAACGTAATAGAAAATTTTAGAAAACAGAGCCAACAAATCTATAAAATAATTCTGAGAAATTTATTATTTACTATTAATTTTATTTACAGTTTTCTTCTTTTTGCCAAAAACCATAATCTAAATTTTTCTTATTAAATTAATTTGCTGCAAAGTAATATTATTGTTTCACAATTAAAATTTGGCTTAAACCTTAAAAATAATGATATAGATTCTTTTTTTTTATAAACTCAAACAAACAAAACATTTATTTTACAGAGGTCATGTCAGAAGCGAAATACAAATATAGAAAAGAAATATAAATTTTTAAAGATTTGAGCTGTATCCTTACAAGTGCACACTCACATGCAGATGAAGCAATAATTGTTCAGCTATATGTTCGGCTGTTTGCCAACCGAAACCGGTTTGTTCACAAACCAAATTTGACGAGGGTCGACGGAAAACCGTACCCAAATAAAAGTAATTTTAACCCCGTCGGAAAATCCAAGCACATATTAAAAAAATACCTTAACAAGCACATGCATTATAACTCTACTGAAATTAATGGTAAGTTTCTAGGTTACCAGTATTGTGTGTTGTTTTTAAAAAATCTCTCCTGATATTAATACTGTCGAATGTAGCAAACGGAACTAAAACGGTATCACCCCAAAGAATTATAACATATCTGCCAATTTTGTGAACAATTTGGTCCTTTTATAATTCAATAAAAAAAAATCTTTCTTGCAACCGAGTTGAATAAGTTACAATATAAATAATAACTGTTAAATAGCACTAATAAAAAAAATTATAAAAAAACAATATTCCAGAATTGAATTTTTGATGAATAATTTTCTCAAAATTAAAGTTTGATTTATAGTAGGAAAAATTCGTCTTCGCTGTCTTTAAATAAAAAAGCAAAAGCATTGAAACTAGCATTGAATATTTTATTTTTACCAGGCTAACAGCCGAAAGACAACAAAAACAAGATTGCTAAACAAAAAACCTCAACCTATAGTAAGGAGTACTTGCCTTCCATTCACCCTTTTTGTGTCAGAGCTTAAGAAAGATAAAAATCACAATTGGTTACTAATAAACCTACTTGAATGGACGAATGGGTAAGTGGGTGGCTGGCTGGTGGCAGTTTGCTGATGACTGATGGAAAGCAACAAACAGCTGTAGTTATCGGCTCGTGACAGGAGAGAGAAGCAACGGGTATATTTAAAAAAATTTATAACAAGTTGGGGAAAATGGAAAATTATGAAGAAAAGAACGAAGAAATATTATTATTTTATTCCATGACTTTCAAGTGTTTTCTAAAGGCAAGTTACGTCTAAAAATAGACGAAAAAATCAATAAACGAATGTTGGCTGAGTATACGATTAAAAGCAAATAGATGCGTTCAACTAAATAGCTACGGTGTTATGACGAATATAATAAAATGCGGTTGGTCGGTTTTTTGATCAAAAAAACCACAATTTTTAAAGCCTTTTTTGTTTTAAGTATAAAACCGAATTTAAAATCGTAAGATAAAAGAATGGTTTTACTTTACTTTCACACTTTCTTTACATCATAACTATTTTTTTAATCTCAGCTGTATAAATAAAAGTGTGTACATTTATATTTTATAACACTACTGTTTGTATATAAGAATTAAAAACATACATATACATATATAATATTATGGGATATATAATACATATTTATATCTAGCAGCAAACATCCATGTTTTTTAGAACGGCCATCCTTAAGCTAAAATAAAGTTGAGATAAATTATAACCAAAAAAAAAAATTGAGATAAGACTTTATAAGAATTTATATATTTATTTTGACCTAAAAAGAGGTTTCAAAAATATCAAACATATTTAAGGCTGTCATACTAATCAGCAATGGTGATGATGAGAATACGGTTTTTTATTTCATTTTTTTTTAATAAAGAACTTGTAATAAAACATAAAGGATTTTTTCTCTTCCTGCTTGCTTAGGATAGCATCTTCGGTTTTCAATTATTGCGCATTTTCCCCAATTTCCCAAAATATCAAAAAATACACAACAAATTGTATATGAAAGAGAATAACGTGTTATATTAACAACCTCACGCTCAATTAATTTCATTAAGTTTCTTATAGAATGTATTGTAATTATCATTATTAAATTAAGTAAATTATTGCACAATAAGAATTTTCTTTTATTTAAATCAAAAGTAATTTAAACATTGAAATTAAGCATATTTTACATACCATGTGCTGATATTCGCTCTTCCGGTGAAGTCATTTTTTTTAAACCTACGATATCAACCTGCAAAGAAATAAAAAGCATTTTTATTTTTTAATTGAAAATTTATGGTACAAAAAACAGGAATAAATTATTAAAATTAGCTGGTTTTTTAAATTAGATTTTGATATTTATTAATGAAGAATTGTTAATATATTTAGAATCATTATTTAACGTTAACTGTGTTAACAACTTTAAGATTCAATTAGACGTGCAAAACCATGCCATTACCGTTACCGTTATCGTTTGTTAAAAAATAATTACAATGCAATACAACGAACCTGAAAATTTCAATATTCAACTGCATACGATTATGAATTGAAATCAAACTTAAATTGATCACGGTTATGGATATATGGAAGTGGCATTATAGCATGCCACCGATAATCGAATACAGCGCTTTTTCTAAGGTTGGCTAAATTATACTTTAAAAAAATGGCGCAATAAAAATTAACATTAAACGAATGTATGTATAGTGGAAAATTCTTTATTTTTGTAAATGTGAAATTTTACTTCATTTAACTTTTTTTTATCGATAACAAAATATTGTTCTAGTTTAGAAATATAAGAAAAATCCAAATGAATAAAAAATTACGATTTAATTTTTTTCCCCTTTTTTACCTGAACTTTGTTTTTAGTCAAAATTTGGAATTATGGCTGAAATACCCACTTCAAAATAAATTTATATTTTATTGATCGGTTCACAAACGATTAAAGTTTTTGTGGAATTCCGAATTCTTGACTGACCCGACTTTTGTTTGCAACATTATTTTTATTTTTTTTTTATTATATTATGTGAATCTTGTTTATTTTGGAGAAAAATTTCAACTTGTGGTTAAAACATTGTTTATTGTTGCTGATGTTTAATGTCGAAATAGCGATTATTTGGCGAAACTCCAACTTTTTGGTGTAACTTGGATTTTAAAGTCAACTTTCAAAAATTTTGCTTTTTCTATCATTTTCATTTGCAATTCGTTGCAATTCCTTTTTTTTAGATGAAACACCTGTTTTGGCGAAATTTCGAATCTTCAGTGAAATTTTCAGTAAAATTTCAATTTCTAGGTATTAATGTTTGAACTTGACGTAGTTGTAATACATGTGATTCCACAAATAAGAAAAATGAGGCAATATATATATATATATATATATATTTATATTGACAACTCTGTTATAGCTTTCATATCTGGCACTCAAAAAATGCTAAGTTAACAGAATTAAATTATTCTAACATTTCAGTGCGAAAATGAAAAAAAAAAATACTAATATAAAAAGCAAAGCAATCCCTTTCCAATTTTAACCCATTTTTGGGTGTTTTACAAATGCCTGTACTAAAAAAGAAAAAATGTATGAATTTATTTATGTTTCTTTTTAGATACTTTTATTTTAACTTTTGTGTTTTGCTGTAAATAAATAATGTTAAAATTTTTATAAATACCTTTCAGCTTTTTCATTTTCTCACAGAAATGTTAAAATACAATTCTGTTAAATTAACATTTTTTTGAGTGAGTGGTATGTAAACTATAGCAGGATTGTCAAAAACGAAGCTACCTTCAACTTATCTGGATTCGTTTAGGCATGCCTTCAGCATTGCTTTGATGTTAAACATATTTCCGAGTTTGAGTCAAACGAATTATAATGTTTTAACTTAAAATACGTCAAGATATTTAATATTCTACTAGCACCAGCAATAAACTGATGATAACTTCGCTTGTCACTTTTTGCTCTTAATCTACTTTTGTAAAATTAAAAATTTGGAATATTGGTCTATGGAAGTAACTGATAAGAACATCTTATATAATTCGCTGTCAGTTATTCGCTGTACGTTAGTTGTTAAAAATTAAAAATGAGTTTTAGGAAAATATATATTTACTTATATTTTCTATGGAAGGACATTTCAGTAAATTTATAATTTGAATAGTTTAAATTATTTGTATTTAAACGAATGTGTTCGAGGAATGAACTGTCATCCAGTAGATGTTTAACTGTTAATGATGAATTGCTGTAAAATATCATACTGATAATATGTGTCTGGCAATCAAATATTGATGAATTATTTTTGTATATGTTAAACGATCTCTAATGAAGCGCTTGTTTTTAATCTAATATAAAAAATAAAACACTTTGTATTATTGTTTGTTTGTGCATTGATTTGTTTATGCATCAATAACATTTGAAAGACTAAACTGATTTTAATGAATGATGAATCTTGAATTGAAACCTTTCTGTAGAGGTGATAAACAGATTTTAGTGAAAACAAAATCATGGATAGATCCGGTCCTTTTCTATAATAGGCTTCTGTATTTATAAATGTTATTCTCTGCAAGTTCAGTAACGATTTCAATAAAATTATTTGTCTCTGTTTAGCTTTCGATCTTAAATTCTTCGACGCGTAAAGTATGAACAAAAACTGTATACCAACGCTTAGAAACACCTTAAAAGTACACCCAGACAATGCCGGCTATAAAAGACTAATAGTGCAATATTTTTCTTTTTATTTTAAACTTTCATAACATTTTTATTTTTATACATTTTTCTATTAATTTTTTTTTACTTTTCGACTTTTAGTTGCCTTCTTTATGCTTGAACTTTTGTTATTACTTTATTTTTCCATCGAATTTGTCTAGTGGTCTGATGTTTTGGTCATTGTACTTGTTTGTATTCTTTTGTTCTTAGTTATTTAATACCAGCTGTTTTTTGTTTTGTTTTACTCATTAAACTGCTTTTTAATTTGTTCTTAAACTTGATTTTTTGCTGACGCTTACGGTAACGTTGCCCTGACAATGGTATGCTTGAGCCAATCCCCTCAACCGTTATGTTATATATTAAAAAACTATTAGAAATAAATTCAAACCTTTTTACGGATTTTTAAATATGATGAGGTATCTTTTTTTTTGCCGAAAATAAAATTTAGAAACTCACTCATTTCTTGCTTCTTTTTTTCATCAACTAATGAAATAAGATCGGTGGATGATGTTATTATCAGCAGCTGGTATGTGTAATGTTGTTAATATTGCATTTTTATTTCATCAATTTTATTGGGTCGTCATATATTAAACCAACATAAATATTTTACTCTCCCTTTAACAATTATTCATCGTTTTTTCCTTATTTTCTTTAGCAAACTACGCCTTGAAAAATTCCTTTAGTTTTTTTTTACATGCGAGAGCAATTCAATGAGTCTTTTCAAAATTACCAAAAGGTATTTAAAACAAAATAAGTTGCACACATTTAGAAAAAATCGTTAGTCAATTATTTTCAACCAATCAACTGGTGGGTTATGATTATTAATGTTAAAAAAAAATTAAATGAAAAAAGACGTTATTTCGTCCAACCATCAAAACACATTATATCAAATATAAGTTAAACGAAGTTGAAATCATCATACTTCCTTTTATGAGCCTAGTTCAGGTGATTCATTAGAAAAGGATAAATACAATTTTATTAATTTATCAGAAAAAAAGATTCCTAATATTAAAAAAACAAAAGTATTCCTTTATAAAATTCACATGATTTTTACATGTGTATGGAACCGTAATGGACATTCTTAAAGTATTTTAACAAATAAAACTCAAATATTCAACTTTTGAACCTTCATACGTACTTATATGTCCGCTTTAACACAACTCGAATAAATATTTCAAATTTTTAATTGGTGTTTAACCCCCCTCCCATAGGTGTTAAAAGTCGCACCTATCTCTCGAAACGTTATAGATAGATAACTGAAATCGAAACAAAATATCTATTTAAACTATTAGTTACATATTCTGCTCATCTGCCTTTTTGTTTTCAAGCCGTTCTTTTTTTCCCCAGAATTACGTTTGTTCTAAACGACTTATTGATTTTCCCTCGTATGATTATTAATCCAAAAAAGAATGTATATATATTCACGCTAAGCTATTTATAAAAACTTTCAGAAACTAAACTAACAAAAAAGAAGAACATGTTAAAAAATTTATCAAATGAGACATTCGCACATATCATTAATGTTTAATTAGCGTTTGACACAAAAAGCCATATTTAGCACTGCCTCTGAGATTTTTTACACACTTTTATGCGTCTAACAGAAAAAGTTGACATCACTTATCAGCAGCAATAATTGTTAAAGAAGTGCAGCTATATAAAATTGTGGGTACGGTACAATATGTAACAGTTTTTACATTTTTTCGTGCGACATATTTTCGAAAGAATGTACTTTTGATGTGCACTCTCTAAGTTTTTCGTATAAAAGAGCACAAACAAAGGTGTTAAGCATATAAAACATTATTGTCCGAAAGCAAAATGCCTACAGATTTTTCGCAATGCTTTTAAAACCGCTAGTCATCACTAGTACTGATCGAAGAAAACACTTGGGAGCAGGTTTGATCGTAAAAAAACCCAATTCAGGTTTTATTTTATTGCCGCATTTAACATATTTTCCATGTTAAGTCCTCTCCACTTTCTTCTCTTTCCTATTAAAGGTAAGGAGTTGATTTCTTAAGCTTATTTTTGTTATTCAAACTAAAAGGACACTACGTTAAAAATTAAAAAAAGGATTAAATAAAACAGATTTTTTTCTGTTTTTATATAGACTTACTGGCTTCCCCTCGTAGTTTGCTTTACAACTTCCTTTTTTGTTTCTCCCATTTTTTATTATTTTTTTCTCTTATTATTTTATTCTCTTTCTAAAACAACAAAAATTTGGAAGAAAAGACGGTTTTTTCAGTATTTTTTTATACAAGAACACACAAAACTCGTCAGTGAAATCAAAAATTGATAATTAATTCTTTAAACTAAAATCATAAAAATCTGAGCAAATTATCAAATGAACTTAGCTTAAATTGTAAACTAAATAAATGTACTGTGCTACCTGCAAGAGCGGCAGGGGATTGCACATATAAAATTAATACGCGGAGAATTTCAATTATCTTATTAATATGTAAGATTCACAGAAACCACTCACTCTAGTTTTATTAAAATTGGCTTTTTTTAAGATCGCAAAACTTTCTTTTACTGAGTACTGAATGAAACTGAAGCATCAATAGCAGATAACAAATTTCCACTGTTTTTGTCAGTGAATATTCTCGATACTCTCACGCATTTTGTCAAGGGGAATTGATGTGCAGGATGCACTTAATTTATATAAAGATACTGAGACACCATGTTTTCTCAAGGCTTTGTCAAAGTCTATTCAAATTTAATTAAATCCATCATTTAGCAGTCCTAAACACAATATAATTCTTAGCAGAGGTCAATATCTTTGCTGTCAAGTAAGGGAACACATGAATTAAAATTCAAAACATTCTGAAAGAGACCCCATTTTCCAGAACTGACACACCGTTAGAGAAGATTCTGAGTTGTGTTGTAGGCAGTTTCAACTTCACACAGAAACCCTTTTTATTCATTTTACTGTTGTCTTCATCATAAGTAAGTGGAATATTTCACAACAGAATTTTTTATGCACCGCAAGTCACTTAAAAATTTTGCGATTAAAAAAAGTCCTTTTTAACGTAAAATCGATGTTTTTTAACTTGGTATCACTGAAATGGCAAGGAAACTTTAACGGGAATGTTTTCCGCATTGAAAATTTAACAAGACCTTATAAAATGCTCTTATTGCGAATAATAAACTCAGGAAAACCTTCGCGACTACATAAATTACTAGCAAATACAATTTATGACGTTGCGTCCTTCTAACGTATTTTAAGTGCTCTTGACAACCAAAAAATCCCCTATCGGCGTTATTTATATAAGTTTGCATAAGTTTACTATAAATTACCTTCACTAAATGATAAAAATAGTGATTAAAAAATTAACCAAATTTACCACTTTTTTGTCTTTGCATGATTAATATTTTTGCTTATGTTTTGCACAGTACTGTATGCATAAGCACAAATTCAAAAATATTTTTTTTAAGTATTCATAACAAAAACTATTAACAAAAATGAATAAAACAATAGTAAAATAGGTGAATGCTTTAGTTTCTATTTGAGATAAAAAAAATTTCTTATAAACGGATTCACAACGGTGCAAAATTTAATTTTTTAAATAAAAGATTAATAATAAAAACGACAAAAAAACACATACTTGTTTTAAGACTAAAAACTGTTAAATGATTTCTTTTTGCATACATACTGAATGTCTAAGAACATGTGTTCCTAATTTTATTTTTGCTTTACCTATGAAAATTGTTTCCATATCAAAAACGTGTCGAGTTAATCAAAATGTAAATATGTATTCAGTTCCTTTTTTATGAGTTTAATAGAACATGAATGAAAATGAGATAAACTATTTACTATGTAGTGGAATTTTTATATACAATACATACATATGTATGTATAAATAGTTAAACTTATATGAGTGTTTGATCTCGCCTGATTAAAATCGTCTTATACTCACTGAAGCATGTTTTTAAAGCTGGAAAAAGGAATAAGCGGCTAAGTAAAAATTAATCTATTTAATGAGCTTTACAAAAAACAAAATTAAATCCGAAAATTGAAAAACAGTTTGATAAAAAGGAAAGTTGTGCATAAAATACTGTTTCTTTATTATATAAAAATCAATAAAAAAACCGAAATCACTTAAACATTTTAATGTTCTTTTCACTATCAAATTTTGCGCAAAAATAAAATGTTATATAAAATAGTCAGCTACTTAACTGGTTATTAATCGGCCGTGATTTAAACGCACCTATTTTGTTATATCAATTAGTCAATCTGATATACAAGTAAGCCTCCTATAACGCGGTATATAGGTTTTTCCTAAAATTTTCCGCGCAATGAGAAATATTATTGTATAAGATATTGATCTATCAAAGTTTGGTTTCATATCACAGAATTGGTTTTTATAATCTATATACTTAATATATTGTTATACTAATTTAGTAAATAACAACAATATCATTTCATAACACATCATTTACTTAAAAAAGGCAAAAAAAAATAAGACTTTTAAAAATAAAAATTTAAAAATGGAAATAAAACCACAACTTTTTTAATTATCTTATTCCTTTTCATTACTTAGCATGATTTGAGTTTGTCTCGAACGTTTTGTTCGAAGTAGATTCGGGTAACCTTTCGATAATTACTAATTTAAAAAAATCTTTTATTGGGGTCTGTTGTAATTGTGACGATTGCCCTATTTCCTTTTAATTTAATATTGAATATTTTAACGTCTCTGTTTAATTATATTCCCACCTAACGGTAATCGTTTTTTCGTCCATAATCTTTGCTCTCGGGCGAGCAGTGGTTTTCGCGAGTACAGAGGAACGAGATGCTATCGAACTTCTAATATTTTTCGCTTCGTTTAAAAGTTCTTCTTGTTGTCTCATTTAACTTCAAATATCTACAAATATCAGCTATCTTGATTTTTACAGCGAAAATTCTTTTTTTTGGTTCTAGAGTTTTTATCTGTTGACATTTGTAGGGCTTTAAATATAATTTATTTAAGCTATAAATTAAGTTTAAAATGAACTTACTGAATAGGAAATGTATAATTTCTTTGATTTTCGCAAGACCACAAACACTCTTTTCTCTTTTATATTTTTAAAATACATACAGGTATTTATAGAAACTTTACGTGAATACTATCAAAATAAACATTGCTTCACAAGCTTTTTACAATTTTTAATGACATGAAAAACATAAGTAAATTCCAAGAACGACTTTTGTAATTTTATTTACGCGAAATCCCTTTTACTAAATAAAAATCTTACCGTACAATATTAAAGGCAATAATAAGTATGATTTCTGCCGGCATTTATTGTTGAACGCTGTAATAAAAATAATAAATGTTTGAAAAGATCGCGTTTTGTGAGTCGCATTATTGGAAAATTTTTGCACTTTGCGAACCACATTGTAACGAAAACGCGTTATAAAAGTACAGCATTCTAGGAGGGTCAACTGTATTGATTTATTCGTTTTAATAATTTCTAGGATTTAAGCCTGATTTAATAAATCGATAGTATTTATAGGTACAAAGTTTCAGCAACATACTTTAAACTAATGTATGATTATTTAGCTAAAGTTTAAATCTAACTTTATTTTAAATAAAATGCTACATGTGGGTTTGTTTTAATTTCGCGATACTTTTATTAAAGCTTAGAAATGCTTCCTTTCTATTGAAATCAATCGACCCACAATTTTTAACAGCTACAGTCTAAATAATAAATAACTTAACTTAACTTTAGTGGTGAATAATACCAATAATAACTTAACTTTGGTTAGGCTAAAGTTCGGTCATTTAATAATCTTAGCCCAAATCAATTTTTTTGGTTTCAAGAGAAGTTTTAAATTGAAAAATTCTGTTGAACACTTGTCGAAAACAACCTGTTTATGAAATTTAAAGGCATAATTTTATATATTTATTTCTAAATTTAAAAAGATTTCACTTACTATTTTATTTTTCCTGCTTGTTGATAACTCTATATAAATTAATCGGAAATCGTTTGTTTTTGTTATATTTAATTTTAAAATTGTAATGATTGTTAAAACCCTATTAATTTTATAGGAACGATCACTGTTTTCTGCTATTGCACTTGTTAATTGTTTAATTTTTTTCTGGCATTTGCAAATAATTTTAAAATGTTAAAAATTATATGATATAGTTGAATCTTATTGCTCTTCCAGTAGAGTTTAATTCAATGTTTTATAACAAAAAATTAAAAGAAATAAATAATAATGACAACATAACAAAAACAATGACAAGAATCAACGTCGCTACAAACACACACACAAACCCGAAAACAAATAAAAAGGAAATAAACTCTGGCTTCTTGGTGTAAGAGAAGGAGGGTAAATAATAATATTCGCCGATCCCACTCTATTTATATTTTATTCTTTTTCGTCTTGTTTTTCATTTACCACTGATGTTTTTCAATTAATTTACACACACAAATAAATGCAAACAATTAACTCAATCACACACTCTGTATTATATGTTTTAACGGCGACGTTGGCATTCATCTAGCGCTAACGTTTAGTAAAAATCGTTGAAGCCAAAGCAAAAACAACAAATAATAAAAAATTAACGAGAAAAATAAATTCCACTACATACTACACAATTGAACTCCATCCATTTGGAATTTTTTGTACTAAAATTTAATATTCTATTTCTTTACTTTGCTTGTTTTTATTTTATCATTTTGCGATAAACATTTTTCGGGTCACTTGTTTATTTAAAAAAACATTTATGCGTTTTCTTGGATCAAATAATAAATGTACTATTTATTATGACCTTTTGCTTTTTATTTCACTTGTGCTATATTAAATCATTAAAAATTAAAGTATTAAAAATACTTTTATGAAAAAAATTTCTTATTCTTTCTTCTGTTGATTAATTAGACCATATCCACGCGATAACACGACCATACGTAATGAAGTTCAAAATTTGTCTGTCTATCTTGACTGATTGGAACCATTCCGCAAATTAACGAGTTAGAAAGTGATAGCTACAACGGTCTATATTTGTTAGTTGCCAGACTGCTATGCTAATAATCCTTCGGGTAAAACAGGAAGATGCCATATTATAACTAAAGTCTCCAAGGATATGTAGCATAACATCTCATTTGGATTATATATTATTATGTTCAACTTAATTTTCAATGCTCATACATTAAGATTAATAAAATATAGTTTTATTGAATCATACACGAAAAATTATATTAATCCCTCGGTTTAACTTGATCATCAACTTGCTTTACGACTTGGAAAAAGGATTGAATTAGGTTAACATTCGATTTTGAAAAGAGTACGGTAGTAAAATAGCGTAGAGTATTGTAACTTCAAAAAAAAACCTTGGACGTGTAACCTCAAAGGTAGAACACAACGTTGGTTTTATAATATGTTATATTATGTCAAAGATGTATCTACCAATTTGACAAACGTATAACAAACGGAATCTGGCAGCATTTTTATTTTTATTAAATTACATTTTAAGTTGTTTATCAACTGCAAAAAAGAAAACTTCTAACATTTTTCCATCATTTTTATAAATCAAATTTGTATAAAGAGACCTTTAAACAATTAAAAGAACGACAACAAAGCACAATTTACAACGAAATTCTACATAAGTTAAAGTAAGATCGAAATTTCTTGAAAATAGCCTTTTTGTGAAAAACACTTAAGAAGGGCCAATTAGAAAAATTAATAAAAGAAGAAAATGAAAACAGAGAAAAAATAGATAATTGATCAAACTTAAAAAGAAAACCGTAAGGCATGAACTTGCAATGACAGAAAGAAAAGAGGAAAAACAAAGAAATTCCTTTATTATATTTTAAGATTTTTTAATTTTCTTTACAGACAATATGGATATAAGCGAGAATGCATTCGATCCCCAACAGACTGGTCAGCCACAACAACAACAGCAGCAGCAGCAATCTGCATCACCAGCCGTTATACAAGGGCAACAAATGCAATGTGATTCCTCTTCAATAGCTTTTGGACCTCAACAATTTGATGGCACAACAACACATCATGGTCCGCTGGGCGGGCCGATTCCACTACCAGCACCACCACAAAATTATGACAAGGCCCGATCAAATGGAGCTGACATCGATCTCGATTCACTGCTGTTGCAACAATTTAGTTGTTTGGGTACTCGAGACCATGAAGATTTAATTGAACAATTTCACAGTCTAATGAATAATCAAATGAACAAGGATGCCGCTAGATTTTTTTTAGAAATGAGCAACTGGTAAGCATCTTGTTTAAGACAATATAAATATCTTAATACAACTCAAACGTTTGAAGCATTTTCTCAATACTGTTTTGTTTAGTTAAGAAACTATTAGCGTAACTTAGTCAATTAATATACATTTTTTAGAGAAAAGGGTCATGTAAACGTAGTAAGAAATATCAGAAACACAATTGCCCCTGCAATATTATGTCGGCCCTAAGCTGCATTCGTGCTTCGCACATAAAAATGCCCGTAATTCTTTTCGCTAGCAATTCAATAAATGTCAGCTCTATAGTCTCTAATTCCTCTAATTCAGTATGCCGTATTTATAATCAAAAGCAAACAACAAAACAAAAATTTCATACAAAAAGAAAATAAGCGTAAGTAGCGTAAATGCTGTCTATAATAACCGTAGCCAACATACTAAGGAATGATATTTAACTTTTGCTTTGATAGTAAAAATAAATCGTTTTTGCTTTCATAAATAATTTAGTCTTTGCAGTAGTTTGACGAAAACTGCCAATTAAGAAATACAATAACATATTCACTACATTTCATATTCTCTCTAAATAAATAATTCAGCTCAAGAAACATTTTCATCACCAGCAACTTTTCTCTATTTAAAGTTTTTTAATGAATATTTTGTTTTAATTAATCCTTGTTTATTAAAATTAAAAGTTGTGTGCAACTATTAAAAAATTAAAAACATTTTTACAGGAACCTGCAAACGGCAGTTGGTTGTTATTTGGACTTTTGTAATGGTCAAACACTACCTTCGATGAAAATTGTTCAACAAATTCAACCGAATAATCAGCAAATGGCATGGCGTCTACAAAATGTTGGTTCAGAGTCATGGCCAAATGGCTGTTACTTAATGTCCAATAGTCAAACGCGTCGAATTGATGTGCCGTCTGTTAGACCAGGTGATACTTGTGAAGTTGTTGCAGATTTATGTACCAATGAACCTGTTGTTTGGCGTTTATGTACGCCGTATGGTGAATATTTCGGTGAAAGCTTATGTCTTGTAACGCCCGGATCGTTTAGTAGTCATGAAGAACTCAATCAACGTTTAGCTCAATTAGCCGTTACCGAACAAAATCCCGCCCAGTTTCCTCAAGTTAATATTGTGATATCGGAGAGAATGGAATAAGATTATCGTTGTCTTTTAATTTTTTGTTTTATGGGACAAAAAGTGAATATATTTTAAATTGTTTTTCCTTTTAATTGTGTGATTTGGTATGATGGGATTTAAGAATGCGAGTGTGTGTTGTTCAATGTCGCTTTTTATATAAAAAATGAAATTAATTTTTTGGTCTTATTTTTACAGCTTAAAGAAACACAAAAATAAACAAAATATGTTTTTTTGTTTGAGTAATTATACAATTTTTTCTTTAAAACTCTGAAAAACAAATATAGAAAATAAAAACATTTTTAAATTTTTCCTGGAAAATATTTTAAAAACTAATAACTAAAAAAAATGTTTAAGTTAATTGTAACATCTTTTGCTTCTAACAATTGTTTATTTAAATATAAAGGAAATTAAAATTTACTTTTTTATTATATTTTTTTTTCTTTTATAGCAATGTAGTTTATTCTTTAGTTGCCCATTCGAAAGGAAATCGATTTTTAATTTTATTTAAGTTTCTGCATTTTGTTTAAATATATTAATGTAAATTGAATATAAAAATAATAATTGTTAAACTTTTTATATAAAAGTAGTAGCCAAATATCGAAAATGCATTCTTCAATATTCGATTTGAATACACATATATATGTATAATAATAAATTACGAAAAAATTATTTTAGCAGTTTTAGCACACTCAAAAATTTTGCTTTTTGTAGCACACTCTTTGAGGAGGTTTTTTTTATTTATGAAACGTGAGTTAAAAAGATCGGAGAACCGTGTTTTCCTTTAATTTAGCAAACATTAATTCGAATTTGTAACCCCGCAGTAATGCATTTCATTTGCGTTCACAGAGTAAATCTAATATATTACTGGATCTGAAATTATAATACAGGACATTTTTCGTTTTCTAAACTTGCTTTTTTAATTGTAAATCAAAACGATTAAAAATTATGGAAGAACATATTCTTCCCGATTATATTTGTCGTTGTCGAATTTAAGCTATAGCTTAATACTTTCGCTCTAGTGTAAGGCAAGTTAAGTTATGCCAGTTAACACAAAAGTTTTTAATTAAGTCGTACTACTGAAATAAATTAAAATTTGATTTGTTCTAACCTTTCATTAATGAGTTAATAAAATTCTGCTGGCTGCACTTCAATTAGCTGTTATCCTATTCCTTTGTGCTGCTGATATCAATAATTAAAGTAATGGGACTCCATTTATCAGTTTTCTTTAAAGTTTATACGGTGCGTCACACAAAAACATCAGTTTTTTGTCTATAAAACAAATTAAACAAAATTCAATAATTCTGTTATTTTATAAAAATTTATTCAATGTTAATTAAGCCTTTATCTTTAATTAAATTTAATACATAATATAAAAAAATTTAATACATATAAATTCAACAGTTCGCTTTCCTTTGAAAAGCTTCTTCAGCGAATTAATTTTTATAATTAAAAAAATTATTAATTATAGAAATTAATTTCCTCAAAGGAAAGCGAAATATTGAATTTATATGTATTAAATTTAATTAAAAATAAGATAAATGCTTATTTATTAAAGAAGCAAAAAAAGGTCGAATAAAAATTATAAAAAAACAAAATTTATTTAATATTAATTAATAAATTAATTTAATAGGTTAGAAGATTCAACTAATTTCCCCGCCTTACAGTTTAAAACAACCTTACCAACCATGACCACGTTGCTTGGAAAAGCGAAATATATTTTTTCCTCAGTTCTTTACATTTAAAAAACTATCGTTTGATTGATGAATCAACGAAAAAAAATATAATAATATTTATAGCTTCGATTTTAAAATTAACTGAGTTGAATATAAGAATATTTTAATTATGATATTGATTTTTTTTTTCAAAAATATAAATTGTAAACTTAAGATTTAATTAGATTTAATTTTAAAAATTCAAAAGTTAAAACAAATTTAAATTTTAAAAACAGCTATTTTATTTAGCATAAGTGAACACCATTGGACAAATTGTCTATATTAATATTTGATTCACCCCAAAAAATATTAAATCTTATTTGAGTCATGCTCTCCTTGCTTTAAAAAGTCTGGGTAATAATGCGCATTTATTTAACTATGCAGTAGCGTATTTTTAAAACAATATTACTGCTTTCTGTTTTTTCACCTTGGAATTCTTAAACACAAACATGTTTTGACGCTTCGAGCTACTAAAAGAGCAAGAAAAATTTGTGATGGCGATTAGTTAGTGAAATAAATGTACATTACTTATTTGTTAAATTCTACCACAGAATCTTGTTATTTAAACTGTAGGAGCCATAGCTTACGAGGAAATTAAGTACAAAAAGTTAATTTTTTTTTCCAAAATAAATTGTTATTTTTTAACTATTTTAGGCGATCACAGGATTTTCTTATTTAGGATAATTCGTTTACGGGAAAATTGCGATTAAAATCTTTTTAATGAAAGACGTTTTCGTCAAAAATTAATTTTTTAAGCAATCACAGGACGATCTAGGACGGAAATTGAGTTCAAAGTTTTTCACGAAAAAATTGTATTTAAGCCAAAAATAGTTTTAGTTTCTAATTTTTTAATATTCATTTATTTCATGGATTAGCCATACAACTTAAAAAAAACTGAGAAGTAAGTTTTAAATTATTTTCTTCCTATTATGTATTTTCACTTGGAAACTAATGGAAAATGTATTTGTGTTTTGTAATTTATTATTTATCCTAAAATTATGGTTAAATAAAAAGATAAAATTTTATATTTATACATAAAGATGACCATGGAATTTTTATGACTTTCTAATATATATTAATGTTTTGGCCTCTAAGGATTTGTGTTACAATTATAAATAAAATAAAAATATTGTATAAGTAACAACAATAATGGCCTCATAATTAATTTTGTACGCAAACAGAACCATATAGTTACGGCGACTTCTAATATAATACAGCGGCCGCACATTAATTTAAAAACAATCGGCTTGGAGTTATGACTATGCTGCTGGTAGAATAAAATATTAGTTGTTAATTTAGCGATGAAAAATTATTTTTGCAAGTAAAGAAAAAAAACCTTCTGTTATTTCCGACTTAAGATCACTTACAACGTAAGCTTAAACAAAAGCCAGTAGAAATTAAAAAAAATAAACAATAAAATCTAAAACAAATGTTTGTGCGAATTTGTAATGTATTGATTTTTTGCAACTTAATTCTTGTGTTGATTAGTTTAAAATTTCGAATGAAAAAATTTTTGGGCTGAAATGCGGAAGTTACACACATGTTTTTTTAAAAACTAAGTCAAAATAAAAAAAATCCAAAACAAAAATAGAAGCGTGTTTTGTGTAAAATAAAAAAGTTATAGAATAGTGAAAAATATGGAATTTGAGACTACTCCATTGATAGCAAAATCCGGAGGTATAGTTGGTGAGTCTCCTTGAAATGTATAACTAATACCATTAAAAGTAAACTATTAACATAAAAGAGAAAATCGAAGTTTTTCTTTGTTCTTTCTGAATTTCAAATTTATCTTACTAACTGTATAATTTTGTATTTTACTGTAGATGTGAATGAAAAACAAATAAATGGTAATTATGGTAATCTTATGACTTCGTCGTTGTCGAGCTCGTCTGAAACAATAAAAATGTCATCAGCATCTGCGTCATCATCAATCACCCTACAAAAACGTCAGCAACGCATACAACAGCGTGATCAGCACCAGCAACAACATGAAAAATCAGCTCATTTTAAGAACCAGCCCATGTCAGCTGCGGAACGTTCAGCTACAAAAAAGTCTTTATTTATTTTAGCTGGAATATTTATAGCGTCTATAGCAGCAATGTTTTACGTGTACATGATATTTCCCCAATTAAATGAGTAAGTTCTTATTAATAATGCTTTCAATTCTAAGTCGTTTGTATTGATATCGTCCTTATAACAAGATATATAATATATATAAACACACTTATATTTGCGTAAGTAAGTAGTTGCAGTTCCCACCTCTTCTAGATGTTTCATAATCAACAAAAATTTATTTATTTAGTATTCAATATTTATTATTATTTATTTATTATAAATATATAACGTCAGTTAACCACTATTTTTCTGTTTTCAATTTAATGTAAAATAAGTAAACTGAATTTATGCTCCCTCGATACAATAGCTAGCGACGCTTATGCTTACAGATGCAATTATTATATAAAGATGTGCTTATATTAATACGTGTGAATAGTTACGTGTACTAAAGTATCTGTATTTGCTCTCTTTCTTTCCTTTTTCTACATACAATTTTAAGGTGACCAAAATTTTTAATCATAAGATTAGCAACCGTTGATTCGTTTTTATTTGTTTGTACATTTATTATGATTTGGATACTTTCTTACCTAAAATAAATAACGTTTTTTCAATTTAAAAAGAATCACTTGTGTTTAAATGATTTCAATAGCGATGGCCTTTTTCAAATCCGTGGTTTCACTCCCAAAACAGCAGAGTTTAATCAAGTCTGCGACCCAAGCTCATAAGGACAATATTGTAGTTTTATTTTATAAATATTTTGTTGTCCCCTTTTCTTTTCTAAAGATTCTAGATAGGCCAGCTTAATGAACCCGGTGTTGCTTTTTCGATCTTTCGTATTTATCTATTATAAAAAAAAAATGAAATCAATTTTACTTTATTAAAACGCAAATGGTCACTTTACTTTTCACCTTTGGCAATGAAGCGAAAAATTATAAAACCAATGGCAGCAAAATATATTTATAAATACTTTTTTTTTATTTTTCTTCCTTGTTGCAATTTAATAATAATAATAATAATAATCATCCTTTTTCATTATAAAACATTGCGCGTGATGTGTATTATAATATTCACTGCGTTTATTCCATTCTAAATACATTAATTAAAGATTCAAACTTTTATTGATGTTTAAATGGGTAATGAATTTTTTTTTGCCTGACCAGAAACAATTCATAATGAACTTGCTCAAGTTTGAAGATTAGCCATTTGCTTTGTAAGGAGAATCAAATCCGCCAAGTTTGAAGTTTAGCTCTTACAGTTCCTCAGATAAAATTAAAGAATATGTGGTATTTGATTTTAATGGTTAGTTCCGTTTTTAATTTTTAGTATTTACCGATTGGTAAATGAAAAAGTTTCATATTTCGCATACGTAGTGACACAAAGGAGTCTATTAATCTCGTTTCTGATTATAAGCTGCCATACTCTTTATTTTTGTATTTTACATTTAATTTTTTTTTTTTATTTTTTTAATCGACCTTTTTATATCTTAAATAACGGTCTTTGTTGTTATTAAAATTAATTTTCCTGAAAAAGCTTTCCATAGGAAAGCGAAATATTGAAGGAATATATATTGTTAAACTAATTAAAAATGACCGTTAAAAAGAATAACAGATATTTATTTATTTTTTTTAGTATATTCTTATGTAAGTATGCAAGTAAGTGTTTTTATTAACAAAATAGCTAAATTGACTTTTATATCTTTTTATTATTGTTTGACTTTGGCAAAAATTGCGACCAAATACATAAGTTAAATGCTAAAAAATGCATTAAAGACAGATGTTTTACAATCATTTTACTTATTACACGAAAGTATTATATTTCAAAAAGTCCTAGCTCAACGATTTTATTTATTTATTAATTTTAATTAATATAGGAGCGTCTGTAAGTCAATAAAATTATTTTACAAAACCACATTGCAGAGTAGCACACATTAATATTGAAAATAGGTTCTCATGTCTTTTGTTAACGAAATTTTTCGCTCTAATTGGGTATTGCGTTTGATAACAGAAATAGCTAAACATCAAATAACTTTTACTTGTGGCTAAATACTAATTGATGAAAACACCAAAAAATTTTTTAATATAATATAAATAAAGCATATGAATGAATAAATAAATAAGTTTTGAATTTGACCTTTGTTTAGACAGATTTTTTCACTGCAAAAAATTTTATATTTAATAAAATTCTTAATAAACAATTATATTTTCCCTAGCGTGCTATTAATTTGGATCTTAAAAATTATGTACTACTTTTTTAACTTCTTTCTATTTATTCCTTTTTCGAACACCAACTATAAAGGAACCAATAATATAATATTACTTTAACTAATGAATAAAAAAATAAATAAGTATAATTAAGTAAATGAAAATCAATCCAAAATTTTCCACAAACAAAAAACTTTAACTATTTTTACAACATTTATCAAACATATTTATTTAACTTTTAGCAGTGCACAAATAAAATGCACTTTCCATTAGCAGTTTCTGCCTTTAAATCTATTTGTTATAGTTTATTAAATAATTAGTAATTAATTTTATAGTTTATAATAAACAATTTTATTATTCTAATTACAGATCAGAAAAAGAACATATGAAAATACCACGTGATATACAAGACGCTAAAATGTTGGCCAAAGTTTTAGATCGTTATAAGGATATGTATTATTTTGAAGTCATGTTTGGTGTAGTCGTCGCTTATGTATTGTATCCTTTTTATTTTGTTAAGTTTAACAACTCTTCGTGTTGATTTCTCATAATTTACTGTATTTGATTATAGTTATATTTGAACAAAAGATTCTGCACGACGTCATTCTGGTAAAGTAATTATAAAGACATAAATAAACATTTACATATGTACATTGTTTTAAACACATTTGGTCTTGACATTGTCGTAACTACATGCATAACTTTAACATTTATAGCCTGAATATGAACTAAAATATGACAATCATGTGGTAGCAGCCTTTAGAATTTAAAGTAAACCGTCGATATTTGAAAAAATTAGTTTATATGTGAATGTTCATTGCTCCAAATACCTTAATTTTAGTAACCAATCAACAGTAAACTTTCATGCTTGAAATAAAATTTCTACATGCACTTGTCAGTATTTTTGTAGTAAATTCTTTTTTGCTTTAGCAGGTTTACAGGTCCAATGATTGCATTCACTAAATATACATAATCTTAAAAATAAAATATAATCTAATAATATTTAATAAATACAAGAGATGCAGAGCCTAGTTCAAAAAAGGAAAATAAAAAACTTTCAAAAGAAAAACTGCCCAATGTAAATTTAGACTTATCTGCTGTGTCTGAATTAAAGGCGAACATTTCGTCTAGAAAATTGTTTTAGAAATAATTAGTAAAACAAACAACGATCGCCCTCACTTTTCGCTATATTTCAAATTATTACATCATAAATAAATTTTTGTATTGTATCGCATTAAATTAACCTTGACCTCCTTAATTGTGTTTTCGTTATTTTACTACAAATTATGTAATTATGTTTTCAAAGCACATAATGCCTGGCCTGTCAGTAAACATTCGCTCGTTACACGAACCGACATTCAAATACCTTTAAATTTATTTTTGTAATTTATATTCAGTTTTTAAACTAAAATTTTCTTTTTGGCATTATGAGTGTCCAAACGTAGATAGTGTTTGATAAAAGAAAAAAACATACAAACAATTAGCCCATTATTCCTAATTAAAATTTTTTAATACTTCAAGAACAAGTAAAAAAAATAAGTAAAAATATGGGATCTTATTTTGATCAGGCTAACAGGCTAAACCACCTTTGATCGTCCGTTATAATACAAAAGATAGGCATGACGGAGGGTACACGATTAGAACGTGCATGTTTTTTAATGTGTAACAGGTATTTAAAGTTTTTCAAATATCTTCGGTTTTTTTTGTACGTTTGAAGAAGAATTGACAGAAAATTTACACTGGGTATAAAAAATTGGGTAAAAAAATTGCAAAATTCGGCTTTCAACATTCCCTTGGCCATTAAAAACTATGTGAATCGGAAATATGATATAAAACACATTTTTAATAATATTTAATAAAAAAAATTAAGAAAAGTTTATAAGTTTCGTAATGGTAACTAAATTTTCTTAGATAGTGAACATGCATGATTCGTTACACTTATAAAAAAATGGGCTTTTAAAAAATATTACTTGACAAAGCGTATTATAACAACAACAGAAGAAACATTTGAAGCTCTAGACAAACTTTTTATTTAATTGAACTTAACAGAATCAAAGTCGTATAATCTTTAATATATGTATAGTGCATGATGCTTTTGTTTTGGTTTTCCATAATTTCTGTTTCTTTTTTAGCCTTCAAACTTTTGCCATTCCAGGATCCTTGTTTCTTTCTATTTTGCTTGGATTTCTCTACCGTTTCCCCATTGCACTTTTTCTAATTTGTTTCTGTTCTTCGCTTGGTGCAACATTATGTTATTGTCTATCAAATTTGGTAGGACGTCGTTTGATAAGACACTTTTGGCCCAAAAAAATCAATGAGTGGTCAAAGCATGTCGAAAAACATCGCGACAGCTTATTCAACTATATGCTGTTCCTGCGTATGACACCGATTTTACCCAATTGGTTTATTAATTTGGCATCGCCTGTTATTGGAGTACCCATGTTTACCTTTGCGTTTGGTACATTTTGTGGGGTGGCACCACCATCAGTATTGGCTATACAAGCAGGAAAAACTTTGCAAAAAATGACCAGTTCGAGTGATGCTTTTTCGTGGACATCAATGGGTGTTTTAACGCTATGCGCTTGCCTTTCTCTGGTACCAGGATTGTTAAAAAACAAACTGAAAAGAGAATACAGTAAAACGCCAGAAAAATAACTTTTTTTCAACGGAAGCAACTGATGAAGCAGACGCTGATGTAAATATGTGCGAAAGTAAAATACTAAAAAATAGAAGTGGAAGCAGCATTAACTTTTAATAAATAAAAATGTATGATTTATATTGTTTAAATAACGTATTAAAGAAATAGTAAAAAAATTACATAAATAATTGAAATAGCACTGCTATGTTATGTTTTTTAAATTCTTCCTTATATTTTTTATATATATTTCATTTGCAATAAAATAAATTTAGTTTAATATTTTAAAATTTAATAGTTATTTTAAATAAGTTAATTTCAAATAATGTATAACAAAGCATATCGAATGTTAAATCAAGATCATTGAACAATTGAATTAAAAGAATAAACGGTAGGTTCTTATGTAAAACGTAATAGCGTAACAAAATTTGTGAAATTAAAACTTTTTAAATCAGTTCTTACATTAAAAAATGTTATTTTTTTTAGTTTTAGTTATTATCGTATATTATTTTTTATATTTTTACCTGTTACAGTCGGATTTAATATAACTTTTTCGATAAATTTTTTTCAAAATTCCTTAATTCTTAGTAATTTAAAAGTTAAACTATATATTTTCTTGCTTTTTATTTCTTTAGATTAACAATTTAAAAGTAAATTTAAGTGCATTATTCTTCGGAAAAGTTTGATCTACGTTACGTAATAGTTTGCAGCCTATAGCTTATAATCGGTTCTTTATCGACAATTTAGCCATTAATCTAACCTTGACGGTAGATATTTTATTTTTACGCTGTTGGTGGGGGGAGGGAAATAAAAATGAGTTCATACTCTTATACCTTAAATTTATTTGATTATTTGTTAACAAGCAGAACTTTATGCACTATAAATTGCTCCAAAAGGAAGCTGAAAGAAATTATTTTTAAAAAGCTTTGCAATATCCAAATTTTTAAGACTACATAGCATATTTTTAACCACATATTTCATTTATTTATATATTCCGATATACTATATGCTATAATAGGCTGTAATAGTATTTCAGTTTAAGAAAACTTTTCTACGCATGCAGTAGCTTGATCTAGTATGTGAAATTTAGAGTATATTCTTAAATTTATCGATTCACATTGAAAACTATTTTTGATGAATGATAACTAATAAAACTTGTTTCATTGAAGAAAATTTTTTGTCTTTTTCCCAAGATTGAATACTCTATAAGTTAATTTTTGGCATAAATTTAAAGTAAAATAATTGATTTTTGTCAATAAAACTTGAAATTTAAATACCATCGATATAACAATAAAAGTTAAAAATTAAATATTTATTTAAAGATTAATAAATTACAAAGCTGCTTGATTAATCAAATATCTTGTACTGGAATTGCTTTTTAACATGCCAATGTATTGAAGAAGTATTTAATTAAAAGATAAATCCTAAAAGGCAACAATGACGAAGGAATCCTTTTTACCGACATCATTTGCCAGACAGTTCATAAGGTCAGCAACAGTTTTCTGCAAACTTCTATTGAAGTTATTTTTTAAGCATTTTATAAATATATATATATATATATATATATTTATAAATAAATATATATATATATATATATATATTTATATAATAAATAAATATGATTAATGTTTATTCATAAGTTTGATTGTTCGCAGTATTGAAATAAAAATAATTTTATATATATATATATATATATATATGTATGTAGATTGTTTTAATTTTAAATTTTTTATTTAATTTTAAAGTTTTCATAGAATATAAAAGTTGTAAAAGTATTAAAAATTTACACACATCATTTATATTTTATTTAATTTATGTTTAGTCTATGAGTTCAAGACCTTTACGGACATTAATAACAGTAAATAATAATAGCGCATGAAAATTAAATTTAAATTTATATAAATATAGAATTAGATCACATTTAACAGCGTTAACATTTAAAGAAAATCAATATGCTTATAAATTTTATTAAACTCAGTACAAATTCTTAAAAACGGGTCAGAGTTAACATAATTTGATATGTATACTTTAATTACGAGTGGATTAAAATAGTGCGTTGGACGAAATGGAACGTTAAATGATATATTGCTAATCGAAACACAAATGTGACATTTAACATTATTCTTCGGCTTTTTAGAGTTGGCAGCTTTATTAGAACAAGTCTACTAGTGTAGGATGGTAGATTTAAGGGATTCCATTGTAAGCTGCGAAGACAAAATAACAAAAACTGTTTTTTCACCGATTCCATACTATTACTATAAACTTTATAAATTGGATCGATCACATATTATTGAGCCATATTCCAGAATAGGTGTGACAAGAGAAATATAAAGATGTTTAGTAACTTATAAATCCAAGAACTGCACGTGCTTTGTTAGTGGCCGACGAAATATGTTGTATAAAATACTAAGATCTGAAACCACATTCAGTTTTCAAGTTCGTAGCCGCTTAAAATATACTGCACGTTTGTATGATATCTAGGGGAGAAACACACGTATTTGCACTTTTTAATGTTCAACTCTATAAGATTAATATTGCACCATGAAATAAATGCATTGAAGTCCTTTTGCAGGAAAATATGATCAGCGTGACGATTATATGTTGAAATATCTTTACGTCGTCTGCATATAATAGAGCGTTGGAGTATTTAATGATATTGGGTAGATCATTAATAAACAATGTAAATAGTAAAGGACCCACACCGCACCGTTTTGAACTCTGTTTAAAAGATATGAATTAATCTTTGTAAGTAAATTGTTTGTGAATCTCATAAGGTCAAGTTTCCTTATCAGAAGACTGTGGTTAACCCTTTCAAATGCCTTACTAAAGTCAATGTAAATAACATCGGTTTGTTTACAATTGGCGAACAAATCCCCCAATTGACTAGCGTTCTTAACTCCAAAAGATTAGTAACGGTTGAGCAACCCTTCTAAAACCAATATAGACGATAATTGATGGGAAAGGTTTCAGTAACAATTTTCTCAAAATATTTAAATATAGCGCTGAGTTTTTCAATACCTCTGTAGTTTGCTACATTGTTTCTACAACCAGATTTAAATAATAGAATAATAATAAAAGAATCCTTCGATATTTTAGGAAAATAACTAAATTTGAATGATATGTTATAAAGGTTATTGTAAGAGGTTTTGCCAGTGCCATGGCGCATTTTTTCAGTATACAACTCGAAATACCATCCGGACCACATTTATACGAAAATTTAAGCGTTTTTAAACAGCTCAATACTGTTAATTCGTCAAGAAATAGAATTAATATAGCCCGATGTAGCACCTCTGATAGTTGAAAAGACTTGGATTCATCAAAGTTTGTATCAGAACAGGTGGTGAAAACAAAGTAACTGCAAGTAACTTGTACTTATCGTCGGCTCATCATCAGATTCAAAATTTTTATATTTCATAACAGAGGGAATTACCATTGATCTTTTTTTGAGTTGACAAACTTGTAGAACGTTCTTGGATTTACGTAAGCAGACTAACACGATTGATTAATCGAATTATATTGATCACGACTAACAGAATACTTTCGGTAGTCAATAAATTAACCTTTTGTATAACTTGTTCGTCCTATTTTTAACTCTTACTTAGTGGTTTGTCCAAATAAGATTGATTATTATTCCGAGGTTTTTGGCAGCATTTACAATTTATTAAAATATCAACATCGGTAGTATTCTTAAGAAAACTATTAATCAGTTTTCTTAAGAATTATAATACCTAGCAATAAATTTTATTCAGTTTCGAAATATTTTCACCAACTGAGATGGCTGGACAATTCAAATACAGCTGCAGAAACTGTTTAGGTAAATCATTCGCATAAATCGACCAGGGATTTGTCCTTAAAATTGAAAAAAACTATATGTCGCACAAGTTCTAAATTTTGGAATAAAGGGGTAAACAATTTAAAATTTAATTAATTATGTCACATAACGTAAGTATTACAAGAGAACTTAAAACACTATCGCATTATTTTAATGTTAAAATTATTAATGTTTTTAAAGTTAAAATTTGTGCCATGTTTGAGAATAAATAGAAGAGCCAACATATTATTCTCCTAAGCATAGTTTCAGGCGTTGTTAGTATAATTATTTCACATTTCTTGTAAATATTTTCAAGGTATTCTTAACATTTGAGTGATAAATGAACGTTTTACGACATTTCCAACAAATTTTAACACCGCTGTACCCATTGAGCCAATTTTTCCTATCCCTCTAAAATAATCTTAAGATAATTTTTAATTCTGTTGATTATCTGAAAAGCAACACAAAATCAAAAATTTTTTTTGGGACACATTTGTCTTTTTAGGATTTGAAAACCGTATAGAAAAAAAAATATTGCTATTTTCTTGCTTAGAAAACTAAACCATAAATCAATTATTTAAATGTAACCATCTATTTGGAATTTTATACACATTTTTGGAAAATGTAGGGTAATAGAACTGAAATTGCTCAGCGTACTCTTTATATTCAGTCAGTAGTAACAGAAAACCTTTGATCTGACCTTATGAGAATTAAGGTAATAAATTATTATATAAAACTATCATTTTATTTGTTATTAAATATGATGCTGAGATAATTTAAAAGATTAGTTAGTAAACTTATGTCTATTACGCCAGCCTATCCACAAGAGTATACAAAGAAAAAAATGTTAATTTCGTCGAAAATATAATAATTAAGTTTTTTAAATTATATACAATTTTTTAACTTATGGGATTTTTTTAGTCAGGTGACTTAATTAACTTTGATCATTATCATATTAAAGACTCTTCTCTTTAGTTCTATTAATTTTAGCTACGTCATCTGTAGATGAAAAAGTAACTAATTCAGTCGCAGTTATAGCCTTTTTACTTGTTACAATAGGCACGATTATTCGATATTGAGTAAATAAAAAAATTAAAAATTATAGACTATTAAAAATAGCAGTTTTCAAATAAAAAAACTTTGCATTTTCAGGTTTTGCAATACAAAAATTTATTTTTATTTCAATTTAAGCTTAAATAATTGTTTTCATTGCGTTTCCAATAACAGCGAAATGTGATGGAGTATTCTTTTTGTGAGTGAGAATGATAAAATTAATTTTCGTCTATTTTTTTTTAATAACTTAAATTTTACTTTGGAATGGAACTCTTCAAATTTTTTTTTTTTTTTTTTTTTGTAATATAAATTCGAATTTCTTTAGGATTTTTGTAAATTGTCATTATAGAAATTTTTGTTGCTTAATTTTTTTTGTGAAAGCCTAATTTATTAATTTTGTTACTCAATTATTTTGAAAGAGTTAAATTAAACAGACTTTTTATTTAAATGCAGGTTTGAAGAAAATAGATTGCTATTTGTATCGTTCTTTAAAATAGTAATAAAATTTAACTTATAAAACCTAAGATGTAAACACAAATTCGCAAAGCAAATTTAAGCATAAGGAAACTTTGTTTTTTATATTATAATAAATTTGGATGTTATTTAAAAATCTAAAAATTGATTTTTCATATTATAATATGGAAAAATGACTGATTAAAAAATATATAGAGTGGTGCTGCGTTTGAAAATAACAGTAGTTACCGCATATTAAAACGGAAGTTACTTGCTACGGAAGAAACTATTCAGACGGAGTGAGATCACGTTCCTGTTCATTTTCATTAAGTATTTGTGATAGTAAGTCGTGTACGGGTTCAAAAACCTTTTTGGCTCCTGTATTTGTTAAGTTTTTATAATCAAACATATCGTGATGACTAATTGAATTGTCCATCTGTACTAAACCTTTTGCAATATCCACAGTTTGTACACGATTAAGACCTACAACTTTCTCTTTAATAAGACTATTGACTTGAGCATTTTTATCACGTAATTTATTTGGTTGTTGACCACGAGGTAGTAGAGACTATAAGAAAGAAATACAAAAGGGTTTTTGCTTGAGTTAGAAGTGCTTGTTTTGTTTTTTCTATACGTACAGGTAAAACGATATAAGTATCGGGTAATTTTGAACGTATTCTCAGTATGATTTCATGAATACCATCTGCAATTTCTTCCGGTTTATTTTCTACATTATTGGTGCCAACATGAAGTACTATAATTCTTGGTTTAACATTATCTAATTCGCCATTTTCAACGCGCCACAAAATATTTTCGCATTTATCACCACGTATGCTAAAATTAAGGCAGTGCATGGGTGCAAAATAATCATGCCATGTTTCTGTGTCCTGCAACGTTTCAAATATGCAGTCACCCAAGAATATAACATCAACATCTTTTTCCTTAGATTCCGAAATGAAACGTTTATGTATACTGTAAAATTAATTAAAATGTTATTAATTTTATCAAAATTAGTTCATAAAGCTGATCAAATCTTTACCTCAGCCATCTATCATCGCCTTCATTGTCTATTCGTTGGGTGGCAATCGTACACGGGTTCATTGCTGCTTCTCCTATATTTTTAAACAGTCTTTTTAATTTTATTCAATAAAAAAATGGGACCCCACTGTTTTAACCTATAAAGAATAAGAAACTTCAGAACGAATCTGCAATAAGTTATTTCCAACAACTTTTTCTTTTGTAGGCAGACGGTAAAAATGACAAAATCGCAATGCCTCTTCTTTTTCCAGTGATGATCTTTTCTACGCGATTTCTAAAACGTTGATAAGAGATTTTAGCTAATAGCTGCACATCTAGCGATTTTTTATAGATAGTGTAAGGGGATTTACATACTGATTTATTGGAAATGTCTCTTTTTTTAATTCCCGTTTGTAATTCATATAAAAAGCATAGATTATTTGTTTATTTGTGATAAAAAGCATGCCTTAGTTTTTCAAATGACACATTACATAATAATCTTAAAACTGAAATATGGCTTAGCAGTCGTGTCAACTGTGTTAGTTGGAACCATTTTTAAATTAATGTACGTTAATTGCGCTAGATTCGTTTAAACATTAATATTTTATGATATTCTCACCAAATATTTTTTATTAAAAAAATAAAAATACATTACCGCGGGGAAAGCATATCCATAAGGCTCTTTCCTTAATGCTCATGTAAATCATCGGAAGATTTTACTCAAATTTTGTATAGAAAACTCAAAAGGCTTATATTTTAAGCCAAATTGAATAAATAAGTTTTATATTCAACCAGCAAAGCGAAAGACAACAAAACTCAAAAATCTTTTATATAAAAACACAGTAACCATTAAGAAACCACTTTTTCATTTTATTTTATATTTGTGTATAAAATATGTATGAAATAAATTAATATTTTTTATGATTTAATTTCCTCAATAAATATTTTTGATACATATATATCTGAGCACTTACTAAAAAATTAGATGACAAGTTAATTTAAGTTTCTCTTATTTTTAAGCGTAATTTGAAAGTCTGGCTCCTCCTTTATTGCAAAAGCTAACCTGATTATTTACAAAAAAAAGAAGAAAAAAACAAACAATACAATTCGAAAAAAATCGATAAAAATAAATTTCATAAAATTTTAAAAATGAATACTTTAAGCCAAAAAAATCTGCAAGAGCTATGTCGAGCCTGTCTAAGAACAGTAAAGAGCAACAATGTGACTGCAAGCGACACTGTTAACGTTGGAAATGGTGAATGCAATGTGGAAACGTCTAGTTTAAACAGTTTGTTGTTACCTAATTTATGTAAATTGTTTATGTTCCTGACCACCTATGACGTAAATAAAGAGTATGAGGAGTTTCCAAAACGCTTGTGTAAGCGGTGCTATGGCCGTCTCTTGGATTATGATGAATTTCGAAAGTTGGTTGTAAGAAGTACTGAAATATTGTATGAGAAATGGGATGATAACATTGAAGACTTCGATAAAACAAAGCCGCCTTTAAAGGTGGTAGAAGAGAGTGAAGAAACCTATGAGGATAATGATGATGATAAATTGGTAAGATTATTGACATGAGACTCATCATTGTTTTATAATTTTATCAATTTTTTATATATTTCCTTGAATTAAAATTATATTAATTTTTTTTCTAGCTTTTACCTGAATTAGCTAATATTCCTTTGTATGTAAAATCGGAACCAATTTTTGAAGCGACGGACACCCAATTAGCACTGCCATCTTATCTAGAAGAAGGTGAAGTTAAAAAAGATGAAATATTATATGAATCATACGATACCGAAGAAGACGCTGACGATGAAGAGTTGCTCTTGCCGAATGGTGCTGCTAATAATTCTAGTCCTTCAATTAGCAGTTCAGACAGTAAGGTTGTGCTTTCCAAAAAAGATTGGGATCGGAAGTCTCTTCATTGCAATGCTTGCAACAAACAGTTTTATAAGCAAGTTTACTTGGACGCCCATGTTCGTGGAACACACTTAGGTCAAGAGAAGCCATTTCAGTGCACAAATTGCGCTAAAGCATTTACACGTTACAATCAATTGTTTCTTCATATCAAGTCTAAACACATAGAAATGCTTTTCCAATGTGATTATGAAAATTGTGATGCGACTTTTGCAGTAGCCATCAAATTGAAAATGCATCGTCAAGTTGCACATCATTCTTCAAAAGAACTGAATACAGAGGAGAATAAAAATGCAAAAACAGAATCTAAAATTGCGGAATTAGGAATGGATCATATTTGTTACTTATGCAGGCGTAAATATAGTTCCAAGCGTGCTCTTAGAGAGCATATAAAACGGCATAAAAAGATAAAAGAACATGTTTGTAAAGAGTGTGGTGTAGCGAAAGTAACACGAACAGAGTTAGTCACCCACATGCGTACACATACGCCTAATTTGGAAAAATTTTCCTGTCCTCAATGTCCCCAAGAATTTAATCATAAAAATGCTATTTCACGTCATGTAAAAGTTATTCATGAGGGTCTTAGACGATTTAAATGCTCCTATTGTCCTAGACGTTTTGGAACACGCAATTCACAAGTATGCCATGAACGTTTACACACTGGCGAAAGACCATACATTTGTGAAATCTGTCATAGAGGTTTTGTTCAACCGGAGGGACTTAGATCTCATATGAAAAATCATGATAAAAATTTAAGAAAGCATGTGTGTAAATATTGTTCGCAACGTTTTATAACTTTAAAAAATCTGGTTGACCATGAAAGGCGACATTTAGGTGATAAACCGAATATATGTAATATATGCAGCAAAGGATATCATAATGATACAGATTTAAGGAATCATCGCAAAGTACACTTTAAAGCTCTTGTCGAATCAGACCAACAGATGGATATAGAAAATGAATCCGACACACTTTCATAGAGTTCGAAATAGAGTAATATATAATAAGAATTATTAAAACATATTGTAAGTATGCATGACTTATATATTGTATCGCCGATAGGCCTTGTAAACAATAAATATTTATTAAATAAATATATTTTTTAAAAAGAAAATGTTTTAATCTTATTTGAATTTGGTGTGACTTAACTATATACTTATACAAATTTGAAATATCACGTCATCCAATGATTTTAATAAGTGAATGGGAACGAAAAAAAAATACATTGACAAACAATTTATTTAAAAATTAAATTGTGAAAAATCAATATTTTGCAAAAGAAATTGAGTCTTTAAATTAATATTTCATCGAAAATGAATCAAAAAATCTATATTTAACCATAATTCACACTCAAAAAAAGCAATATATAAAAAAATTACAAATAAAATTTCTCCTTAAAGATCCAAACATCAAAGAAAAAATTATTCACTTCATCCAAAATATAAATTATTAATATAGAAGCTTCGCAAAACAGATTTTATTCAAAAGAAATGTTTGTTTTTTTTGCACAACCCACAAAGTTAATAAAGTGGAAATTTTACAAAAAATGTAAATAAACAGAAATTATAATTTCAAAAACTCTTAACACAATCGAAAGCTTGTGGTTTCGTCAATTTGGCAGCACACACACATTAATGGAATAAATGTATATATGCCATTAATAACGGTTATTATAAGAACCTAACAGTTTTTCCTTTCTTTATTATATTTCGACATTTCAAATTCGTTTATTAAAAAGTACTACAGAGTAGATGCGCATAGCATTAAATAAATGTGACAACGTTTATATCGAATTTAACTATTTCATTGTGAATTAGAAATTTTACAGATACTTTATATTATACTTTATTATATATTATATATGTATGTATATTTAAATAATAATTTGTGTTTCTTATACTAAACTGGAAACAAAACTTTAAATAATTACACAAAGCATTTATTATTTTGAAATATGTACGTATGTATACTTAAATAAAATAAAACTATCTGTGCGTTTTCATATGCAATCTTAGAGAAACTTTTTGTACAAATCGTTTTGCACATTTCGGACAGACATGCGGTTTCTCCCCAGTATGTAACAATTCGTGATTTTTTAAATTGTCACCCTTACCAAATGCTTGGTCGCAATAACGACAAGCAAAACGCCTTATGCCCTGGTGCACGACGTCAATATGAACACGTCGATTACTTGTTCTATAAAATATCATTGGACAGTTAGGACAGGGATATTGACGTTCCCTAGTATGACTATTCATGTGTTCTTTTAATTCTTTTTGAGTGGTCCTCTTTGCCCCGCAGTATGAACATTCAAAATTTTTAATACCTGCATGTCTGAGTTTATGTTCGTTGTATGTTCTTTGCTTTACAAAAGCCTTATCACATGTGTCGCATTGGAACGGATAACACTCTTTCGGTCCATGGGTGTATTGATGTTCTTTAAAGGTTTGTAATTTCATGTAAACCTTGCCACATTCCACGCAGATGTGCCCCGAATAACTTTTTGTTGGTCTTTCTTGCTTTTTATTTAACGGTTGCGGTATGTGGTTTTTTCGATAATGATCCTTGTAGCTGCGGCTACTATTAAATTGTTTCCCACATTTCTCATGTTCGCATAAGAAATTTATTTCCTTTTGACTGTGTACATCGCCTAAGTGATTTAGCAATACTTCGTTTTATTAAAGGAAATATCACATTTTGGACACTGATAAGGTTTCAACCCGATATGAGTGCGCTTATGAATATCTAAAAACTGCTGGCTTACGCTACGGTATTTGCATTGATCGCAAGGAAATGAATATGTGTACTTCTTTTTGATACCTTCAAAATTTGCGATTTTTATATTTTTGTTTCTTTCTTTTCTTTTCACTTTCCTTTTTAAGTTCGTTGAAAGGACTTTGATTTTTGACTCCCGTTCAGAATTATTGTGAATACCGAATTAAAGATTAGAATTCCTTATGGTCCAGAGTTAATATAATTGGCTTTTTATCTATATATGTATATCGATAGTCTTATCATAGGCATTTTACTGATATTACAAAGAATAATAATAATGTAAAGCCTACCTCAGCATTCGATTCATGCTCAGTCTTCGTACAATAATTCAATCTCGAAACATTAATATCTACTTCAGAGTCAACAGCATCAATTATATTCTGGCATTCCCTTATTTTTTTTCATCATCATTGTTTGCCATTAGCCTTTTTATTGTTTCTCTTGATTGTTTACACATTAGATAAAATTCTGAAAATTCTTCTAACTTTTTTTTACACGATTGACAAATACTTTTTGAATAGATATCTTGTGCCAAGGATTTGTCTAAAGTAGCATCTTCCAACCAGTGTCTTATTTGCATATTCAAACCAGATATTTTAAATTTCTGTCTTTGCTTTAATTCCTTTAAACAGGCTCTACAGAAGTTCTGCACTGTGCTATGAGATAGTTTTTGCATTTCTTTTAAGATTTTTTTAACTGTCGGTACAAAGTTGTTTATTATTTAGTGTTTGATTTGTTTACTATTATATTGTTTACTATTATACTATTAACATAAATAAAAACAAAGCTCTAGCGTTGTATAAATTGTATATTTTGTACAAAAGTATTTAATTTCTATAAGTAATCGTTATTACCACAAGCCGGGCTAATGTAGTTATTTAAGTTAAAAAAGCTTATAGAGGTTCAAAAGTGGGTTCGTTGCCATAATTATCATTAAAGATTTACTTTCAAAAGAAAGACGTCGACAGATTTTAAAATATGCACAAAGAAATATTAAATACAGTATTTATTATTAGGTGGATATCCATGCTAATACTAAATAACCTATTAAGAATTTGCATCACTAATTTAGAAAAATTGCAAGTGTTTTTATTTTATTAGTAGAAAGTGTTTTGAAGCGCATTTGGTAATAAGATATTAATTTCACATTTGCCTTCATTCATTTGCATAATGTTGCCTGTCACACGTGCAAATTTGGATCATATATGTTGCTTATGTCTCTTGGATGTAAGACCATCAATGTTTAATAAAAAGGTTTACGATGTCAAAAAGGAAAATAAGTTGTCCAAAGTACTTGAACTTTCTGCACTTATAACTGTATTAAAAAATCCGATGAATCAAAAATATATCAAAGATTATTGTCGAAAAATATGTGAAATTTGTTTCGTTAAAACTCAATATTTTCATAGTTTTCGGGAAAAGATTATGTCTTCTACAGCAATGCTTAAGGAGCTATTGGAAAACAGCGACCTAGATGAGCAAGATATCGAAAGGCTGCAATATTTTTGTCGCATTTGCTCAAATCGACAAAAATCGACAAAGGATTTGAAATATTTAAACATGACATACTTAAAATGGTTAAAAGACTGTAGTGGAATTAGATTCACTTCGCTCATAGACACAGAAAGATTTCGAATTAAGGAGGGTACCAATATAAATGAAATAGCAGTAATTAACGATACAAACTTTCCTCAGAAGATATGCTCGAATTGTTTTAAGAAACTTCAAAACGTTGAAGAAATCCGCAAGTCAGCAACCAAATCATTTGAGTATATGATCTCTGTTATGGGTGATGCAAGTTTGCCTGAAGATTACCTAGTGACACAGCAATTGAAGCATTACAACGAAAATATAATTTGCAAAAAAGAGACACAAACACAGCCAGTCTCAGTTAATACTCACTATGCTAAACAAGATTATGCAATTTCGGAAATGAATAGTTTTGAATATCAAAAAGTGCAAGAGCTTTCCTGCTTAGATATTGAGTGCCAGCAAGATCAAGAGCATTCTTGTTCTTACTTTGAATACCAAGAAGAGCTTTCAGATGTTGAATGTAAAATAGACACGAATTGCATTGACACAGGATCAGCAGAAAATACACCAAACTATTCAAGTATACAGTTCAACAATACATTTGAAGATGTCATGGAATTGATGGATGATCTTGCACACTATTCAAGTAATAGTGAAGATGTTTCTTTAAATCTAAATGAATTTGCTGATTTTGGCGATAATGAAAATAAAAATAAATTTTTAAGAAAAAGCCGAGCTGAGATAAAACAGGTAAGAAAATTGGATACCGATTGGCCGGAATTATTTTGTCTGGCAACAATATTTTATGAAAAATCATTTTATTTTCTAAAAGTTATTTAAAACTTGATGATGAAGTAAATTAATGTATTTTTATATTGTAATTTATAAAATACTGTAATCTCTAATAAAAATATTAGTATACTTTTCGAAATTAAAATCCAAGGAAGTTAACAGACGATTTGCTAGAAATATAACTTATTTTGAAAGATTACGTCGGTGGTCATATGATAATGTTCAGAATGTAGAGATTTAAGTAAAAGCAAAATGATTTGATATACATATGTATTTAAATATTATTTCTAAACAATTGAGTTTATCCTGCTTGGCCTAATCATGAAGTCCTAGAACTTTCATTTCCTTTTCATATTGGAATACAGGGTAACGAATTTGGGAATAAATTTGCAAGAAACGCATTGTACATACTGAAACTTCATGTTTCCCATATTAAATCCGTTTAGAGTTTTACAATTACAGCTACAACACTAAGAACAAAGATATTAATATAACAAAATTTTACACAAAGCTAAGCTTTATGGCGGTTCGTATAAGAGTTGCAAAACCTACATTTATCTGTAATTTTTAATTGAGCGTTCAACGCACACTTCCGGAATGTATTAAGTGTCATCTAAACTGAGAGAATTTCATTTACTGCTCTATTGAAGTAAATTGGTATTAAGCACAATATTCTTATCCTTTAGTAGATATAAATAAATTTTGGAATTTAATATGTATTTAATCAATTTCTATTTTCTTTTGTAATTTTTAAGTTAATACGCGTATTTTTTAAATTTAATATAAGTTAACATTTAAAACTAATAAATGCTTATTTTAGTGCAATATAAATAGCGAAGAAGATTCGAAAATCAAAACAGAAGCTGAGAATCCATTTAAACCAAAACTAACATGCATTAAAATTGAAAAGCAATTGGAAGAAAGTAAGGGATCATACAATAAACAAAATGTTTCCAGAAATTCTACAAATTTGGAAGAAAAGAATAAAGGATCGCAAGATGGCACCGTAAAGGATACTGAAAATGATCATGCTAAAGAAACATTTGCTTGCGAAATTTGTTCGAAAATATTTGCTACCAGACCCAAGTGTAAAAAACATCAAAGAACAGTACACAGAACAAAAAAGCATGAGTGTCTAATATGCTCAAAAAAGTTTAAGCGCAAAAGCCTTTTAATCGATCACACTAAAGCGGTACACGAAAAACTAAGGCCATTTAAATGTTCCCATTGCCCAAAAACGTTTTCAGCAAAGAGTTCTAAAAGAGTTCATGAACTTACGCACACGGGAGATTATCCTTTTCTGTGTAAATCGTGCGGAAAAGGCTTTCGTCAATCCAGTCAACTAAAGATTCACTCAGAAATACATACAACGAATCCGGAATTACTTTGTCCTATTTGTAAAAGAAGCCAAAAATCTCAAAATGACTTGGAAAATCACCTTCAAATTCACAAGGATAAACGTTTACAATGCCCTTTATGTGGCAAGTTTTTTACAAGAAGTCATCACCTAAAAGATCATCACAATGCAGTGCATTTAAAATTGCGTCCTTTTAAATGTGAATATTGTGAACTAGCTTTTGGAGACCGGAAAACACGACTAATTCATGAAAAAAGTCATAAGGAGGATCGACCTCTAACTTGTAGCGTTTGCAAGAGTGGTTTTAAAACCCTCTTCTCTTTAAGCAGACACATAAACCAGTTTGGTCACCAAACGGAGGATAATCAAAGTAAAATTAAAACAAAGAAAAACAAATCTGCAATTTCAATGAGTCCATATTACACTGAAAAAAATTACAATACTTTTGAACTTTAAGTACATCTGTTAAAAAGTATAAAAATAAAATAATTGGGAACAAAAAGAAGTGTTCCATATGTATATTTTTATTTTCCTTTGTCTGTAAATTAAAAAAACAAAAATGAAATACAATTAAATTTTATTATAAGCAATTTTATTTCGTGCTTGATTCCTTTAAATAAATATTTCATGATTTCTCACAAAATATTTATTACAAAAATTTTTATTAAAAAATAAACATCTTATATAAATATTTGTTATTCTTTTTCAACGGTCTTCTTTAATTAACAATATATATTTTTTCGATATTTCGCTTTCCTGTGGAAAGCTTCTTCAGGAAATTATTTTTTATATTTTTATTTTTTATTTAAAATATAAAAAGGTCGATTAAAAATAAACATCTTATGATATTCTCTAATAATACATTTATTCAAATAAAAATATTTGAAATGTATTGTAATGGGGGAGAGCACATCCATATTGCAATTTCACTATTGCTCAAGTAGCTCATCAATGAATTTTACCCCAATATTGTATAGAAAAACCTAAGAGTCTTATATCCAAAGCCAAACTGATTCTATGAGAATTTTTGATAAAATCAACATAGCATAGACAGCAAGACTTAAAGACACTTCCATACAAACACTACAAAACATTTCAAAAAACAACAAAAAACATTCACCCTTATTGTGTTTGTCGTAGTCGAAAAACGACAGCTGTCGTAGTTGCTGTCGAATTTAAAAACTTATGTTACCGTCTAAAATTTTCGACAAGCAAAATATTGTAGTTGAATCATAATGTAAAAGATTACGCTAAATTAAATGATTACGAAACAGCCTGTTGGGGAAGTGTCAAACAAATGCTTATAAACAACAAACAAAAAAATATATTACAAGTGAAAAGAGTGTTTTGTAAATTTATTTAATTATTTTTTTTATAATTTATTTAAAAACGTGAAAAAATGTTGAGTGTCGCTTTTTATTCATCATCCGAAGATGAAGAAACAAATGGCTCGGGAGATTTAAATGTAATGAGAAAGCAGCTGAGACAACAGGCGAATATATTTGAACTTCCTAACAAAAGGTTTGTTAAAAAATAGTATATTGTAACATTTTATACATATTTATTTATGTATATACATACATAAATGTTTTGTTTCAGATTTATTAGTTTTTTTAGACTCAATAAAGACGCATTTAAATATATTTTAAATAAAATTTCTCCAAAATTGCGGGAACCTATAAGAAAAACGGGAGTATCAAAGCTAATCAAGTTAACAGCGACAATGAGATTGCTCGCGGAGGGCAGTTACCAAAAAGGTGCTGGAAATGATCACCATGTGAACCTCTGTCAAACAACAGTAAGCGAGTCTTTTCATGAATGCATAGAAGTGATGTACAGCGAGCTGTGTCCAAGATGGATTTCCTTTGAAATGGATGAAGCAGAAGAAGAGGAAATTAAAAGGCACTTTTATCGGAAAACAGGGTTCGCTGGCGTAATCGGTTGCATAGATGGCACACACGTCTCAATTACATCACCCTCTGCTGAACATCGTTTCAAATATCTGAACCGAAAAGGATTTTATTCTCTTAACGTTATGTTGGTCAGTTCAAACATTATTTTAAGTAATAATAACATTTTTAAAGACGTTTAAATTATTTAAGGTTTGCGATCACAGACTTCGTATCAGGTACGTTCAGACGCATTCTCCCGGGTCGAGCCACGACTCGTTAATATGGAACACAAGTGGGTTAAAGCACCAATTAAAACAGAAATTTGAGAGTGGAAGAAAAAACACATGGCTATTGGGTATGCTAATACATTTGTGTATATGTATACGCATTAATTTTTATTTTGGTACATTTTGCATTTTTGTTAATTTTAGGAGATGCAGGCTATCCGTTAGAACCGTATTTAATAACACCATTTCGATTGGCACAAGAGGGCACACCAGAAAGTAATTTCAATAACGTCCATTCTCGAACTAGAAATGTTGTGGAGCGGTGCATAGGGGTTTTAAAAAACAGATTTCGGTGTTTATTTTCAATCATTTCTACATAAGGGTGTAATGTGAAAATTCCAGAAAATAAAAAATATTTGTAAATAATTTTACAAAATTCTAAAAAAGCAACGGGCACATGCAATGGAAATAAGTTATTTATAATTATTCCGAATAATTATAAATAACTTATTAAATTTTATTATTACTTTTTAAGATTAACAAAAAAAAAAATATATATATATATATATATATATATATATATATTTATATATATATATATATACATGTACATAGATGCATATATATATTGAACATTTCATATTTTTAGCACTACTTTTTGAGAATTTGGTGATTTGGGTTTCTTCAAGATTGGGATTTTTGGAGAATATTTGTGATAATAATGAAAACGTTTTTAAAATAGTTAAAAACGTTTCAATTCTTATCTGTTATATAAAAGAGCAAATTAAAATTATCTCTTCAGTAATAATAAACGTAATGTAGTCGCCCCCTCGACTCGAAGCACTCATTTCACTATGTGAAGAATTGGTTGCGATCTAATAACACAATTTCGCCTACTCACAGTCCTTAATATAAAATATGACTTATGGATTTTTTTTTTAAATAATGGCTTTTTTTATAAAAGAAGTGTCTGATTTTTTTTATAGATGAAATTTTTTATAGAAAAAAACCCGTCTAATGTTATTATTGAAAGAAAAATTATATTTTCTTTATAGAAAAATTAAACATGGCGAAATTTTTTATAGAAAAAAAAGACTGATGAAACTTTTTCATAGAAAATTTTTATGACTGATAAAATTTTTTCAACAAAAAGTATATAAAATTTTTCGGTATAAAATTGTCAAAATTTTTATAGAAAAATTGTGACTGATAATACATTTTTGATATAAAATGAAGACAAAAAAATTATTATATTGAAAAATTATGACGAATGTTTTTATAAAAAATTGTAACTATAATCGCTTTAATTACAGTTGGTACCAAAGAAACAGAAAAGAATTTTGTGAATTGAACTAACCCAAGGATCTATTAATAACCCAAAAATGAATATTTCAGTTAAACCTCAGATTTGTAAGTTATGTTACAGAGCTTACAGATAATAATTTAAATATATTTGCATTTTCCCAGCAATTTTCCAATACGACAAGATATGTATAAATCAAAGCCCCTGTAGGCTAGTAGGTAGTTTACTGGACTTGTCATTCTGGGGGTTTGTGGGTTCGATTTCCAACGAAGACCTTGGCTTTTTTTCACTACAAAAATAAAACTTGACTCTCGGTGGGGCCGCTCAGTGATGAAGGCATGGTCACTGGTCGCTGTGCTGTCTCGTATGACAATTAATTTCCGACTATCCTTCTACTTTCACCACTTGTTTCAACTCTTCTCTATCCCTTTCCTAAAGAATGTAGCACGGTACTTGACTAAATAGGCATTGTTGCCTGAAGTGCTACTTCTCTTAAAAAAAAACAACGATCTGGTGCTTTCTGAATGCTAGTCAGTGACTACAAAATTTTTGGTTAAATTTATTGTTTATTTTTTAAATTTTTATTTTGTCTTCGTATTTTTTTCAATTTGGAATCTGCAAAAATGCCGCATTTAACACACAAAATTTTAATAACGAATACCATTAATCCTTTCCCCATAAAATTCTAACGAACAAAGTTTTGCCTAGATACCTTTTTTAAGATTATTGCTGCAAAAACATTTAGCCAATTTGGTATATCTGTTGCTACTACACTTTCGCTCATATTGTTTTAAAACCCTTAAGCTAAGATCTAAAAATTGAAACCAGTTTTAAGAAGCGATATGTAATCGTAGTTAATCTCAAAATTACTTTGTGATCCTAAGACCAAATTTAGTTTTTATATGCAAACATTAGCAAATTAAAGTTAAATTCCAAAAGTCAGTAATGAATTTATGTACGTATATAAAATTGTCTATTTTTTACTGCTATTACTTAGAAAAGGGATCTTTAAATTAAGTAACGTACACTTTCTAAAGCATTCTACATACCGTCAATTACTTATCAGGCATTATGGTACGAGTAGTATTTGTTTTACAGTGACGTTCTATGTTCGATGAATAATGAAAAAATTGATTTTTGGCATGCTGTAGGTATGTCACATATTGATATATTTATTGTGCTTGTTCGTTAAGCGCGTCAAAACGTTTTATTTAAAAAAATTATTAATTATTATTATTATTATTTTTGTTATTAAAAATTAATTTTCCTGAAGAAGCTTTCCATAGGAAAGCGAAATATTGAAAAAATAAATCGTTAAAATTTAATTAAAAAGACCGTTTAAAAGATTAGTTCATATTTAAAAAAATTATAATAAATTATCGACGTTTATCGGTCATATTGTTATTCTCCCTAATACTTTTATTTTTATTCGACCTTTTTTTTAAATTTTATTAAATATGAAATAATCTTTTAATGGTCTTATTAAATAATTTAACGATTTTATTTTTTTCAATATTCTCCCTAATTTTATATGGTTGGAAGTATGATGTCGGCAGCAGAATATCAAACTATAAATTGACGGGCCATCCTATGTGTGCGAATACTCGGTAGTATGCAAGATAATGAATTACCAGATATCCTTATTGCCGAACTCCATACATATGTAAAAAATCTGTTTAATATTTTTTTATACATATGTAGTTTGACATCTGCCAATTTCTGTCTACACGTAAAAGCTGAACAATCTACAAAGAAATTTCAACAATCCCAACTTGGATTAAAAGTCTTGCACTTCCGGCATCACTAAAAGAAAAATACAGCTGTAGTATGTGGTATCGATATTTATTTTTCATGAGTGCTTATTTTTTTTAAGAGTTTATAAAAATGTAAAAGTGCTGAAATAGTTTATAAAATAAATTTTATTAATTACATAAAATAAAATTTTTTAATATGGAGAGTGAAAAAATATTAATGGCAGCTGGTGTAACAGTTGCAGCAGTTGTAGGAGCTTTTGTTTTTTGGGGACCTTCTGGTAAGTGAAAAGTAACTGGCTATTTATTATACTTTATACATATGTACATATATATGTATATGTACGGCTTAGACCTCCCACTGCCAGAAATGCATGTTGAGAATTGCTAGAGACAAAAATTCTGATTTATAATAAAGATATATTAAAACTTTTTTAAAGGTAATTCCCGTTTACGTCAACGCCGAGGACAAATAGCTGGTCTGCATAATTTTGGTCAGACATGCTTTTTAAATACTCTACTTCAAGCACTGGCAGCATGTCCACAGTTTATCGCGTGGCTGCAGTTGTACAATAATGCGACGCCAGATAGAAAAAGTTTAATTAGTTCTTTGCTCAGTACATTGGAAGTAATAAATGGAACCCATACCAGTCTAAGGGGTGATCCATATTCTCCAGGAGCAGTTCTGAGAGCATTAAAATCATTGGGCTGGGTTATTCCACAGGAAGAACATGATGCTCATGAGTTATTTCATATAATGATTTCGACATTAGAGGAAGAGGCTCATAGACCTACGCAGGTGGGTTCATTATCGGATGCTCTGCCAGCGGGCAACGGTTTTGTTGATCAACCAAATCGCCCATCTAGTGCCATGTTAAGTGATTTTCTTAATGCAGATTATAGTGAAGCAACAGGTTTATCACGTATGGTACGTTCTGAGGCTCACACTCCGGACTCGCCTTCCTCGACATGCGATCGAGACCTACATGCTGATCATTTGCCATTTTCGTCACCATCTGAAGCTATAGAAATAGGTTGTATTTCACCACCAATTTTAGGAGGAAGGTCTAGTCGCACCAGAGACATTCTTAATAAAAGATCTTCGGGCTCATGTCGATCTTTAGAACGCTTAACGCGTGGCCCTGGAAAAGTTTCCGTATGTTATAGAGATTAGTTAAAAATGTTGAATTTTTTACTTGAAAGTAATTATTTTAGATTTGGTCGGAACAAATGCCCACACAAGTACCACATCCTTTTCAAGGTGCAATTGGTACACAAATTGTTTGTAATGGCTGTGGATTTAAGGTAAGCTTGTTACAAATAATAAGTCAAAAAGTTATTATTTTAAATTAATATTTATGTGAAAAAACAACATTTTCATTCCCTAAGTCCACCGTCCGATATGATAAGTTCGATAGTATAACATTAAATCTCCCACCACAACGTCGCAGCGGCCTTAGTTTGGGCCACCTACTGAGCGATTATATTACTGCTGAAGACGTTAAGGGGGTCAAGTGCGAGTCATGCCATGAAACCACTACACACACTAAATCCTTAACATTTGCAAAATTACCAGCATGTCTTTGCATACACATTGCACGTACGGTATGGTTGCCTACGGGTCAAGTCTGCAAGCGTCAAGACTATGTACATTTTCCAGAAAGCTTATCAATGGCTCCTTATAGTTTTGTGCAACCCCATCTGAATAGTCAGGTATGTAACAGACAAGGAAATTCAATTTGAAAGCAATCATTTTGTGCAATTGTTTTTGTTTATTATTTAAGGCCGGCACTCCTTGGGGATCTACTATGTCATTGTTTTCATCTAGTCTGCCCATTAATAACATGGGGACCGCTGGCGACTCTTTCGGTGTGGGCTTCGGCGCAATGTTTCCGCGTAACCTGTATCGGCTTTTGGCTGTTGTTGTCCATTCTGGCGAAGCAAATTCTGGTCATTTTGTTACTTATAGAAGGGGTGCTCTACGCAATGCACATAGGTAAAACCATATTTAACTAAGAAAAAGTATATGTGTTTAGCAATTTAAATTATTGTTAAATTTCAGATGGTTTTACACATCTGATACCATTGTTCGTGAAGTGTCTATAGATGAAGTTCTAATTGCTCCAGCTTATTTAATATTCTATGATCGCAGTCCCCAAAGGCCTTTGCGCTAAAATTTCAGCTTCTACATTAATAATTTATACACAAAATACGGAAAAGTCTTGCTATTTTCACTATATTCAAAAAATAATAATTTGAAGCTTGAAATAAACGTTAGCCGAATAAAAAATTATTAGCTAAAGAACACCAAAATCATACACACACACACACAAAACCGATCAGAAAATGCATTTCCTTCTATTTTGTACGATGTTAAAAACAGAAACAATTCCGGTTGAATAAAATTTAACAACATTTATAATAGTGTAAGGTTTAGTGTTATTTTTCTTAATTATTTTTATGTGAATGTTTTCCTTTTTCAATAATATAATCGTTTCTTAATAGAATTAAGAATTTCAAAATAAAAAAAAAAACAATTCAATAAAATATTGATATTATTTATTATTTGAACAATTTTAAGGTGCTATAACATTAACAAACGTCTTATAGTCCAAAGTGTATAGGTTAGAAGTTATAATATGCTGCGCAGGTAAAACTTTAGATTCATGTGTCCGTTTCTTACCTCTATTTAGATCTATACGTTTTTGTCCTTTAATTGCCATCCAGCCGGTGACCGGATATAAATTTGACTGCATGACACTTCGTATGCCAATATTTAGGCCAGTTAAAGCTAAAGAATCCTCTCTATACTCATTTAGTAAAAGATCGCAAAGACTTAAACCATCGGCTGCTCCCGAAACGTATTCAATATCACTAAAATGAGCAATATAATTTGAATGAACTAAATCGATAAATTTTTTTGGTTCCGTGCTAAAAATTTCTGACAATTCTTCGGGTGAATATACAAAGCGCTTGCTTTCTGTAACTAAATATTAATCCATTTATACTACAATTTAAATATTCATATTTTGTTTAACTTACACTTTGGATTAAAAACCCTGCCCAAAGCATGCATCATTGTAACCGATTCATCACGTCCTAACGATTTTAGTTTATTCTCATATTTGCCCTTTTTTGCCGTTGCTTCATCATTATGCACACGTTGCGTAAGTAAATTCGGAGCTCCTTGTAAAGATGAGAAGTGAAGACTTATTAAGGCGTTTCTTACATCGCCCTGGGCAGATACAATTATTGAATCTATTACATCCGGTGGCGGCGATTTGTAAATTTGACAATGGGATGGTGAGCGCATAAGAGCGCAGAATCTTTTCATAGACTTCTGCATTATTGTTGTTGCTACAGCATTTAAACTTATATGAGTAATAAGGAACTTTTGCTTTATTTCATCCGTGAATAAATTATAATTGATATTAAGACCTCTCGTTTTAGCATCGGTTACTATAAAGATTAATGGCGACTTAGCAAAGCTAACATAATCCCTAAAAAATCATATTAAACTTGTTTAATTATTTAACACTTTTAAAATAGTACTTTATGTATTTACTCTAATATTTCCTGAAATATTGTAGAATTTTTAAGCAGAAAGTTGGGAAAATCTTCCACCATTATTAAGCATTTATTTGAATTATTTGTCTCTAATAACGATCGATACCGAGAAGCTTTAAAAAGAAAATTTTTAAAAGCATTCATTTGTGAACTAAGAAATGAATTTCCATATATTTGATCTCCTAGATTATAAATTATTTCCTCATCAACAGGGTTTATCCATTCTTGAATATTTATTTTGTTTTCTTGAGCTAAAATACGTACAGCTGTAGTTTTTCCACTACCAGGTGGCCCCGTAAGCAAGCAAAGCTGTGCTGGATTTTTAATCTTCATAGCAACGCAATGATTAAACCATTGTTGTATTTCTTGTAGTTTTTTAGGATGTATGGCCAACTCTTCAGTGCTTGTAGGAGCAAAAAAATCTATCCAGTTTTCATTAGAACTTTGGATGTCAGTCTTGATTCTTTTCTTTATGGATGTTTGAAATTCAGCAACTGAATCATTGCAACCCTTCTTGCATTTCTTACGATTTGATAAATTGTTATTTTCTAAATGTGAAAGTTGAGAGAACATAGAGTTGGTCCAAGTTTTCTGTAACGTAAAAAATAAAAAACAGCTTTCGTAATCTTAAAGTTTTAAACACAAACTTATCGAGATTTACTTACCTTTGTTACACTCATTTTTTCAAGCCTAATATTTGTAAATTAGTATAAATAACAAACAAGATATAAAGAGCAATGCAAAACAGATTGATAGCCAGATGGTTACGGCAGGCTGAAATACTGTTGAGCATAATGTCAAACTTCTGTTTTACTTATTGTGTGCATGCACTCTCGACCAAATAATAACGTGCACCACATTATTCCACATTTGTGGAATGTGACATTTTCGCATGCGAAACTTAAAGTTTATTTTCTTCAAATTTTCTAGTGTTTTATTTTTAAGTTTAACCATATACATATATTTCCGTCAAGCAGATTCTAATATTGTTATGGGAATGAATTTTTTTGCATTGTTTATTTTTTGATTGTTTTTTATTTTTCAAAGCGAATATAAGACTTGGTTTGCACATAAAACCGAATGAGAAAGTTGCTTTCAAGGCCAGCCAATTACCAACTACTTCCTATAGAAAGTTGTATAAATCTTTATGAATTTGACATTTATGGTAACGGCGAAAATTAATGAATTTCTAATGGCTGTCATCTGGTTCCAGGCGAATAAATCCAGGAGACAGCGATGACAAATTCATTAATTTTTGTGGGGATCGTAACTGTCAAACTTCATAATTAAAAAACTTATACTTATATTTTATTATATTCATGATAACGCCGATAATCATTGAATAGCTGGTAATTGAATCGCTTTACTTGCCAAAATGAATCAATAGCAGACTAACGCATTAAGGTGTTTACAAGTGCGAATGGCTTCAAACTGATTTTATTTTGTTAGATTCGCCTTGATTCATAGGTAAAAAAACTGCTGTCACACATATTAAACATTTTTGGAACCACTGCATACAATTTTTGAATCTAAGACGATTTTTATCAAACATTCTAAATAAAAATTGCCTAAATTGTCAATTTATTAAAGAAATCAGGATTGTGTGCCATTGTCTTTGGTCATAAATAAAATTTGAAATGGCATCTACAAGTAAGAACTTTAAAGTTGGCTCATTTGCAACTGGTGGAAAATTGAGTGGGAAAACAGGACCACAAACGAATACTACACCAACATCGCCAGACGTGGAAGGTACTAGCGGTCTTGTAATCCCTTTGATTAAATCAAAAGATGTTGCAAAACAATTTCCAACATATACCGCAGCCCTGAATCGCTCGCCGGAAGAATCTCTTGCAGCTGAAGATTTGGACAATTTACAGCTGGAACTGGAAACATTGCTGTCAAACGCGGCCCTCAGGTATCGCGTACTAAAATCCGAGTACGATAGTTTAGACAAGGACGAGAAGATCAAGGAGAGAAAAAATAAAAATATATTGCAACTTTCTAGTCAGGTAGGTGATAAACAACCAGCATCTCCAGCTACCTCTGCGGTTAATAGCGGCAAACGTAAACGAGATGAAACATCATTGGTGCGCAAACCGAAGCACTCAACACTAAAACAAGCCAAAAACATAAATTCCAAGAATAGTCCACTTGCGCCTCTGACCGATGACAGCATGGACTATGTGCCGGGTACACATGGTGGTAGTAGGGACTTGCAAAGGCCAGTACCCGCAAAAATTGACACACCAAACAAATTTTGGTTGTCTGTAGAGCCATATTGCATGCCTTTGACAAATGAAGATTTACGCTTATTAAATGATTTGCTGGAACAATACAATGGGCCTTTGGTACCACCAATACCCGAGCTAGGACCTCATTACTCCACAATGTGGGCAGGTGAAGATTTAAAAGAGATACAGCAGGGTTCTAATTCAAATGCAAACAACCGTTTGAAGCCACAAAACAATGGAACAGCCATGAATATTTTAAAAAAAGCAGACTCAATGGCAGGTGACTGTGTTACAGGACCACTTACACAACGCTTAGTTTCCGCCCTTATGGAGGAGCAGCTATTGTCTAACACTACCGATATTGTAGCTGATAACAGTAACAGCAGTAGCGAAAATACTCACTCTTCAGTACCCGTAAATTTTAGATCATTTTCGATGTTGCGCAATTGTATAGGCATAGAGAAGCGTCTTAAAAAAGAACTCATTGAACAGGGCATCTTAGATGTATCGGATTTTCCCCACGATGATGAAGATGAAATTCACAATGAAATTAAACGTCTAGTTTCGGAACTGTCAACAATAGCGGAGTATAATAGTGGTGCTTTACGTCGTCTTCACGACGCAGCCACAGAAGAAATTAAACGTTTAGATGTTAAACGTAAATTAGATTTAGTAGATCAGGAAATATTGGAAACCTACAAACGTACTTTGCAAAACAAAGCTAAACGTAAGCCCATGTCACCAGAGGAACAACAGGAGATATTTCGTCTAACAGCTGAACAGAAGAATCTATCCAATCAATTGGAACGTATGCAGTCAAGTATATTTCTAAGCGAATAGGCAAATGGCGTTGGGGTATGCAAAACCTATTGCAAAACATATTTTTAAATAGTATTAATATTTATTTTAAAAGAAAAACATTTTGATTTAATAAATTTTTTTATAGTTGTTAGGAATTATACTTGTTTTCAATAATTGACTTTGAGCTTGCACTTGAATTAATTTATACTTTTTATTAAATAAATTAAATAATTAAATTATGTACTAAAAAATACAAAATATAATACATATATAAAAATATAAAACTATAAATTAGTAAATTACAGAAATAGATTAAGTAAAAATTTTCATCACCATGAGATGAGAAAATATGTTTCAGGACAACTAGAATTTCATATCAAATTGTGACAACTGTTGAACACACATTTTCAAGTCTATTTTTTCTTCCTCATGCCCCTTCGAATTGCGATGCTGTTTAAGAGATGTGGCACATATAAAACCTTCCCCGCAAGTGTCACACACATAAGGCCTTTCACCCGTATGACGCCGCAAATGCAAGGTCAAGTCGTTCGACTGTATAAATGCTTTCTGACAAAATGTACATTGGTAGGGACGTTCACCGGTGTGTATTCGATTGTGAACATTTAATTTGTATTGTCGCGAAAATGATTTATCGCAGTAGATGCATTTAAAAGGACGCTCGCCGGTATGTGTTCGCCTGTGGGCCTGCAAATCGGATGTTCGTGGAAAAGCCATTTCACACAGATCACACTTGAATGGTTTTTCTCCCGTATGCCTTCGCATATGTACTGTTAGATTTGAATTGTTTGAAAAAGACAGGCCGCAAAATGCACATAAAAATTTTTTGTCAATTTTTGTTGTAGATTTTTTCCGAACCTTTGCATTAGAAACATTTTTGTCGGATGTCAACTGCAATTCATTGCTGTGGAATTTTTTAAAATGAGCCTTATAACGATCTTTACGATTGTAGCGGCGATGACAATCCATGCATTCGAAAATATTGGTATCGGTTTTGCTATTGGATGGTACTGGCTCAGTAGTAGTTGGCACATATATCACATCGTTTGCTTTGGACAGATGTTTAGAAGTATGAAATGAAGAAATGTGATACTCAAGATTTTCCTGCCACATAAATTTGAATTTACATTGTTCACATTTAAAATGTTTTTCAGCATTGAAACACTGCGTAGCCTTATGATAATCTAATACTTTCTGAAAGAAAGATATCAAAAGGTAAATACTTAAAAATAGTAGTTATGAATTTGAATTTAATACCTGTGAAACTGTCCTAAAAATACAACGTTCGCATTTCAAATCTAGCAATTCGTAATTATGCAATGATCGCTGATGTTGAGCTATTTGGTATTTTCTCTTAAAGGACATACTGCACATGCAACAATTATAAGGGTACAAACATTTTTTATGATCTTTGCCTTGTTCCACAACATCTTCTATTTCTGTTTCTGAGTCAAGTTCTAAATTTAATTCGAATCCTTTTTGATTAGTAGCTGAGTAATTTGCCAAAGAATATTGATTGGCACACAAGTTTTGGGAGTTTCTGGATGAAAAATGTTCTTTAAGGCTGGCCATTGTTTTAAATGTCACATCACATATTTTGCATTTTATTATTTTTTCGCCGTTTGGCCAGCATGTAGAGTGTATTATACTTTCAACCGTTTTAACATCAGCTGTGGTCAACCGATGTCGATTTAAATGATCATTGAGATGTTCTTCACTAAAGAATGTCTTAGGGCACAGTAGACAGTAATGAAATTCGGCATCGGCAGAGTGATGTGTTATTAAGTGACGTTTAAGTTCCTTTTGAGGGAAGAACTTTTCTTGACAAAGAAAACATTCATGGCCGCGATTAGAATCGATCTAGAGAAAAAAACATTTTAATTATTTTTAAAAGTATTAAAGTGCATTTCTACACCGCAGGTAATTTAATTAAAATGCATAATAAAAACTTGAGGTTGACATAGATGACAGGATTAAAAATGGACTCAGCCTGTTTTTCACTTCAAATTACAATTCACTATCGAATGTAGTCGTTAACAATAACTTCATTTTGTGGCTATGTAGGGTCTTGTTGAGACCCTACTAAGTTTCGTCACTTTATGCTTTTATTATGCATGCGTCTACTAGTCTTCATTTAACCGACTTCGCAAGTAACAGAATCAAATAACAAATTTCGTACATAATTCTTTTATAGATTTTTAAACTTACTTCGTGACCATGTTCCATTACTATGTGAGCCTTCATATTACTTTTCCACATGAACCGAACAGGGCAGCGACGACAAAAATGGCGTTTTTTTGTATTTTTACATTGATCCTTATAGTGTAGTTGCAACATATATGAAGAAAGGAATCGCCCATTACAGTGAATGCAAATATGGCGAGCTTCTTCCCAAGTATGTTGGTTATTCTGATGAGCAAATAGTTTATATTTTCGCTTAAAACTCTGTTGAGGGCATAAATCACATTTATAAATACGTTTCGATTTTTCGTCTGCTTCATGTTCTTCATTATCATCCGAATCACTTTCTGTTTCAGAACTGTCTAACGATACTTCGTAGCCATTTTCATTTGTTATGGAATAAAAACGTTCTAAATTATTTTCTCCCGCTATTTCAATACCAATACGTTTCACTAATATATCTTCTGTTAAAGGTAATGGTTCATCGGGATACAATTGCGATGATATTACATTCCAACTTTCGATTTCTTTTCTTTTATCAAAATTTACTGAATACCGATGCGTTCTTAAATGTGATCTTAAATCGCGTATACGATTATGTTCAGAATAACAGATCATGCACTTGATGCGTTTACATCCATGGGGTTTAATTAAATGTGGTAGTATGTAGTCGATACTTTTTCCGGGGTTTGATACAGTGGGTATGCCATCTGGGCAATGTATTCTGATGTGAGCCAGTAAATTGTCTTTACGCTGAAATTTTCTATCACAATGTGGGCATGTAAATTTTTTTCCTTCAGTGTGGGTTTTTCTGTGACGCACCAAATCTTTTGGCCATATGAAGACCTTTTCACAATATTCACATTTTAGAGTACTAGCTCTCTGGGGCTTAGGGTGTTTCTGATTTTTATGCTAAATGAGAATAGTGCAAAAATAGCGTTAATAACAGAGAAAGAGAATTATAAAATTAATAGATTATACCTGAATTTCCTTATGCTTGAGAAGATTGTTTGGCCATATAAAACGAGCGTTACAATAGTCACATTGTTGAGCTATTCGTCGATGTTCATTCCAGCAATCCCTCATCAAATGTTGTTTTAACAAATCGTTACTTACATATTGTTGTGTACAATCTTTACACGTGAAAGGTAGAGGTACATCGTTATGCTTTTCATGCTGATGGTTTAATAAAAGTTTCCTTCTTTTAAATACTGCACTGCAAAGTTGACATGTATATTCCTTCTTTTCGTTATTAAAATCAGTATCCTCTAAGTCACTATCTGAATCTAAAATGTCCATTTCATTGCCGTCTCTGTCGATAGCTCTGTAAAAACGACTGATTTGGTATTTCCTATAAGCATTTTGTATTTCCTGCTGCAGAAGAGCAAAATCAATAGATTTTGAACGTTCAAAACGTTTTACATAAATACTGCCTTTAAAATCGATTCCGGTTTTGCCGTCAGCATGCATAGGCATGTGCTTGCGTAAATTTCTTAACTTTTCAAAAGAATGGGAACAAAGACCACAACGTATTATAGTTTTGGCGGATACAGTTCTTCCGTCTTTATGAGTTTCCAAATGCTTTTCATATTTCGTTTTCACTTCAAATTTGCGATCGCATATATTACACTGCATTTGTTCTTTGACAGGTGGAGGTGAGATTAATTGAATCTTAGTGGCACAATTGTGATTTTTCATATTTTCAGGCCAAACGAATTTGGCAGGACAATGCGCACAAAGCAAAATTTTATGCCTATTACGACAATGGGTTTTCGAATGTTGTTCATACATTTTGATTGAAATAAATTCTAATTTACATAAATTACATTTCAAAGAAATTTCATCTTCACTATGAGTTTCCTTTAAGTGGGAAAAAATTTGGTATTTAAATGAAAACTCCTTAGCGCATAGGTCACACTTGTATTTTTTGGCCGTTTGCAAACTGCTCTCTTCAGTATCTTCAATTTCGGTGTCACTTATAGACATTTCGTATGAATATTTATTTAAAACCGTATAGTATTTAAACCACTGTTCCTCACGAATATCTTTGCAGATATTATCCTTGAGGATGTTCAAATCAATTATGGTTCCAAACAAATGTTGAATTGTGTCACTGCTTAGCTGAATATCATGAAGGCTGTCTAATTGACTGTGACTTGGTAAATGTTCACGTAGTTCTTTAGTAGTTCTAAATTTTGCATTACACAATTTACAATGCACAAGAAGCCATGCAGCTGGCTTACCATACAAACGATCACCAAATAACCATTCCTTATGATTAGGCGGATACACTACCCCACCAGAATGCATACGTTTAACATGGCGATGTAACTTGTCCTTGCGAGTAAAACTTAATCCACACATTTCGCAAGGAAAAGGAGTTCGACGCAAATGTATGGATGCTATATGCCGACCACAATCTTTTCGTAATGAAAATGTTTTTTGGCATATCAAACATAGAAAACGATCGTTAACCTTTTCGATTTTATCATAATAGTCTGGAGCTTGGCGACCTTTCTTACGTTTAACTGGCTGACTATGGAATTATAAATAATTAGGTAGGGACTTAAAAAAAATAAATCTTAAAACAAACCTTCCACCCGTGCTGCTTCTGTTGTGTTTTTCTTTTTTTAGCCTTTTAAGAGGCAAATAGTCACTTTCATCAGATGAAGAACTAAAATAGAAAAAATTCTTACAGATATACATGTATGTATGTATATATTTATAATAATTAACCTGCATTCGTTTCTACAATCATTGCCGTTCTGATTATCGTCCAACTTCTCATTTTTTCGTTCTTTAAGAGATCTAATTAGGTTATCGAGTTTCACGTTAATTTTTGAATGTACTACACATTTTAAATGTTGTTACCTGCTCTTTAAAATACATTTTCTTTGTCCAGATGTGGATGCCAGGCCTTCGATATTTATATCCGCTAAAGTATCCTGAGCCTCTGTTAAAACTTTAAATAATTAAAAAGTAGATAAAGATATGTATGTATATGATATAAGTATTTTTATTTTTCTGATTACCTTCGTTTTCCAGTTTTGCTTCAGTATCTTCGAACATTTGATTGTTACTGACATCAACTTTATAAGACTCTGGAAAATCTTCCTCTAATTTTATTTCTGGCATATACTGGTTCAATGGTAAATCAATTGCCGATTCAGCTAAACAATCTGTTGAATTATCCAGTTCATTTGAAATCCCATCCTGTATTGGATCATTACATGTCGCCAACAATTCAGAGTATTTAATATTAACATTGTGAACTTGTAGTATAAAATCATAGGAACTTTGAAGTTTTTTCGAACATTTGCAGCAAATTGTCTTTGGAAGCAAATCACCTTTATTTGTCTGTAGATGGTATTGTTAATGACTGCATAAAAAACAATAATTTTGGGTATTACCTGCAACTGAGTTAAATCGTTCAATAAATCAGACCATGTTTTTGAATTGATGCTCTCATCTTTAAGAGAATAAATTGTTTGTCCTGGATCAAAGCATGTTCGACATTTATATCGAACTCCATTTATGAAACATTCAGTGGTAATGTCGGTGGTCATTTTTTGTTAATTTAAAAGTTGTATCCAACTTAGTGTCTGCAATCGCAGGTATATATTTTTCTTTATTTTATATTGTATACACACTCAAAAGTAAACATAAACGTCTGTTTTGACATTTCTATCTGAATTCGCCTTTTTTTATAAAGTTAAGGACAAGGCTCACGGCGAAATCATGCAATATGATTTTCTCAATTCCTTTAATGTACACCAGCAAGGATACATTAAATAAAGAATGCAGGTTTTGATTTAACAATATCTTTTTATTCTTAATCTAAATTAATATAACATTTTGATCTTGGGATTTAAGCTACAATTACAAAAATGACTGGAATCGTTACTATTACTTCTTAAATTCTTTAAATTTTTCCATTAAGTATCTAGGAATTACATTGGATAGAAGATTTACCTGGAAGCCACATATTAAAGCTAAACAAACTCAGCTAAAGTTAATAAGTCGTAAACTCCATTGGCTGTTAGGACCAAAATCGAAATTGAATTTAAATATTAAATTGACTATCTACAAAGCTATCCTGAAACCTGTCTCGACATACGGAATTATGTTATGGGGAACAGCAAGTAAATCAAATATTGATGTTTTGGAAAGATATGAGTCTAAAACTTTAAGACTAATCACTTCAGCGCCATGGTTTGTCTCCAACAAATGCATTCGTGGAGATCTAAATATACTCTCCGTAAGAGAAGAAATTCAAAGGTTTAGTGAAAACTATCTTGAACGATTATGTAACCACATAAATCCTCTAGCTGTTTCACTATTAGATGAAATCTCTAAAACTAGAAGATTTAAACGTATTCCTATTTTAGACTTGCCTTTTAGAAGTTAATCAATTAAAATGTAATTTTTAATTTTAGTAAATATAATTATCTTATAAGTTTGTTTAAATAGTTATATAGTTTATTGAAGCTATATAACTCCTATTATCTAAAGTATTAGTTATATATTTTGCTTATTGTCCTTAAGCAGACAGATTGCAAATAAAGAAAAATTATAAAAAAAAATTCTTTACATTTATTTATTTCTTGTTAGTTATGTACGTAAAATGAAATGTATGTTGACAAAACTTGAGATATCTGATAAGCCATCGGGCGTGAAAACTGGCAGCGAAATCAAGGCGAATAATGGCCTTACAGCTGTAACAATGGCAGTTAGAAAGACAACACGCACTCCCAGCTCAAAATTATCATCGTTAAATAGACGAGAAAACTACTGTATTATATTTTGCTAGTGTTAAGTATTTCCTACTTTAAGCAAAAATGAGTAATATTTTTGGTTAATGTTTAATTTTACACCCACTAAGCATTTTTTTTTTGGCATTTCCAGTAAACTATGTAGATTATAATGTAATAATTTTTTAGTAATTAATTTTAAGCACAAGGTCTTATTTAATAAAAAATTTTTTTTAAAACTTTATTTTTTATTATATTTTCGATATTTCGCCACACCGTTGGTTGGCATCATCAGGAAAAACAAAAATAATAATGAACAAACAAATTGAAAAAATTTTTTTACCTTGTGCTTAAAATTAATTACTAAAAAATATTAAAAAAAGGTCAAAAAATTATAACTATTATATATAATGTAATAATGTTACTTTATTGTTACTGTTTTATTAGTTTACAGAAATTATTTAATGATTAAAAAAATTATATTACGAAGTCAGTTTATGTAAATCGGTAAACTTATTAATGAATGCTTTATATTCTATACATATATGTACTTCACCATCGCGGACGACCACCTCCACGTCCGCCACCTCTTCCTTTGCCACCGCCGCTACCACCACGGCCACTACCACCACTTTTACGGCCAAATCCACCTCCGCCACCCTTACCACGACCAAACCCTCCTCTACCACCACCCCTCTGGTTATTAACCCCTCCAGCAGGACCCTTCTTTTTTGCTCCTTTCGGCTGAGGTGGTTTGGGTAGAAACCTTGCAATAGGAAGTAGTTTTGACGGTTCAATGAACAGCTTTTGATTTTGCTTAAAACTACTTGCATTCATGTTATCGGACAACTTCACTGAGACAGAATAATCTTTAATAGTTCCAAAAATTTCATCAATTTTACCAATCTGTTCCTTATTTTCTAAATAAATTGGTGCGTTGAAATAAGGGACGTCATCGATCTCTACTTTGCAAACTAAATCGTCTTCACATTTATACGAAAAATGACCAAGCGGTACAATACGTTCTGGGGGACCCTGTTGAAAGTTGCCACCTCCGCGACCTCCTCGAAAGCCTCCCCCACGGTTACCACCTCCCTTATTAAAGCCTCCACGACCGCCGCCACCAAAACTTCGACCACCGCCACCAGAACTTCGACCACCGCCACCGAAGCTTTGATCACCACCACCAAAGCTGCGACCACCGCCACCAAAGCTGCGACCACCACCTCCAAAGCCCATATTTACACAATTAAATCCAATATAATTTAAAACACAATTCAATAAACTATTTTCCTTTTATTTGTCGGTTTAACGTAATACACGATGCTTTATTTCTCTTAAATGCGATAAACACGTGTGCGTGTCTTACAGTATCTAACAATAGTGTCGTTAGTTAAATTTAATAGTAGCAATAATTTTTGTTATTTTAGAACTTTGTAAGGACAAATTGCTGTTAAAGCTAAAGTCACCTGAATGTATGGAGATTGCATCGGCTTACACTAGCATACTATGAAAATTGTTGTAATGTATTTATTGTACTCATTGAGCCTGTTTACAATGGATTAGCTGTGCTGGTCTAACATGGCAGTTTGTTGGCATTTTCGGTGAAGAGAGTAGTTTTTGGTTGGCGCAATTTTTCTACCAGCTTCAACCCCGCACAACGAGAACAAAACTAATACACATACACTTATGAAAACACAAGTCTTGTTTATGTCTTCACCTGATAGAGTTTTTTCGCCTTGACTGAGGACTTTAAAGTGTTATGATATACTTAATATGAATTGTATGTTAAGTGTTTAGATTGTTAACTAATCTGATTTTATATATAATGAATTAATACCAAAGTAATAATTAGCGCAATACATAATCATATTACTTAAGGAATTTATTTGCCAATATTTCAAATTTATAGATTTTATTTACATTCTGAGGAATTTTGGTTGTCACTGTAAACAGTAATTCACTGAAGTGTAGCTACTTAGGAAATGCTACTCACAATAATCGGTGTTACCCCTGTACATACACTGTGAAAATTTGCACAAGCAGATGCAATTCTGTATGTGAAATTTATAAAAACCGTCAAACAAAACAAAATTTCAATAGACAATTTAAGAATAATGCACAAGTGAACGATATATAAGAGTTTGCCCTATTTTAATGTCTAAAATAATATCTAAAAATCACACACATGAACGTGTGAAATCAAAAAATACCTACATGTTGTTAAATTTAATGTAAAACGCTAAATTATATATTTGTTCGTTTCAATCTTTTGTTACACGGTTTTTATTTAAATTAACGAAATAAAATAATACTTTATTATAATGCAAGAAATGAAAACTTTCTTAAAAGCTGTGATTTTTCACCCAGTGATGAGCTTATAACTAAGAGCGAAGTGGCTATATTGGTATGGATTCACCTTAACAATATCATACTCTCCCGTTTTGTAAAAAAACTTCGGTTTCCACCGCCACAATCGTTTCATTTTTATTTCTATCAAAATTGAAATTATCTGCAACTTAAAAAAAAAACCATTAAAAAAATTTACTTTAATGTCTCAAAACAAATTTTTACAATTATTTTATTAAAATTTTTGCAATTTGTATTATATTGTCTTAATTACATTTCAAATATGAAAATCTTAATATCTGTAATGGTCGGGTTTAAATGGGCCGTTTACTGGCACACCTAAATATTCAGACTGTTTAGGTGACAGTTTTGTTAATTTTACACCCAATTTTTCCAAATGCAAACTGGCAACTTCCTCGTCTAATAGTTTTGGCAAGACATGAACGCCAATAGTATATTCCTCAGATTTGGTCCATAACTCTATCTGCGCCAACACTTGATTTGTGAAAGAATTGGACATAACAAAACTAGGGTGACCATGTGCGCATCCTAAGTTGACTAAACGACCCTCAGCAAGAAGAATAACATGACGACCATTTGGCAGAGTATAACGATCTACTTGAGGCTTTACATTTACTTTCTCTAAGGCATTTGCAGCTAGCCAAGCAACGTCAATTTCACAATCGAAATGACCAATATTACAGACAATTGAATCATCATTCATGTTTAAGAAATGTTCTCCGGTAATAATATCTATGCAACCAGTTGTAGTAACGAATATAGTAGCTTCTTTGCTAGCCTCCTCCATAGTAGTGACTTCATATCCTTCCATTGCAGCTTGTAAAGCGTTAATAGGATCGATTTCAGTGATAATGACTCGTCCACCAAAGCCCTTCAATGCCTGAGCGCAACCTTTACCCACATCACCATAACCAGCAACAACACATACTTTTCCAGCAATCATTACATCAGTGGCACGTTTAATACCATCAATTAACGATTCACGGCAACCATATAAATTGTCGAATTTGCTCTAAATAAAAATAATAAATTAATAAAAGTATAAAGGATTTTATCTAGCAAATAAAAACATACTTTGGTTACGGAATCGTTGACATTAATAGCTGGTACGCCCAAACGTCCTTCTTTAAACATTTTATATAAATTGTGGACTCCGGTTGTAGTTTCTTCAGACAATCCTTTGATTCCTTTCAAATACTGAGGATATTTTTCATGAATTAAGTTTGTCAAATCTCCTCCATCATCCAAAATCATATTCAAAGGCTCACCGCCAGGGAAAATCAATGTTTGTTCGATGCACCATTTATATTCTTCTTCAGTTTCGCCTTTCCAAGCATATACCGAAACCCCAGTAGCTGCAATCGCAGCAGCTGCATGATCTTGCGTACTAAAAATGTTACAACTTGACCACTGAACCTGAAAAAATTCAAGATAAAATATTTTTGATCTTTTGAACTTGCGAGGAGATTACAGCTAAAGTTCTATTCCTCATACATTATTAAAATTTTTGCTTTGACAAAAACAATCATTCTTTTAGAATACAGATAACTGATAACAAAGGTTATAAACAATAGATGACCTTTTGATGGGAAATATTTTTTCATGTTGAATTGTACGTTTTAAACTTTCAACAGTATTTACATATTGCGTTTGCTACACAAAAGGAGACAAAACAATTTCGTTTACGAATAAATTTTTAACTAATTGTTTCTGCAATCTGCTACAGTAAGATTTTTCCTAGCGAAAAAAGCTCCGTTTGGTAAAACTTTTGACAGTCCCTGGCCGACTGTTAGTTCAGCCTATTTGGATCGAATTATGGGAACGTTTGGAAGAATGATTAGTAAATACACATGCTGTGATTTTCTCAACAGTAAAGATATCAAAATTTTGAGTTAATACATATTTCTAAATGATTTACAGGAATAATGTTTTGTCAAATATTTTTCTAACTTTTGTTTTTACATAAAATATTGATATAAAAACTAAATACAAATACTTACTTCAGCGCCTAATTCTACCAATGTTTCAATGAGTACAGCAGTTTGAACAGTCATATGTAGACAACCGGCTATACGGGCACCTTTTAAAATTTTGGAAGGACCGTACTTCTTGCGACAAGCCATTAAACCGGGCATTTCATTTTCGGCAATAGTAATTGCTTTGCGACCCCATGTAGCTAATTTAATATCAGCTGTTTCATAACCAACAAGTAAACGATATTGATAAGAAACAAGTTTAATAAATCCATAAATACACTTTGACTTACCAACTTTGTAGGCAGGTTTAGACATTTTCCGGTTTAGTAGTTAGGGAGAAAAATTTACCCGGTTAGAAGTTAAGAAATATCAATCGTATGTTATAACGCACACAGATCCAACGAATATAGAGTAGGTCAACGCCAACAATGTGCTCTGTGTCAACAACGATACAAAAAATTCTAGTATCAAGCGCATACTATTTATAGTCCGAAAAATATGCAAACTTGGAATCACTCCCTAATTAAATACAAGAGCTCATTGCTATGAAATTGAAAATAAATTATTATTCTTCTCACGGCATGTTTTTTGCGATGTGTATAAGGCGAATTAATCCTTTCTTGCTAGAAACTGAAGCAGCAATTTATAAATTAAATTAAAACACTTTTTACAAGTAATTTTTTTTTAAACTTAAAATTTTCACAGAAGTTAAACAAATTTGATATTTAAAACTTAACTGCTAGGATAATGGCTATACATTAGTCGTAATAAAACTTCTGGCACTCAATATATGTATGTAGATTTACATATATGTATAAGTAGTGAAATAAAGTTAAACAAACCAATAAAGTCTTCGTACAGTTATACTCATGTATAGTTGCAATTATCGCTTTGTGTATCTAAAAAATAAAATTATTTAATAAGAAAAATTAATATTTAATTTATTTTACAAGAACTTGTAATTAATGTAGAAATAGAAAAATTAATAAAAACCTAAAGTAAATATAACAATGTTCAAAATGAAAAATAAAGTATTTTTATTAACTTAAAAATCTCAATCGGTCCCTAATTGCTAAGGGATGATGAACCATTCACTACTCTAGAGGTGTGTTTGGGGTCGTTATCCTGTAGGAAGTAATACAAACGTCCCAAACCTAAATTTTCTGCACTCTTTTTTAAGTTTTCTTTTAATATAGGTATTTAAATATGCAAATTTATCCATTGTCTTCTCAATAAAAACGAGGATCCATTTCAGTATTTGGCTTCAATGGCGTTATCCAATCTCTTTTTCATATTGGCTTTTCGAACATACGGTTTCCTACAATTAACTCGGCCATTATATTCATTTCGTGTACGTTTCTTACGGTTTGAAGATCTACAGTTATTCCATTTGTAAGTTTTTAAGTTCCCTGAAATAAGACACACAATGTTTTGGGATTATTATTCACTGTTCGTATAATTCTCATAGTAAACTGATGAACGAGGTCTTTTAACAGTTTCATTTATTTCTGATAGACTTTTTCCATTATTTTCCAGGTCAATTATAAATTTTTTGTTGTCCATAGAAATTTGTTTATTTTTGCACTCCATAGTTTTTAAATATTTTTTTACCACTTTGATAAAAAATAAATTTTTAGCTCATAGAAACCGTATGGAAACCCATTATAATACAAAAACAAACATTGTACGGAGAATTTTTTTGTGTAAAAACAGTGTTTTCATATAGAAGCCATTATAACAAGGCCATATTTGCAATATAACCCACAAAATTATAATACTGTTTCATTATTATGTTTAGATTAAGTTAAGTAGTCCAATTAACAGCGGCTTAGATTTTTTGATAGATACGTTTAATAAACTGAAAACGGAGACTTAATTGATTCAGTGTATGCATTCATGGTAGTATTCAATATTAGTTCGCAATTCTGCCTGAATTTCAAGTTTAAAATTTTGAATTTAAACATTAAACATAAAATTATCATGACATTGAAAGTGTCAAAGGAAACGAAAATTTAAAGGAACATTTTTTCAATCGTTGAAATACCATACCACAATAAATATAAAAAAAATCTTCCTTTCAGCTGGATATTTCCAAACGTTACGTGCATAAAAGGTAATAAAGCCTTTTGAATTTAAGTTTTTACTCAACTTTCTAAGACTTTCTAAAAGAGTTTGCATAAAAGTCAGCTTTTGTATAGTGAACTAATAAGTGCTACGGCTGTTTAGAACAATAATTATTTTGTTGCTGTCAATTTCATAAGTTGTATAAAAACAGCTGTCTGTTATCCATGGATGGTAAAGTGTTAAAACCAATTTTAAATCAAATTTGCTAAATAATATCAAAAGAAACTATAACAAATTGATCTTTTTTTATTGAGGTTAACGTAAATTAAAATCATTGCGCAAAAATTCATAAAAAGTGTTGAGATTGTAAAATACATTTGAATTAAATATGTACTAATCTTTTAAACGGCCTTTTTTAATTAAAATTTAACGATTTATTTTTTCAATATTTCGCTTAAAAAGCTTCTTCAGGAAATTATTTTGTATATTTTACAAAAACAAAAAATTATAACAATAATAATTATAATTTTTTGTTTTTGTAAAATATAAAAAATAATTTCCTGAAGAAGCTTTCTACAGGAAAGCGAAATATTAAAAAAAAAGAAATCGTTAAAATTTAATTTAAAAGACCGTTTAAAAGATTAGTACATATTTATCAAAAACAAAAAAAGGTCGAATAAAACTGAAAATAATAATGACATTTTAAAAATTTCGTTTAACATCTCTGTTGCAACAATACGAATATTGACAAAAATATAAAGCGAAAAAATTTTAGCTGAGTTCTTCAATGCAGTTGATATACGCCCATAGACATCACAAAACACAATAAATATTCTTATATTAACTGCTTATAAACTGTATTATTTGTTATCTGCTTTTAAAAATAATGTGGAAATTATTAAAAATATCTCAGCAAGTATATTTCATTTATTGCGATTTTAATAAGATGCATCAGGTCACATTTACCTTATACGATTTAAAAACAACTTGGAGTCAAACATTGTCCTTTCAGGACATTAAACAAAAAGTTAAGGTAAACTTAGAAAATAGCCAGCCCTATTGTCTTATTTGTCGTTTTAATATATCCAAATTTTTGTTTTGTTAAGCTTTTGAATAGACGCTTTGATTTCAATGATAATAATGTTAGAGAGGCACTATTGAGTTACGCTATACAATCGGCTATAATAGAAGAATATTCCAACACAAACGCCATCAACATGGATAGTTGTATATTAAGGCTTAAGTATCGTATTAAAAATTGCATTTTGAATTACGAATGGGTTCTGAGAAAAGAAAATGTTGTAGAAGTAAATATGTATTTTTACCAAAAACATTTTTTAACGCCAATTCATCAAAATAAAATTTTTAGTTTCAGCAAACCATGGTGCAACCTCTTCTGTTTGCCTTATTGGATTGTCACCAGCAGGTTGAAATTTTAACAAATTGTATAAGGAAAAAAGACATTGAATTAAAACAATTTAAACTGGAAGGAGCAGTTTTAAATAGAAGTGAGTACTTTTTTCGGATTGGTAAATAATATATGATTATATGTATGGATATGCATGTGTGTTATAAAACTCTGTAAGTGTGCTTATTTATTTGCTAATGCGTCAAACAGCTTTAATTATAAAACAATAAATTGTTTTGGTTATTAACTAGGTGGCTTTTGACGCTACTATTTCAAGGAAATACAGTAAATTTTTATTTTATGCTCAAATATTTTAATATTAAAATTTTAAATTTAGTAATAAATTTTATTTAGTTATTTAATTAGTTCCGGTTATCCAGGGTTATAGTATACTAAATTTTTGGGCAAGAACAGAATAGAACAGAAAAATTTATTGTGGTTTATTTGTTATATCAAAATGTTCTTATTTTTTAAATGTTTCAAATAGTGTTAATTATGAACTTTTTCTTTTGCTTATAGAAACTGTAGCCACAAAACCCTTTGATTTTATGGATTTTAGTAAAAAATATGAAGATTGCAATAAAATTGCTATCAATTTTAAAGAGTTGGCCGAATACTTGAAAGAAAACGAGTCGAAGAAAGAACCTGATAAAACAATGAAAAACTTACTTGCAACAGAAAAAACTGAAGTTAATACTAACTTTGTAGAACAATCAAATGATGGCCAAAATGCGAATACCAAAATGAGTCCAAAGCAAAGGTTTGTTTCAACTGGTCTATTAAAAACTAATTCGTTAAGTAAAATTTTATTAAATTATTTCTTGAGGAGTAGCGGAATAATTACAGCTAAAATAAAAAAAAGATCTTAATCTTATTAAATTAATAAAATGTTTTATTCAAACTGTTTTTAGAAAGCGAAAAGTAAATGAAATAAAAATGCAACATTTGGAAAGACATTTAAAACTTCGCAAACAGGGTTTAGAATACGAGAGTAGTCAAAGTCAAACACCAAGTAGTGGCAGCAGTCAAGCTATTCATGAGGTAGACTCTAAACAGCATAAAGAAAACCCAGCAAGACAAGTTGAAAACCCGAAAAATGAAAATATATCATCGCCTCGTCAAAGTTCTAGATGTAAACCTATGAAATTAACAACAGGTGACAGGTGTAGTGAAGATAAAACAGATTCAGGTAATGAGAGCCGTGGGAGGACTCTAAGGGAAAGAAAAAAAAGTCTGGTTAATATGCAAGAAGATTCTCGAAATAGTTTTAACCAAGAACAGACGAAAACAAAACCAAAAAGTAGTAACTTAGAAGAAACAACGCGAAAATCTGAAAAATCCTTAACAACTTTGTATATTTCTAAAAAGATATCACCAGAATCGTCTTTTGATATTTCAACTGACAGTGAAGAAGATGCACTGTTAATAAAAAGAAAAAAACTATCAAAAAACAAAACCTCAGATGAACCAATATTTCTGAAAAGAAAGAACTTGTCAAAAAACAAATGCGAAGAAGATGAGCAATCACAAAAAATAAATAAGATATTAGCAAGGAAAGATTCAAAACTACTATTAGGTAAAGATTGTGAGCAAAACGTGTCTCCCGCTTTCGATTATTTAACTGATAATAGAGCGGTTCCCATGACATCATCATCTCGTAGTGAAAACTTAAGCCACTCGCCTACCCCTGTTATTATAAATGAAATATCATCGCAGTTGGATAATATTAGGAAGGAACTAGAATCTTTGGAAGCAATGCGTCTGGCAGATTTAAAACAACGCACGTGTGAAGTCTAATTAAAGTTTATGATAAAAATAAAATAATGTCTGTTTCACAATGACACGCTGGACGTCTTTAAAAGCCTAACCTGAATGAAAAATTTCATGTTCTTAATCTGTTTCGACATTTTTAGCTTATTTTATATTTAGAAAATTTCATGTTTTTATGTAAGTTTTTAATAAAAATTATTATTTTATGCACAATTCGTTTTTAATGCTATTTTTATATACGAATATTTTGAGCCGAAACGAAAATGAATATGGTCAATGATTATATTATAAATTTGCTTATTTTATTTTGCATATACAAATTTTCAACCGCAGATATCTAGTCGGAGGTCTAGGTGGACAAATAAAATATTCATAATCAGTTTTTTAAACAGCTGTCCAGTCTGCTTCAGATGTTCGTTCGATACTTATCAGTTGCCGGTTTTACTTTCGCATTGTACTGTTATACTATAAGTTGTTTGGCCATATTACGATGGACTAACAGAATGCCAAGACCACTTTAAATTAAAGGAAGTTTGTCGAGACCATATTCCGTTAAAGGATATTAGTATTTTAACAGCATGCTGGTAGAGACCAATAATATTCTGGAAGAGTATTGCGAAATAATTTCTTTCTGTACTAAGGACAAAAATACTGGGTTATTTATTTATTTTTTTAAACTAGAAAAAAGTTTCTGTTTTTCAGTATATAATTTTTATGTAAAACTGCTTTAAGCCCATTAACAATGTGTAGGACGTTTTTGATGCAAAGATAATGAGATCGCTCGATGTGCTTCTACATTTTAGATTTGATAGATATTTATTTCGTAAAAATACGCAAATTGATAATCTTTCTGAAGTATTTTAAAAAATCATTATTAATATAAAAAGTTGAAGTTGAGTGTGCCTGAATCAGAAACAAGAATCATTTTTGTCTTGACTTAAATTTTTCCATTCAAAAATATTGGACGTTGACTTAATCAGTATCATGCTATTAAACTTTTTTTTGTGGACAAGTAAGTAAATTGCTTAAGCATGCTTCAACACATTATAAAATGCCATTTGTTCATTTCACCATTGAGTGAAATTTAAACATTTAGCGTAATTCTTGTTTGAATTAAATCAGTTGTGTGCTGTATGATCGAACACGTTTTACTTACATATTTGAACAAATGAACTTTGGTGTTAAATAAAATCACTGTGTATTGATTTAATTCAACTGCGAATCGAATTTGCTTTTCTTTTTGATTTTTCACTTAAGGCCACATAGAAGGTTATTTTGTTATTAGTAAGTTTTCTTAAATAGTTTTCACACAGCAAACAAAATGTACATTATTTTTTTTAATTAAAATCAATTATGTGCGTTCCAACAAGTTTGAACGATTGTTTTGCATCCATTACATAGAGTTAGTGTTGAAAATTCTCTTCACGCATGTAATACTGCCAAATTAATCAACAACAGCCATTTATGGAAATGTTTAATATTAAATCTTTCGCTGCCAAACCAACCTGGAGATACATCCACTGGTTTTTATGAATTAGTAAACATAACATAAACACCATCAGGGTAAAAAAACTAAATTTAAATTATTAAATAATTTACTAATACATAATTCATTTTTAATTTCAGAAAAGATTCTATTTGTGCAAACAATCAGTGAAAGGAAGCGTCTTACTTGTATGGGGTAGGAAATTTACTTTTTCTAAAACAGAAGTTCCATTAATCCTTGTGCATTAGTAAATAATATAAACAATAATACAGGTAAACAACTAAATCAAACAGGTTTTATTTATTAAATAATTACTGATTTTTAACCTTAGAAAAGATTCAACGAGAAAGATGTTAATTATGTTACTGCAATCTTGAAATTATTCTTAAATATTCCCCGGTACACAATATACTTCTGCTGATGAGGGCAAACATACATATTTACTTTTGCTAAAAGATAAATTTCGATTTATTTTTATTATCATTTATTTAATTTGTTAGTAAGTAGGTTGCAATCATAACCACCTTAACCACAAGCACAACTTCATCCCCTACAAAAAGTTAGTGAAGCAAATTCTCATTACGAATGTACTACAGCCAAATTTTACCAACAGCAGTAATAACATACCAACAGTAAAAACATCTTCATGAAAAAATTATATTAAAACAATTTCATTTAATACTTTAGTCAATATGTTTATTTAATGTTTTTTTATTTATTTTTATTTTCATACAGTAAAGATTAATATTTACATTTGCACTAACTTTTCGTAACCCGGCAACGTTTCCTTTATGCAACGAAAATTAAAAACACGATTTTATTTTAATTTACAATTACCTAGGAAAAAATTTATTATTTGGAATCATAACTTAATCTACGTTAATTGCGCTACATATACTTTCCCCATGGCAACATGTTGCAGTTTTTGAATAATAAATATTTTATAAGAATATCATAAGCAGCAATTTTATTCGTGCTTGATTCCTTTTCAAATAAATATTAAGTAGGGTTTGCAATACCGGACCGAATTTCTAAAACCGGTATTTCGGTATTTGATTTTATTGATACCGGGATCCCGGTATTAATACCGGTATAGTTAAAGAAATTAATCGAGGACAAAAAAGCTGTTAATATAAAAATAAATTCAACTAAAAAACCAATAAAAATTATTTAGTTCACAAAACCAATTCAATTATAAAAAAAAACATAAATTTTGGATTGATTAAAAATTAAACATAAATATATTATAAAAGTTAATTAATAATAATAATTTGTTTATTTGTTTGAAAGAAAATATGCCCGCAAAAATGTTAATTTGTCCAGAGTTGTATCGTTTAGTGTAGAACGAATTTTGGTACATAGCAGCCCTGCTGCTGAAAAGGCTCGCTCAGACTCGACGCTGGTTGGTGGTATACACATAAGGTATTCATATGCAAGTTGGAGATATTTTCCCCTTATATTTTCAGCTTCGCAATAGGCTATTTCCTGTTTAATAATTTTATTTAATGTTTCCGAATTTTCCTTTGTTGATACACCAACACCACTTGTAGTCTTCTTTATTTTAATGTTGACTTTCTTAGAAATAGCCATATCCAGTTTTTCCTTCATTGTCATTAACATTTCTGGCTCTGAATCGGAAGACATATCTTCATTTATTTTATCTTGAATAGAAGAGGCTGTTACGTTGTCACTATCATTATCATTGGTGTAATACAAGCGTTGCAATAAGTATAAAATTTTCCTTATGATTGTTGTCTTATTAATTCGGGAAAAAATGTCGCTGCTTTGGTTAACTTCAAATTCGCCTGAATTATGCAGGTATTGCAAGAGACTTGATAAATCACTATGTCTTTCCTTATTACTCAAGGAAGTATTCTGTTCTGTCAGAATTGTAACGCGGCATCTGCAGTTATAAGAGTGGCATCTTGACGACAAAGAGCCTCCACAGTTAATTTAATTGGAAGAAGTACTGAAATAACTGTTGATGTCAAAATAAATTCCGTTTTCCGAAAACGACATTTCGCCGGCATTTAAATTCAAATCAATGAGAGCCTTTTGAATGCAAGTCTTTAATAGGACAAAGCATTCTAGCATAGCAACTAAGCTATTCCAGCGCGTTCTAGAATCTAGAACTAAATTCATTTCTTTTCCAAACTGTTCTTTAACATCTTTCTGTAAAGCTCTATCATTTTTAGTTGGCGAACGTTTAAATAACTTTACAATTTTTCTAACTTTTTGAATCAATGGACCTATCTCTTCATGACTAAGCAAAGAATTACCTTTATTGTTATCTTGAATTAAAGTTAAACCATTGTCAATGTCATCAATATTATTCTCAATTTCATCTCTTGTGTCCATGTTATAGTCTTCCTCATAATCAGACTTCTCGGAATCAGATTCATCTGTGACCTCATCTTCATTTTCAAAATTTTGGCGAATCGTATAAAGAACCTTAATTACAGCCAATTGTATCCCGTGAACTAAGCAAAGTTGTTGCCTTGGAGAAATCAATTTTCCAACTTTGACCATAATAGATGCGCCATCTGTAGTAATGTACACAATGTGTTTATTTAAAGAAAGTCCAAACATTTTAAGTTTTTCTTCAATCAGCTCGACGTACTTTTCTGCAAGCAAGGATCCATGCACACGAATTAATCCTTAGTTCCAGAATTTCTTGTTACTAGAATGAACATTTACATTTAAGTAACGTCGATTGTTTACCGATGTCCATTCATCAAATGTCAGACTAAATCTCTGACCCGAAAGCATTTGTGACGCTAATTCTTTAATTATACGGTAACGAATTTTTCCACTATACTACATAACTAATTTTTTTATCGAATTTACAGATTTTGGAATATTTTCGTATCCTCTGGCAGCTAAACCTTTCCTGATAACAATCGAAGAGCGAAAAATGTTAAAGGCTAAACCATCACATCCCGTCATTCGAGCTAAAACTGCAGCCAAAGAATTGTCCATATCAGAAACAAAAAATTATGATATTTTTGCACTTGAACTCTTTTTTAGTTTAGAGGTTAATGGTTCTGGCCCACTTCTAATACTCAAAGTATTGGAGCTAGGAACATCCCAATGTCTTCAGATGGGTATGTAGACAACTTGTACTACCTCCCTGAGCTTTAATTATTTTATTGCATTTCTTACACTTTCCAATTTGTCCTTTTTTTCACGAAGGTAATAAAACCACACTAAATTTTCATCAGCCGATTTCTCTTCAAAGTCATAATTAAGAAAACAAACATAAAATAAATACATAATAATATTTAATTTTAATGCTTACTTATTAAAATTAAAATCTGTTTTTATTTATTTTAAGTTTAAAATATTCAACAAACAAATAACACAATTTCACAATAACTTTGGGGAATCACAAAAAACTTCTATGCAATAACAGCTGACAGCTATATGTAGTGCTGCCAACTAAAATATAAGGTATCTTAACCCCATTTGTTGGCATCATTTGAAGTTTTATTGAAGTTATTATAAGTTTTATATTATTGAATCATTTAGAAATTTGTAACTTTGTTAGAATTTAATTTTATTGTAATACCGGAAACCGGTATTTAAGTTTCGTGTAATACCGGTATTGCACGGTATTGAAAATGTCCGGTATCCCGGGATCCCGGTATTCGGTATCCCGGTATTGCAAACCCTAATATTAAGTGATATTCTCACAAAATATTTATTACAAAACAATTTTTATTAAAAATGAACATTTTATGATATTCTCATAAAACATTCTTTCAAATAAAAATATTTGAAATGTTTTGTAATGGGGGAGAGCACATCCATATTGCAATTTCACTATTGCAAAAGTAGCTCATCAGTGAATTTTACCCCAATATTGTATAGAAAAACCTAAGAGTCTTATATCCAAAGCCAAACCATAGATAATTAATTAGATAATAGATAGATTAATAGATAATAATAGATAATTAATTATGGCCTAGACAGCAAGACTCAAAAACACTTCTATACAAACATTACAAAACATTTCAAAACAACAAAAACATTGTTTATTTTTAATTTCTACATAAGGGTTGCCATTGGAAACCATTCATATGTAATTTGAAAGTTCAGAAAATAAAAAATATTTGTAAATAATTTTACAAAATTCTAAAAAAGCAAAGGGCACATGCAATGAAAATAAGTTATTTATAATTATTCGGAATCATTATCAATATAAGCAGCAATTTTATTTGAAAGAATGTTTTATGAGAATATCATAAAATGTTCATTTTTAATGAAAATTGTTTTGTAATAAATATTTTGTGAGAATATCACTTAATATTTATTTGAAAAGGAATCAAGCACGAATGAAATTGCTGCTTATATTGACAATGATTCCGAATAATTATAAATTACTTATAAGAATATCATAAAATATTTACCTTTTAAGGAATGTAGCACAATTAACGTAGATTAATTCTTAAATAAAAATCAAATGAAAAGGCAGAATCTTGACATACACACACACAACCACATAATTTAAATAATTAGCATATCTTATAGAATCCTTAAGAAACCTATGCACCTTTTCTGCAGGCGGACATCCTTCAATGCATCTGTGACTTTTAAAATTTAAAAGAAAATGTTAACTTTATTATAATAAACTCATTAATTAACATTTTTGCAGATTGACTTGCATGTTATTTGTCAATGTTCTTATATTTTTTTTACACCATTAAAAAAGAATAGAAGCAACGCAACGAATACAAATAAATTAATAAATATTTAATTATTTTTCAATAATTTTGTAATGTTTACAAAAAACTTACGTTGCGCTAGAAATACAAAACAAAATTCGCGATTTTTGCTTGTTAAGAAAGAGATGGGTGATGTAAAGTAGTGAAGATAGGTAGTGTGTCATGTCTCATCTGTGTGTAGTCTGTGTCTCTGTTCTGTAAGAGTGCCTGACGGACGACTCTTTTTTTTTAATTTTACTTTGCAACAATCATATTTAATGCTTAATTTATGATTGATAGTAATTTATTGATAAGATTTACTGTCATTATCATATGAAAAAATAGGCATACAACACACACACACATACATATATGGGTATAAATATATAAAACAGATAATATTCAATACTTTGTAAAAGTAAATTTTTGGTAATTTTATTTTTAACTGGAATTCGAATAAAAGCTTTTATCAACGCTTGGTGCGAAATTTTCTTTATATTTGGATTTTTAAATTAAAAGAAACAAAGCAAAAATATTTACATTTTACAGAACTTAACAATCAAAATGATTAAAAAATTAAGTGATAATGCTGCTATCATCATATGTTTTTTTCTGGTTATAACAAATGAGGAAGCAGGCTGTAAGTGGTTTTTGATAAATAAAAATTCTGCAAAACATAATTATGATGTGTTAAAAAAAATTAATTATAATAATTCAAGTTCTAGCAAAAATTTACTTTAACCGATTTTTTTTATATATATATCATTTATATATAATAGTTATAGTTTTTTGACCTTTTTAATATTTTTTAGTAGTTAATTATAAAGCACTAGGCCACTATTTAATAAATAAAATTTACAACTGAAAAGGAATGTGATGCTAAACTTCCATATTTCGACACTTTAATAATAAGAAGAAATAAAGAATTAGTTATAGATTGGTACCAAAAACCAACTGCTTCAGGTAAAATTATTAATTATTATTCTAAACAAAGTAAAAGAATTATTATTAACACGGCCAATAATTTAATAGAGAGAATTTTAACAATTAGTGACAAAGAATTCCATAGAAAGAACAAAGAAAAGATTAGAAATATTTTAACTGAGAACAATTTTCCAATACGATTAACTAATAGGTTAATTAATCAATTGAATAATAGGAGGAAAAGAGTTATAAGTAGTGGAACGGAACCCAAAATATATAAATCGATAACTATAAATAACAAGAAATCGAGGGCAGCAATTATTGCGTGTTTTTATCAAGGTATAAAACTTTTAACTGGCGGCCATTTTTGTTAGCTGTCTGGTTTGGCATGCAACTGGTTTAGGTGCCCCTGTAGGCTAGTAGGTAGTGTACTAGCTTGTAAGTATGGTGGTTGTGGGTTCGATAATAATGCGAATTCGGCTACCGAGGGCGCCATGCTGGTCAGAAGCTTACAGTCAATGGTGGCCGCTGTGTTACTGGTGGCCGCAAGGTTACTGACTCTGTCTTGTTTAAAAGAATAGAGAATTCAAAAATTTATGATACAAATAAATACAAAATGGCATAAAAGAATACACAAACACATTAAATAGGTTGTTTAGTAAAACTAAGGATAAAATTCAAAAATTAAATATGTCCAATGTAGTGTACAAAATTCCTTGTAACGGTAATGATAAGGAGGATTGTCATAAGGTTTATGTAGGCACAACAAAAAATAAATTGAAAACTAGAATCGCAGGACATAGGTCAGACCAGAAATACAGGAATAATATTAGTTTTTAAAAAAGCAGCATTATCTTCGCAGTGCTCTAAAGTTAATCACTATCCCAATTTTGAAAAGGTTTCAATTTTAAATTCAGAAAATAATTATAAACGTCGTTATATGTTAGAAATGTTATAAATAATTAAAGTACCATTAACCAAAAGAATAAATTTTAAAGCAGATACGGAGAATGTTGCACAAAATTATAGACATTTAGTGCATAAAATTATAAAACAAAACTCTGTATCTGCATAATATTAATAATTAATACTTTAATTTTAATATCGAAACCAATATAAGCCGTGTCAAAACTTTATTATTATTAAATGCTATTTGAATTATAAAGCAAACATAAATTTAATTTAAAAACTCAAATTCTTCAATTATTTTAAAATTTACAAAATTTAGCAAGTTAACAGTGACAGTACTAAAAAAGTTGATAAGAAAAATAAATAAAAACCTTCAAAGACTAACTCATATACACACACATAAATATCTACAAATTTAAAATTTTTATATGGGCTTTGACGCAAAGGGGAATAAGAAGAAATAACAAAATGTAATGTTGCAAAATCAATCTTCTTTTTTTTTTAAACCATCCGAATTTAATCTTATCACAACTTGTTGTGTTTAGGGTTCATAATACTGTTACGATGATTCTTAGTTATAAAATTTATTAAAAGATAATTATCACTAAAAAGGTACATGATAGGTTATTTCATTTAATTTTCATTTACTGTCTGTTTATAAATTAAAATTTTCGTAGAAATCCTATGAACACAAAACAGCAACACTAACAACTTGCTTTAGTAAAATTCTATGAACTAAATTTATCAAACAGAAAATAAAAACAACTAACACAGAAGAAGAAGAAGACACAAGCAAACAAACACCTATACTGAATAATCATAACAACAACAATATGTGATGACATTGAAGAAGAGTTTTCGAGTAAATGCTAACAGAATATACCGAGTGTGATTTGTTTTACATCCGTGCCTGGCTATGTAGCCTTAATCAGATGGTGGACAAACCACTATAGTATAATTTGGAACGTCATACATGCGTCCTAGATAGCCGAAGGCATAATTCTAAGCAACAGAACCACCTAGTTGCAACTTTAGTGATTCCAGGACAGGTCTGCAAACCATCACACCTTGCTAAAGAGTTGGAGACATTCTAACTCCTGTCCAGAACACATGTCAAGCATGCTCACTGGACTGAATCATTCACTTTGCGTGTCATTATCAGTGAAATGATCCTGGCCACCATAATTTTCATAAATCCCTTATGGGGCCGCAAAACCACAACCACCACGTTACTCCAATATAGGGGCCAACCTCAATGATCAGTCAGAGAACTATTAAATGTCTAAAGAGACAAATAATGAACTCTGCGGGTTCACTGATCCCCGTGGAAATAAAGTGGAGCTTCCCGTTGTCTCCCTGTCTGACTTCAGGGGACTGGGCTCCCTTTTTCCCCAGTTGCACTGAGTCTAAATAGTGGAATATTCTATAAAGACCATATTTATATGCCCCTGGGGGGAACAGAATATACATATATATAAGCTTCCTCTATAACTGTGATGGGCGAACTACGGCCCGCCGAGCGTTTTTCAAAAAAAAATTATCACCTATTAAAAAAATTATGCCCAAAAAATGTTTTAAAAAAGAAATAAATTGACAATTTTAGCAAAAAAATGCGATGTTTTCATATTATATTGTGTCCAAACTGCGTAGTTTTCTAGGAAATATTGTACACACAAGAGAACAACAACTTTCTGATGCAATATTCCAAGAAGCATCTTAAACACTAACAACTAATATAGAAAAGTAAACGTATAACATAACAACAACTATAATATATGAGATCTAGAAGATTCTTGAATATTCGAGACAACATGCGCAACAAATATAAAAGGGCCAGCGATGGATTAATCAGCAATCAGTAAAAGTGTAAATTTCGTCACGTAAAGAATAAGTTGTGAAGTAAAATTATAAAGTTGCCAACGTACAGTTTTATTTGTGTAATTCAAATAATAAAGTGTAGCGTAAATATAAGTGCAATAGTAAAACAGTCTAAGTTTTTTACCCCCATAAATGTCAATCGAAAATAGAAAGAGAAAAATTGATTCGGAATGTCGAGTATTTCAAGAAGATTGGACATGGAAGTGCTTCTTTATGGAATATAACCAAAAACCTATTTGTCTTATTTGCCAAGAACCGGTAGCTGTACTAAAAGATTATAATCTCGCTAGGCACTTTAATTCAAAACATCTTGGGTCAAAGTACTATAAAATGACAGATGAAGACAAGAAAGTTCATTCAGAGGAATTGAAAAGGAATATATCTAGTCAGCAAATGTTTTTTAAAAATCAAACAAGTGTCCAGCGATCCTCCACGTTAGCTGGTCACATTGTTGCCTATAAAATAGCAAAAAGTAACAAACCGTTTTCTGAAGGAGAATTTATTAAGGAAGTGTTGATTAGCATTGGTAGTATTGTAGTATTATGGCCAGAAGAGGTAAAAGATTTCGAATGTATAGGGCTGTCACGTAGAACGGTCACAAAAAGTATTGAAGCGATTTCTTCTAATTTAACCAATCAACTCGATGGATGTCTTAAAAAGTTGAAGTATATTTCAGTCACTATGGACGAGAGTGTTGATACAGCCCAACTTCTAATTTTTATCAGAGGAGTCGATGAAAACTTTGTAATAACCGAAGAACTTGCTTGTTTGAGATTTTTGAAAGGAAAGACGACAGGAAAAATAATTTATGATGAATTTAGAGAGGGAATGGAATCTCCTTATGCCCCAACTTCTAAAATAATTCATTTAACAACTGATGGAGCACCTAACATGGTGGGAAAAAATACGGGGTTTGCAGGAGTTAATAAAAGTCAGAATCCTGAAAGCGAAACAATTTTTTTACATTGTATAATCCACCAAGATGTTCTTTGCAAGGCTGCCTTGGATATTAACCACGTACTTCATATTATTTTAAAATTAATTAATACCATTCGAGCCCGTGGTTTGTTACATCGACAATTTCAAGAGTTTTTATCGGAAGTTGATGCAGAATTTTCAGATGTACTTTATTACACAAAGATCAGGTGGCTGAGTTGTGGGCATGCGTTCTCGAGAGTTTGGAGTCTTCTCGAAGAAATTAAAGTTTTTCTAAAAACCAAAACTGAAATTTGGGATGAGTGGGAAATATTGGAGGATAAGAATTGGTGCATCGAGTTTGCTTTTTGCACGGATTTACTCGAGCACTATAATAAACTGTACAAGAAGTTACAGGGAAGAAATCAATTTATAGATGAAACTTGGGGCAGTTTGAGGTCTTTTCAAACTCAATTGTTTATATTTTCTAAATGTTTGGGAAAAAATGATTTGGTTCATTTTGCAAGACATAATTCTTGGAGGCCTGTGAGTGAAGAGAAGTTAAAAGTCTTTTCACAATCTTTATTAAAACTGTATTCAGAATTTGAGGCCAGATTTGCTGACTTTAAAAAAATCCAACCATGTTTAGATATTTTTTCAATGCCTTTTAATGTTAATCCTGAGAATGTTCCATCTGATCTACAATTGGAAATTATAGAATTGCAATGTAATAATAATTTAAAACAGTTATTTTTAAATACAGATAAGCTTATTTTCTATATATCCTTACCAAAAGATGAATTTCCATGCGAATCCTCCCAGCTGGAACCAGATTTTGAGGAAATTATGTCAAGTTATAAACCGAACTTTAAATTGAACAGCAACCCCATAATTTTTGATTGAATGAACCTCTATGTTTTTTTTTTAATTTAATGGCCCGCCGCAAGATTTTTTTAAATTTATTGGCCCTACACCCAAAAAGTTTGCCCATCACTGCTGTATATTATCAATAAGGCAGTTTAAGAGTGATAGTTGTTGAGTGATTTGATTTAGCAGCTTTTAAGCGTAAAGTGCTCAGCTCGTCTAAATAAATCTTGTAATTTAACTAAAAACTCTAAAGTGTTGTGTGTAATTGTTTTGCAATAAAAGAACTCAATAAACTAAACTTTTGCTAAAGGAATATACATACGTAACAACATTGTTATTGAAAATAAACTTTCAGCAATTATCTGTATGGCTACTGGTAGCAAAATTTTATAAATTTCATGCAATTATGGTTAAGTTTAAATTTTTTTGCGATCAGCCTTAAAAGCTGTTTTCCATTTGATGTTGTTAAATTTTTTTCTATTTTAGCAATCAACTTGTTTTCACAATCTAAAAAAGATGAACGCATTGTGGGAGGCCATCCAATATCAATAGAGTCCGCACCTTGGCAGGTATCAGTTCGCCTGATAGCTTTAGAAAAACAAATGCATGGTTCTGGTCACATATGTGGTGGTTCGGTGATCTCGGAACGTGTTGTGATTACAGCTGCACATTGCATATTAAAGTAGGTGAATTGAAATAGCTGATAATTAAGGTTAAATCATGAAAATATAAATTAAGGCTAAATTTACTAGCACAATTTAGAGTCAGGGTCATAACTGAAATTTGTAAAATACCTCAGCTGAGCATACATGATGAACAGTAGAAAATCACAATTTAATTTTCAAGTGCCTGAATTCTTAAGATAGAAAAATGTCTTAAGATCCTCCAACGAGTAGCAATGTAAACGCATTTGTTTCTCTTTAGAGGATGTAAGTCAGATTTTCTTTTAAAATTCTTTGTAACAGAATAATAACTAAAACAAAAATATGTTTAGAAAAAACGTGTCCGTAAAAGTAAAATAGAATCGAAATGACAAAAAAACATTTATTTATTTCTTGTATATTTCTGTTTTGAAGTAGTAAATATACATACACACATGTGCGTATGTGTGTATTTACAAAAGAATGTTTACAACACTGATTTTTTTTAACTTACAAATTTTATTTTAAAGTCAACAGAGAACGCCAATTACTTTTCGTACACCAAGCAAATTTACTTTGGTGATGGGTTCAACATATTTGATACTGGCAACACGTTACACGTTGCAGTACGATGTCTTAGAAATTATTGTCAATGACAATTTCAACATGAAGACACTATTTAATGATGTAGCTCTATTTTTAATAAATGGTTTTGTGCCTTGGAATTGGCCAACAGTATCAGCAATTCCTTTATATACAATAGCGGAAACAGAGGGTACAATATGTACCGTAACCGGCTGGGGCTCAACGGGATATGTAAGTTAAAGTATTTTTCATTTAAGGAACTTTTCTCGTTTGATGTTAAAATGTTTATTGTTATTAAGAATTATATATCTGATGTTTTAATGGCAGCTGCAGTTCCCATAGTGAGCTATCGTCGCTGTGATACGAATTATGGAAATCTTTCTACAGACATGTTATGTGCAGGCTATATGCAATATGGTGGTGTTGATGCCTGTCAGGGGGATTCTGGTGGTCCTTTGGTTTGCAATGGTTTCTTAGCCGGAATTGTATCCTGGGGACAAAAATGTGCTCAGCCCGGTTATCCTGGAATATATACGAACGTTTCTCACTACAATTCTTGGATTGTTACAATCAACAATTCATTAAATTATAATTTTTACGTTAATAATGAGTCAAGTATGAGTTCCACAAATTGTTTAAGTTTTTTGTTGCCATTAGTTTTATTGACTTTAGATAAAATATTTTTTGGGGAATTTACCAAATTAATTAAGATAAGAGTTAAGGTTATAAAAAGTTACGGTTTATAAAAAGTAGCAAATAGATTTGACTTGTACAATAATTTGATTAAAACAAAAATAAATAAAATACATTTATCAACATTTTCATGGTACGCATATTCACATGTCCCCAACATCCAACAGATCTTGATAACATTAGTAATGTGTGGTTTGATGTGTTGCGATTAATCTTATCTCAAAATGTCGTTCAAGGAATTATTTTTACAAGAAATTGCAAAAACTAAAATTCTTCTACGTGCTAATCATGCAGACTGTGACATAAATTAGACCGGATATTTTAAAGTTTCGAGACTGTAATGCACTATTGGACGAAATACAATAGTACTAATTTGAAAAACAAACTTAATTAAAAAAAAAATGTTTTCATATCAAATTTTCTAACTGGGTCAAATTTAACCCAAAGAACGTTAATCTAAGTAAAATTTGCGGACCCTATGGAGGTTAAGGAAAGATTACGTTTATAACTAAGATTATTATAATTATAATAATAATAATGTAATATTAACAATAAGTAATAATTAAAAGAATGTACTTTAAAGTGTAATGAAAAGTCTTATTTCGCACTTAATATTATTAAAAAATTATTATATTCTTTATATTCAGAGTTATCTACTGGTTGTTTTGTTGTTTCTGACCGCCAAACAGTTCTTCTTAAATTTTCTCTATTTCTTATATTGAAAGCATTGTGATTTCTTAAAAATTTCATATTAAACGAATTAATATTGTTACGGATGCGTCTTGCTTAAGAAGTTTTAGAAGAAAATAATTGAGTAATAAAATAAACAATTGAGTATGCTGTTTACTAACTGCGTGGAATGCTAGGAAAACTTATATACACAAGACAATAACAATTATTTTTAAATAAATTCCAGGAAGATACTGATAAAGTATAAAAACAATAATACACACAGCCATACAGGCGCCTATGCATTGAATAAATGACATAACACCAACAAAAGGGTTAAAAGGATTCTTACAGATCTCAACATAAACAAGTCTCCTGGGCCTGATGGAATACCAGCACTGGTCTTGAAGCAGTGCTCGTCGACGCTATCGCCTCCATTAGCAGCCCTTTTAGCACATTGTACCATGTCGGAGAATTTCCAAAGTGCCGATCCCCAAAAAGGGGGAGGCTAACAATCCTGAAAATTACCGCCCAATCGCAAATTGTTCTGCACTTTCTAAAGTATTTGAAAGTATAATTAATTTCCATCTAGTGAGATACCTGCAGTCCAACAGCTTGCTTAGTAACCGACAATATGGTTTTCGTAGGGGGCGCTGTACGGGTGACTTGTTAGCATTCTTGTCGGAACAATGGTGTAACTCCATACATAATTTTGGAGAAAGGTGCAAGGTGGTGGCTCTAGATATTTCCAAAGCATTTGATAGAGTGTGGCATGATGCACTTCTGTCAAAACTTGTTGCTTTTGGTGTCGGTGATAATTTTTCCAGATTTATATAGAGTTTTCTCAGAAATCGCACTATACGAGTTGTTATAGATGGGATTTCATCAGACGAGTTCATGATAAATTCAGGGGTACCGCAAGGCTCCGTTTTTTCTCCTACCCTATTTCCTATCTTTCTAAATGACCTTCTTTGTCGGACTTTCAACCCTATATATTCTTTTGCAGATGACAGCGTCATTTGTCACTCATATTCATTTGGTAATAGGCCAGGCCATTTGGAGGTTACTTTCAAAAGGCAAAACATGAATAATACGCTTAATCACGATCTTGCGACAATCTTGGAATGGGGTCGTGTGAATAGAGTAGAATGCTCGTAAGACACAATGTTGCATGCTTACGCATCTTCGTTTGGGAGTGGTGCTGCATCTGTTACTATGGGTGATATAGGTATTACGGAATCGGAAGCTCTTGATGTTCTTGGTATGAAAATTCAGTGTGATGTTCGTTGGACTAAACACATTTTTCAGGTTTCTAAAGAAGCTTTCAAGTGCCTCGGTTTTCTAAAGCGGTGTAGAAGATACTTCACCCCATCCGATCTCCGTACTATCTATACCACCACATCCGTTCGAAAATGGAATACACCTCTCATGTATGGGCCGGCGCTCCAAAGACTATTTTGGGGTTACTCGACCGCGTAAAGGAGAGGGCCAAGAGGCTCATTGCTGACAGTAGGGTATCCAACTCTATTGATTCTCTAGAGCATCGACGCAATGTGGGGTGCATTTCACTGTTCTATCGTTACTGCAATGGTAAGTGCCCTAATGAAGTTAGGGAACTTGTTCCTGATACTCGCACGTTTTCACGTTTAACTTGATTTTCGATGAGAGCACATCCTTTTGTGGTTGATTGGCCAGTGAATCGCACTACGCATTACAGGGAAAATTCGTTTTTCAGCAGAACAGTCCGTATGTGGAATAAGATCCCTCCGGAGGTCTTTCCTGTCACTTTCAATTTGAGAAAGTTCAAATCGAATGTCCACAGGCACTACTCCCTCTTTCCTCCTTCCCGTAACCTAATTTCCTAGTTCTGGCACAATGCATTGCATATGTAGGGGTCATCCCCTGAGTGCTGGTTCTATAAAAACAAAAAAAAATATGATACATAGGTAGTAGAAGGTTCTTAATTTTTCTAGACCTCTAGTGGCCAAACATAAAAAGGCAGCGTGTGAGTGGATAGTGAGTTAGTTGAAAAATAAACGTCGTGAAGTAAAGACGTGTCAACTTTGTATGTAGTTAAAGTAAATAAACTTGTAAAATAATTTAAAAACTCTAATATCTGGTGTTATTTATTATACAATAAAGAACTCACAACAAAACGTTTTTAAAATCCTTTTGAAAACGAAAATATTAATTGAAATTTATTTTTGAATTAAAAAACGTTTTAAATTTTGGACAAAATATATTTCATTTAAAATTTAAAATATTTGTCAAATAAGTTAATCTTGTATGATCTTTCAGGAACCAGTGCATTTTTCCTTTATCTGGGCAGTAAATTATACACTTGCAACTCCTTAAAAAAGGACAAAGTGTTTTATAAAAGAACTTAAATTTTGTTTGCTAAGGAAGACGAACTTTCTCCTTATCTCCTAATTTCTGAATTTTTCACCTTTCTGCACTCGGATTCATTTGCCAGTTTGACTACGAATTGGTGCAAAAATTATACAAATATGCCTGAAAACATAAATTTTCTAAATCTTTGCATCAGTTTGCATAAAATTGTTAAATAAAATTGTAAACAACTAAAACTCATTTATCACTTTTATAAAAGAGACAAATGCATACAAATTTGATAGCATGCTGTCTTGTAAAAACAAAGGTGTTAACTATAACATCCCCTTGGCGATTTATGTTGCCCGTGTGCCATCTAGTTAGTTATCTATGATTGTTGATTGCTAAAACATGAGTAAAACCTTCTTTGTAAAAAGTTAGGCGAATTGCTACAATTTTTATTTTGAAGTCCCTGAAGCGATATAAATTCAACCGTTTTTTTATATTCGTATATCAATATCAGATAATTACAATGACTTTGAATTAAAGCTTGAAAAATTAATCTAATCGAATTTTGTTGTTTGTATTCATTGGCCAATTTAGAGTTCAATGTAATTAATTTTATAAACTTTAGCTAGTCAGGCCTAATATATTCCGTGTGAATAGAAACTTTTTATTACACTTTTACCCAACGTTTCGTCAATTTCTTGTTGACTTTCTCAAGGGTTTCGTCTATTTAAAAATTAAAATCTTACATTATTACAATTAAATACACACAATAATTTACTTACAATATAATATGGATTATATTCCTAACTTAACATTTAGACAAATTACAAAAACCAATTTGAACTTGAGTAGAAACAAACACAATTTAAATTAAATAGAACGTTTAAATTTTTGTTATTGCAACACTGTAGTCGGTGTTTATATTATCCGTGTCTTCTTTTAGGTTCATAGTGTTGTCAATGTTTTGTTAAATGCGGAGACTTTCCATCGTGTACCTTATCCTTGTCTGCATTCTATGTCCAAAATCTTGACTTTTTCAAAGTCAGCTGCATGTCCAGTCGTAAGTATGTGTTGTGATAATGCTGTTGTCTCTTTCCGTTTTGTAATATCGTTTTTATGTTCACTTATTCTTGTCTCCAATGTTCGTTTTGTTGTTCCAATGTATATTAGATCACAGCCCTCGTTATCACAGCCTTTGCACTTTATCTCATATACAACATTGCATTGTTTTTGGTTATCTATTTTATCCTTCATGTTTCTGAATATTCTGCTCAATGTGCTATTCGGTTTATATGAAAATTGTATTTTGTCAGTTTTTATTATTGCTCTCAGAATTTTGCTATCAGTCAAACCTGGTATAAATTGTACACCGTAGAAAGTTGTTTGTTGATTGTTCTTATCATTAGTAATGTTAATTTGAGGATAATCTGTTCTGAGTTTAATTTCCGCTTCTTTTATCAAATTGTTTATAAGTTTTACTGAGAAACTGTTGCGTCTAAGTATTGTCGTAATTCTATTTATGTTCCTGGTGTAAAATTGATCGTCACTAACATTTAAAACTCTAAAGATGAAACTTCTCGCAGTATTAATTATCCGTGCCATGGGTTGCGTAGCATTAAAATTCATTAATCTCCCAGACGCTATATCCTTCGCATGCCAATCGAAAAGTATTCTGTCATTTTTTCGTTGCATTGTTGTGTCCAAATATGAGAGTTTTCCATTTGCCTCCATCTCCACAGTAAATTGTATCTTAGGGTGGTAACTGTTCAGGGATTTTAGAATTTCATCTTTATCGTCAAGTTTAATTATAGCTAAAATGTCATCTACATATTTAGTTATGTATTTAAGGTTAATGTTCATATCTTCTAGTGTTCACTCACTGTTCATACATGTATGAATATGTACATTTCATTTTTTAGCCGCTTCTTCTCATACATGTGTGAGAGACTGAAAAATATTTTGCGTTTTCTCATTTATGAATGCGACGATTTATTTTTTTCTTTCTATTCATAAGTGAAAAAATAAGAAACACACAAGTGTTCATTTTTGAATATGTACAAATTTGATAATTTTTCATAAATGAAAAGATCGTAAAAATATGTGCGTTAAGCATTCGCGTACATAAACGCACATATTTGATAATGCGCAATTGTCGGCGTATCCAGGAAAAAAAATGTTTTTTTTATTTCTTTTAGAATATATTGCAGTATTGTATTTTGTGTTAATATGTACCCATGTGTTTTTACTACATTTTACGGTAAACTGCGATCGTAGGTAGAAAATTTTTTCACATTCATTTATGAGAAATTTTATAAAATTTCAACGTTCATAAATGAACATGTACATTTATGAAAAAGAACATTAATGTGAAGTAGCTGATTTATCATTTATCACATATGAATAAGACTAATAATTCTTGTTGTGCGCATTCATGTATGAACATAAGCAGAACATTTTTTCTTGTTCGTTTATGCGCGTGAAAAATAAATATAAAATTTTAGATTTCTCATTTATGAAAAATATCATGAATGTTGATTTTTGAATGTTCATAAATGAAAAATTCTGAACCCTGAAATTTTTCCATCATATATTTTGACCTTCGTATTTTGGTGAAAGATTCAATAATGTTCCAATTTTTCATTATGTTTTTTATTGCAATATGTACCGGAATGTTTGTGAAAAGAGAAACTACATCAAATGATATTAGGATCTCATTATCCTGAAGTTTTACTGATTTCAGTTGGTCTTTCAATTGTTTGGAATTCCTGATGTTATATCTCGAAGATACAATATTTTTAATTATTTTCCCAATATATTTAGATAATTGGTAACAAGGTACATTCCCTGATGGTACAATCGGACGGAGAGAGGTGCCTTCTTTATGAAGTTTAAGCAGCCCATAAATTCCAGGAGCTATTGCAGATGAGCATATTAGACGATTTTTTTGTATTTTATCAATATAATTGTCTTTATAAAGATTTAAAATTATACTATTATTTTCTCTTTGCAGTTTAATAGTTGGGTCAGTCCTCGTTGTTCTATACGTATTTTTATCTTCCAAAAGTCTCGTCATTCTTTATAGTCTTCTCGATACATTATCGTTGTTTTATTTCCCTTATCCGACTGTATAATATTCTTATTATTTTTCAAGAATCTTCTTGTCTTCTTGTTTCTATTGACACGGAATATATTAGGCCTGACTAGCTAAAGTTTATGAAATTAACAACTAATCGAATTTTGTTTTCTTTCAAATTTAGACAGGAGATATTTTTAATTTAATATTTCTAATATGGGACCACTACAACAGGTTTCCTTAAAAGTAATTTCAAAATATTTAAGTTTTGAAATGCCTTTGCAAAATGTGTTTTAATTATTATTAAATTTGTTTTATTAGGATTTAAGAATAGGTTATTTATGCGAAGATATTCTGGAATTAATAAAGTATCTTTTCTCATTTAAGGTTTCAATCCAGTTTCATAGTTATAATTATAAAATATACTATTCTACGTTATCAGTATATAAAAATGTTCTTCCTCTTAGGTTAAAGTTCTAAAGATCGTTCCCTGAAGAGCACCATAACTGTTTTACCAATTTGTACAAATTGTTTTCTATAATTCAAAAAGCGTTTTAAAAATAAAAACTCTTTACTATTTACTTCTTAACATCTTAACTTTTGCAATAGAATATTGCGATAAATAACATTTTGGCCCTCGTCCAAACCCATATATAAATAACCAAGGAAATCAGATAAAATATACTTCAATATATGTAATTATAAAACTTTTGAGATGAATGAAAAAATATAACATTCGATTTTCAAACATTTGAATATTTTTTAATTGTAAAAACATAAATAAATTATTTATAAATTGTCGAATATTCAACTCACCTCTGAGAGCGCTTTATCAGTTTTGTGTTAATATATGTATATAGATATATTTATTTACTTGACAATTGTATTTTTTGTGATAAGATATCATTATGAATAGCGTCATTTTTCCCTATTTAAGTTAATGTTCTTTGTTGATTCATAATTATTGATTATTTATTGTTATCGCAAAGTTAGTAACTTGCTAAAAAAAATATTCCAATACAATGCCAAACAAATTTTTATTTTTGAAATCTCAGTTATATTTTAAGTTTTGATAGTGATTGGAAAAACTAAAGCACAATTAAAAAAATATTATGGTAAACAAGTTCCAAATTAATTACCACATAATATTGTGGACTATAGTGATAATATTATGTATTAAATATGGAAGTAAGTTTAAGTGAGAAATTTATATTTTGAGTAAATATTTTAAGTAAATAATATATGTGGATGCTTATTTTTCCCCGAGGAAGTGTGATAAGTGTGCAAAAAATTTTTCTCATAACAAATTAAAAGTGAATTGTGTATGTGGAATGCAATTCAGAACACCGAAAAATACAGTGGCAAAATTTATGGTTAAAAAATGGTTAAAAAATTATTATGTATTTTCATCTTAAAGTAGTATTATTTGATTAGGAAATACGCCATCAACAGAGCGGTAGTGTTAAATTCTATGATATTGGGGAAAGTAAATAGAGTCCGCTCATAATATATCTTATGTATTAATTAAAAAAATATGAAGTGTGTATTCCAAAACTCTTATCATTTCGTTTTATTGATCGCCATACATATTTCCAAAAAAGTCAAATTCCTTTGTTTTTTTTTTAACATCGCCAAACGATCTATTCTATTTTATTTAAAGTTTTTAATTATTCTTTTTATACTTGTAAAGTTTAGTTAATTCTCTGATAATATTTTGGGCGAAACGTTTACTACTAATGTTTCCAAAATTTTATAATAATGTCAACTAGCAGTAATGAGAATTTAATTTTAAAATTAATAAAAAAAATTTGAAAATTAATAAAAAAATTAAATGTTAAAAATTAAAAAGGAGCGTGAAAGCGGTTTTTAATAAAAAGCTTAAGATTTCATTATTAAATAAAAAAAACAATAAACAAACACGGCGATGTTAACAACTTAAGCGCCCAGTTATAGAATTATAGTAGACAACTGTGGACCTGCATACTGTTCTAAATTAGTTTTTAAATAAAAAATGTTTATTCTTAAACAAATGTTATTAATTATCTGTATTATTGTAACTGTTTATTATCAAGTGATTTTCTTTTCCTAAATTAATATTTTAGTATTATTTTGATAAAGTGAACAAACAACTCATGAAATGTCGACAAAATATGTGATACAAATCTTGCTTATTAATAACATAACTTAAAAATAAGTTGGGCGTTATCTGGTTAGCTGAATAATTAAATAACTTGGATTAAAAATCAAGACAATGCAGAAATACTTATATAATAATAATACATGCTTATAATAAACTAAAGGATTAAATTTTAATAAATTTCTATAACACATAATTTTGGGACTCAATTGTGAGAATTATACGTAAAAATATCCCCAAAAATAAGAACTTCTCCATCATGCGCATTTTCAAGCTGACTGCATTAATAATTTAATGGCCATACGAATTTGTTTACTGAAAACGGAATTTTATCACTTTTTGTATATTTTAACACGGTTATATCTCGGTATATCGTACGGAATATCTCTTTTGTGTCTAAAACAAAGTTTAATAGGAGAAACAATGCGGAACAAACCTACCTGAATCCAGTGTCCTAAAAATCTGAAAAATGCCATTTATTTTAACTTTTTTTGATCTTTTTTGGTCGAAACTGAATTATAAATTCACAAATATACTGATTTTTCTCTTTAAAGACTTTATTTTTATATGAAAATTAAAATTCTGATTCCTATTACTTCTATTCTTACACAGAAAATATGAGATATTTTTTCATTTTCTATGCATTCAAGCAAAATTTAAATCATTTTAAATTATTGTCAATATCTATCCTCGTTTAACTTGACGCTGGTGGTTTTGATGATCTTGTTTTCTTTATAGGTTGTTCATATTCAAGTTCTAAGTCTGCATCATCATCCGAGTTATATTAAAACATTCAAGGTTATGTTTTCTTCATTGTCTACATCAATTTCAGTGACATCGTCATCTTCAAATTACAGAGTTTTAGAACTTCACCAACAAACCTGTACCAGCAACCGGTTGTATTGCAAACATTCCCGCAATTCCGTTCAATCCATAACTATTCCTGGCTTTCTAAAAGAAAACTGTACATCTTTTCCATGTATCCACATTATAAGGGTATTATAACAACTTTGCAGACTGTGTTCGGCATAAAATTTACACCACTTAAATTTGTTTTATCAAAATAATGGCAATACGCTGTTTCAGTAAACAAGTTTTTCCAGCCTGTTTTCGTACTTTGCTATCCCGTAATCGCAAACGTTATTTTCCATATTGAAAAATACAATCTTTATCTGGTTTTAAAATATAATTTGCTCTAAACGAAAGCGTTATTTATTCCATAGTCATTAAATTATTAACGAAGCCAACTTCACAGAATGAATGAAGTTGAAAATTGTTGTACTGTGTTAAGATTCTTATAGTGAAAATACACATGTATAAATAACAAGCAACGCCAAATAGGCGATACAAACGGAAAACAAAATCTCAGCAAAGAGAGCGTAACACATTACACACACACAAATGGCATTTAGCAATTTAGCAAGAAGATTTATACCAAAACCAGTCTTTTAGACTGTATTTGAAAAATTATAATGTTTTACAAGTTAATGCTTTACCTTCTTGAGGGATTTATAAAAAGTATTGAACAAATTTAAAATTGATAAAAATATAAGTTTTATTTTAGTTTTATTGAAAACAAGCGTGCCCGTGACTGCTTTGCAAGTCATTTCTTCGATATTTTTTGATCGATTTTGGTTCGCGGTATTGAAAAACAAAGCACGTGAACGTGATACATACAACTGAAAGTGCAAAAAACAGGGATCATTGAAAAGCAACAGGTATGGGGAACTGAAGCCATTTAAAATCAAACGGCAAATCTGGAGGAATCATAGGAATGCGTGGTTTCAACACATCGCCCTTATATTTTTCTTTTAAAATTTTTGCTTCAATCACATTTTTCATGACTTTTTTGACTACTAACATATGTCATTGCATCTGCCAAGTGTGCATACAACGGCATCTACTGGCAATATAGCATTTACAATCATGTTTTTTAATGGGTTCTTGAGTTAAGATAGCGTTGTAAAAAAAATGTATGTGAAAATGAATTTTTTTCATAATTTTTTTTTTTTGGGAAATTGTCCAAAATTTTCTTCAAAATATTGTATTAAATCAAATTTAATTTAAATAAATAAGGAAAGCTGATAAAAGCTGAAGAAAATTCCAATATTTATGTTACTAAAACTCCAGTCACATATGTCATTGCATCTGCCAAGTGTGCATACAACGCCATCTACTGGCAATATAGCATTTACAATCATGTTTTTTTATGGGTTCTTGAGTTAAGATAGCGTTGTAAAAAAAATGTATGTGAAAATGAATTTTCTTCATTATTTTTTTTTTTTGGGGAAATTTTCAAAATTTTCTTCAAAATATTGTATTAAATCAAATTTAATTTAAATAAATAAGGAAAGCTAATAAAAGCTGAAGAAAATTCCAATATTTATGTAACTAAAACTCCAGTCACAAAAATGTATGTGAAAATGAATTTTCTTCATAATTTTTTTTTTTGGGAAATTTTCCAAAATTTTCTTGTGTATTCTTCTTATTTGGCCGGAGACCTGTCCGAATTGGTGCTAATCACCGAAATCGGTCCAGGCATTCTCGAGTTATAAGCGTAGTAACTAACATCACTTTCTTTTATATATATAGATTATCAAAGCTTGGTACATGTTTTACAAATAGAAATTTTTTTTCGGTGCATTTTCTACACACATATTTCTTGCAAACGTTATTACAAAGTCCTATTTGGCACCATTTACGAGGTGGGTTGGCTTGATGGGATGTTGTTGGATTGTGAATTTCACTTGTCCTTCCTTTACTTGATGACAGATAGTCAGACGTGAGCTCTTCGGCCAGGCGAAACAAAAAATCTTTCCTAGAAATATTTTTTCCCGTTATATTTTTATACAAAATCCATGAATTGATTCCGGCTAAATCTAAAATATTGAAAAAGATTTGAAGGCGCCACCTTCTGGATCCTGATTTCACTTTATACTTCTTTGCCATTTGATCCGTCACACCAACACCGAATTTGGTCTTATTATAAAAAGATGTGGTTTCAAGAAGTTTCTTCGAATTGGTGTCAAATTTGACGCCTTTGTGCTTAGTACTCAGTGTACAGTCATTTGTTTCATATAGAAACGTTGAAAAACGTTCCATTCCATCTTTTTTTCTTCACAAATTTTTGGAAGCTCCCGTTTGTTGGAACGTACTGTTCCAACCAATGCAGTATTGTTGGCCAATAGCTTAGAAGCCAAAGGAAGGCTGGTAAAAAAATTGTCAGTTGTCACACATGTACCTTTCATGATATAAGGTTCTATTAGTTTTGTTACAACAAATTCAATTTGTTTGTTCATTATTTTTGTTTTCCTGATGATGCCAACCAACGGTGTGGCGAAATATCGAAAATATTATAAAAAAAGTTTTTTAAAAATTTTTTATTAAATTGACCTAGTGCTTTATAATTAACTACTAAAATATATTAAAAGGTCAAAAAACTATAACTATTATTATCAAATATTTTTATTCCAAGAGTGGGAAAATAATTCGACAATATTTCGGCAAATCATTTTTCCAGACAGAATATGAAGTGTGGCAAAAATAGCGAGTATCAGTGGGGTTGTGCGTACTCATATTTGCATTTGTAAATTCGCAACTGAATCGCTGCGCATTGTCCATGTTGGAATGCTTCTCAGCATTCTTAGCTTCGCTTGCACAACCACACTTGAAATACAACACCCTGTATGTTCAGTTGGTTTACAGCTAATACATTGCTGCTCGTGTAATTTATTTAGAGTGACCTGTGATGGCTCATAAACAATTTAATAAATATTTGCATAGACAATTACAACAAATAATTCACACTACACTGTACCGGCACAAGTGACCACGTTTGCACGCTACAATTTTCGTTATGTTAGAAATTAATAATGTACCAACAATAAGGAGAATAGATTTTAAAAAAGACTCAGACAATTTAGCGCAGAATTATAGATACTTAATTAAAAAGACACATAATTTGTTATAATTATTTCATAAGAGAGAATTTATTATTTAATTTCCGTTTCTTTGTTTTGTATGTTTAAATATTTGAAATTTCAATTTTTTATGTATATATATATATATATATATATATATATATATATATATATATATATATATATATATATATATATATATATATATGTATGTATGTATGTATGAAGAATATTATTGTATATGTTTTTGGCAATTGTTTTCAAAAATTTTTTTTGAAATTGTTTTATAAAAGTTAATTTTCTAAAAAAGCTTTCCAAGGGAAAGCGAAATATTGGGTTTATATGTGTTAAATTAAATTAAAAAAGGCCTATATCAAGATAAATACTTATTTATTAAAGAAGAAAAACAAGGTCGAATAAAAAAAGAAATATAATAGATTTTATATTTATTTTCACATAAACTAAATAAAAACTTTGAAATTTGTTTTATTTTTTTTTTTTGGAAAAATAGTTTTGTTGTAGTTATTAATTATTTATTAATTTATTACAGATGTCAACTGCCAGGAAGGGAAAATTGTTGGCGGTTTACCAACAAGCATTTACCATTCAAAATATCAAATTTCTCTAAGAGTTAGAGTAAGAGAAAAATCAATGGGTTTTGGTGGAGGACACGTTTGTGGAGGATCGGTAATTTCACAACGTTTAATTTTAACTGCAGCTCATTGTATACAAAGGTTAAACAATTTATGCTTCTTTGTGGATTAATAATCGTTGTCAAACATTTTAATAATAATAATAATAATAATAATAATAATAATAATAATAATAATAATAATAATAATAATAATATTTTTCTAGTTATTTAGCCAAGGATTTAACAGTTGTGATGGGCAACGCCAATCTTTTTTTTGCCGACCCGCAGCAGCTACAATATAACGTACAAAAAATTATAAAATATCCGGGATACAATAGCACAACTTATATAAATGATATAGCGCTGTTATTTGTAAATGGCTACATACCATGGAATTGGCCTACAGTTGAAGCAATACGTCTAAACACACAAAAAACAGCGACTGATACCCTGTGTACAATTAGTGGCTGGGGTGAAGTAGCAAAAGTAGGTGAAAGTTTATTAATTAAAAGTCATACAGATATTCGTTTTTGAATTACTTAATAATTTATTTCAATTCTTAAAGGGTAGAATATCGATGAATCTTTTATCAGCCAGCGTACCAATTATTTCATATCCACAGTGTTATATTAGTTATGGCTTTATACCACATTCTATGATTTGTGCTGGCTACATTATGCATGGTGGAGTTGATGCCTGTAAGGGAGATTCGGGTGGTCCCTTTGTCTGCAATGGACTGTTAACGGGTGTAGTATCCTGGGGTGAAGGTTGTGCTATGGCCTTTAAGCCAGGAGTTTATACGAATGTCAGCGCATTTTATAACTGGATTGTCAAAACTAATAGCAGTTTAAATTATACATCTTACGATGGTGCTACAGCTTTAAATTTAAATATTTGTTTATGTATTTTAATAATCTTAAGATTCTTTTATTTATAAAAATAAATTATTTCAAAGAACGGATGGATGTCTTTCCCATAAAATGTCAGCAAAGCAATTTTATCAAAATTTATTTTTTGTGAGCGACCGCAAACCCCATTAGGTTTTTCATTTTTATTTACTTATTTTTTTAATTAATATGTTCAATTCCCTTGAAAAAACTGAGCTATGGATTTCAAGGCTTTTAAAAGAAAGGAGGTTAATTAGTATTTAAAATTTAAGTTTTTCTTCAACAATTTATGCGAATTGTTCTTTATAATCTTTTCAACAAAAAACATGAAAAAATTTTTGAATTTTCTTAATTATATCTATGTACATGTGCAGTCATCATCCTGTGCCCCGTCCAATATACATTTGGATGAGATTAGGGTTTCGGTACTTGCGTTCTTTGTTTTTCGGTTTTTCTCGAAGCACTCCCTCTTTAAAGATAGACATAGTACACCAACTTTTTGCTTCTTTCACCATGGCCTTTGTCAGGCTGGCAACACTCAAATTCCTTTGTGAGTTTTTTTCAATACTCAACGCTGACTCTTCCAGACACTGCAGTTTACAATGTTGTGTTCAACGTCATCCTTCTGGTCACTGCACATTTATCCTAGCCCGATCCGTTTTATTTTAAATCTAAGTAAATATTAAACAAATTTTCCATGGCCACTTAATTTGCGAAAGATAGAAATTTACTTCACCATGTTTCCTATTTAAACAGACCTCTATATTAGGGATTAGTTGTTACGTCACTATTCAGGTAACTTTACCACCTTTGAAGTTTTCTCCTTTTGGATTCTTGTTTAATATTTGTTACCTCTTGACGAAATCCTGATACAGAAATACGTTGATAATAAATCTCCGATCTTTCCTTTAGGGTTAGATTTATAGGACGTATGTCATTTAGAACTGCTGCCACCGCTGTCAACATTGTTCGGTAAGCTGATATTGTACTTATAACTCATGCTCTATGCAGCTTCTCAAACTGGCTGATCTATTACGGGAGCAGTATAAACGACTTGAGTATATGCAACTGTAGCTATCAATTTCCTTGTTGTTCGTCATTAATGAGGCAAGTTATTTAGCTTTTCCTATAGCCTTTTCTGACACCTTCTTGATGTGATTTTAAGCTCCTATTAATGGTGATTTGGTTGTCATCTACACTTAATTTAGGACACACAAATGCTCCTCTTTTCGTCACAAATATTGCTTCTGCCTTGATTGCATCCAACGTCAAGCGTTTTGATCTAGGCCATCCGTTTATCCATCCAAAATAGTTGTAGGCCACAATTCCTATTAGAACTGCACTCGGCTGATCCATCACTAAGGCTACGTCACCCACGAATCCTACTAACTTTGCTCTATTTGGCAACGGTAGTTTTAACAACCCATCCTACATTGAGTTACAGAGAAATGGGTCTAATACATGGGTCCAGAAAACAGCATAGATAATGACTAGATAGGACACGGGGAAAAAATCTCGGCAAGTGGCCCGCCACAGTTAACCGCTTTGTTTTTACAAGACAGCATGCTATTCAATTTGTATCCATCTGTCTCTTTTATATAAAGGAGTTCATGAATTTTAGTTGTTTACATTTTTATTTTACAATTTTATGCAAAATGGCGCAAATTTTTAGAAAATGTTGGGTTTTAGCCATAATTTTCTAATTTCTGCGCCAATTTACTGATCGAAAATACAGCAAGTGAATAAGCATTCAGAGGTGGTATAAAATAGCAAAGGATATAAGAAGAAGGTTAAAAAATGTGAGTATTTTTCTTCCTAAGGAAAAATTTTTCTTTCTAAGGAGCCGCAAATGTGTAATGAACTGTCCACACGCAAGAAACTCCACCGGTTCCCGAAGAATCTGACAAGGTAAGTTTTTTTATTTATTGTGTGTTGACGAACGTTTGTTTATAAAAAACAAGTGTATTTCCGTGTGCGGTTCCATTTGCCAATTAAATAATGTCCAATTGGAATTGTGATCGTTATCTAGAATGTGCTTTTTTCTTCCTAAGCAACAAACTTAAATTATTTACACATTTTATCTTAGTCTTTAGGAGTCGCCAGTATTAAATAATTACAAATATTTGCCTGTTTTGTGCAATCATTTTTTGTTGGCTCATCTTATTTTCCAAACGCAGAAGTCAACCGTAAAGAAGCATTCAGTAAAGCTTTAGTGGACCATTTCAATTTTTGGTATGTACTACTTTTACATAAAATTAATTGTCTTGTTCTAAATATACTTATTTCGTTTCTACTGTGGCGCAAGTATACATAAATCAGAAGCGTTTAGATGCGGAAGCGAAGCAGTTGCGTGTAGGAGCTACCAATTTTGCAAAACAAACTCAACAATGGTTGCAATTAACCGATAAGTTTAATAGTGCTAAAAAAGTATAGGGTGGCGTGGAGAATTTGGCCCGAAGTATAGAGTCTGATATGCAAGTCAACGTACTATAGAAATTGCCTACAAAAGTAGCAAACAAACTCAGCAACAAATACAGGGTAATTCAACAGTGGTGGCAGATAATCGTTCTACATCATAAACAATTTTTCAAATATTAAAAAAATTTCGCTATATGTTATATATCTACGGTAACAAAATTCCGTACCGACTTTATTTGTAATTATAAATTTAAGACTTTTTGTTCCTTCAATGAAATACAAATAGTTTTGTAAAATTTACAACTAAATTATTTTATTGTTTTATGTAATTAATAATTAGAAATAAAAAGAAGAAAACATTGATTTGACAAATGAAATTTTGCTTGTATGATGGAATTATGTCGAATATTTTTAAAAAGTGTTAACATTTTTACAATTCAGAGGTAAGTGTAGGTAGCCTATGCACGGTTAGTTAGCCTCTCTTTATTCAAGAACGTCATGCGTGGTGAAGAGCCACATCCCACAAGAAGTGATGCTGTTCATAGGAAAACATGATGGATCTAGACTAGACAAAGTTGAAAAAAATCATCTTTTTGTGAAGTAAAGGGATAAACATTAAAATTTACAAAAGCTATTTTAAGAGCTGCGAAATATCTAAAAAAGAAGATAAAATATAAAAAAACATTTTCCTTGTTATCTTGATTGAAAAAGAAACTTACTTTTTATTTTCAGGCAATGCTAAGAACTCCCGATTCGGTTGTGGTAAAAAGAGGATTCTATTATGGTGAATGAGAGGAGTACTTTTGGTGTACGGAGGGTGTGTTCATGTACTAGAGGACTAATCAAATTTTTTGACACTAATTTACATTAAAGTATATTTTTCGACAAGGATGGAAATGGGTGGTCTCTATTCGCAGGCTCTATTCACAATGTATTGTTGGTGTATAGTGTTGAGTGTGGGGCTCAGTATTATACTTAGCACTGCTGCCGCTATAGTCCAGCATCAAAATGCCGATTTTTTTAGTTAGTATTTCACTAAGCACTGCTGCCGAAAAAAGGAACAAGGTCTATGCTTTTTTCCTTATGATTTAACATTAATTTTATTGAACAAATATTTACAGCTTATATACTAAAATTATGTCTATTCAGCATAATTACATTCAATTAATTTTCCCATGAATAATAAAAATAATTTGCATTATTTGATACCAAGTTCATGGTCAAATGAAATTATGCTGACGTAAAGAAATAAATATTTATCTACAGTGTGTCTTAAAATAAAAGTACAAATATTTAAATTGTGTTTATACAGTGAGTCTTAAAAATAAAAGTACAAATGTAAGAATTTTGTTTGTACAGTGTATACACACTACACGGTTCTCCCAATTTTCCACAAGCCAAACACCACTGTGTGAATTTTGAATTTATCACACTTTTATTTATTTTATAGCCCTCAAAAGGGCTTTTAAAAGTTTTCATTAATCTCTTTTTAAAAATATTTGATAGCTCTTAAAAGGGCTGTTTTCTGAGAGATTTTTTCCAGTCAAAACTTGTGTCCAGTACCATTTGTGTTTGACCAGTCATTTGCCTTTTACAAAGTATATTTCTAGTTATCCTTAACCTAGTTTTAGTTTCCTATAATTTATCACCAGCCAGTAATTCACTTTTCATTCTCAGGAACACTCACCATTCAGAGTACTATTGTCGTTTTCCACCAGCCACACAAATAAATTACACATCTATGTATAGGAATGTAATTTTTTATAGGAATGTAATTCACTTTTTATTTTCAGGAACACTTACTATTTAAAGTACTATTCTTGTTGTTTTCCACCAGCCGCAGAAGTAATTTCCACATCTACATATGTAAGTGCCTTGTAAAAAAAAGCAAATTTTATTATTAACAAACTAATGAACATTTCAATTGCAGCTAATACTTGCCAACTTGTTTTGAGTTCTGCTTATTTTCCTGCAACCGATGCCCACAGTTTGCCTTCAAATAGTACAATTTAATTTAATAATTTTAAAGTTTTAAATAAAATTTTGCAAATTTTTAAAGTTTTCTTCTCATTTATTTTGTGTTTGTTTATGTATTTTGTGGCTGTCAAATATATTTTTGTTTAGGGGTGGGGTATGTGTAGCTGCTTGCTTTTTCTGATTGTTTTTTAGGATGCCACTCTATATCCGCTCTTTTCAATAAAGCGGTTAATAGCAAATGTTAAGTGCAAATTTTACAAGTCAATTCTAAGGAATCTGGTTTATTTGTGGAAAACAGTCTACAAAATACTATCTATCTGATAAGATAGTTTGAAAATCCTTGCTCCCTAAAAGATATTCGAATTACTTTCCAATCTATTGTGTTATAGACGTTCTTTATATCCAACGTTACAATGATAAAGTATCTCATTCATGACTTGGACTCTCTGCCACATTCACCTTCTTTATTGCATCGACTTTTGACTTTTTATTTCCAGCCTTCCCGATATTAGTTTTTCTAGAAGTTTTACACAGGCCTATAAGAAGATAGATTCTTTAGAGGTTTTTCTCCTTTACGTAGCAAGGCTAAATAATGTTTCAGGAAAAATTTCCTGCTTCAAACAAAGGTTGACGACTTTCGGCAGTATGTTTGGGCATATTTCTTGGGGCTGTAGCCTTTACTTATTACTATTATCTTTAAAGATGCAAACATCTCTGTGACGGATTTTCCTCGCTTATCCGTTACTCTTGAGCACCATTCATTAGAATTACTGTTAGAGTCTGGACTTATTAGTACCGAAGTTGTCTCACTCATCACATTTTTCTCCGATATCGTCAATCTTCTTAGGAAATCTGCCAGTTCCATATTAGGAGAGTAGCAACAACTTTATATTCTTACGCCATTTTCTTGTATAACCATGAAGTCTTTATTTATTGATATGTGCTTTATTTATTTCTTCTTACTTTTTATTATGTTTGAGTTAAGAACAACCATCGTAGCTTTTTTAAGGACATCCTGGTACCACAACCGCATATCTAGTTTGGAATATTGTACACTTATCCACATCTCTTTCCTTTGTGGTATTTAACATGAGCTCTTGCGTCTCTCGACCATTCCTAGGCTAATTTGAAGTATTCTAGTGGTCATTTGAATTCTTGCATTCTTAATTCGCGTTAATATAATGTGTTCGGTTTACCACCCTCAAGTCATAGTATGCATCTCAGTTCTTCTAAGTATCTATAACAACTCCTTACTGTGTGTATGTATACTCACAAACAAAATAAACACGTTTCTGTAAGTGGTTCCTTGTTTTTATTTGTATCATGGCTGGTTGTGTTACTACTTGTGTTTATAGTGATACAAAAAAGTCTACATACGTAATTGAATTGTGGGAAATTGCAGTGTGTTTTATTATTAAACGATAATTTCTTAAGATTAAGGAATAAAAACTCAAAAATAAATGTAAATTTATAAATATAAACATTTTGTCAGTCATCAGAAAATATGATATCGCTTAAAGTAAGCGAGTATAATAATCAAACGAAAAAAAAGTGTGAAACTCAATCGCTGTTAATCTGGCATTAAAATGATCGAAAAAGAAATATATTTGGAGTTGGTCCTCTTGGTATTCATTGAGTTTACAATATGCGTGTGTACACAGCAATCTTTTCGCTCGATACTACACTACTCTACCGGATTAAATCGTTGGTACAGTGAAAAATTAATGAAATGGATGCAAACGTTAAAAAAAAATTAATCGCCTCCTTAACACTAGAGATGTTGGCATATTGCCTAATATACTACTTGTCTTAAGCGAGTGAAATTAAAACCGCGAAAAAATTGAAGTGAAAAACACTTCTTGAATGTTGCCACCCAATTTACAACAAACTGATATTTTTTAGTAGTTAATTATAAAGCACTAGGTCTTATTTAATAAAAAATTTTTTTAAAAACTTTTATTTTTTCTTCGAAATTTCGCCACACCGTTGGTTGGTATCATTAGGAAAAACAAAAATAATAATGAACAAACAAATTGATTTGTTTTGTATTATATCTGAATCTGCCATTAACGAAATGTTAGAAACATTAAATGAATTTGACCCTTCAATAAAATTTACAACTAAAAGGGAATGTGATGCTAAACTTCCATATTTAGACACTTTAATGATAAGAAGAAATAAAGAATTAGTTATAGACTGGTACCAAAAACCAACTGCTTCAGTTAGAATTATTAACTATTATTCTAAACAAAATAAAAGAAATATTTTTAACACGGCCAATAATTTCATAGCGAGAATTTTAACAATTAGTGACAAAGAATTCCATAGAAAGAACAAAGAAAAGATTAGAAATATTTTAACTGAGAACAATTTTCCAATACGATTAACTAATATGTTAATTAATCAATTTAATAATAGGAGGAAAAGAGTTATAAGTAGTGGAACGGAACCCAAAATATATAAATCGATAGCATATATACCTGTCTTGTCCGAAAAAATAGAGAATTCAAAAATTTATGATCCAAATAAATACAAAATAGCATATAAGAATACAAACACACTAAATAGGTTGTTTAGTAAAACTAAGGATAAAATTCAAAAATTAAATATGTCCAATGTAGGGTACAAAATTCCTTGTAACGGTAATGATAAAGAGGATTGTAATAAGGTTTATGTAGGCACAACAAAAAATAAATTGAAAACTAGAATCGCAGGACATACATAGTTCAGACTAGAAATACAGGAATAATATTAGTTTACACAAAACAGCATTATCGTCGCATTGCTCTAAAGTTAATCACTATCCTAATTTTGAAAAGGTTTCAATTATAAATTTAGAAAATAATTATAAACGTCGTTATATGTTAGAAATGTTACAAATAATTAAAGTACCATTAAGCAAAAGAATAAATTTTTAAGCAGATACGGAGAATGTTGCACAAAATTATGGACATTTAGTGCATAAAATTATAAAACAAAACTCTGTATCTGCATAATATTAATAATTAATACTTTATTTTTTTTAAAAAGTTTGGTCATTAAATATATGTTTTAGAATATACTTGTGTGTAAAATACTATTGTTTTGTAAATTTGTTATGTATTTTCAAAATTGTTTTTCATTTAAAAATTTTTTAATATTGAAAATTTGTTTGTATGTATGTAAATCAAAAAATTTTTTCAATATGTCGTTTTTTATTGTTTTTGTTTGTTTTGTTTTTTTGAAAAAATTTTTTGTTTATTTTGAATTTGTTAATTAAAAATTTTTTTCAATTTGTTTGTTCATTATTTTTGTTTTCCTGATGATGCCAACCAACGGTGTGGCGAAATATCGAAGAAAAAATAATAAATAATAAAAGTTTTTTAAAAACTTTTTTATTAAATTGACCTAGTGCTTTATAATTAACTACTAAAAAATATTAAAAAGGTCAGAAAACTATAACTATTATACAAACTGATATTAATAATTTTTGCTGATTTTAATAATAAATTCATATCTATGTTCGTATGTATGTATGTATGTATGTATGTATGTATGTATGTATGTATGTAAGTATTTATGTATTAAAAGTTATAAATTATAAGTTTTAACTCTTTGATAAATTAAAAATGTTCTTTCGATGAGATAAAAAATGTTTGTATGTATGTATTGGTGTATTAAAAGTTATGATTTATATTATAATTTATAAGTTTAAACTTTTTGATAAATTAAAAATGTTATTTAGATGGGATGTAAATATTTGCTAGAATTTGCTAGAATTGAGATAAGAAAATTTTTGTCAACTTTTTAATTTAGTTTTTCATATTATTAACAATTTCATAATAAAATTATTCATTATTCTTGTGTTCTTTAATTATCGATTACAGCAAGTCGAATTAATTTAATTTAATTAATATATTACAACTTTTTTATTTTTTCTTATATAATTATTTGATAATTTTTATAGTTTTTTTAAACGATCTTTTTTTATTTATCTTTAATAAATATCTTTTTTTCTTTTTAACGATCTTATTTATATATTTTTTTCTTTTCAATATTTCGCTTTCCTTTGGAAAGCTTTTTCAGGAAAAAAATTGTTTTTTTTAATGTTTTTGAAAAATTTTTTCAATATGTTAATAATTTTTTGTTTTCAAAAATAAAACTTTTTTCCTGAAGAAGCTGTTCAAAGGAAAGCGAAATATCGAAAAGAAAAAAATATATAAATAAGATCGTTAAAAAGAAAAAAAGATATTTATTAAATATATTAAAATATTATTTTATAAATATTTTTTTTATGCACAATTCTTTAATATAAAAATTAAATAAATTTTATTTTTATTATCAATTTTTTTTGCCACGAAATTGGGTGGCATCTGCAGGAAAAGAAAAGTGTACAAACAATTTAATAAATCAATCAATAAATGAAAAATTGTTGTGAAACAAATACAATCCTATTTTATTTTATATCTAAAATATTATTTTTTAAAAAATGTTAACAAATTTTATTACTTTTTACATAACAAAATTACATAAAATCAAAAATATAATTACGAAATTGGTACAATACATTTTAGCCGCAGTATTTACAAGTGTTAATTTATTATCAAGCGTTGAGTTATTTGTATTATAAGAATCTAATGGATACAATTTTTTGCTTAAGCCGGCTTGATTTCTTATCCAATCATAATAAAATGCCACATCGGTATATACTCCAGGATAGCCTGGCGTGGCACAACCGGCTCCAAATGATACAATTCCTACAAGTTTATTATTACAAACTAATGGACCTCCCGAATCTCCATTGCAAGCATCAATTTTACCAGCCATATAGCCAGCACACAACATGCCATTCAATATGACCTTAGTGCCATAGTTTAGAGAACAGGTTACCTTATTTATGATCGAAACTTTGGCCATCATTAAATATCTTGAATACGTTTGCTAAAATAAAAATTAAAAATTTTCTGGGTTGGTAAGATAGTGTATAACATACGGTGTAACGATAATGATAAAGAGAATTGTAATAAAGTTTATGTAGCAGGAACAAATAATAAATTGAAAAACTAGGACATCATTCAGGTCAAAAATACCGGGATAATACTAGTTCACAGAAAACGGCATTGTTTTCACATTGTTCTAAAGATAAAGAAATTTATAAAATTACTACAAGCGTGGCCATATGCTAGAAATGATGTAAAATACGGATAGAGATTTGATACTTCTATGGTTGTTATCATTTAAACAAACTTTTCTAAATTAATGCTATAATTTTTCCTTCAATCAGGGTTGTGTTTTCACATGTGTTCTACTTATGCTTCTATTCTAAATACGTTTTTCTTTTTTTTGCAGCGTAAACATTATGTGAGATCAGATGTGGTCTTTAAAAAAATCTAAGGACAATCTAACGACAAGAATTGTAATGTAAAAGGGTTGTTTACAGACAAAAGTCACTGTGACTGCAATTCATTAATTTCATTAAAGTTACTTGTGCGAAATTTATATTTCTCCGAGTAATCCTTTTATGGATGTTGACGTTACCTTGTCAGCAGTCATTTATAATGACAATAAACATTTTAATTAAAAAAGCGAGATACCTTTTCCGTTAAACCCCAGCCGGTTACCAAACAGGTTGTACCATCCACGACATTTAAATTTTCATTTAATTCAATAATCTCTATACGAGTAAAAGATTCTGGTATTGATTGATTTAAAAAAATTACAGCCAAATCATCTCGTAGCGTTGTAGAATTGAAATGAGTTGTTGTAATTATTTTACCAACACTGAACTTAAGCGAGTTTTCATCATTTAAACTGCGATCCGAATTGCCCATCACTACGGAAAATTTACTTGCAGGATAAAAGCTGTTGTTGTTTGCACTATAAGAATACACATACATATGCATATATACATAAGTCAAATGGATGAGAAATAAACTAAATTGTCTTAAAACTTACTTCCATATACAATGGGCTGAAGTCAGAATTGCATGACGAGCTATAATACTGCCACCGCACAAATGGCCCGCACCAAAAAAATAACTATCAAATTCCTGCAAACGAATAGACACTTGATAGCGCGTAGTATTCCAATTCACTTCTAGACCATTTATAATGCGTCCCGGAGCTTTGGCAGCTATTTCATAACCTTCAAATTGTAAATTCAACCACCACAAGAGTTTTAATATAAAATTGACTAACGATGCTCTTTTAAAGGCCATAATGTCTCGAATCTTAATTAAAACTAAGTAACTGAAAGTATTTGACTAAATTTAAGCTGATTGATTGCAGTCTTAAGATGGCTTCTTTATAATATTTATCAGTGCAAGCGACAAGTAGCGAACACTTTACATTTATAAATTTTAATTAATAAATTGTTTATTTTTAACGTTTATTTAATTGATAAGATAATTGTGACGTATTTCCAGATTCACTAGAAATTTCATTGCAAATATTGTTGCAATCAAATTGTAGAACATAAAAACTATTTTTAGTTTTCTGGTACTTCACCTGTTCGCCTTTAAATGGTAAAATTATGAGCATATATCCACAAGTGTCTCTTTAACCTTAACTTTTCCGATATTTGAATTTGAAATCGATAAATAAATTGTAGCAAAACAAAAATAACGAACAAACGAATTTTGAAAAAAATATTACCTTATTCTTTTTTAAGGTCTTTTTAAATTAAATTAACAATTTATATTTTTTTTCTTCAGGAAAAAAAATTTTTCAAAAATAAAATCGTTAAATTATTTAAAAGACCGTTTAAAAGATTAGTGCATTTTTAATTAAATTAAAAAAGGTCGAATAAAAATAAAAGTTATTATAATTTTATGGCAAAATAATGTTACAGAATTTTATTATCTGTTATCCCATTGAGATTAGATTGGAATTAATAAATATTGGTTAAAATCAGCAATGCCATTTTCACTCGATTTTGATTGCGATAACAAGCAAGATAAAGAGGCAAAGTATCCCTCAATTGCTTAGCCAATTGAAAAGTTTTCGATTGCTAAGCAGTTCTTTATTAGAAACACTTAAAAGTGTATGTTAAATTTTAATCAAATATTTGTGACTGCGGACGAAAGCTTAACACAAAAAAAAAAAAAAAATAAAAAAAAAAGAAAACATGTTAAAGAAAAATTTACCATTTATTTTGTATTTAACTGTTGCTATTGTTATACAAACAAATGGAATTTGTAAGTTTTGATTTCTGATGGTTTTTTAAAGTCACAACAAAAATTTCATTTTCAGTGGCTGAAAGCTTATTTAGTGGATTTTTCAACTTTTTTAGTACCAAAGATCCAAAAATAATAAATGGTACTGAGGCTAGCTTGAATGTAACTGGACACCAAGTGTCTATAAGAAGACGCTATCGGGACAACATTTTCTTTGGCACTGGCCATATATGCGGTGGTTCTTTGATATCTAATAATGTGGTACTAAGTGCAGCACATTGCTTTGTTAAGTAAGTACGAGTGCGTAAATAGAATTATACATTAAAAAAAAAAAGAACGAAAGTTCCATTTTTTGTTCCATATTCCGTCAATTTCATATACATAAAAGTCCGTTGCTACTTCTTTCTTCTAATAATAAAATATTCCATTTCGCGTTGGACAAATTTGAGGTTAGGAAGTAAATTGTCTGTCAAATAAGTAAATATCAAGAACTGAGTTGTTATCCTTCGACATTTATTTAGTACAATGGGAAGTTTAAGTGGTCAGACTCTTGAGCAAAGAATTTTCTCACTTCAAAAAATTCATAGTCAGGCTCTTTCTGAGAACTAAATTCAAGACTCACGGTATTGTTCCTGGCAACAAAACAATACTATCGTAGTAGTGGGCGTATATTTGTTTTAAATACCGCATGCATTTTACAAGCGTTATATTGTTTAATAATAAGCATCATCTTCATGTTCATCTTCATATTTTCAAAAAACATCTTGAGATAAAAGTCTGTTCTTCGTTAATTTTTTTGATTGAAAACTTATTTTTATGTTATTAAAATACGTTATTGCCTCTATAAGATTTTAAATGAATAAAGTTATTTGGATAACAAAAAATATGATATTAGTTAGAACAGAATTCAATATCACATTCCAAAAATTTCAACTTCATGACGCGTAAAAATAGTGACTTTTTCAATATCAAATGCTAATTATTTTTAAAATAACCAATTTTCTAGTTGCACAAAGGAAAAAATATAAATAATATAAATATTTATTACGCATTAAGAAGTTTGTTAACATTTTTATTGTAAATTTCATTCAATTTAAAAATGAAATTATCGATAATAAAAGATTAATGTTGTTGACTTCAGCAACTACAATATAATTTTTATTGCAATATTTTTTAATCATTTTAAAATGTTGTTAAGTTCATAACTCAATGCGTTATTTCAAAATAGGTTATAAATTTAAAAGAAATATATTTAATGATTTATTGACTTTGGTAACGAAATTTATATAATTATTGTAGCTATTTGACATTTTTAATATTTTATGGGTAGTTTATTATTTAAGTCTTTTTTTTATAAAAAATTTTAAATTTGGGGAAGCTTTTTCTGGTTTTTGCTTAAAGGCTTAGTGTCTGTAAACATGGCAAAGTGGCGGCCTTTCAAAAAGTATTAAAAATGTTTTAGGGCGCAATAATTAGCCTGCGCATTGTTTAAGCTCTTTCAGTAAAACGCGATTGGTTTCCACTTACCATTAATTTCAACAGAATTTGCTTTCGTAAAATTAATATATTAAAATATTTTTTTTTTTTGTAATGTCGCACACAATTAACCAGTCTACCTTGGAAAAGAGAAAAATTCTTATTAATTACTATGTATTTAGATGGTAAGACTCAACGATAACTCGCAGCTATCAGTAATAAAAGTAAATCAACTGCACACGACATCATCACGCGATACAAAAAAAAACGACAGAATTATTAATAAACAATGCGCATCTGTAAAAAGAAAGCTTTAACGAAGAGATAAGAAGTTTATATAGATGTGATACAGATTAACAAGTACCTAGCCGTGATGGCCACAGTGGTCCTACCACCGTGTGAATACAATGCGTCCACCAACGTCCCCATGTGCAAACCATGAGTACCAATTCGATGCCATGTTTTTGGCCATGACATCCCCCTTGGTGAGGAGCGGAGCCTTTCTAACACTCCTACCGATCTATGGGTCACGGTATTCCTGTGGCAATGCAGTTCTACGAGAGCTAATACGCCCATCCCGCGATATGGGTAAAAACCACAGCCACCACGAAGCTCGCGAAGGGCCACACCAACTGCCAGGCTGAAACCGAAGTTTCAGGGGCACCTGGCACCCGTGGTACCAGTTTATAGTATCCGGTCAAACTGTTACCACCAGCCGAGTCCCAAACAACCCAAACTAGTGGCCTCACACACACATCCGCACCCTACTCATACACCAGTACACGGACGCAAACATGCAAACAGGGGGCTATGGGTCTATGGCAAGGAGAAGTGGAATGAAAGTGCAACCGTTCAATACTAGACCAGTTGTACCGCCGATCCACACTCAAGCCAAGGACTCATCTCACTCCAAAACCAGAATCAAACCAATCTAAAAACTACTAACCCTATTCCTCCTCCTCCTCCTGAACACCTCACATGCAAACACATTCATTCTACTCACACCGCCAGGTACCGAGAGTACCCCACCCACATCATACCTCCCATCCACGATCCTCACACCCATACCATTCAAATCCCTAATATCCGAATAAAACGGACAATCACACAACACATGCAGCCAATCCTCACAATCATTACCACAATCACATTCCCGCCTATCACTCAAGTTCCTAACACACAAAAATCCATTCAAAGAACCATGTCCAGTGAGGATGAAACCCAGACCCAGACCAAAGCCAAAGTCAGGATTGTCACCAACCCACCGAACATCACGCAAAAATCCATACGTCACTCTACCATTCACACTTCCATCCATAACGATGCATCCCGTTCAGCAACATCCATACCACTAACATCCCTACCATTCGTCCACTCATCATGCGCCAAAGAATGACCCCTACTCAGCCTTAACCTCAAAGCGCGCCGCACAACCTCCAAATCAGAGCTGGCACACCAACCAGCACCTGTAGTGCCTTAGTGGATAACGTGCGACACACCGGGATCAGACCCAGCAGCATCAAAATCTTACGCCGGCCCGTAGCAGACCCGACTACTTCATACCACACCGGTGCACAATATGCCGCGCAAGCGACAAATAGGCCACCGTAAATGATACGCGCAGCACGCCTACCCAGACCCCATTCACTCCTTAGCACTCGACGCATACACCCAACCACTCGAACCAATTTCTCACGCACCCTATCCAAATGAGGCAAGAACCCCATCCTCTCCCCCATGGTAACACCCAAGTAGGTACCCCTGTAGGCTGGTAGGTAGTGTACTAGCTTGTAAATATGGGGGTCGTGGGTTCGATTCCCAACGAAGACCTTGGTTTTTTTCACTACAAAAATAAAAATTGACTGTCGGTGGAGCTGCTCAGCGATGAAGGCAGAGTCACTGGTCGCTGTGCTCTCTTTATACGACCGTTAATTTCCGACTATCCTTCTACTTTCACCACCTGTTTCATCTATTCTCTATCCCTTTCCTAAAGAATGTAGCACGGTACTTGACTAAATAGGCATTGTTGCCTAAAGTGCTACTTCTCTTTAAAAAAAAAATTACTTAACCTCAATCACATACCGAAGTGCCACACCATTCATCCTAATCCACGGTGGACGAGTAAGCGACAATTTGCCCTTAAGCAACATTATCACCGACTTTTCCACCGACACATTTACCCCCACACGCTCACTCCATTCGCCAATAACATGCAGCACATTCTCACCAATCCTCTCAATCTCCATCCGCGAATTTCCCTCAACCAGAACTAACAAATCATCCGCATATGCACAAACCCTACAAGCAAGAAGTTTATACAATAATCTCCACTCCAAAACTTGCCACAATGGTTGGGACCATTGCGGAAACAATAAGAATAGTTTTAAGGGAAATCAAATTGCATGGCCGAGAGGCTTGAAAGAAACCACGAGTCAGTGTCAGAAATATGTAGAAAGGATCACTTGGATTTTACACGAGAGCACATATCAAAAGATTTGCTGTTTAGGAGCATGGTAAAATTTCTACGGCAAATTATGCTGGCTTATCCTATTAATATTTAAACATCTTACAGGCTCTTTTTACGGATGAAAGAAAATTTACTTTGCTTGGTTCCGTTGGCCGGCGTAGACACAAAAACACTAAGAAAACAGTGAAGTAAGCAGGCTTATCATTGTGGGTGTGGGGCAGCTTCAAGTGTCGGAAACCTTTACTTTCTGAAAGATATCAGAGACATTTTATATATTTTAAAAACTAATCTTAAGGAAAGTGTGCGCAAGTTGGTCATTGCCGCTTATTTTAAGTTTCATAAGAACTGGTTGCTTTATAACTGTCCTAAGGTCGTCAAAACAATCGCACACTTATGGAACGAACTTGAACGTGGTCTACAAAATAGATTGTGCAATAATAAAAGCCAGCTTAAGGCGGCATTACGGGAGGAATGGAGACAAATAACGCCTGATGTGTGCAAAAAATCACTGCAATATATTCCGAAAAGTTTAAAAGCTCTAAAAAATATTAATTAATGCATAAACAACAGAATTTAAAGACTAACTGACCTTTAGTGTGATCATAGTTTTGTTTTCAAGTTTTTGGTTTTTATTATTTCTATTATTTAAAATTTTGTTTTATTACAAATTTACTAATATTTTAGTGTACCACACAACGTGTACAACACTGTACCACATAAGTGCACTAAACCACTTGCCAAATATAACATGTGTCGATTCACTGCAAAAATTGATTCAATTACACAAATTGAGTGACACAATTTTAGGTGTCATATTCATTCGAGTATTCTTTTCTATCATGATTCGTCACATGAAAAATGAATTGTCATTGAATATGTCATTGAAAAGAGACAAATATGTGTTGGTAATAAGTTATGATAAGTTAGAAAGGCTAAGTAGAAATTGTTTACATCCTATAAAAAGGGCTGCAGGCCACAAATAAATCAGAAATCTTAACAGAAAACTTAAACTGGCAAAATCTGCCTTTTTTTACTCTTAAAAATCTTCACAAATTGGCAGTTCTCACGAACGCCTGCGTCTTAGCTGAAACCCTCCAGCTGCTTAAACAAAATACAGGGTTATAGGGCTACACTAAAGAAAACAAAACACAGTCACAGAATTATTACATGGTGATACAGGCAGTCCATATGGAGTCACGATGGAATACTGAAGATGGATATGCCTGAGGACACATTTTTTTTTTGTTTTAAAGAGAAGTAGCACTCAGGCAGCAACAATGCCTATTTAGTCAAGTACCGTGCTACATTCTTTAGGAAAGGGATAGAGAATAGCTGAAACAGGTGGTGAAAGTAGAAGGATAGTCGGAAATTTTTAATCGGATACATGATGATATTGCGGCAGTCATACAGGCGAGGACCACAGAGGACGCTCGAAGTAAACTGCGACAAGTCATGATGAGAACCAAGACATGGCTTGACTCACACGGTCTGCAACTTGCTGCGCATAAGACAGAGCTTCTGCTGCTCACCAGGCGACAAATTCCTGTCGGGATAGATGTCCCGCTAGATGATATGGTGCTGCGCACAAGGAGGATGGTGAATTACCTCGGGGTAAGACTGGACCCAAAGCTGACATACTGGGATCAGATCCAACACTCAGCATCAAAAGCGGCGAAGATAGTGTCACAACTCTGCCGACTTATGGCGAACATCGGGGGACCCAGCCCAAGTAGGCGAAGGCGACTGATGGAGGCCTATAACAGCATCCTACTATATGGGAGTGAGATCTGGGCGAGGGCGTTACTGTCAGTGCAGAGAACAGCGGCATTGCGGATCGCTTCTGCTTACCGCACTGTATCCGCACCTGCTGTCCTCGTAATAGCGGGAATGCGGCCGATAGATTTGCAGGCGATAGAACGGGAGAGAATCTACTACGCTAAACGGAATAACTCCCTATCAGCACCCAAAGTGGCTGCCATAAAACAGGAAACCATGGACAAATGGCAGATGCGATGGAGAAGTGAGAACTATGGGAGATGGACATACCAAATGATCCCGGTTTTGCATATTTGGATATGCAGGGAGAACGGAGAGGTAAATTAATACCTAACGCAGATGCTATCTGGACACGGTTACTTCTGTAAGTACCTGCACGATATGGGGAAGTGCAGCACTTGCTTCTGCATTTACGAGGATGACGATGTGGTAGACGACGCCGACCACACTTTCTTCAAGTGCCACCGCTGGGATGGATACCGCGCGGAGATGGAGGCACAAACTGGGCGGACGACAGCAACGAATATAGTGGACAAAATGGTTAGCAGTCGCGAAAACTGGACTGCCGTGGCGAACTATGTGGAGCGAGTACTTCGCACGAAGAAACGTGACCTAGACATGGTGACGGTGAACCAGCACTAATTTAGTGCTCAAAGTGGGTACCTGTACGCAGGCTTGGTGCGACAAGGCCAGGCTGGCCGGATAGGGATCCTCCCCGAGGTCATGCGAGAGCGGTACCGGGGAGGTCAGCATATCCCAGACTTAAGGTGGGTTTTTAGCCGGTAGCCGTAACGGAATCCGGCATACGGCGGAATGGCGATTCTCGCCAGATACGTAATGTATTTTCCCATCTTAAACCCAAAAAAATAAATATGGAGTCACCACAAAATTCAGAATAAATATCTCAATAAAGTATTTTGCAAAACTTTAAATATTATTTATTTCAAAGCTGGTGAAGTTTATTGTAATTGGGCAGCTAACTTCCGATGTGAACAACTGTATGTATGTATGTGTGTACATCTATAATTTGTTTCAAAATAATTAACTTTCAATTGGGCGTAAATATTGCTCCAGCTACCTTAAAAAAAATTTGTTTTTAAAATTTGTTAAAAGATTTTTGTATTAAGTGAATCTGCGAAGCCGCTAATTTAGTTTTTGCAACTATAGTGTGGTTTCGGCTGACCAAAACCTTATCTTTTGATTTTGTTTTTTATTGTGATAGAAATCCTTAAGATACTGAAATTGTTTTACTGTCGTCATTAAATACAATTTGTTTTGCAAATATATTTTTAGCTACGATATTGCCAAACCTGATGGCAGATTTCATCCTGATGAAAGTTTTACCGTGGTCATGGGAAATCTTGATCGTTTTGACCGCGACGAAAATACGCTAGTGTTTCACATTCGGAAAACAGTTAAACGGGTTATTAAATTCGATTTAGATGGATTCGATGATGATATTGTTCTGGTTATGTTGAATGGTACGGTTCCAGCTAAACATCCTACAGTGAGGCCAATAACTCTTAATGGGGGTCTTTTAGAGGATAACACTATATGTCAGGCAACTGGATGGGGTGACACCGAAACAGTAGGTATTTATTCAATGTTCAAAGAAAAATAATGTTTTTTTAGGGTTCTTCTGCAGACACGCTTAGGATTGTGGACTTACCGATCATTAGTTTGGATGAATGTCGCACTAAAACAGAGATTGGATTAAATGTAACAAGGGGCATGATATGTGCTGGTTATTTAGAAGGTGAAAGGGATGCTTGCAGTGGTGATTCTGGTGGACCTTTAGTTTGCAACACACTTCAAGCTGGTATTGTTTCATTTGGTTATGGCTGTGCTTTGCCCTTCAGTCCTGGTGTTTATACAGATGTGGCTTTTTATAAGAATTGGATTTTAGAGCAAGTAGCCCATAACAACGGCACTTTACCAAAATTTTCTGGTGATGACATGGTGATTGGTGGAGCTGAAAATTCAAATTGCTCCATCTCTTTAGTTAGTTTAACGCTGTTATTTATTTTTTGTTTTTGCAGTCAAGTTAAATAAGGAATTTAAACAAAATTTGAAATGTAAAAATATTGTTACGTTCATACCTTCTGAACAATTTAGGGCTATTGTTTAATTATGTAAACTGGAGCCTGTGCGCCGTCTTTATATGCTCTTGATATACACAATTTAATGATATAATATATTTAATAAAATTATACAACTAATTTTCAGTTTAACTTCTTGATTAGGAGGAAAACTCGTGTGTGTTTCGAGCGATGATACGAACTTTTTTTTTCTTTTATCATTCAAAACATGTGGACAACTCTCCACTTTCTTACGTTAAGTACTAAGGCAAAATTAATTCACAATAATAATAAAGATTCGTATACTTATCTTTATCGTTAACAATTCAAAGGTAAATGTAAATAAGTAAAGGAAATGTAATTAGTAACTCTATCGAAAATTATGTGTTCAAACATTAGGTTGGACACCTTCTTTATTGCAAATTAAATAACACCAGATATTAGAGTTTTTAAATTAATTACAAGTTTATTTACTTTAACTACACACAAAGTTGTTAATACAGAACAATTTACTTAAGATGCACGTCTTTACTTCACGAGGTTTATTTTTCAAATAACTATCCACTCAGACGCTGCCTTTTATATTTGTCCGCTAGAAGCCTAGACAAATTAAGAATCTCCTGTTGCCTTTGTATCACATTTTGTTGTCGTATGTTGTTGTGTATTTTTGTTTTTGTTTTATGCTGATAAAATTTCTTGCTGGAATTTATTTGAAAATAGTTGTTGTTGTCTTGTGTATATAAGTTTTGTTAGAAAAGTATTTAGTTAGTAACAAGCATACTCATATGTTGTTGTTTTGCGTGTATAAAATTTCTACGCAGTTTGTAATTGGAAAGTTGTTGTTGTCTTGCGTGCATAAGTTTTCTTAGCACTCCACGCAGTTAGTAAACAGCAGTTGTTTACTTTATTACTTAATTATTTTCTTTTAAAACTTAAGCAAGACGCATCCGTAACAATATTATTTGTCAAAAAGAATCGGTGAAATATTTGAGTATCCTTATAGACAGAAAACTAACATGGAAAACGTATATTAGTAAAAATAAACAACAGTTAAATATCAAAGTTTGGAAAACAATTTTAAAACCTGCGTGGTCTTATGGAATTCAACTTTGGGGTACAGCTAGCATTTAAAAAATTGAAATACTACAAAGATATTAGTTTAAAACCCTCAGCTCAATTGCCAACGCTCCATGGTACATGTCAAAAAATACAATACACAACGATCTAAACATGCCATAATTTAAAGATAAAATTCGAATATATAGTAAAAGCTACCTAGGACGATTGAATCAACTCGTAAGCCCTTTAGCCATTGCCCTACTTGATGATGCTGAAGAAACAAGAAGACTTGGAAGGCACCACATTCTGGATTCGCCGTTTAGAAACGAATTATATATACACACATATATACTAATATATAAAGGGTTTTTCAATAAGAAGTTTTTTTTTCTAAAACAAAATAATATCAAAAATTTTGATTAGGATGATTCAAATTGTTTTTATATTACGAAGAGAAAAGTTCGGCAATTATGAATGCAAAATGATATCTGGCAAATGTCCACCACGACCACGTTTTTAATCACTTTTTGGCAAATTTTTTTTTCTTTTCACAGAAAAGTAGTATTTTAGGCAACAATATCTATTTAGTCAAGTACCGTGCTACATTCTTTAGGAAAGGGATAGAGAAGATATGAGACAGGTGGTGAAAGTAGAAGGATAGTTACGGAAATTAATTGTCGCATAAGATAGCACAGCGACCAGCGATCACTGAGCAGCCCCACCGACAGTAAATTTTTATTTTGCTGTGAAAAACAGCCAAGGTGTTTGTTGGAAATCGAACCCACCACCCCCAGACTAACAAGCTAGTACACTACCTACTAGCCTACAGGGGCACCAAAATGGCGGTCCTATTTCGTTATTTTGAATTTTAAGACTGAAATCGATTCGATTGGCTCTGTATAGACTGTGTCCTTAAAATAGCCTCACAAAAAATAATCCGGTGGTGTTAAATCACACGATCTGGCCACTTAACTGCTGATTGTCGCGAAATTATGCGATCGGGAAATTTGGTTTGCAATAAATTGATCGTTTAATTGGCGGTGTTACGTGTGACATCATCCTGTTGATATTCACATCCTCAATAATAGGCAAAAATTCAGTTATTAGCATCTCGCGATAGCGTGATCCATTTACCGTTCCCCGCATCCAGCCTCTCATTTTCGAAGAAAGAAAACAACCCAATCACCCCTCCAGGCCACATAGCCTATCATATAGTGAGACGTTGAGCATGTAGAGGATTCTCAATAATCGATCAAGGTTTTTAAAAATCAAATGCCACAATTTTGATTGTTGACATACCCGGACAAGTGAAAATGGGCTTCGTCTGGCGTTGGTGTTCAAACATTTTGTATAGAGACAAACTTTTAATAGCACTCTCAGAAGGATGATTATTTTGTCCGAAAATATCACGAATTTTACGAAATGTAACTTCAACAGAGCCACCATTTTCATAGCGGATTTTAACTAGTTTAATGCGATTTTCGTGCGAAATTTAATTCATTGTAACAATTGCTAATGCATCTACTAGGAATCATGATGTTGCTACAATTGAAAAATAAACTTCTTGTTGGTAAACCCGATATATGATCTTAGTATAATTACTAGTTATTTTATCTTTTCTTGCTTTGTTGTATGCTGTTCTCGTTGGCTAGTAGGCTAGTAGGTAGTGTACTAGCTTGTAAATATGGGGGTTGTGGGTTCGATTCCCAACGAAGACCTTGGTTTTTTTCACTACAAAAATAAAAATTGACTGTCGGTGGGGCTGCTCAGCGATGAAGGCATAGTCACTGGTCGCTTTGCTGTCTTATATACGGCAGTTAATTTCCGACTATCCTTCTACTTTCACCACCTGTTTCAACTATTCGCTATCCCTTTCCTAAAGAATGTAGCACGGTACTTGACTAAATAGGCATTGTTGCCTGAAGTGCTACTACTCTTTGAAAAAAAATAATACGCTAAATATATCCTTTTTTTTAATCAAATTTACTTATTATCCTTGTAGAAAAAAATAGAAATTTTAAAATAAATTTCAAGTTGCTTTTCAATTATTCAATATTAAAAAAAAGAAAATATCAATGAATTGCAGTGATAAATTAATTTTTATTCATACGGACCCTTGTAATTGAAAATAATTCATTTAAAATTTATTTATTAAATATGATTGATATTTTCACAGTGTTTGTTTACATGGGTGGCATTGGCATATCTCCAGGTGGAGAAGGCATTTGACGTTTTACCTTAAATCGAAATACACAAATTTTAAATGGGATAGAAAATTTATTTTTTAAAGATTTACAAAAATACTAAACTCTCACCCTTAATGCTTCAGCAACTTTTTGAAGTTCTTTTGGTATGTTCGAATCTTCAGATGGAGCTTGGCGGCGAGTCTAAGGAAAAATTGATTGATTAATTATTTTGCTAATTATGTTAATTTTATTTAGAAATGAAAAAGTTCATACTCTTAAATGCGATCCATAATTCAGTTCTTCCTGCAAAACGTAATTTTTTTGTTATAAATCATAAATTACAAACATAATAAATCTTTATACCTTCGGAATATCATCTGCATTGGTAGCTTTAGGATCAACATTACGACGCATCTTCATAAAGTATATAGAATATCAAGACTCTTTCTATTAGTTACTATTAAATTAAATTATTTCAAAAGTATTTCACACTTACCCTTGAAACAGCTGATTCAAACTAGAAAGAAATGTATTGTGATTTATAAAAAATAAAACTGTTGTTGTCTAAAGAAAATATTATTATAAATACTAACCTTTGACGGATCTGGTGGAGGCTCATTCTATCATTAAAAATTAAAGTAAAATAAATTAAATAATTTAATTTTTCAATTGTAAAATGTTTTGAAAAATTCATGTACTCTTACCATTAATTTGGTCATCCCGTTTAAAGGGTTAGAATGTGTTATGCCAGCATTACTAAACATGGCAATAGTAACAATAATTGCCAAAGAAATAAACAAATGCAGAAATAGTTTCATACTTTTAATTCTTTCAGTTAAAGTAATTTCAACGATTTCAAACTTCAAACAGAACGTTATACGAATGAAATATGAATGGCGGCCTTAGCTGGGCTTAGTAATTTATAGTTTTCTATTTGACAGCGACAGCGGCGGCGGCAGCGGCAGCATCAATAGTGATGAAAGGTGTTATTGCATGTCTGTGATTTACGATATGTAAAGTAATTTTGATGTGTATTTTGATACGGGAGTAATTTTAATGTTTTTTCTAAACTGCACGTTACAACTTATTTTGTTGTTTGTTTTTTTTTTTTATTTTTTACTGATAATTGATAAGAAAGAAACTAAAATATTTTATTATATGAATTTTTGTTATTGTTTTTTTTTAAGGGGCTCAAATGAGGAGGTATATTTCTTTGGACTCTTATGTTAAGATTTAAAGGAGAAAAATATTATATTACTGGTTTTATGTTTTCATATGCAAATGCTAATACTAAAGTTGACAATACGTGTACGTGTACAGCTACAATAGATTTGCGTGCAAAGTTTGAAAAAAATAATAATAAATTCTAATTGCTATTGTTTTTAAAATTTTTGTTTTCTTCTAAATCTCAATAGTATTAATTTTCATGTAATTGATTGTGAATTGTTTGTTGAATTATATATTTTGAATAGAACGTTAAAGGTGAAAATTATTTAATTATATTTGATAATTTTGTTGTATGCTGTTGTTTTTATCACATTGATCATTTTGATCAACTTGCTCACAATCATATAATTTTATTTTTTCAATTTAAATTATGATGTTTTAGGAAAATAGCTAAAGTTTCTACACAAACCTAAAAGCAAAATTGCGACATTAATTATTATTTTGTTTTACTCTTGTTCATGAAAAAGTATGTTGTCTTTATTTTTAATTTAACATTAATTTCTAAACATTAACATTTAAGGTTTTGTGCGTTTATGTTGGTATACGAGTACATAAAATGCATGTTGAACACAGTTCGTCTTCCTCTAACTTGTTTTCTAGTTGCAACACAAGTGTATTTCTTAAGAATATAAAGACAAAGACTGTAAAATAGAAAATATAATATCGATAACATTTTTGCTTCGCAACCAACTTTTCAGCTCAGCGTTAAGAAACAAGTTTACTGCCCAGTATTTTGAAAGAAAACTTCCTTCCTACAATTTACATTTAAGGAAAAAACAAAAGAAACTTTACTTTTATTTGGGTACGGTTTTCCGTCGACCCTCCGGTTGCGGCTGTTTGCCATCTGCAGTGTTCTTTTCGTACTAGTTGAGTTCTATTGTCAGTTGCGTTTATATAGTACGTGTCTCTCTTCGTGTTATGGCGTTCGTCACTTTTCGTCCTTTTTTTTTTTGCCTGAGTCTCCCTCTCTCCTTTTTCGTTTGTCTCTTTTTACCTAATTTGTCGCTCCCTTTTTCATTCGTCTTTCTTCCTAACTAAATCCTTTTACGATCATGCTTTTTGTCCGTTTTGTTTATGTGTTAACCTATTGGGGTTTTTTTTTTCTTTTTTTATGTGACATAATAATCTGTAATTGTACGTTTATGATGTTCTCTATTGTTCTGATCTTGTGCACCTGTGTAAAGTGTTTGTGTTGGTGTAACGTTTGTTTTCTTGTAAAAATGTTTCAATGGTTCAAATATTGTGTCCGAAGCATTGTTTATTTGTTCACTTATTATTCGTCCGTAAAATGTTTTTTGTTTGTATATCTCCATGTGTTCTAATACATTTAGTCTCCTTCCTTTGTGCTGTGTATGAAGGAGTTTAACCGTTGTTTTTATATGTCCTGGTGTACATTTGTTGTTGACTATATTGTTCGCAAAATTTGATTCTGGAGTTGATTTTGGTTCTCATAGTTTTTTGTTATAGTCTATAATGTGTTCCCTAAATCTGGTCTTAATTCTTCGTCCTGATTGGCCGATATAACTATGATGGCATGTACAAGGTAATTTGTACACTCCTTGTCTATCCAGTATATTTGTCTCGGTTGTTTTATTCTGTAGTATTCTGTTCCCTGTTCTTAATGCCGTATCGACGTCGTGTTCTCCAAAAAATTCTGCCAGTTTGTACGTTGATCTTCCCATATATGTTAATGTAGCCCATTTCCCCCTTTCATTCTCCTGTTCGCCGTTCGTTCCAATTTGTTTCCTGATGTTATCTACGAGGCGCTTTTCGTATCCGTTGTTTTCCGCCATGGTGTATATTGTCCCCACTTCCTTCATATACATTTCCCGTGTTAGTGGTGTTCCCCCGAGTCCTGTTATTAACAGAGTCCTGTGTTTCCGGGGATGATTTGATGAGTTGTGTATTATTGTGTCCGTTGCTGTTGATTTCCTTTATATTCGATTCCGTTCAGGACCATGTTCCTCTCGATCGTTAGGTACAGATAATTAATCCTTTCCTCCTGTTCCACTACTAATGTACTAAGGTCAGAGCTGATATCGCAGTGAACATTATGTTCAGGTATGAAAGCACTTTTAAGTATTATCCCACTAAAACATTATTATTATTATAAATTATAATTTCATACCAAATAGTTATAGTTTTTTGACCTTTTTAATATTATTTAGTAGTTAGTTATAAAGCACTAGGACAATTTAATAAAAAAAATTTTAAAAAACTTTTATTTTTTATTTTTTCGATTTTTCGCCACACCGCTGGTTGGCATCATCAGGAAAACAAAAATAATGAACAAACAAATTGAAAAAATTTTTTTGATTAACAAACTCAAAATAATCGAAAAATTTTTTCAAAAAAACAAAACAAACAAAAACAATAAAAAACGACAAATTGAAAATTTTTTTTTTGTTTTACATACATACAAACAAATTTTCAATATTAAAAAAATTTTTAAATGAAAAACAATTTTGAAAATACATAACGAATTTACAAAACAATAGTATTTTACACACAAGTATATTCTAAAACATAAATTTAAATTGAATGTCCCAACGTTACAAAAATTAAAGTATTAATTATTAATATTATGCAGATACAGAGTTTTGTTTTATAATTTTATGCACTAAATGTCTATAATTTTGTGCAACATTCTCCGTATCTGCTTTAAAATTTATTCTTTTGGTTAATGGTACTTTAATTATTTGTAACATTTCTAACATATAACGACTTTTATAATTATTTTCTAAATTTAAAATTGAAACATTTTCAAAATCAGGATAGTGATTAACTTTAGAGCAATGCGAAGATAATGCTGTTTTTTGTAAACTAATATTATTCCTGTATTTCTAGTTTTTAATTTATTTTTTGTTGTGCCTACATAAACCTTATTACAATCCTCCTTATCATTACCGTTACAAGGAATTTTGTACACTACATTGGACATATTTAATTTTTTAATTTTATCCTTAGTTTTACTAAACAACCTATTTAATGTGTTTGTATTCTTATATGCCATTTTGTATTTATTTGTATCATACATTTTTGAATTCTCTATTCTTTCAGACAAGACAGGTATATAAGTTATCGATTTATATATTTTGGGTTCCGTTCCACTACTTATAACTCTTTTCCTCCTATTATTAAATTGATTAAAATATTTCTAATCTTTTCTTTGTTCTTTCTATGGAATTCTTTGTCACTAATTGTTAAAATTCTCTCTATTAAATTATTGGCCGTGTTAATAATAATTCTTTTTTTTTTGTTTAGAATAATAATTAATAATTCTACCTGAAGCAGTTGGTTTTTGGTACCAATCTATAGCTAATTCTTTATTTCTTCTTATTATTAAAGTGTCTAAATATGGAAGTTTAGCATCACATTCCCTTTCAGTTGTAAATTTTATTGAAGGGTCAAATTCATTTAATGTTTCTAACATTTCGTTAATGGCAGATGCAGATATAATACAAAACCAATCATCAAAAATATTTTGTCATAATTTTTGGTTTAACATTTAATTTTTCAATAACATTATCTAACAATTTTTCCATAACAATATTTGCCACAATTGGAGAAGCTAGAGAGCCAATCGGAAGTCATTTTTGCTGGATATATATCTTTTCATTATACTGAAAATATCTATTATCTTCTATACAAAACTTGAGAATACGAAACAATAAACCTTTCTCTATCTTTGTAAAATTTTCCAAAACATCCCATTTATCTTCTATTGTGTTGATCGCCAAATCAACAGGAATACTTGGAAATAATGAAACTACATCAAAAGAAATTAGCTTTTCATGATCCTGCACATGAAGGTTTTTAATTTTTCCTTTAAATCCAATTGCATTTTTTATATTATACTTAGAACCCTCAGTGATCTTCTTCAATATGTTAGTAACATATTTACACAATTTGTAAGATGTTAACAAATGAACAAATTGGTCTTGAAGGAAATTCATCTTTGTGAATTTTTGGCAGTCCGTATAACCTAGGTGCTATAGCAATATTAGTTTTAAACTTATTTCTTTCTGTAATATTGATAATTTGAAGTTTTTTAAATTTAGAAAATAATTATAAACGTCGTTATATGTTAGAAATGTTACAAATAATAAAAGTACCATTAACCAAAAGAATAAATTTTAAAGCAGATACGGAGAATGTTGCACAAAATTATAGACATTTAGTGCATAAAATTACAAAACAAAACTCGATATCTGCATAATATTAATAATTAATACTTTAATTTTTTGTAACGTTGGGACATTCAATTTAAATTTATGTTTTAGAATATACTTGTGTGTAAGATACTATTGTTTTGTAAATTTGTTATGTATTTTCAAAATTGTTTTTCATTTAAAAATTTTTTAATATTAAAAATTTGTTTGTATGTATGTAAAACAAAAATTTTTTTCAATTTGTCGTTTTTTCTTGTTTTTGTTTGTTTTGTTTTTTTTTTTAAATTGTTTGATCATTTTGAATTTGTTAATCAAAAAATTTTTTTCAATCTGTTTGTTCATTATTATTTTTGTTTTCCTGATGATGCCAACCAACGGTGTGGCGAAATATCGAAGAAAAAATAAAAAATAAAGGTTTTTAAAAAACTTTTCATTAAATTGACCTAGTGCTTTATAATTAACTACTAAAAAATAATTTTATACCTTCAAAATATTTTTCCCTGGTCAATGTGGCATTTTTTAAGTTATTTAAGTTATTAATTAAAAAAGGTTTTACTTGAGGAGTTTCAATTTTAACTATAAAATCCTGTCAAAATTAAATTAAAAAATAAATTCCTGCCTTATTACAACATATTCAATATTCAGCATTTTAAGAAAGTCGCCTTTGATCTGGCAATTTTAATTGAAACCTTATTTAATATAATCGTTTTTTTTAAAATCACATCAAATTATTCTAATTATTAAATTATTATATTCTTTTAAAAATTTTAATCAATAAACAAAAAGTCGCTATTAAATATAATAAATTCAGGTGAGAGATGAAATTTTTTATAATAAAATGTATTAAAATATATTTTAGCTAGATTTAGATAAGATAAAAATAATTAATAAAATATCGTGAAATTTCGGAGATAATGTACAGTGTGGCAGAAAGGGAAATATTTTGAATTTAAATTTTCTTTTCATAGCTTACGTTTGAATCAATAAATAGTTTTATGTGGACAGAGAAGAAAAATATTTAAATTGATCTTTCAGATGCATTGAAATGGGTCGATAAATTTGTAAGTAACAAAGAAACAGATATCTTAAAGTATGCTTTAATTTTCTACTTTACGCCTATGCTAAATACACACGAAGGAACATTGAAGGTAAGATGCGTGATAAGATTTACGTCTGTACTTCGCTGTGTAAGCCGTAACCAGACGGTGGATCATACAACTGTGAATCAAATGTAGTGTCATCCTTGCCCTAGAAGGCCTTCAGATACGTATATCCTTCAGTCACTCCTAGTAGTAACTTCAAAAGTCCAGAGCAGGCCGCAGCCTTCACTTCTTGCTGAAGAGTTAGAGACTATCCAACTCCTGGTACAGAACGCATAAAGCTTAATAAAATTTAAGAACACAACCGCAATCATGCTCACTACTGGACCTGAACCATTCATTGTGTTCAATGTGAATGATCCGACCCACACAACTCAAACGAGGGCTTCGAAGCCACAACCACCACGATACTTTGATAGTACGAATAGCTAAAAGGCTTAAAAGACAAATAGCTGGAATCTCGGGTTTCACTGATTCCCATGAAATTATAGTGGAATTGTCCAAATGGCTCCTGTTAGCCTTGAAGGGGACTGGGCTCCCTTTTAGCCCCGTTGACCCATGTAATGACGGTGAGATTCCGCCCCTGGGGGGCACATTAAAGGTAATTGCGTGATTTGATTTACATCCGCACCTGGCTATGTAGCCTTCATCAGATGGTGATCAAGCCACTATGTATAATTTGGAAAGTTATACACGTCCTAGAAAGCCGAAGCTATAATTCTATGCAACAGACACCTTCTAGTTGCAACTTTAATGATTCCAGAGCAGGGCTGCAAATCATCACTCCTTGCTTAAGAGTTGGAGACTTTCCAACTCCTGTCCAGAACACATGTCTAGCATGCTCACTGGATCTGGGAACATTTCACCAGGTAGGTGTTATTAAAGGTGAAATGAGCCCGGCCACCATTAAAACTGACCTGTCTGTCATGGGGCCGCGAAATCACAACCACCACGTTACTCCCATATAGGGGCCAACCTCAATGATCAGCCAGAGAACTATTAAATGTCTAAAGAGACAAATAATGAACTCTGGGGCTCACTGACGCCCATGGAAATAAAGTGGAGTTTCAAGTTGAATACCTGCCTGTCTTCAGGGGACTGGGCTCCCTTTTTCCCCAGTTGCACTGTGTCTAGATAGTGAAATTCTATAAAGACCATATTTATGTGCCGCCGGGGGGACATTTAAGGCAATATGAATATATTTCCATCATGTTTCTCCTTAGTTGGCCGGAAAAGCATTTTGTTTGACATTTTAATACGAAGTTCTCGCGTCTGCATCAGTGGTTTCAGGTTTTCTTTTGTTATTTGGCTGAAGGCGTGGTCTGAGGGTTTCTTAAGATTCGTTGATTTTACCGAAAATTGGAAGAAAAAAAATACTGAAAATTGTGGCTCATATTCCTTCAAATGGTTTGAAAATTATTTTTTTTTTAATTTTATTTTTTTTAACAAATCTTTTCATCTTTCTTGTCTGTTTCACTGCTTCTTCTCCACATTAAACAGGATGATATTTTCATATGAAAAACTTTTCACATGTTACAGGCACTGATTTCTGTTGGTATTCTTTTACGCCTACCTTGAAGGCGAAAGTTACTTTAAGAAAAAGCATTTCACTTTTTCCACAGTCGGTTAAAGATAATGAAAAATGCCAGAGCTTTAAACAAATATTTGAACGCAGTTCTATAGCTTCAGGCATAATTTTTATTTTTACAGAATTTTCTAGATGTAATGGCTGATGAAAATTATAGTATATTTTTTATAACGAACATACCTCTGGTATTTTTATTAAAACAAAAATTTTAAATATTCAAATCTGGTCCCACTACATTTTTTTAGCACTTATACTGCTAACAGACATACACTATCAGTTTATTTCGATTAGTAAATTGGGGGAATTTGAAGAGCATTTATTCTTTTAATATTATTTTTTAATATTTTGATATTTTTGGTAACGAGTAAACAATTTCTCGACAGTGATTTTAATTACTTTTGCAATCTTGAATAGAAAAGAAGCTATTGGCAGGACAGAATTGCGAAACATGTTGCAACAAAATTTAAAAATAATTTTATATTTTATTACTGGTGTCCTGTTACAAGTAAATGGCATTTGTGAGTTAAAAACATTTCCTAAAGTAATTAAAATTACAACAAAAAATTAATATTAATATATTAAAGGGGCTGATACTTCAAAAACTGGCTTCATTAAAGATCTCAAAATTAAAAATGGAACTGAGGCTACTGTAAGTTTTACTAGACATCAAGTTTCAATAAGAAGTCGTTTGGATGACAGTCAGTCTTTTGGTAACGGTCATAGATGCGGTGGTTCATTAATTTCGGAAAATGTAGTGTTAAGTGCAGCTCATTGTTTTGTCAAGTAAGTTTACAGAAACGCACAACGATTCCATTATAATACTACAATAAAAAAATAACAAATAATTATATAAGAAAAAAGAAACACTAGAGATAACTATCACAGCATACAGTTTTACTTGAGAATATAATTTCCCTTAAAGTATATGAAGCGACTTATTTTTGACAGCAATTTATATCAAAAGTTACTCGAGAAGAATGAGTAACAATGTGGAATATTTTAAATTCTTCACCTGAACATGAAGTAAAACAAGCATGCTAATTAGCAACATACAATGCTATTATTATTAATTATTCGATTTTCATACAGATCATATGACACTACAACTTAATAATGGCGTTTTTTTAGATCCCACGATAGTCTACATAATGGTTTATTTTCCCCTGACAGTGATTTTATAGTTGTAATGGGAAATCTTAATCGCTTAGAACGTAATAATAATACTCTCATATTTGATGCTATTAAAATAGTTAAACCGACTGAAAAATTTAGTGCAACATTTGAGGATGATATTGCGATTATCATTCTAAATGGGAAAGTGCCCGCCAACCATCCTACTGTGAGACCCATAATGCTAAATCAAGGTGCTATACCTAATAACACCATGTGTCAAGTTACTGGCTGGGGAATTACTGAAGAAGTAAGTGCTATTATCGAAATTCTACGAATTTTATTTGAATATTTGTATTTTTTGTGTTTGTGTTTAGGACAAACTTTCAGATAAATTGAAGTCCCTAGATGTATCTTACATTCAGCTCGACGATTGTCGTAATAAATCCGGGTACGGATCGCTTCTACGTAAAGGAATGATATGTGCAGTTGATTTAAAAGGTGAACGAAGTGTCTGCTCTGCTGATTCTGGTGGTCCTTTGATATGCAGGAAAGCTCAATCAGGCATTGTTTCATTTGGCGGCGGTTGTCTATCTCCCGAGTCTCCTACTATTTATACTGATGTTGCTCATTACAAGGATTGGATTCTAAAAGAAGTTGCCCACTACAATGGAACTTTACCGGTGTTTGCAGACCTTGATAACGGGGTTTCAAGTTTAAGTTGTTCAATATTTTTAACAAGTTTAACGTTAATATTTCACTACCTTAATAATCAGTTAAGTTTGTGAACATGTTACATGAAACATTTTTCGTTAAAATAAAATGGATTTAAAAAAATAATTAATCGACATAAAATTTTTAGAATATTCCAACTGGTTTTTAAATAAAAGTGTGAGTTTTTATTCGCTTATTACAAATTCACTAAATAACTATTTAATAGATCGATATACAATTTGTCACACTCGTTGTTAGTGGTGAATAGGAGGGCATAGACTTTTATTGTTAAGAAAAAGGGCAGCTAAGCTTTTGTTAGTTGTTATTTTTTTCTTTCAGAAGTTAAAGTACGTTATCTATCTTACGTCATTCCTAAGATAGTGTTTATTGGTAACGATAATATATTTCATTTGTACTGATTACGATTCCCAGAAAAATAAAATATGTGTCTATTATACGGATCATATATTTTTGCATATGTATATACTCGTGTATATATTTTCCTGGTAACCGTCACCAGTATAAATGAAAAATATTATCGTTACCAATAAACACTATCAGAAGCAATGCCGGTAGCCCATGCGGCAGCACACGATAACGGTTTTGCTTATTTTCTTAGATGTCTTACATTACAAAGTACAATTCAAACAATTTCAATTCATCGAAGATATTTACATTCCTTGCCCTAGATCCCCCTTAAAAATACATATACAGTAAATAGGAAATAATTTTTTTATTTTGTCTTTAAAAAAATTTTGCCTGATGAAAGTTTTTCTATATAAAAATTTTTTTGATCAAATATTTTTATCGAATAATTTTGACTGATCAAATATTTTTATAAAATAATTTTGATTGATCAAATATTTCTATAGGCAAATTGTGATTGATCAAATATTTTTTATAGACAAATTTTGATTGATCAAATATTTTTATAGAATAATTTTGATTGATTAAATATTTTTATAGAATAATTTTGATTGATCAAATATTTTTATAGAATAATTTTGATTGATCAAATATTTTTAGCGAATAATTTTGATTGATCAAAAATTTTTATAGACAAATTTTTATTGATCAAATATTTTTATAAACAAATTTTTATTGATTAAATATTTTTATAGACTAATTTTGGTTGATCAAATATTTTTATAGACAAATTGTGATTGATCAAATATTTTTATAGAATAATTTTGATTGATCAAATATTTTTATAGACAAATTTTTATTGATCAAATATTTTTATAGACAAATTTTTTTCGATCAAATATTTTTATACAAAAAATATGACTGATGAAATTTTCTTATATAAAAATAATACCTTGACACATTGTAATGGAATTTTCTAATTAAAGTAAGTTTTTATTTGGCCGAATGATGAGTAACTAGGTTAAGTGTGCCAATATACCTGATTCTGTAACCGAACTTGTTTGCAAGTTAAATCGTGATGAAAGGAGACACATTGTGGATTAAGTTTTGGAGAAGAGATGAATGGGTCATTTTGTACGAACTATAAACTTCTCGCCTTTTGCGTAAAGTTGCCTTTTTACAGGTGCGCGTTGTTTATTTGTAATTCTGTTGTCTGTTTTGTATCGCATAATGATGTCTTGTATAGTTGATTTGCTTTTTTTAGTGATTCTTGCTATTTCTCCTTGAGTTTTATTCTCTAAATAGTTATTAGCAATTATTTTTTACTATTCTTTTTTTGAAATGAGTTTCTTTTTTTAAAATACCGGTGTTGGAATGTTCTTTGCAATGTTTTACTATAAAGTTTTGTGTAGCAAATGGTTAATTAAAAGTATTCAAAAGTTTTTCAAAAATAATAAGCTGATAAAAATCTTCCAATGATGGGAGCTGAACGCTCGAAAGAGAAAGAAGAAGTATTATAAACTTTCATTTGGGTACGGTTTTACGTCGTATTATAAAGAGAAAATGATGTTAGTAGCACAAAGCCAATGGGAGAAGGTTCAATCGTCCTAAAAGATGAATAAATAACAGCACTACTCCAAATAGGGGCGAACAGTAGAAGTTAAAAGCCTGTTAAACAAGACTTCTCTGGGTGTAGACGTTATGCTAATGTACAATCTGCACGCAACATTGTATTCTATTATATTCTATTATATTCAAATATTACTAGGAACTCAAGATGGGAAATTAGATCGTGTCGATCTAATTAAACTGGGATAAAAGCTAGTTTAAGTATTCGCCCGATGTATTAACATTATCCCACAGAACACTGTAGATATAGGGTATTCAATTGTAAAGTTTTCTATTTAAAGCAATAGCTTCAGAACGTTTTTCCCTGGTTAGTGTGAGACATTTAAAGTTATTAGACTTACTCATTTAAATAACATTTCACTTTAGGAGTTTCAATTTTAACTATAAAATCAGGTCGAAATTTAAATAAAAAATATATTTCCGGCTCATTGTAAAATATCTAATGATCAACATTTTAAGGTATCGCAAGTTTTTTACAAACAAATTAGATTATTCCGAAAACTTATATTTTTTTTTAATACATAACTACGTTATTAAATATAATAAATTTAAGCAAGATATGGATCTTTTTATAATAAAATTTAAAACGTATTTTAGTTAGATTTAGATAAGATAAAAAGTATAAAAAAATATCGTTAAATTTTGGGGACAATACACGGTGTGGCAGAAAAAAAAGTATTTTGGATTTCACGAGCATAAGAATTGAGCGGAACTGTGGCTCATATTCCTTTATTTATTTTAATCAACTTTCGTGTGAAGATACTGTTTTTAAAAAATAGTTTTTTTTTATCACATTCTTTTGTTTTTATTGGCTGTATCACTGCTTCTTCTCCATATAATATTTTATTATACAATTTTACAGATTGCCTAGTCTGTACTAAAATAAAATAAACTTTTTTTTAAGCTGCCTTGTGTGTATGTAATGTATTAAGATAAGAAATTGGAGTTTGAGATATCAAATTTTCTCATTTTTCTCAGTTTTAAGAGATTTCTAGGATTTTTGTTGTTTAAATTTAAATCTTTTGTGATAAGAAATAACGAATCTTGAATTTTATTACTTTTGCCTCTACATGTTGAATTACATAATTTTTGCCATAAAGGAATTTCCTTCAGATCATATGATGGATGGTAGGATATTGGTTTCATCGACTATTGGTAGAGATTGTTTTTTTATGATAATATGATAATATATGATAATATGATCATATGATAATTATTTTACAATATATAATGCCTCTGCGTCCTAAAGACATCGTTAAGGCGAGTTGACAAAATTTATTAAATATAGCATTAGGTGTATTTACCAGAAGAATAAATAATTAAGTTAAAAAAAGATACAAACAATTAATAAAATAATAAAAAATTAAGATCTTTTAATAATGAGAAAAAATTAAACAAAATAACAAATTTTGTAAAAGAAAAAAAAATTAACAAATCTTTAAATTGAGATCATATAATTATTTTTATAATCACTATAGAAGCATTTCCAAATTTTGTAAAAGATGCTCTTTCACATTTTTTTTTAAAACGGAGATTCAAGCAATATATCTAATATTCTGAGGAAGTTTGTTAAACTCTAAACTACCAATGTGTTCTATTCTCTGTTTTGGGGTTTCCAATCGACATCGTACTACTCTTAGATTCACATTATTTCTTGTGTTGAACGCTGTTTGATTTCTTGAAAAAGTGATTGTATGATACCCAATGGTTCATTGATTACAATACACAAAGTAAAAGTTGCAGTTTGTGTAATCCGTGCAGAGGAAGAATGGTTAGAGCTATGTTCCTATACAGAGGTATTGTTGGGTGCATCAAGGGCAAATTAAAAACAGTTTTCTGTTTCCTCTGTTTTGTACTCTTTGTAGAGATTTCAATTCATTAGTTCTTTTATGATCATTTATTAATGGCAGATAGTTTAAATGACTGTGTATTGAAGCTTGATATATAACCAATTTTGTTTTCGTATTAAATTTATTTTTAAACTTATATAATAGACCAACTGCCGACAATACTTTGGATTTTAGTTTCCGAATATGCATGTCCCATGAGAGATTATTCTGTAAGTGGACACCAAGGTATTTCGTTGAATAACTTCATTTCCATCTACCCAAATGCTGAAAACTTGATTATGAATACGATTCGGTCTAAATCGCAATATTGATGAGTTGAGATGAGTTTTAGGTTATCACATGTGTAATTTGCAAACTACTTTATTACGGAGTTCTTCATAGGAGGCATAGGTTAAATTATCTATGCCTCGTTTCTGCAATAACGATTAATATTTGAATGAATATATAAATAACTCACTTGTGTAAAACTCACCTTGTGTAAAACAGGATGATTATAATATTTTTATATGAAAAACTTTTCTGTTGATATCCTTTTACGCCGAAAGTTACTTTAAGAAAAAATGTTTCACTTTTTCCACAGTCGGTTAAAGATAATGAAAAATGCCAGAGCTTTAAATAAATATTTGAACGCTGTTCTACAGCTTCAGGCATAATTTTTATTTTTACAGAATTTTCTAGATGTAATGGCTGATGAAAATTATAGTATATTTTTTATAACGAACATACCTCTGGTATTTTTATTAAAACAAAAATTTTAAATATTCAAATCTGGTCCCGCTACATTTTTTTTAGCACTTATACTGCTAACAGCCATACGCTATCAGTTTATTTCGATTAGTAAATTGGGGGAATTTGAAGAGCATTTATTCTTTTAATATTATTTTTTAATATTTTGATATTTTTGGTAACGAGTAAACAATTTCTCGACAGTGATTTTAATAACTTTTGCAATCTTGAATAGAAAAGAAGCTATTGGCAGGACAGAACTGCGAAACATGTTGCAACAAAATTTAAAAATAATTTTATATTTTAGTGCTGGTGTCCTGTTACAAGTAAATGGCATTTGTGAGTTAAAAAATTTATTTTTAAAGTGATTGAAATTACATAATATATAAATAACATATAAATAACAATTATTGTTAAAGGGGCTGATACTTTACAAAATGGCTTTATTAAAGAACCAAAGATCAAAAATGGAACTGATGCTACTGCAAGTGCTACTAAACATCAAGTTTCAATAAGACATCGTTTGCAAGACAGTCAGTCTTTTGGTAACGGCCATAATTGCGGCGGTTCATTGATTTCGGAAAATGTAGTGCTAAGTGCACTACATTTATAATACTACAATAAAAAAAAAAAAACCAAACAATTATATAAGAAAAAAGAAACACTAGAGGTAACTATCACAGCATACAGTTTTACTTGAGAATATAAGTTTCCTTAAAGTATATGAAGCGACTTAGTTTTGACAGCAATTTATATCAAAAGTTACTCGAGAAGAATGATTAACAATGTGGAATCTTTTAGGATCCATAAAATTGTATCGATACCGAACATTAATATGTGTACCGTAGATAAATATTACCCCCAATAGTGCTACTTTCGACGATATCTAGAAAATGTTTGAAGGAGAATGCAGTTTTAAACGTAATGCAATGTATTCGTAAAGGTTTGGAATACGGCTTCAAAGGTGTTGCAGGCATTTTCTAAGATTAACGTTTGATCTAACTGATCATCAAGTACTATTCGGCAAATAAGCGCTGCATGGAGTAAAAGACAATGAGTTATTTTTCAAATAGCAAACAATATGTTCAAGTCAATGAAGAGAGCAGTTTTATTGGTGCTATAAAATATCGGGTTCCTTTAGAAATAGCCCACTTTCCATTTATATTTTTTATATATAAAAATAAGTTGCATTGTGTTAGTAATTGATGTTCTCCGGAATGCGTGAAACGATTTTGTTTTTGCAAAGTTCATATGACAGGTGACTTCAATACCGAGGTTTCTATTTATAAACGATCTCTGTTTGTGTATTGGTTCATGAGTTATAGCCATTTTAGTGAACACTGCATTCATACAACTCTTACTGCATTTTTTAAATTGTGTGAAGTTGATGCTTTTGCCGGAACGTTATTGTATGCAGAAGTGCCAACGTATTTTACGTGGAGTTCCAAAAGCACAAGCAAGGAAATCGTGCTGATGGCCATCAAAATTTATATTCAAGTGATACTTTGGGACATTTTTATACTGTTCACCCAAATAACTCTGAGTGTTTTTTTTTACGTTTGCTGTTAATAAACGTTCGTGGGCCAACATCATTTCTACAGTTCTAAGGGCAGTCAATGGAGTTTTGTGTACGACATATTGACAAGCGTGTCAACAGCTTAATTTGATGGAAAATGATATTCATTGGGAACAAACACTTGCAGATGCAGCAGTTGTCGCTCATCATTATCAAATTCGTACTTTGTTTGCAATTATTTTTTCTGTCTGTTTTCCATCGAATCCATCTGAATTGCGGACAAGACTGTCTGTCGGGAGATATTTTGTTTCGAGTGCGTCAAGAAAATCGTAAGTAATCCTTCAATGGATTTCACGCCGGAAATTTACAATGAAGCATTGATTTGTATTGAAGATTTCTGTTTGTCGATTGCTAACAAGACATTATTACAATTGAGAATGCCATCACCTAATCGTGCAATGCATGACATTTTAGAGTTAGAACTGCAAAGTGAACAACAATACGATCGCAACGAATTAAATGCTTTTGTTCACAAAACACTTTCGACATTGAATGCGAAGCAAAAAAAAAATGCGTACGATGTTATTATGCAAGCTGTCAATAGTGAAGCTGGTGGATTTTATTTCCTAGATGCACCAGGAGGCACCGGAAAAACGTTTTTAATTTCATTGTTGTTGGCAACGATGCGGTTCCAGAATAAATTTGCATTGGCGTCTTCTGGCATTGCAGCCCCTTTGTTAGGTGGTGATCGGACAGCACATTCTGCTTTGAAATTGCCACAGAATTACCAGGTTAATGAAACTCCCATATGTAACGTTTCAAAAACATCTGGAACGGCAAGATTATTGAAACGTTGCAGTATCATTATTTGGGATGAATGCACTATGGCGCATAAGAAATCTGTTGAAGCTTTGGAAAGAACAATGCAAGATCTCCGAGATAATTCAGAATTGTTTGGTGGTGCGTTGATTTTATTGTCAGGCGATTTTAGGCAAATATTGCCCGTCATTCCTAGATCGACAGCTGCCGATGAAATTAACGTCTTCATATTTATGGAGATTTGTTAAAACATTAAAACTCACTGCCAACGTTCGAGTTCAGTTGAAGAATGATCCATCTGCTACAAAGTTCTCGAAGCAATTGCTGAAAATTGGGAATGGTGCAATGCCTGTTGATGACACTGGATTGATAAGATTGCCAAATGATTTTTGCCGTTTCGTACAGTCAAAAAAAGGAATTGATTGAATGTGTTGTCCCTAACATAGCACAAAAATATACATGGCATGCATGGTTGAGTGACAGAGCAATTTTATCGGCAAATAACAAATTTGTTACGGAATTAAAAATGGCTATAAAATCAAAGATTCCTGGCGAATTGGTGTCACACAAATCTGTGGATACTGTTACCAATGAAGAAGATGTTGTGAATTATCCAACAGAATTTTTGAATTCGAATGTTCCGTCTGATATGCCAATTGAATTGAAATGTCTTCAGTTTCCTGCCCGCCTTGCGTTTGCGGTTACCTAATAAGGCGCAAGGCCAATCCTTAGGAATTTGTGGAGTGAATTTACTCTAAATCCAGTTTTCTCACATGGACAGTTGTATGTAGCCTGCTCGCGCATTGGAAAACCATCGGTTTTGTATATTTACACCGAAAATGGAAAAACAACAAATGTTGTTTACCACAGAGCATTACAATAAAAGCGATTTATTACTGATTTTAATGAATTCGAATTGATTTTTTATTTTCTTTTCTGCACTACGAAGTGTGCAGGGGGTTCGCTAGTTTTCTATATATATAAATGATATGAAAAAACAAGATATGTGCTTATTCAATCCATAAAAGCAGGATTTTATTTTCCAACACAACATTGAAATAGATATAAGAATGATTTTTTGATATGCGTGCATAAATCGTCTTGTTCTCAATTCAGGTAAAACAAAACTAATACGTTTAGACAGAACTCTTTGCGCTTAAATGTGTGCGGTAGGAATTGATAGCATACCATTGGTGCAAATTTATTCATTCACAAATCTTTCGTGGTATCTGTGTATAACAGATCTTAGTGTGTTCAAACAAATATTCATTGAGTTAAACAAATAAATTGAGCATCAAAACTCAATTGATGATATATCAGTCTCTAATACATTCGAATATTAGTTTCTTCAACGAAATATTTTAAAATAAATTTAGCAACATTATATCCTTTAGTTCACACATAACAGGTTTAGAAATATGTGCTCAAGTCCTTACATAAAATTGGTCATCAAACCATAAGCTTTAAAGATAGTCGGTATCATGTCAATAGGAAAAATTCTCATAATTTAGGAATTCCAAGATGTAGAATAGAATAAACTAAACAACGTGAAATATTTATTTTAATCACTTACCTGGTAACTTGAAATTAATTAATAGAATATCATTATTTAATCGTCTTTAAAGAATATTTTCCAAATAAAATTGAAACGCTTATGTAAGTTTAATAAAATATTTAAAATATTATATAATATAATTGATAATAGCAATAATAGTTTATAAGACTGCCAGCTTGTCCCAGTAATGCTGGGGTGTTTATTAGAATGAATTTAATAACGAATAAAAAAAGTATATGCATGTTAATTAGTAACATGCAATATTGTCGTTATTATTCGGTTCTCCAAAACCCGAACTAATAAAGCTCCTATGAAATAAAATAATTTAATAATCGCATTTTGTTTCAGAGCCGACGGGAGCGTACAAGATGGCTTCTTTTATCCTGACAGCGATTTTATAGTTGTAATGGGAAATCTTAATCGCTTAGAACGCAATAATAATACTCTCATATTTGATGCTATTAAAATAGTTAAACCGACTGAAAAATTTAGTGCAACATTTGAGGATGATATTGCGATTATCATTCTAAATGGAAAAGTGCCCGCCAACCATCCTACTGTGAGACCTATAATGCTAAATCAAGCTACTATACCTAATAACACCATGTGTCAAGTTACTGGTTGGGGAATTACTGAAGAAGTAAGTGCTATTATTGAAATTCTACGAATAATATTTGAATATTTTGTAGGACAAACTTTCAGTTAAGCTGAAGTCCCTAGATGTATCTTACATTCATCTTGAGGCTTGTCGTGACATATCTGGGTTCGGATCGCTTCTACGTGAAGGCATGATATGTGCAGCTGATTTAAAAGGTGATCGAAGTCCCTGCTCTGCTGATTCTGGTGGACCTTTGATATGTAAAGGGACTCAAGCTGGCATTGTTTCATTTGGTAGCCCTTGTACGTTTTCAACTTCTCCTACTGTTTATACTGATGTTGCTTATTACAAGGATTGGATTCTAAAGGAAGTTGCTCACTACAATGGGACTTTACCGGTGTTTGCAGACGTTGATAATGCAGTTTCAAGTTTAAGTTGTTCAATATTTTTAACAAGTTTAATGTTAATATTTTACTATCTTAATAGTCAGATTGTATAATTAAATTTGTGAACATTTTAAATGAAATATTTTTCACTGCAGTAAAGTGGATTTTAAAAATAATTAATCCAAATAAAATGATTAACATATTCCGACTGATTGCTAAATAAAAGTGTGAGTTTTTGTTTATTTGTTTATTACGAATTCACTAAAGAACTATTTAATGGATCGATAGGTTTCAGTGATGTACAGGAGGGCATAGACTTTATTGTTAAGAAAAAAAGGGCAGGTTAGAGTTCGAAAATAATTGTTATTTTTTGCTTTCAGAAGAAAAGGTAACGCGCCTTTTATACAATTTACGTTATTTTTAATCATCGCAAGATAATAATTATGCTATTATGCTGGGTACCACAACCAATATAAATTTATTATTATTTATTTATTTATTTATTATTGAACAAATTTATTTTCTAATTTCTAAACCCGCAAAGCTTTTATGCTTGTCTGCAGGATATTAAAACTTAAAAAAATAAATAAATTCAAAATTATATTTCACAGTCTGTGTCGTAACAAGTTTTGATTTATTGTGAGCCCATTAGGTATTCCTTTATTAGCTTATTCCATTTGTTTTCGTGCGTTATGCTGATTATTTCAGTCGGTATTTTGTTCAAAATTGTTGGCAATGTTACGGCAAGAGTTGGAGACTTTCCAACTCCTGGTCCAGAACGCATGAAGCTTAATATAATTAAGAACACGACAGCATTCATACTCACTGGGGACCTGAACCATTCATTGTGTTCATTATGAATGATCCGACCCACAAACTCTCACGAGGTTCTCGAAACCACATCCACCACGATACTCCCATATAGGGGCCAACCTCAATAACCAGTCAGAGAACAGCTAATTGTGGAAATATTTGGATTGTCCAGGTGACTCCTACTAGCCTTTGAGGGGCCTGGGCTCCCTTTTACCCCGCAAGACACCAGTCTAAATGGAATAGTAGGTTCCAAAAAGACTATCATGTCCCCCCGGGGGGATGTTTGAGAGTGTAATGAAAAAAGTGCTCAAAAGAGCTCGCATTTGTGAGGCAAACAGAGGCAGACATTTGTCTGATATTGCATTCCATATAATTGCCGCCATTAAAAAAAAACAATTATCAATACAAGATCCATGCTCTATCATTTAATCAAAAATTATAAACAAACAAAGTAGTATAGCTTCCTGGCGGACACCCTATATATTGTATCGAGTTCTTTGTTGTCTCTTAAGTCTGTGTATCATGTATCTAAATGCTGCTAGTTTATATTGGGTAGGGTGGTTGGAGGTGATGTGGATGGTAGTGTCCGTCATAGTTGGTTTTCTATAAAATACCAAATATTAAACAGTCTGTTCCTGGTGTTATTGTGATGTCAAGAAAACGCAAATTTTTGTCTTGTTCTTTTTCCAGTGTGTATGTTTAAGTTTGTTAGAAATTGTTCGCCGTTGTCTTATTCGAGGACGCATATGAGTCACCTAAGTATCTATAGTAATAAGTTTTTCTGTATTTTTCCATTAGTGTCTTGTGTATGTGAAGTGAAACGTTACATGAAAATTTCCGAGAAGATTGCTGAAGTTGGGTTTCCCATGCCGAGTCCGTCAGGTAATTTGTAAAAGTGATTATTAAATCTAAATGTTTTATTATAGTCTTAGCAAAATCTATAATTTCGGTGATATATAAATTGTCTAGTGTAGTGAGTAGGATAACTAAAGTTGGTGTTGATGTGTATAAATCTTGTATGTCAAAGGAAATGAGTCGTGTTTTCGGTTATCTTCATGTCGTTAAGTTTTTCGATAAGGTTTTGTGAACTACATATCGTTTATGTATTTTGTAAATTTATTTTTTTTTTAAGCTGGGCGGTGAGGTGTTGAGCCAGGTGATATGCTGGTGCAGTTTACAATGGGTCTCATTGGTACGTTTTCTTTGTATATTTTCGATTGAGCTTTGAGTGTTGGTGGTCCTGTATTTGTATATTTTTCCGGCAGCAAACTTTTTGCAGCGTTTCAATAAGTTGTTAAATATTAAATTATTGAAAGTTGATATATTTCAAATATAATTTCAATTAAAACCTCGTGTAATCTTTTGTTCTTTAATTTCTCTTACCAGCGATAATAACTAAATAACTAGATTTGTTTTTTTTTTCATCTATGGCACTTAAAAAGCATTTTATCAATAAATAAAATTATAGGAAATGCTTATATATTCCACCATTGTTAAAAAAAATTTGATTATTTTAGCCAATAAATTTTTGTGCGAAATTAAAAAAATTGTTCAAGACAAAAATTTTCTTTAACAACAGAAAAATACAAGTATGTATTAGATTAGATTACAAGTTTAATTAAAAATTATGTTGAAATATAGAAAATTTATTCACAGTGAGCAACATAATTTTATTTAAAAAAAACTGCCGTTTACAATTCTAGGCAGCCAGTTAAAAAAAGGCCAGAACTCAACACTTAAAAATTGCAAATAGTATACGACTATGGAGTGAATCTACTTTCTATTCATTTGAAAAATATTCCTTTTACCTTTTCGCTTTGTCTAGTTTAAATAGAAAAAATTTCTAGTTTCATTTTGGCGCTTTAAAAAAAATTGATTTTTAATCTTAATGATATGGAAAGGGAAGTGCTACCTTTTATAAAGTGATATTTTGTTAGCTGCTTCTACTTTTTTTTTAATTGCAAAGTACAAATGCTTGTGAGCTTAAAATCTCATACTTTGAATAAAAATTAAATAATATTCTCAATACAATATCTTATCGAATGTTAGAGAAATGCCCGTTTTTACGCGTGTTTTTTGTTTGTTTTGTTTTCAACAGCAACATTAAAAATTATTATAATTTTTGATTATAAATCGGATTCGTGCTCGGCTCAACATTTTATAGATAATATAGTGCTACTGTAAAATTTCTTACTTAGACATGGCTGATTGACAGCCCAAATATTCTGTTTTTACCCAAGTGGTGCAATATTAAGTACCACTTGAGTATAATTTAAAGGCGAAATTCTAAAGAAATACGTTTAAGAAAAAATTAACTATTTTTTTTAGCTGGCGACTAACTAATTGGAGCAAAATTGATTTTATTAGCTTTTAGACATTTCAAAAAAAAAGCTGCGGTCATTACGTACTACCAAAAAATGGAAAATAATTTTAAATTAATTTTATATCTGAATATAATAAATGTTATTTGTAAGTATAACATAATTTGTTTGTCCTTAATATTATAAAATAATTGCATATTTAATTGTAGTTGGCGAAACTGTAAAAGATCCCAAAGTCATTTGCGGATTTGATGCAACTTTAAATGCTACTCGACACCAGGTTTCTATAAGATATCGTTTCGCAGACAGTCAATACTTTGGCTATGGCCATGTATGCGGAGGTTCATTAATTTCCAAAAATGTGGTATTAAGTGCAGCCCATTGTTTTGTCAAGTAAGTTTACAATAATGACATCTTCATTTTTTGTTGATTTTATTGATTTGAAGCTGAGTTAAATATTAAAAAAAAAACGTAAAAATAGCACCATAGTGTATAACAATGTATTTTAAAACTTTTTTACATACTAAAGTACTTTGCAAAAACTATATCTCCCTGCTAAATAATAATTGCACAGGCATTTAAAATAAAAACAAAAGTTAAAAAAGATTAAAAAAAATTTACAAAAAAAAGGAAAAAAAAATTTAATTGAATACAAAAGATATTAAACTTAAAACAAATTACGTACTAATCCAGTGATGGGCGAACTACGGCCAGCGGGCCACATCCGGCCAGCGAGAGGTTTCAAGCCGGCTTTTTTCAAAAATAAAAAAAATTAATCACCTATTATGCCCAAAAAATAAATTTACATTATGTTTTAAAAACGATATAAATTGACAATTTTAGCAAAAAAATGCGATGTTTTCATATTATATTGTGTACAAACTGCGTAGTTTTCTGGGAAATATTCTACACACAAGACAACAACAACTTTCTTATACAATATTCCAAGAAGAAACATAAACATCATAAAACACTAACAACTAATATAGAAAACTGAACGTATAACATAACAACAACTATTATGTGTGAGATCTAGAAGATTCTTGAATATTCGAGACAACATGCGCAACAAATATAAAAGGGCCAGCGATAGATTAATCATTAATCAGTAAAAGTGTAAATCTCGTGACGTAAAGAACAAATTGTGAAGTAAAATTATAAAGTTGCCAACGTACAGTTATATTTGTGTAATTAAAATAACAAAGTGTATTGTAAATATAAGTGCAATAGTAAAATAGTCTACGTTTTTTACCCCCATAAATGTCAATCGAAAAGAGAAAGAGAAAAATTGATTCGGAATGTCGAGTATTTCAAGAAGAGTGGACACAGAAGTACTTCTTTATGGAATATAACCAACAACCTATTTGTCTTATCTGCCAAGAACTGGTAGCTGTCCCGGTACCGGAGATTATAATCTCGCTAGGCACTTTAATTCAAAACATCTTGGGTCGAAGTACTATAAAATGACAGGTGAAGACGAGAAAGTTCATTCAGAGGAATTGAAAAGAAAAATATCTAGTCAGCGAATGTTTTTTAAAAATCAAAGAAGTGTCCAGCGTTCCTTAACGTTAGCTGGTCACATTGTTGCATATAAAATAGCAAAAAGTAACAAACCGTTTCCTGAAGGAGAATTTATTAAGGATGTGTTAATTAGCATTGGAAAAGTATTATGCCCAGAAAAGGTAAAAGATTTCAAATCTATAGGGCTGTCACGTAGAACGGTCACAAAAAGAATTGAAGCGATTTCTTCTAATTTAACCAATCAACTCGATGGACATCTTAAAAAGTTTAAGTATTTTTCAGTCACTATAGACGAGAGTGTTGACAGGAGTGATACAGCCCAACTTCTAATTTTTATCAGAGGAGTCGATAAAAACTTTGTAATAACCGAAGAACTTGCTTGTTTGAGATCTTTGAAAGGAAAGACGACAGGAAAAATAATTTATGATGAATTTAGATAGGGGATGGAATCACTTAATGCCCCAATTTCCAAATTAATTAATTTAACAACTGATGGAGCACCTGACATGGTGGGAAAAAATACGAGGTTTGCAGGAGTTTATAAAAGTCAGAATCTTGAAAGCGAAACAATTTTTTTACATTGTATAATCCAGCAATATGTTCTTTGCAAGGCTGCCTTGGATATTACCCACGTACTTAATATTATTTTAAAATTAATTAATACCATTCGAGCCCGTGGTTTGTTAGTTACATCGACAATTTCAAGAGTTTTTTGGAAGTTGATGCAGAATTTTCAGATGTTCTTTATTACACAAAGATCAGGTGGCTGAGTTGTGGGCATGTCTTCTCGAGAGTTTGGAGTCTTCTCGAAGAAATTAAAGTTTTTCTAAAAACCAAAACTGAAATTTGGGATGAGTGGGAAATATTGGAGGATAAGAATTGGTGCATCGAGTTTGATTTTTTCACGGATTTACTCGGGCACTATAATAAGCTGTACAAGAAGTACAGGGAAGAAATAAATTTATAGATGAAACTTGGTGCAGTTTGAGGTCTTTTATTACTCAATTGTTTATATTTTCTAAATGTTTGGGAAAAAATGATTTGCCTCATTTTCCAAGACTTAACTCTTTGAGGCCTGTGAGTGAAGAGAAGTTAAAAGTCTTTTCGCAATCTTTATTAAAACTGTATTCAGAATTTGAGGCCAGATTTGCTGACTTTAAAAAAATCCAACCATGTTTAGATATATTTTCAATGCCTTTTAATGTTAATCCTGAGAATGTTCCATCTGATCTACAATTGGAAATTATAGAATTGCAATGTAATAATAATTTAAAACAGCTATTTTTAAATGCAGATAAGCTTAATTTCTATAAATCCTTACCAAAAGATGCATTTTCAAAGCTAATTATTCATGCGCAGAAAATTATGGCAATGTTTGCTTCCTCATATTTATGTGAACAGGCCTTTTCAGTAATGAAATGCAGACAGAAAAAATTCAATAAGAAACCGATTGTCAGACGAGAGTCTTATTAATTTATAACAAGTCGCATCCTCGCAGCTGGAACCAGATTTTGAGGAAATTATCGCAAGTCAGAAACAGATCCATGCTTCCCATACATCTGGAAAATCTTAAAATCATAATAAACCGTATCTTATAAAATGTTTATGTTGTTTTAAAATATTACGTAATATAACTAATAAATATATAGATTAAACCGATATTTTAATTGAACAGCAACCCCATAATTTTTTAATACATGACCCTCTTGTTTTTTTTTTTAATTTAATGGCCCGCCGCAAGATTTTTTTTAATATATTGGCCCGCCACCCAAAAAGTTCGCCTATAACTGTACTAATCGAACGAAACGAAACAACACAAAAGAAAACGAAACAGAAGGAAACGAGTAGTGCTGTACACTGTCAAGAATATTTAATGAATTAATTTGTCTATGAGAAAATATTTAGAAGGTCTGCACTCTCGTAAGAAAGTCCAGCTCGCCTCAGGGTCAACAAGTTTAGTGGTAAAAGGCAATTTACCATTTAAACAACTCCCAGATTTAAAGACCTAAAGAAACACTCTCACACAGAAGGAGCAGAAACCTAAAAGCCTTCCCGACTATTAATCAATCTATTAGGTCAAAATCGATAGCATGACATATACAAGAGGGCCTATGGAACTCTTCGTTGCGTCCTATATGTGGTGCTAATCCAAGATACGCAATTAGGTTCAGCCTCTCCATAAGAAGAAAGTGATTCGCTGGGTATAACTGTGTTGGCCAACACTGTGCTATTTAATAACAAACAAGAACAAGGAAAATGATTTAAGGATAACCACAGTTAGTTGTTACAGTCTGAGTTCGACTTCAGTGGATGAAATTTACGTTTGAATAATATATATCACCGGGTCCTTTCTCAAATTATTGAACATTTTCAAAAGAAGAATTATTATTGTTTTGTAGGGACGGGGGTGGGACGCATAATGACGTATGACGTAAAGACGTAAAAATTTACTTAATGAACTTCATGTAAAATTTACCATATAAAAGTATGGATTTCTAAATTAGTTGTTTCAACTACAGTGTCGTTTTGGGTGGAATTACCCAAAATCTATATGAGGAGCGCCTTCGTGCTAACGTACTTGCTAGTCCCAGGGGTAGCACGAATTTTTGATCATTCGTTAAAATAGTAAGGGATAATGCTAATTCTTCAATTTCGACTCTTTTTAAGAATGATCAAATACTCACTGACCCGGTTGATAAAGCTAACCTTTTGGTTGGTATATTTGCAAATAATTCCTATTTGCCGGAACGTAGTCAAGCACCGCCCAAGCTCGACAGAGTACTCGTAACTATGCTGAAGATATTATTTCAAGTTTGAGCGGTTAAAAATATTTTAGCAGATCTCAACAGAACCTGAAACAGTGCTCTTAGACACTAGCGCGCCTGCTGGCAACCCTTTTCAGCATGTTTATCATGGCGGAGAATTTAAAAAGTGCTGGAAGGTTGCTAATGCAACGCCAATTCCTAAAAAGCGTGAGGCGTGAGCTCAACAATCCTGAAAATTACCGCCCAATTGCAAATTGTTCTGTACCTTTTAAAGTGATGGAAAGTATGAATAATTTTCATCTTGTGAGGTACCTGGAGTCGAACAGCTTATTTAACGACCCATACTATGGTTTCCGTAGGAGGCGTTCTACGGCCGCTTTGCTGGCTTTCCTGTCGGTACAATAGTGCAACTCCGTACATCATTTCGGAGAGAGTATGGTGGTGGCTCTAGATATTTTCAAGGCATTTGATAGTTTCTGTCAAAACTTGCTGCTTTTGGTATCGGTGATAATTTCACCACAATTATATCGAGTTTTCTCAAGATTAGCACTATATAAGTTGTTATAGTGCGACTAACTCAGGGATTCTTTCTCCTACCCTATTTATTATTTTTCTAAACAACCTTCTTCGCCAAACTTTCAACTCTATATACTCTTTCGCAGATGACAGTAACATTTGTCATTTGTATTCATTTAGTAATAGACCGAACCAGTTGAAGGTGAGTTCCAAAAGGCGGAACATGAATGATGGGCTCAATCACGACCTCGCGACCATCTTCGAATGTTGTCGTGTAAATAGAGTCAATTTTAATGCCCGTGAGACGCAATGTTGTATCCTTACGCATAGATCTGTGTTCGGAAATGGTGCTGCATCTGTTACTATGGGTGATATAGGTATTACGGAATCGGCAGCTCTTGATGTTCTTGGCATGAAAATTCGGTGTGATGTTCGATAAACTAAACGCATTTTTCAGGTTTCTAAAGAAGCTCTCAAGTGTCGAAAACGGTGTAAAAAATACTTCCCTCCATCTGATTTTCGTACTATTTATAACACCTATATCCATCAAAAGATGGAATAGTACTCTCATATATGGGCCGGCGTCACAAAGTCTATTTTGGAGTTGGTTGACCACGTACAGGAGAGGGCCAAGATACTCATTGCTGACAGTAGGGTATCCAACTCTATTGATTCTCTAGAGCATCGACGCAATGTGGGGTGCATTTCACTGTTCTATCGTTACTACAATGGTAAGTGCTCTAATGAAATAAGGGAACTTGTTCCTGATAATCGCACGTTTTCACGTTTAACTCGATTTTCGATGAGAGCACATTCTTTTGTGGTTGACTGGCCAGTGAGAATCGCACTACGCATTACAGGGAAAATTCGTTTTTCAGCAGAACAGTCCGTATGTGGAATAAGATCCCGCCGAAGGTCGTTCCTGTCACTTTCAATCTGAGAAAGTTCAAATCGAATGTCCACAGACACTACTCCCTCTTTCCTCCTTCCCGTAACCTAATTTCCTAGTTCTGGCACAATGCATTGCAGAGGTAGGAGTCATCCCCTGAGTGCTGGTCCTATAAAAACAAAACTCTTACATTTTTATGTTTGACTCGATTTTCGTTGAGAGCGCAATTATTTATGATCGATTGGCTAGTGAGAATCGCACTACGCATTACAGGGAAAATTTATTTTTTAGCAAATGTGGAATAAACTCGCTCTAAGGGTCTTTCCTGTCATTTTCAATGTAGAAAGATTCAAATCGAATGTCCACAAACACTACTCTCTATTTCCTCCTACCCATAAGCTAATTTTCTAGTTCTTCTGCATTGCATGAGTGGCGGTCATTCCCCCGAATACTGGTCCGAAAGGAAAAACAAAATCTATATACTTAATCAATTCAAACTGATATTTTGTTGTTGTCGACAGTAAATATATATTTTTTTTTACAAATATATTTTTAGCTATGAAATTTTCAAATCTGATGGCTCATTTCTTCCTGACGAAAGTTTTATTGTGGTTATGGGAAACCTTGATCGTTTCAAGCACAACAACAATACGTTGGTGTTTAACATCCGAAAAATAGTGAAACGAATAATTAAATTTGATTTGGAAAGTTTTGATGATGATATTGTGCTGGTTATGTTGGCTAAACATCCTGTAGTGCGGCCAATAACTCTTAATAGTGGTGTTGTAGAGAAGAATACCATATGTCAGGCAAGTGGATGGGGTGACACTGAAACGGTGGGTATTCATGTAATTCTAAAAGAAAAAAAGCTTTTTTTAGAATTTACCTGCAGACACACTTAAAATGGTGGACTTACCGATCATTAGTTTCGATGAATGTCGCACTAAAACAAAGATCGGAGCTAATATAACGAAGGGCATGCTATGTGCAGGTTATTTAGAAGGTAAAAGAGATGTCTGCAGTGGAGATTCCGGTGGAGCATTGGTTTGCAGGGGACGTCAAGCTGGTATTGTTTCGTTTGGCAATGGCTGTGCTTTGCCCTACAGTCCTGGGGTTTATACAGATGTGGCTTTTTATAAGAATTGGATTTTAGAGCAAGTAGCCTATAACAATGGATCATTGCCAAAATTTACTGATGATCACATGATGATTGATGGAGCTGAAACTTTAAAATGCTCCGTATTTTTAGTAAGCTTGACGTTGTTGGTTATTATTATTATTTTTAATTAAGTAAAATAAGGAATTTTTACAAATTAATCATAAAGTGAAATTATGTATTTATATATATATATATATATATATATATATATATATATATATATATATATATATATATATATATATATATATATATATATATATTTGTTATTATATATAATATAAATATGTAATAAAATAATGTAAAATAATTATACTAGGGAAATATACTTTAACTTCAAGCAACTTCCGTATTCAACATTTACATTCATTATGATTTTTTCATGAAAATTGGGGTTGTGGTGCGCGAGCTGTAACACTATTGGCTTGGCGTAAAATGGTCTTGTGGAAGAAGCTCTTGTTTCAAATGAATCTTACGTGGAAACAAATGCAATTCTTTGTGCAAAATTGTGGCCAAAGTTATTCTCTGAAGACCAAGCTCCTGAACACGGCATCGAATTAAGAATGATAGGTTTTTTTGATCACTTTCTTGAGCAGTAGTAATGTTTTAGCCGATCTTACAATTCGATGTGGTCCATGCTTGCGCCTATCACCTGAAAACCTTCTTTCTTCGAAATCATTTACTACACGATAAATAGCGCGTTTTGTATACACGCTGTTTCTCCCAAAATTTTCACGTAACTTTCTCATCGTCACAGTAATCGATCATTGATTTTGATAAAATGTTTTAACGATTATAACACTTTGGTTTAATGAATATTTTTTCACAATATATTTGCCATGTGTCTACTTCACGACTGCCAAATATAAACTGTTAGGACTCCTGTTTACCAAAGTGGGGGCAAAATAAAGTAGTGTACCTTTCTAGCGGATACGCTGTATTTTAGGTACCCGCCACTTGACCTCCATATTTATTATATTTCAAATATACAAGATGTTGCACAGTGGTGTGAATGCTCAACCCAAACGGGAAAAACTAATAACTGTCATTTAAAAAGTCGCACCGTTGTGAAACTTTCCACTTTCGTAGATTTTATGAATATGTGCAAATAAAAAAAGTAGACATATATCCTAAATGGGCGTGGCATATTTTTTAGTTTCTCTAAATAACTTTCCCTAAAGATTTTAATTTCCTCCATAACTCTCGGAGTGAAATGATCTTTGTGGATTGAATTATTCGACACAAACCATGGAGAGCTTAAAATTGGTCTTGGCGTTTTTCGCTGGTATCGTTGCAATATTTCAACATTCGAGTTACTGGCTGTTCTCCCGGCTTAAGAAATGTTTTGTAAATTTAATTGTAAAATTGATTTTGGTCATAATAACGAATGTAAGCGTTTGGTTTTAATATCTCATTTTTCTTCCTTAGCTTTTATATGTGACTTCCACTTAACGTATTCAGCTTAAGAAATTAGACTGTTTCATTCAGAATAATTTCGGGACAGTTCACATAAAGAGAATGTGCAGATGTGTTTTATTTATTTAGCCAGTTCTTGATTACATTAAGTTGTCGCTGCGTTTTAATTAACGCGTTGTTCGCTTATGTTTTCGATATCAAAATTGCAAAATCTTCAGCTTAAGCTGGAAGTAATACATTTTCTATAATTCGGACCAAGTCCATTATAACTTTGGAGTATTCATGATTCACTTCAACAAAAAACCTTTTGTCAGTAAGATATGATTTAAGTAGAAGACAGAAGGCAGTTGGAAGTTGGCTTTGGAGCTTATGACATGCACCAGTATGCCATACTTCGTCAAAATATCTCTAATATGATTGCATTGTTCGGGAGCACCATGTTTGCTGCTAAAACGAAATTGGCATTCAGGGATATGGTTCCATTTTTCTAAAACTGGTTATTATCTTTCATAAATAGTCTTTAAAATATTTTGGTCGGTAAGATGCAACAGTGTTCTTGGTTGATTGAATTTCGAAATTTAACAATATTGCAAAAAATCTTTTAATTAAGAATAATAATCTAATCTAATCTAAAATACTATATTTTGAAGAAAACTTTAAAGCCGCTGTTAGATGTTACAGTCTGGGCTCAACTTCAGATGATAAGTCATATGATCAATGAAATTGTTTTTACCTATAATTTTTAAGAAGATGAGGAACACAGTTGTGTATTCCACTAATTCTATACTACTGAGGTTATTTATGTCACTGTGAAATATGAATAAGTGGAAATTGTAATTCAGACTAGCGAATTTTGATTCTATTCATCCTAAGAATTCCGATATAACATTTTTATCCAACTTCGATTATATCGTCATAATGAGAAATTGTAATCGTTCCAAACGCAACGATAAATTGCTTAAATTTAACGCCATTAGAATCGTTAAGCCTACTGAAAAATTTGGGAAAATAATTCTAAATGGAAAAGTGCCCGCCAAATAAACCGCTGTAAGATTCGTAATGCTAAATTAATTTACTATACCTAATAACAAAATCTGTCAAGCTACTGGTTGGAGCTTTACCGAAAATGTTTTACAGCCGTATGCATAAAAACTTAAAGCAGGTTTAACTGCCGTTTTCAAGCAAAAAATCTTAAAGTTGTTTTCCAAAAACGTTTTTACGTTAAAATACCTTTTTTAAAACCTTATTAACTTTAAAGTAGGGAAAAACCTACTTTAAACCTACAATAAATTGAGCCGTTTATTTTAAAAGTGGTATAAGTCACTTTTTTGAAGTCATATTTTTTTATTTAAAGTTAGTTTGTTTATAATACATTTTAGAGGGAATATCGTGGTAAAATCGTATCCATTGAGTTTTTAGCCAATTCACTTTGTTTTGGTCTATATTTTTGAAACAGATGTATACTGTGATCGATTTTTTCTACAGGCGGCTATCACGCTATGGTAATCATGTGGAATTTATAAAAGATTTACTTTGTTTAAGGCCGTTTCTACTACACCAAAGTCACAATCATTTGATAAGTATGAATGACCCGCAATTGAAAATTTGTGATCCAGATTTCGATATCGTTTTCCGAAGGCTGAAAAGTGTTCATCCAAGTTAATGCCAGTGTTATGTTACTATTTTGTCCTGTACATAAGTCATTTTATTCAGTAATATGCATTTGAGTTGTGACATTCTGAAGATCTTTTATACAACACCGAGCAACTTCTTGAGACTAAAAGTAATTTTAATTAAATAATGCTAATTATGTGTACTATATTAGATATCACTGTAATATAAAGCACAAAACTGCACTTATCTTTCACACATAAAAATAAGTCCAATGATCACAACAATACTTCACACAAACTTCTTACATGTTTTTATTTCTTTAACACTACGCTCCGTAATTAATTTCCTGAGTACAGCGATTTACGCTACTTTCAAAATAAACATTTTTGTTATACCGTTCTGCCCAACAAATCTCATTTTAATTTAAATTTTTTTCAAAATGAAGGTAACTGTTCAATTGTGACTTATGACACTTTCAAATTAAACGGCTCGATTGACAATTATATTTTGTTATTCTAAAAAATTTTAAAAAATTCTTAATGAAAACAAATTGTAGTATACAAATAAAAATAAAAACTAAAACATAACATGCCATTCAATATAAAAAAAATTTATTTTTATTATTTTTGTTTTATATTTTACAAAAATATCATTTTAATTAATTATTTAAAACAAAAGTTTTATTGATGTGCATAAAATTAAAACAAAGCTCGCTATCCAAATACTTAGTTTTTTAATATCAACAAATTCTTTTTAAATTCTTCATAAATCTTACGAATTTACTTTTGTTGTTGTTGTTTTTTTTTTATTCAAAAGATTAATAAGGAAAACCGAAAAAAATTATGTCGAATTTACTGAAAACAATAAAAATGTTTTTTAATGGATCTAACTACCCGGATAAATAATATTCATTTTTGTACATCATTAACTACAAAGTGACAACTGAAAATAGTGGCATTGCCAGAATCAAAATACAAATTTCATTAGAGTACCGTTTTTGCATACTATTTTTTAACAAAGCTTTGTTAGGGTTTAAGTGTTAAATTAACCAATGTGGACTTTAAGCTCAAGTAACACTTTTTTATGCATACGACCGTTAAAGTTTTATAGATTCCACTTTTTTATTTTTTTTTAAAAGCTTTGTTTGGCCTTAAAGCTCAAGTAACACTTTTTTATGCATACGACCGTTAAAGTTTTATAGATTCCACTTTTTTATTTTTTTTAAAAAGCTTTGTTTGGCCTTAAGTGTTAAATTAGCCAAAGTGGATTTTAAAGCTCAAGTAACACTTTTTTATGCATACGACCGTTAAAGTTTTAAAGATTCCACTTTTTTATTTTTTTTTAAAGCTTTGTTTGGCCTTAAAGCTCAAGTAACACTTTTTTATGCATCGACCGTTAAAGTTTTATAGATTCCACTTTTTTATTTTTTTTAAAAAGCTTTGTTTGGCCTTAAGTGTTAAATTAGCCAATGTGGATTTTAAAGCTCAAGTAACACTTTTTTATGCATACGACCGTTCAAGTTTTATAGATTCCACTTTTTATATATAATTTATTATATATATATATATTTATTATATATATATAATTTATTTTTAGAACAAAAGTCTGGAAACTTTTTTTTATATAACTAAATTGGAATGAAGAAGAGAAAAAAGCAATTGAATTTAGAACTGGAATGTATATGGAATATTTTCCATAAATTATTCATGAGTAAATTTTTATAAAAAAAAGGAAACAGCTGATTATTGTTGACATTAGACAAAACTTTTGTGTTTATTGGTAAAAAATCTTATCGTAGAGCAGTACCCTTTTGCGCATTATTTTTTTAAAACTTTATAAAAAATTAAAAAGAGTTTTAATTAAACGGACTAAAGCTTTAATCTTAATTAGGCTTTTCCAATATTAATTTTCTATAGTAAATGAAAAGAATTTTTTAAAGTGTATTTTTACTCATCGTAGGTGCACTCATTTTATTGCTGATAACATTTGAAATATTTATTAAAAGTGTTTTGAATATAATTTTGCTGTGCCTTTATCAGCATCGGACAAGATTTATTGGCTTTAAAAAAAGTAGCAGTGAAATATTAAATATTTTCACCAATTTATTGAAGGTTTCTTTCATCAAAAAATATAATTCCTATTTATTAAGTTGGTGACCTGTATTTAATGCAGTGTCGAGTGTGTGCGTGCTATTTGTTGCGTTTAAGAAAAGTGTAAAAATCAAATAGAAAAGCTCTTAATTCAAAATGTTTGAATTTGAAAATATAAGAAAAATAGCAAAAGTTTTTATTGTCAGTTTTCTGTGCACTGAAATGCAGTTAAGTAAGTGCGTGCATGCAAAGACCGGCAACATTTTGCAAATAGAAGAGACAATTTCGTAGTTTTCTAATGATAATTTTTATTTTATTCTTCTCATAATGATATTAACGCTTTTTTAGTGAATAATTTTTGTCCAGTTAAGCAATTACACTTTTCTTTTCCTGAAATGTTCAGCCACCAGAGTGGCGAAATATTGAAAATAAAATTAAAACAAAATTTATATAAAGACTTTGTGCCTTAAGAAATTATTTAAAAATATTTAAAAGGCCAGTTAACTATAATTATCTCCTTGCACCAAATCTCTCACAATTAACATTATGGATTATGGTTGGACTACTCGTTATTTGAATTAAAACCAACAAATTTTTATTAAAAAAAATTAATTAATAACATAAAAACAAAATATACCTCCACATCGAATGTCTGTTATCAGTGATTAATAAATAAAAAAAAAACAACGACAAAAACAAAACAGTATAACAAACACAATTTGCTATACAACAAAAATATCTAAAAGATCTTTAGATAAAATTGTTGGTATGTTGTGGTAGGGCTGAAGCAAAGAGTGGCCAAATTTGAGATAAGGCAGCAAATTGGCTTATGTGAAAACTTCAGTTTTATTGATATCAATATAAAGTGATTATATGGGAATTAATAATGGAATAATGTTGTTCAAATGTCGGCGTTTAGCACGTCGGCAGTAGTCCGCTTTTCTCACACAATTTTGAAGCACATTTTGCAATAAAGCTTCGCTTATCTCGTCAATGCTGCGTCGAATTTCATCTATCAGAGCATCAGTGGCTTGTCGATGGTCTAAAAACGTGATCCTTCAAATGGCCCAGAGAAAATAAAGGGTCCGCCAAATAACTTTTTTTTGTAGTTTTAAATGCTGTAAACAAAACTACTGAATATTTTCTCAAATTTCTTTTTTTATTTGAAAGTACAATGCTTCCGGTTAATAATGGAAAATAATTTCATTCAAATGGCTTAGATGCCACCAAGAAGACTGACTACAGCTTGTGGAAGACCGTGCGAAAAATGAAATGCCCTATTACTTACGAAGCTCCTATTCGCCTGCAAAATGGAAAGTGGGCCAAAAATTCCAACGATAAAGTGGAAGAGTTCGCCAACCACCTCGAGAAGGTTTTTATTCCAAATGAAACAGATGCTACGATAATACCAGTTGCTATTCAAGAATCTGTGTTAAATCCAAAAAAATTTTGCTTACCTGCGCTGAAAGCAGTTATAAATGAACTGAATCCGAAAAAAGCTCCTGGTAGTGACAAAATCACCAACACTATGGTCATGAATCTGCCTGATTCGGCGCTAAGAACTGTTATGTTTATTTTTAATTCAATGTTAAGAACTGGTTACTTCCCATCATCTTGGAAACAATCTGAAATTGTTATGATCCCCAAGCCCGGCAAAGACATTACTCAGGTATCATCATACCGTCCGATCAGCTTATTACTTGTCCTCTCTAAAATATTCGAAAGGTTGATTTTGAAATCATTAGCGGCGCATGTTATTTCAAGAAATATAATCCCAGACCATCAATTCGGGTTTAGGAAAAAGCACAGCTCTATCGAACAAGTACATAGAATCACAAATTTAATTCGAGAAACTTTTGAAAGGAAGCATTACTGCTGTGCACTATTTATCGACATATCACAACATTCGACAAGGTCTGGCACGAAGGTCTTCTATATAAAATTTCAACATTTCTCCCGTCAAACGTACTTAAAATGCTCGCGAGCTATTTAACAAATAGATCTTTTGTAATAAGGCCGAAAAATACTTATTCAGCGAGCAAACAAATTTTAGCTGGAGTCCCGCAGGGAAGCATACTCGGGCCTGTATCTTTTGTACACCGCAGATTTGCCCACATGTTCAAACACACACACACACAACAACATTCGCAGATGATACAGCATTTCTAAGTATTCGTAAACAACCAGAATTGGCATCGCAACAACTTCAAACCCACATAAATGAGTTGGAGAAATGGTTACATAAGTGGAAAATAAATGTTAATGCCACAAAATGCGTTCATTAAACTTTCACGTTAAGAAAAAATAATTGTCCAGCTATAATAATAAATGGAGCTAGCATCCCAGAACAGACCCATGTAAGTTACTTGGGAATATACCTCGATCGGCGTCTCACTTGGGTACATCACATTAAAACCAACCAACTTCTTTGGCTAATTGGGCCACAATCTTCACTTGTCTTGGACCTCAAAGTGCTCCTATACAAAGCGATTTTAAAACCTATATGGTCCTATGGAATGCAGCTATGGGGGTCCGCCTCCGCATCAAATGTTGAAAAACTACAAAGAAGACAATCAGAGATCTTGAGAATGATTACGCTTGCTCCCTGGTATATGCGGAATAATAACATCCATAAGGACCTCAATATTCCTACCATCCGAGAAGAAATTAGAAAGTCATGCCCAAACTACGTTGCAAAAATCACCAATCATCCCAATCCGCTTGCGAGGAACTTGTTATTATTTGAGGGCCATAGGCGTCTTAAAAGGGTGCAAATTCTTGATTTGGCAAGACAACACTCCTATTGAAAAATGCGTTGAGTACTACAGTGGCAGTAGCAACCTAAATTATACATAGATTAAGATTTTAATACATATTATAAATGTCATACAGACAGATTCAATATTAAAGGAAAAAAAAATTCAAATGGCTGCTTCGGCTGGCCATGCAGTAGCCTACACGATCGGTCCAATTTTTAAGCACATTATCGTTTGTGTGCAGCTGTATTTCACCAATGGCTTCACGAATATGGTCCTTTAAAGCGTCAATTGTCTCTGGCTTGTCGGCGCAAAACTTATCTTTGACGGCACCCCACAAATAATAGTCCAACGGTGTCAAATCGCAGCTCCGAGGTGGCCAAATGACATCAGCTCAGCGGCTGATAATGCGATCTTCAAAAATAGGGCTCAAAACATCGAATGCAGCTTCGACACTGTGGCACGTAGCGCCGTTCTGTTAAACCCAAATGTTGCCAATATCCTCTTTAATTTTTGTGAAAAAAAATTCGTTCAAAATGGCCCGATAACGATCGCCATTGACTGTAATGCCCACTACTTGCTCATTTTCGAAGAAAAATGGCCCAATTTTGCCTCTTTACCAAAATCCGCACCAAACAGTGTGTGTGTGATTAGATTTATGTACATCCACGCCTGGCCATGAAGCCTTAATCAGATGCTGGATGCATAACTTGGAATGTCATGCTCGTCCTAGGAAGCCGAAGCCATAATTCTATGCAGGGCTGCAAATCATCACTCCTTGCTTAAGAGTTGGAGACTTTCTAACTCCTGTCCAGAACATGTCAAGCATGCTCACTGGACGGATCATTCACCATGCGTGTCATTATCAGCGAGATGATCCTGGCTACCATTTTAAATCATAGACTGATATGGGGCCGCAAAACCACAACCACCACGATGCTCTCATATAGGGGCCAACCTCAATGATCAGCCAGAGAACTATTATAAGTCTAAAGAGACAAATAATGAACTCTGGGGCTCACTGATCCCCGTGGAAATAAAGTGGAGTTTCCAGTTGACCACCTGCCAATCTTCAGGGGACTGGGCTCCCTTTATACCCCCAGTTGCACAGATCTAGACAGCTGTTACGTACCGTAAAGACCATAAATGTGCCCCCGGGGTGACTAAACAGTGACTCGTTTTGGGTGCGTCGGCTGTTCAATGTATGCGTCCGGGTTTTCTGTGCCCCAAATGCGACAATTTTGCTTGTTTGCCGACCCGCCAAGATCAAAATGGAGTTCATCTGAAAATATGATTTTTTTTGCAAAATCGGTATCGCGAAGCGAAAACGCATTGGACGGTCACTTGAATTCAACTTCTGAACCAATTGGTTTTAATGTGGCGTCATACCAAGATCTTTATGCAAAATTCGTCTCAATGATGTCTCTGAAATATTCAATTGTTGAGAACGACGGTGAATTCATGTTGATGGCGCTTCACACACACTTTCTGCCACAGCAGCAACATTCTCGGCTGTATGCACTGTTTTCGGCTTTTCACGCTTTGGGTTATCGATGAGGATGCCAGTTTCTTTCACTTTTTTCACAAGATAACGAACATACGGAGCTGACGGTGCTTCTCTTCTTCCAAAATTTTCGCACACATTCTGCAACATTACCATGATTTTCAAAGTAATGTCGCAATATTTCCCAGCATTGTTTAAGCGTATACACAACCATATTCATTCAGCGGAAGGATAAATCTAATTATCTGTCAAATCAAACATGAGCTAAGTGGTAACATTCGCGAAATAAGCACTAGATGGCGGACCCTTTAAATTAGAAGAACGAGGCGGCTAATTGACATCGGCAAATCGACCGTTAAATTTATCGTGTACTAACTGGGTGGCTGTGTGACTTCAGGGGCCATTTTGCTGAAAGATGATTTTGTTAGAAAATGCGCTGTTTTCGTCCAGTTTTTCAAACAGCCAATTCACAAACGTTTGACGCAAACAATGGTGTGTCTGCTTTAATTCTTTAAACGAATTGAACTTTATAAGCGTGAAGATGTAGATTTTTATGTTGTTGAACCCTCTAGCTAACACCGAGGAGTTTTTGTTCCAGCCTCGTTCTCAACACTTTGCTGTACAGCGTCAACAACAATACCCTGAACCTCGAATTTAGCGACTAAATTACCCACAGCTGTGCTAGAAGAAGCCTGATAACGAGGAAAGCTTTTGATAGTAAATTTTCGCAGTTAAAATATTTGTATTCTGAACTTGTTAATAATTAAATGTCAAAGGATGACTGCTCAATTTTTGATATTTAATCATTTGCCAGTCAATTTACTTCCTAACCTCAAATTTGCATACCCATAATAAAAATAAAGACGAAGCAATAACACCGTTTTTGATACATAAACAATTAAAGTAAAAATACAACTAAATTCGTTATAAGAAATATTGCTGATAATGAATTTTCAAAAACAAAAAATTTTAAATTTATTTTATTTTTCAGGTGACTCTCAAAATGACTCTTTATCAATCAAAGTTCCATTCTACAATGCAAAAACAAATTCAACAAAAGCTACTTTTAGTAACTCGCAAAATCATGCATCCATACGTTTAAAAGAATACGATCGAGATTTTGGAGATGGTCACATATGCTCGGGTGTCGTTATAAGTCCATCGGCGGTCTTAACTACAGCCAAATGTGTTTTTAAGTGAGTTCAATTACCAAATTTGAAAGGAGAATGTTACCACAAATTCTCAAAATGTTTTTGTCTATTTAAAAGTTATAATGAAAATAAATTTTACCATCCCTCTGAACTGAAAGTTGTCTTGGCTTCAACAAGGCGTTACCAGCGTCACAAACAAACTCTGATCTTCAGTGTAACACATAGTTATCAACCCAAAACTTTTAATGCTTTAAGTCTACGTGATAATGTGGCCATATTATTATTGGGGCGCGATATACCCATCATAAATGAATATGTGAAACCGATTGATCTCACTGATGCAAAAATACTCAACACTAAATTTTATGACCAACAAGACGATGGTAAATTAAAGGTGACCACTTGGCTAAAAACAAATGAAGTAAATTATTTTGTTGTTGTTGTTGTTAGTTACATTCTTAAACTACGTGATATTATTTTGGTTAATTTTTAGGGATTTTCTTTGAATCATTTAATGCTACTAAATGTCTCGAAATTAAGCAATGAAATTTGTTTGGAGTACTATGGCAAGGATATCTTTGGCACTGGATCATTATGTTTTCATAGCAACGAATCTTTGAATAAAGATTTCGGCTCACCATTGTTTATCGATAACAAACTAGTCGCTGTTAGAAGTTTTGCTTTGAATCATCCATCGCCAGCGATATACTCAGATATTTCACATCATGCAAAATGGATTCGCAATATAATTGGGGATGGCTCTAACCAAAACGGTTTCATCTGGGGTATTTTGGGTATTATACTTTTGTCATTTGCGGCTTTAAAAAGTTCAAAGTTAATAAAGTGGTATTAAAACGTTAATTTATTTTTATGTGTTTGTTTTTATTAATCGACAGTTTATTTCAGAGAATCCAATCCACATAAAAAGGAAAAAGAATTTGACTGAGACAGTTTTTGAATAAAGTATTGTCATTTTAGTATGAAAATCGTTCGTTGCTAATGAATTTTTCCAATATTGTTTGTTTTTTTATCTCGTTTTTAAAGTGAATTTGAAATTTTATTGCCAGATTAATAAACAACATCCATTTCATACTGAAATGGCACTCGATAGTGTTTTTGGCGCTTTCTAAAATTTTGGATGGAATGAATTCATGCATTTAATTAAACATAAATTTTTCGGTGATATTTCAGCTCCTTGTCGTCGATTTTATATTTAAGATCCTATTTGTTTATAGATTAAAATGAAAACTGGACCTTTTAGAACACTAAAAAATTTAAAATTGCGATTTTAAGAAATTAATATTAAGAAATGTTTTTTTTTAATGTGAAAAAGCGGTATTTTGTGATTTTTATTAGTGAAATCATGATTTTGCATTTCAAGTTATACAAAGGAGTTAGTCGATTGGTGTCGGTGATAATTCCTCTAGATTTATATCAAGTTGTCTCAGAAATCACACGGTACGTCACCAGACGAGTTCATGATTAATTCAGGGTTGCGGTATTCCGTTCTTTCTAGTACCCTATTTATTATTATTTATCTAAATGACCTTAATTGTCAAACTTTCAACCCTCTTTACTCTTTCGTAGATGACAGTACCATTTGTCATTCGTACTCATTTAGTAATAGACTGAAACAGTAGAAGGTGAATTCCAAAAGGCGGAATATGAATGATGTGCTCAATCACGATATCGCGCCGATTTTGGAATGGAGTCGTTTTTAATGCCCGTAAGATGTAATATTTCATGCTTACGCCTGGGGTCCCCCCGGGGGCACATGATAGTCTTTTTGGAACCTACTTTTCCATTTAGACTGGTGTCTTGCGGGGTAAAAGGGAGCCCAGGCCCCTCAAAGGCTAGTAGGAGTCACCTGGACAATCCACATATTTCCACGGGAATCAGTACGCTCGCAGAGTTCACTATTTGTCTCTTGAGACAATTATGTGTTCTCTGACTGGTTATTGAGGTTGGCCCCCATATGGGAGTATCGTGGTGATTGTAGTTTCGAGGCCCTCGTGATAGTTTGTGGATCGGATCATTCATAATGAATACAATGAATGGTTCAGGTCCAGTGAGTATGAATGCCGTCGTGTTCTTAATTATATTAAGCTTCATGCGTTCTCGACCAGGAGTTGGAAAGTCTCCAACTCTTTAGCAAGGAGTGAAGGCTGCGGCCTACTTCGGGCTTTCGAAATTGCTACTAGGAGTGACCGGAGGATATACGTATTCGAAGGCCTCCTAGGGCGTGAATGACGTTTGCAAATCATTCAAGTGGTTTGACCACCATCTGATTATGACTACCTAGTCGGTGCAGATGTAAATCAAATCACATCAATGCTTACGCTTGGTTGATATAGGTATTACGGAATCGGACGCTCTCGATGGACTTTACACATTTTTTATGTTTCTAAAGAAGATATATCCGTATTTTGTTCGACGGCGTTTAGTTTAATTGGATATGATTTTACGTCATCGCGCGTCAAATTTGGTTTGTGTTTAGAAATTGGATGAAATCATACTCAATTTCTTAAGAAGCTTTCAAGTGCCTTGGTTTTCTAAAACGGTGTAAGCGATACTTCACTTCATCTGAGTATTTATACTATTCATACCACCTATATCCGTCCAAAAATGGAATACAACTCTCATGTATGGGCCAATTGTAGGAGATTGTAAAAAGAAGCAAAAAAAAGCTTCGTTTTAGAAATAACATTTACAGTCAATTCATTTTTTAGCCTCGTATAAATTTTAATATGTAATAACGTTATAATAGATCAGTTATCGCAACGAATACTTTTGAAGGAGTTTCATCAGAGCAACTGTACGCAGTTCATAGTTGTTGATTCCAAGAAGATTTTTTATCATCAATTCGTTCCTATTGGAAACCCATATAGTTTACAGGTAGTTTTTGCTTTTATTGTAATAATAATTTCGGTTTGGAATAAATAGAAACTAGATGTTGGAACTTTAGCAAATGAGGCAACCACATGTCAAAATGCTTAATATTTTAGTTGACTTATTTTATTTAGCAGTTGTAAAAAAGCATATCGAAGCGATGGCATTTAAATATTTAAATTAAATAAAAAGAAGGACATACATGCAGCTTTTAAATGAACGGGTTGTTAAACATTATTATTGTGTGTGATGATCTTTAACCCACATTTAAGTTGCTTAAGGCATATGTCGTATGACCATATAATCAACGTGTTAATTAAATATCAACAGCCAAGTTAAACCATGTTAAAACAAAAAACTAACGTGACTTTATTCAAATATGGTCACTAACAAAATTGCACTTAACTTGGTTTCAGTTTTAAAGGCCGGCATTATCGATTGTAAACAAACAAAAACCTTACACAACCCCATCTGAGTGTCTCTTGTACGTACACTAAACGATTTTAGTACTGTAAATTATAAAATTTTATAACTAATGTGATCGTAAAGCATTTCCACATAGTGGAGAAGGATTCGTTTTTAACAGAAACACTTGAGCAACTCAAATAAATTGTTCGTGTTGAAAGTAATGAAATACCGCGTGAAATGTGTGAGAATGTAATGAAAAATGTGCTCAAAAGAGGCTAACAAAGGTGGACATTTATCTGATATTGTATTCCATACATAATTGCTGACATTAAATAAAACATTTATCAATATAAGATTCACTCTCCTTCATTTAATCAAAAATTATAATCAATCAAAGTAGTGTATCTTACCGGCGGACATCCTTTATATGAAAAATGGAACTGCTAAACTGCTTTTCTCTTCATCTACACCAGTGATGGGCGAACTACGGCCCGCGGGCTACATCCGGTCAGTGAGAGGTTTCAATCCGGCCCGCCGAGCGTTTTTCAAAAAAAAAAAATTAATCACCTATTAAAAAATTATGCCCAAAAAATAAATTTACATTATGTTTTAAAAAAGATATAAATTGAAATTTTTGCAAAAAAAATGGGATGTTATCATATTATATTTTCTTATGCAATATTCCAAGAAGAAAGCATGAAACAAAAACAACTCTTAAATACCTACTGTATTGTGTCCAAACTGCGTAGTTTTCTAGGAAATATTGTACACACAAGACAACAACAACTTTGTTATACAATATTCCAAGAAAAAACATAAACATTATAAAACACTAACAACTAATATAGAAAACTGAACGTACAACATAACAACAACTATTATATGTGAGATCTAGAAGATTCTTGAATATTCGAGACAACATGAGCAACAAATATAAAAGGGCCAGCGATGGATTAATCAGCAATCAGTAAAATTGTGAATCTCGTGACCTAAAGAATAAATTGTGAAGTAAAATTATAAAGTTGCCAACGTACAGTTTTATTTGTGTAATTAAAATAATAAAGTGTATTGTAAATAACCCCATAAATGTCAATCGAAAATAGAAAGAGAAAAATTGATTCGGAATGTCGAGTATTTCAAGAAGAGTGGACATGGAAGTACTTCTTTATGGAATATAACCAAAAACCTATTTGTCTTATCTGCCAACAGCCGGCAGCTGTACTAAAAGATTATAATCTCGCTAGGCACTTTAATTCAAAACATCTTCTTGGGTCGAAGATGAAGACAAGAAAGTTCATTCAGAGGAATTGAAAAGAAAAATATCTAGTCAGCAAATGTTTTTTAAAAATCAAAGAAGTGTCCAGCGATCCTCCACGTTAGCTGGTCATATTGTTGCCTATAAAATAGCAAAAAGTAACAAACCGCTTTCTGAAGGAGAATTTATAACGGATGTGTTAATTAGCATTGGAAAAGTATTATGGCCAGAAAAGATAAAAGATTTCAAATCCATAGGGCTGTCTCGTAGAACGGTCACAAAAAGAATTGAAGCGATTTCTTCTAATTTAACCAATCAACTCGATGGACGTCTTAAAAAGTTTAAGTATTTTTCAGTCACTATGGACGAGAGTGTTGACAGGAGTCATACAGCCCAACTTCTAATTTTTATCAGAGGAGTCGATGAAAACTTTGTAATAACCGAAGAACTTGCTTGTTTGAGATCTTTGAAAGGAAAGACGACAGGAAAAATAATTTATGATGAATTTAGAGAGGGGATAGAATATCTTAATGCCCTAATTTCCAAATTAATTAATTTAACAACTGATGGAGCACCTAACATGATGGGGAAAAACACGGGGTTTGCAGGAGTTTATAAAAGTCAGAATCCTGAAAGCGAAACAATTTTTTTACATTGTATAATCCACCAAGATGTTCTTTGCAAGGCTGCCTTGGATATTAACCACGTACTTAATATAATTTTAAAATTAATTAATACCATTCGAGCCCGTGGTTTGTTAGTTACATCGACAATTTCAAGAGTTTTTATCGGAAGTTGATGCAGAATTTTCAGACGTACTTTATTACACAAAAATCAGCTGGCTGAGTTGTGGGCATGCCTTCTCGAGAGTTTGGAGTCTTCTCGAAGAAATTAAAGTTTTTCTAAAAACCAAAACTGAAATTTGGGAATATTTGCAAATATCTTATTTTGAAATGCATGATTATATAAAATTAATAATTAATTTTTTGGGTGTAATGGCAGGAGAATAATTATTGAAAAAAATAAAATGTGTACGACTGACCTATTGCAGTTAAAAAGCACAAGAAAACGTGTCGTTATTAGAAGTTACGCTGGCTTTATCGGCTTTGGAATCTCCAAACTGCAACAAATGCATCACACATGTGTGGCAGCAAGTAGTGCAACAACAGTGACAGAAACAAAGAAAAACACATGTTCAACATTGTCATCAAATTGCAAGGTAATTTGTCTTTCTAAGCAGCCGCTTTTATGATATTGAGTTCAAATAGTGGGAGTCGCTGTTATTAAAATGGATTGAATTATTTCATTTTTATTATTTATCAGACAATTAGTTTTATTTTAATGATTATGTAAATTGAATCAAATAAATTCTCTTCTCAAATGATTGCATTTTTTTATTTTTAAATAAAGTTTTAATTAAAAAAATTACTAAATAACGAGGATAATTCAATTTGTAGTTTTAGAAACTCAACTTTGTTTCATATCATTCCCAGGAAATATTTCATTATGGTTTCAAAATTTTTGCTGCAGCGCGATGGACTCTTACATCAATTCGAATTATTTTCCACTTAGTGGTGGCTTTTTGCATTTCAAGAAAAAAATGTTTCCCTTTAAAGAACATAAATAGGTAAAAGAAGAATTGACAGTAGTTATTACAATTGAAAAAATTAGAACGCCTTGAACAACAATCGATTAAATATGTCAACACACATTTTTTTACAATCGAATTTCGTGTGTAAAAAAAGGTTGTTTTGCAGGGTAGTTTGATAGCCTTCTTTCATTTGAAGCAAATAGCTGCCGAGAGTTATAGATTGTTGGTAGAAGCCTACGGTCAACAAGTACTAATTTACAAAATTTATTAACGATGATTAAAACAATGGTGATTTCGATATAGAAGGCAAGGAGAGGCGTGGTTAGCCAAAAATAGTTTGATGATGAGGAATCTCTTATTAGGAGCACTACTTCACGAAGATGGTTGTCAAACAGAAGAACAACTTGCAATAACATTGAGAGTCATACAAGAAGCCACTTCCCTACCTTTAAAAGCATTTGCATTCATTCAATAGCAAGGAAATTGGGTCTTATATGAATTGAAGCCGAGAGACGTTAAAAGCCGATATTGCTTGTCGGAAATGATAGTGTGATTTGTCTTACATCCGCACCTGGCTATGTAGCCTTAATCAGATGGTGGACAAACCACTATTGTATAACTTGGAACGTCATACAGGCGTCCTAGGAAGCCGAAGACATAATTCTAAGCAACAGAACCACCTAGTTGCAACTTTAATGATTCCAGGGCAGGGCTGCAAACCATCACACCTTGCTAAAGAGTTGGAGACTTTCCTACTCCTGTCCAGAACACATGTCTAGCATGCTCACTAGACTGGATCATTCACTTTGCGTGTCATTATCAGTGAGATGATCCTGGCCACCATAATAACCATTATACTGTTATGGGGCCGCAAAACCACAACCACCACGTTACTCCCATATAGGGGCCAACCTCAATGATCAGCCAGAGAACTATTAAATGTTTAAAAAGACAAATAATGAACTCTGGGGCTCACTGATCCCCGTGGAAATAAAGTTGAACTTCCAGTTGACTCCCTGCCTGTCTTCAGGGGGCTGGGCTCCCTTTTTCCCCAGTTGCACTGTGCTAGATAGTGGAATTCTATAAAGACCATATTTATATGCCCCTGGGGAGTGTCGGAAATGATGCTTGAACTGTACGAAAAGAAGTCTTTTTTATATCGTATTGTTACTGGATACATCCTTGGCGCAAAAAGCCATATCTAAAGCTCGGCCAACCAGCAAAATCAAAGCCAAAGCCGATTATCCGTGTGCCGGCAAGGTAATGCTTCATATTTGGTGGGATAGGAAGGGTGTTTTGTATTATGAGCTGTTGAAGTTGGATCAGAAGATCGAAGACAATTGAAATTGGCTTGATTTATTCTTTACTTCAAAATCGGAGCAGTTAATTATACGTGGAATCCATATGCTACCAGATAGATGGGTTACAGTAATGGCCAACGATGGAAAATTTTTTGACTAAGGCTTCAACTCTTTTTGTCAACGTTATGAATTTGTTTACTTATTACAATAAAGCTTTTCAACTGTAAAAGCTTTGGCTCAATATTTTATTAGGTGTATGCACGTCCGCATCCGGCCCGCGAAAGGTGTCAATCCGGCCCGCCGAGCGTTTTTCAAAAAAAATTAATCACCTCTTAAAAAATTATGCCCAAAAAATAAATTTACATTATGTTTTAAAAAAGATATAAATTGACAATTTTAGCAAAAAAATGCGATGTTTTTATGTTATATTGTGTACAAACTGCGAAGTTTTCTAGGAAATATTGTACACTCAAGAGAACAACAACTTTCTGACGCAATATTCCAAGAAGAAACACAAACATCATAAAACACTAACAACTAATATAGAAAACTGAACGTATAACATGACAACAACTATTATATGTGAGATCTAGAAGATTCTTGAATATTCGAGACAACATGCGTCACAAATATAAAAGGGCCAGCGGTGGATTAATCAGCAATCAGTAAAAGTGTAAATCTCGTGACGTAAAGAAGAAATTGTGAAGTAAAAGTAAAGTAAAGTTGCCAACGTACAGTTTTATTTGTGTAATTAAAATAATAAAGTGTATTGTAAATATAAGTGCAATAGTAAAACAATCTAAGTTTTTTACCCCCATAAATGTCAATCGAAAATAGAAAGAGAAAAATTGATCGCAATGTCGAGTATTTCAAGAAGAGTGGACATGGACATGGACTTCTTTATGGAATATAACCAACAACCTATTTGTCTTATCTGCCAAGAACCTGCAAAAAATAAAACAAACCGCTTTCTGAAGGAGAATTTATTAAGGATGTGTTAATTAGCATTGGAAAAGTATTATGCCCAGAAAAGGTAAAAGATTTCGAATCTATAGGGCTGTCACGTAGAACGGTCACAAAAAGAGTTGAAGCGATTTCTTCTAATTTAACTAATTGGACGGACGTCTTAAAAAGTTTAAGTATTTTTCAGTCACTGTCGACGAGAGTGTTGACAGGGGTGATACAGCCCAACTTCTAATTTTTATCAGAGGAGTCGATGAAAACTTTGTAATAACCGAAGAACTTGTCAGAATCCTGAAAGCGATGTTCTTTGCAAGACTGCCTTGGATATTAACCACGTACTTAATATTATTTTAAAATTAATTAATACCATTCGAGCCCGTGGTTTGTTAGTTACATCGACAATTTCAAGAGTTTTTATCGGAAGTTAATGCAGAATTTTCAGATGTACTTTATTACACAAAGATCAGGTGGCTGAGTTGTGGGCATGCCTTCTCGAGAGTTTGGAGTCTTCTCGAAGAAATTAAAGTTTTTCTAAAAACCAAAACTGAAATTTGGGATGAGTAGGAAATATTGGAGGATAAGAATTGGTGCATCGAGTTTGGTTTTTACACGGATTTACTCGAGCACTATAATAAACTGAACAAGAAGTTACAGGGAAGAAATCAATTTATAGATGAAACTTGGGGCAGTTTGAGGTCTTTTAAAAGTCAATTGATTATATTTTCTAAATGTTTGGGAAAAAACGATTTTGACTCATGACTCATTTTCCAAGACTTAATTCCTTGAGGCCTGTGAGTGAAGAGAAGTTAAAAGTCTTTTCACAATCTTTATTAAAACTGTATTCAGAATTTGAGGCCAGATTTGCTGACTTTAAAAAAATCGAAATCTTTGAAATTCTTTTTGTTTCACTTTCAATTGTTATTGTGCATTTTGATTGGACCACCCGTTACTAATAATTTCTAATTGAAGAAAGTCGCATTGAATATTCCAAATTATGATGAAGAGTTAAGAAAGAAAACTTTTTGGCTAACACATAATGAATTAATAATTAACAAGGATAATGGACTAAATCCGATTTTTAAAAAATTCCCATATTAATGTTTTGTACCCAACTGAAGAAAATTCAATCGTTTTCGCTAAATATGGCGGGAAACATTTAAACGAATTTATTGAATATTATTTCATCACATTTGAAAATTTCATTTCTTTAACAATTGTAACAATAGAAATAAATATTTTTTTTATTTTTAATACAAAAAGACAAAATGCCCCATTTAAATGACATTTTAAGAGGAAAACAAAATGAAAGCGCAGCTAAAAATAGCAGCCTTTTAACAAAATCACCTGAAATATTTTAGGGACTTCAAAGCTGTTTTTTTCTGAGTTCAATGTGTTTTAGCTGTGAGTGCGTTCTTTTACGACCAAAACTATAATAAAAATAAACGATTATTAAAGGAAAAAATATTGTAGGAAAGAAATAAATAAGAAAACTTATGCGTTTTATTCACACGATGGCACATGTCCAAATTGAACTTTTTATAATGACGCAAATCGCATTTTAGTTTGTATAAAAAGCGGAAAGAACAACAAAAATTGACTTTTTCGTTTCAGACCACCCACCTATGCATAATTGAAATCAAAGAGGCAGGCGAATTTTGAACAACTGGAATTGGAAAAGCTAAACTTTTTTTTTTATAAATCGTTTTATTTAAAACTTATATTTTTTATAAATAATTTTTGCAAGCACAGGGTCTTTATATAAAAATTAAATCAATTTTACTTTTATTACTATTCAAAATATTGCACCACACCATTGGGTGGCATTTAAGCGAAAAATCTGAATGTGTTTGGAAAGTTTTTAGTGTCAGAAAATTGTATATTTAAAACAATTTTTTCAATTTGTTATTTCTAACGCAAGTGAAAAGTTTCGTCACATCCTGCTAAATTTGTAAGAAAACAAAACCCTGTAATAAGAATCTTCGTCGATAGATAGAAAACTAGGTTATAACCGAAAGACCGTTTCAAAAGCTATACATTGGTTTTATGGGGAAGTATCCAAGAACTAAGAAAGGAATCTTTTATATTTTTATTGTTGTTGACCATTTTACGAAGTTTATCTTCTTAAAGGCAATGAAAGAGGTCGCAACAAATATGATTATGGAGTTTTTGGCCAAAGTAATATTCCACAAGTTCGAAGTCCCAAAAGTGATACATAGTGACAATGGATGTCAGTTTGTCGGCAAAAGCTTGCGAAACTTGATTAAATTTTATAATGTAAACCATAAAAAAACCACTGTGTACTCTGCATAAAGCAAAGCAAGTGAAAGAGTACATCAATCCGTATTATCGGCTTTACGAGCGTATTTTGTGGTTAAAAAAATTATTTTTAAAAAATTAAAAAAAGGCAATTAACTATAATTATTATTTTTAAAATAAACAAATTTGAAATATAAAGAAATTCATTAGTAATTTTCTACTTTACGATAAACTAAAGTTGAAATTTACAATAAAATTGTACAATTTTAAAAATCAAGTTTTTATCCTTCAACTGCATATTAACAACATATTTCATTCGGAAATTATATTTTTACAAAAATATTGTGTTTTCGTAAATTATTCAGCATTTCAAAATTTTTCTTTAGCTAAAAAAACAAATGAAGAAAAAATATTTTCTTCAGTTGTATTTTCGACACAAATTTCGACAAAGAATTTATTTAGTTTGGCAGATCATCAGTTGAAATTATGCAAAAGAACTTATAAAAAAAATATTTTTAATAATAATATATATTTTTTTAATCGGCATAGATTAAATTTTATTATCTTTAGATATGACTTTTGTACAGCGGGATTATTGTTGGTCGATTATATTTTTTTATTTCTGATTTATAGCTGAAAAATCTTTGTTTGTAGAAAAGAAATATTTTAAAAATTGTTAAAAACATTTAAAAAAATATCTTTTTTAAAGTATAAAATGCGAATGCAATGTACTGTATAACAACAAACATATTTTGTTTCAGCTGATTTCTTCTTTTTTCAACAAATGTTAATCTACACTCACACCAATTCATATTAATAAATATGAAAACAGGAATCTAAATCTGAGAAAAGTAACGCTGTCCAAGTGAATTTATTATTCTAAGTTTCTTAGGGACAGATTCACATCTTAAAACGCAGTGCGTTGAAATGCACTAGAATTATAAGAAAAACTACCAAACCAGGCTTGAATGCTCTGCCTACTCTTTGAACTTTATTCTTCATAAAAATTTAAGTACCCTGATCATGATTTCGAAATAATGTCAAAAAATCCCATATGACAAAGGTTAATGCAAAATAAATAGGAAGAAAAAAATCCAACGGCGTTAAATCACATGATCTAGGCGCCCAATTTTTATCACCAAAACGAGAAGTAACACGAGCAGGAAATGACTCATGCAGTAATTGAATTGTTTCTCGGGCTGTGTGGCACCATCTTGTTGAAACCACATAATTTTCAATAATTTTAATTTTCTAGAATTTAATAAATATCTTTTTTCATTTTAACGATCTTTTTATATATTTTTTTCTTCTCGATATTTCGCTTTTCTTTGGAAAGCTTGTTCAGGAAAAAATATTTATTTTTGAAAACAAAAAAAAATTTTTTGTTTTTAAAAATAAAATAAAAAAAGATCGTTTAAAAAAACTATAAAAATTTTCTAGAATTTTATTTAATAATTTTATAGGACCATTTCCTTATATTTTTACAGGAGCTAGTCACTTAACATTAGCTCTACCAATATGATCAGCTTTTATATTATTTGCATGAATTAATAACACTCAACATATATTTAGTCATTTAGGCCCTCAAGGCACCCCAGCAATTTTAATGCCATTTATAGTATACATCCATATCTTGCAATTTTGGCACAAAAAACCGAGTTATCATGTCGAGATGGCGAGCACCATTAACCATTATCGTCTGAAGAAGAATGGTACGATGATGCCTCCAACTAAAAACCCGCACCAAACAGTGACACGCTGTGGATACATTTGTTTCTCAACAATCCCTTGTGGATTTTCTGAATCCCAAATGCGACAATTTTGTCGATTAACAAAGCCATCAAGATGAAAATGAGCCTTATCGTTGAAGATGATTTAGTTTGAAAAATCAGCATCCACTTTTTGTTGTTCCATAATCCATTCAATGAACTCTCTTCGCTGTGCGTGGTCAGTAGGTCAATTGAACTTTGTAGACATGAAGATGCAAATCTTTTGTGAGGATACGCTGTAGAGAGCTTCCCTAAATGCCCAATTCTTGACTACGGCGCCAAATTGATGTGCCTGGATTCTCAGCAACACTCTCTAAATTATTTAATTAGTCTCTTTACAGTTGGTGAAGTTAAGGCCGGGGCACATAGAATCCGTCATACGTTATACGTTGTATTTTTCAACTGACAAGTAAGTTGAAATACACCTTTTCCTATCAGCATTGTTACATTCAGTACGTCTCCGTCAACGCAAAGTACGAAAGTTGGCCAACTTTTAACTTTTGACGTACGTTGAGTACTTTGACATTTTTCATTTGCTTCTTCTACTTCTTCTTGTTTTTTGTTTATTTTTGTTTTCGCTCTATTGTAGTAAAATATTTTTAAAATAAATTATAAATAATAATAATAATAAATAATGGAATAAGTAGTGGAATACAAATTACCATGAATAGAAAGTCTAAGATGTCGTCTAACTCCACTTTAATAAAACTTTGTTGCAAAAAAATATAAAATAAAACAAGCAAAAACAGATGATTTCTTTTCCGTCAACAATGTACTCATTGTGCCAACCTCATCCGTCGTTACTTTGACTTCAGTTGAATACGTCAAAGTATGACGCATGACGGATTCTATGTGCCCCGGCCTTTAAAACAATATTTCGACCATATTTTGTGCGAAAATTGCGAACTGCTGCTGCCAAAATTTTATTATTTACAAAATATTGCTCAACAATAAAGATGCGTTGTTCTTTTGTGTAACACTCCATTTTTAATAACCCTGAACTGTCACGCTATATTTTCGTTTTGGTTGGCATTACTTTCCCCCACAAATGTTGCAAAATTCAATTATTGCGTGTATTTTGGGACACCCGGTATTTGTATAAAAGCATAAATAATTGAAACATACTTAGAGGCAATAAAAATCGTCTATAAACTTTTCAAGTAAAATAATAAATGTTACTCAACAACAATTTTTCAAAATTTAACCAGAGCGCATTTTTCCCGGGATCTGGCTGGCTGTACACTAACAGTGAATATGACCTCTGGCTAGATTGAGGAATGTCTGAAGTCCATGAGTTGGAACTTTCTGCTCCCAATATCTTGGTTGAAAATAAGGACTTATTAAGACCTCTTTCTAATATACTATGTATTATCGTTGAGAAAAAGAGGTTGCGTCGTATGCTGCAAAAATCTGAGAATCCGGAATGACATTATGCTTTAAGAGCAGATGTGAAAAACTTGGATCGGATCATACAGATAGCCGTTGCTGTTTTTGAACGAGATCATTCTGCCAGGACCTTGGGTACTATAAGATTTAATGATAGGTAGTATCTATTAAATCTGCGGCTGGTCTGAATAGAAATGCTGGGGTCAGCGACTTGATCAATATTGATGGCTCATTGGTGTCTGCAGGCATAGGTAAAGCGAATCTGCTGGCGGATCATTTCTATGGCATACACCAGTGTGGACAGCTATCAGGTGTTGTTTTGCGACAACTGAGGCGAGCAGGATTTCCAGTTTACATGACAGAACACCTATGATGGCATTTGGTGGATGCATAACACAGGCTAGTTACAGCAGAAACTATTGGCAATACTTTGAGGAGAAGGCCAAATAGGAAATCGATTGGTTTGAATGAAATTCCCGACTTAGTGCTGAAAAGAACTCGCTGGGATTTCTGGTAATATTGATGAACCATTGCATGAACCTTTAATACTTTCCGAGAGCATGAAAGAGGGCACTTATAGTCCCAATACTGAAGCTCATATCAGATGCAAGGTGGGCCGACAACTATAGGCCAATCTCTCTTATATTACCCTTTGGCAAACTATTGGAATTTTTTATACTTTCAAGGATCAGGAATAACTGACCGTAATACTCTTCCGGTCTGTGTGATAAGATTTACATCTGCGCCTAGCCATGAAGCCTTAATCAGATGGTAGATCAAACCACTGCATAATTTGGAACGTCATGCTGGTCCTAGGAAGCCGAAGCCATAATTCTGTGCAATAGAACTTTCAAGTTGCAACTTCGATAATTCCAGAGCAGGGCTGCAAATCATTACTCTTTGCTTAAGAGTTGGAGACTCTCCAACTCCTGTCCAGAACACATATCTAGCATGCTCACTGGATCTGGGAACATTTCACCAGGTAGGTGTTATTAAAGGTGAAATGAACTCGGCCACCATAGAACCATAGACTGATATGGGGCCGCGAAACCACAACCACCACGATACTCCCATAAAGGGCCAACCTCAATAATCAGCCAGAGAACAGTTAAGTGTCTAAAGAGACAAATAACGGAACTCTACGGGTCACTGATTCCCGTGGAAATAAAGTGGAGTTTCCAGTTGTACCCCTGCTGACTTCAGGGGACTGGGCTCCCTTTTTCCCCCAGTTGCACAGGTCTAAGTTGTTGCTATCCCCAAAGACCATATATATGTGTCCCCGGGGGGTAACATTATGGTCTATTCAGACTACGTCTCTAGGGGAGACTGAATAGGGAATATCCTACAATTGTGGTGAGCTTGAATTTTTCTAGGGCTTTTGATACCGCCTGGCAGAGTGAATTTATTGTTAAGATGATGGACATGGACATTCAAAAGTGGCTGTGCAAAAGCATCTCCAATTTTCTCTCTGATAAAACATTTCAAGTTGGAGTGGGTAACACCCTAACTGGCGGGAGATGTGTGAGTGCTGGTGTGCCACAGGGATCACTACTTGGTCCAGTGCTCTATAATCTTTTCATGGCTGACATACCTAAATCTTCTAAAGCTGATCTTCTATTAGCATATGAACAGAAGAGTCAATGACTATTTAGCTCAACTGGAGCAATATTTCAATGGCGGCTTCGCCTGAATATGAACAGAGCTGAGGCCATTATGATCAAAGGCAGACGAAAGAACTTGTACCCTAACAGCAGGAGTTTTATACCATCCTTGAGTATTGGTCATGAATTGATCAAGGTTTCCCATTGGATGAAATATCTTGGGGTAATTTTTCATGAGAACTTTGAGTTCTTTAGTTCTTATATTCTGGAACGCGCTAAACGCGCATATTCATCCTATCGCAGTATTCTGGGATATAGGGGGGACTCGATAGCAAAATTCGATATCTTGTCATATAATTCTTCTATGTCGGGTCCGGGACTTCTTCTGCACAAATGGAGAGGTTGCGGATTTAAGAGAAGAGGATCCTTGCCGCTACTCTTGGGCTGAGCCCTCGACAGGGACCTGACGGGGTCTATCGTAGGCCCTTTTGTAGGTCGATACATAGAGCAATAGACTTTGATAGAATCGATGCTTATATGAAGGGAGCGTGTACGAGGTTTTCGGGAGAGCTAGTTTCCTGGAAAACAGACTCGTTGCTTTGAGGGGGCTAACAGTTTAGATACCATTCGGGTGTCAAAGTATGTAGTTCCAGTGGATCTACTCACCCTATACGGAGATAACCTCCTTTACGAGAATGCAAACTTTCTATGTTATCATAGGAGAATTAACTCTTTGAATATAGGTAACACGGTTATTAAGGTTACTAAGTTTCCAATATATATATATATATATATATATATATATATATATTCTTCCTTTTCTTTTTTAACATAATCCTTCAATATTTTAAGGTTGTTCCAACAAAAGTTGTTTAGCATAAAATTAGCTTAAATATCTTGTAAGCAGTCATTCTGTGTTCAAATAAAATAATATATGACAAGTCCTTGTAGAAAAGAATAGTATGTAAGGAACAACAATGTAATCAAAATCAGTTTTAAATGAACATGTGAGTAAATATTGAATTTTTGATAAAGAAATACAAATACAAAGAGAAAATGTGCATTAAAAATTAATGCAAAAATGTTGCACTGCAGTAGTATTTTATTTTCAATATATTCAGAAAGATGTAGAACGATTCAAGCGTGCTTTATTTTGTCTGAAATTCAGGGCACAAATTTTGAATTATAAAAAATTTTTAATTATAAAAATAGGAAACAAGTCAAAGTGAAAAAGTTAAAATTAGTGTCAAAATGAACCACACCAAATAATCAATGTTTATCAACAATTTCCCGATAGTCAAGCAGTGTACCAGCACATTTTCATGTTGCAGAACATTGCTTAGCTAAGACACGTACTTTTTTCTAAAGCAACATCAAACATGTGTTTATTATTTCCTGTAGAAAGCAAAAACAATTAAAAGAAGTATAAAAATTATAAAATAAACCAACAACAAATAAACACTTTTTCTCATGTGAACAAAACGAACAAAAAGGAAAGAACTCAACTAACAAATGTTCACACACTTACAAACACTTAAACAAATTGAGAGCTAAAAATGCAAAACACAAATCATCACTACGATAAAATGAGCAACAGCACTCAGCAACAAAGTGAAAAATAAATGAGGAGTGTTGCTCTGACATTCGTATGCAAACCGCGAATGAATCAACAACGTGGTCGCGGAAAAGTGTTTAATTGCTTTTTTAATTTATTTTTAAGAAAATTATTTGAATAAAATTTTAAAAGTGTGCGAGAAGGACTAAAGAGAGTGAAAGATACATTTTGAGTATTGGCAATGAAAATATAGAGAGAATTGACGAAATAAATCGAAAGCTGAGGAAAAATTTAATTGAAAATATGCGTAAACCGCTAAACTGAAGAAAATTTTGAAATCATTGTGAAACACAAAGTGCCAACGTTAGGAACAAACTAAAATAAATAAAAATTTACAAAAGTAAAACAGAAAAAAAAAATAATATTTTATTTGGGGAAAAGTAAAACGAAAAATGCGTGTGATATAATAAAAAAATAAAATTCATGAAAAACGTCACGAAATTTTATACATCATGAGAGCAATGAAGAAGATTAATGAAGCGTAACAAATAAATTTTATATAAAAAAATTCAAAAGTTTTATTTATAAGAGACGAAAAAATATATTAAAAAAAATTAAAGGAAAATCTGTAAAACCAAAGAAAAGCCCATAAAAGAAATCGAAGAAATGATGAAAAAGAAACTGAAAAGCACTTAAATTATATCTAAATTGCTAAAAGCGTGCGCCAAAGTGCTTTTTTTCTAGTTGTTTTTGCTGTTGTTGTTTTTTTTGTACAAATGAATGACTGACTGCGTAAGTGTGTTTCGTGTCTTTTTGTGCGTTTTATAGATTATGCTACTTCTCTTTATACAGGAAAATTCTTCCCCTTTTGGCCAAACACTCCTCCCCACTTTTAAAAACATCAACATCATCAAAATACCAGACAACGATCATTTTTTCCTTTTGGCTTTTTATAGTTGAAATAAGAAAATTATAGACTTTTAAAAATAAACTGCAGTTTTTATAAAAAAAAAGAAACGAAAAAAAACACAATAATGGCAGCAAAAGATAAATAAACAACAACAACAACACAATAAAACTAAAATCTTTTAACACAACAGTCTAAAAATTATACAAAAATTTATAACGACAATTTTCAAATCCATGTTTTAAATTCTTCGGTTACAACCGGTGAAATGTGCCTTCAAAATGTGTAAATTTGTAAAAATATTTTAATCTACAAAACGAAAAAAAATCTAAAGAAATCGCTCCACCGATTTCTCCAAAGTTTCAATTATATAATTTATTTCCTTTTAAAAGTGAAAAGAATTTATTTAACAAATGAAGTTGTGGAAAACAAAAAAACCTATTGGCTGTGTAACGGGCAAAAGTGCAGCCCTTAAAAATGAGGATAAGCATGAAACAAATGGTGCCAATATACAAATGGGACCAATGTTATCAGGTAAGAATTGTGCCGCTTAAAAAGCTTTAAGAGCAATTAACACAAACAAAAAGCAGTTAAATTACACTACACCATTTGCCGTAAGTTTTCAATAAATTGATAAAAAATACGAAAGTTAAAATTAATTCTCTTTTTTTTGTGACAACATTTACACATACATATGTCTTCATAACGTCTTCCGTTCAATTATGTACCGTTAGAAATGTCTATTTAGTTTAACTTGTATGAAAATTATTTAGAACTGTATTTTTACTGCCAACCTTATTTCAAGAGCAGGGTTATAGAAAGAGAAAGAGAGAGAGAGGGAGCTGTTTAAAAAACAATTAGACAGTCCGTGCATGTTTTTCTTTTTCTGTTTATTTGCAACAATCTAAGAAAAATATGAGAGTAAACTAATTATAATTGTTTTTTAATTAAATTTTTATTTTAATAAATAAAGTTTTTCAATTCAATTTTAATATTTTTTGTATTTTGCATCCATTTCATTTTTTTTAATTTTTTGCTTTTAAACATGTGCGCTATGATTCCGTTTACAGAGTTCTATGTTTTCGTTCATTTCCCGAGAGGAGTAGAAATCGACAAGCGATTTAATCGAACGAGTTCGCTTTTGATAATTGAACATAAATGGATAAATTGTGGCACAAGTCTAGATCTTTTGTTTCTTTAACAATATCACGGGCATTTTTTTTAATTATAGGTGCCATTCGAAAGAAGGGAGACGCTAAGAAAAATTAAATTAAGTACCGAAAACAGCATAATTCTATTTTAACCCTTTGGGTACGAAACCTCAAAAAAGGAGATTATTTTCAAATTATTTAAACACAACTAAGAATGAAATAAATGAAGAGTAACGGAGCCTTCAACAAGTTTCAGTTCTTATGTGCCGTCTGAAAAAATAAGATTTTTCTAATTTCAGTTAATCTTAATTTAATTTTTTTTTTATATTAGTTCTCAGTATTTCGCTAAAGCGAAAAGCAAAAAGTATATAAACAATTTATCAAATTAATCAAAAAATGAAAAAAATTGTTGATAAACAAATTCAAAATAATGTAAAAAAATGTTTCTAAAAAACAAAACAAACAAAAACAATAAAAACTATAAATTGAAAAAATATTATAACTATTTATACATACTCTGAGCTGAAGGCCTATGCTGCTATTGCTCTTCTTTCTGATTTTAAGTTTATTTTATAATTTGTAATTATAAGATAAAGAAATGTAAATAATAATAATAATATTTATACATACAATTTCTAATACTAAAAATTAAATCAATTAAATTAAATCAATTTTGAAAATAACAAATTTACAAAACGATATTATTTTATGAATAATACTATTTAGATCAGATTTAGGCAGCATTTTTTGTGGTGTGCCACAGGAAACAATTTTCCACACAATCTTAAATGAATCCAAGAAGCTTATTATATGCGAATGACCCTTTAATTTATGCGCATGATAAAAATCCGGAAGTCGCTTTAAGGAAAATTCATGATCATCTTGTAGTAATTGACAATTATTATGATATTTGGGATATCAAAATTAACTCTCTTCAAGCGGAGACGATTTGCATCCGTATTGCCTCGGGTAAAGGTCCCCGAAATGCAGTTAAATTAAGTAAAGGATTGAATCTCTCTTTACGCAATAAGGTTATATCCTTTAAAGATTATATAAAATATCTAGGGGTCACAATAAACAAGCTATTTAAGGTTGATCAATACGCAAGAACTGTTAAGATTAGATGTCAGGGTATTAAGGGTATATTTTCCAAACTGTTGGTTAATAGATATCTTGATCAGAGGACAAAGGTTTTGCTTTCTAAGGTTTGTATCCGTTCAGTAGTGCTGCATGGGTTTTCCGTTTGATTCTCCATTTCCCCGTCGGATATGAAAGAATTGGAGATCTTTGAATTCAATTACTTAAGACTTTATGTTTAGGCTAATTTTGAAAATTACGACGTCAAAAGATACTCAAGTAATATAATTCACTAAAAGGCAAAAGTGCAGCCACTTTCCTCATACGTTTTAGCTTTACTTAGAAAGTTTATAAACCGTCTTGAAATTCATGAAAACATACTTTTAGGGGAAGTATTTTATTCTCAATCTGGTTTTAATTGGCCGAACACTTTATATTTATCTCCAGCTGGACTTTTGCTTGATGAATCTAACTCATTCGATAGTGTTTTTAAGTACCGTCTACCGGAGTTTCATTCTTACTCAACTTCTGGCTCTAACAGAGGCTAATGTCTGTATATATGTATACTCGTATATGTCTGTGTGTATTTATATGCACATGTGTCTGTTTAAATATTCATATATGGATGTATATATATATATGTAAATAAACTTTAAGCTTAGTTTTAGGTAGGCTTAAGTTCTTAACTTGAGATGTTAACGATCTCTGTTATCTTTTATTATATGTTTGAGCATTATAATTCTATTGTTACTTTTTTAAGACCATCTACCATACCAATTTGCATTAGCATGTAGCGTTTATTTTACTGTTTATTAAAATAATACTTTACAGCTTTAAGTTATTTCTTTTATTATCTTACTTAGCATAAATTTTGTTTGTTTAAAAGTCTCAGTAAAAATAAATTAAATTAAATTACACCCTTACTTAAACATAAATTAATTAACCAAACAATAATTATTAATGTTATTATAGCTATAGAGTTTTGTTTTATAATTTTATGCAAGAGATGCTGAATAAGTGAGTTGGAACTAAAATTCGATAACTTTAGAGAGGAATTTATAAAAGACCTAAGAAGAGAAATAAAGGAGTTAAATGATAAAGTGACAGTATTAGAGACTGCAAATATAAAAATAGAAAAGCTAAAATCTGATGTTGAGAATTTGAAGATGAAATGTTTATGTCAGGAAAATTCTATGATTGCGGCAGATATAAGAATAACTTGTATACCTTATAATAACAATGAGAATTTAAATGATTTATTAAAGAACATTTGCTCCTCATTAAAAACGAATATGCCACCGATTAAATCTATTTTTCGGGTAAAGCTGCTCTTAGACTAAAGAAGGATAAGCTGCTAAATTAGTGTTTACGCTGCGAGGTACTGTCTTTGTCAGAAAAAATGATAGTGATGCAATTAATATCATTTTACCTGAAGAGTTGGACCAATTTTTTCGACCTACTGACGGGAGAGAATTTTATACCAACAAATGTTGTCTTACATTAACGGCAATAATCTACTTTCCAGTGTGCAATCTGGTTTTCGTCAGAACCATAGCTGTATTACTGCTCTTGCAGAAGTAATAGAGAACATACGACTGGAACTGGAATGTGGAAATATATGTTTTTTAGTGCTTCTAGACCACTCTAAAGCATTTGACACCGTGGATCATGACATATTACTAAGAAAATTAACATTTTTTTTCAGATTCTCAGACACATCGGCCAAGCTAATTAATTCATATATATCGAATCGCACACAGTCGGTTTTTGTAAATAAAGTATGGTCGAACAAATTGTCACTTATCAGAGGCGTGCCACAGGGGTCTATTCTTGGTCCACTATTATTTTCAATATATGTGAATGATTTGCCAAAGGTGATTTCAAAATGCAACATCCACCTACATATATGCAGACGATGTGCAAATTACGCTAGGTACGCCAGTTGAAAATGCTGCCAATGGCCTATTGCATTTAAATAACGAGTTGAGGAAAATTTATTACTGGGCTTATGCAAACAGACTTTGCTTGAACCCTTATAAATCTAAATGTATTGTAATAGGCAGGAAAAGTTTAGCATCAACTTTTTCAGGTGAAATTGTTTTAAATGACGAGAATATCGAAACTGTTAATAAGGCAAAAAATCTAGGCATAATATTTAACAACTGGTTGACATGGTCGGACCATGTAAACGCTCTGGTCGGACAAGTGTATGTAAAGTTACGGACTCTCTGGACCACGCAGTTTTTCACTTCATTACGGATAAGAATTTTGCTCGCCAAAACATACTTAATTCCAACTTTGATGTATGGATGTGAACTATTTGGTAATTGCGACGCCATTAGTAAAAGAAAACTAAATGTTCTTAATAATAATCCTACTAGATATGTCTATGGTTTGCGTAGATTTGACCATGTTTCATCTGTTTTAAATAATCCGTACTTTAGTTTTTTAACACAAAATAATATACACAAAAACCCCTAGATATTTGTTTGAAAAATTACGTTTTTCCCAATCGCCTAGAAACCGAAATATTATAATACCTCGACATCAACATCTAGTGTCTGAGTGGCAAGTTTATTTGTATGCTGCTCGCATTTGGAATAGTCTTCCACCATATCAACAACAAAACAGCAACGCTAATAGCTTTATTAAATTTTTATTTACTTTTTTTGGATGATTTCTAGTTATATATTTATTTATTTATATTAAACTTATTTAAAAATATTGTATTTGTTTTTTATTAATTTTGAGTATAACGCGATGCGTTCCTGTACTATAATTATAAGATTTAGTCTTGTTGTAAAGGAAATAAACAAATAAATAAACAAACAAACAAATATTCTTCGTATCTGCTTTAAAATTTATTCTTTTTCTTAATGGTACTTTAATTATTTGTAACATTTCTAACATTTCTAACATTTTTAACACATACCGACGTTTATAATTATTTTATAAATTTCAAACTGAAACGTTTTCAAAGTTAGGATAGTGATTAATTTTGAAACAATGTGACGATAATGCCGTTTTTTGTGAACTAATATTATCCCCGTATGTTTGGTCTAACTTATGTGCTGCTATTCTAATTTTTAAATTATTTTTTGCTGTGCCTATATAAACTTTATTACAATTTTCCTTATCGTTACCGTTACAAGGAACTTTGTACACTATATTGAATATATTGAATTTTATCCTTAGTTTTTTTGATTAGTATATTTGTTTATACATTTTCTGTTTTTCCAATGATTTGGCGCAAATCGAGATATAATAATCTAAAAAATAAAGATTAACTGAACTGAATTTTTAATAAAAAAGACCTAGTGCTTGATTAATAAATTACTAATGAAATAGAAAATCGTTTTTTTTTTATATATAAATTGAACTTAAATCATTTTAAATTAATAAAAAATTTATTTTAATCCAATTGTTGTAGTTGTTTTTTAATTAAATTATCTTTTTTTCATGACATGCATAGCTAAAAATCCTAAATGTTTGATACTCATAAAAATAAAATGTTGATTTATATTTATTGGATACATGATTTTAAGCTTTCAATTCAACAACAATCATTTTAAAAAATTATTAACAGAAGCGCCCATAAACAAATAACAATAAAAATGGTTAAAACCTACAAAACAATAGAAAAACTAAAAAAATAAATGGCCATAAATTTAAATTAAACTTTGAATGACACTGGCACTCGTATCTTTCTTTAAATGTAACTTAGAATAAACCAAACACAAACACACACACACACACAAAGACAATCAGACACAAAGTGTGCAGGAATAAAAATGCGTTAGAATTATGATGCAATTTCATTTGTAAAATAAATCTTCAATTGAAATGTATTAAATGAAAACATAAATATGTTCATTAATGAAAAATAATGCATGGAAAATATATACAATTTATATTTATTTTAATGAAATAAACTTGATATGAAATGATTAAAATCACAGACAGAATATTCTAAATTGAAAAGAATCTATAAAACTTAAGGCTGGTTCCAGTTGAAAGAATTTTAATAGGAAAAGTCGCCAAAAAATTGTTGAACACAAAAAGTTCGCAAGATTTATCAAATATATATTGATATTATAAAATTTTTTTTTAAATAATCATAAATTTTAATATAATTATTATAAAAGCAGATAAAGGTAACACTACTGTAGCTTTAAGTAAAACTGACTATAACGTACGGATTAACAATATTGTAGGAGATATAACTAAGTACACCCAAGTAAATAAGGACCCTACTACCAAATTGCAGAAGATTAATAATGATATTGTAGAAGAACTTTTAAAACTTAAAATTATCAATATTAGAGAAAGAAATAAGCTTAAAACTAATATTGCTATAGCACCTAGGTTATACGGACTGCCAAAAATTCACAAAGAGGAATTTCCTTTAAGACCAATTTGTTTATTTGTTAATTCACCATCTTACGAATTGTGTAAATATGTTACTAACATATTGAAGAAGATCACCGAGAAAAATTAAAAACCTTCATGTGAAGCATCATGAAAAGCTAATTTCTTTTGATGTAGTATCATTATTTCCAAGTATTCCTGTTGATTTGGCAATCAACACAATAGAACAGAAATGGGATGTTTTGGAAAATTTTACAAAGATAGAGAAAAGTTTATTTTTTCGTATTCTCAAGTTTTGTAAAGAAGATAATAGATATTTTCAGTATAATGAAAAGATATATATCCAGCAATAAGGACTTCCGATGGGCTCTCCAGCTTCTCCAATTGTGGTAGATATCGTTATGGAAAAATTGTTAGATAATGTTATTGACAAATTAAATGTTAAACCAAAAATTATGACAAAATATGTAGATGATTTGTTTTGTATTATATCTGAATCTGCCATTAACGAAATGTTAGAAACATTAAATGAATTTAACCTTTCAATAAAATTTACAACTGAAAGGGAATGTGATGCTAAACTTCCATATTTAGACACTTTAATAATAAGAAGAAATAAAGAATTTGTTATAGATTGCTACCAAAAACCAACTGCTTCAGGTAGAATTATTAATTATTATTCTAAACAAAATAAAAGAGTTATTATTAACACGGCCAATAATTTAATAGAGAGAATTTTAACAATTAGTGACAAAGAATTCCATAGAAAGAACAAAGAAAAGATTAGAAATATTTTAACTGAGAACAATTTTCCAATACGATTAACTAATAGGAGGAAAAGAGTTATAAGTAGTGGAACGGAATCCAAAATATATAAATCGATAACTTATACACCTACAAATAATACAAAATGGCATATAAGAAACACATTAAGTGGGTTGTTTAGTAAAACTAAGGATAAAATTCAAAAATTAAATATGTCCAATGTAGGATACAAAATTCCTTGTAACGGTAATGTTAAGGAGGATTGTAATAAGGTTTATGTACGCACAACAAAAAATAAATTGAAAACTAGAATCGCAGGACATAGGTCGGACCAGAAATACAGGAATAATATTAGTTTACAAAAAAACAGCATTATCTTTTCGCATTGCTCTAAAGTTAATCACTATCCTAATTTTGAAAAGATTTCAATTATAAATTTAGAAAATGATTATAAACGTCGTTATATATTAGAAATGTTACAAATAATTAAAGTACCATTAACCAAAAGAATAAATTTTAAAGCAGATACGGAGAATGTTGCACAAAATTATAGACATTTAGTGCATAAAATTATAAAACAAAACCCTGTATCTGCATAATATTAATAATTAATACTTTAATTTTTTGTAACGTTTGGTCATTAAATTTATGTTTTAGAATATACTTGTGTGTAAAATACTATTGTTTTGTAAATTTGTTATGTATTTTCAAAATTGTTTTTCATTTAAAAATTTTTTAATATTGAAAATTTGTTTGTATGTATGTAAAACAAAAATTAAATATAATATTTATAGTTTTTTGACCTTTTTAATATTTTTTAGTAGTTAATTAGAAAGCAAAATATCGAAAAAATAATAAAAAATAAAAGTTTTTTAAAAATTCTTTAATAAAATTGACCTAGTGCTTTCTAATTATCTACTAAAACAAAAAGTTTTTTCAATTTGTCGTTTTTTATTGTTTTTGTTTGTTTTGTTTTTTTTTTAATTTTTGGATTATTTTGAATTTGTTAATCAAAAAAATTTTTTCAATTTGTTTGTTCATTATTTTTGTTTTCCTGAAATAATAAAAAATAAGTTTTTTTTTGCACTGACTCTCTCTCTGCACTGGATGCCATAAGAAACTGCAATAATGATCAGTTTTACAAAAAACCATAAGACAATTTATTATTGAAAGACAACCTGACATTAAACTCATCTGGATCCCAGGTCATTCTGGAATAAAGGGCTATGAGGCAGCGGATGCTGCCGCAACAGCTGCTTTATACGCTCCTCTTGTAACTATACCTAACCTATTTTTTTATTAAATAGTGACCTAGTGCTTTATAATTAACTACTAAAAAATATAATTATTATAGTTATTTGACCGTTTTAATATTTTATTAGTAATTTATTAATTAAGCACTACGTCTCTTTTTATAAAAAAATCTTTTATATTATTATTCATAAAACAAAATAAAGATTACTTGAATTTTTTATAAAAAAATACCTAGTGCTTAATTAATAAATAAACTAATAAATGCAACAAAAGGCAAGGAAAGGGTGTAGTAATTAAATATAACATTAAACTATTGCAAAGTTTCGTGCCAAAACTATAGTGTAAAAAACTTTCCTCACATCTATTTTTTGCTTTGTCGGACTTTCGTAAAGAGAGAATTCAATTTATCCAAAATCAGCTTTTCGAAAATTACCAAACAGTAAAAAATATGCTAAAGTCAAGTCACTAATAACGTCATGAAATTTGCAGCCAATTCCTTCTCCAAATTTACTATTTTCATTTAAACCAGACGTCAACACTGCGAAGGTTCTTTCACTGTGTTATTCATACTTAAAGACTTGAATAATAGATGTATTAAATGAAATTTCCTATAACGCTGAAATTGTCAGCGCAACAAGAATTATTAAACGCAACTGTACAATTAAGCTTTTTAATTTAATTTTAATGTGTTTCAACAACAAAAATAACATTTGTAAAAAGAGTTTCCATTGCGGCACACTTTCAAAATTAAGGGATTTTGCCAATTAATAAAATAAACCCTTTTGCTATTTGTACACAAAGCGCAATATTCATGGTTCCCTTTCTTAAAAACAATTTAGAACTCAATCATAAATGAATTAATGTGTTTTAAGACGATGCAGTTTGAATCTACTTGCGAAGCTTTCCAAATGTTTTCTGCTGTTTTCTGCAGCACACATGGATGTAAATGTAAATAAAAAAGCACAACAATGTAAAAAGTGGTGTGCAAATATGCGTATGTGTGAATGTATGCATTTACGTATGCAAAAGCAAAAATAAATAATTAAATTACAATTTGCAATTTAGAAAAAATCATATAAAAAACATAAGAGGGAAAAAAATAAAAGCTTCACAAATTCCCAAAAGCGCACAAATGCGTCATATAAACAGTCAGAGTTATGATTCATGATTCAGAAAGTGTTTCAAGTATGCATTTTATTTTGTTGCGTAAACTAAGCAAAATCATGATAAGCATTAGTTGGAGTGGAAAAACGAATGGCCCTTAATTTTACTAAACGAAATAAAAGCCCAGCATAGATTCTTCTTTTCAAGGAACGTATGCTGCGTTAGATTTATTTATGCTCATGCATCCATGGCTCTGTTTTTCTCTTCTAATTTACTTACACTCATATCATGGTAATGTTTTAAATATATTAGACTTTACCTCTTCTCTGCGTTATAAAGGGTTTTTTAAAATTTGAGTAGATAACAGCTGCTTTTCTTTAAATTGGTTTTTGTTTTATTAACTCATAAACTACTCAGAAAAGAAGTATATCAACTTCACGTTTCTACTGGCACCCCCACACACACACAGATACACATTCTCCTGATGAAATTTTTCATCACTATTTTGCATTTCTGTAAACGAATTTTGCAACAGAAGCATTGTGTTTTCTCTTTCGGCATATAAATTTTTGACTTGAACAACTTTATAAAAACTTCCAATGGTGTTTAGTGAAGTGGAATTACTGTGATTGCAAAATGTAACCAGGACATTTCTGTTGATGTATGGAACAACCATGTTTAAAAATAATATCATTTGTATCAATATTATTCCGTGAAGTTATTTCCCATTATCGAGCACCAGTCACAGATACATTTTTTATCTTAGAATTAAATACCTTTTTGTTTAAATACCTTTTTGTATCGTCCGGTGTGGACATTATATGCATTTCCGATATTTCAGACTCTGTATTTGCCATTTCAGGCTTCGCTCTCTTCTGATCTGATAGAAGAAAACTTGTTAATGGCTTAATGACTGCAGCTAGAGGCGCAATGTATGCTCGTGATGGTATAGCAAATAGGGTGATACTGAGAAATAATATTGACAGTGAAATCGAGCACATATTTGTTCCTTGAAACTTCTCCCCGGGGGCACATTTATGGTCTTTATAGTACGCTACAGCTATCTAGATCTGTGCAACTGGGGGAAAAAGGGAGCCCAGTCCCCTGAAGACAGGCAGGGAGTCAACTGGAAGCTCCACTTTATTTCCACGGGGATCAGTGAACCCGCAGAGTTCATTATTTGTGTCTTTAGACATTTAATAGTTCTCTGACTGGTCATTGAGGTCGGCCCCTATATGGGAGAATCGTGGTGGTTTTGATTTCGCGGCTCCATAACAGTATAATGGTTATTATGGTGGCCAGTATCATCTCACTGATAATGCCACGCAAAGTGAATGATCCAGTCCAGTGAGCATGCTAGACAAATGTTCTGGACAGGAGTAGGAAAGTCTTCAACTCTTTAGCAAGGTGTGAGGGTTTGCAACCCTGCCCTGGATTCATTAAAGTTGCAACTAGGTGGTTCTGTTGCTTAGAATTATGTCTTTGGCTTCCTAGGACGCTTGTATGACGTTCCAAATCATACAATAGTGGTTTGTCCACCATCTGATTAAGGCTACATAGCCAGGTGCAGATGTAAAACGAATCACACTCTATTCCTTGAAACTTCAGGTGTAGACAGTAGAAAATAACTGATAGTGTTTACAGTGGTGTTTACAGGGCTAATGGCAAATTGATTTTGCTCCTCTCATATCGGTTCTTGAGGATATTTCTCTATGATATGATGATATTATCATAGCTGGTGATTTTAATAACAATCTATTGACTGACAACCTTTTAATAGCACCTATGCTTGCCCTAGATTTGCATCCAGGCAACAGTCGCTCACCTACACATTTCTGTAATACATCTTCCAATTTAATTGACTTAATGTTTGTCAGCCAGCGACGATCAACTTTCAGCTTCAGTATTTTTAATACACGACGATCATCTTTCTAACATATAACTAGTCTTCATCTCGAGACGAGACTTATATTACTTATCGGGATCTGCATAATATTGACTACGATACATTGATAAGAATTTCGGAAATGATCAACTGGGAGCATAATATTGATCATTTATTTGTTTGAATGTGGATTTCTTATTAGACTAGTGCCACTTCCACTTAAGACAAAACATATCGTTTTTAACCAACCACCACGGTTTAATGCATAAATTAAATCCCTAATAAGGGCACGTGATCGGGCATATTCATGCTCGGAAGAGATTCAAAATGGATGATCCAAAAACTTTGTTTACGACTAAACGTAGGGAGGTAACGAAACGAACTCAGGTTGCAAAACTTGCTTTTTACTAGGGAAGAATCTCAACCGCCATAGATAGTAGGGCTAAATGGTGTGAATCGGTTTAATATGTCTTAATGTGATCGTGATGATGATGTGAACGTACTTAACAGTAATTTTGTTAATATTCCATCGTCGGCTAATATGTTATATCCCAACAGGTAATCCTTTTAGTTTCCGCAGTGTGGATCAACTTAAGGTTCTGAAAAGTTTTTCTGCTGTCATATCTAACGCAATCGGTATAGACAATATGGATCCCTGGTTTTTAAGCGTAATAATCCCGAAGCTCTTGCCTAACCTAACTCACTTGTTCCACGAAATCTAGTTTTCCTAGGGAATGGAAGTCTTCAAGGATCATTCCTCGGCCCAAAACTAATAGTGCATTCCAAGCAATAGCTATCCCACAACTTTTATTTAAGCTATTTGAGAATATCCTCAGCAGGCAATTAAGAGACTACCTATCACGAAATGAATTTTTATCTCACGCACAATCAGGTTTTATTTGGGATAGAAGTTGCATAACAGCTTTAGTGGACGTAAATAAGAGCCTCAGATCTAAACTCGATGGCAACATGGTGGCTTTCTTTATTCTTCTGGATCACAGTGAGGCGTTCGATGCAGTGGATCACTCCATTTTGGTAGAAAAACTACGAAAATTATTTCATTTCTCTAGCTCGGCCTGCAATCTTGTGTCTTTCTACATTGCTGAGCGATCACAGGTAGTATGTGTTAAAGATAGGAAATCTAATCCTTTTGGGGTTCCATAGAGAAATACCACAGGGCTCTATTTTGGGACCGCTTCTTTTCTCTCTGTACATAAGTGACTTGCCTGATGTTATCATCAGCAGTAAAATGCATGTGTATGCTGATGACGACCAGGTTTATAATTGAAGTAGCATAAATGATGTGTCCATCTGTGTGGGAAGAATAAACGACAATTTAAACATGATCAACTGCTGGGGAATGAATAATTGCTTGTATATGAACGCTTCAAAGTCAAAATGTATTGTCCTCTCGAAATCTAGGGAAACTTTTGATAATATTCATGTGCAAATTGGTGGTAATATTATTGAGCTCGTGTACCCTGCGTCTAATTTAGGTGTAGTTTTAAATGGTAATCATATCAACACTATTGTTGGCAGAGTTTACAGAAAGCTTCGCACCCTATGGACGATAAAGGATTCCACCTCGTTTGTTATACGCATGCTATTGGCAAAGGCTTACCTGATTTGTTCATTCCTTTATGACTGTGAAACTTATATTAATTGTGACAGTATGGATCAATGAAAATTGATAGCGGTTTATAACAATATTGCTCGCTATATATTTCAGAAGGACCACCGTGATGATATCTCACCCTACTGTAAACTTATTTCTAGAATAGCATTCGGAGATCTCCTGAAATGCAGGTGCTTCATTATCTTGCACAGGATCATAGTTTCCTAACAACCGAAGAACTTATACGATAGAATAGTTTTTGTGAGATCACTACGTGGCAGATATCTAATCCAGAGGAAATAGGAGACTCTGCTATCTTAACGACAGTTGTTTATTTATACAACCAGCCTTTGGAACTATTTGCCATATAATATTTCTAAACTTGGCAATGCTTGTTTGTTTAAAAAGCAGCTATTGAAATTATTTAAACCAAGATTTTTATAACGTTACCGCCATAGGATTTCGTTTCATTGAAGTTGTATATGTTTTCTTTATGTTATAATTAGTTTTACAATACACTAGCACTGCAATTTATGAAATATCCATCGTGTTGTGCTATGTGGATGATAAAAATTAAAAAAAAAAACAAAATAAAAATAAAATAAAAAAATGGCGGTTATTTTGAAGGCTAATAAGGCCATGAGTGTAAAAATAGGATTCATGTTTTGTGTGACTGTTAAAAAAATCAGTTAAAACTTTTTGATTTTTGTTCTCTAATTTTCAATCATTGTGTTTTAGCTGTGGAATTTCTTATGTACAAATGATCGCAATCATAATTCTAAAGTTCATATTGCACACCCGTTAGGTAATTTTATAGGAAATAAAAGTTATTGAGTAAGCGTATGTATGCGGGGTTGTAATGCTTGGTTTGAGCCCAGCAGTCTTGATGGTTACAATTCTCTTTACTTTGACAAGCAAGACTTTGCTGACCAAAAGTATCACTAAATTATTTAGTATTATGCTGTTATCTAGAGTTAAATTAGCAAAAATTTAAATTTGGAAATATGCGCACACATATCCCGTTCATGTTTAAATTAAAACTTTTTTGCTTGGGAACTTGTGATGTTCACTTTTTGTTATTGAACTTTCTGCTGCCTGCCATCTTGACGCAACCCTCAGAATTGTGGAGATGATTTAATTTCTCTTGATGTGAGTGCACTGTAATTGCATTTCCTCAGTGTAATTATTTGTGTGTAAGTGTATTTTGCATTTGTTTTATAAAAATATGTGGCTGCTTTTAGAAAGAGTGTGTGCGAGGGAGAGAGAGAGAGAGAGAGAGAGTGAAAAAGGAATGAGTATGTGTGAATTGCATTTAATGAATGTATGGTATTTGTACGCTTAATTAAGAATTTAATTAAATTTTCTTATTAATTTTTTTGCCTACTTCTCGCTGAAATACTAATGAATCTTAATCTGTAAGTGTGTGCGTTTAAGGAATGTTAGAAATGTTGATGAATTGATTAAAACCCATAAGGAAGCCGTTAAAGAATTCAAGTAATTTGCAACATTTTTCTTATTAATTTCTTTCATAGAAATAAACCATAAAGTAAAAATTTTTTTTTGGTTTACTCCTTAGATTTTGCTTATATATTTTTTTGCTTTCCTGCTGAATCTTCAAATTAACAAAAAAATCATCAAAGTCGAAAAATAAATTATATATATATATATATATATATATATATATATGGATATAGATATACATGTATACAGTGATGGCTACGAATTTATATAAATATAGATATATTTCTGATATTTTTGCATTTTATGTAAAAAAACTCAAATCCGACCGATAGCTATTCTACCGTTTTTATCAAAAGTTTTTGAGAATATCCTCAGCAATCAAATGAGTGACTATCTCACACGGAGTAAATTTTTATCAGTGGCTCAATCTGGTTTTGTTAGGGGCAGAAGCTGTATAACGGCTTTAGTGGATGTGGTCGAGAGCCTCAGATCTGAACTCGACATCAACAAAGTGGGTTTCCTGATTTTACTGGATCATAGTAGGGCCTTCGATGCGGTAGATCACTCTATCTTGCTAATAAAACTGCGTAAGTTATTTTATTTCTCAAGCTCGGCCTGCAGTGTTGATGATAGGAGATCTAATCCGCTTATAGTTAGTAGATTAATACCACAGGGCTCTATTTTGGGACTGCTTCTTTTCTCTCTGTACATAAATGACCTACCTGACATTTCTAAAATCAGCAGGATGCACATGTATGCTGATGACGTGCAGGTCTATAACAGTTGCAGGATTAATGACGTTCCTAGGTGTGTGAATGGGATAAATGATGATTTGCACATGATCAATCGCTGGGCCATGTCTAATAGATTGTATATCAATGCTTCGAAGTATGGTTCTCTGGAAAGCTAGGAGCACTCTGGTCAACATTAATGTGAGAATATACGGGAATGTGATCGAATTGGTAGAATCGGCATCTAATTTGGGCGTAATTTTCAATAATAGAATGACCTGGACTAAACACATTAACTTTGTAGTTGGCAGAGTTTACAGTAAACTTCGCACCCTATAGTCGCTAAAGGACTCTACACCGTTTGACATTCGCATGCTCTTGGCAAAGACTTACCTGATCCCTTCACTTTTGTACGGCTGTGAAATCTATGCCTAATGTGACACCACTGATCAGCGCAGACTGAAAGTCGCATATAACAATATTGCCCGTTATATATTTCAGAAAGACCGCCGTGATCATATCTCATCATACTCTAATTTAATTTTTGGAATGACTTTCGATGATCTTCTAAAATATAGGTGTCTAATTTTCTTGCATAGGATAATCATCTCGGAACGACCATCATATCCATTTGATAGGATAGTTTTTGCAAGATCTCTTCGTGGTAGGAATATTATCCAGCAGAAATACAAGAGTCTGTTATCTCAACGCCAGTTTTTCATAAATGTAACCAGTCTTTGAAACTCTTTGCCAAATTCTATACAAAAAATAGGCAACGCAAATTTATTTAAAAACGAGCTTTATAAATTATTTAGTTCTACCCAACCTTGACTTAAATTTTATGTTAACACTTTTACGTTACATTTCTTTCGATTGGTCATATCTTTATTTGTTGTAACTTTATAATTCTTGACATTTTCATTTTGTGTATTGTTAATGCTCTGTTTCTAGATTTAAGTTTTATATTAACTCAAATTGTAAGGATCAACAGCACTGCCACTTATAAGATGTTATCATCTTGTTGTGCTAGTTGTTTGAAGAATAAATAATAATAATAATAATAATAATAACAATAATAATAATAATAATGAAAAAATCCATTTTATATTTTCAAAAATCCTAGAAATGCTATGAAAAAAAATTAACAACTGTTTGCTACTTATATTTGATTAGGATCCTTTAGTCTGGTCATGAATTTAAGACATAGGCAAAATAACACTGAATTCACTTAATTAAGGCTTGAGTTTATAAAAGATCTTAATATTTGGCGGAGAATCGTTCATTTTGAAGCACAGTAGCACATCTCCTCGCCAAACTTTCAACGAATGCCCTGGAACGTTAATTTGGAATGTCATAGCAAGCTTTATGGTATTCTTCCCACAAATCGCCCAAATTTGTTGGCTTTACAAAACGCACATGCTCCTCAACATCATTTCATAGGTTCTCAATTGGATTGAGATCCGGGGAGCTGCCAACTTCAGAACAGTAATATCGTTTTACGCTAAGCAACACTTCACTAGTGTGCTTAGACTCATCATGCATAAATTTCTACATTAGAGGCATGTTATCATCAGCGAATGTTATCATAGTATTTGTTAATATGTTTTTATATATGTGCTGGTCCATTTTGTGGGAATCTTCTGAATAGGACCTACACCCTGCCAGGAAAATGCTGCCCACACCATGACATTCTCACCCCCCGTGTTTAACAGTTTTAAGCAAGTACTTTGGTTGATATTTCTGGTTCGGAGTGCGCCATACATACCGTTTTCCTTCAGGACCGAAACGGCAAAACTTCGACTTGTCGCTCCAAAGAATATTTTGCAACATGTCATAGGTTTATTTATATGTTCTTTTGCAAACTCTAGCCGGGATTTAAAATGTTTTCTTGAAACAAGTGGTTTACGTTGTGCAATGCACCCACGTAAATTTTTCTCTTAATTTTATTTATTTATTTCACTTTTAATTTTATTTGAGCTTTTGTAAGGATCTTTGGCAGCGGTTTTATAAATTAAACTGTCTTCCATGGGTGTCGTTTTTCTGGCTCTAGGCTGTTGTTTAACATTTTTGGTGGTTCCATGCGTTATAAATTTTGTTAGCTTGGAAATCGCCATTATTGTTTTTTATCACTATTCAATTGTTTTATGAGTTTTCGATCGGTATCCAAACTCCAAGTGCCTCTAGTACTTTTTCTTAACATTACAGGGTGCACTGAAAAATGCACATGTTTCATTTTAATATTGCAGGGTTGTAACATGTAACTAAACTCGTTACATGTGGTGTCTTAAATTCGTGGCCACCACTGTATATAATTAAATTTCTTAAATTTGCCAAAACTGATAGCATTTTTTTGGTACTTTTAAACTGTGTTTAAAAACAGTGTCGAACTTGGCCCCGTGTGTATACTTTTCAATTTTGTAAATCAGACTTCCAAACTTAAACTCTCTGGTAATGGAGATGGGATGAATAAATTTTTGTTTTCAAATTTTTTGTAATTTCAAAATTTAACATGTCTGTCCCCTACTTTAACTTTGCAGCCAAATAAAATGTAAGTGTTTTCAGCAAAAACAATAAAAATTTTATATTTTATATTTCTTCCATTAAAATGTCAATGACAAGCAACATTTAAAGAAATTCCTATAAAAAGAAGTTTTCTCTGACAACTTAACAATTTCAGATACAAAATGAAAACTAGTGACAAAATAGTTTCCCATAAAATTTTAGATTTTTAGCAAGAACAAAAAAAAAAACAAAACAAAAGAATTAAATAGAAAAGCATTGGAAGAAATAAAAAAAACTTTAATTAAAGTTTTTTATGTTTCTTAAATTATAAAGAAAAACTTCGATGATTGAGTAGTGGGCGTTTTTGTTATTTTATGAGTTGAAATGGTGGAAGTTGTAGATAAAAATAAAATATATAAAATGAAACTATTGATAATTTTAATAGACAAATTAATTTTCGATTTAAGTGGTATCTTGTTGTATTTGTTATTATTGTTTAATTACAATTAAAATGTCAAAATAGTGTAATAAAATAAATTTTAATGTGAAAATTATAACACAAAGTCATGGAAATTAGAAAAAAAGAATACGATTTGAAAAAAGAAAGGCAAATGGTTATTTAAAGATTTTATAACAGAATTATAATATGGGATTATATGGGATAATGCACGTTATGTTATTAGTCATTTGACAAAGGTTTTGCGTCTGCTTTGGCTTTTTTTGTGATTGATTAGAAGTGTTCGAAATAAAAGTCGATTTTCTGCTTGAAAAAATGCATTTACTTATTGAAAACATTCATCGTTAGCCACTAAATTTTCTTATCTCTCTGATAGCACAGGGAATACATGCCAAAAGAACTGCTTTAATTTCAAGATTAAGAATGAATCAAGCCAATTTCTCATACCCTGTTGTGATGTGAAGTGTATTCAAGTAAAGTAGTTCAGCATCCACCGAAACAAATGGTAGCCAGAATTGGCGAGGTTTGGGCTTTAAGGCAGTTAAGCCAAAACTTCCCATAAACTCTGTTCCAATTAGATAGTAAAGTTTTAAAGGTACTTGTAACTTCTGACTAATTTGGAGATGTTCTCCTTAAAGCTACAGAGTGCTCAGTGCCGGTTTTTGCATTCTAAGCAAAAATTAATTAAAAAACTGATTTAAATAAACTCATTATTATTTCAATAGTCTTGCGTTTCTTCGTATTAGAAATGAAAGGCCGCTTAAGTTAAGAGACAGACGTATAAGATTAAGGGTTTAATTTATTCATTAGAAGTAAATTTTATAGTTTTGAATTTATAGAAATTGAAAAATTATCTCCTGTTACTTTCAGTTGTGTTCAGAACACTGATGTTAATAGCGGGAGTGCAAGCGAACTTCTTTCAGGCAGCATGACCTTGCTATAGACCTTGTTGGCAAAATATTCACAAAACATGCCTGACAGATTGTTTGAACAATCTGAGAAATGTTTCTTCTCTTTAAAAATACTTTTCATTAGTCGTTTGTTGAAACATTGTTTACATTAATTATAATTTATTTACACATTTCTTTCCGTGAAGATTTAAACTACTCTTTGTTGTCATGCCTTTTGTCTTTCAGTTTACTTGTAACCAAATACACAAAATGACTTTTATATTTATAATTATTATTTATCCTTTCTGTTCACAAAAAAAAGAAAAGAAAAATAAACCAAAATGAAATATTGATTGTTTTAATGTCTCAATGTCATGTCATTAATGAACGAATAAAGAAAATAACATGTCGTTAAAAACTCATAAAACTAAAAAATGACAACCTGTGAGACACTTTGTGTGATGTTTTAATTTCATAAAAAAAAAAAATTTAAATATGGAAAATAAAGTAAATTTTTTTTAAGATGCAATTTAATATTATTATTATTATTAATGATTGAAAATAAATTCGCAAAATGTAAAAGTATTGTTGAGGATTTTTGTTTAGTAAATATTAAGTAGAGTTTTTTATAAGATATTGACTTACTGTTTAAAAAATTATATTGAAAAATAGTATATGTTTTGAATTAATATATTCTGACCTAAGAAACTTTAGAGAAAAGACATTTAAAAGAGTAATTTCTAAACATGTATACTTCAAAATAGCCCATTGAGCATCTACTATTCAAACGTTTGTCGGAACAAGATTTGAATTAAAGTAATTTTTGCAAAGGAACACTTTTTTGAAAAATAACACTTATAAAGCACATAAAAATCTTACAAAGCAAAATTATTTTGAATGAAGTTTGCCTATAAAAGTACTTCAATTTTATTCCACTAGGATCACGTTGTAAAAATTTACAACTTTACAAATGTTAAGGTTTAAAAGCTTGAAGAGTACAATTTTTGAGAGATAAAAACGAAGCTTTTAAATAACGAAAAAAAAACTTTATAAATTTTTATATATAAAGATAAGTGAAAAAATAACTGAAAACATTTAAAAAACTGTTAAAAAATTGTAACATTTGTAAAACGTACTTTAAACGATCTTTAAAATATACATTCTTCCATACGTTTAGGAAAGTTCTGTTTGAATAATTTAACACTTAAGATAAACTTTTAAAAAGGCTTTAAATTTTAACAAACGCAGGCTTGTAAATATCTTTAAAAAAATCATGATAAATAAAATCCCTGAACAGAAATTTATTTATAGCAAAATAACTTTTTTAAAGTAATATTAGAAGATTAATTTTTAAAAAAAGTATTTCTAAAAATAGTACCTTCAAAAAGATTAAAAAAAAGGGTGAGGAACTGTTAAAAAAATAATTATGTATAAAAATTAATATTTAATATTATTAATTCTTTTAAAAAAAAATATTATTAACAGAACGACTACAACAAGTAATATTTTTGCCAAAAATTTAAATGGAAAATGACAAGACTTTAAGAGTTCCTGGTCTTTTTGAATTTTAATGCCTGCTGTATTAACACGTGTCCATTTTATAATTGCAAAAAAATATTTAAGACAGCAAAAATATATAAAATGAATCATCACTTTGACTTTTAAACGAATTGTAGGAAAATTCTATAGACCAAACCTGCAGACAAAGAAAACAAATTTTTTTTTAAGAAGCAAATAAAAAATAAAAAGTAAAAATTAAAAAAAAAAATTATTTTTAAATTCAGATTTTTTCGTTGTTTATGTTATAGTGTTGAAATTATGGCATTTCTCAAATGAGTCTCATTAAGCAAACAACATTTTAAGATGAAAATTATACTCGTAAGAGAAACCATTCACCACTTCTACAAAACTTCTGCACGTTTCGATTTAGCGCAAAAATCAGGAAAATTTTTTATTTCAAATATTTCGCTAATGGTTTATGAAATGGGAGTTTTTGTTTCTTTGTTTGTTTTTGTTGTTGTTGTTGTTGTATGCGTTTCCCTACATTTGAGACTTGACTTAAAAAAGGAGTTTTTTTTTTGTTAAGAAAAAGAAAACCAACGAAACACAAAATCAAATAAAATATGTTATGAACATGTACAACAGACGCAGTTGTTCTAATAAGTCAGACTGTAAAAGACTTGAAATTTTACAAAAATAAATATGTTTTTTTTGAATATGAAGTACATCCTAATCTCGAATTTATAAAATATAATATTAAATTAATTACAATGTAAAGTTAATGAATTACTTACGAAAGTTTTAATTTTTTTCCTTACAACACAGTTGATTGTTGTGTTATTCACTGAAAAGCAAAAGCCCCAACATCCAGATCAAAATGAGTTTATTTCGGAGATCGAGTGTATAAATCGGAATTCCCCAACTAACGGAGATTCTTTTGAACAGAGAAATAAATGCAAAGTTTTAGTTCCATTTGAATTAATCACTCTTCTAACGCCTTCATTGAGGCGTTATAAGGCGTTTAAGAGTAAACGAATAAAAAGGCAGTTTTTTTTAAAGATAAGTTAAAAATTAGAAAGTGCTCCCAGGAGCAGGCATTTGAAATTTGAATCTCATTGAAAATTTCGAGTCTACTTTTGATTTAATTCTTAGAAACCTCTGGCTTTTTTTCCCTATTGGTTTTATTTAGACTAGACCAGACTAGACTACAGATTTATTTTAAGAAAATTTATTTTCGCATTAAGTTTGCTTGTCTAACCGGCATCTAGGGAGCCATCATTATCACCATCTTTAGCATCATTACCAGCACCAGCAGTAATAACATCAAATAGGCGGTATTGGTAAAATTTTTTTAATTTTGTTATGATATTTATCTCGTTGTTATTATTATTATTATTTTATGCGAGTGCCTTTGTACTCGTTTTTATGACATTAACGATGCTTAAGCTTTCTGTGATATTATTTCAATTACTTTTGTAGTACTTTTTGTTGTTGCTGGCGTTGTTGTTGTTGTTGTAAATACTATTTGTTTAAATTTACTTTTACAGAAGGAGTTTATTTACTACTTGTGTTTCTATATGCAAAATGAAATTTTTTGTCCTTCGACCCTATAGTTCTGATGGTTACGAAATAATGATACTTCTAGTTAAGCGGAAGTTTAGATGTAAAAGGATGATTTCTTTATAAATGGATAACTACATGTTGCCAGTTGGCTCTTTTGGCTATTTGTAAAACTTAAGACACAAAAAAAAAAAACAAAACAGTAGGACACTGTCATTTTAAAAAACTGTCGGGGATCAAATAATCTTTATTATCATGATGATTATTATTTGTGTTATTTTACTCATTTAAACAACCGCTAAAGTGTTTGTTTATTTGATTTTCTTTCGGTTTAAATTGTAAAACGAAAAAACGCAACAACTAGAGAATCTGGGAGATTCTGGCAGAGTGGCAGAGTGTTTGTGATTGAATATATTTTACTCATGCCTGAGTATGAAATTAAATTGTGGAAAAAGTACAAATGTTTGTATTCGTCATTAACATTAAAATCAACATCAACGACATCAACAACTTTAGGTTGGTTTATTTCTTAAATCTGCTGCTTTATGTCTCCCTGGTTGTATGTCCCCTAAGGATTTATATTTTTCAATATTGTTTTTTGTTTTTAATTTTTATTTGTAGATTTAAGGGGTAAATAAATAAATGCCTGTTTCTTTTCTATATTTTTTTCCATGATTCGGTTTTTCGACTGCAATCGTTTATTTTTAATGTTGGATGAATTTTTAATATTTTTCTTTAAAGTTTTAAGTCTTTTTATGATGTGTGAAAAATGCAACAAATATGGAAAATTCATGTTTCTTCCATCAAATAAAACAAAAATTAATGTTCGTTCATTTTTAATTTGTTTGTTTGTTTGTTTATTCGTATTTATTTGTTTAAAACACAATATGGTTGCAAGAGGTTTTCATGTCGTTTGCCAGTTGATGCACAATGGTTTTTTTATGATTGGGAAAATATTGAATTTCTATTTAATTCTCACTTGAATTTTCTTTTCGTTTTTTTTTTTTATTAGTTATTGGTTTAATAAAAAATATATATACATTTTGATTTGAACAATTATGTATTTTACAAATGTAAATTTGAGAACATTTTTGTATTTCGTTGACATTTAAGAGGGTATTTAAGAAGAAAAATGTTGTTAAAGTGTTTTTGTAGCTCTGTAGCTTTTTTTTTCAGTGAAAAACTAGCCATTTATGAAAAGACCAGTAAACGATTTTCTCGTCTAAAATTAAAGCTCTGTGTAAGCTACTGGTAAATATTGAAATAAAAAATGTACTGTTTACTTGGTGGTGGTCAGATCTTAGCCCTCCTGAATTCGAGATTGTTGTTATATCAATGATTAAGACGTCTTGTTCTATCTCAAACCCATTTATCCACATTTAATTATTGATTGGTAGTTTTTGTTGTGACAGTAACGAATTTTGAAAGGGAATAGAGTCAACAGGAATTTGACTTTGATGAATTCTTCTTTAAACCGAACAATTGGAATTATTATAGACAAGATCTTAACCAAAAAAGTCTGAATCCCAATTCATCATATGATGCGCGTATGATAGCAGCTTAAATATTTGCAATAACTTGATTAAAGATCAAGCCTATTGGAAGTACTTCTGAAAGTACCCCAGTTAAATATCTTAATATTGTACTAAATATTTTTAAGAATCTCTGAGGGGAATGAAATGAATATTGAGAACAAATTTTTCCATCATCCCATTTTCTTACTTGATGCAATTGAAATCAAAATACAAATTATTCTTCAAAGTCTTCTCTCCATCCTAGCAATTCATTAAAAAGTTTATTGTCCACTAAATATGTATTAATCTTTTAAATGGTCTTTTTTAATTAAATTTTAATGATTTATTTTTTCGATATTTCGCTTTCCTATGGAAAGCTTCTTCAGGAAATTATAAAAAATAAAAAAAAATTTAAAAAAAATAATAAAAAAAATTTCCTGAAGAAGCTTTCCACAGGAAAACGAAATATCGAAAAAATAAATCGTTAAAATTTAATTTAAAAAGACCATTTAAAAGATTAATACATATATAATAAAAATAAAAAAGGTCGAATAAAACCTGAAAATAGTTTATTGTCTACTCTATTGAATTTTCTAATCATTTGCTGGTAATATAAATTTTTCTAATTAATTAAGACTGTAAAAAGAAAAAAAATTTCGCATTTGTTATAAAAAATATACACTGAGAATAAATATATATACATTTTTGAATTTTACTACAAAGAAAATTATTAATATTTCAATTCTTTTGCGGCTTTTGAATTAATAACAGAAAAGAAAAAATTAATTAAAAATAAATAATTAAAGCACTTTTAATTTTAATAACCCACTTTTTTCTTATGAACTTCACTGTACTGAAACAGACATTGTGTAGATCTTTCAACACAATTGAAATTGTCGTTTGGCTGCTTTACAGAATCTAAAATTATATTCGAAGAAACAAACTAAACCTACAGAAAAATACACCAAATAGCAGCCACATGTAGTGTACTCGAAATTAATTTTTTTTTTAGTTAAAATCGTATGTTAAATTTAAATGACAACTGTAATTAGGAAAATTTTAATTGCATTTCAAAACTTTATTAATGAAAAAATTAAAAAAAAAATATTTCTTTTTTCATATCTAAAACTCAAAATATTTTACAAATGCAAATTAATAAAAAAGAAAACAAATAAAGGTAACATCAAGATCTCAAGTAAAATGCATGAACATAAGACATGACTGATAAAATTTTTTTTACAAAAATATTATGACTGATGAAAATTTTCTATGGAAAAATAATGACAAGAAATTTTTTTTAGAAAAAGTTATGCATAATTAAAAAATATTCTGTAGAAAAATTATGGCTGATAAAATTATTATTTTAGAGAAATGAAATTATTTTTTGGTACAAAAATTTTGAATTTTGAATTTCTATAAAAAATAATGACATGATATTTTTTAATATGACTGATTTATAGAAAATTTATGACATAAAAATTTTCAATAGAAAAATAGTGACTAAAGCAAAATTATATCTAATGAATATAGTTTTAGAAAAAACTATGTTTCTGGAAAACTATGATTGATTAAGTAAAACGTTGTAAAATACAATTTCAATATTCTGCAGCACATGCAGAGAGGTTTTAAATTCTGCGATGAATTATGAAATTAATGCAGATTTCAAACATTTCCAGAATCAATTTAAAATCACAACACTTCTATGTTTTTAATATTTCGGAGAGGTTTCTGTGATCAGGAGTTCAAATAATCCTGGGATTAAATGAACTCAAAAACAGCTCTCTACCTGAATGGTTCATTAATTTATTTATAACTTTTAAGCGACAGTTTTTATTGTTATAACTGTAAAGCACATTTTTAACGCTTAATTAAACGCTGCAGCTGTAACACTTAATGTGGTTACATATTTTGTCATATTTTTTTTTATAAAGAGAGTGCAGAAAAACTTCGCTACCTAAGATTATCGTTGCTCAATTGTAATTAATAAAGGCACACTTCTGAAACACCTTAATAAATATTTTGATCCTTTTTCCATATGCATTTTTAACAAATGATTTCCTTTAAATAAAACAAAAAAGAAACAACTTCATGTCGCCACAGTAGTTTTCCCTTTGACAGGAGATAATAAATTTTTCATTAAACCACTCAATCAGTTCATAATGGTTATGGAAAAAAATAAAATAAAAACAATTTGTCACTGTTAAATATTTTCAATTGTTGTTGTTGTTATCTGGTTGCATTAAAAATGCTGCCTGCATTAAAAGGCGTACAATGCATTCGTCAGGCCTAATTTAATTTAATTTAATTATTGACGGAGGAAATCATTCTAAAATAAATGAGGCGTTCTAAGAGACACCTTGGAGTGATAAAAAATATCCACCCTTATTTTTTGAGAGTGATAAGGGTGGAAAGATTAATTATGATGTGAAATATTCAAAATAAATTTCTTTACATCAATGAGAAATAAATTTATTTCATTTAATTATATTTCAGGGTTTATTAACAACAAATAGTCCCTTGACAACAAAAATTTATCACAAATATTTGAATACAAAGATATTAAAATACTAAAAAATTAGGGGGTTAAAGTGATTATTAAATGCTTTATGATATTTTGTTTTTGTTTAAAAATTATGTATTCAAGGAGGTTATCAACAAATTATTTTTGATATGTTTTTGATAAAAGAGCTGGATAGAGATTTTTAATCATATTTATAAATTGGAAATCAGTTTGAAAAGAATTAGTTATAATTTTTTTTTAATTAACCAGCATTATGAATACTGTGTTTGTTGCTCTAACAAAACAAAATATTTTCTACGATGGATTATTAACCGATTTTTAGAATGATTATGTTAGAACGGCATAAAAAATTTAAGCAAATATTTTTAAATTTTATAAATTGTCACTTTCCATTTGTTGCTTTCAGCTGCTAACAACTACGGCATGCATTTGAATAACAAGAAAGAGGATTAAAGAAAACTTAACTACCAAGTGTTGAGCAGCTGTAGGGGCTTCATCAATCTCTGCTTGGTTGTTTAATATAAGCTCATGTATTCAAATATCAAGAGTTCCTTGAGTATAAAGAAAAATAATTGTTGCTAAGTAGATGCCTTGAGCGAATTGTTAAACATAGGAATGGAAAACAGCAATTAAGTAAGCTAGAATCTATTCTCTAGTTCCTGTTAAGTTATTAGAAAAGTGGCAAGAAAGCCATAAGAAAATAAATTCTAAAAATAAATTCTAAATTCTAATTTTAACAGAAGTCAACGAATTTTGAAAGGGAATAGAGTCAACAGGAATTTGACTTTGATGAATTCTTCTTTAAACCGAACAATTGGAATTGTTATAGACAAGATCTCAACCAAAAAAGTCTGAATCCAAATTCATCATATGATGCGCGTCTGATAGCAGCTTAAATATTTGCAATCACTTGATTAAAGATCAAGCCTGTTGGAAGTACTTCTGAAAGTACCCCAGTTAAATATCTTAATATTGTACTAAATATTTTTAAGAATCTCTGAGGGGAATTAAATGAATATTGAGAACAAATTTTTCAATCATCCCATTTTCTTACTTGATGCAATTGAAATCAATATAAATTCTCTCTCTTCCTATAGAGATGAGCTCTTAATTCGTTTAAAATTCTTTTTATAGTTTTTGTTAGTGCAGGATGGACTAGTTAGGAAGTAAATTGTGTGTCAAATAATGTCAAGAATTGAGCTATCTGGCCTTTTTTGAAAACGCTATGCATAATTTAGTCGCTAAATTCGAAGCTTGCGGCACAGAGTGTGATTTGTTTTACATCCGCGCCTGACTATGTAGCCTTATTCAAATGGTGGACAAACCACTATTGTATAATTTGGAACGTCATACAAGCGTCCTAGATAGCCGAAGACATAATTCTAAGCAATAGAACCATCTAGTTGACACTTTAATGATTTCAGTGCAGGTCTGCAAAAGCACATGCCAAGCATGCTCACTGGACTGGATCATTCACTTTGCGTGTCATTATCAGTGAGATGATCCCGGCCACCATAGAACCATAGGCTGTTATGGGGCCACGAAACCACAACCACCACGATGCTTCCATATAGGGGCCAACCTCAATGATCAGCCAGAGAACTATTATAAGTCTAAAGAGACAAATAATGAACTCTGCGAGTCACTGATTTCCGTGGAAATAAAGCGGAGTTTCCAGTTGACTCCCTGCCTGTCTTCAGGGGACAGGGCTTCCTTTTTCCCCCAGTTGCACAGGTCTAGATAGTAGAGTATTCTATAAAGACCGATAAATGTGCCCCCGGGGGTCGGGGGCTTGCGGTACAACAACTATTTTGTTGTACAGCAATTTCTGAGTAGGGCATCACTAGTGGCATTCTGCGCAACTCTTTGCATAGAGCTCTTCATCCTGCTAATAAAGTTCAATTAGTTCAAAGATTAAAACCGACTATTTTTGGAGTCGAACAAAAATAATCTTTAGTGATGGGACTGATTTTCAATTGGGCGGTAACATAAACAAACAAAATTGTCACATTTGGGACTAAAAACATTCACAAATAGTCCTCGGGAAACCATTACATCCAAAGAAGATTACGTATGATGCGGTTTGTGGAGGTGGCCCGTATTTTTCGAGCTAGGAAACACAGTCACCGTGAATTTTCTGCGTTACCAAACCGCTTCAATTAGCTAATATTCCTTAATGTGACCTTTAGCTTCGATAAGATAGTTCAGTTATTGGTTGAGAAATTTCCCAGTTGCGTAATTTCTCAATTTGGCGATAAAAGACCGGGTTAACGTGAACAATCACTTATAACTGAAGTTTAGCAAAATGGATTTCAGTGTTGCATTAACGAGATAAGCGAAGCTTGGTTGGAAAATTTTATGCACCATTTTGTGAAAAGAGTAGACAGTTGTCCGACATCATATTTCATTATCAATTCTATTTTATATTGATATCAATAAAACTGAAGTTTAAACCAATTTAGTTCCTACTTTTCGTGCATAGTTTCGTCTAAAGTTGTATATTGAATTCTTGCTTTTTAAAATAAACTTTCTAATTTTTAACGCTGTCACTTTAATTATCTTTGATTTCTTCTTTCTCCTCTCAAATAAAAATGAATTAACTAATTTTAGAAAAACTGCCTGACCTCTTTTATAGTATCACATGCTTTATAAATTTGCTGTTTTAAATTCTTAGTGATCGCTGTCTTAAAAAAAACTTAGGCGACAAGACCAGGTTTTTTCACGGTCATACTTTAGTCTATAACATCAACAACGAATGGATTTTTACTTTTGTATATATTTTATTTTTACACTTTTTATATTTTTTTCCCTTATTCTGTTCAAAAGTAGATACAACAATTTGTCATGTCTAGAATTTCGTTTGCAAAATTTTATGTTTCTTTGTAAAAATTGCGGTTGCTCTAACTGAACGAACAGTGATGGCAGTGGCAAAGTTTAAATAAAAATAATGTTTATGACTTTTCAAATTGACGTCATCTACAAATGGGTTTTGTTGAAAGGAAACAAAAGAAGTCACAACAGACATTCAACAATAATGGTGTCTCTTCTTATTTAAATTATATTTATAATCTTTAATCTTGTAAGATAAACAAATTCTTGCGAAATATAAAGAAAAAAAATGTAAAGAAATTTCAGGACGAAGAAGAAAAAAAACGTATTTCAAAATTAAAAAGTGCGTTGATATTTTTGTGGTATAAGAAATAATTATTAAATTAGTTAAAGAGAAACTCTCGAAATTTATACACTGAACAAAATTACTGAAGCCAGACTTTAATTGAAATATTCAAAAAATTAATAATTTTCTTATTAGAGGTTTAATAATATCAATTTGGACAACATATGGCATAACTATCATATTTGCATTGCGTTATTAATAACAAATATGGTATTTTGGAGGATTAGCATCTGAAGCTTATGGTTAGCATCCTCCAAGGCAAACACCACTGGATTCTTTTTTGTGGGGCTATGTTAAGGGCAGAGTCTTTACGGAGTCAATCAAATCGATTTCAGCCTTAAAACTCAAAATTCGAGATGTGATTAACGAAATTGGACCGCCATTTTGCCAAAAGTGAGTAAAAACGTTGGTGAAAGAATCGATATCTGAAAGCTTGTTAGTGGCGGACATTTGCCAGATATCATTTGTTATTCATAATTGCCGAACTTTTGACTTCGTAATACAATAAAAATTTTTTGATTTATTTTGTTTTAGAAAACAAACTACTTGTTGAAAAACCCTTCATTAACTGTATCATTTACGTTGTTTGGAAACAAGCTGTTGTGCAAAATTGTTGCATTGAAAAATGTTACATAAAAAGCTCTTAAGATTCTGATTTGTGCGATTTAAAATTATTGATTTTGTTACAGAAAACAAGGAGAGGAGTCCTGGTTAGCCGAAAAAGTGTGAAAATGAAGAATTGAAAACATTACTCGACAAAAATTATGATCAAACGCAAGAAGAGCTTCCATTAACATTAAGAACCATTCAACAAGCCATTTCCCTACATTTAAAAGCATTGGGATTCATTGAAAAACTAGGAAATTGGATCCTATATGAATTGAAGCCGAGAGATGTGAAAATGATGTTTGAACGGAAATGATGCTTGAACGTTACAAAATGAATACATTACGATAATCCTAAGCGCAAAAGCAAATGCTCTGTATCAAGGGTATCGGCTTGACATATTCGTAACCTCAAAACTGGAGATATCTGGAGTCCAACAGCTTGCAGTGACCGACAGTGTGGTTTTCTTAGGGGGCGTTCTACGGGTGACTTGTTAGCATTCTTGTCGGAACAATGGTGTAACTCCTTACATCATTTTGGAGAAAGCAAGGTGGTGGCTCTAGATATTTCCAAAGCATTTGATAGAGTGTGGCATGATGCACTTCTGTCAAAATTTGCTGCGTTTGGTGTCGGTGATAATTTTTTCGAGTTTTCTCAGAAATCGCACTGTACGAGTTGTTCCCCCCCCCCGGGGGCACATTTATGGTCTTTATAGTGTGTAACCAGCTATCTAGATCTGTGCAACTGGGGGAAAAAGGGAGCCCAGTCCCCTGAAGACAGGCAGGGAGTCAGCTGGAAGCTTTACTTTATTTCCACGGGGATCAGTGAGCCGCAGAGTTCATTATTTGTCTCTTTAGACATTTAATAGTTCTCTGACTGATCATTGAGGTTGGCCCCTATATGGGAGTAACGTGGTGCTTGTGGTGATGGTGTGATGATTATTATGGTGGCCAGGATCATCTCACTGATAATGACACGCAAAGTGAATGATCCAGTCCAGTGAGCATGCTAACATGTGTTCTGGACAGGAGTAGGAAAGTCTCCAACTCTTTAGCAAGGTGTGATGGTTGTGATGGTATCATTAAAGTTGCAACTAGGTGGTTCTGTTGCTTAGAATTAAGTCTTCGACTTCCTAGGACGCCTGTATGATATTCCAAATTATACAATAGTGGTTTGTCCACCATCTGATTAAGGCTACATAGCCAGGTGCGGATGTAAAACAAATCACACTCTGTACGAGTTGTTATAGATGGGGTTTCATCAGACGAGTTCATGATGATTTCAGAAGTACCGCAAAGCTTCGTTCTTTCTCCTACCCTATTCCTTATTTTTCTAAATGACCTTCTTTGTCGATCTTTCAATCCTATATATTCTTTTGCAGATGACAGCGCCATTTGTCACTCATATTCATTTGGTAATAGACCAGGCCATTTGGAGGTTACTTCCAGAAGGCAAAACATGAATGATACGCTTAATCACGATCTTGCGACAATCTTGGAATGGAGTCGTGTGAATAGAGTAGAATTCAATGCTCGTAAGACACAATGTTGCATGCTTACGCATAGATCTGCGTTTGGTATTGGTGCTGCATCTGTTACTATGGGTGACATAGGTATTACGGAATCGGAAGCTCTTGATGTTCTTGGTATGAAAATTCAGTGTGATGTTCGTTGGACGAAACACATTTTTCAGGTTTCTAAAGAAGCTTTCAAGTGCCTCGGTTTTCTAAAGCGGTGTAGAAGATACTTCACCCCATCCGATCTCCGTACTATCTATACCACCTACATCCGTCCGAAAATGGAATGCAACTCTCATGTATGGGTCGGCGCCCTGAAGTCTATTTTGGGGTTACTCGACCGCGTACAGGAGAGGGCCAAGCGGCTCATTGCTGACATCCATCTCTATTGATTATCTAGAGCATCGACGCAATGTGGGGTGAATTTCACTGTTCTGTCGTTACTACAATGGTAAGTGCTCTAATGAAATTAGGGAACTTGTTCCTGATACTCGCACGTTTTCACGTTTAACTCGATTTTCGATGAGAGCACATCCTTTTGTGGTTGATTGGCCAGTGAATCGCACTACGCATTACAGGAAAAATTCGTTTTTCAGCAGAACAGTCCGTGTGTGTAATAAAATCCCTCCGAAGGTCTTTCCTCTCACTTTCAATCTGAGAAAGTTCAAATCGAATGTCCACAGACACTACTCCCTCTTTCCTCCTTCCCGTAACCTAATTTCCTGGTTCTGGAACAATGCATTGCATAGGTAGGGGTCATCCCCTGAGTGCTGGTCCTATAAAAAAAAAAAATTCTTTCGGTGCGGAATCCATATGCAAGCAGAAAGATGGAAACAAGTAGTGGCTAACTATGGACAATAATGCATTAGCTCAAATCGACATTATTAACTTGAATAATTATTATTTTAATTTATTATTATTTTTGTAGTATTTTTTTAAACGATTTTTTTTTATTTATCTTTAATTAATATTTTTTTTTTAACGATCTTTTTTATATATTTTTTTCTTTTCGATATTTCGCTTTCCTTTGGAAACGGAAAAAAATTTTTAAAATAAAATTTTAAAAAATTTTTTCCTGAAGAAGCTTTCCAAAGGAAAGCGAAATATCGAAAAGAAAAAAATATATAAAAAAGATCGTTAAAAAGAAAAAAAGATATTTATTAAAAATTTATTGTTATAAAATGCAAACACTTTTAGAATATTTTTTGAGAAATAGTAACTAGAAAATTTTACAAAGCAAATAACTGCTCCAAAACGAAAATGAAAACCCATAAGCTGTAAAGGGTGTTGTGGTACTTTTCAGAGAGGTTTTCTTACGCCAATGAAAAACATAGAAAAAAAAAGAAAAAAAGAAAAAGAAAAGTCGAGGCATGCAAAAACATTTCAAAAAGGAAATAATATTCATAATCAAGATAAAAATTTTAAAACAGAAATAAATATTAAAAAGCCCATAGACATACAGGCGCATCCAAACTTAAGCATAAATCAATTTTAAGTTGTAGAAAATAAAAACCAAAAAAACGAAACGCAAAGAAAAAAGCAAACTGCCGCCACTAACTTTCTCGCACAGACACACACTCAAATTCGCAAATAATAAATGTGCAAGCTGTGCTTCGGCATTAAATAGCTGAAACAAATGTTTTTTGCTTAAACACAACGGACCACTTTATTACTTGTAAATATAACAACAACAACAACAACAGTAGCAGCAACAACAACAAGAAAAGGACATCCCATTTATAATGTGACATGCAAGCAAGTAGTTTTTTAAAGTTGTTCCCAAAAAAATGTTAATATATGCCCTCTACACCCTCCAAATTTATGCTCAATAATTTTTATTACTTCTGTCACAAGTATAATGTTAAAGGAGGACACGACAGAATGTTATATTACAAGAGTTAAGCCCCCTTTTCATCATTGTCCCTAAAACACTCACTCTTTTTTAATTTTTATATACTATTTTCATTTATTAAGTGTAAGTGGAGGAGTGTGAGTAGTACACACTCATTCGTACAATACCTACTTAACCTTCAGTTTCTGTGTAGAACTTTTTATGACCACAATTCTTGAGCTCCATCTATTTTTCACTGCTTTTTCATATGAAATAAAGGAATTGGTGATAAGTGTTTGTTTTTTTAAATTTGGTGAGATATTTATAAGTGGTGATGTAAAATAAATTTGTTTACAGGGTTGGAAAATTTAGTGCATTTTAATTTATGTTATCATTTTCCAAAGCTCATTCATTTTTTTTTATTAAAGAGAAGTAGCACTTCTGGCAACGATTCCTATTTAGTAAAGTACCGTGCTACATTCTTTAGGAAAGGGATAGGGAATAGATGAAACAGGTGGTGAAAGTAGAAGGATAGTCGGAAATTAACTGCCGTATAGAAGACAGCACAGCGACCAGTGACTATGCCTTCATCGCTTAGCAGCCCCACCGATAATCAATTTTAATTTTTGTAGTAAAAAAAACCAAGGTCTTCGTTGGGAATCGAACCCACAACCCCCATACTGGCAAGCTAGTACACTACCTACTAGCCTACAGGGGCACCTAGTCTCTTATAAAACTATAAATCTATAAAACCGTAAATTATGAATCGTAAAACATTATTTATTGCATGCACATGTTGATCGATGATATACAATTGTCCCCTTTAGTTTTCTATTATTTATGACCACTTACGAATAAATCGTCCAGTTGCGTCAGAGGAAATTTATCTTGAGTCCAGTTGCTGTTTAGGTCAGCGTTCGTGAAAAGATGTTCCACACAATTTAAGCTACAAGTGTATCAATAGTTGAATGATCTTCGTTTTCTTGCTGAATTATATTTTGTGAAATACTATTCATTTCATTCTATTCATTACCGAATTCCAGCAGCGCGTTCCGGGATTTGCGGATATTGAACACCGATTTTTTATGCCAGAATCTAAACTGCGTATTAGTTTGAGCTCTAAAGGTAATTTAATTTGACCAAGATGATAACGTTCTGATCTAATATTGTGTTCAGACATACAGAATTATTGAGATTATCGCAATAAACGCCATTATTGAGCTCAATATTCCATACAAAACTAGACACCAAATATTGTTCAATAAGTACGAAATTGTTATAAATATTGAGTAAACCTTGATATACAACACGTTAAGAGGTGTGTTCAGTGAGAAAAAATTATCTACCACTTATCTACACTAACATATGCCATTCTTAAACTCTGGAGAATTTGAAAATTTGTCTTTTTTTATTTTTAAGTACCACCAACTTTGAATCAAACACGATCGCACTAACCGTAAAAACTCAGCATTTCTTAATAGAATTGCTTTTTAATAAATGAATTTATTTCCATTTTTATAAAATACAATTTATGACTGAAATAAAAACAAAGTTGTTTTCCAGCTTCAGCTAACTCAAATATTGAGTTATCTAAATTTAGTATGTCTAAACACTAAACAAATATTGCCAATAAACCGAATATTGAGTCAATTAAAAATGTATGTCTGAACATGCTATAGCGGGTGTATAGGCGGATGGTAGATTCATTGCTATAATTAAACCGTCATCACTTTTCAGTTCCTTATCTGGGTGACACCTCGCGTTATACATAAGCAAAATTGGTTTTTGCGGCAGATATTTAATGCCAAAAATTCTCGGTCCTAAAAATTTTTACTGAAAAAAAACTTTTTTGCTGAAAATTAATTGTGATGGAACCAGTCTTTGAATATAAATGATACCATCCAGAGGTTATTACTGGCGTTATATATTACAGTATGAAAAAAAGCATTTAAAAAAGCGTGGATTTTACGATTTTATATTGTCTCTGCACAGTGTATGGGCTTTTTACAACAAGTTGCCATATTAAGTAAGAAAATGGTATGAATGACAACTTTCAGACTTTCTTTCCTTTGAGAAAATTTTTACTTATTTTAAATCAAAAGACTTTTTTTTGGTGATTATAAATTTGGCCAGTCCATTCAGTATCGAATCGAATATATTTAATGAAACGTCTTCCGGCTTGTTAAATATACCTCTCGAAATAATATAAAGAATGCAAGGTTTGTTTAAGGCTTAAAAGACTTGGAACTGTTGAAATACAATAAAAAGGTTCATGTCGCAAGAGATAAAAAAAAGCTGACGGGATATAACGAAGGTATTGAAGGATTTATAGATATTAAAATAGTTAAAAAATTCTACATACAAGCTGCACTACTTGTAGATGTTTTGGAACAAAGCGTGTGGTAGACGTTCAACCTATACCCACGCCAATTGTTCAACAAATCGGACCAACATCACGCAATTGGTTGAACGTGAAATTAATGGATTTATAAAAAAAATATGTTCACAACTTTTTTGCGAACGTTTTTTTCTATTTTAGTCTTTAAGATAATCGCCTAGTCTTTTTAAGATGTAAATTTTGAAGGATATTTTATTATAAAAAAATAATTTTTTTTATAAACATTTCTTTGTTTAAAACAAAAATTGAATTTTATAAAATTTTGTGAGATTTCAGTCTTCTCATCTGTGATTTTTAAAACTGCAAACGTCTATGAAAGAAAGTGTTATTTTTTAGTGTACATACTTTTCTGCAGTCATAAATTATAATTATACAAGTTGCTATTATCATGAAATCATTACTTCTGTGGTAATTTATACAGACAGAGCTTTCAACATATTAAATCATAAAAAAATATAAAAATATATTATTACCAAATGAGAATTTAACAAAACTAATAATAAATTCCAGAATTCTAACTTAAATCAATAGTTTCTTTATTTTGCTTCCATTTCAGTTTAAGTGGTTTTAGTTTGTCAAGTGCCCAAACGCAAACTAATGGATTCAATATAAAATTTATTTATTTGAATTCTTAGATTAGAATGCGCTAAATGTGCCCCATGTTTCACTAGTGTCTTTCTATTTAGTAATACTTGTTCTCAGTTAACCTCATCTGATGGTGCTACTTGCTTTCATCTCTTCATATAGAAGTTAAGAGTATTTATCACATGAAATTTCTCAAATCTTATCTACATTCATTGAAAGGTGAAAATTACTTTCTGTATTTAACGAGCTTGCAAGTGCTAGAATACTTGTATACTTTCTTTTGATATGTGCGTATATGCGTGAAAAGATTAACATCACTCCTTGCTGAAGAGTTGGAGACTATCCAACTCCTGGTCCAGACCGCATGAAGCTTAATATAATTAAGAACACGACGACATTCATACTCACTGCACCTGGAACATTTATTGTGTTCATTGTGAATGATCCGACCCACAAACTCAAACGAGGGCCTCGAAACACACAGCCATCACGATACTTCCAAAAGGGCCTACCTCAATAATCAGTCAGAAAACAGCTAAATGCCTAAAGAGACAAAAAGCGGAACTCTGTGGCTGTACTGATTCCCGTGGAAATATAGTAGATTGTCCACTTGGATCCTGCTAGCCTTGAAGGGGACTGGGCTCCCGTTTACCTCTGCAAGACACAAGTCTAGATGGTTGTGTGATCCATTAAGACTAATAATGTGCATATATTGCGTGATATGTTTTACATCTGCGCCTGACTATGTAGTCTTAAATTAGATAGTGGTCAACCACTGTGCATAAATAGAAACGTCATGCTCGTCCTAGGAAGCCGAAGACTAATTCTAGCAACAGGTCTCTCCTAGTTTCAACTTTAAAGATTCCAGAGCAGGGGTGCAAATCATCACTCCTTGCTAAAGAGTTAGAGACTATCCAACTCCTGTCCAGAACACATGTCTAGTATGCTCACTGGATCCGGGAATATTTCACCAGGTTGGTGTTATTAAAGGTGAAATGAACCCGGCCACCATAGAATCATAAATTGTTATGGGGCCGCGAAACCACAACCATCACGATAATCCCATATAGGGGCCAACCTTAATAATCAGTCAGAGAACAGTTAAATGTCTAAAGAGACAAATAACGGAACTCTGCGAGCTTACTGATTCCCGTGGAAATAAAGTGGAGTTTCCAGTTGTACCCCTGCTGACTTCAGGGAACTGGGCTCCCTTTTTACCCTGTTGCACAGGTCTAGATAGTCGAGTATTCTATAAAGACCGATAAATGTGCCCCCGGGGGTAATGTGCGTATATTGTCCGACGGGGTTTGATTTAATTGGGCATAATTTTATTTTTTTTACTTTTTCCTGGCACACAGCCGAAACCGGTGTGTTTACAAACCAAATTTGATGCGGCATGGGGTAAAATCATACCCAATTTCTGTTCAATGTTTGCACAGGAAATTTCAATGAAATGTGTTATATTGTTTAACGCCAACACTGGCTCACCAGTACAAACCACAACGCGGCTTGAGAGTGATGCATTTAAACCGGCCAGATAGGACAGGAAATCGCAATAGTATTTAAAGAATTTTGTCTTAGTAAGTTCACAATATAGAAAAAAAAAATAATAAATAAAAAATGTACACAATGAACGAATGAATTACTTTAAAGTCATGTTATACTAACTCCTTAAGCCTAAAGTTAAATTTTCACAGTTTTTTTTCAGTTTCTTTTGTTGTAAAAATACTCCAACACATACAACATACAAGAATACGTTTGGGTATTTGTGTTATATTTTTGTATTTTTGTTTTTTATTTTAAGTTTGAATGCAGGAATATTTTATTTCTGATAGTTGCTGTTACTATTGCTCATGATAATTTTTTATCTGATGACATTCTTTTGAGGAACTACAGTTGACTTAATTTAATTGGTTTTTCTTGTCTTGTATGTGTGTGTGTGTGTGTGTGTTTGTGTTAATGTGTTGAATGTAAAACAAGTAAAACTTTTGTACAAAACAACAGAAAGTGCAAAATAGTGTTGTAAAAATTCCCTTTATGGGATCACCATTAAGTATACATTGAATTGTAAAAAAGAACTTAATAAAAACTAAAAAAAAAAAACAAAAAACAAAAGACAAATCATAAAATACCGCTCATAAAACTAAAAGCTCACAAAAGTTGTTGTTAAGTCAGAAATTTTTGACATTTCTTTACTTCAGGCAAATGCAACAAGAATTGATATAAATTAAATTTTAAGTAAATTAAAACAATTTTTTATTTTAATTTTTTTTTGGTTTAAATATTTAGTTTATCTAATTTATATTTTAGAACATATTTAAGTTTTTAAGAGGTTTTTGAAATAAATGACTTATGATATATGTAGATAACATGATTATTAGACGTTGCAAAAAGATTATTAAAAACTTCAATGTTTTCTTATTTGAGGTTGGCACCCCTCAAATCTTTAATATGTAAAAAATTTTACCCTTAAAAGTTAGTTAATTCATTTTTTATTGCGTTAAATGTTTGCATCCAGTTTTATATTTTAACACGAACTGAAATTGCAAATTCAAAATGGTCACCTTAAATGCAAAGGTACTCTGTACGATGAATAAGTCTATCAAAAAGAACCGAATAAGAACAGAATATTTGTGAGCATTTTTCCAGTTCTTCATATGAAGTAATTTTAAAACATTTTCCAAAAAAATATTTTATAATTAATTTATATAATAGTTATAGTTTTTTGACCTTTTTAATATTTTTTAGTAGTTAATTATAAAGCACTAGGTCAATTTAATAAAAAATTTTTAAAAAACTTTTATTTTTTATTTTTTTTTTCGATATTTCGCCACACCGTTGGTTGGCATCATCAGGAAAACAACTTTAAAGCCTTACAAGGTTAAACTGGTGCAGGAATTGAAGTCGACCGACCATTCACATCGCCGTAGACTCGCTCAATTTATACAAGAACAAACGGATGGGTTTTCTGAAAAAATCAATGGATCGCGAGCTTCAAGTTGCTTTGAGATAATTGTTTTATATAAACGAGTCTTTTCAATCTTTTTATTTTAAGAAGAAATAAAAACAAAATTCAATGAAAGCTTTCGTTGTCATTTAAATTAAACAAAGTTAATGAATATTGTCTAGTGGCTTGAATATATAAAACTTCTTTTTATTGTTATTACCAAGAAGGAAGATTCATTATTCTGAATGTATGCGTTCGTATAGAATGTAACATACAATTTACCATTTCCGTTTCATTGCATTTTGATTGCAATAGAAATTCATCGTTAATTTATTGTCAACAGTTGCACACCATCATCGCTATCTACCTCTTCTTCATCGTCATCGTCATTGTCGTCACAATCATAAACTGCTAATCCATTTAGTAATTTCAAGTTGAATCGCTATTTTTATAACTTCTTGTAAATACAGATTTTTATTTTAAGAAAAAAATGTTCAGACAATCGCTATTAAATGTTCTAAAACGAATCTTTATTATTTAAGTTAAGCAACTCCTCTCTTTTGAAGTTGGAAGATTTAATAGATCACTTAAGTCATTAACACTTTAAGAAATTAGAAAATATTTGCTGTTTTGTTTTACTTTTCTGATTTATTTGTCTTTATAATGCATCATTTAACGGTAAAAATATGACGAGATGATCTTCTAGTAAACGATAATTTAACTTGAGTGTGTTTTTAAAATTTATTTGTTAGAGGAGAATCGAAAAAACTATCGAAAAGTGCAAGTGAAAAATATTGTTTTTTTTTTTTAATAAAAAACATAAAAACTTTTAAGATATTCAACAGATAAAATTAAAAAAAAAATATTTCTAATTTTTGCCATTTTTCATAGAAGGAAATTGCTGCTTCTCGATCCGAACTAGCTGTAACCAGATAAATTCATGTTTGATGGGCATGAAGGAAGAGCGTCGGGCTTCCATGTCTCCCAATATGTTTTATATAAATGCCCGCCTAAACAGTGTGTCGTTTTAATGGCGAAATGTTTTGATATTTATTTATTGAATTGAAATTGAACGTCAAGAGACGTTTATTATTGTAAACCAAACTCTAACGCAACTACCTTTTTATCTCCTTCCCCATCTCCTCGGGGGCATATTGATATGTTTTGACGGAAATCCACCGTTATTACATGTGTCTTCGGGCGTAAAAGGGAGTCCAGTCCCCTAATAGGCTAGCAGGAGCCAACTGGACATTCCACTATGGTTCCATGGGAATCAGTAAAGTCCCAGAATTCAGCTATTTGTCATTTTAGCCTTTTAGTTGTTCTCTGACTGATTATTGAGATCGGCCCTTCGGGAGTGTACGATTTAAGTATCAAATTAAAATTTAGACACGATTCCTACGATTTTAATAAAACAAACGATATGTTATGGTTGAAATAATGATTGATACTGACGCTTCTTTTCTATTAGTATAAAAATATTCTTAGAGTACATAATGTTTCAAACGGCATTTTTCCAATGAAGGGATTAATAAAAAAAAACCCAACGAACATATCACATATAGGGAGTAACGAGGTGGTAGTGTGTTTCGAGGGCCAAAATAAATGGTCCAGGTCCAGTGAGCATGAATGCCGTCGTGTTCTTAAATTATATTAAGCTTTATACTTTCTGGACCAGGAGTTACAACTCTTCAGCAAGGCGTGAAGGCTGCGGCCTGCTTCAGGATTTTAAAGTTGAAATTAGAAGTGACCGGAAGATATACGTATCTGAAGGCTTTCTAGGACGAGGACGACGCTACATTTGATTCACAGTGGTATGATCCACCATCTGGTTATGGCTTACAGATGTAAATCTTATCACGTACTTCTTTTTTTTTATATTATTCATAGTCAAAAATGCCTTTTAAAATTTACTTACTTAAATTTTGCTTTATTTAATTTAACTCTATTATTTGAATTCGATCTATAAACTGTTAATTGCCTTGAATAAAATTTATAAAAAGCAGCCTTCGTTTAGAAATAATAAATTAAACCACCATAATTTTAAATACTAAAGTATTAAATTATGATTTGCTGATGTTGTTCTTTGATTCATCCCTCAACTCATAAATCCATCAAAACTTTAATTTTAAAATAGAAAACAAATTGACAGCTATAAATTTTGCATTCCTTACTCCACTGTCTACATAAATTGAATCAAGAAATATAAATTGAACTATATTGAATCCAATCATATCAAATATTAAACAAAAAAAAAAAAAAAACAAAACAAAAAAACATTTTTAAATAGACAGGCAGACACGTATGATGTAGATAATCGTACTCAATCTTACACTGATGTAATTATTTTGATTGAATTTATAGAGAGCATCTTAAAAACGCAAATAACATGACAGAAAATAATAAATTATTAGCAACTTGAAGTAAAAACCATAAATTCATGAAAATGAAACAAAATTTGTAGGCCACTAACTAAAAGAAAAATATTTACCAATAGCAGCAGAGTGGATAATTCTAACAAAAATAAATTTTCATTTTGCCTAAATGATTCTCTTTTTTAGCATCTGATTTTAGCTGGATACAATTTTGGCAAATTTTTTTTATTTTTTATCTTTAGGAGGTCCTTAAACTGAAGACCTATTTTTTTATAAATGTTTTGTTGTGTGTTCCTTATTGCCAAATAAGTAACGCCTTATTTACTTTAATTACTACAGAACAATTTACTTAAGATCAACGCCTTTACTTCACGAGGTGTATTTTTCAGCTAACTCACTCACACGTTGCCTTTTTATATTTGTCCACTAGAGGTCTAGAAAAATTAAGAATCTTCTACTCCCTTTGTATCACATTTAGTTATTGTTATGTTATTCATTCAATGCATAGGCGCCTGTATGGCTGTGTGTTTTTTGTTTTTGTTTTTATACGGATAAAGTTTCTTGCTGGAACTTATTTTGTTGTCTTGTGTAGATAAGTTTTCATAGAAGTTAGCAGTTAGTAAACAGTTTTTGTCTTGCGTGTAAAAAATTTCTACGCAGTTAGTAAACAGAAATTTGTTGTTGTTGTCTTGCGTGCATAGGTTTTCTTAGCAAGTCACGCAGTTAGTTAACAGCATACTTAATTGTTGTTGTTTTTGCGTGTAATAAATTTCTACGCAGTTCGTAAATAGCAATTTGTTGTTGTCTTGTGTGCATAACTTTTCTTACCAAGCCATGCAGTTAGTAAACAACATTCCCAGCAGTTCACTTTATTGCTTTATTTTCTTTTAAAACTTAAGCAAGACACATCCGTGACACAATTATTGCGATAACTAAATACTCACTTTCAGTAGTAAATCATCAGTGATGGAATTTTTACAAAAAAAAACATGATTGAAGAATATTTTTTTTGTACAAAACTCATGAGCGGTGAAAAAATTATAACTGATAAATTTTTTCTGCAGAAAATGAAGACATGATAATTTTTAATAGAAAAATCATAACGTGAAAGCTTAAAAAAATAAGCAAAGACTAAATAAAAATTTTTTATAGAAAAAATATTGCTGATAAAAATTTTTTAAAAAAATAATATTTATAGTTTTTCGACCTTTTTAATATTTTTTAGTAGTTAATTATAAAGCACTAGGTCAATCAATAAAAAATTTTTAAAAAACCTCTATTTTTATTATTTTTTCGATATTTCGCCACACCGATGGTTGGCATCATCAGGATGATTGACCTAGTTTTTTTAAAAAATTTTAAAAATTTCAAATTTCTTAAAAAAAGTTTTTATAAGATGAAAAACTTTTTGGAGAAAAATTTCTAGAAAAATTTCACAGAAAAATTACGACGGAAAAAAATTTTTTAGAAAAAAATTTCGACTGATTCACAAATTTCATCATTCACAAAATTTTGAACAGAAATGAATGATGTATATTTGCCACAGAAAAATTATGATTAATGAAAAGTTTTTACGGCAAAATTATGACTGATGAAATTTTCTTCAGAGAAATCATGATTGATGAAATTTTTATATAAAAATCATAAGTGATGAAGATTTGTTACAGAACAATTATGATTGATAACAATTTTCTAAAAACTAGTGAAGCAATTTTTCTGAAAATTTCTAAAATTTTTTGATTCTACAGGCTAGTGCTCCGGTAAGCCTAATTTTAAAATTATTTGTATAAATATCATATGAATACAAATCATTCTACAAGTAATCTTATATCACTAACCTAAATTTAAGGCTATTTAACGGTTTGTTTCATTTTATTGATTTCGCCCGAGTATTTATTTGCAAATTCTTTGATTTGATCTAAATATTAAATGTTATTAAAATCAAACTTTTGTCTCTGTATATAAAAAACAGCTCTAACGAAATCGTATTACGATTTGTTACTGCTTAGAATGAACAATATTTATTGTGAAATAAGATGTAGAAAATTAAAACTCCAAGTGAAAACGAAGACTAATATATTATTAAGCGGATGTTTTAATGAAGCGTAACGCCACATATGACTGAATACGAATGATTTTCGAAATGATGATGACGATATTTTTCTTCTTGCTTCCATAATTATTCGTACATTATATTCTTTGGTGGTTGGCAATATGGTCGATAAGTATATCTTTTTTACTTATTATTTAGAATAAATAACAATTTTTTTTAATGTATGTATTAGTGCCAGTTTATTTTATATTAATTACACCAGGCAACAAAAAAAAATTTACACAGTATGGCAAACGAAATTATATTGTTAATTTATATTGTTTTATATTGTTTAATTTAAATTTTCGATTTTTGAAAGTGATATTTATTTTCTATAGATAGTTTCTTATAGCAATCTGTCACTGTGTTACCTTTTCCCCACCTTACCTTTTTCCCATGATGAATTTGCCGGCTGTTTTAAGTCTACTATTCTTTATAGTGTAGATCTCACACCAATTAATCTCTGTGTTTACACTTCAATAAAAAAATCCTTCCAATCGCAAAAAAATCCTTCAAATTGGTAGGAATCCGAAAAATGTGCCAGAATTATGAAGAAATTGCTTTTAAGAATAAAACCAAGAACTTTCGAACTAATGTTAACAAATTAAAAACAATTATTTGTGTGTGATGTTGAACAAAAATTTGATTGATCATCAAATTTCGACTAAATTTGGAGGTCGAAAACCTAAAAAAAAAGTTAAATAATTTGTAAGTCTAATTTTTGTTGTTGCCTAGTGTAATTTATGCATGAAAAGACTAAATTTGATTTAATTTACATTTGTGTGGCAAACGTAAATATTCTTGAGTACTTAGTATTTCTTAAGACCTGTAGAGTATGGGATAGTTGTTTAGACAACCTTCGCCCTTTTTTTTAATTAAATACAACTCTGATGTTGTATTATCGTTTTTGTTGTTTTTGTTTTGTAATTTAATTGGTTTTTGGTTTGTTTTTGCCTTTGGGCAACTAAGAACGACTGCATATTGAAGGCACACTCGAAATAATAATTTAGTTCTACTAATTGTGTGTGGATAAAATCATAGAATAAGGATTTTAGTTGTGTGTTTATTTAAATGTTTATTTGTTTGTGGTTAAACATTTTGCTAAATAAATGTAAACATTTAAAATTTTAAAAACCATAATGTCGAGGAATGTTTTTATTAAAAATTAAAAAGTTTTCTTCCCACCAGTTTATACGAAACAATCGCTGAAAGGAGAAAATTTTGTATATGCGTGTGTGCAGTATACAAACTTAGCGGAAATATTTAAATGAAGATTGTATACTAAAATTGTATGCTTAAATCATCCAGCTTCAGAATACTTAAATTTAAAAAAATTATGTTTTGAACATGAACTCTTTAGCTTGACATGGCGCAGTAAATTAATCGTTACCACCATTTAAGCAAAACTTGCAGAAATTATTTGCGCACTACAATGTGGCAACAATAGCGTGTTTTCTAGAAAAAAGAATTTATAATTTCGAATGCTTCCGATTCAGCTATAAAGGCCGGGGCACATAGAATCCGTCATGCGTTATACTTTGACGTATTCACCTGAAGTCAAAGTAACGACGGATGACGTTGCCACAATAAGTACTTTGTTGACGGATAAGAAATCAGCTGTTTTTTGCTTGTTTTATTTTATATTTTTTTGCAGCAAAGTTTTATTAAAGTGCACATTTGAAATAGAGTTAGACGACATCTTAGACTTTCTGTTAATGGTAATTTGTACTATTTATTCCATTATTTATTATTATTATTATTATTTATAATTTATTTTAAAAATATTTTACTACAATAGAGCGAAAACACAAAAAAAACAAGAAGAAGAAGCAAATGAAAAATGTCTCAACGTACGTCAAAAGTTAAAAGTTGGCCAACTTTCGTACTTTGCGTTGACGGAGACGTATTGATTGTGACAACGCTGATAAGAAAACGTGTATTTCAACTTACTTGTCAGTTGAAAAATACAACGTATGACGGATGACGGATTCTATGTGCCCCAGCCATCAGAGATTTTACTAGTTTCACACTCACTCGTTTACTCATTTGAACTACATTTGCTTTCTTATTCTTTCTCCTAATTTCTCTCTAATTATTTTTTGCTGCTGAGTTGTTGTTAACTTATTACCTAAGTCGCTGCATTATTGAACATCTTCAATTAGGTGACCAATTAGACACCACTCATATGCCGGCAAAGGAAATTATTGAAACTTATCCTTTTGTAAAGATGGAATTTTGGGCAATATCGATCTCAGTGGCAGGCAGTTTAAAAGGAATGCTGCTAATAACCACAAGAAAAAGTTTCAACATTATGTGTTTATGCTTCGACCTGCCTAAAAGTTTTTCAGAAATCATTAAAAGAAAACTTTCTTCTGAAATTAAAGAATTAATTCTTTGTAAAATTTATTTTTTAAAAATCATGCCACTGACTTTATAAACAAATATAAATGTCTATTTGCCTGTCTATCTGCCAGCCTGCCCGGAAAATACACAATTTCTGATTTTGTTTAAATAAACAAAATTATGTACTCGTAACTGTGTTTTCCATTTGTTTTTTTTTTTTATTGTTTTCGTTGTTGTTGTTTTGCACAAAATATTTTATTTTATTTTAACGAGTTTTGTGCGTTTTATTAGCACATTTTCCGGGGATTTTCTCTTTTAATTATTGAAGAAATATATGTTTTGTATTGTTCTGTTAAGTATTCCCACTTATAATAAATTATATTCTAATTAAAATATTTTACTGTTCCTTAAATATCTTGAATTTAGTAAAAAAAACATTTGATTGGGGTTTATTTCGCAAATAAGATTTTGTTTTTCATTAGACAGAAGGTCATGTTTTTTAATACTTGTGTTGGATATAAAATAAAATAATTAGATTATAAATCAAGAATAAAAATGTAATATTTCTTTTTTATTAAATAGGAAGAATTTGAAATTTAATTGCAAATTCGCATACAACTTTTAAGTGGAAGAATATTAATAATTGAAAGAATGAATATGAACAGAACAAGATGTCGATTGTATTTGAATTAATTAATTAAATATTTTTGCGGCTTTATTCATAAATTTTGTGAAACAATTTAATGAAAATATGAATATAATCATCTTTATTTATATAAATGCCTACTAAGTAATGACACATCAGTTTGAGGTACACGTGACTTGTGGTAAAATATTTATAGTTAAAACGTTAAGAGTTGCTTAATTAGGAATTTATGGCGGCCTTAAGTAAGTTTCATTGAGTAATTTATCTGGACAGTATGTGTCCTTGGCAAGTCAGTTCATCAAATATATTTGTTTTTTTTAAATACTGACCCTCCAACTATTTTTCAAATATTAAAATTTTCTTAACAAACCGTTATTTTTATATTTATTGTGAATGAAGAAATGAAGAATTTTGAAAATTTTGAAAATTTTGCAATAAGCGAAAAACAAATTTTAAACATTTAGAACTGTTTTGTTTTACAATATGATATAGTATAAATAAAAAAGATAAGGATTAAAGTTTTTTTAACTGAAAATTATTCTTTCAAGTTTTTTTACTTTCTTTTGCTAAAACTTTCAACAACTTGATCAATCATAAATAATATAAACAATTTTCTTGCAATAAACAATATTCTGCTGCATAAACAATATTCGAACAAAAGTTGCAGCTGCGAACAAAAGCTGCTGTTTGTAAAACGAAAAGTGCTGTATTTTTTGCGTATACCACATACTTCAACAAAAAATGCATTTAATGCTGCTGACATTTAAAAAAAAAAATTTGGCTCTAAATGATGTGATGTGGTCCACCCGCGGCGAGCGTGTGCTATATGAATGCGCTTTTAAGTGTTTTTTTTTTTTGGTGCTTTCATATCTTTCCAAGATCTTCTTGTATAAAAATTAAATAAAAATAAAAAAATTAGTCATGCATTGTGTTTAATTTACCGACACTTTGCAAAATGCATTCACAAAGAAAGCAAAAAAACAAATTTTTATTAGAAAGTTGCTGTTGCATACAGCGATTTCTATGCACCCTTTAAAATGAAAAAAAAAATGCTGAAATTTAATATTCTTATAAAGAAAAATTTTTTTAACTTGCAATAAACATTTCTAAAAAAATTTTGTAGAATTTAAAAAAATTTTGTAGAATTTTTTTAATTAAATTTATATTTTTTTTATAAAATATTAATTATGGTCACTTTTTCCAGAAAACTACGAAATTGATTTTTATAATTTCTACACGATAACTTACTTTGCTTTATGCTAAAACAAATGTTCATAATTTACGGTTTTATAGATTTATAGTTTTGTAAGGGTGCCCCTGTAGGCTAGTGGGTAGTGTACTAGCTTGTAAATATGGGGGTTGTGGGTTCGATTCCCAACGAAGACCTTGGTTTTTTTCACTACAAAAATAAAAATTGACTGTCGGTGGAGCTGCTCAGCGATGAAGGCATAGTCACTGGTCTCTGTATATACGGCGTATATACGGCAGTTAATTTCCGACTGTCCTTCTACTTTCACCACCTGTTTCATCTCTTCTCTATCCCTTTCCTAAAGAATGTAGCACGGTACTTTATTAAATAGGCATTGTTGCCTGAAGTGCTACTTCTCTTTATACGAACAATAGTTTTTCAATGTTTAGGTTTTAATTAGTCAAAATTTTTCTGCGGAGTATAGAATTGGTTGCCTCGAATGTTTTTGTATGGCTCGTGGCAAATGTTCAGTTTTATTAATGTATGCAGCTGAGCTTTTTTATGCAGAATATTGCTTTATAAAGACGATTCTATGCTTTTTTTCTTGTTTATTTGCTGCCTGGTGTTTTATTCATATCAAAGCAGGAAAAAACATACTAAGAAAAAGAAGCACAATCCTTTCCCCTCTTTTCTGTACCGACAATTTACCTATTATCCGCTGCCAGCTTCATTTATCTGCTTAAAAATTAAAGCAACAAAAAATTGAAATCTTAAATGGCGAATGAGAAAAAAGAAGGCATAATTTCTTAAGCATATCTTAGCATCACAGAATCAGATAAAATATCATGCATGGGCTGCCGATCTGGCGTGCTTAAAAGCTGTGAGCAACTTGTTTTACAATCATAATTTTCATCACTTACGAAAGTTACAATAAGCAACAATAAGTTACAATAATAACACTTACGTTCTCAATTTCGACGTCTCAGTGAAGTCCTTAGAAAACTCCCACGGATCCTGAGATTCGTCTGACGAGTACCGCAAGTCGCATCCAATGCCAGATTTTGTTAATGCTTTTCGTTTTTGGTTGTAATACCGTTTGCTATTCAAAATACTCCTCCAGTTTTGCTTACATGCTTCATCTAATAATAATCAAAAAAGATCATATATGTATATATATATATATATATATATATATATATATATATATATATATATATATATATATATGTACATACATAGGCACATATATTTCAATCCTTACCAGGTTTTCCAATCTCTTTAGCAATATCTATCCACGATGATTTCGCGGCAATGCGGTTGGAATATATCATTTGGGACTTATCCCAAATAAGTTTTCTTTTTTTTTTTACTGCTGCGTCACTAAATTTTCTTTTTTCTTTTTCACTTTTTAATAAATTTACGCTTTTCTCCATACTTTTACTTTTTGCCACAACAAATTTTTAATTAAAAATACAGCTGTTGCTCACAACTCCGTGCAAAAAAGGTGCTGCTCGTATTGTTTCGTAGGTGAAAAAAAAAATGTTGCCTGAAACGTTTTTCATTTAGAAAAACATGCTGCCAGAAACATTTCGCGACTTTTTCAAAAAAAACAGAGTACTTACTAGTTCAGCAAGATTATTTCTTATTTATTTCCTACGAATTATTTTTATATGGGCTTTGACAGCATTTCGCACGAAATTATGAACAGAGTATCAGGCTTTAGGGCTTAAACCGTTTCTTTACTGGCTGGGTGCAGCCAGCAACATTATAATATACAAGCCCATAATAACAAGCCATACAAGACTAAAGTGGGTTTCTCGTTTAAGAACTTAAACGAACAGAAATTATGTATCTGTGCACTACTACTCCAATTTTCAGTTCCAATTGTCTGCTTTCAATGTATTTGAATTGGCAAAACCTATTGAACAAGACTTTTTATTTTTTCAAATTTGAAAAATTTGACACTTCGCTACTAGTGACAATACTGCGGTTTACATAGAAGAAAACTGACATTTTTAAAAGTCTCTAAATATGCCGTCGTGTCTTATTTATTTCGCACTAAGTTTTAATCGTGAAAGGAGTAGCATGCTTCAGAAAGTTGCTTTGCAGAAAGATATATCTGGAAAATCATTCAAAAAAGTAGTCATTATGATGCCTTGAAGTACTTGAAAAAGAACTTCTATAAAACAATAGCCATAGTGCAGTTGATGTTTTTTTTAATAAACTTTCTTTTTTTTTCAAAAGCCATGAACTTTTATGTCACTTCTACTTTTTTAAGTAGAACGTTGTCTACGAGACTATAATTTTTTTTATAACTTACTTATAATTAATTAATTAAGACAAATTTTATTGACATGAGAATGGCTGCTTTCTTATTACCTGAAGTAGGGCGTACAAAAGAAGTCATTTTTAATATTTTTTTTTACAAACAAATATGGCTCTTGCAAATTGGCGAAATACAATTATAGGAAAATGTGAAAAAAGAAAAGAAAATATGGTGGCATAATTGGGAATATGGTGCATAAAAATTCATTTAACTTTGATGTCATTTTTTCTCTTATTTAGTTTTTTATTATTTTAAAGACAAGATAAATAGAAGAGGGTGTTAAATAAATTAAGTTAAATACAATTAAACTCATTCTTATGACTGTTTTTTTTTCTAGATACAAACAAAACCGTCAGTTTTTATGCTTTTAAATGGTTGCAGTTCTTTGATATTTAAATTCATTTTTTATTTTATTAAAATTTGCCAACAGAAATGAATAAATGAAAAGACCTTCTTGTTGTTCCTGTTGTGTGCTTTTTTTTATTGTATTTAGCATGTCGTGTGCCTTTCAGAGCCATGATTTGTATTTGCACCTAATTTTGAAGTGGTTGACTGTAAAAATATACGTTAGTGATAAGAAAACAAGGATTACTCTTGTTAGCAACTCATAAAATCATTGTTTTTCAAATAAATAAACATTAATAGCTCTGCTCAGGCAAACAATAAACGGTCATAAACATTTTTACGATTTCATAGCCAAAGAAAATTTCATACGAGTTTTTTTTTTGCAATCGAATTGCAAGGAAACGAGTTAGAAGATGATTCTCCCTAATAATCTATAAATACATAAAGTAACTTTGAGGCCGCTGTTGAGATCTGCAAAGGTTGGATTTTATAAACTTGCTTGTTAATTGAAATATATCACGAAAAAAAAGCGTGCTGGTTATAGGGCAACGGAAAATTCAAATAATATTTGATCTGCATAAAATACTTTTTCGTTGTCTTTTATCAGAATTTTTAGATAAAATATTTAAAAACTAATTTAATTACTTTCGATTATGAGAAATGGTTTCATGAATATTACTCTATTTTTTGTGTATTGTTTAAATAAATTAATATTTTTAGCTTATTGTATTTGTTTGTTCAAAATCTAATCTTAAATTAATTAACATTTTTGTTCATTTGGTTTTGTTTCTGTAAATTTATATGTGCAATGTTTTGTTCTCTGTCTTCTTTAATTTCAGTTGAGCGTGCCATGAGTCCTGCACAATCAGAAGATTCTGGTTTACCACCAGATCGTGGTACGACATATGCAACCTTAACGTTACCAAGAGACAATACCACAAACATGGGCATAACTTTAACAGGTAAGTTGAAATATAGTTTTCGGCACAATATTCGTAAACTCTTTGTGTCACCTTTGCCACAAACAAAAAATCATTTTTGGGGATTCAGGTAAAAACAAAATATTATTTCATTTAGAAGACATAAAATGTTTATAATTTCTTTGTTGTGAGGAAAAATTTTTAGAATTATAATTTAATGATTTTAGTGACTGATTTCACAAAGACCTTAAATAAAAATCACAGAGTAAAAATTTAAATAAAAATGGTTTTTCATTTAAAAATTATTTTTAGGTTAAAGTTTAAGGTTAAATAAAAAATAATATTCACATCAAAGCAGGAACCTTTTAATTTGTAAGACACTTGAGATTTTTAATTTTATTAAAAACAAAAAATTAAAAACAAAAAAAAACACACATTTCTGATCACTTTAGCAAGTGTTTAAAATAAAAATTGTTCAACGAAATTCAAGACTCACAACTGGACATTAAAATCAATCAGCTGGAATAAAACTGTATGTAAAATTTATTCAAAAACTAATTTTCTTTTTACTAAAGAAATCTACTTTTGACAGACTAAAAATACGAAATTAATTGAATATTTTATTTAGATATCAATCATGTTCTGAATTACATCAATAAATTAAAAACAAATACTTTCTGCTTCATAGTGCTGTTGTTGTTGTTGTTCTTGTTGTTTAATAACAAATTTTATATATAACGATATTTTCTTATTTTTTTATTTTTTTAATCGACCTTTTTTTATCTTAAATAATTTTTTTTTTTAACTCTCAATAATTGTTTATTGTATCTTCACGAAAAGAACTAACAATAAGTATTAAAATCTTAACTTCTAAAAAAAAAGTTACATTAGTTCTGACCATGTCGGGCCTAACCTTTTGGGTAAAAAAGAAAATTGTCCTAAAAAAAAACAAACCAAATATTTCTAAGATGTATCGAAGGTAATAATTTGGGAATCTTCGGTATTTGAACACCATTTACATTGGCAATCGTGGCATTCACGTGCTGTAGGAGGTCTAAATAAAGCTTATTTCTCCCCCTATTTGAAATTAGTTATGAGTTTAAAGCCAAATTAAAATTGTCTGTACTGCGTTTTTAAATATGCTTAAGCGAAATTGATCTATTTTGCAATCTTTTTATGAATTAAAAACTTTTTGTGAAATTTATTATATACAATATGACGACACCTATACAAAATCATAAATGTCCGCCTCTGTTAGCCTCACAAATGCGAACCCTTTTGAGCACATTTTTCATTGCATTATCACACATTTCATGCGGTAATTTAATCTCGAATATTATCTTTGTTTAAAATTGTGACCAAAATTTTTCTTTGAAGACCAAGCTCCTGAGCATCGCGTCGAATTGAGGTCGATGGATTCTTTTGAATACTTTCTTCAGCAGCAGTAGTGTTTTCAGCCGAACTTGCAGACCTTCTTTCTTCGAAATCATTCAATTTACTACACGATTAATAGTTCGTTTTGTTGGCACGTTGTTTCTCGCATAATTTTCACGTAACTTTCTCATCGTCACAGTAATTGATAATTGATTTTGATAAAATGTTTTAACGATTAAAACACGTTGGCTTATCGAATATTTTTTCATAACAAATTTGCCACGTGTCTACTTCACGATTACCAAATATGAACTGTAAAGACTACTGTTTACCAAAATGGTGGCAAAACAAAGTATTATTCCTTCCCGGCGGACGCTCTGTATATGCCGATTTTTAATTGTTATTTTCTTCTTGTTAAATTTTGGATATTTTGTGATATTTTAACTTACGCAGCTGTTACTTTTAATTCCCCCCGGGGGCACATGGCTTTATAGAACGCTCGATTATCTAGATGTGTGCAACCGGGGGAAAAAGGGAGCACGTTATTTCCACGGGAATCAGTAGGCCCGCAGAGTTTCGACATTTAACTGTTCTCTGGCTGATTATTGAGGTCGGCCCCTATATGGGCGAATCGTGGTGGTTGTGGTTTCGCGGCCCCAAGCATGAATGATTATGGTGGCCAGGATCATCTCGCCAATAATAACACCCACGGGTGAATGATCCAGTCCAGTGAGCATGCTAGACATGTGTTCTAGACAGGAGTTGGAAAGTCTCCAGCTCTTCAGCAAGGAGTGGTGATTTGCAGCCCTGCTCTGGATTCATCAAAGTTGCAACTAGGAAAGACCTGTTGCTACAATTAGTCTTCGGCTTCCTAGGACGTGAATGACGTTTGCTTTTCATTCCCAGTGGTTTGACCACCATCTGATTAGACTACATAGTGAGGCGCAGATGTAAATCTAATCACACAGTTACTTTAAAGTCCCCCCGGAGGCTCATTAAAATGTTCTAATGGAATCTCACCATTAAGACATGTGTCACCAGGGGTAAAAGGTAGTCCAGTCCCCTAAAGGCTATCAGGAGCCAACTGGACAACTTCCACTTTATTTCCACGGGAATTAATAAGTCCCAGAGTTCAGTTTTTGCTGTTCTCTGTCTGATTATTGAGGTTGGCCCCTTGGGGAGTATCGTGGTGGTTGTGGTTTCGCAGGCTTTCATGAAATGATTAAGGGGCTAGAATCATTTTACTTTTGATCCAGATCCAGTGAGCATGCTTGTCATGTGTTCTGTACCAGGAATTGGATAGTCACTAACTCTTCAGCAAGGAGTGGGGTGGCGGCTCTGCTCCGATCTCCCAACATTGAGACTAGGGGTGACTAGAGGATAGAGATATCCTACGGCTACCTAAGGCGTGAGTGACGCTACATCAGGTTATGACTCAGGTAATGATAAACTCTGCCGCCACTAGGATTTTGGCACATGAGTTACCTTTATTTTAAAAGAACCAACTCGTAAATAGTCATCAACTTTCGTATATGTTAAACTGACAAAACATACACATTGTTGTCACGAAGGATTACATACAAGGATTAGAATACAGTTTTATAACATGAATTTGAATTTTCTCAGTAAAAAATAGAAAAAATTACTGCATGAAATACAGAACCATGGAAAACTAAAAAATGTGTAGGCAGTCGTCAGTTTTTTTATTATCTAGAATGACTTAGAGAGTTAACCGTAAATCATCTTCTTCTTCTTTTCTTGAGTAGAATATTTTATTGGGTCACTTAAAAAAAGTTGGACAAGTTTCGAAGATAATAAAAAATTCTTTTTTATTTCTTCCTTTCCGTTTGTTAACAAGGGAATATTAAGAGATTCAAATATGTTTTGCTTTAAAAAAGTGATAAACAAAATTTGACAGCTGTCATTTTTTTTTGGTCCGACAAAGTAAACAAAAAAAAGAAAAGAATCCACTATAAAGAGCTTAATTTTCTTTGGAGTTCGTTTGTTGCTTTATTATTTATGTTTATCGCCCAAGTGATTTGATTGACTGATGGTAAGTGTAAACAGTTTCCCCATTTTCATTTTTATTTAACGACCAGTAGGTAAAGTAAAGCGTAAAACCAAATGTTTTCTAAATAAATATTTATTTTCTTATGCCTTCGGTTTTGTATTCGTGGGCATTTAATTTTCATTTTAACATGTTCGAGAGGTAAAAATGGCCATAATTTTATAAAACTATTTTAGATTTATGTATGTTGCTCATTTTTATTTTTATTTTTATTTTATATTTGTTGTTGTTTTTTTTTCATGCAATTTGTTACAATTTTGTTTAATGAAGCATTTTAAAGACATGATAAAATATAAATGTTTGTAAATATATGGAAAGAAAAGATGCTTTAGTTAGTTGAAAGTTATTAAAATTTATTAAATCATTAATTATTATTTTTTTTTTGTATTTTAAAAAATGTATGTTTTTATTCTTAATGAAAGCCTTGAATGAAATTTATTTAAATACTTAAATAGCAATGGAATTATATTATAAGTATTAATTAAATTAAATTGAAAATGAAAATTACTGAAATAAATACAACTTTGATGCAAATTAAAGATCGATTTGCCAAGCAAATTGGGAGTACAGTTGGTGCTTTAATTATATTCAAATTTTCCGAATTATTCTGCTTATATCTTTATAAATGTATATCTAGAGAACAAGGGAGAGGGAGCTAAGACTGAAACTTAGATTCAGAAATCAAAAATAAATAATAGTTTATTCGATATTTTTCATGAAGAGGAAAAATTGTATAAATTTTTTATAACTTTAATAGAGAAAATATTTAAATTTTCTAATATGTTTAATGCAAAAATCTAACAAACTTAACCTTTATTTAAAGATATTTTTTTTTTGTTTATATTATTTTATTATTTTTTGGCATGAGGTCAGTTTTTCTCATTTTATTGATTTTTCCCAATATTTCGATCAACTTCGTTGATCATCTTCAGGGGATCTATAACACAATTACAATCACAAATAAAAACATTAGCACAAAATTACAACAAATTAAAATAGTTACAATTACCATTTAAAAATTTTTTAACAAAAATTAAAAGTAATAAGTTATTTATATATTTTCCGCGTCTTGTCCATTGCACAATTGTCAATATGTAAATAAAGCGAGTTTACGTTCCATTGTTTTTTAGTCCATGTTTGTTTATTATCTGTACACATTTCTCTGTATCACTCTTATAATTAAGTCTCTTATCGATTGCTACATCAATAATGTGTAGCATCTCAAGCGTAAACCTCTTCCTATAATTGTTCTCTCTTGATAATATTTTGATGTTTTCAAAATTTGGTTTGTGACCTGTTGTAGCACAGTGGGCTGCAAGTGCAGTTCTCTGTGCTGTTTGCCCTTCGCGAGATTTTGTATCAGATTTGTCTGATGCTAACCTTGTCTTAAGTTTTGTATTTGTTGTTCCAACATATACTTTCTGGCATATATTGGACTCGTCCCCATTGCAGCTTATTTTATATACTGTATTAGACTTGTCTTCATTATCTAGTTTCGACTTTGTCTGGCTGTAAAGTCTATTTAACGTATTGTTTGTTTTAAAAGCTAATTGGTTTTTCGCGTTATCGTAAATGTTAGAGTGTTTTAATCTTTCTGAAAAACCAGGAACATATGCCACATGGATTTGTATACCTTTGTTGATTTTTCTGTTTCATTGTTTTTACATTGACTTGTATTTGGCATGTTTTAAAGTGTCTTTAATTTTGTCCATATTTTTATAGTGAAAACTACGGTCACTGATCGTTAAGATTTTGTTAATAAAATTTAGAGCAGTATTTATTATGATGATTTTTGGATGTTTTGAATAGAAATTAATAATTCTTCCTGATGACATAGGTTTTTGATACCAATCTAATTTCAGCCGATTTTGCTTTCTTATCATTATTGAGTCTAAATACGGTAATTTGTTGTTGTTCTAAATCTCCATTGTAAATTGTAAACCAGTGTTAAAAGAGTTTAGTGCTTTCAATGTGATTTCAACATTATCCTTATTAATAATTGCGAAAGGATCGTCTACATATTTTGTTAGAAATCATGGTTTATTTTCTAGTTTTTGAAGAATCTCATCCATAATTCTTCCATAATAATATTTGCTATTATTGGTGAAACAGGTGAGCCCATTGGCATTCTTTTCATTTGCTCATAGTTTTTTTTTATATATTTTTATTGAATTTTGTGAAAAGCATTAGAGGATGTGGCGAGAAATTAATCTGCAATCTGCAAAGACTATTTTAGTAGCACAAATTATGATTTAATATGCCGTCGCATTTAAATAAAATTATTTGTTAAATTTGTTTGATTTATCATCTGCTTTAATTGTTTGTAGCGGTAGTTTTATGTATTTTTTTTTTTCTAAAATCAATGTATTTAAAAATTATTTTTTAGAATCGAATGACTTCATCTTTGAAAAATATTCATAAATCAATATTTTTTTTCTGTATTCGAATAAGACAAAAAAATTTGTTTATATTTTTATAACAATTTGAGCCATCTTTCATAGTAAAATTTAAACAAGTGTACGAAATTGTTTTTTTTTACTTCATTATCATCTTGCCTAAGAGCTGCTGTTTTTTTAAAAACTTATTCATTAATGCTTATTTTATGTATTTAATGGTGTTTGGTGCGCTTGTGATTTCTTTGGCTTTTGCGCTTAATGTTCAAGAATTTTTTGTTGAGCTCTGGTGGGTGTTTTATTAGCTGTCATGTACTTGCTGTGAATAAACATGTATCAGGATTAAGAAAAGATGAGTAAATAGTAAAGACGTGACTGGAGTATAACTATATCAAATTAAAATTATTAAAATTAGTTTTTTTTCAAAATCCAGAATTTCCTTTGTGACAAGATGATACACATTATAAAGTTATTAAAATGTACAAACGACATGATTTAAATATTATACTACTGAACAATTAAAGTGTATAACCAAAGGTTTGTGTATTTTAAATTGTTTATTCCTAATTTTATAATTAAAAAAAAAACTGAAAAAATTAAACACAAGTAAAATGTAACTTTCTGATTGATTTTATATGAGGTCGTTCACTATTTAAGGTAAACGGTTCCTTTTGTAATTATTTTCGTTTAATGTAGAACTTGAACTTAAGCCTAATTAGTGATATTTTGCAAGTTAAATCTCTTTTGTATAAAAAGTTTGATGATTAAAGTTTTGAGTCATATATTTTTGATGATCCAGGGAAATATTTTATAAAAGAATTTTCTCTACAATAAAATAAAAAAATCTTATAGAAAATATGTATCAAAAAAAAAATTAGATCTGAGACTTACTAACTTTAAAGGTCAGTTTTTGGCAATTTTAATTGCTTTAAATAAATATATAATTTTTAACTGCCCATCTACCTTTACTAAGACATGCTGAATATAGAACGCAGTACTGGCTTTAGACCCTAAGTAGAGTTGCCTCGTATTAACTAATAAATAAGCTTTCATTTCAAAAACTTTAATATAAAATCTAAATATTTATTTTTGTCTCCTTTTTTTAAAAGTTTTAATGCTCAGTGAGAATACAATTTTTGGTTTTGCGGAAATTTGCAAATTTTTAAAAATTATATTGTAATCGTTTTTATATTTGCTTACGTGCCTTTCCAGTGTTAAGTTTTAGTGTCTTCAAGGGATCGTAACTATTTACGCTTGAAGTCTGTTAAGCGAACAGACAGACATGCTGAATATAGAACGCAGTACTGGCTTTAGACCCTAAGTAGAGTTGCCTCGTATTAACTAATAAATAAGCTTTCATTTCAAAAACTTTAATATAAAATCTAAATATTTATTTTTGTCTCCTTTTTTTAAAAGTTTTAATGCTCAGTGAGAATACAATTTTTGGTTTTGCGGAAATTTGCAAATTTTTAAAAATTATATTGTAATCGTTTTTATATTTGCTTACGTGCCTTTCCAGTGTTAAGTTTTAGTGTCTTCAAGGGATCGTAACTATTTACGCTTGAAGTCTGTTAAGCGAACTGTTTGAGCTCCACGAAAGAAGAGAAACGGAGTTTTTAAAATATTTTGTATTTCGTTGACCTGTGACTGTTAGCCGTCTTTATTTAAATGTTTAAAAGTCTTTTGCTACCGGAATTAAATATAATTGTGTTTTGCAGATAAATCATTTTCTATAAATTTAAAATTTACTATAACGCCCCCACTTTTAGACAACGTTTATGTCTATTATTTTTATTTTGTTTGAAAAAGCAAACAAAAATATAAAAATGTAGAAGCAACTTTTTATCGCCGAGACCTGTCGAAATAAATCATCGCCAATAGTGGAAGTATAAAGCGCTTTGCAGTTGTGAGTCTTTTTGTTTTGTCTTCTTGCCACACTTTTTTCTAATCTTTTATTGTATTGAAAAGGAGAGGGAAAGGGACATAAAATATAAAGTTTCACAACAAATTTACTTTAAAGCTATAAATAAATATAAAATTTTAAATAATAGGCAATAATGACTTGGACTATTTTAAACTGAAGCTGCTAAATATAAAGTAAAACACTAATCAAATTTTTTGATAATAAAAAGAATTAATTTAAAGTTCTACTTCTTCTTCTGTATTGCACTCAAAAATAAAACGAACGAAATTTTGCAAAGTATTGGATGTCAGAACACAATTCTTAAAAAACTCAAAACATTAAGTTGCAATAAGCAAGCTGATCAGTTTAATGAAGAAAGCTTTAACCTTAAATTGTTAGATTGTTCAACTCTCAATTGGTCAAAGTTTTTCTAAATAAGACTGTTCAATTTTACTACAGTTTTTTTATAATTACATTCTGATGGCTCTAGAAAACAATTTTGAAAGTTATTGAAAAAAATAATATCAAAAAATAATATTCTTACTGCTTCTTGCTAATTAAAAACAAAGAAGAGGATATACATGGTTACATTCACTCGTGAAAAAGCTCAGTGAAGCGTAAACAACGTATAAAACTGTGATGCATAAAAATTCATAAAACTGATTTATGTGATGAGTAAAATTAAGCAGAAATTAAATATAAAAACCAAAACAAAATTAAGATTTTAAATTTAAAAATACTGACCAAAATGTCTAGACGGTAGCTAATAATATATTATTAAAATAAGTTATTATTCATATGTGCCTGAATATCTATTAAATTTATACTAGATTATGAAGAAAACAAAAAAAAAAAACAACACAAATAAAAGTGAAAATTCTTTTGACGACATCTTCAGAGTGTTTAGTTGTTGTTCTTTAAGTTTTGTATTCTAATGTTAAGGAAAAATTATAATATAAAATTAACATATCGTTTTAATGTAATAAAAAGGATTTAAATACCAGATTTAAATATCCTTTTCGAAAACAGTTAAGAAATTCTAGTTATGAAAAAACATCTCATTGAAAATATCGAGAAAAAATTGCCAAAATGTCAGCGTTTGTTGTATATGAAATTAAAATGAGCTGCGACGAAATGTACTAAATGCAATGAAAACCTTTAAATAATTTTAAATTAAATTTAAGGTTTTAATTCGAATGTCCATTTGAAGTTCTAAAGAAATTAAATAAAATCAACCTGTTGTTTTTTTTTTGCTAAATTTATGGATATGAATAAAAATCCTAAAAATTTTGACTGGCTAAATCCGTGTTCCCAGACTTTTTTTTATTCCGATCCCCAAATTATGTTTTTATTGCAAAAAATTCCCAGAAAACAATTTATTTTATTCTCAAGTATTCCCTTATAGATAATACTAGTTAATAATAACACTTTAATTTATTTAAGCATTAACAAGGGATCAGCAAAAAACCTATCTCTAGTCAAAGATCTCACTACAAGTTGAAATTTAATGGTAACACAAAATCTAGTACAAAGTCACATTAATTACTTAACACTAATTTATGTCAGCCAGAAAACTACTGAGCTGAAAGACTTCAAAACAAAGCCCTGCAATCAGTGGTCATCATACAATATGCTTTATACAAAATCAAAACTGCTTTAACACTCGCAACAATGAGCAATTCTGAAGAGCATTCTGACGTTCAGAGACAACAAAACAACGAATGGAAGAATCAGAAAGTAAAGAATTTAAAAACGCTTTTCAATGTAAAGTTATGTCGAACACTTCTAGGATTTTAAATGTTGCTCAAAGATTTTTTTTAAAGAAATTTAACATGAAGGCTTTTGATATTTACATACAGTGGTGGTCATGATTTTAGCACATAACTTTTTGCACTTTTAAATATTTTTTTACGTATAATTGATCTTAATCATTCTAATATCTTAATGTGTTATTCTCGATGTCAAGAGTATACGTTATTATTTTACTAAACTTTGTATTTATTTATATAATTTTTATACTAGAATGAACCCTAAAAATGTATTGGCCAGTAATTTAGCACAAATTAATAAAACCTATTGCCAACTCTGCAACAAAAAAAATTATAATATATTTATTTTAAGATATAACTGATACTTGGTAGGATAAGAATAAGGGCTTTCTTTAACATAGCCGCAAATCTTCTGGGCATACTGTCCACTAGGCCCACGCAGCTTTCCTTTGGTATAGCATACTAAGCCTTTTATATTTTGGGTTTGGCAGCGGTTGCGTTGCCCTATATCGTTCCAAAGGTTCTAAATGGATCTCAAATGAGATCCGGCGATTGAGCTGGCCATTTTAAAACATTAATGCTACTTTGTTCCAAGCAACTTTTAACTACACGTGAAGTGTGTTTTGAATCGTTGTCGTGCATAAAACTCCATCTAAGTGGCATGTTTTCCTATGCATATGGAATCATTGTAGTCGCAATTATATTTTTGTAAACATACCTGGCCAATTCGCGCATCAATTTTGATTATAGAACCGACAACGTGCCAAGAAAACGCAGCCCCAACCATCACGTTTCCATCACCATGCCTTTTAGGTGTACTTGGGGTTGTGTTGCATGTTTGGAGGACTCCACACATAACTTTTTCCATCAGATACAAATCGACAAAACTTGGATTTATCACTCCAGAGGATATGTTTCCAAAAAAGCAGGGACTTTTCCATGTGTTCACGGGCGAATTCAATTCGGGACTTCAAATTTTTCTTCGACACGTGTGGCCTACGTTGTACAATACATCCATGCTGTTTTTTTTCATTAAGTCGTCTTCTAATTGTTCGTGAGAAGACGTCAATACCAAATTTTGTTGAAACTTCCCTTTGAATTTCAGTTGAGGTTCGGAAGGGACACAGTCCTCTTTACGTGAAGCTTTTCTAGGCCTTGTACACTGTAAAATTTTTTGTGTGTCCCATTGGTTTGAATGTGAATTAGTGCGTTGTACAACATCTTTTAATATTGAAGCAATAACACGAACGCAGCTTCCTCCCGATTTCATTAAACGGATAATCTTACGCTGCTCTTGTTAAAAAAATTAAAATTATAATATATAAAAAGCTTACCGATTTAATTTTGAAAGCAAAATAATATCGATTTTAGAAATATGTGCTAAATAACTGTCCAGCTCAGATAAACACTGGTTGCAATAAACCAAAAAGTTTAATAAAAAGGGCAAAAGTGAATAAAAAAATATAACGGTATGTAACAATCCGCCATATACAACAGTTGTGGGTAAAATTTTAACTTAATTTTCACTTATTTTTTTATTTTACATGAGTTCATTGCAGACAAAACGTATTGATGGCAGATGCAAAGTAAAACCAAAACCATCATCAACATTTTTTTTGTTTTTTTTTTTAATTTTATTTTTGAATTCATAATCAATTTTTTTGATTCATATCCTTGAATAAATAAAAAAAATTACTGTAGTTTTTTTAATCGACCTTTTTTATCTTTAATAAATATCTCTTATTCTTTTTTACGGTCTTTTTAAATTAAATTAACAATATATATTTTTTTCTTTTTTTTTACTTTTCGATATTTCGGTTTCCTATGGAAAGCTTCTTCAGGAAAAAAAAATTTTAAAAAAAAATAAAAAAAAAAAAATAAAAAAAATTTTTATTTTTTTTTTCCTGAAGAAGCTTTCCATAGGAAACCGAAATATCGAAAAGAAAAAAAAATATATATTGTTAATTTAATTTAAAAATACCGTAAAAAAGAATAAGAGATATTTAATAAAAAATATTACATAATCATAATTAAAATCAGAATGTAATTATGTTAAAAAAAATAATCATCATTCCATTTCCAAATAAAAAAAAACTCTTTTAGATATTTATTTTTCAAACCTACAACACTGTGGCTGGTTATTGCTGTAAGGATATTTGTATATTGTAGAATATTATTCTTCCCTAAACTATAACCTACAACAAGTTAATTTCACTCGGAAGGGGGCTAAAAATTACAATTTTCTTTAATGCTTTTAAGCAAAGCAAATTCAATTTCTTTAAGTGTAGACATTTCAAAATATGCAACACGAAAACACAAAAAATATTTAAACGGAAGTTGAATTTAATAACAAAAATTATAAAAAAGGCAACGAGCAGAAAAAAAAATTGGCAATACTTTGTATAAAAATTTCATTGAAGAAAAATATTAAAACACTTACACACAAACACAACAGGAAATAAATAAACTAAACAAATTGAAGAAAATAAAAACAAAAACAAAAAAAAATTATCTGCATTTGATCTTCAAACAGTCATAACAAACAAGCGGCCAACTATAAATTTGGCTAAATGCCGTCATATTTGAAATCTATACCTAAGACACGATTTTAATAAAAATTCATTGTTAAATTTTTATTTTTATTATTAAAATATGAAATAAAAACTGTTTAATTTATTTAATTATTAATTTAGAACGCAACGACCTTTCCTATCCACCTGTTATAGCAACGTTGAGTTCATTGGGCCATGCTGCAGATTTTCTAGCGCCAGGAGATCGTCTACACCAAATAGATGGCATCTCAACAATTGGACTAACAAATCAACATATAATGAACATGCTGTGTGGCGGTGGCACAACAGATGGTCCTGCCATTGTTGAAATTGAATATTCCCTGCCCGAATACAGTGAGTATAAATAACAAATAATTTTTTAGCAGTTAATTATAAAGCACTAGATCACTATTTAATAAAATTTTTTTTTTAAAACTTTTATTTTTTATTATTTTTTCGATATTTCGTCACACCGTTGGTTGGCATCATCAGGAAAACAAAAAAAAATTAAAAATTTTTTATTAAATAGTGACCTAGTGCTTTATAATTAACTACTAACAAATATTAAAAAGGTCAAAAAATTATAACTATTATATTAATAAATAATTTAAAAAAAATATATATTTGTACAAAATAGAACTTGTTGCATGTTTTTAAAATGAACTAAAGACATTGACAATAAAATCCTTGATATTTAATAATACACAATTTAGTTATTGTTTATTGATTTAAACAACTAAGTGCTTCTAAAATACAAATTTATTTTTAACAAATTGCTGACTTTGAACGGAACATAAAGCAAAAATACCATTATAATTATTATCTAATATTTTATCGAATTTGAAATTTTTGCATATTATGAATATGATATTGCTGAAAATAACCAAGTTATAGATAACTAAATGATTACAACATCGTGTTATGAAAATAAGTTTTGGTAAAAACAAAAATATTAGTCGGAAAGAAAGAATAATTTTTGGCCGGCTTTATTATGATTTGAGAAGTACTTTATCTTCCAAGATGCGAGAGTGCCATGGAACACGGAATATCATAAGATCTTTTCAAATAAAAACACCACTTTTCGTTTTTATATCACACACAGATAACTTAACAAAATATTGAAATCAAAATAGAACGCCTCTTAAGTTTTCATTATGATAACTGAAGATGGGATTGTGGAAAAGTCATTGACCGCAATCATAACAAACAAAAAAAGTAGCTTTTGCGCCACAACGTTTGTCAAATTAATTTTAAAATATTTTTTTATACGAAAAGCACATTTCCATCATTGCTTAGACATTTTGTTAACAATTAATTTTATCAGTTAATTCATATATTTCATATGTTTTTGTGTAAATACACATTGCACTTTTAAAAAAAAACTAAAAATTTCTGAAGTCACAGAACAAAATCAGAATTTGCTTCATTTTGATATAACAAAAAAAAAAAAATGTGTAAAAAGCTTTAAAAAAGTCACTTTTAAATTGATGGACGCTTACTTTTGAGAATCTTTTGCTTTCCCTTGTGCCCAAACGCATAAAAATATTAAATTATGCTCGCACTAATTATGTGAGAATTATGCAGCTCTTTCAATATATATTAAATAAGCGTAATTGCAGCATGTTGCCAAAGCAGAAATTATGTTGTAATAAAAACATAAAAGAAATTTGTAGATGGTGAAATATTCCATTAAGATTTCTTTAACACTTACACTTGTCAATAACTATTAAGCAAACAAATAAAAAATACAAAAACAACAAAAAACAACAACAATATTATTGTAATAATATTTTCTTTATCTAATTTCTTTTTATGTCCTCCCACTTCATTCTATGCGCTTTGACGTTTAACCCTAATGTTCATTCATATTCTACACGCGTGTTATGTGTCTAAAATATTGTCATTCAACACTTCTAAATGCATTTTCCTATTAAAATATTTTTTTTTGTTAAACGATTATCAGTTTCCCAAAATAGTCTTTGTGTTACATCCAAATTGGCTCAAATAACCGTTGAGCGAGAAAGTGGTTGTCTAGGTCTAACACTACGTGGTGGCGGCGATTATCCTCTTGTAGTTACACATGTAAGACCTCATGGTCCTGTTTACAAAACGGGTCGAATAAAACCGGGTGATCGGCTGTTAAGAGTGGATAATGTAAGATTTTTTAGATTCAGTCACAAAAGTGTTGTACGAGTAGTTAAATGAATATTTTTTTCTTAGATTTCTCTTATTGGCAAAACTTTGGCGGAGGCCCAACAGATCATTAAATGTGGCGGCCATGTATCTGGTTATACAAATCTTACCATCGAATATGATGTCTCGGTTGTTCAAAATGTAGAATTTTCTATAGGTCCTTTGCTAATTGAGATTGAACGTCCCATGAATGATAAATTGGGTTTGGTGTTATGTAACTACACATCAGCAGCTGGCCTGACTGATCACAGCAAAATCGATGAAGTAAGTCAAGCGGGCGTGTATATAGCAAGTATTTTACCAGCCAGTATAGCAGATAGGTAAATGACAACAACAATAAAACAAAATTAGTAAAGATAACTTTGAAATACTTTTTTATTTTTTTCTTAGATGCGGTGCCCTGACAGTCGGCGATCAAGTTCTTTGCATAGATGATATAACAATAGAAAACTCTACCTATACACCGGATGAAGTCATGAACATACTGGACACCAGCTCTGGACGTGGCTATACACAAATGCAAATAATGCCAGCACATGCCTTGGCCAGAAGAGGTGCGTAAAAATGTTGCTCATTAAATTTATAAATTAAAATAATAATAAAAATCACAAAACTGTCGTCGTTGCCATTAGAAGAAAAAAGAAAAGTGCATTACAAACATGTTAAAGAAGAAAATAAAATTGAAAGTCTAGTTCTTGCATAAATGCAATGAAACGAAATGAAAAATTGAATTCGTGACAGGAACATACATGTCTTTTTCGAAGTTAACATGGCGCCAATGTGTAGGATAACAAAACCGCACAAGACATCACATCACATCATGAAAACATTTACAAATTCTCTACAACAATGTAAAGCGCTCTTTGTTTCAAAACAATTAAGAAAGAAGTAAACAATTTTAAAGCAAAATTATTTTTAAATTTTACTTTCTTTTTCAATAATTTAAACAAAAATTCAAGTGAAATGTATTGAACATTAATTTTTATAATTATTTTTGCATGTGCTCTATATAAATTTGGCCATTACCTCCATTATGTCAGCACTATTACAGCCATCACAATCGTCTTGTGAACCAAGGCTGATGAACGAGCGCACACACATGTGTAGTCATATGCAGAAAACGACTGTAAAAAATAAATTCAAGATATGACAACCTCATTATCATTAAGAAACTGTGGCAGCGGCAGGCAGTCAGCCAACCAACAGCAAAAGTCATCAATATCAATTCTCAATCTCAGATCTTTGAAATAAATAAAGAAACGTTACATATTTTTTTTCCAAAAAAAAAAAACAAAATACACTGAAAGAAATAATGATGCTCTATGTAATACAATTAATTGAACTGTTACCCTTGAACCCTTATCCCAAAAGACCCCCTTTCAAAATCGTCCGTTTTTCTGAAGGGTGGTTAAATTTTAAGGGCCGATGTTGATTTTGAATAAAACACAAATTATTAATGAAATTTTTGCCATTTCTTTTTATTACGATATGGTATGGTACATTTTGTGATATGATTTACATCTGCACCTGGCAGTGAGCCTTAATCAGATGGTGGTAAAATTTAAATTAACTAAATTTAAACATCATTGAATTATGTGTTAAAATATTATCACTGTAGTCTTTCCGCAAAATGCAAAATCATTATGAATTTATTTTATCAAGTCAGAAGAGAATATTCCACGGATCAATATTAATGTGCTTTAAATATATATTTTTAATATTCACGATATTTTAAAAGCCCGCGTTTTAAGTGTGACCTTAAAATACTTTTTGACCTGATAATTGTTGTCGTTATATTTTTCTATTGGAGCTGAGCAGTAATTTTTGGAGAAATGCAAGAAATGTCTGCTAAAAATAAAACTAATAACACTTTAGCGTCTTTTTTGTTAATATTTTCAAAGTGTCTTAATTTAAGTGTATCGTAAAGATCTTTGCCCATTATTATTTATTTAAAAATTTTTTTTTATAAAAATTATATATAAGAAAAATAAAAAAACAAAAAAAAAACACTCACATGTGACTTGTGTCAATATGATTTTGGTGACATTTGGTCGATCGTAAGAATACATAAAAAATAATTTGAAAAAAGGGAGAGTAAAATTATTTATTTTTAATATTTGTCTTTAATTCACTTGTGGTTCTAAAAGCGTACAATCTCAAATAGCACAGTAGTCGTTTGAAAAACGAAGTTTCACAATGTAAAATTGGAAATGGTACACATTTAAATTAAAAAAACACAAGTTCTTTTACTGCTTCGACGATTTTATGAAATATATCATTAATTCCTGTTGAGATCGTCGTCATTTAGGCATGGGACCTGCTAAAAAATAAATTTACTTTTACTATTCATGTTTAGTTTTGCTTTCTGCATTTTCCATGATTTTCCATTTTGTGTTTTCAAAAGATGATATTCTTTCATAATTTTAAAATATATTAAATATTGGTGCTTTGTAAAAAAACAAAAACAAAAAATAAAATATATATATATATACATATATATATATATATATATATATATATATATAAATATATATATATATATATATATATATATGTATATATATATATATATATATATATATATATATATATATATATATATATAAAGATTCTTTTAACGACTTCAAAATTGAGAAATAAAAATGTGCTACCAAAGAGGCCGTAAATGTTAAAATTGTGTCCCATCTAATTTAAAGTTGCCTTTTTTTTACAGAAAAATGAGTAACGCTAAAAGTAAAGCAGAAGCAGATGTTTTAATTATTGTAGAAAGTCACTCGGAGATAATTTTTAAAAAACATTTATTCTACAAAAAAATTTTTTACATGATTTTTAGAAAAGTTTTAATTCTGCATTATGCTCAATCTAGGTTCAAATTGTCTGAAGTACAAAGCAGATTGTGAAGTTTCTTGAATTGTTACCCTTGATCACTTTTCCCAAAAGACCCCCTTTCAAAATCGTCTGTTTTTCTGAAGGGCGGTTAAATTTTAAGGCCAGATGTTGATTTTGAATAAAACACAAATTATTAATGAACTTATTGCCATTTCTTTTTATTACGATATGGTATGGTACATTTTGTGATATGATTTACATCTGCACCTGGCAGTGAGCCTTAATCAGATGGTAGTCAAACCATGGTGAGTGAAAAGCAGCGCCGAAGTCTAATTCTAGCAACAGGTCCTTTCCAGTAGCAATTTCAATGGTTCCAGAGCAGGGCTGCAAACCACTACTCCTTGCTGAAGAGCTAAAGACTATCCAACTCCTGTCCAGAACACATGACTAGCATGCCCACTGGATCTGGATCATTCACCAGTGGGTGTTATTAAAGGCGAGATGATCCTGACCACCATAAAAACAGACCTGTATGGGGCCGCGAAACCACCACAACCACCACGATTCTCCCGAAGGGCCAACCTCAAAAATCAGTCAGAGAAACAGCTAAATGCCTAAAGAGACAAAAAGCGGAAACTCTGCGGACTACTGATACCCGTGGAAATAACGTGGAGCTTCCAGTTGTACCCCTGCTGACTTCAGGGGACTGGGCTCCCTTATGCCCCCAGTTGCATAGGTCTAGATAGTCAAGTATTCTATTAAGACCGTTAAATTTGCCCTAGGGAGGGATGGCATGGTACAGAGTGTGATTCGTTTTACATCCGCACCTGGCTATGTAGCCTTAATCAGATGGTGGATAAACCACTATTGTATAATTTGGAACGTCATACAGGCGTCCTAGGAAGCTGAAGACATAATTCTAAGCAACAGAACCACCTAGTTGCAGCTTTAATGATTCCAAAGCAGGGTTGCAAACCATCACACCTTGCTAAAGAGTTGGAGACTTTCCAACTCCTGTCCAGAACACATGTCTAGCATGCTCACTGGATTAGATCATTCACTTTGCGTGTCATTATCAGTGAGATGATCCTGGCCACCATAATAACCATTATACTGTTATGGGGCCGCGAAACCACAACCACCACGATGCTCCCATATAGGGGCCAACCTCAATGATCAGCCAGAGAACTATTAAATGTCTAAAGAGACAAATAATGAACTTTGCGGCTCACTGATCCCCGTGGAAATAAAGTAGAGCTTCCAGTTGACTCCCTGCCTGTCTTCAGGGGACTGGGCTCCCTTTTTCCCCAGTTTCACTGAGTCTAGATAGTGGAATATTATATAAAGACCATATTTATATGCCCCTGGGGGGCATGGTACAATTATATATATGGAACAAAATATTTCCCAAATGGCCGCGGCGATCTCTGTGACACACCTCCACCCGATAGTCCAAAATTTCCATGACGCTGAAGCAAAATTGAGGTTATATTTCATCCTTTAGCTCTTAAATTATTATTGCAGGCTTAACGTACTTCCCACAGAAAAAAGTCCAACAGTTTTAACTGTGGCGGCCAATTGCATCGCTACCACGTTAGATAACAGGGTCATTGAATTTGTCGCGCAAAAGAGCCATTATTTCGTTACCTGTGTTGGAAGTTGCCATTGTCCTGTTGAAACCACATATCGTCCACATCCATATCCGACCCATAAAAAGTTTATTATCATCTCTCGATAGCGAACACCTTTCACAGTAACTGCCTGAACGGCCTCATTTTGGAAACAATACGGCCAGATGTTGCCGCCAGCCCATAAACCTCACTAAAGAGTCACTCTTTGTGGATGAATTGGCTTTTCGACAATCACTCTTGGATTATCATTCGCTCAAATGCAACAATTCTGCTTAATGTGCCTCATCACTGAAAATGATTATCTTCTAAAATTGATCATCCATTTCATGCCATTTCTTGCCACCATTCTGACCACTGACGACGTTTAGAATGGTCAATCAGGCTTTAGTTCATGACTCAAATGCACCTTGTAAGCGTGTAAATACAAGTCTTTATGCATAATGTTCATCAACAACGAGCGTGAGAGGTGCAATTGTTGGGCACGGCGACCAGTTGTAGTTGACGGCTATTCAGCCGCACTTTCGCAAACAGCAGCAATATTTGCTGCAGTACGAGCTGTAGAAAGGCCTTTAGTATTGTAGGATAGTTTTTGAAGCGTTTTAGAGATGAATTTAAAACACGCAAGTAAAGCTGAAGTTCAAATTTCAAACAACTACTTTTTTTTAAAGAGAATTAGCACTTCAGGCAACAGTGCCTATTTAGTCAAGTACCGTGCTACATACTTTAGGAAAGGGATAGAGAAGAAATGAACAGGTGGTGAGAGTAGAAGGATAGTCGGAAATTAACTGCCGTGTAAAGACGGCGACCAGTGACTATGCCTTTATCGCTGAGCAGCCCCACCGACGGTCAATTTTTATTTTTGTAGTGAAAAAAAATTAAGGTCTTCGTTGGGAATCGAACCCACAAACCCCATACTGACAAGCTAGTACATTACCTACTAGCATACAGGGGCACTTAAATTTCAAACTACTTTTTATTTATCAATCGGGTGTGTTAATGTCTACGGAATATAAAATGAAAAAATGTATAAATGAACGGACAGTTTTCAACATTTTGTAAGCAATAATTACCATCATCAAGATGTTCACCGTAATCGAATACCTAATAGCTCCATGGTACAGCTTTATTTAAAATAGCATTTTTATTATTTTAAGTTACAACGCCAGATATTCATTTTTAAGATATGAATACTTTTAAAATTTTTAGGAATATAACTGATTTTGGTTCAATTGGAAGTAATGATTACTGCCTTATTACAATTACTTGTAATTTGTAATTGAATATTTCCAATTACAATTACATGTAATTGGTAATTAAAATTTTCCAATTACAAATTATAAATAATTATAATTGATTTTAGTCTGTGATTTTAATTACAATTACTTGTAATTAGTAATTGGAAATTTTCAATTACTAATTACATGTAATTGTAATTGTAACTGAAATGTAATTGAATAGCCCCATGCCTGGTACTAATTAGAACCTCTAAACTAGCACTCTACTCTGGTTACTAAATAAAAAAGTTAACTTTGGTCGCCACGACATTATAAAAACCAAAAAAAAAAAAATAAGCTATAGGCTGTTATACTAAGAGAAAAAACGTGTCGCCAATAGAACTAATTTTCATCTGTCATATTTCAATGCACAAAAATTAAAATATAAATTAAGAAGAGTGCCATGAGTGCCAATGTAAACTTACAAAAGATTTTTAGTAAATCTAAAAAAAATACATTAAACGAAATGACAAAAAAAAATAAAATAGGAGATATTTTAATTTGGAGAGTATTTAGGAAAAAAAATAATTATTTATTTTACGACACAGTGCTTTAAACAAATGTGTACGGCTTTTCTTCACAAACGTATTTTCTCTATTTTCATCATCTGATCATCATCCTACAATAAATTTATGGAAAATCCCTTTTGAAAATCCATAAATTAAGCAAGCACAAAGGGAAAACAACGATGCAGAGGATTTTAGAAAAAGCTTTAAAATTTTATTTCCATCAAACGATCAACAGTAGTTTTTTGTTTTGAATGCGGAGCAGGGGAGAAGTGTTTGACTATAAATAAGTGTTGGCTTCTAATTGGCGTCTCTTCCGTTGTTTCATTTTTGCTTGTTTTTTCCTATTTAAGAACTTTGAAGTGTGTGTAAGTAATTTTCGTTTTATTTTTAATTTTTATTTTATAGGCCACAACACATTAAACAGTCCGAAATACGGTTACAACACTTTAGAATCGCGCAAATCAAGGCAGCGTCAACGTTTTGTGCGCAAAAGTTCGCTGCCGTTAGAGTCAGCCAATGCAGCAGCCTCCACCAGTGCTGCAAGTGCTGCCGGCAGCAGTGGCAGTGTAAGTGCTCCCAGTGGCAGTAGCAGTGTTAGCGGAAGCAGTTTAGGTGCTGCCAGCAACAGCACTACATCCGGTTTACATCATTCAACAAGCATGGGCATATGCCGTACTGAAACATTTCCAGTGTTATTGGACTGCAGTATGGGCAGCGGTTTAGTTTTGGGTCAGCAGACACCCTGTGGTCGAGCAGTTACTATTTCCAAAATTATGCCCGACTCAGTAGCAGATCGTTGTGGTTGCATACAAAAAGGTGATCGCATTGTAGCGATTAATAAAATGTATAACTTAGAACAACAAACCATGCGCCAGCTGTTGGGTGATATGGGTACTAGACCCCAACATGCACCGGCTAATTGGTTAGAGTTGGAAATAGAATTTGATATGCCCGATACTGTGGTACCCTCTAGTGGTGTATTTAATGTTAAAGTATTACGTGCTGGCAAGGCTGGTTTGGGTCTAAGTGTTAATGGCTCTAGTCATGGTGGTTTTGTTATCGCTGATGTTAAGCCCGGCAGTCCAGCTCATCGCACCGGTTCCTTAAGAACCGGTGATATTCTTCTCGCTGTAGACAATCATCCAGTGCAGCATTTTAATATAGATTCCCTGCTTAAGGAAGGCTTGATGGGTGATTTCTCCACTTTAACCATTAAAAGAGTTATGCTGCCAGATTTTCTGTTCGATGCCCAACAAAAAGTACCCAACAATATTTACAGCAATTGCCCCAGTAGTCCAACCATCGATCATGATCTATACAGCAGTGCTTATGTGGCTAAATATAATGATTGTATGTCAATTAAGTCCACAACACCGCAACCAGAATATTTCAGAGGTCCCACCCTGGACGACAGCACACTTAATTCTGTGCAAATAAGACACCATTTGACAGCACCCAACTGGAATAGTAGCGGTACCATGGGTCGCTCTTTTCACAATCCAAATACACAAAGTTTGACCACAGAACTACCCGATGACGATATAAATTATAATGAATTAAGCGGCTACGACTTGGATAGATACGCCAGGTTAGTTTGTAGCTACAAAAACAAAATTAAATAAAAAATATGAACATTTTTGCTAAAAATTTCAGTGGCGATTGCACCACATTGCCGCCACCAATGGAAAATAAAGTCTATGGTTCAGCTGCTAGTTCGAGTAGCAAGAGCAGTGGCTCTAGTTTACATCAAATTATTTTCAACGTTCGTCTAGAACCCAAGGGCGGTTTACTGGGCATAACCTTGGCCGGTAGTGAGGATATTTCGAAACCCATTACCATTAGTGGAATAGTAGAAGGTGAGTTATTTAAAATAAGTGATTAAAAAATATTTATTACATTTTTCAAAATTTAGGAGGTATTGCTCACAAAAGTGGCCAAATCCAAGTGGGTGATCAACTTTTAGCCATCAATACTGATTCCATACAAGGAATACCATTATCGCATGCCACAAATCTATTGCAGCACTTGGGCGATATTGTAGATTTGAAAATTTTAAGGTCACATGATGCACAAAATAATTATGGTTCAGCTACCGAAACAAACAATATGCCACAACCGCAAGCTATTTATGCCAAAGTTCAAAGACGACCCAGAAGTCCATCCGCTAACACCGACAATGGCTCTTCGAGTGGTAAAAGTGAAAAATCTAGAATTTTCCATGTAACTCTGTACAAAGACAAAGTTTATGATGATTATGGTTTTTCTGTATCCGATGGCCTCTACGAGAGAGGAGTATTTATAAATCGTATAAGAAGTGGAGGGCCTGCTGACAAATGTGGCCTTCTAAAGCCGTTTGATAGAATAATGCAGGTATGTACAATTAACATATTAAACTACAACAACAACTTGTAATAAATAAATAAATTTCTTTTCATTTGTTAACGTTAAGGTTAATGAAATGAAGACCCAAGATTTTGACTGTTGTCTTACTGTGCCTCTAATAGCAGCAGCGGGTGACAAAATTGAGATGATTATACAACGCACAGAATAGCCCGTGTGCCCTAATCTACCCATCCCCCCACAACACAACATCCTTAATAAACTGTTTTAGCAGTATGTGCCTTTTTATAAACCGTAAACTTTAATGATAATTTTTTTTTCTAACAAAGTTGTTCTTCTAAGTGCTAAGATCATAATCGGATCAAAACTAATTTATTTTCTAAACAAATATACAAGTTTAAATATTTATTTTTATTATTGAATATTTATGCGAAAACCAAAATAGAATTAATATATTGTGAAATGCCAAATAACCAAAAGAAATTATACTCTTATTATTATTATTTTTATTTTTATTATTATAATTAACTAGAATTAAAAGAATTTTAATTTAATTTTGTAAGTTGTAACAAAACTTGCCCCAAAAGAACCAAATTGTGCAAGCCATAGCTTTGCTTTTCTTTTACACACATATACATACATACACACATACTTCATAGATAATTTTTAAAATTATAATTTTTAATTTTATTACTTTTAATAATGTTTAAGTTTTTAAATTCAATTCGGCCCTATTACCACCGTTGGCGTTATCGTTTAAGGTCTCGTTTCTATGTCGCTGTCATTTTTAGTCTCGTTTCATTTCTAAATTGCCAGGCTTGAAATTAAACAAAAAGTATAATATTTGACATTATTGTTTTTACCATTATTGGCCATATTTTTATTATATTTTTAATATTAGAAGAAGAATGTGTAATAAAAAAGGTGAAAAAGAATGGCTGGCTAGCGCTGAATATTGAAATGAGAATGACGAAATAAAAAAGACTAGTATAATGATGTTGATTTCGTTGCTCGAAAAATGCATTTATTATAATAACAAACTAAGTTGATACATTATTCAAAATATTGTCCATCGTTAGCCACTACTTTTTTCCATCTTTCTGGTTGCATATGGATTCCGCGCTAAAAGAATTTCTCCCGTTTTGAGGTAAAGAATGCATTAAGGCAGTTTCTGATGCTCTGTTTTGAAGTGAAGGGTATTCTAGTGAGGGTGTTCTACATCGATAAATGATAGTTAGAAGGGGCAAGGTCGGGGCTATGAGCCGGGTGAGCCAAAATTTTTCCATTTACTGTTTTAGAAACAGTTGTTGACCGCTCTTTCAACATATGGTCGAGTTATTAAAGGCGAGATGATTCTGGCCACCATAATCAGTTCATGCTTGGGGCCGCAAAACCACAACTACCACGATACTCCCGAAGGGCCAAACTCAATAATCAGTCAGAGAGTAGCTAAATGCCTAAAATGACAAATAGCGGAATTCTGGGGTTTACTGATTTCCGTGGAAATAAAGTAGAGCTTCCAGTTGTCTCTCTGTCTGACTTCAGAGGACTGGGCTCCCTTTTTCCCCAGTTGCACTGAGTCTAGATAGTGGAATATTCTATAAAGACCATATTTATATGCCCCTGGGGGGTACTTCCAATGACAATGCAAGTTTTCCTCTTGCGTTTGACAACAATCTACGTCGAGTAATGCTTCCGATTCCTCATCTTCATATTATTCGGCTGACCAGGCCGACGAAATCAAGTGAAGTCTTTTGAATCGCGCAAACCATCGTTCACATGTTTTTTGGGTTGCTGCATGTTGACCGTAAGCTTCTACCAACTAACGACAACTCTTAGCCGCTTTCTTAAAATGAAAGAAGATTATCAGACTTTCCCATAAAACACCACAAAATTCGACATTATTATAGCGATTGAAAAAATGTGCGTTTACGTATTTCGGATGTTTACCATCCAAAATACCATATTTGTCATTACCGATACAAAACATATGTGGTCTTGTTCCATGATAGATGGCAATGTAAGAAACTATATTCTATAAAAGAAATTGTATACCAACCAATTCTTTGAAAGAAAATGTTTCTTTGTCGTTACTATTTTCACTTCCAAAATAGTTTCGATAACTTTTGTTTTCAAACGACAACGCCAAATGAAATACTGTCGATTATTTTACAATGACAATAATATTTGAAAAATAAAAATAATTTTTTTTGTGTAATTGAGCTGAATTCTTAAAGTGCTTCTTAGTTTTAAGGCCTTTTTTGCCTGTTTCGATTAACATTTATTGTTTCTGTAAATCTTAACTTCTAATAAGTTTATGAAAGTAATTTAAATAATTTTATAAAATGTTAAGCACTATTATAACATTAAATATATTTTCCGAAATTAAAAATTATTTAATTAATTTTTTTCCGTTTCAAAAAAAATTTTACTTGAAATAAAAATAAAAATATTATTTTAGAACTAAAACAAATTTAAACGATTTTCATTGGTTTTTAAAAAATTTTAGGAATACTTTCTGTAGTACCTCATGTAAAGAGGTTTATTAGATTTAGATTAGAATAGCAGAATAGAATATGAGAGTAATTTTTCAATATCCAAAATTTTGGTTTGAAAAAAATAAAGCTGTTTGGTGAATTTTTTATAGCTTTTCAGAATAATTGCCAAATTTGATATTTAAGTTTGAAATGCTTCGGGGTAGGAGTATCTTCAAACCAAACAAATGTTGGTTTGCTGCGTTTGTTTTGGAATCCAAACGAGCAAAAAATTGCTAAACAGATAAGGGCAAAATTACGGGACAATGACCTAATATTTATAAAGGCTGACAAAGGAAATACGACAGTAATAATGCACAAAGAAGATTATATAGACAAAACACAACAATTTATACAGCAGACCAACTGCACTAAATTTAAAAATAACCCAACTGAGTCCTTCCAAAAGGAAATACGCAACCTATTAAAACGCTGCAAAACTTTTACTGACGGAAAAGTATACATGTACATGAACATGAATCCAGGACCACCGACGCTCAAAGCACAACCAAAAATACACAAGAAAAACATACCAATGAGACCCATTATAAACTACAGACCTGCACCGGCATACCACCTAGCTAAACACCTCACCAGCGTACTTAAGGAAAGGATAAATTTACAAAACACATATACTATACGTAATACACAAGACCTCATCGAGAAAATTAAGGACATTAAAATAACCGAAAACACGCAACTCGTTTTCTTTGATATCAAGGATCTATATATTTCAATACCAACACATGAAACCTTAGATATTCTACGCAACACACTAGACAATTTGTACGAAAGCCAATACATCGCTGATGTTATAGATATTGCAAAGACGATAATAAAACAGAACTACTTTAGATTCAATAACAACTTTTACAAATTACTTGACGGACTCGGTATGGGAAACCCAACTTCCGCAATCTTCATGGAAATTTTCATGCAACATCTCGAATCACTACACGTAAAAACACTCATGGAAAACCACAAAATAACTCATTACTATAGATACGTAGATGACATTATATGCATCCTCGAGCAAGACAACGGCGAACAAATTCTAGAAAACTTAAACACAATTCATGATAAGATTACATACACAATGAAAAAAGAACAAGACAGAAATTTACATTATCTCGACATCACTATAACACGAGGAACTGACTAATTAACATTCGACATCTATAGAAAACCAACAACGACGGACACTACCATCCACAACACCTCAAACCACCCTACCCAACACAAACTAGCAGCGTTTAAACATATGATACACAGGCTTGGGATAATTCCACTTACTCCAGATAAGTACAGGAGGGAATTCGACACAATCTACGCCATAGCTATGAATAACGGCTACAAAACCACTACCATCGATAAACTACTTAGACAATACAACACTAAGAACAGAAATAGAGAAGGCCGATACAACACGACGGCACATCTTTACTTACACAGTACCAGAAATATACAGACTAACTAACCTTTTTCACAAAGAAGGAATACTCACAGCATTAAAAAGTGGAAACACCCTCAGACAACGACAGAAACAACTGACAAATTTAATTTCAGCGGGGTATACAGACTTACCTGCACCTGCGAACGAACCTATATAGGGCAAATTGGACGAACACTAAAAACAAGCTTTACAGAACACATACGCTCACACAAACGGAAAAGAGAAGATTCAAACTTTGCATTACACCTTGGCACTCACGGACACACGCCAAGGGAAATAGATTAATGTATGACATTATTACATCCTAGCAAAAAAGGACGAAGACTAGACATTCTTGAAAATATGGAAATCTACAAAACAAAAACATTCAACAACGACATTATAAACGAACAGGTAAACATGACCTCAGACACAATTTTCACACCATTATAACTACTCATGCAAACGGGCGAACGGAAAACACCCTCAGACGGATACACGTACCTACATGATGGTAGGGGACGGAGGTATCGTTAAATTCACTTTGCATACAAATGCCAAGTGGCTGGTATTCTGCTTACCTGTATATATACGAACCTAATAACAGAACTACCTGAACGCCAACACTGACTCACCAGTACAAACTAAACCGCGGCTTGAGAATGATGCATTCGCATCGAAAGCGCTCGCCATCGAATACAAACCGGCCAGTTAGGACGGAAAATAGCAATATCATCTCATTTACTGGCGGAGGACAAACAAACAACATAATACCAGACGTGATATTTGCTTATAGTCTGCTTACTTAATGTTTCTTTACCAAAACGTAAAGGATTTTTAGTCAAGTCTGCAGCGTCTTAATGCAAAAATTTGTAATAAATTAAAGTGTTGCAGGTAGCAGATCATATTATTTGAAGGCGCAATATTTATATCAATGCTTCTTTTTATTATGATATTCAAAGGTTAAAATCACTTAACTGATTCAAATGTTATCTTTCATTAATAGGAATTAATTTTTAGAAATTTATATTTTATCAGCACAAAAAAAAACTAAATAAATCAAATTTTTACTAGTAAACAAAAATAAATATACTTTATAGTATTTTCTATACTTGGAAGCCAGGTAAAAGTAAATAAAAATAACATTTTACGGCATAATTAAACAAATAATATTTTGAATAATCTTTGATTTAAATCTAGTATTTGTCTGGACGTCAGCTGTACTGATTGTTTCTTTGTTTTCAAAGAAATTTGGTTAATACGAGTTTGAGGTTTTTAAACTTTGCTATCTGAAAGTATAAGAAATAGCAATAGGGACACTAAGGGTTTACTTAAAATAAAATGATTATATTGATACAACACTGTATCATAAAAGGTGAATTGAAAAAAAAAAAAAATTGAAAGATGTTAAAAGGAAATAAAAATAAAATGGATGATTTCAACAAATTTTACTTAATTCGGTTGTTGGCAACTCAAAAAAAATTTTTTTTTGGTGAGGATATACTATTTTTCCTTTATTGTGCCTTTAAATTTCTGTACTTGTGCAATACCATACGCATATAAATTTACTTCATAGTTGCTTCCTGAAACATTAATTATTAATTAAGTTGTCTTAGTAAATTTGAAAACACAATTTTTATTTATTTATTATTATTTCTGTTCTAAATTATTCTCTAGTTGCAATATAATTTAATTTTTGCATTATAATTTTTTTATACTCTTATTTAGTTCAATATTTAAATGCACATTAAATTTAAATCCTTAAAATGTTTTTCCTTTATGTTAATTTATTTATATATTTTTAATTTTCTACTTTCGTGCTCCTTTAAAGTTAAACGGAAAGTGTTTTTTTTATAACGAAATGTAGTTGATTTAAGCCCTTCTACTGTATGAAATAGAAAGTTTAGTTTTCTTACATTCCGTGGGTACTTTCTATAATAATCATTTACAGTCGTATGCATAAAAATTTAAAGCAGGTTTAACTGCCGTTGTTAAACCAAATTTCTAAAAGTTGTATTCAAAAAACGTTTTTATCTTCAAATACCTTGGTTAACTTTGAAGTGGGGAAAAACCTACTTAAAACCTACAATAAATTGAGCCGTTTATTTTAAAAGTGGCATAAGTCACTTTGTTTTTAAGTCATCTTTTTTACGAAATATTTTATAGGGAATAACATGGTAAAATCGCATCCATCGCATTTTTAGCCAATTCAATTTTATTTGGTCTATATTTACAACAACAACTCTCCAACAAACATTAAAAGTTCTTAGGTTATTAATTTCAAATTTTTTCAAAAACAATGAAAAACGCTCGGAGGGCCGGATTGAAACCTCTCGCAGGCCGGATGTAGCCCGCGGGCCGTAGTTCGCCCATCACTGGTCTAGACTTTTCACTCTCTGTGGTTACACAAATGAATGTTGGGAAATTTGCAAATACCTAAAAAACTGTAAAGTGAGAGATAGTTAATTCAAGTTCGCCTTACAAAATGCGAATTAATAATATTAAATATATTTTAAAATCCATCCATTCATCCAGTAAGTTTATTTGTGCCAGAAAAAGAATTAAAATTTTTTAAATTTTATTCGAGCACCTAATGGTGCATTTACTGAAATCCCTTTAATTATTTTCCCAACTGTTAACAAATTTCATTTTGTATTTCTTGATCGTATTTTTTGTTTTTTCTAAATGGAAAAATAAATCATTTTTGGATGGTCGCCTAAAAGTATTTGGTTTTTGCAAATGACAAAAACTCACAGGCAGAATACCAAAAATACACATAAAGTAGAACTTTACAAACAATTTTATTAATTTTATTAATTTTATGGGTAGAACGAAACAGAATTACTTTGTCTATTGACGTCAATACCAGATCAGTAGCAGAGGTGGTGATCTAGGATCACGACCAATTAAGCGTAATGTTGCTTATCACTCACTGTATTTTATTGAGCTGCAAGACATGCCTTTGGGGTTCTGGAAAGTAAGAAAGAAAAATTTAAAAATAGTTTTCATTTCTATTAGAAACTAACGCTAAGCTGTTATAAAAAAAGAGAAGATTAGCAAAAACAAAGTTATGGGTTTAAAGTTCTTATTTATTTTATTAAAAATATAAAACCCTTATCAATATGTTTTCGTAAAAAATTTGTTTTTGCTATAAACTGACATGTGTAAACACTCCCAATAAATTCCCAGGGCGGGGGCTTGCAAACTAAAGTACAAAGTCTAAAGTGTTTATACTAAATTAATCTAGATTTGATTTGTTTTTACAATTATTTAGTTATAAAAAAATTTAAATATACATTTCTAACACAATTTATTTATTATTTTCAAAAATTGTATTTGTTATTTGCTCAGTTTTTTTACGGGCTTAAGAAATATATTGTAAACAAGATTAACTTTATATTTATTTAATAACAACAACAACAACAAATAATAACATTAATAACAATTTAAAAATCACATCTACGTCACTTAAAACCTTAAAGCTTGGAATTTTACTTTTTTGAAAAATCTCAATTGATTAAATAATCGAAAAGAAAATGTCAAATCAAATTAAAATATCAAAACAAAAAATAATAATGAGAACAAAGTCTTATTTATAAAAATAAAAAGAAAAAAGTGTTTTAAATCTGTATTTACCATCAGCAAATACTCACGTAGTTCAATTCGCTATTGATTCTCATAATATAATTGCGAATTTTAGCATAAAATTGATGCTAAAAAATAAATAATAAATGTAAAAGCTTTTCCAAAAGGAATAAAATAACTTCCAAGTTCATTAAGATATAAAAAGCTTGGTAGTCACCTAAAGCTAATAATTTAATGTACAGCGAGCGAAATTTTCCTCAGCTTGAGAATACAGCGATGATTAGTAAAAAAAAAGTTTTGAAACTTAGTTTATGAAGACAATTCTGCTTTCTCATTCTATTCTCTCTTTGTTCAATACAAAATAATACTTATTTGCGCAGCATATCCTTGTAGACTTTTTTGAAAACACCTTAAGACAAGTATAACTCACTTAAACCCTATCAACTTCAGACAAACGTCAAAGAATAAAAGCACCATAAAAAACACTTAATCAAGCTTTAAAGCTTGATACTCTTATTTAAGCCGAAAGCACAAAACTGCCACATTATCAAATAATATCGATAATAATTGTGTTTTAGTTAAAGCTGAGCGCTGTAAAGTCATGTTTACAAACGTTTTATGTCCTGAAATATACAGAGCGTGACATGATTTACATCGGTGCCGAGCCATCTGACCATAAGCCGATAGTGGTTTTACCACTGGGAATAGGAGAAAGCGCCCACCCACGCTCTAATACGTATGCACACTAAGTGCATATACGCCTTAGTTGTAATTTTCTAGTGCACGGTAGTAGGCCAGTGCCCCCACTCGAAACCTCAAAACCGCAACCATTACGATACTCCCGAAGGACCCACCTCAGTAAACAGTCAGAGAACAGCTTAAAGGCTAAAAAGACAAATAGCTGAACTCTGGGGCTTTACTGATTTCCTTAAAGAGACATGTAATGACAGTGAGATTCCGCCAAAACATATCAATGTACCCCCAAGGGACCTGAAATGGACAATTTAAAATTGGACAATCCATGGATTTATACAAATAATTAAAAATCCGCTCTCTTAAGCACTAGGACCGGTAACGTCTTAGCGGTAACCCTTTTAGAGTTTTTCTTGATCAGCCATCTTGGTCAAGTCAATTTCGTACCTACAACAGCTGATTCTCTGTAAATATTCTAAAAGGTTAACACCATCTGAAATATATGTAATACACAATCAGAAACCGTCAGCATACATATTCTTGAGAATGTGGATCGACAGCCGCCTAACGCGCCTGGGTGTAACCGTGTACAAGAACATAAATAGTGGCATCGGCGTTGACATTAAAGCTATTAGATTGATTTGAAAGAAAACCGGCATTTGTGCCAAAGTGACAAACTTGAAAAGTAGTAGTGTAGCCAAAGAGTTAAATAGAAACTTAGTTGCCGATAGCCATGTCGAAAGTGAGTGAAGCGGTAGTGGATAGATACCACAAAAAAAACCGTAGAATAGTAGATCTGTGCATTTTTACACCGCTTTTTAAGTGTTTGTGCAATGTATTGTGACTCTCACAGGTTTATCCCCCTGGCGGCATATTATAAGTCTTTATGAATCACACAACCATCTAGAGTTGTGTCTTGTGGTCCAGTCCCCTTTAAGGATAACAGCAGCTAAATGGACAATCCACTATATTTCCACGGGAATCAGTAAAGCCCCAGAGTTACGCTATTTGTTTCTTTAGGCATTTAGCTGTTCTCTGACTGATTATTAAGGTAAGCCCTTCGGGAGTATCGTGGTGGCTGTGTGTTTCGGGACCCTCGTTTGAGTTTGTGGGTCGGATCATTAACAACGAACACAATACATCGTCCAGGTCCAGTGAGTATGAATGCCGTGGTGTTCTTAATTATATTAAGCTTCATGGATTCTGGGCTAGTAGTGGGATAGTCTCCAACTCTTCAGCAAGGAGTGAAGGCTACGGCCTGATCCGGGCTTTTGAAGTTGCAACTAGGAGTGACCGGAGGATATACGTATCCAAAGGCCTTCTAGGGCGAAGATGACGCTACATTTCATCCACAGTAGTAATGATCCATTATCTGATATTGGCCCACACGGCTAGGTGCAGATGTAAATCTTATCACACATGTCACAGGTTCAATACCCACCTATACTTTTCTTAAACTGATTTTAGTCAACAAACATCTTCCGCATTTATTATCTTTCTAGCTTTTCGAAGCTTTTCTCCCTCTTTTTAATAAGCAGAAATCATTAGTCATATTTAACACTTATGCGCTACGACTGTAAAAAGGCGTAAAAATATCAGGGTTCCACTCATTTTTCTGGTAATAAAAAGAAAAATAAAACAGTTAAGAGCTTTAACAAAGAATATAGGCATATAGATCTACGCCAAAAATTAAAAAAATATCTTTAATTTAGTTTTAAAGCTCGATTATAAAGTTTTTTAGGTTAAAGTTTTCAAACTCTATATGTTTTTTTTTTTTGCTTAAAGAGTAAGCGCAATTGTGCCTTTGCTATTTATTTATTTTTAATTTTCTTAAAAGATCAAAAGAGATTAAAAGTAATTTTTAAAAGTTCGAAAAAAAAACTGTTGCACCAACATGTTCTAAATACAATAATAATTGCATACAGACATTGTATGAATTACACGATCATACGCACTTAAACAAAATAAGAAAAATACAAAAATTGAACCACTTTATGATGATTCTGAACCGGCAATATTTTTGTTATTTGTTATTTATTTTGATATAAAACAACAATAAAACAAACATTTTAAGATGCAAAGATCTCCAGCTGAAACTCGTTTCAATCGAGCCAAAGATTAGTGCGAGTATTTAGGAATAATAGCCTCCCCGCAAGTTAGTGATGCACTAACTAAGGGTTGCCATATATTAAATAATTATCATACATTTGGAGTTACATTTTGAAATTAGATTTTATAATTTGGGGAAAAGTATAAACAAGTACAAGTGTACGGCCTTGAAACAAATTATCAATTTATTTGCTTTAAGAAAATAAAACAATGTTGCAGATGTCTTACACGCCGCTATAATGTTAAGGTGCGAAATGAAAATTTTAATTTTTATTATTTAAAAAGAGCTTTAAATCGTGCTCTAATAAACAAATAAAACAGGCCATCTGCCTCAAACAAATAAATTAAAAAGAATTACCGCAAATGTATATATAGTTTAAAGTTAAATTTCAATCACTCCGGATCCAATACTGGTTAACACATCACAGTGCAGGTTTTGTGCATGCAAAATTATGATAAAGTTATGATGGATTTAATTCAAATAGCAAGTTTATCTATGTGCATGTAAAAGATATTGTTGCTGCTATAACAACATCAAAATTAGTCCACTTAATGCAAAGGTGGACTCACGCTCTGTACCAACCAGGCTTAACCTTCTGGATCAATGGAAACTGGTTACACACCTAAAAAGGGAGTTTTAAAGACGATGGTCGCGGGAGTATTTATGCGAACTTCAGTATCGACGCAAATGGAAAACACAACAAATGAATGCTAAACCTGGGGACATGGTCCCCGTTAGAGTGGCCTTTGGGTAGAATTGTAAAAACGGACTTTAGGACATCAAAAGGCATTTGCAAAAGTCCAGTTGCTCGATTGGCACTGTTATCAGTTAGGAATGAGGAGTCTGATGAACCTCAAACATCGGATTACTGGAGGAAAACGTGCCAAAACGACAAGCCAGAAGCTCCTAGAAAAAGAATACGGTCTTCCATAGCCCACAATATCATGACAATTGCACTGACTCTCATGTTAGTGCTCTTGGTGCTGGGAACAAAAATTCAAAATGAGCCGTTTGGAAAACAGAATGGCAACTCTTGGTGTATTACGATCTAGAAGGATTTTAGGCCGAGTTAAAAATATTTTCAAACGGAACCAGGACACTAGGCCATTCATGTGAAAAAATGAAACAAAAGGCAATGTGCACAAACCTTTTCTATTATTTTCAGCATACTGAAGCTGAACTCATGATGGATAGTAGATTACTTTCCGGAAGAAGACACAAAAGAGGAGCACTTGATATAGTTGGAAATATTGCACATTCCCTCTTCGGAGTATTGGATTCTGAATATGCTGAACAAATGGCGCAAACAATCTCACAAGTCAAAGGAAATGAGAACCATCTACTAAATCTTTTAAAAAATCAAACCTCGATTATAGATTCTAAAATCAACATCCTCAAGGCAGACGAAAACATGGTTAAAGGAAAATTTGATAGGATTGACGAACAAATCTTACAAATATACAACAGGTTGCGTGAGGACAGCAATGAGCTACAAGAAGAAAGACTCTACCGCATCTTTTCGTCGCTCTGTATTCAATTAACAATTACAGCAGCAAACTTACAACGCATGCAATCTAATAAACTTGAGATTTTAACAAACAGTCACCATGGCATTATAAGTCCATTGCTTCTGACTCCACAACAACTGCAACAAGAAATAGAAAAGGTGAAATTCCATCTTCCTGAAACACTTGAATTGCCTGTGAAAAAAGAAGATACTTTACAACTATACAAACTGATGAAGGTCAAGGGAGGACCCACAAAAAACACTGTGGTATTTTGCATCAGGCAAAAAAACATGTAACAAAACAGCGGATGAAAACTAAACACTGAGGACTGATATTTTATGTTTTTATTTTAAAATTTTAAATAATTTTCTTATAAAAGCTGGTTTTTATACTTGTAGTACCAATAAATCTAAACTTGGTTGGACGAAAAAAAACCGTTAAGTTAATTTATTGTGTAATAGCAGCGTGTTCCGTCACAAATTGATGAGATATTCACATGCAGACATGCTTTTGCGCGAAATAGTTACCTTAATTTCTGACACAACGACTGAATGCCAAGTGACGATTATGGAGATCCAAGTTCATGTAGCTTAAACACATACTTAATTGTAATTGGAACTGGAAATTTTCAAGCAGCAGAGGTTAATTTCGTAGCTAGAAACAGATGCGAATATCAAAGTAAGGTTGGACTAACTGGGCCCTGGGGGAAGCTTTTTTCCAGCAAACTTAGGTGGAAAATAAGAGCAAGAGAGAGTAAAACAGGCATAAATAAAACAAGACGAGTTCAAGATTAATTCAGGGGTACCGCAAGGCTCCGCTCTTTCTCCTATCCTATTTATTATTTTTCAAAATGACCTTCTTTGTCAAACTTTCAACCCTATATACTCTTTCGCAGACGACAGCACTATTTATCATTCGTATTCAGTTGGAGATGAGTTTTAAAAGGCAGAACATGAATAATACACTCAATCTCACAACAATCTCGGAATGGGGTCGTGTGAATAGAGTCAATTTTAAGGCCTGTAAGACATAGATCTGCTTTCGGAAATGGTGCTGCATCTGTTACTATGGGTGATGTAGGTATTACGGAATCGGGAGCTCTTAATGTTGTTGACAGGAAAATTCAGTGTGATGCTTGATGGACTAACATACATTTTTCAAGTTTCTAAAGAAGCTTTCAAGTGCCTCAGTTTTCTAAAATGATGTAAGAGATAAATATTTCACTCCATCCGATCTCCGTTACTATTTATACCCTGTAAATCCGTCCAAAAATGGAATACAATTCTCATATATGGGCCGTCGCCCCAAAATCTATTTTGAAGTTGCTCGACCACATACAGGAGAGGGTCAACTGTATTAATTCTCTAGAGCATCGATGTAATTTGGGATGTATTTCACTGTTTTATTGTTACTACGATGGTAAGTGCTCTAACGCAACTCGCACAATTTTGCGTTTAACTCGATTTTTCGTTGAAAGCGCATCGATTTGTGGTTGATTTTCCAGTGAGTGGCACAACGCTTTACAGGAAAAATTCGATTTTTAGCAGAACAGTTCGTATGTGGTATAAACTCTGTCACTTTCAATGCAGGAAACTTCAAATTGAATGTTCCTTCTCCCCATAACCTAATTTCCTGTTTCTGACACAATGCATTGCATGACTAGAGGTCATCCCCTAAATGCTTATCCGAGAAAAAAAAGGACATATTTGTCTAAGGTTCAGGTATTGAATTAAAAAAAATTAGTCTCCCTTAATCATTCTGATAATAATATTGAAAACGCTAATCTGCGTGTTTTTAAAATATTTGACATGGCAGCCCTGGTAACACACATTGCTCATGCAAGTAATCAATTTAAATTTTATAACTACAGACATTCTTCATCGGTATAACATCAATAAGAAATTAAAACAAAAACAACAGCAACAACAAAAAAAGAAAGAAAAAGAGTAAAATTAAGACGCAGAGAGCAAGCTAAAAATAGATTGATAGCTGAGTCCCTCTTATGTATAAAATCAATGTATGATCAGTGACTTGAACTCAGTATAGCGGTGAATTTGAACAAAACAAAAGGTTTAAGAAAATAGAAAGCGATTTATGAAACCAAAACAAATTGAACTGTAAAACAGAAAATAACAAGAAGTGAAATTTTTACAATAAAATTATTTTCAATTTTTTTTTAAACCGCAACAGTTTAGAAATTTATAAAAAATTAAAAAAAGCAAATTTTACAAATATAAAACAGTGAATTAAAACAGCATTCACGACAAAATTAAATTAACATTTGAGTTTTTCCTTTAAAAAAATATTTTAAATAGAAATATTAAAAAAAACAAAAATAAACATAAAAATCAGAGGTTATTAAAAGACTGAACGACGATGTATGTTGCAAACTCGACTGGCGGTCTGATGTTGCAGACCATGCTGTATCTGGCAAATCATACTAGCAGAGCGGCCGTTAATACACTTATTGATTTACCTCCTGCCCAAAAAAGTGGTAAATAAATTCAAACCTTTAATGTTTTATTTTATTGTAACTGGTTGATAATTAAAACAACAACAGCAACAAACATATTTGGAATGACTTTCAGATAAAGCATTTCTGTGGAAACTTTTGTTACCCAAATTGTGGTGAATGGGCCAATGCCACGTGACTAATTTTGTTGCAACAAAACACTAAAGTATTTGCTTTAATATTTTTTATACTAATTTTTAGATGGTTTATTTGTTTTTAATTTTAATTTTCCAAAGTAAATCTGGGGATTGGTTATAAATATTTTTTTTCTGAATATTGGTTAAATATAAATTTTTGTTATAAATTCTTAAGGAAAATTGTTGTCACGGAATGAGCATTTGGTATATATTTTACAGCCACTTGATTTTTATCAAATTTCATTTAGATATTATAAAAAATAAGCGGACAGTGGTAATAAGTTAATTCAGACATACAAATCCACTTAGTTAGTCGAGGCTGGTTGTCTTCTGTTTGTTTGTTTGTTTGTTTGTTTGTTTGTTTATATCACACAATACTAGTTAGGCGGTACAAATATTAGATTCCATTTTCTATGAGACATTTTAAACAACCTTCTAAAAATATTTTAATAAAAAATCAAAACCATTAACGTTTAAAAAGTATTTCCTCGCTTGCGAAAAATGTAGCAGCCCTCGTACTCGTGTATTTATATTTGTGGCCTAAGGATGAAAACACAAGCATTTAAAGACAAAATCTATTTTATTGTTTTTCAAAATATTCTCCATGAAGATTTATACAATTTTGCATGCGTTGGAACCAATTTTCAGAGCACTTTATCCACTCCGATTTAGGTACTTCTAAATGCAGAAAGTTTTGAATGCAGAAACTGCTTCTTCAGGTGTAGGAAACCGTTGTCCACGTAGCTTTTTCTTGATGTTCGGAAACAAAAAGAAGTCATTAGGTGCCAAGTCAGGGCTGTATGGTAGATGACCCATCAATTCAATGTTTTGCCCTGTTTCAGCTGATCGGTGACAGCTCGCATTGTCGTGATGCAGAATGATGCGTCTTTTCTTTGACCTTTCCCGAAGTTTCTCAAAGACTTCTGGCAAACAAATAGTGGTGTACCATGCCGAATCATACGTCTTACGTTGCTCTAATGGCACAGTCGCCACATCACCGGTAATGTCGAGGAAACAGGCAACCATTTGCTTTGATGTGCTTCTTCCACGAACAACTTTGGTGGGATTTCGCTCGTCTTGAAAGACCCATACGGCGGATTGCTGTTTTGTTTCAGGATCATATGAGTATATCCATGATTCGTCATCTGTGCAGATATTATAAACTGCTTTTGATGCACCTTGAGCGAATTTCTGCAACATTTTCTTGCACCAATCAACACGAGCATCCTTTTTTGCGTTTGTCAGGTTATGCGGTATCCAACGTGAACAAACCTTTTTCACACAAGAGGAATTTCGCAAAAATAAGCATAATTTGGGATCACCTAAAAAAATCGATTATTATATGAAAATTTAATTAAAAACTTAAAATGGCTGTATCTCCGTAAATGAGATCATGCAAGATCTTATTGATGCTTGTCATACGAATCCCTACAGATGCCTCAATCTCGCGATATGTTACATGACGATCATGCTTTATCAGTTCATGCACAGCTGCGATGTTTTCTGGCACAATAACCGTTGTTGGACGACCTTCACGGGATTCGTCCTGGAGTGATTGCCGGCCATGATTGAATTCGTTATACCAGTTTTTAATGGTGCTGTAAGAAGGTGCTTCATTACCATATAAGGAATTAAGTTCATCTGTGCACTGTTGTCGTGTCAGGCCATGTCGAAAGTTATGAAAAATTATTGCACGAAAATGTTCACGAGTTAATTCTATTATCACTAACAACAATAAAATGATAAAATCTTTTGGTTGAGGTTATGTTTAACAATGTGAAGGTTGCACTGGAAACATCAGCTGGTGCTTAGCAACAGTCAGTGTTGCCAGGCCAGAAATATAAATAGCAGCCCCCGTAGTATTTTTCATGCTCCATATCACTGCACTGTAGCGTCTGGCCAATCTCTAAAGATACATTCTTTTTCTCAGGTAATAGTGCAAATTTGCAAACTACGGCAAAAACTGTTTCATTTAAATCATTTAAAGATTTTTATAAAAACTAATAAGATATTTAAGTTTAAATTAAATGATTAGTCAAAATATTTTGTTGTATAACAAAATGAGAAACAACTTAAGTTGTTATCTATTAAATGCTGACGTAGAATGTAGCTATCCAGAAGGTGAACCATTAAGCTTGTCTAGTATCTAAATTTGCTTTTTTATTAGAAAAGTTAATAGATCAGATAACATTCTTTCGTAATAAAATAAGAATATATAAAATTATTATTGCAAAAAATCGGAAATTAGCAAAAACAAAAATAAGGGATAAATAGATCACAACATTTTTTTAGTAAAAAGTATAAAAAAAAAAAGAAAAAAATCACAAAAAGAAAACAAATTTTAAATTTATTTTCCATAGCTTCGATAAGGCTCCTTTATCCCTTGATAAATAGAAATTCCAAACTCATCATCCATAATAAAAATTTAATATTTAAAACAACGTTTCAGTCGATAATGTTTTACGTTACACCTGTGTGGTCTACATTGGCAGATTATCAAATCAAAAAACTACAAATTGCTCAGAATAAGATGCTTAAAATGATGTACAAATTGCCTTGGCATTATTCCAATCAACGTTTACATACTTTAGCAAAAGTTGATCTTGTTAAAAATAGAATTTCAAAACTTACCACGAATTTCAACTTAAGGTGCCTCAACTCAGAATTTCACATATTAATGAACTCGCTTCAACATAGTTTTTACATTCCCTGTTCCTTAGTTTAAGTTCTATCCTAACTCTCAAAAATTTTAATAAAGGTTTTTATAAATTTTTCCTTGATTATCAAATATAGTAAATCTACACTTACAAATTATAAAAACATTGTATATATATATTTAAGTAGAAAAGAATCTAATCCAAACCTCTTTACGAATTTATCTAATACAAATTTTTTTGTAATTAATAATTTTGTGAAATAAGTTGAATTGATTGATTGATTGATTTATTTTCCATAATTTGCTACAGTACAAGGAATAAAAGGAATAAAAAATTTTAAATATTATTATTATTTATTGATAATTTTTGTAGTTTTTTTAATCGACCTATATTTTATCTTTAGTAAATATCTCTTATTCTTTTTTAAGGTCTTTTTAAATTAAATTAACAATTTATATTTTTTTTTCGATATTTCGCTTTCCGATGGAAAGCTTCTTCAGGAAAAATTTTTTTTATTTTTGAAAACAAAAATTATTAACATATTGAAAAAATTTTATTATCAATATATCTAAATATGGAAAGAGAATTAGAATCTAGACTTCCATGTTTAGATATATTGATAATAAGGAAGAGAAATAAGTTAGTATTTGATTGGTATACGAAACCAACATCTTCTGGAAGAATTATTAATTTTTATTCAAAACATCCGAGGACAATGATAATAAACACGGCGAAAAATATGATAGACAGAATATTGACTATAAGTGATAGAGAATTTCATTTGAAGAATAAGGATACAATAAGAGATATACTTAATGACAATGATTTTCCAGTAGAATTAACTAACAGATTAATTAGACAATATGGTAGTTATAGGCATAATTTAGGAAATTCTACGGCAGAGCCAAGAAATTATAAATCATTAACTTACGTTCCTGGAATATCAGAAAGATTAAGAAAGTGTAAAATATATGACACAGATAAATATATAATTGCACACAAAGCACATAACACATTAAATAAATTATTTAGCAGTATGAAGGATAAAATAGGAAAAATGGAAATATCTGATATAGTATACAGGATACCATGTGGAGAAAATGACCAGGTGAACTGTGACAAAGTTTATATTTGGACAACAAAAAATAAACTTAAAACGAGATTAGCTGGTCACAGGTGTGACCAAAAATATAGGAATATTTTAACACAGAAGACATCCTTATCTTCACATTGTAAGAAATATAATCATTATCCAAAGTTTGATGAAACATCAGTATTAGATATAGAAAAAAACTACAAGAGACGTTATATGTTGGAAATGTTAGAAATTGTTAATGTACCAAATGTAAGGAGAATAAATTTCAAAACAGACACAGACAGTTTAGCTCAGAATTATAGGTACTTAAATCAAAAGACACATAATTTGTTATAATTATTTCATAAGAGAGAATTTGTTATTTATTTGTTATTTCCGTTTCCTTGTTTTTGTATGTTTAAATATTTGAAAATTAAAATTTTTTATGTATGTATGAAAAAATATTTTATATGTTTTTGTTAAATGTTTTGAAAATTTTTTCAATATGTTAATAATTTTTGTTTCCAAAAATAAAAAAATTTTTCCTGAAGAAGCTTTCTATAGGAAAGCGAAATATCGAAAAGAAAAAAAATGTTAATTTAATTTAAAAAGACCTTAAAAAAGAATAAGAGATATTTATTATTATTTATTATAATTATTTATTTATTTTATAATTAAACAAAAGGTCGTAATATAAAATAAAAAAAAATTAATTAAATTTTTGTATAAAAACCTTGTGCTTAAAAATTAATTATAAAATAATAATTATAGTTAATTGACCTTTTGAATATTTTATAAAAATCTATTTAATTTGCTTGTCAACAATGTTTCGTTCATTGATTAATTTATTAAATTGTTTATACAATTTTATTTTACTGAAGATGCCTCCCAATGGTAAGGCGAAAGATTAAAAATAAAATAAAAAGAAAATTTATTTATTTTAACTATAAAGTTCATTAATTTATAATCAAAAGCTCAACTGAAAGCAAAGTCTTACCAATTTCATAAATTCTCAAAGAGGCGCATAAAAATAAACTCGAAAATTCGAAAAATGTTCTCCATCCTCAGTTTTGATTTAAAAAATATTGCAAAAATTATTAGTTAGTGAAAGAAAATATTTTACGTAAAACGTATCGAATTAGTAACAACTAAATATTAATTTTTTTTATTATTGATTCTCAGCTATCTCTAGGCGCAATTCGAATACTCGTACTGGCAAATATTGAGTTTTTAACTTGACAACAAAATAATTTGTGAATGGAAAACACACGAAAGAAAACTAAATATTCGTATTTGTTCCACGTAATGAAGCGTAAAATTTGAAATGCAAAAAAAAAAATTAATTTTAGAAAAAAATTACAACTGGGTTATCTATCGATGACCCCTATTATCGCATACTTAAAGGCTTGCGGAATGGCAGGCAATTAAGAGCAGAATAATTGCTACAAAAACAAAAAGCCCCACTAGTAAATGAGAAAAAGCATTCTCTACTGCCAGCAATTTCATTTCATTTTATTAAAAATTATTTTATTTTAAACACGTTTTATTATTATTTGTGTCTTTATTGCAGATCCCAGTGAGGTGAAATGTTATGGAGTGTATGGTTGTTTTCCCTTAAATGGTCCTTGGACTGCTAAGACACGACAAATTAATGTTCATCCCCAAAAGCCTTCAGAAATTGAACCTCATTATATGTTGTATACCAAACGAGCATTTGATCAACCCAAATATATCGATTTGAATGATCCCGAGTCCGTACAACAGATGGGCATTAATCCAAAGGGTAAACTTTTCTTTATATCTCATGGCTATTTGGAGACGGGATATATACCCTGGGTAAGTGAAATTCTAAATGTTTGAAAAGCATTTCATTTTGTATTTATTAATAATTTTTTAGATGATGGATTTGGGTAAAACAATTCTTAGCTATGAACCTGAAGGAGAAGCTGCTGTAGTGCTTATCGATTGGGGTGGCGGTTCAAATCCTCCCTACGTCCAAGCTGTAGCCAATATTCGTTTAGTAGGAGCAATTACCGCTCATGTTATACACATGATTTCGGAAGAATTGGGCATTAAGGATTTAAATAAATTCCATTTTATTGGCCACTCTCTGGGCTCACATTTGGCAGGTTATGCTGGTTATCGATTGCAAACAGACTTTGGCTTAAAACTGGGGCGCATAACTGGCTTAGATCCTGCTGCACCTTTATTTGACGAAACAGATGCCATAGTACGCTTAGATAGATCCGATGCCCACTATGTCGATGTCATACATACCGATGCCAATTTATTAGGTGGTTTGGGTTTACATCAACGAATTGGTCATGCTGACTTTTATCCAAATGGTGGCATGGATATGCCGGGCTGTGATGCAAAATTACAGGACTATATGCGCAATCGTCAGAATTCTATATTTACCAACATGCAGGAATTTTTGGGCTGCAATCACATTCGAAGCTATCAATTTTTTACCGAGAGCATCACAAGTAAATGTCCCTTTCTGGGCATAACCTGTGATTCCTACGACAGTTACCAGCAGGGCAAATGTGCCAGATGTGATGAAAATGGTCAACAGTGTATGCGCATGGGCTATCACAGTTTGGATGATTACAGTCATCTGCTAAAGCATCATAAATTGGATGTTAAAGAGCCACCCATATTCTATTTAATGACCGGAGATCAAGCGCCGTTTTGTCGTAAGTGTTACTCAAACATGAGTTTCTCTTAACAACTAAACAAATTATCAATTTGTAGGTTATCACTATAAAGTTTCGGTGCGTGTTGCTGGGCATGATGAAAGTACCACTCATGGTGGCGAAATTGGCACTTTATCGCTGAATTTGCATAGTAAAACCCGTATTAGAAATAGCGGTAATATGAAATTTTCCGCCAAGCCCATGTTTTTTGAACCCAGCTTCGAATACACTTTTATGGTGGCGGGCAAAGATATAAAAGATCCCATCTATGCCAGTGTCTTTTGGGAATATGAAACGAGTATTTTTAATCCACTAACCTGGCGTATTTTAACATCTCCTCGAATATTTATATCGCATCTGCATGTTCAATCGCTAGAAAGGCCACAAATACATCTCAAATTATGTCCCATCACTGAAGATTCTGCTGTAATAGCGGGCAGTGAAAATGTAATGCAGGAAAAATACTGTGGAAACAAAAAGTTTACGATTATTCACAATTGATAACGTAACACAAGCAACAGGGGTTCTAAAACCAACTAAGAGCACAGCAAAATGTAAGAGATTAAAAGGAAGCGCCAACTTTAACGAAGCAAAGACATTAACCTAGAAAATGGGTATTTTGTTCATAAATACATCACAAAATCAATATTTAAGTCACAAACCATAACAATTCGAAAAAGATTTTAACCGAAAAGAAAATTTAATGCATTAAACAACCATCAAATGAAATTTAGTTTGAAGCTGCACCTCGCTTTCAAATTTCCTAACGAACATTAGCAACGCAAAGTCGATGGAATTTTTTTGATGTTAGGAAATTTAGTTCATTTAAAATCCGGCTTAAAGTCAATGTTAATTAGAACACCATGGTAAAATCAAAAGTCTGTGGAAACAATGGAAAATTTTTATCAGGTTTTTAACATTTAACAAAATTTAGTAGAATTGATTACAATTCGAAGGAATGACAGTATTGTTTGTTTGTTTGTTTGTTAACACATTTTCTCTTTTGTAAAATTAAATTTTAAAATTGGTGTTGAAAATTTGAAACAAAAAATAATATAAAGTGAACGATTCAAAGTTGCATTTAAAAGAGGAAAACCCAAATATTTATAACATTTATTACATGTTTGTTTCAGTGTATTAAATGAAGAAATACATTTTGGAAAACCAAAATATAAAAGTTTTAAGTTTCGTTTAAAATGAAGTCTTAATGCAGCCTTAAAAATGAGGCTCTACAACGATTAATTATTTATTATTTATATACAAATAATTGTTATTATTTTTTTTTATTTTATATTAAGGAATCTTATCAATGCAGTTTTATAAAGAAAACAATTTTAACTATATTAGAGTTAAGTTCATTTTGTAAATAATTGCATTCATCTAAAGTAATTTATTCTTTATTTATAAACAATTAATTAATCTATTTAAACTATTTTTATTATTGAATTATATTCAAAGAATGATGTTAAATAAAAGTAAAAAACAAAAAATTCTATATATCCAGATGTTGTCAATTTCAGCATAGAAATTATAGGGTGACCCATATAGAGAATTTGTTTTTTGTTTTGTTTACGGCATGAAATTTCTATTTCTATGATTTATCAGTTTTAAAACAAAATAGTAAAAACAAAAAAAAAATAAATACAAATTGACTTTGCTTATTTTCAATAGAATTACTTCAGAGAATGTATCTAACAGAACGTTATAGTAAAAATGATTTGAAATGAAATGAAATCTATATCCATAGCAACCGTATGTGCAAATAAGTGGACATCTTTTATTAGATTTAATCGTTTGAATATTCCAATCCCGAATTCGCCGTATTTTTTTTTAACGCTGAAGTCTCCAAAACTGCAAAACTTTGACAATGGAAAAAATGTATCAATGCCAAACAATTCCGGGATTTAAGGGACTAATGAAACAGCTAAAGAATTAATAACGGATACAGCGATGCTTCTCTCGCTCTAATTTGCCCGCCATTAGAGTTTTGTTAACACGATTTTTTCCCAAGCAGCCTTTTTCAGCACGATGTATCATGCCGGCGAATTTCCAAAGTGTTCGAAGGTTGCTAATGCCACGCCGATCCCCAAAATTGGTAAGGTTAACAACCCTGATAATTGCCGCCCAATTGCAATTTGTTCTGCACTTTCCAAAATGATGGAAAGTATGATTAATTTTCATCATGTCAGGTGCCTGGAGTCCAACAGTGTACTAAACGACCGACAGCGTGGTTTCCGTAGAGGGCGCTCTACGGGCGACTTGCTGGCTTTCCTATCAGAACAATGTTGCAACTCTATACATCATTTCGGAGAGAGTAAGGTAGTGGCTCTAGATATTTCCAAGGCGTTTGATAGAGTGTGGCATAATGCACTTCTGTCAAAACTTGCTGCGTTTGGTGTCGGTGATAATTTTTCCAGATATATATCGAGTTTTCTCAGGAATCGCACTATATGAGTTGTTCCCCCCCGGGGGCACATTATAAGTCTTTATGGATTACACAACCATCTAGACTTGTGTCTTGCGGTGGTAAAAGGGAGCCCAGTCCCCTTAGGCTAGTAGGAGCCAACTGGAAAATCCACTATATTTCCACGGGAATCAGTAAAGCCCCAGAGTTCCGCTATTTATCTCTTTAGGCATTTAGCTGTTCTCTGACTGAGGTAGGCCCTTCGGGAGTACCGTAGTGGCTGTGTGTTTCAAGGCCCTCGTTTGGCTTATGGGTTGTTCCAGGTCCAGTGAGTATGAATGCCGTCGTGTTCTTAATTATATTAAGCTTCATGCGTTCTGGACCAGGAGTTGGACAGTCTCCAACTCTTCAGCAAGGAGTAAAGGCTGTGGCCTACTCCGGGCTTTGAAATTGCAACTAGGAGTGACCGGAGGATATACGTATCTGAAGGCCTTCGAAAGCGAGCATGATGCTACATTTCATCCACAGTAGTAATAATCCACCATCTGATTAAGGCTTACGGCCAGGTGCAGATGTAAATTTTATCACGTCATATGAGTTGTTATAGAAGGGATTTTCTCAGACGAGTTCAAGATTAGTTTAGGGGTACCTCAAAGCTCCATTCTTTCTCCTACTCTGTTTCTTATTTTTCTAAATGATCTTCTTTTTCAAACATTCAACTCTATATACTCCTTCGCAGGTGACAGCACCATTTGTCATTCGTGTTCATTAATAGACCCGACCAGTGGGAGGTGAGTTTCAAAAGGCGGCACTAGTGAATGATACGCTCAATCACAATCTCGCGACAATACTGGAACGGGGTCATATAAATAGAGTCGATTTTAATTCCCGTAAGACACAGTGTTGCATACTTACGCATAGATCTGTGTTCGGAATTGGTGCTGCATCTGTTACTATGGGTGATATAGGCATTGCGAAATCGGAAACTCTTGATGTTTTTAGCAGGATAATTCAGTGTGATGTTCGACACACATTTTTCCCTCGGTTTTCCAAAATGGTGTAAGATACAATCCATCCGATCATCGTACTATTTATAACACCAAAAATGGAATACAACACTTATGTATGGGATGGCGCCTTAAAGTCCATTTTGTAGTTGCTCGACCGCATACAGAAGAGGGCCAAGCGACTTATTGCGGACGGTAGGGTAACGAACTCTATTATTTCCCTAAAGCATCGACGCAATGTAGGTTGTATTTCACTGTTTTATCGTTACTACAATGGTAAGTGCTCTAACGAAATTAGGGAACTTGTTCCCGAAACTCGAACGTTTTTGCGTTATGGCGGACTAGCTAGTGAATCGCACTACGCATTACAGTCCCTCCAGAGGTTCTTCCTGCCACTTTCAATGTAAGAAAGTTCAAACTGAATGTTCACAAACACTCCCCCCGGGGGCACACAAATATGGTCTTTATAGTATTCCACTATCTAGACACAGTGCAACTGGGGAAAAAGGGAGCCCAGTCCCCTGAAGTCAGCAGGGGTACAACTGGAAACTCCACTTTATTTCCATGGGAGTCAGTAAGCCACAGAGTTCGTTATTTGTCTCTTTAGACATTTAACTGTTCTCTGACTGATTATTGAGGTTGGCCCCTATATGGGAGTATCGTGTTGGTTGTGGTTCCGCGGCCCCATATCAGTCTATGGTTCTATGGCGGCCTGGTTCATTTCACCTTTAATAACACCTACCTGGTGAAATGTTCCCAGATCCAGTGAGCATGCTAGACATGTGTTCTGAACAGGAGTTGAAAGTCTCCAACTCTTAAGCAAGGTGTGATGGTTTGCAACCCTGCCCTGGAATCATTAAAGTTGCAACTAGGTGGTTCTGTTGCTTAGAATTATGTCTTCGGCTTCCTAGGACGAGCATGACGTTCCAAATTATGCAGTGGTTTGATCCACCATCTGATTAAGGCTTCATGGCCAGGCGCAGATGTAAATCTAATCACACAGTTATTCACAAACACTACTTCCTCTTTCCTCCTCCCCATAACCTAATTTCCTAGTTCTGGTAGAAAACATTGCATGTGTAGGAGTCATCCCCTGAGTGCTGGTCCGTGAAGCAAAAAAAAAAATTATTAAGTAGAAATAAAATAAAAAATTTGAAAAACGTCACGCGATTTAGCTTTATAAATCGATTTAAATTATTCGAAGAAGTATTTAATCGATTAGATTAATTTTGACAAATTTAACCAAGGAGAGGTTGTTGAAGTGGTTTACAAAACTTTACGTTCAAATCAAAATACATTTCGTGCACTTCGTCAGAATAATCGGCAAAATGTGAACACAATCGAAAAAATTGTGCGGTAATTTCCACGGTTTATGGTTTGACAGCGCCATTGGGCCGCACTTCTTCAAAATGCGGTGGGGCAAGCAGTTACGTGAATGGCGTTTACTGTCGCGAGATAACAACGAACTTTTTTCTTTGGGGAACCAAGAACACTTCAAGAACTGAACAATAAGATAACTCGGTACATTAACGACTTTGGACCTCAATTACATTGTACAGTCATTGCCTCAGCAGCTGTGTGAATTATTTGGCCGATATTTGATTTCACACATAATTGTTATAGATGCTTCTTTCATAAAAACCCTTTTATGCTCTACTAGATACGGATATTTAGCCAGATAATATTACTATCAAGGCACACATTGTTGCATTTTAAAAAATAAAATTAAAAAAAATATTTCTTTACGTCTTTCTTCAAAAAGTAGCGCCAATTTATGAAATTTATCTTTCATATTTGATAATTTTCTTTGTAAAAGAAAACTCTCCAAATAATATTTAAGAGCTTTTAAAAAGAAATGAAGCTCTCAAAGGAAACTTAACAATTTATGACAAAATTTTATGCCAGAAAACAGATAAAAATAAACAGGGTGATATTAAGTCATCATTAGCACGCAACTACAGTGAATATAGCTGCAGAGTAAGTCATCAAATGTGGCCCAATAATCGAAATAATTTTAGAGACAAACAAACAAAAAAAGAACAATTTTTGAATGAAAGGAAAAAGCTAAACAGCTGAACGAACATGAAACAGCAACAGCAGAAATAAAAATCATTAAACCAACCAAGTGGAAAGAAAGGACATAAAATTGCACAGAAAAGAAGAAATACAATCATACAATTGTATGATGTATGTATGTATGTGTGGGTGTATGGGTGTAAGTATTTGTTGTTACGAAGGAAAATGAAAGTTAGTTGAAGATTTGTGCTTTAGAGCTTGAAATTAGATTTGCTGTAGCCCCCATATGCAGCAGCCAGCAGTGAAAGCAGCCTCCATTAGGAAGAAGAAAAGAGTAAAAACGAAAATAAGAATACAAAATTTCATTATCAATTTTAATTTGTTATGGGGATTTTTAACAACACGTGATTTTAAAACTGCAATAAATAACAATAGACAGACAAGCCGTTAAATTAAGAATAAAATTTTCTTGTGCATTTTTCATTATTAACAACTTGGCGCCAAATCTAAATAATTTAAATGAATTTTAGTATTTCGAAACAATAAAATAATTTTTCCAAAAATAAATTTTTTAAATAATTATAACTTTAGTCAATCGTATGTATTTAATTCTTTTCCCCCCCTTTTTATTTTCCTGGTACTTTTTTGTTCATTCTTAGTGGCTGGTAGATCAATTTTACAAATGCCTGATGTTTGATTTATTCTATCCGTTGTGTGCCACCTTGTTGTTTTAGATTTACTACCCCTCTCTACCTTTTGTTTTATTTATGTCGTCTAAAAGTTCGATTGTTTATGAGAGGATTAAATGGACTAGTGCCGTCTTTAAATGGATTTCTATTGAAAATTAATGAGGCTGTACATAACCTGGAAGGAACGTAAAAAGTGGAAAGCAAAACAAGAGCAGGAGCGTTTTGTATTAATTTCGATTTAATTGATAACAATTTTAACTATTTTCAGCAAGCCAAGAAGATTTTCGGTAATTATTCTTTCGCCACATATACTGAAAAATTTGCTCTCAACGAAATAATTGCGCAGATCCTCTGGATCATTTTATACTCTCGGCCAATACTTTCTTTTTGCAGATGCCTGTTGTTTATTTGTAATTTTCTTGTCGTGTACAGTTGATGTGCTTTTATTAACGATATTTGCGATTTCTCGTTGAGTTTTACCTTCTAAATCATTATTAATAACTATTTTTCGCTCTTTCTTTCGAACGCAAAAATTAAAAATATTTTCACACTACAAAGCAAATATCCCACCGACTGCTTTATAACATGAAAATAATAAGAAATGAACAAATATAATTTTTCCTTTGTCCGTATTTCTCTGTGATCATAAATTAGAATTTTCAAAAATAATATGTTATGACATCTAAAATAGTTGATAAAAAATCTACCAATGATTTGCCCGACCTTTAATGTCAGCAATTGCATATTTGCGAAGTCAATGCTAAATGAACAAAAAATTGTATGGTTCCAAAAAGGAAAAAAATTGATAATGAAAAAAAGCAAAAAATTTATATGTCCTATTGCTAGTAAGTTGCTATTACGTCGCTTCAGAAAATTCTAAAAGACTGGTAATTTTAAATTTTATTTAGATCGGGCCAGCCGTTTTGAAGTCCCAAATATTACTGTCTTGATAATTATACCAGCGTCTTTATCACTGCTTTCACTATAGAGTTGCGAATCAAGCTATTAAAAATGCCATTAAGGTAAAGAAAACACTAATTTCAAAATCCATTTAAGGCCATGGCTCAAAGAGGTCTAAAACTGACAGATAAATTTAGGAATTTTGTTCTGGTACGATCACTCGGATAGCGTACCATTTTCGTACCAGTTATTGATGAAGATCTTTGGAAAGAAATATTGTTTTTGTGTCTTAAATAGCAATCGCGTCAGGGTACTTGCATCCTATTTGAATTGCAAAAGAATGGATGGTTCTGCATTGCGTATGATAGGAGTATTTACACAACTCTTAGGCAGCCGTCAGACTATATCTTCATAGCTAGAAACCAGCAAGAATCTGTATCGCGCTCTCATTTTGAATGAAGTGGGTGAGCATTGTTTAAAGGAGTAGTATAGAGAAAAAAGAACACTGAAGATGGCCCATAGCCAAAACCCGTCTGTTTGCAAACCAAATTTGACGCGAGATGACGTAAAATCATACCCAATTGAGTTAAAAACCATATCTAGTCGATATAAAGCTCCTTCCCACTGGTACGTTTTGTGGTACTTTTTATTTATAACTTATTTCCATCTACCTTAAATGCTTTTACTATATACAAGTAATGCTACACAAGGAAGTATCATCTTAGCTGTTTGTTGTTACTCGTAGCCTGCCTTTTTCAGGATATTTTTCTCCGGAATCTTGAATAAATTTTTCTTTAATTTCTAAAAATAAACAAAAACAAAATACTAAAGTGCAGCACTCATTTTTAATTGTTTCTAAATGTGTTTTTAATTGAAACACAATGTTGCAACTGCCACACTTAACTAGAGACTATCAAAAATAAATATATAAAATTCTTAAATTAAAAGATCTATTTGACATCTGTCAACAAGACACTCTGGTTTAATGTTAACACTGCACAACAACACACAGTCTAACAAAACCAATGAAAATTCACTCTCATGCTCGCAAACTGACACCGAAATAAGAGAAAATCGAAATTGAATACATAAATTAAATGGAAACAATCCCCACCAAATATCAACCACATACAAAATTCACTTCATGTCCCCACCATGTGATGACAATATGAGTCGCCTAATTTATGATTAACAATTTTCCATTTTAAGAAATATTTTTGAGCATTTTAAATGGGCTTCAATTAGCAAACACAGAATTGCTTTCAGTCAGTTGCTTTCATTCGAAGATCATCTTGATCTGGAAAATGTGTATTAAATTGAAAATTTAAACATTCATTAAATTCTAAACATTTATAAAAGTTTTTGTTTTTGTTTTTGCTTTATAGCTTGAGCGTAAATTGTAAATTAAAAATTATTTGAAACAACTTTAGCGGCTGTTTGCCCCGGGGACTTGTTGTATTTTGAGTTGCAGTTGTGGAGACAAACATTTTAAAAATTTTAAATTGTATCCATTACTGTCGCAGTGGCACGAAAAAAACTGTTTTATGTTGCGACTGACGAACACATTTCATTTTATTCTTTCTTATTTATAGGCCTGTCAACACATTTCAGCTGTTTTATTTGCTTCTTAAATAATTCCGCCTTTAAAAACTGTCTTTTGAATTTCATTTCCATAAACAAATTTACAACATTTTATATTACAAATGCAATAATTTAATAATTGTTTGATTTGTTTATGTGGGATGTAATTATGTGACAGGTTTGAACAGGTTTTATTTTAAATAACGCGTAACAAATTAAATTTAATACACACATTCTAACAAGCATTTGGGAAGGCCTGAACTTAATTTTCAAAACTAAAAATAATCAAATGAGTCATTTAAATTCGGCTTGAGTTCTTCTTAACTTTCTCAACTAACCAATATTAAGTACAGAAAGATGAATAAAATGAAAATAGCTAAGCAGCATGAAAAAATAGCTTTTGTGTTCGCAAAATCTAGAATAGCAAGGATTTGCAACATATTTAGCTACACAGGGAGTTTAATAAATGACATGTATTTAGGCGGCACTCCCAAACAATATTTTATTTTAAATTTAAAAAAATTTATAAGCAGTTAGGATAATCTAACCCTGATGTTGACGTGAACCTTCTTAATGATAGATTTGTTAACATTAATGTTCCCAGGCCGACAGATAACGTTTATGACGGTCTTTGTTATGTCCCAATACGAAATCCTTTTGGCTTCCGATTTGTAAGTCAGCTTGAGGTCCTTGAGAATTTTTCCGTTGTCAGATCCAACGCGATTGGTTTGGACGGAATGAACCCGAGATTCTTCCGGGTTTTGATCTCGAGGCTCTTACCGATTATTACCTATTACTTTAACTCTATCCTCACTAAATCCAAATTTCCTAGGAAATGGAAATTCTCTAGGATTATCCCTATCCCTAAGACTAATTGTGAATTCCGACCGATAGCTATTCTACCGTTTTTATCAAAAGTTTTTGAGAATATCCTCAGCAATCAAAAGAGTGACTATCTCACACGAGGTAAATTTTTATCAGTGGCTCAATCTGGTTTTGTTAGGAGCAGAAGCTGTATAACGGCTTTAGTGGATGTGGTCGAGAGCATCAGATCTAAACTCCACATCAACAAAGTGGGTTTCTTGATTTTACTAGATCATAGTAAGGCCTTCGATACGGTAGATCACTCTATTTTGCTAATAAAACTGCGTAAGTTATTTTATTTCTCAAGCTCGGCCTGCAGTCTAATATCCTCCTATTTGATTAACAGATGTCAAATAGTGAGTGTTGATGATAGGAGATCTAATCCACTTATAGTTAGTAGAGGAATACCACAGGGCTCTATATTGGGTCCGCTTCTCTTCTGTCTCTACATAAATGACCTACCTGACATTTCAAAAACCAACAGGATGCACATTTATGCTGATGACGTGCAGGTCTATAACAGTTGCTGGATTAATGACGTTCCTAGGTGTGTGAATGGGTGAATGATGATTTGCACATGATCAATCGCTGGGCCATGTCTAATGGATTGTATATTAATGCTTCGAAGTCGAAATGTATAGTGCGCTCGAAGGCTAGGAGCACTCTGGTCAACATTAATGTGGAAATTGACGAGAATGTGATCGAATCGGTAGAATCGGCATCTAATTTGGGCGTAATTTTCAATAATAGAATGACCTGGACTAATCACATTAACTTTGTAGTTGGCAGAGTCTACAGTAAACTTCGCACCCTATGGTCGCTAAAGGACTCTACACCGTTTGACATTCGCATGCTCTTGGCAAAGACTTACCTGATCCCTTCACTTTTGTACGGCTGTGAAATCTATGCCTAATGTGACAGCACTGCTCAGCGCAGACTGAAAGTCGCATATAACAATATTGCCCGTTATATATTTCAGAAAGACCGCCGTGATCATATCTCATCATACTCTAATTTAATTTTTGGAATGACTTTCGACAATCTTCTAAAATATAGGTGTCTAATTTTCTTGCACAGGATTATCATCTCAGAACGACCATCATATCCATTTGATAGGATAGTTTTTGCAAGATCTCTTCGCGGTAGGAATATTATACAGCAGAAATACAAGAGTCTGTTATCTCAACGCCAGTCTTTGGAACTCTTTGCCAAATTCTATACAAAAAATAGGCAACGCAAATTTATTTTAAAAGGAGCTTTATTAATTATTTAGTTCTACCCAACCTTGACTTAAATTTTATGTTAACACTTTTACATTACATTTCTTTCGATTGCTCATATCTTTATTTGTTGTAATTTTATGATTCTTGACATTTTCATTTTTTGTATTGTTAATGCTCTGTTTCTAGATTTAAGTTTTATATTAACTCAAATTGTAAGGATCAACAGCACTGTCACTTATAAGATGTTATCATCTTGTTGTGCTAGTTGTTTGAAGAATAAAGAATAATAATAATAATAAAATGAGGGTTGTATTCCGTAGAGCGCTCCCCCCCCCCCGGGGCAACTATCTAGACCTGTGCAACTTGGGGCATAAGGGAGCCCAGTCCCCTGAAGTCAACAGGGGTACAACTGGGAGCTCCACGTTATTTCCATGGGAATTAGTAGCCCGCAGAGCTTTCGCTACTTGTCTCTTTAGGCATTTAGCTTTTTCTCTGACTGATTATTGAGGTTGGCCCTTCGGAAGTATCGTGGTGGTTGTGGTTACGGGGCCCCATAACAGGTCAGTTTTATATGGTGGCGAGATCATTTCAATTTTAATAACAAATACCTGGTGGAATGATCATAGATCCAGTGAGCACGCTAGACATGTGTTCTGGAGAGGAGTTGGATAGTCTGAAGCTCTTCACCAAGGAGTGGTGGTTTGCAGTCCTGCTCTGGAATCATTGAAATTGCTACTAGAAAGGACCTGTTGCTAGAATTAGACTTCGGTCTCCTAGGGCGTGAGTGGCGCTGCGTGTCACTCACAGTGGTATGACCACCATCTGATTAAGGCTCACTGCCAGGTGCAGATATAAAAATCTTATCACGTAATTCCGTAGAGCCATCCTCTGTTATTAATTACTATGCATTAGAAAAGCCTTACTAATCCTGAGATAGACTAGTCAAAGAGAATTTTAGAGGTGATTTTACAGTCTATAGTCTCTTAAGAAGCGTTTAGTGCAGGGGAGGAGGGGGATGGGTTATCTTAAACTGCTCTAGAGATTGTTTAGATCTCTTCAGGTAGGCCAACGCAAAAGCATGAGTTGAGTTGAGGCCAGTAAAAAAGTATTTGATAAATTGGCAACTCAGTACCAACTTATATAACAATAACAAGCCAAATAAGGGCAATATTAATTTTGAAAAATATTTAAATTTCTTATCTAATAATTAATTTGCTATAGTCAAATCAATTAACTAATTTTTGTAGTACTTAAAAGCAGTGAAGCCCCAGATGGTACTTTATTTGCAAGCTGGGTAAAAAGAAGGTACATATGTGTACCTTAAAATCGCTAATACTCTGCAATTAAAAGACTATAATGTGAGTATAAATAATATCTTCGATTTAAATTATAAGCTTGATTTGTTAGTTCTTTTCCATCTAAATAAAACCATATGTTCAATTTGCTTTCGATGACATGACATTATCCGAAGATGGTTTTATTTGTCAAAGCACGATGAATAGAAGCAGTCAGTCATTACAATCTATCAAATTTTTAAGTAACTTCTTTATTAATAGATTTCCCTTTCAAATGTCCATTAGTCTGTATATTACAACTACTTGAGATAAACTTGACACGTAAATAATAATAATGCCGCAGCAGCACCAGTAACCCTGGTTTGTTTTTATTATTCCAACAAATGTCTAAATATTAAAATAAATTACACAAATGTATTTACAACAAGAAGTAACAATAAAAATTCATCAAATACATACGAGTACATACATCTTGTAGTAATTATCCTTGTAACAAATAACACCCTTGTTATTGAACAAGGCAAGTAAACTGAAAAGTACTTGAATGTATTTTTAGAAAAAAAGAACAAAAAAAAAACAAGAAAAATAGAAAATAAGTCGAAATTCAATAACACTACAATTCACAAGTAAGTATATGCAAGTAGTTTCCTTTTTATTTCGAAAAGGATAACAAATTTAATATCAAACTTGACATGCGTACAAATGCGAAATTTGTTTGTTTGTTAGAGTTAAGTAATAAAAGACAATTTTGTCAATAAGTGCTTTTAATGTTTGTTGTAAAACACACAGACAAAACAAATAAAAAGACAACAAGTGGTCGTATTGTTATCAACGTCAACCAAACAAAAAAGAGGGTGATGACTCTACTTCTGCTTACATTCACAATCAACAATTTGAACAAGGATCTGCACAGCGGGAAATAAAATAATCACGTTAACACACTCTCAGTTATTCAAATACAAATCTATTTCAAATTTCAAATAATGTTTTTATTTATTTATTTCTTTTTTCTTTTTGCTTTGGGTGGGTGGGTGCTCTTAAATTAATGATCTGTAAGAGCTTCTTACCGATTAAAAACAACATTTGCAGAAAAAGTCATGTGGCTCGTTTCGGTAATGCTCGAGTGAGTTTCACTTGTTAATGTGATTAAATTTTCTCTGGTCGAAATGACAAAAAGCAAAAAAAAAAAAATAATAATTCTGAAATCATATAAAGTATCTGCTGGACTTGTTATAATACATAGAATTAAAAAAATTAAATAAATGAAGCAAACCAGCTCGGTTGTTGGGAAATATTTGTTGCCATTGTAACTAATAGTGGTTTGACAATATTTCACTAACAACGAATCCTGGTATTCTGGGACCAAAATTTTTTAAAAAAAAGTCAACTCCTTAAGAATCTTTTTGAGAAAAAAATCTTAAAATTCTTAAGAATCACAACAGTTGCTATAGACAAACAAAACTTTGGAGTTCAACAGTGAGTAAACTACGGCTGTTTTAAAAAGTGGGTGAAAAATTAAAATTACGCACCCCATAATCAGCAGATGAGAAATCTCAAATGCTGTCAAAAGTACTGCTGTACACTACAAGGTCCCCCGGGGGCACATGACTTCTAGACTGGTGTCTTGCGGGGTAAAAGGGAGCCCAGGCCCCTTAAAGGCTAGTAGTAGTCACCTGGACAGTCCACTATATTTCCACGGGAATCAGTGGGCCCCAGAGTCCCGCCATTTGTCTCTTTAGACAATTAGCTGTTCTCTGGCTGATTATTGAGGTTGGCTCCTATATGGGAGTATCGAGACCCTCGTGAGAATTTGTGGGTCGGATCATTCACAATGAACACAATGAATGATTCAGGTCCAGTGAGTATGAATGCCGTCGTGTTCTTAAATTATATTAAGCTTCATGCGTTCTGGACCAGGGGTTAGTCTCCAACTCTTCAGCAAAGAGTGAAGCTGCGATCTGTTTCGGGCTTTTGAAGTTGCAACTAGCACTGACGGGAGGATATGCGTATCTAAAGGCTTTCTAGGGCGAGGATGACGCTATAATCACCCACAGTGGTTCGTTTACCACCGGGTTATGACCAACGGCCAGTACTGGTGTAAACCTTATCACGCATTGTACACTACAAGATAATATTTTATTTCTTATTTTGCTCTTGAGCACTATCTGCATTGTCTATTATGAATTGCTGAACATCGCTTAGACTCTTACAAAAAAATAGGACATGCAAAAAGCAATTATTTTAAGCTAAAATTTTCCACCATAACCCTCCCTGCTCAGTGTCTTCATGTTGTGCCAGCAACAGTTTTTTTTTAAATTTGTATAGGATTTTAAGGTGTGCCCAGACTTTGGCGGTGACTTACTACGGACGGTGCAGAAGTCTAAAGTAATTGATATCACAAAAGTTTAAATTATTTCTGGACTCGAAAGGTAAGCAGTAGTTTTTGCCAATGACTCATTTGCTATCAGAAAGATGAATAATAGAGTTTTTACTTTCAATAAAGTCATACTTAAACTGGAAATAAAAACAGAAACAAGAATGACTGTCAAGAAAAACAAAAACTGTATTTTTTGCTTAGAAAAAATTTAATTTTCAATGATATTCGATAATGAGTTCTTTGGCAAATTTTTATCTGCTCTCTATTTAATTACACAAATTTTAAGGAAAATGCTTGATTTATAAGAAACTCCATCAGAAGAAAATAATTTCGGAGGTATAAAGTTTTTAAGGTGGCAGCTTTGCTCTCTGCAGTCAGGCGAATATACGCGAATTTTATATACATAAAACATGTCGACCTATTTTAACGATTTCCCAGTTGATCACGTAAAAAATTTTAAAAACATAAACATCCTTGGAAAAACAATATATCGGCTGGGTCAACATTAAGAAATTAAATACATGTGAGAGAAAACATCAAATTAAATCACATCTTACTCTGCAATGTGCCTGCAATTGAATAGTTTGAATATTTTGTCTTTTGAATTTTTGCCAGTATGTTTTTTAATATCTCAAAATTTACATCTTGCTGTCGAGGTGTCAAAATCTTAACCGTATTGAAAACATAATTATCAGCAGACAGAATTTTTCAACAAATTAAAAAAAAATACTGAATAAACACAAAAAATTCTAATCAGAGATTTCACATCAAAGATTACGTCGAAATAATTTGAACCTTGACATCATTCGTACACAAATAAACAAAACCCAACACGAAAAAAAAGAATGCCACAATAATCTCATGAATTTCAAACGCAATGCCACACACCCTCCTTTTGCAAGAAAATCTGAAAATGAAATTCAAACATAAAACAAACCCAGTCAGTCTCTTTCCTACATTTCGTTTTTACAAATTGCCATAAAAATCCATTTGTCAAAAACCCTTCAGATTAAAATCTAAAGGATTTTTAAATGTAATTTGATTCATAATTTAAGAATATACTAAAACAATAACAACAACACCAGCAACAGCAATTACAAAAAGAGCAACAACACTAATGTTAAAAACCAAAAGTTGCTCATCACACACCAAGAAATCATGGTGCGAAACGGAAGAAATATAAGGATGCTCTGCCTGTTTTCAAATCATAAATACATTCAGGCTGTTTCAAATTTACAATACTAATGACAACAAATACACCCCCTTGCTAGCTGCATGGGTACTTGTTGTTGTAGCTATTGTTGTAAGGATGAGTAGAAACTAAACGTAACGGAAGAATGAGTTTTTATTTTATTATTATTGTTTTTCCCCCTCACATTTAAAATAAAACAGAATGAATTTAGTACCAGTACCAGCACCAGCAGCAGCACCAGCAACAGCAGTATGTGGTTGTCAAAACACTTACAAAATAACTCCAATATTGAGGACACAACTTCAGCAGTTAGATGTACACATAGCCATAGACACATAAATAGACAAAAATATATGTTTATCCTCCCGAGTATCATTACGTATTGTTGGATGAATGAAGTGTGCCCGTTTTCTTTGGAAACATTTTTGGTTACTTTGCTTACCCATTCTCTAAACGTTTGGCTGAGTCCATTAATCATTTTCTAATTTAATTTTTTTGTTTTTTTTTTTTTTTGTTGTTTTTAAACAACAAACGGAAAGAACAAATTCCAATTGTAAATAGAATGAGAAGTTTGTGGGTGTCGGAGCTGATTAAGGCTTTTCCTGCTGCTATTTTTTTTACGAGGGATATAAAGAAGAAGCGTGTGTAAGTTTACCGGTATTTTTCAATATTTTGTTTCGTTCTTCTTAATTCACATTTCTAATTTATTAAGTGCATTTGTTAAGTATGAAAGAGTACCAGTTAGTCATTTTATTATTGGATGGCGTCAGTAAACTTGTTTTCATGGGTTAAGTGTTTTCGTAAATTATTGTTGTTTGCCCAAAAAAGGGGGAAAAGCAAAAATTAAGAAATTATCCAGAGTTTTCAAAACTCTCATATTGAGTTATCAAAATTATTGTTAATGTAAATCATATAAAAAGGATGTTTTCTTTTACATATTTAATTTTGTCACTTGTATCTTGGAACAGCTTTTCGTACTTGAGGTTGATTTTATTTTACAAAAACACAAAAAAAAAACATGTTAATCAATTAAGAGTTTTCTAATTTCTGCAGTATGTAGTAGAGCATTGAGTAAGTTTGTTAAGCAAATTAAGGGTTTGGGTGTACTATAATGCCTCAGCTATAATGATTGAAATTTTGAATAGGAATACTTTAAACTAAAAGACTTGAATGTATTTATGTCCACAATTTAAGATAAGCTGATACAAAAAAATATCCACCAGTCTTCGCAATTTATTAAGCGATACCAACATTTTCTTTAAAAATCCAACTAAGCCAGTACATGGACTTTAATGCCTGTCAAAAGAGGCAAAACAAGTTGAAAAATGCTGATAAGAAACAGATCTGAACAGGGCACAGAAGGTTCGATGACATCGAAAGTGGCGATTAAATCATGGGAGCCGTAATTTTAATTTTTTTTTTAAATCGTTAAATATATATAAAAAGGCATATTCTGAAAAAAAGATACATGAAAAAAATTGTTTACGATTTTATAGACATTTTTATTTTTGGGAAAATTATAGCTTGTTTCAGAATTTTCGCCGTAATTTTAAAATGGAAAGTGACTTTTTTAAAAAAAGAGAAGCAAACGAAAGCTTTTATTGTCTTTTTTTTTAAAAATACAAAAATAAATATATATTTTGCATAAAAATGAACATAAGTTTAATTTAAAGTCTGAATTTGGATTTTGAAGGATTTCGAGAATTTATTTATTTTTTATTATTTATTTTATTTTATTATTACATCATTTTTACACATAGATACCTGAAGTTGAAGGTTCCATTCTTAAAATAACAATTTGTTAACGTTAAATTTGGAAATTACAGACCCGTTTTTTCGCTTTTTAATAAAATTGCAAAAGATTTTTAACTTTGACAGCTCACTACGGAGTCAGCTGACAAGATAGGTACTTGAAAATTTACATAGTGATGTAGAATTTTATAAAGTTGTATCCGATACTAAATATTAATACAAAAACTTAATTTTAAAAATTCAATTAAGCATCACTTTCGACCCACTTCAACCCACAGTGCAGGGCTAGATATTAAAATGACAAAAGAATCTGTTCAACAAGATGTAGAGACGTCGATTTCAATAACGGAACTGGCATCAGATAACCGCGGGAACACTATTGGAAGTGAAGGAGTTAGGAAAGATCTAAGACAGTTAGCCCTGAAACGTTGGCCCTGTTTATAGTGAACGTTAAAATATTCTCCTTTTGAGTGTCGCAACCACAATAACACAAAAAAATTGGATCTGAATAAACGACTCTCTGTTAGTGAACATTATAAAGCGGCTACAGAAAATTAAAAATATTTTCTACATTAGTTTAATTACAGATAACATCGATTTTTACAAAATTTGGCATGACTATCACGTATGGTTAATAACAGTGCAAGCTCGGTATTCGCGACTACCCATTATCGCGACGGTCCGGTTATCGCGACAGCTTAATTTTTTAACATTGCAGTTTCCTTAATCGCGAAGGTTAACCTCGACTGTTATTTGTTTTCTTAAATTAGATTACAATGTCTATATCCAAAAAAGGGAAATCCCCGTCTTTTGGAATGTTAATCTTTTACGGTGATTTTTGTCAGTTTCTTCGGGTCATTTGCTGTGAAAACATATCTCTTACTATGGGAAAAGTTCAACGTATTTTAAAACCAACAATTTCTCAAAAAATAGAGAAATTAAAAAAAAATTAAAGTGGAGATACCATAAATTCAATTTGCGTGAACTACAAGTTACATAAGTCTTTCGTTTATCGCTTTATAAATCAAGAAGATCCATTAAAAAAGTTCGTTCGCACAACAGAAAGTGGACCTGGCAAACGTTGCACCTTAAAGAAAACTGAGTACCCAAGAATGAAAAAAATGCTTTACAAGTGGTTTGTAAAACAAAGGGAAAAAATGTTCCAATGTCAGCCGAGATTTTACGAACAAAAGCCAGTCATTTGCATTTCAAAATTTACAAAACTAATTCAGGTTTTAATGCCAGTGATGGATGGTTGAAGAAATGTAAGCGTCGACATGGCGTTAGAGTTTTAAAAATTACGGGCGAGAAATTGTCTTCGAAACCCCATTTTATTTGAGCAAGAACTTAAGGATTTGTTGATGAGCATGGGTTGAGTCTTCACCAGATCTACAATGCCGACGAATCCGATTTATATTATAGGATGCTCCCAAATCACGCTCTTGTCACATGTAATGAGAAAATGGCGCCTGGGAAGAAAAATATCTAAAGAGCGAATAACTTTTCTGCCCAGTTCAAAAGCGAATGGCACAGACATGCTTGTTGGAAAATCGAAAAATCCACGCGCCTTTAAATGCTTTTCCAATAATCCCGTATTATACGAGCCCAGCAATAATGTCTGGATGACATCATTTATATTCAAGAACTGGTTCCATCACGAATTTGTTCCCCACGTAAGTTAATTTTTAGAATTATCAAAAGTAAGTTTTTCATATCTAAAATTTTTTAGATCCGAGAATTTTTGGCTTTAAAAGGTCCGCCGCAAAAAGCAGTTTTGTTTTTAGATAACGCAACATGCCACCCAGTTGAAGAACTAAAGAGTGATGATGGTTTAATACTGTACTGTCCTTATTCAACCGTTAGATCAAAACCCACCTGCTTGGAGAGAAGGGAACAAATTTGGAGCTCAAACTAAAAAACTTCAATCTTAAAAATGCAGTTCAGATTCTAGCTAGTACGTCCTGTGTGATTCGATTAACATCCGCACCTGGCCATGAAGCCTCAATCAGATGGTGGATCTAACCACTGCATAATTTGTGACGTCATGCTCGTCCTAGGAGCCGAAGCTATAATTCTATGCAACACAACTTTCTAGTTGCAACTTCGATTATTCCAGAGCAGTGCTGCAAATCGTCACTCCTTGCTTAAGAGTTGGAGACCTTTCAACTACTGTCCAGAACACATGTCTAGCATGCTCACTGGATCTGTGAACATTTCACCAGGTAGGTGTTATTAAAGTTGAAATGAACCCGGCCACCATTAAAACTGACCTGTCTGTTTTGGGGCCGCGAAACCACAACCAGCATGTTACTCCCATATAGGGGCCAACCTCAATGATCAGCCAGAGAACTATTAAATGTCTAAAGAGACAAATTATGAACTCTGGGGCACACTGATCCCCGTGGAAATAAAGTGGAGTTTCCAGTTGAACCGCTGCTGCCTTCAGGGGACTGGGCTCCCTTTTTCCTCAGTTGCACTGTGTCTAGATAGTGGAATTCAACAAAGACCATATTTATGTGCCCCCGGGGGGAAGCTATTCGAAAATTCTGGAACGCCTTGCTCGAATTCGGTAGCGAATGGAGTGAAGAGAATAACACGCCGTTCAGGAAGAAAACGAAGATTTTTCAATTATTGGTACACTTTTAGCTCAAATTGGTATGGAACATCTTTTCACAAATGCTGGCATGAAGAACTGGATTCAAGAAGAATTTCCTGTGGAAAGTAATGGGGCACAAATGGAATTACGATGCTTTAACATCAATAAACGTTTGCATACAATGGGCTTTGGAAAATGATAAGCCGATAACAGCACTATATGAACTGCGCAATTCAGCTGTTATTTTAAAAAATAATTTACCCAAAAAGCAACTCAAAATCTCAAATTTCTTTAAAAACGTGTAAAATGTAAATTCATATATCAATAAAAATAAATGTAATTTAAAAAATTTCTCAAAATTTTACAATACAATTTTGGGTTCGGATATCTGGTTTTTAAGTAGTCGCGAAAATAGAGCTTGTACTCCATTGTACTTTGGTGAGTAAACATCTGTTATTATAATTTAGCATTCGATAAACGGCAAAACGTAAAGAAATAGTTCATTTAATCGCTATAATCATGTCCAAAATTGACATCTTGCGGGCAACTCTGATAACTTTCTTTCGTTTGAGCCCAACCCAAAACATGCAACATGAACGGTGTGCGCGATTAAAAAGTAGTGAATTCACCTTCAGCCGAAATAGTTTGAAAAAGAAAAATTGGAATCATTACTCGAAGAAGTTTGTTGATAAAAACTTGCATTGAACAAAAGAAGCCGCCACATTGAAATTATACTTGCTATAATTTTGTCGCTACATTTCTTGAGAATTTCCCCAAAAAAAAAGAAAATTTAATTAGAACTGCGGACAAAAAGTTTTCGTCAAATAAACTTTGTTTTTAATTTAATTAAATATGCACTAATCTTTTAAACGGTCTTTAAAAAAATTTAACGATTTAATTTTTGCGATATTTCGCTTTCCTGTGGAAAGCTTCTTCAGGAAATTATTTTTTTATATTTTACAAAAACAAAAAATTATAACAATTTGAAAAGAATAATGATTGAAAACATTTGACAAAACATATAAAATAATTTTCTTCATACTTTGTTTTTAATATTATTCCACTGGTTCTTTTGAAAATGAAGTTCATGCTCTAGTTTTTTGCGACTCTATAAATTAAATTTGCAGTGGTTTCCCTACGTCATTTCCCTACGTTTAATATTTTTGGGAGTCATTCAGAAGCAAGTTGAAGTTTGGTTCCATATGAGTTGAAGCCGAAAGACGTTAAAAGGCGACTTTGCATGTCAGAAATAATGCTTGAACGCTACAGAAATAAGTCATGTTTGCATCATATTGTTACTGGTGATGAAAAATTGATAAACTACGATAAACCCAAATGCAAAATGTCATACGTAAACCCCGGCCAACCAGCCAAATCAAAACTGAAGGCGAATATCTGTGACGCTAAGGTAATTACTGTATTTGGTGGGATCAGAAGGATGTTTTGTGTTATGAGCTTCTAAAATCGGGTCAGACGAGCACAGGGGACTTGAACCGAAGACAGTTGATTCGTTTGGAGAGAACAATCAACCCGAATTGACCAGACTACTTTAGCAGATTCGAGGTCATAATATCGGCCGCATGTTGCAAAACCGCTCAAAAACTATTTGGAAAACTATTGGATTACTTCTCTTGTATCCCAGACGCTGCCCCTTTCCACTACTGTTTTTTTCGATGTATGCAGAACTTTTTTACTGGAATACGCTTCACTTCAGGGTACCATAAATTGGCCTGATTCATTCTTTACCTCAAAACCGGAGCAGTTCTTTTGGGGCGAATTTAATATGCTACCAGAAAGATGGAAAAAAGCACGGGCTAACGATGGACAATATTTTGAATAATAAAAAATCGACAATTAATATTTAATCGTATTATCAAAGATCTTATTTGTTTTAAGATTGAAATTAAATTCAAGTTTTAATTGAATCAATTATTTATTAAATTAGAAAAATGCAATTTTTCTTTCTAAAAATTTACATTCACAAATCGAACTAAATTTTAAAATAAAGAAACAAAACCTTTAATAGTCGTAAAAACTCTCAAAAGTGAATTATTTTTATGCCTAATTTAATTTTAAATCATATATACCCCTAATACTTACTTACTTATCATACATTTAGGCCCTTTTTCTTTTTATTCTTGACCAATTCTCAATTCCATACAAAAAGGAAACAAAGAAGATACAACGACTTTGTTTTGTGTGTTTGTTTGTTTGTTTGTTTGTTTGTTTGTTTGTTTGGGGATGTGGAAACATGTACTAAAAATATATGTCGCATTGCGTGCTATATGACAATGTCATAAAAATTTATAATAACAATATTTCAATGTCACAGCAGGATATCATTGTTACCATGTTAACGCTTATTTTTCAGATACACAAAATTTTTGAAGACACTAAGAACAAAAACAATAATATAAATACAAGAGAAGCTTGCAGTGAAATACAAATATAAAATGAATCGAATCGAGTCTTGAAGTTTTTCTGTTTGTTTTAATTTATAATTTGTTTAAAATCTGGCATTGTATTGTTTGTTGGATTTTGCTTTTTGTTTTAGGAAATGTTTATAAAAACTTTATAATAAAGACAATGAGGCACAAACAATGACGGATATAGAGATGATGATCACCATCATCATGTGGTGGATTGTTAAAATTGACGATGAGGATGTTATAAATGGTGTAGTTGAAGATAAAAATTAGAATTTTTTTATTTTTTCATGTTTCTCAAGTCTTTTGCGGTTTTTATTATTTAATTCTACAGAGATCGAAATTTTTGTCCAGTTGCATAGCAGACCTACACTGCGTGTAAAAATTTAAATTTAAACAAAATTTTTCGCTTGATATTTAAATTTGTTTTTTACACATGGAAATATATCGGGAATTTAAGAATTTGGCTGTTAAAACGTTTTTGTTTTAACTTTCTTTAGATTTGTAGAATTTTCAATAAATATAAATCAGATGAAACAACTTAACTACGAATTTATATTTATTTTAATTAATTTTTACAATCTTCTAATTTCCTAACATTATTGATGTTCTAAAAATTAACGTGTGATTAGATTTACATCCGCGCCTGGCCATGAAGCCTTAATCAGATGGTGGATCAAACCACTGCATAATTTGGAACGTCATGCTCGTCCTAGGAAGCCGAAGCTATAATTCTATGCAACAGAACTTTCTAGTTGCAACTTCGATGATTCCAGAGTAGGGCTGCAAATCATCACTTCTTGCTTGAGAGTTGGAGATTTTCCAACTCCTGTCCAGAACACATGTCTAGCATGTCTGGATCTGGGAACATTTCACCAGGTAGGTGTTATTAAAGTTGAAATGAACCCGGTCACCATAGAACCATAGACTGATATGGGGCCGCGAAACCACAACCACCACGATACTCCCATATGGGGGCCAACCTCTATAATCAGTCAGAGAACACTTAAATGTCTGAAGAGACAAATAACGGAACTCTGAGAGCTTACTGATTCCCGTGAAAATAAAGTGGAGTTTCCAGTTGTACCCCTGCTGACTTCAGGGGACTGGGCTCCCTTTTTCCCCCAGTTGCACAGGTCTAGTTGTTGTGCCCCCGGGGGGTATCTGAAAATTAAGTATGAATTTCTTATTTGTTATAATGCAACTGTCTTAAAATCATTTTATCCACGATGGTATGTGGTTAAATTATACAGGGCTTCCGCCGCGAAGATATGCTACTTTGAGGTGCCACCATTTTGGTAAACATTAGTCTTGGCAATTCATATTTGGCTGTCATGAAGTAGACACGCTGCAGATTTTTTATGGAAAAATATTCGATAAACCAACGTGTTTTAAACGTTAAAATATTTTATCAAAATCAATCATCGATTATTGTGATGATGAGTAAGTTACGTGAAATTTTTGGCAGAAACCACGTGCCAACAAAACGCATTATTTATCGTTTAATGATTGATTTCGAAGAAAGAGGGGGTGTAGGTGATAAGCCACAACGTACTGCAAGATCGACTAAAAACATTATTGATGCTCAAGAAAGTGCTCAAAACAATCCATCAACCTCAATTTGAAGCCGTGCTCAACAATGGTCTTCAAAGAACAACTTTGGCCACAATTTTGCTTAAGGATTTGCATTTGTTTCCATATAAGATTCAGTGGACACAAGAGCTTCTTCCATAAGACCATTTACGCCGCCGTACATACGGCAATAGGATGTTGCAGCTCGCCTATGACAACACCGACTTTTATGAAAAAAAAAATCGTAATGAGTGACGAGCACATTTTTATTTGAATTGATATGTAAATAAACAGAATAGACGGTTCTGGGCAATGGGAAACTCTCAAATTATTTCACAGTCACGTTTGGATCCATTAAAAGTGACAGTCTGGTAGGAAATATGGTTAGGAGGAGTCATTCTTTGAAAATTAAAACGGCGTAACGAAAACTGTGAATGGGAAGCGATATCGTGATATGATTGAAAACCTTTTAACCCCACAACTGCATGTTGTGGGCTTGAGTAACATGTGGTATCAACAAGACGGTGCCATATGGCATACAGGCAGGATTACCATGTTATTACTGCGATACCTCTTTCCACAACAAGTTATTTCAACAAATGGTGATGTTGTTTGGCCTCCACGGTGGCCTGATTTGACTGCTCCAGACTTCTTTTTGGGGTTATCTAAAAAGCAAAGTTTATACAAACAAACCAGAAACGCTTGAGCAACTCAAACAAAATATTCGTGATGAAATTAATGAAATAAAAAATGTGCTCAAAAAGACTCGCATTTGTGAGGCTTACAAAGGCGGACGAACATTTGTCTGATATTATATTCCATACATAATTGCCAACATTAAATAAAACAAAAAATGATAAGCAAACAAAGTAGTATACCTTTCCGGCCCATATTTTATGCTTTCATTTTGGTATACTTCATCTTATGTTTCACGTTTTTTTTTTTTTTTTTGAAGACCTACTCAAAGTAAAATTTTGGCAGGGCATTTCTTTTTCCAAAACTTATTTCCTTCGTTGATTTCTTTTTGAGTTATATTTTCAATATGGGCGACTCGATGAACATCCAAAAACGATACTGGCTTTACCTGCTGATTTTAAAGATTATTACTTAATTCAAGCAGATTAGCCTGATAAAATGTTTTCTTCATTGTATATATTGGAATTAAGTGATGCATACACGAAGCCTGTGGTCACATACGCGTTGCTTGTATCAGAGGTCTACTTTCATTATGCTTTAATTTTTTTTTGTACAATTTTAGGCTGTGTTTTTATTACACAAAAAGGAGACCAACGCTTAAAAACGACTTAAATTTTGCACTCCATCTTATGTTTCTGTCTAAACTTTGAGATACATTTAAACTTTTTTGCTTTAAAACTCCACTTAATAATTTTGCTATACACTGTTTTGTTGAACGTGGATTTTTTATACAAAAGATGTGATTTTCAAAAAAAATAAAAAATAAAAGAAGGTATTTTCACGCATGGTATGCTTAACTGAGAATTCGATCTTAATTTTTGTTTTAAAAGAAATTTTACCTTTTTGAAAAAAAATAAAACTATAAATAAACAAAAACTAACCAACATAAAATGATATTAATGTGAGTTACGCTAAAAAGGTTTTAAATTTCATTCACAAGAATTTCTGTGAGTTCTGCTCAAGTGATGAAGATTTTATCATGGTGGAGTCACATTAACCCAATGAGTCAAATTAACCCACTAAAACAACGTAACAGTTAATTAATGATTTTTAATCATAGAACTTATGAAAATAAATTAAATAATCTCTTGATATCAATTACTAAAAATTTATTAAAATAGAAAAGTAATTTAAAAAGAATTTAGTTTCATGAGGAACGAAAACAATTATACAAAAATTAAAGCAGATGGAACTTAGAAGCCGTTATGTAGGACTTATTTGATTTTTCTTTTTATTCGAAGAGGTTTAAAATCTGAAATACAAATTCTTATAATTTAGAACTTCTGAATAAATATTTTGCTTGACGACTGAATGGAAAAAATTTTGAAAAAAATAATTTAAAACTTGCATTTCTACTGTATATAATATCTATTATTATCTCAAATCTTAAACGTCTTTTAATGTGGCAGCCCTTGATAATGGACTACCTTGGGTTTTAAAAAGAAAATGGAAAAAATTAATTTCGTGCTGTTTGGTCTTCTCCGGTCTGTTGCGTTGGATCCTCGTTTCATCCGCGGCACAAAAACTCGTCCATATTGCATGGATCTACCACAACATTACCAAACATCTCAAGCTTACTTTTCTTAATTTTCTATTAAAAACGCGTGATAGTTTGCTATCCATGACTGCCAAACAGACCCTAAATGACGCAGCTTGTTCCAACAGGACAGAAGCGGAGTTTACATTTCAACTAAGAGGTGGGAAATCTAAAACGGCACGGACTTATTAAACCACCCTTTAATTTTTGTAGTTCAACAATAGACTTTAATAGATTTACTCAAAAAAAAAAAACAATACATCTCTCGTCATAATCATTTAAAGTTTTTACAACATTTTTACTTTTGTCATTGACGGTCGGTCGACTTCTACCCATAATTTTTAATATTATTTCGTACAGTTTTGCCTTCTACATACAGTCAAATAATAATGCCTCATTTCCACTCAGGCTTTTGACAAAGTTTGGCATGAAGGTCTATTTCTGCAACTGACCGCTCACTTGCCTTGTAATATAAGCAACCTATTAAAAAGCTACATAATTGGACGGAAATGTTCTGTTGTTCAAGGAGACTTCGTTAGTGTATCCAAACCAATTTCCTCAGGCGTACCACAAGGTAGCATTCTTGGAGCAGTTTTATACTTGATATATTCCATGCGATATGCCTGTAAGTGAAACTGTTCACACTTCTATGTTTGCTGATGATACAGTGTGTCTAAGTTCGCATGAAAAGCATCCATAAATCTTCAGCAACATATAACTCAGTTAGAGTTGTGGTTAAAATTATGGGGAATTAAAGTGAACGTTCAATAGTGCATTCATGTGACCTTCACCCTGCGAAGAGATAATTGTTCACCCGCTCGAATCAATAATCACATTGTTCCACACCATACTTATGTGAGATATCTTGGTATACATCTTGACCGTCGCCTTACATGGAAACATCATATTGACTCAAAGCTAACACAAATGAAACTTAAGCTAACACAACTACATTGGCTTATTGGCAGGAACTCAAAACTTAGCCTAGATTGTAAGCTTCTTATTTACAAGACTATTTTAAAACCGATATGGTCTTACGGAATCCAACTTTGGGGCACTGCCTCAGCTTCAAATGTGGATAGAATCCAACGTATGCAGAATAAAATTTTACGGTTGATAACTTCCGCCCCATGGTACATCAGAAATTCAAACATACATTGTGATTTAGACATACCGCTGGTGACTACAGAAATCATCAAATACGCAGGCAAATACTTGATGAGGCTTGAAGATCTCCTTGCTCGCAATATCTTAAATTATAGTGGACATAGCCGATTAAAAAAGAGGGATACCGCAGCTTTACTCCTCAATGCTACAGATGACACATCTTAGAAATATTTGTTTTGTTTTTTTCAAAGTCAATTTTTTTACCCAAAAGGTTAGTTCTGACATGGTCGGGACTAATGTAACTTTTTTTTAGAATTTAAGGTTTTAAAACTTATTGTTAGTTCAGTTTCTTGAAGATACAATTAATAATTATTGAAAAAAAAATTCCACTGTAGTTTACTTGTAAAAATCATTTTAATTTTTTGTTAGTGCACAAATAGAACGAAACAAAATTATTCTCTCTATTTTTGTTTTCAAAAACGCAGAAAACACCAAAGTCTACTTTGCTTGTCCGATTTTCCATTTTATTTATTAAAGGATATTTGTGTAAAATACAATTAAATATCCATCCTCTGAAGCTGACGCTTGTGGTTCTGATGATCTTGTTTTCTTCATAGATTGTTCATATTCATGGCCTGAAACTGCATCAACTTCCCAGTTAAAACATAATACTCAAGGGCATGTTTTCTGCAGTGGGTCCACCAATTTCAGTGGTCGCCATTAAATTATTAATGCAGCTAAATTGACTAATTGATTGAATTAGTTTTGGGGCTAATTTTATATGTAATTTTCAGAATTGAGTCCCAAAATTATTTGCACTTGTTGTATTGCGCAAGTTAACAAATAAATAAAAATGCATTTAAGAAAATAAAATAAAAAGAAGTTCAAGTAGCAGCTGTAACTTTAATAAAAAAGTTTTACAAACACAATGTTAGACTAAAACTGAAGAGCAAGGTACTGTAGTGAAATTAAAATACAGAAATAATCAATTAATTAATAAAAAATATTTAACTATAAAACATTTATTGTTATGCCAGACTGCCAGAAATTTTATTCAGCAGTCATTTAATGTCAGTGGTTAATTATTTTCTAATTCATCAATATAAAAGAGCCAACATCAACATCAGCACAATGATCTTTTATTTTTTTATTATTATTTAACAGAAGAAATAAAAAAACAAATTACCCACAATTAATTTTAAAAACCTCAACAATAATGATAACGAATAACAATTAAGAAGAAGAAGAAGAAGAAAATCCAAATATACACACAAGCACACAAATGCAACATTTAAACAAAACAATTATTGTTGACGCCTGTTTGACTGCTTAACCAACTACTGCACTTTCAAACACGATCCACTCATTCATCCATCCATCCATCCATCCATCCATCCATACATTCAATCATACTTTTACAAATGAAATGAAATAAAATAAAATTGTTTGTTAATTGATGGTTGGTAATACATCACTAAAACACATTTCAGGTTCGCAGTTTAAAAGGTGATTGCGAGAAAACCATAAACCATATAATAATAAAAAAAAGAAAAACTGTAAAGAAAAACAACAACAACAACCACAACAGAAATTTATAAACAGTTTTTAAAAAGTTATAGTTTTTTTCTTTGCTTCAAAAAATTCAGGTAGCATCTTTGTATAAACGTGTTTGTTGGCCGTCATCTCATCCTCCTAAACAAATTTCAATGATCACACCTCTGAACGCAACATAGAGGCTGCTGTGTGGCCTTTTATTTAGATTTAATTTGTTTAATTTGTGGTTTTCCGCATTCCATTTGGTTAAATGTGTTAAGAAAACTATAAAACGATTTTATGATCTTTAACTCCATAAATTTTTAATTGAACCAAAAACGCTCATATTGTTCGTAAATTATTTTGTTTTGGTTTTGCTTTTATGTTTTATGATTTATGTTAATTTCCTTTAAATACTTATAATTAGAAAGAAGTTCGATTCTATTTAATTTTATCTTAAATATTTTGAAATTTCAATTTAACTTTTCATTAGATCCATGCCTGGATCATAAATTTATTATCATTTGTTTAACGATTATGTCCGCCTTTATGGCCATTTAAAATATGTATCGTAAAAAACAAATAAATAAAATATAATTAAAAATATCTTGCCGTTAAATGATCATAAAAATATAACTACTTAACCAAGTTATATCTAGAAAACGAAGAGTTTTAACTTGTTAAATGACAAACGCATTTTAGTTTTATTACACCAACAACAGTTATTAGACTTTTATGAGATCCTAAAAGGAAAACTAGTTTGTTTTTCATAAACACAGTTGTGTTATAATAAAAATATTAATAAATTTTTTAATTCCACAAAGTTTTAGTTTTTAATTATAATCTAAGTGAAAGTAAAACCATTAGATTTTAGAATGAACTTTCTCTTTTCAAGCTTTTTTAAGTCGTAAATTTGTTTGGTACTTATTGCGCTGTTGCTTCCTTAAGGCCCAACTATAATATGCATGATGTGGCTTAAGCTAATTTAAAAAGTTGGACGAAAATTTTGTCAAATGTTTAAACAAATCATTGAAGACTTTTACGTGGCTAGAAATTATTATGCACAGTTGCACATTTATTTTATTCGTACTTTTGGAAAACAAAAAATTTTGTTCTAAATAAATGAAATTTATTAGCAAAAATGCGTTTAATAATTATATTTTGTATACTTATTACGATCTTTATAAAAATGTATAATTTTTTGTTAATAGTTTTAAGAAAATTACGAAAGAAAAATTACACATATATCGCTGTATGTATTCTTTGGGCCAAAACTTCTAAAAAATGCATCATTGTGTGCATCATTGAATTTATAAACAATAAAAAAATTTTTTTTTTTGCAAATTATGTGTTAAAAAATGAGAAAGAAAATAAAATATTTAAAGGCGCTCGCTGCTTTGAATTGCCGTTATAATAAAAAACGCCTCTTTTTCATAAAAGCTATTTTTTCTCTGTACATTTCCAGATAAAATATTGTTTGCCTTCCATTGGGGTTTTTTTACTAATCTATCTATAACACAATGCAAAATCAGCTGTTTCCGTGCGGAAGGTGCGATCAGTTTCCTATTCTGCTTAAGCATTTGACATTTGACGAAACTTGACGAAAAGTTCTGTTAACAACATTATAGTTCACCACATATGATTATTATGTATTTGCACAGTTGTTTAAGTTGGCTTAAGCCTGCATATGCACATTATAGTTGGGCCTTTATTCTATATCTTCGTTATCTATTGCTATGTTTTTTAACTTTATTTGTACTACACATAACACAAAATGAAAATAAACATTAACATAATTGTAGTCGTGAATTTTAGAGTTTTACCAACGCAAAAAATTAAAACTTCTATGTCGTGGAAAGAGATCAAATTCAAGCCGAAACAAAAATTTCTTGCAACTAATTGAATTGCTGTTATCAAAAGAGATGACTTCTTTTTGTGTGAAATTTAAATGTAGTGGAATATATTTGTAAAGGTTTGGATGACGGCTTCAGTGGGGTTGCTGGCATTTTCTTAGATTTCATAAAAGCTATGGATCTTGCTGATCTATTGCTACTATATATTTTCGACAAATTATCGCTATATAGAGTAAAACAATGAGTTGCAGCTGTGGTAACAATATGTACAAGTTTTATTGGTGCTGTAAAATATGGGCACCTCAAGAAAGTGAGCTGGGTCCATCTATATATGTAATTTATCTAAAAACTTAAAATGGCCGTATCATAACATAAAAGGTGTTTTTTTAAGCTAGATAGAACTTTAAATTGTAAAAAGTAACACAAAAAATGAAATTTTGATGAAACATTTTTTTTTATTTGTTTCAGTATACTCTGACAAATCATCATGAATAGACTCTCGCTTGAACAACGCTACGAAATTATCCAAATTTACTTTGAAAATCAGTCGTCGATTCGCGCAACTTATAGACGACTTCGTCATTTTTATGGCGTACATAATCGTGCATCTGAACAAGCCATTCGTCGAACTGTCGATAGATTTCGTACCACATACTCTCTAGAGGATGCAATAACACCAACACATTGAAGGAATGTGCGTACTGAAGAGAATATCGCCGCTGTAAACGAAAGTGTGGAAGAAGATCCAAATTTATCAATTCGTCGTCGGTCGCAGGAATTGGGGCTCTGTCCGTCCACTACGTGGAAAATTTTGCGCAAAGATCTCGGCCTACACCCGTATAAGATCCAGCTGGTGCACGAATTGAAGCCACGAGACCATTATATGCGTCGTTCTTTCGCCGATTGGGCTCTAGAGCAGTTGGCAACTGACCCGTTGTTTTATCGCAAAATTGTGTGCGGCGATGAGGCGCATTTTTGGCTTAACGGGTTTGTTAATAAGCAAAATTGCCGCATATGGAGTGAGACCAATCCACAACAGATCCTACAGACTCCATTACATCCAGAAAAATGCACCGTTTGGTGCGGTTTTCACGCTGGTGGCATCATCGGACCTTATTTCTTCAAAAATGAGGCCGGAGCTCGCGTTACGGTCAATGGAGATCGTTACCGCACCATGATCAATGATTTTTGTTTGAAAATATGGATGACATTGATCCGGACGAGATGTGGTTTCAACAGGATGGCGCTACGTGCCATACAGCGAACGCAACCATCGACTTATTGAAATCAAGGTCGTGCGATTTGACACCACTCGACTATTTCCTGTGGGGCTACGTGAAGTCACTGGTTTATGCTGATAAACCAGCAACAATTGACGCCTTGGAGGACAGCATTGTTCGTGTTATTCGTGACATACGCCCAGCAGTGCTCGAAAAAGTGGCCCAAAATTGGACGTCTAGAATGTGCTTCGTCAAGAACAGCCGCGGTACCCATATGCCCGAAATTATTTTCAAATGTTAATGTCACGTATTGATCCTTCGAATAAAAAAGAAATTTTGATTACAATTTAATTTTTTGTGTTATTTTTTACAATTTCAAGTTCTATCGGGCTTAAACACCCTTTATATACTTATTTGGGTACGGTTTTCCGTCGACCCTCACCAAATTTGGTTTGTGAACAAACCGGTTTCAGCCGTTTGCCATCTTGAGTGTTCTTTTCGTACTAGTTGCGTTCTATTGTCAGCTGTGTTTATATACCTCGTCTTGTACGTGTTTCCCTTCGTCACTTTCTCCCTTTTTGCCTGTATCTCTCTCTCTCTCTCTTTTTTCTCGTTTGTCTTCTTTTAGCTAATTTGTAGCTCCCTTTTTCATTCGCCTTTCTTCCTAACTAAATCCTTTTACGATCATGCTTGTTGTTCGTTTGTGTTTATGTGTAAACCTATTGGATTTTTTTTATGTGACGTAATAATATGTAATTGTACGTTTATAATATTCTTTATGGCTTTGGTCTTGTGCACCTGCGTAACGTGTTCGTGTTGGTGTAATGTTTGTTTTCTTGTAAAAGTGTTTCAATGGTTTAAATATTGTGTCCGAAGCAGTGGTTATTTGTTCATTTATTATTCGTCCGGCAAAAGTTTTCTGTTTGTATATTTCATTGTTTTCTAATACATTTAGTCTCTTTCCTTTGTGCTGTGTATGAAGCAATTTAACCGTTGTTTTTATATGTCCTGGTGTACATTTGTTGTTGAATATATGGTTCACAAAATTTGATTCTGGATTTGATCCTGGTTCTCGTAGTTTTTTGTTATAGTCTCTAATGTGTTCCCTAAATCTGGTTTTAATTTTCCGTCCTGTTTGCCCTATATAGCTATAATGGCATATACAAGTTAATTTGTACACTCCTTGTTTGTCTAGTATATTTGTCTCGATTTTTTTATTCCGTAATATTCTGCCAAGGTTGTTTCTTGTTCTGAATGCCGTATCGACGTCGTGTTCTCCAAAGAATTTTGCCAGTTTGAACGTTGATTTTCCCATATATGTTAATGTAGCCCATTTCCCTCTTCCATTCTCCTGTTCTCCGTTCGTTCTAATTTGTTTCTTGATGTTAATCTAAACACATATCGTAACATATACTGTATTATTATTAATAATTAATTAACACTGAATTTTGTACAAATAAACTAGTTATAAAACTGCCAACTTGCTGCAGTAGTGCCTTCAAGGCGCTGGGGCGGCTATTAAAATGAATATTGTATATAACATCTTCAATTTAAAACTATTAACGAATAAAAAAACAACTCAACAACATGAATATGTTTCAAATGTTTTAAGTCAACCTTTGATACCTAATTTTTTGTCGAAACCTTGGAATATTTTTTAAAGTTAAAGGAACTCTATGATTGTAAAAACTTTTACTCACAAATTAAAAAAAAATTCTATCTTTAATTTGTTAAACATTTCCACAATTAATCCACAAAATTGGCCATAATAAAATAATTTTGATATTAAAAGCAAAAGGAAATAAATATAAAACATTTGTGTACATAATTATTTGCCACTTAAAATTAGCATTACAGTAACATACAATGACAAAAATTGCAACAATTGTCAGACATTTTTCAATGAATTCTTTACTTTATGAAATTTAGAAAAACGAAACTGAATGACAACTCGTTCTACAAAGGAAAATTCAAACATGAAAAAAATTAAGATTTTCCTACACACACACACACATGCTTAATGTCACATTTAATGAAAATATACGCCAGCGGAAAAAAGAATGACATAAAACAAAATAAAAAAAAATAAATTTGTACTTAAATTGCAGCGTAAATTAAGAAGAGAAAAAAACGATCATGATGCCTGAAATGCATGAGATACATGTCATGTAGCCAACAACAGTAGAAGTGTTTACAGTGTAAAATAAAAGAAGTTTACAATTACACTTTGAAGACGTGCAAGCGGAAACATTTTGCTCTTTATTGTTTCAATACTTAGCAAATTGTGCAAATTGTTCTGGGCTTGTCTGTAAAGACTCTTCTTCGTCGTCTTCTTCTTCTTTGAAAGATCACAGAAACATTTAAAGTTGTAAATTGTTGTGTTTAACTTTTATTAAATTTTTTTTTCTTTGCTGTTGAAATTTTCATTTCAAATGGAATTTAGCAGCAATTGGTTGTCAGCAAATTACTGAAATAATTACGCACACATTTACAAATTACTCAATTCTTTTTTGATTTTTTTAATTTAATTTTACGATATATACTTTTGCTTTAGTGCTAATATTTCTCTGCATATACTGGGGACAATATATAAAACGATTTGTAGTTGGTTTTTTGTATAAAAAAAGCCAATTGTTTAAATGTCTGTCGGCACGCTGTCCTTCCCGTCTGTCTGTCTCTCAATTTCCTGTTGTTAAGGAATTGCATTTTTTCTTGTTCTCCAAATCTGAATTAATGAGTGTGCCATGACATAGAGCTGCCACTGATGGTATGGAATTTGCTGATCATTGATTAACGGCAAATTGTCAAGCAAATTGACTTGACTTGAAATTTACGATTGGAAAAATAAAACCAAAAGCTAAGAACATCTTGACAGTAAATCTTTAAATTTTCACATTTTTTCGTTTTAAAACTATTAAACAATTGTGAGAAATAAACGCATCTATTAAATTAAGAGAGAACGTTATATAATATACTAATAGTTAAAGTTATGATTTTGTAGATCATATCATCATCAAGCTTAAAATTGAATGAGCAGTAACTGCTTTTGTCGCAAAACTTTAATTTAAAGTGCAACCAACAATGGATTTATTTCGTATTTTATAATAACAAACCTTTATTAAAAATAAATTAACACCCAAAAATATTTTTTCGAATAATATCAATAACAAAGGCAATAGATTTCTACAAGAAGAAGAAGAAGAAATAGTTTCTCCCATTTGCAGTTAAACAATTATGTAAAAAGTTTGATTAAAAATTGGCTTTGGAGGACACAATTTCAATAAACGCTGAGTTTCAGTCAACTGTTACCTGAATTCAATTTGAACTAAAAATATAAAACAATTTTAGTTTGAGCAAAACAAAAATTTTCACAAAACTAATTTTTAATAAAAGCACATTTTGGATAAAAATGTATCATTTAAAAGCTTTTGAAATTATATCTTATAAAATTACGAGTGGTATAATGTTCACAAACCAAATTTGACGAAGGTCGACGGAATACCGTACCCAAATAGAGTGGTATAATACTTTGTTTTGCCGCCATTTTGGTAAACATTAGTCTTGACTGTTAGTATTTAGCACTTGTGAAGTAGACACGTGGCAAATTATTATGGAAATATATTCGATAAATCAACGTGTTTTAATAGTTAAAACATTTTGTCAAAATCAATCACCGATTACTGTGACGATGCAAAATTTACGTGAAATTTTTAAGAGAAACAACGTGGCAACAAAACGCACTATTTATCGTTTAGTGAATGATTTCGAAGAAAGAGGGTCTTTAGGTGATAGGACAAGCGTGGACCACAACATACTGCAAGATTAGCTGAAAACATTACTGCTGCTCAAGGAAGTGTTGAAAACTCAGGAGCTTGGTCTTCAAAAAACTACTTTGGCCACAATTTTGCATAAGGATTTGCATTTGTTTCCATACAAAATTTAGTTGGCACTGGAAGTTCTAGGATGTTACAGCTCGCCCATGACAACTCCGACTTTTATGAAAAAATAATAATGAGGGAAGCCCTCAAATTATTCAACAGTCACTGCGAATGGGGAGCGATATAGTGATATGATTGAAAACTTTTTAATGCCACAACTGCATGCTTTGGGCTTGATTAACATTTGGTATCAACAAGACGGTGCCACTTGGCATACAGCCAGGATTCAAATAAAATTACTGCGAGACCTCTTTCCACAACAAATTATTTCAAGAAATGGTGATGTTGATTGGCCTCCACGGTCGTCTGATTTGTTTGCTTCGGACTTCTTTTTATGGAGCTATCTGAAAAGTAAGGTTTATGCAAATAAACCAGAAACGCTTGAGCAACTCAAACAAAGTATTTGTAATGAAATTAATGAAATACCCCGTGAAATGTGTGAGAATGTAGTAAAAAATGTGCTCAAAAAGGCACGCATTTGTGAACGGACATTTATTTAATATTGTGTTCCATAAATAATTGCCATTTAATCAAGAATTATAAACAAAAAAGTAGTATACCCACTCGGCGGACACCCTGTATTTTGCAAAAATTATTTTAAAAAAAATTCATATTAAATAAAGGTCCGTACTTTAAAAAAAGCTTTAATAACTTTTTTTCTGAAATATCTTGGAGAAAAGTTACTCTTTTAAACAATTTACATTAAATAAGTACGTTTTAGTGTTGCCCTTTACAAAAGGTATCTTTCAAAAATATAAAATTAACATTTTAAAAAGTCTACTAAAAAGACTGTGAAAAAAGTTAAACAGAAATCCAAAATAATAGTAGAAAAGATTTTTTTTAGAAAAATACACTAAAAAGGTTATTTTAAGAAAAAAATATTAAATTGCTTTACTTGCAATTGAGACATCATTTAAATATTTTTTTTCGAGAAATGTTGCTGGTCTTTTAAGATAATTCTTAATAACCTGAATGTTGGCTTGCTAACAACCATCTTGGCTTGCTAACAACTTAACCGGGGTGGCTACATACCGCGAGTATGCCTATATATTTGGCTTGCCAAAAATTTCAACGTCTGCATTTTTATTCCAGCAAAGGAATTAACTGTCCTCGCTATTTGTGAAACTGACACTCGAATTTTCAGTTTTATAGAAAAAGAATTTCATATATAAAAAAAAACTCAGGTTGGACAAGTGCTGATATCTCTTAAAAATATCTTGTAAAAGTATCCTGTAAAAATATTAGTATTCAATTGTATGCATGTATTGACATACTTGATGAACAAATTCGAATAATTAAGATTCAACCCCAAAAATCGAAATAAAAAAATGCGACACACGCACGCATCACAATTTATATTCTGCATAAACATTTCGTTAAATTCTGTTAGTTCTGCCTTATCGAAAACAAACATTAAAGTAATAATAGTTTATTTTTACGATCATTTAGCATGCATGTTTGTTTGAAGTATATTTTTATAATTAATATTTTGGTTTTGTTTTTTTTTTGTTGCTGAAAATGTTTAGTAAAGCTAAACTAATAACCAGAAAATAATAATTACTCTCTTTTCATGCCAGATAGGCATGAATAGGCACTTCCTGTTGTTTTATATAAAAACATTTTCTGTCTTAAATGTTAATATTTAATAAAGATCAATAATAATTAAAATTTATTTATTCAAGCTCTCAACTAAATTTAAATAAAAATATACAGAGGTTTAACATGAGTTAAAACTAAAAAACAAAATTTTATTATAAATTTGAAAATATTCACACATATGGATTTTAGAATATTATCTTTTAACTCTAAGCTACTTTATACTAACAGCTCAGTAAGTGATAGAACTGGGTTCTTCAATTTTAAGAGTCGCATAATAGTGAACTTCTAAGCCTGTCTGTAGTGATTTCATTAAAAATTTAGTTTTATTTATATAGTAATACACAAAAGTAATCAAAATAAAGAACGTTAGAGAAATGTAAATCGTTACGTACAATGTAAAAAGCCATAACTAACTAAAAAAAATTTAATTATTTTTTTAATTTTTAATTTATTATTTATTAAGTAATTTATAATTATTCGGAGTCTTTTTCAATATAAGCGCAATTTTATTTCGTGCTTGATTCCTTTAAATAAATATTTCATTATATTCTCATAAAATATTTATTACAATATATTTCAAATTTATTTTTTATTTTTATTTGGATAAATGTTTTATGAGAAAATGTTTATTTTTAATAAAAATTTTTGTAATAAATATTTTATGAGAATATCATGAAATATTTATTTAAAAGAATCAAGCACGAAATAAAATTGCGCTTTTATTATTTATTTTAAATCTATTTTTAATTTATTGCTTTAAAAGAGCCTTAACTTCGTCGCTTATAACACTATGCTTTTTCTGGCTAAATCATGGGATCTGATTTTACCATCATTCGGTGCATAATATCTTCTTCGTTCGTGGCAATTCGACTGCATTTTCTGGAGTGTCTAAGGCGATATTTTTTATAATCTTTGTTACGACTTTCCTGAGCATCTTCGAATGGTCTACAGAAAAATTCCCTTCTCAATTATATTTTTTCCAGAATCAGAATTTTGTGAAGTATAGGTGGCATTGTACTACTCGTACAGTGCAACAAACTCTTTTGGCGTCTCCAAACAATAATCACCAAATTTTTTTGGATCTACTACCTCGATTATTGTTATAGCTTCGAGAATTATTGAAAACTTCTTGATTATGTTTTCATCTAGACCCGTGATTTCGGAAATCAAAGCAGGATTAGCAAAGAATCTTCGTAGTGTATTTTCTTGAATTTGTTGTACCAGAGCCTTGCTTAACATTATAAACCTGTATTCCAATTTTCTCTTTACGTTCACGCTTTATCAAACATTTTCGGGCTTCTTTTATTGAACGAGTATTTGAGACGTTTAAATTCAACATTATAAGATACATGCAAAAGACACTCCATCAGCTTAATACGCGCATGAAGTGGTAACATACCAAATTGCAATGTTTGTTCATTTATGGGCATAGCTTGAACTGCTTCGATTTTATTCATCTTGGATATTGTGGCTCCACAAATAAAACAGGAAGATGGTGATAGTGTTTCTGTTACTGAATGTGCTGTCTTGCCGTCAATCATTGTAAAATATAATTCATGTTTTACTCTAAAGTTCCGATTATTTACTGTTAATTCAAATTCTTTTAGTTGAGATATCTCCTCATCAACTTCTCTTTTATTCTCGTATAACTTGAGGTGTCTCTTTAACGTATGCAAACTGTATTGTTCTACAATACTGTGTGGAAGAAGGTTTGTTGTTGTTTCATACAAATTTATTTATGTCATCACTTAATGATAATTTAAGTGGTACAACTGATGTCATATATAAATGAGGGTCAGAAATTTGTGCATATCTCGAGCAAATTTTTAAAATTCATACCTTTCATTAATTGTGAATAAAAGCGAAACGGGTTCATTGAATTTCATGATTTATGTCTCATTTTGTTCATAGGTTATACGACTTTACGTGAAAGTAATATAACTTGACGCCTTTTTACTGTTTTGGATTTTTTATGAATTCAAAAAAAAATGAATTTTTTAGACGAAAAATATTTTTTTTCTTCACACATTTATTTATAGCTGCGAAACTGTTGCTTATGTAGCGAAACGTTATATAAACGGATGAAAGTAATTGTAATTCTTGATTTTTTTAAATTTGTTTAAGCAAAACCCGACTAGTGGTTCTTGAGTTATGTTAAACAGAAAAGCCTTATCGCGAACCAATCAGCTGAGAAATGTTGTACTGTGCAATGTGGCACCTCGTGGCACTCGAAAATGATTAAAAGTGTAAAACCTGATATGAGACAATGTATTAGTAGTGATTTCCAACTGTAGGAAAGTATAGATAAAATTGCAGGTCCAAATGTTTACATGTTCATAAAAATAGGCAAAAAAAAACCAAAGTTTCTGCAGAGTTTACTTTTTCAATTTTAGTATACTGAAATATCCTACTTTAAATAAATTTTTTTATATATATATATATATTTGCAATCTATCTTAGTTTTGATGATTTATAAATTCACATTGATAATTGCACTCTTTGAAGTACAACTATAAGTTAATAATTTACCATTAATTACCATTAAATGACAGTTAATATTTAACAATAAATGGGAACATACAAAAATTATAATATTGTTACGTTTATATCTTTTATAAACGTTTTATTGTGAGTTCTTTATTGCAAAATAAATAATACCAGTTTATAGAATTTTTAAATAATAACAATATTATTTACTTTAACTATACGAAGTTGACAAAGAACAAATTCCTTAAAATGCACGTCTTCACTCGATGAGGTTTAATTTTACACTGATTGATTATCCCAGAGTAGCGAAGTATTCACTCACTGTTCATACATGTATGAATATGTACATTTCATTTTTTAGCCGCTTCTTCTCATACATGTGTAAGAGACTACAAATTATTTTGTGTTTTCTCATTTGTGAATGCGACGATTTATTTTTTTTTCTTTCTATCCATTAGTGAAAAAATGAGAAACACACAAGTCTTCCTTTTTGAATATTTACAATTTTGATAATTTTTCATAAATGAAAATGTCGTAAAAATATGTGCATTAAGCATTCGCGTATATAAACGTACATATTTGATAATGCGCAATTGTCGGCGTATGCAGGAAAAAAAATGTTTTTTTTTTATTTCTTTTAGAATATATTAGAATATTGTATTTTGAGTTAATATGTACCCATGTGTTTTTACTACATTTTACGGTAAACTGTGATCGTAGGTAGAAAATTTTTTCACGTTCATTTATGAGAAATTTTATAAAATTTCAACGTTCATAAACAAACATGTACATTTATGAAAAATAACATTAATGAGAAGTAGCTAATTTATCATTTATCACATATGAATAAGACTAATAATTCTTGTTGTTCGCATTCATGTATGAAAATAACCAGAATATTTTTTGTTGTTCGTTTATGAGTGTGAAAAATAAATATGAAATTTTAGATTTCTCATTTATGAAAAATGTCATGAATGTTGATTTTTGAATGTTCATAAATGAAAAATTCTGAACCCTGGATTATCCACTCAAACGCTTCCCTATTTATATTTTTGGCCAATTAGAATCTAGAAGATTTAAGAGTCTCCTACTCCCTTTGTGTGCATTTTGTTGTTGTATGTTGTTTATTCGATGTATAGGCGCCTGTATGGCTGTGTGTATAGTTGTTTTTGTTTTTATGCTGATAAGGTTTCTGCTTGGGATTTATTTCAATACATTTGCTGTTGCTTTTGCAAAAAAAGGGTTTCTTGGAAAACTTCGCAGATGGTAAACAACATGTATATTTGTTGTTGTAAAATTAGTTTTTGTCTTGCGCGTTTAGATGATAAACAGCATATTTGTATTTTTTTTTTCTTGCATGCCAGGCAGTTAGTAAACAGCATATCCAATTGTAGTTGTGTGTGTATAAACTTCTACGCAGTTTGTAACCAATGGTGTGCTTTATTGCTCAATTATTTTATTTTAAAACCTAAGCAAGACATATTCGTAACAATATGTATAATTTTAGATTAAATAAAAAGAAAAACGTTAGCTCACATAATAAAATACTATTTATTTTGAAATTCTTAGGTTTAAATTAAGTACTGAGATTGAGAGGGCTATAAAAAAACTAGCAGCCTGTTCCTCTTAGTCTAAAATTTCAAAATATCGCTGCATATTGCATGAAGAGTATGTTGACAATATTACTTTTTTTCCGCGAAATCCCCAGTGTGCAACGTACTAAATGTTGAAGGGAGGACTTGCTTTAATAATCCCTTTGCATTATTAGCAGCATAATTTATAACTTCTTCTATTTTCCTGCTTAATTTGTTACTCCATACAGCTAATCATCGTGCAATTTATAATTTCAGTTACTTAATTTGTAATAGAAGAAGAGAATTATTGCATTTTTCAAGAATTATTATTTTGTTCAATTACTTAACAATATTTCTATTTTCACAACGTGTATTTAAGTAGAGAACAATGAAATAAAGAAATGAAACATATGCCAATATACTTCATACACACACACAGATGTACACACTAAATAAAACATACTACAACTAATCACAATGTATCTGCAAGAATAATAAGAAAAGTGGGATTAAGAGTTTTTATTTCAATTATCCAAAAAGGCAAAGAGCAAAAAAAATTAAAAGTAATTGAAGTAACCGGCCTCCTTTTAAATACCAAAAATAAAAAATTCTTAAAAAAAAAACAAAAAGAAAGCAAAAACCTTTATTTTGCCACTTATTGTTGTTGCTGATGCACACGCCTGTTTTATTCAAGAAATTTAAACCGTTCATACGCTCACTCTCTGGCTGAATAGCAACAGGAAAATTGTATTGTTTAATGCTACTTAACTTTTATTCTGCGTACATATGTACATATATATTTTTCTTTTGTTGTTGTTGCTGTTCTTTATTTTTTTTTTGTTTTTTTTTTGTTTTTGTTTAATTTTTGCAATGGCTGGGATGGCTGGCTAAAGCATAAAATGAAAATAATAATTGTTGCAACAACATGATCGTTTTATCGCGTTTGTTAATCAATTTTAGTTTTGGCTTCGCTGACTTCATACAGTGCCTGACAGGGTTTTGTTTAGTTTTTGTTTTTGTAGAAGAAACAAAATTTTAATACCGATGCCATTTTTCATGCAATAACATTTGCAAGTATGGCAATTGTTGTTTATTTGTTGCAAGAATTACGGTTTTGCAGCCATGTGTATTTCTATAAATATTTTTATTTTAACACACCCTTACGTTTCCCTAAATAACTACTACATTTCAATTTTTCTTTTTTTGTCTGTCTTTTCTTTTGTTTCTTATCAATTGTTGTTGTCTGAGGTTTTAAGTTTCCATCATTATTATGTCAAAATTCAAATTGATCAGATTTGACACATGACTATTATGTTTGACAACAATAGCAACATCAGTGAAAATTGTGGCATAATGTGTCAATAATTAGCCTTTCCCATGTTCTATTCCATTCTATCGAAAATAGTTTTGGTTTTAAAAATTAATTATCTTTAAAAACCATTTTACTTTCCTTTTTATATTAAAATTTGAAAATGAATTTTCAGTTAGCAATTCCTTAAAGAATTAATTAAGTAATTTTTTTTCTTATTTTGGCTTTAAAAAGTTTTTTTTTTATAATTTATTACTTAAAATACGCTATCTAATATGTCGAAAGAACAATAAAAGCTTTTTAATAATCAATTTAGAATTTTTCAAATAAACAGCTATAAACGTTGCAATTCAATACAGATGCATTATGGAATAAACAATGAATTAAACAATTGCAATTTTATGCAAATATTACGATAACATATTGAAATAAAACACCTGAATGATGTGAAGATATAAACATATAATTTCCAAAAGTCAACTAACGATTCAACCAAACAATCGTTTCAATACAAAAGTGGGGAATGGGAAATGGACATTAAATTAAAGAAACATATGACAACCTGACCACAACAAACTAGCACACGCATAAACCGCAAGTTGGCGACTTGAGCAATTAAAGCACACACCCGTAGAGTATGACGCGACGCCTGCGCCGTTGTTTGTTTAAGTCCACAAAGTATAATTTTGTTTGTTTTGTGTATAATTTTTCACCAAACTTTTTTCTCTTTTGTTATGTTTTGTGTCATTTCTGCTGCAACGTTGTTATTTGTGAGTTGTGTGGTTTTTAATGAGTTTAACATGTAAAATAAAATTCACTTCATTTAGTTTTCGTTTTTTTTTTTTGTTTAATTTTGTATGTTTTATTATAAATAAAATGTTTTAACATTAAAATGTTTGTGTGTGTGTGTGAGTTTTAAGTTTAAAAATATTTTATTTTCATTAACTCAAGCTGTTTACAAACAAAACAAAAAAAAAGAATACAAAATTAAAATAAAAACAAGTGTAACTTCTTATTAATTCCTATAAACACACACATACATACTCACACACATCCACTAGCAACTCCATCTAATGAATTGAGGGATGGATATTGTAGACGCATATCAAATAATTAAGTAAATGCATGGAAAATATAAATTTGTTTATTATAACTACACTACAGCCTTGCTCAAACAGCAGGTAACAAATATTTTTGATTGTTAAACGAATGCTGTGAATTAAATTGTTTTCTGCTTTTTTTATTATTTATTAATTTTGCAAATTGTATTTAAAAAAAAAATGCAAACAGCAGACATAATTTCCTTTCATCTGTATCAATTTTCCAAAAATAAACTTTTCAAAAAATATATTTATAAAAAAAAGAATAATTAAAAATATATGTGTTCGCCATAATTTAATTTTATTGAGTTCAAGTTTCCTTTAAGTGGCAAAAAGTTCACGCCATATAAAACGTTTCAAACGTATTTAAATAATAATGCAAAACTGGTAAAGCCATTCCAAGCCACTTAAACGATACCACCACAGCCATCACCACAAACCATAGCAACAACAAAAAAAAAGAATAATAAAGAAAAAAACAAAAACAAACACAGGTGTTATCAGACATTAATGACTTTAACAAAACTAAGTTATTGCATTAAATCCATTAAAATAATGCATTTTTAACTTGTTGAATGTTGGCATCTCAGAAATATATTGAACATTAATTTGATAAAGTCCGTTCAAATTTATAGGGATATTTTCTGTTTGTTAATGGCTCGTTAAATGTGCTTTTATTTCGCATAATGACTTTAAGACAAAATAAAAACTTACAACAAAAAAAGCAGAACAAATAAACTTCGATTGAATATGAACCGCTTAACTTTAAGCTGCAACGAAGAAATTCAATAAAGTCCGCACAAACTCTTCTTTGGTGTGAATTGTGGCAGATGAAAGAAACAAAACGAACTTGAAATGAGGGCATTTTCCTGCATTGGCCGCGACAAATTCTACTTTTTCAGGCAAGAGGGCTAGAGTTTCTACAGTATTTATATGCGACCCAATAAAGCATGCAATCTCTCCTAAAAATTAGGGAAAAAGTTAAGAAATAATTTATTTTCTACAGCTATTTTATAATTTTTCTTAAAAATTCTTTTTTATATTAAAAATTTAGAAATCTTGAAAAACAAGAAAGTTGATTTTTTTTTTGCCAGGAAGCAAATATTGCCATAATTTTCTGCGCATGAATAATTAGCTTTGGAAATTCATCTTTTGGTAAGGATTTATAGAAATTAAGCTAATCTGTATTTAAAAATAGCTTTTAAAATTATTATTACATTGCAATTCTATAATTTCCAATTGTAGATCAGATGGAACATCCTCAGGATTAACATTAAAAGGCATTGAAAAAATATCTAAACATGGTTGGATTTTTTGAAAGTCAGCAAATCTGGCCTCAAATTCTGAATACATTTTTAATAAAGATTGTGAAAAGACTTTTAACTTCTCTTTTTTCTTTTTTCCCAAACATTTAGAAAATATAAACAATTGAGTTTTAAAAGACCTCAAACTGCCCCAAGTTTCATCTATAAATTGATTTCTTCCCTGTAACTTCTTGTTTAATTTATTATAGTGCTCGAGTAAATCCGTGAAAAAAGCAAACTCGATGCACCAATTCTTATCCTCCAATATTTCCCACTCATCCCAAATTTCAGTTTTGGTTTTTAGAAAATCTTTAATTTCTTCGAGAAGACTCCAAACTCTCGAGAAGGCATGCCCACAACTCAGCTACCTGATATTTGTGTAATAAAGTACTTCTGAAAATTCTGCATCAACTTTCGATAAAAACTCTTGAAATAGTCGATGTAACAAACCACGGGCTCGAATGGTATTAATAAATTTTAAAATAATATTAAGTACGTGGTTAATATCCAAGGCAGTCTTGCAAAGAACATCTTGGTGGATTATACAATGTAAAAAAATTGTTTCGCTTTCAGGATTCTGACTTTTATAAACTCCTGCAAACCCCGTATTTTTTCCCACCATGTTAGGTGCTCCATCAGTTGTTAAATTAATTAATTTGGAAATTGGGGCATAAAGAGATTCCATCCCCTCTCTAAATTCATCATAAATTATTTTTCCTGTCGTCTTTCCTTTCAAAGATCTCAAACAAGCAGGTTCCTCGGTTATTACAAAGTTTTCACTGTATCACTCCAGGATCGCTGGACACTTCTTTGATTTTAAAAAAACATTTGCTGACTAGATATTTTTCTTTTCAATTCCTCTGAATGAACTTTCTTGTCTTCATCTATCATTTTATAGTACTTCGACCCAAGAAGATGTTTTGAATTAAAGTGCCTAGCGAGATTATAATCTTTTAGTACAGCTACCGGTTCTTGGCAGATAAGACAAATAGGTTTTTGGTTATATTCCACAAAGAAGTACTTCCATGTCCACTCTTCTTGAAATACTCGACATTCCGAATCAATTTTTCTCTTGCTATTTTCGATTGACATTTATGGGGGTATTTACAATACACTTTATTATTTTAATTACACAAATAAAACTGTATGTTGACAACTTTATAATTTTACTTCACAATTTATTCTTTAAGTCACAAGATTTACACTTTTACTGATTGCTGATTAATCCATCGCTGGCCCTTTTATATTTGTTGCGCATGTTGTCTCGAATATTCAAGAGTCTTCTAGATCTCACATATAATAGTTGTTGTTATGTTGTACGTTCAGTTTTCTACATTAGTTGTTAGTGTTTTATGATGTTTATGTTTCTTCTTGGAATATTGCATCAGAAAGTTGTTGTTCTCTTGTGTGTACAATATTTCCTAGAAAACTACGCAGTTTGGACACAATAAAATAGGTCTATATTAGTTGTTTTTGTTTAATGCTTTTTAAGTTTCTTCTTGGAATATTGTATAAGAAAGTTGTTGTTGTCTTGTGTGTACAATATTTCCCAGAAAACTATGCAGTTTGTAGACAATATAATATGAAAACATCGCACTTTTTTTGCTAAAATTGTCAATTTATATCTTTTTTAAAACATGTTTTGGGCATAATTTTTTTTTTTTGGGTGATTAATTTTTTTTTTTAAAACGCTCGGCGGGCCGGATTGAAACCTCTCGCGGGTCATAGTTCACCCATCACTGATTTATACAATAATTATAGTTATTTGACCTTTTTAATATTTTTTAGCTGTTTATTTTTAAGCACTAGGTCATTATTTAATAAATAATATGGCATCATAAGGATGACAACCAATGCTTTGGCGAAATTTTGATAAAAATAATAAAAAATTAAGTTTTTTAAATATTTTTTATTAAATAATGACCTAGTGCTTAAAAACAAACTGCTAAAAAATATTGTCTATTTATTTATCTGAGAAAAAAGTTTTTTTTTATTCTCAAAATTAATTCGGAAATATTTTTTCTCTACGTCGCAAAATAAAAAATTAGTGTACTCTCAAATTCACTTGTTTAAGTTTCTTGTGATGTGGCAGCACTCGTAATGAATTTAAATTTTATAAGTAGGTTAGATCCTTTTAAAGCTATGTTGTGCTAAAGATTAATTTCTGGCTTATTTGGTGACATCTCGGCCGGCGACATAGTGAGAAAAAATATAATTCAGTTATTGCACAATTGCATGAATCCGATTTGGTTGAACATTGATTCTGACTTTAAATGAAGTAGGCATATATTCAGAATGAAAGAATTCGAGACAGGTTAAAATTATTCGAATACTAATTAGATATGTGATGAAATCTATAATGCCTGGATAAGAATTTAAAAAAACTTTACTTAAAAATATTTTTATTGAATTATTTATTTAATTTGGGAATTAAAAATGATATTCATTCATCTCGTGGCTAGTTGAGATGAAAAGTTGTCCGCTTATTTATTTCTTATGTATTTTGGACCATTGAATTTAAATGGGATTTGAGATTTGTCTCTTGTAAGTCTTTAATTTAAAATTTTTAATAAACTAGAAGGAACGAAAATAAAAGTAAATAGTCATTTTATGTTATTCTATAGAGTCTTCAAGGTTGATAAGCTTGTGAGTAAAATATTATCAGGTACTTGTAGCTTTTACAAATAAAACTAGATTTTAATGATTTTTACTTTTGGCTCAAACTGATAACACCTCACTTACAATACAGCTGCCTTTTGGCAAGACGGCAGATATAAGAGTTGATATTGTAATAGATAAAAATAAAAAACTATTAAACTAGTGTGTCCATATTAATGGAAAAACATTCGAGTAAGTTTTAAATTTTAAAACCGTTAAGTTCAGTGGAATTATTTCTTGAAGCAGAATATACTTTTTAGGCGCTACTTGAAGTAGATCTTGTATTACCAACTGTTTGTACTGTGAATAAATTTTCCTAAAGTACAGATATAATTTTTTAAAGCCAATTCACCAAATGGAAACGTTTAAATTACTTTAGGCACTGCCAGTCTAGCAATGCCCATAAAGCATTTGGAATAACAACATTAGACCAAAATTTAAATTTCGCAAATTCACTGATTTCGGCGATTAGGCCGAAAAGTTAAATAAAACTAAAAAAATTTAGTTGTAGAGATTTTCTTTTTATTGATTTTTATTTCTACCACGATTACACAACGCAACATGATTTTGCATTCCAATGCTATTTAAAAGTTTAAAACACTAAAATGTAATACTCAAGTTGTAAAATGAAAACAAACACAAAAAAGTGTTTGTCTAAAATTTCTTAAGTTTAGTATTTAAATACTCTTTAAATAATGTTTTTAATCAAAATTAATGATAACAAAAATAAGGCGATAGCAAAATCAATATTATAAACGTTTGCAACAAACACGTCTCTTCAAAATGTACTGAATACAACTACATCAATGACTTGTAAATTGGTTAAAATAAAACAGATAGAAATCGATAAACTGCTGAAAAAGAAAACGAGCAAGCAGATAATAATCAAAAAGAAAATATAACAACAGCTAAACCGAAGAAAAAATGCTATTAATATGTAACATATTGCTTGTATAACTTAACAGTTACCAACCTCTAACTGTCACAAAAGCTAATTAAGCACGGCGTAAATAATAAACATACACACATACAAAGAATTACCATTATTGTCAGAGTGATGGCGATGAAAACTTGACAAGGAACTATGCGTATCGTATTGTAACGTAGTTTTTGTATTTATAGAAGCCGTAAAATTCAAAATCACGTTGGCTGAGCTCTAACAGGTCTATAATAAACACACTGAATGCCGAAACCAACAACCACTTCTGTCATTAACCAATCAATTTTAAATGTTAAGACAAACTAAAAAATATTGAACATTTATTTTTTGATGACTTGTACAAGACATTAAACGGCCACCAAATGCTATTAATGTGGCAACAAAATATATTAAAGTGATTATTTGTAAAAGAAAATTAAAAAAACAAAAAAAGAAACAAAGCTTAATCAGTTGCTATTACAACACATTACCGTCATGTTTGTCAAGAAGTCAAGAAAATAAAATAATCAAAATAACTGCAAAAGCCAAGCTGATTGCTATTTCAATTTTAAAAGTATTTTTTCTAATTTTCTTATGTTAAATAAATAAAAAAAAAAAACTAATAATGCATAAACGTTTAAATAAATTAAATGCATTAATGTCTTACTATTACGTTATACTACTCCCTTTTATAAAATCATACTTTTCTTCTTCTTCACTTCATAAATAAAGGAGATTTTAGAAAAAACACCACTAGTGCACCCATTAGGAAAACTCTAACCAATTAAAAAATCGTAAGTATTCTTGAGTTATGTTTGCTAAATAATAACTCTATACACTTTATGGTAAAAACGTTGAAATAATATGTTAACATTAAGAACATTTTAGCATAATTGAATATTTATGTATGTATAATCCATATGCAACTGTTGCATGCTTTATTACAATTTTCAATTTTGTGGCCTACGTGGCTGTATTTGATATCAACACATCGTAGTTATCTAGAAATTTATTGTGAAAATAATCATTTTGTTGCAATTTGTGGAGTATTTAAATAATAAAAAAGAAATTAAATTGAAATGGAGTGATACAAACACAAGACTTAAGAAACAAACTCAACTCACACACGTTCATACGCACACACACACATTTAACTGTTTAATAACATTTGATTCTTTTTTAAATTATAAATTATAAAATTAAGTATTTAAACAATATTTAGAGGGTATACCATATTTAATTTAATTATAATTTGTTGTTTTTAAAGTTGGCAACCTTTTAAGTAGATTTTGTCACAAAAGACTTTATTTAAGTTATTTTTAAAATTAACGTATTTTATTGCGATCTTATTTTAAAATGGTTCTGCTTCAAAATCACTATTAATAAAAAATTTCAAGAATTATTTTCAAGGCCTAGTGGGGCTTTTAAAAACCATATTTAACAGGGTGATAAATAAGTCTTTTGTTTTTTAAATCTGCATATTTAAAATCTTCTGTTTTTAAAATTTTTTCATAAAAGGTACGGTTTAAAAAATGCCATGTTTTGACCGACCTTTTTAATTTAATAATTTTTAATATGTTTTTTTAAAAAAAGAGTGTTAAAAAGGCAGTCGACCACGCCCAATAATTTCCTCTAGATTTTAAATAAATTATAAACAAAACAAAACTTGATTATTATGAAATATTAGTTTATTAAAATTCCTTTTTGCAATGAAATTCTGGAAACTTTTATTATATTGTCAATCTCGTCTGAGCTGCTTGCTGTCCTCGTACCAAAAAGAAGTATATCAAAAAAAAAGAAAATGGCGAAGGCGGCAACACAACAGGGAATCAGAGCCGATGCTACACCGAAATAAAATCGGTGATACAATCTGATTCAAGTGGCCTTTGCAAGTCGCGCTAACAAAGAGAGTCTTCATAAAATTGCCTTACTAAAGTGAGGTACTTTTTTTGTAATGGAACTTGCTTTGAAACGAATTTTAAAAGAAGGGTCTTCTTAATAAAATGTGGTACCGAGGACTTTAAAAAATTTTAAATATATTTTATTAAATTCGGTCTTGTTAAATATCATGTTTCAAGTTTTGCTAATGAATTTTAGCGAATAATTTTTGTGTTTCCCATCTAAACACAAGTAAAATATATTTGAAAAATGTTACTTCTATCTCTTGTGCTCTTTTGTAAAACATTATGGTTTGATACGCGGCCAGACTATGATGTGATAATATTTACATCTGCACCGGCAGTGGGCCATTATCAGATGATGGTCGAACTACTTTGGATGGTATGTAGCGCCATCCTCGCCCTAGAAGGCCTTCAGATACGTATATCCTCCGGTCACTCCTAGTTGTAATTTCGAAAGCCCGGAGTAGGCCGCAGCCTTCTCTCCTTGCTAAAGAGTTTGAGACTATCCAACTCCTGGTCCAGAACGCATGAAGCTTAATATAATTAAGAACACCACGGCATTCGTACTCACTGGACCTGGACCATTCATTGTGTTCAATGTGAACTGATCCGACCCACAAACTCTAACGAGGGCTTCGAAACACACAGCCACCACGATACTCCCAAATGGGCCTACCTCAATAATCAGCCAGAGAACAGCTAAATGCCTAAAGAGACAAATAGCGGAACTCTGCGGGCCACTGATTCCAGTGGAAATATAGTGGATTTTCCAGTTGACTCCTAGTAGCCTTGAAGGGGACTGGGCTCGCTTTTATCCCGCAAGATACCAGTCTAGATGGCAGTTGTAGGATCCATAAAGACTATCATGTGCCCCCGGAGGGACCAAGACTATGTTAAATTGAAAAGTTTTCCGTTTATAATCTAAAAAAAAAAATTTAAAAGCTGTGCCCACTTTACTCCAGTAAAAGAATTTACCGCTAAAAGAGAAATTATTAACAAAACCTTTCAGACTGATTTGGAAAAATTTAACACACTTGAATGTGGTTAATGTTAGCAACTAAAACGTAACTGAAAATACTTAAAATATCATAAGACATAAAATAATTTATTATTATTTTATTAAACATTGAATATAAAAAAAAATTTACGAGACTCGTTATTTATTTAAACTCAATACAGAATTTCCAATTAATTTTTATTTAAACGATTTTCTAAATTCGAAGAAAATGTAATAAATTACATTTTTAGTAAATTAATGAAATATTTTGTAATTTAATTTCATTGGATTAGTGTCGGAACACATTTTACGTAAACGCAGTTTTATTTAAAACGAACTGGCTTAAACGCCTTTAGCATGAGCAGGCAAACAACCTACACATAAACAAGCAACATGGTTTAATAGGAGACATGAACAGTAAATAGACGTTAATAACATTACAAACAACAAATAAACATGGCATATTAACGAATGAATTTTAAGCATTTCTTATCTTAAAAAGCTTAGGAAAATCGTAATTCGATGGAAAAAAAGTATCTAATTTCATCGATCAAATACAACAACTAATTAATAACAAACTACGGTGATTATTAGGAGCTGAAGATGAAGAAAATTCTAAGAAATAATTTTTTTACATTTCATTTTCTAGCTGACTTTTAAGCCATAACGTTTTGAAATAAAAGCGACAGACTTGATTTTTAACTTTCATGCATTTCAAGAAATTGTACATAACATAACATAATTTATAAATAATTTGTTTGTAAGGCAATCAAACTGATGAAGGGAGGAAAAGAAGTGAATAAAACAGAATACAAGAAGAACAACTTAAGTTATAAATTTTAAATTGATTCCAAGCACCATCAATGATCTTTAAATAAAACAAGACGATGGGGTAAAATATTGTCAGAAGAAAAATTTAAAATAATGAAAAGAAGCAACAACAAAAAATATGGTTGGAATTTTATGGCCATTTTAACCGCCACCTGAAAACGTGTTACAAGTAGTAGAGGTCGTTTAGCAAACTTTTACTGCTGCAGGTTTGTTGCTGTTGTTGTTGAATGTCTGATTAAAAAACGTAAAGTTTACTTTAAGTCATTTTATGTTGCACATTAATTAACACGTTACATACGATGTTTTATTTTGCATTTTAATTTTAAATGAATTTAAAACAATTATCAGAACATTTATATGCAAATACTATATCCTGGTGACAGTGCTGCAAGTAGAATAGCAGAAAATTGTCTTAAATCTATATATCTATATTTTACGATATTTAGAAAAAGTATTTTTAATACACAAAATTGTAGGTATTTTTAAAAGGGATTTTTAAATTGAACCATTTTGACAAGCGCCCTTGAAAAACTATCTTTTCAGAAACTGGCGTTTATGATTTTCCGTTTTTAAAGCGTTTTTTTTTTAAATAAATATAAAATATATATAATATATACAAATTACAAATAATATATATTTTTGAAATGAGTTTTTTTTTAATTACATAATTTTTAAAACATTTTTTTGAAAAAAATTTATAAGTTTTAATCAAAATTTCTAACCAGAAAACCAAAGTTTTGTCTTCTTTACATGCTTTTCTGAAATAAATACATAAAATGCTAAAGCTTAATAATATTTTAGTCTCATAGTCTCAAAACATAGCATGCATTATAAGATAAGATTTTATAATAAAATGGCAATTAATTTTACAACAATAGCAACAAAACAAAAAAAACAGAAAGAAGAGGTATAATTTTAAAGGTAAAATATTCATAGTCAATAATCTAGGTACGGTCACTTGCAATGGAAAGCGCGAAGACTATTATGGCTTCTGGATGTGAAATATATTGGACCATCGAGTAACCTTGGACGTTTTTTTGTGTTTTTTTAAAGAGAAGTAGCACTTTAGGCAACAAAGCGTATTTAGTCAAGTACCGTGCTACATTTTTTAGGAAAGGGATAGAGAAGAGATGCGACAGGTGATGAAAGTAGAAGATAGTTACGGAAAATAACTATCGTATAAGACAGCTCAGTGACCAGTGACTATGCCTTCATCACTGACCAGCCCCACCAATAGTCAATTTTTATTTGTAGTGAAAAAAACCGAGGTCTTTGTTGGGAATCGAAACCCCCAGTCATGTAAGCTAGCACACTACCTACTAGCCTACAGGGGCACCTTGGATCTTCATAATCGTCTGCTTTTCTTAGTCAATTTTCTGTGATAAATGGTAAAACGGAATTTTACCTCTTCTTACCTCTTTAATCAGAAAAGAAAAATGTTAAGATGTAGAATTGAAGTCTTCAGAGGAGTTTGAATGTCGACAAAAATAATCATCTTTTTTCTGTCGGCACCCATTCGGAAGATGAGAAATATGTTGGAAATTAATGACTTCATTATTGCTAATGAATTCAAATGCTACCAACAACTCCAGCATAAAGAAACATAGTTGGTGTTGAGTAGTTGCTTAAACAGGCGAACAAAAGTAAAAGTACATTTTTAAAAGAGTATATTTTGCAATAAGATAATATTTAGAGATCATCTTAAAAATTTCTTGAAATATCTTCTTTAAAGGGAATCCTTTCTAAAACAGTTCAAAGTAATTCCTAAAAGGTAAACTTATCAGCTGCTTTGCTCAAAAATATATTATTTTAAAAAGCCATTATTTAAACTTTTCACTACTTAAAAAAATACTTTGAATGGTTATTTCCTATAACGGAGTTTAAGAGGAAATTAAAACAAAAATATCTAATTATATGTTTTTGTTATAAATTTCCTTAAAAAAAATTTAGCTACTAAAGAAATCTCACGAGGATGATTAAATTAAGTCAAGTCAAGCTTGTTACTAAAAATAAAAATAAGTGAACAACATAAGCACAAAATTTAAATAACATTATAAATTTTTAAAGCAAACTAATAAAGGAAAGAAATAAAATAGAAATAAAATACGAACAACAAAATTGATTTAAATTTTCCATCTCGTGTCCAATTAACATCAAATGTTAAGCATCTCTTTAACAAAAGTCAACTCAGAACGTTAAGGCCTTTATTTTATTTTAGTAATCAGACAAATAAAATAAATTTGAAAAGAAAGATTCTGCTTTATCAAATACCCATAAAACAAAAAATTTAATAAAACGCAATAAAGTGAAGTAAAATGATATAAAATGCAGCATAACAAATCTAACCAAAACTTGGGGCAGTCAGTAACAAGCAATCATTTCAATGTCTTGACTTGATGGACAGATTTAGTTTCGAAACTTATTTTTATAAAAGTTTTTGTTGAATTAAAAGTGCACTCACGCAAACCTTGTTAAACAAAGCAAAATAAAAAAAAAAAAAACAACAACAGCAATAGCCTTACTTAAGGAATAATGAAAAGAAGTTTTCATTAAGAACTCTGCAATGCCAAACAAACGGTGCGCCAATAATTATGCACGCATTGTGTGGCAGCAACATGTCAAACCAACAAACATCAAACAAGTAGGCCAAGAAGAATATTTTTTTAAATATAAAAAAAATGTTTTTCATACTCAAAATGAAATAAAATCAAATAAAATAAAACAAACATAAAATTGGAATAATTTAAAATTTCATTTTTATTTTGTTTTTTTTTTTTTGTTTTTTTGTATAACCTGTCATGATTAAGCTGCACTGTACCCTTTTTTGATTGTTGTTATCGTTTTCATTTTTATTTTTTATACGATTTAAATGAACCTGTTAAAATATTTTTGGTTTCTTTTTTAATATCTAACACACATCAAAAAACAAATTTCATTCATTAAATGCTTTTTGAGATTTTTTGTATGTTTTCTGTTTTTCAGCTTAATTTTTTTAGCTAAAACGTCAGGGGGTATTTAAGGTGAAAGAAGAAGTTTGAAGTTGATTGTGGCATCTTGTCAAATTTAATAAAATTTAAAAGTTTTCAAAGCAAAAAAAGTAATGAAATAAATATAAAAAAATATGTATATACAATGAAGTGGGCATAGGGCACAACTGAATTGTGAAAGACTTAAGGCTGTGTAAAACTTAAATACCGATAGAAATTTTCACGTCTTTGTTTTTAATTTTTATTTAAATCAAATATTAATTATTTAACTTAATTAAATTTCAAATGAAAAACTGCATAAACGTAATTAAGCCAGACTATAAAATGTTCTTTTCATGTTTTAAAAATTCTTTCTTCTTAAGTTAAAGATCCTCCTGATAATATTTATGGTTGACAAAACATCAGACGCTCTGTAGAGTTTTTGAATTTTAAGCAGCATATTTTACAAAAAAATTAATTTTTGTAGTTTTTTTCAATCGACCTTTTTTTATCTTTAATAAATATCTCTTATTCTTTTTTAAGGTCTTTTAAAATTAAATTAACAATTTATATTTTTTTCCCCTTTTCGATATTTCGCTTTCCTATGCAAAGCTTCTTCAGGACAAAATTTTTTTATTTTTCCTTAAGAAGCTTTCCATAGGAAAGCGAAATATCAAAAAGAAAAAAAAAATATAAATTGTTAATTTAATTTTCAAAGACCTTAAAAAAGAATAAGAGATATTTATTAAAAAAATTAATTTTAAAATATTTTAAATCTGCTTTTTGTATTTTGTTTTTCTTTCTTCTATTTATTTTATAACATCAACACAAGACGTAAATACGATCATTCTAAAATTAATTAATCATTTTTTTTTAATTTAAATATATTTTATTCTTTTTTAATTATTTTCTTAAATCAATTTTGATAGGTTTTTAACAATCCTGCGATTTATAACTTTGTGCTAACTACTGGGCAGTATGCTGTTGTGTTTGACATTTCTCGCCTGGAGTTGGTACTTACTCTACAAGATAAAATTTTTCTCTTCTTTTAAGCATTAAAATTGTTCTGTGATAACCTCATGTTCGAGAAATTCTTAAAATTCCCAGTCACCTGGTTTATCGTCATTATTTTACTGACGTCTTCTGATGCAGAGGAATATTCTTATTGTCGATGGGCAACTGCCGGAAGTTTCGGCGCTAATATTTTAATATATTCCTTCATACTAAATAGAGAAGTCTAGATATATGCTTTAGATAGATGGCACTAACTTTGTGTTAGGATTGTCTGGAGTCCGGGGTATTAAACTGCAACAACGTCCTGAATTTAATTATTACAAACAAATTTAGAGAATATGCACACAATGAGATATCATTCTCTTATTATAAATTTCTTCCTACGTTTTCCGACTGCCATAATTAACAGCGTTTTGCACGAGTTAGTTTGTATAAAAATTAGAGGAGAAGGACTGCGTTAAGAATTCATCGTTGAGAGGACTAATGCAAGTTGTAAGAAGTTTAGGGCATTTTCTAGAAATACAAAGCCTACTATTGTTGTAAATATGAAAGCAAAAATGACTTGCGGGGCAAAAAACTAAACCCACTATAATTCTACGACATTCGTTTTATGGAAAATGTTATAATTTTTTTTCATATCACAAATATTAAACATAATATGAGTGCTTACAGACTTTAATAAAACCGACTAAATTACGACTGTCTTCATCTTTATTACAAATAAATTTCTTTAGTTAAAACCTCCATTATCAATAAATAATCCAAGTCCAACAGCAAATAACAAAAAACAAAAACAATGTTATTCGCCTACAACTCATGTCATTACGCATCAAAAAACTCATTTAGGGAATATTTATATTTTCCGCAAGATTTGCAATTGTGAATACGTAAAACAAAAGAAAAAATCCAGCAAACGCTGCGGGATATTTAAAGAAATAACACGATCACAGTAAGGAAAAACAAACACACAAACAAACATCAATGAAATTTATACAAAAAAAAGCACTTAAATCCTTAAGTCAATAAGAGAACAATACAAAAACTAGAATGTCTTTACTTTAAAGTCGGCGGGATCAAGTAAAACACACTTTTAGTCGACAAAGAATAACACAAAATTATACAACGAAAAAGGTTTTTGTAAAATGAAAATTGAATTCAAAACAAGCAAAATATCACTTCGATTAATTTAAACAAGTAAAATGGAATAAAAGTTAGCAAAAACAAAAAAAAACAAAAACAACATGATCACAGAAACAGATCAATACAAATCCCCCCCCTTTAAATGGAAAACTGTAGAAAATGCGGATTAAAGTAAATCGAGCACTAAAATAACTGCTCCAATGGTCCAATGAACACACACTCATGGAAAATCTGATAATGGTAGACGATGAAAACTTTATTTATTGCAGTAAAAATATGGAAAAAAAAGAAAAATCTTTTGGCTTAAAAGGAAAATAAAGACAGTTTTTCATGTTTACAGTTTTAAAAAATTACTCTTCTCTGACTGCTCTCGTAGTCAGTTTGAATCCCATCATTTAGGTCAAATACTCAAGTCGAATTAGCAGGTCGTATCAAGCACTACAGTAATTAAAATTATAACACAAATAGGCATATTGGCATCACTGGTTAAGATACCAAACGCTTTAATGCTTTACAAAAAAATATTTCCATAAAACAGTAGATAAAATGGAATAAACTCGAAAATTCTGCTGAAATTATAAAAAACCTCTACTAAAATATTAAACACTGTAAAAGAACCACTGTAAAAAACCATTTAAGCCCTTTTCATTGTATAAAATAATTCAATTGAAAGAGATCAACGTCATCATATCTGGTGGTTGATTTTATATAAACGAGATACAAAAAAAAAAAGAAAGACTGCCGTTGGCGCAGTGTATTGAAAAGAGTAAGAAACCATACAGACATATTAAAAACAATCGTTCAGCTGAAGAAATAAAGTTGGCAAGTTTTATCAACCTTCTTCTGTTCCCTTCGTTCGTCAAGTGCCTAAAAATTCATTGAAGCAATAATTCTTCGGCTTGTTGTAGCATGAAATCAATTGAAGAATATTGTTTTAAAGACTTTCAACAGTTTTTTTTTACTCAACAACAGACACTAAATGTTGTTTAGAGGATCAGCAGGGATTTTATATGAGTGCGGCTGAAACGAAAAAAGACTTAAGTAGACTTAAGTTAATTAAGCTTAACTCTGCAGAAGCTTAACTGCTGCAAAAGAAATTTTCAAAGGCGTAAAATTATATTGCCATTACCGTAGCAACATTCGCATTCTCTATAGCTTTAAATATTCACCAGGTTACGATGATCGCTTTTACACTAAATAATTTTGTTTCATTGCGCTACTTTTGCTATCCGAAAATTTCAATTAAAAATTAAATTAAATTTATCTTTACTTAATTTAGTTTTCATTTTAAAGGCCATTCTTATTTTTTTCCATACTTAACATTTTGATAAGTTGCTTTGGCGTTTAAATTTAATGGAGGCGGCTTCCTTTTAGCGCATTTTTTTACGCTAAACAATTTACGTATTTGTTTAAGAGAATCACATAACAAATTTACAATTTCTTTTTTAACCTAATGGAAACAAATATTTACATCTTTAGATTTGATAAAAAAAAGCAAAAATAAAAAAATTAAAAATCTTTAAATTTCGTATATTTGTTGTAGATTTCCGTTTATTTGCAGTTTTCAACTATAAGCCATCATTGCTCATTTTAATTTAAAATAAATGCAATAACAATTTAAAAAAATGAAGATTAACTTCATTCAAATAACTCACCGTTGTTAAAAGCATTAGCAAATCTGGCCACTTTGTCTATAACAATCAAGACAAAATCAAGATATATAATCGTATTGCAACTGACATTTAGTAATAAATACTTTTTTGATACCATTAAGACTGTGATAAAGTAAATACATGAGCTTGATATCACAGGCTCTTTTTTTGGCAAAAAATTCATTTTGTTTAATAATTTTTTTCCAAATTTATTTAATGTCCCAAAACATTAAGAATGAAATTATTTATTTAATGACAGTGTTATTCACTTTTCTTTATTATTATTACTGATGATGATGAGATACACAACATACTGAGCAGTCTTAAGGAAAGCAAAGGCCCTGGATGTGACGGAATCAGGCCACAAAACCTCAAAAGTAACGCAAAGGTATTGACACCGGTAACCAAAACGTTAATTAACTTAAGCCTAGAGGGACATGATATATCACATCAACTAAAAACATAAATTGTTTGACTAATAATATAAACGAGGAATAAAATCAGATTACAGCAACTATGACAAAACATATAAAAAAATTATTAAAATAATTATTTTTTATATGTTTTGTCAAATGTTTTTCAAAAAATGTTTTCTTTTCAAATTGTTATAATTTTTTTTGAAAAATATAAAAAATAATTTCATGAAGAAGCTTTCCACAGGATAGCGAAATATCGAGAAAAAAAATAAATCGTTATAATTTAAAGGACCGTTTAAAAGATTAAGATTAACATTTAATAAAAATATAAAAAAATATAAAAAAAAGGTTGAATAAAACTGAAAATAATTTAATATTATATACAAATACTCCCCTAATTTTGTAATTGTAATCTAAATGTCTACAAAGGGTGGACAAATTTGAGGTTAGAACGTAAACACAGACTTCTTTTGACAAGTGTAGTTTTATTGATACCAGTTTAAGGTTGAAATATGGAAATTAATAATAGAATATGACTTCGGACGCCTCTAGCTATTCGGCAGACGTCCACACTTTTTACAAAATTTATAAGCAGTTTTTTCGAAAAATCTAGCTTATATCCTTAATGCACAATTTCATCATTCAGAGCGTCAGTTGTTTGTGGGGTTTTCACGTAAATTTGAGCCTTTAAATAGCCCCAGAGAAAATAATCAAGCGGCGTTAAATCGTAAGAACGAGAAACTACTTGATCAAAACTCACTGATATCAACAGTAGCCAATTGTGGTCGCAAAAAATTGTGTATCAGGGTTTAGTAGCGCAGAGAGCATACGGTTATGGCGACAGTTTTGTTTATTTATATAGCGGCCTAATTGAAAATTAACTTGAAACACGCGTTATTTTCGTTTAAATTTTCAAACTGCCAATTCGCAAACATTCGACGCCATCAATTGCCTGCTGAATTTAATTCTTGAAGGAGCTGGACTTTATAAACGTGGAGATGCAAAATGTTAGGCAAATTGCCTTTTATGTTGCGAACTTCGACGAGTTAGTGTTCCGGGCTTATTCTTAACATGTTGCTATAAAACGTCCTCGATTAAGCAATTAAATTGCGTGCAGTGGTCTCAGAATTGGTTGAATTTATCGAAGTGAAATTTTGACAATTTTAATAGTAAATTTACCAAGATCTTGCTATATACATATCAAACGATGATACCTTAGTTCTTGAGATTTTAAATTTGATAGACAATTTACTTCTTAATCTCAAATTTGCCCACCACATAGTAAGACCACACAGTCCATATTACATTCTTACTTTTAGTAAGCTTTTGAAGGTTTTGAAATCTTTTTTGGCCATTTTATAGAAAACAAATACAAAGACAAAAAGTTTGCTTTTTAACTACCAACACTGCTAATAATTATACTTTTAATCACAGTCATTAATAATAACAGCATTCACATTAAGAAGTTAAAAATTATGTCAAAATATTAGGCGCCACTAGATTGATATATTTGTGTATTGTTTTGTTGTCTTTATTAATGAATCACTTTTAGGATCTTGAACGAACGTTACGAACGTATTAAAGTTCTCTGAACTTTTTTGGTAACCCGCTGGGTTTTTCTCAATACACAAAACCAAATGATGATGACAATTTCTTTCAATGTCACAACTTTCAAATAACAAAGCAATGAAAAAAAGAGTAAAAAACAACAACAACAACAGAATTGTATATAAATCAATTGTGTTGTGTAGACACGAATTTTAAGAAAAACTCCTGTAGAAAATAATAAAACTGATGGGGGTTTGTTAAATTGCATCATACCTGTGTGAAGTATAATCATTATAATCAACATCTTGTGTTGTCCCTTGATTAGTTCTGATACAGGTTAAGATACTAAATATATAACAACAAAAACATCAACAACAAAATAATAAAAATAAAAATAAAATGACAATTTAGTTTCGTCTCGGTGTTTAATCTTTTCAGCAGATCACCATGTTAGAGAATACAACTCAAAGAACTTAAACTTTTAACTAAAAACAAGAACAATTTAAAATTTTCAAAATCTTTTTCGTTATCATTGTCATTATCAGCATGTTGTGCTTGTATCGATGTTATTTAGGATTCATAAATAATAATAACAATGATTTGATTTGAAATGTGAAGATATTTCGTTTCTGTGCCTCTAACGGGTTTTAAGTAATCAAACAAATATACGAGAAAGTAAGCAGAATTGGAAACTTAAGATCAATATACAATATTTCTTAACAATTAAATTGCCATCAAATACATTTCTTTTTTATTTTTATACATTAGAATTTTTGATTATAAAAGTATACAAAAAGGTTTTAAAACTTTAAAAGAAAAGTGTTTTTCCAAAAAATTTCGAAAACAACAAGAAATTGATATTCCAAAAATGTTTGGTAATAAAAAAATATATCAAAAAACAAAACAAAAAATGGCTTGAAAGTTTAACAAAGCAGATGTCATTTAGAAAAATAATTAAACTCGTCTTTTGAACAACCAGTATAGTGCGATTCCTGAGAAAACTCGATATAAATCTGGAGAAATTATCAGCATCATGCCACATTCTATCAAACGTCTTGGAAATATCTAGAGCCACCACCTACTCTCTCCGAATTTTAATAGTTACTGACAACAACGAACAATTAGTGGTGTATAATGAAAAATAATTTTTAAAGTAACTAGTAGTTTATGGCCTTAATTTTAGCCACTTGAGTTAATTAATTTAATTTTTTTAACAAGTTAGCCAGGAAACCTTTAACAAAATTCTATATTTTTATAAAAGAAAATATGCTGCGTAGAAGAAAAATTTCGACTGATACCATGTCCATTAAATTATTTAATTAATTTATGCAGAAATTTTATAGATACATACAGTTATTAAGTCTTTGGAGAATACACCATTTCCAAAGAAAAAACTCTTACTAATTTTCAATTTATTTTTTGCCACTTTAGGAGTAAAAAATAATTACTTTAGAAAATATCACAAGTATGTCGCATTAATAATATCACTTATTAAGTTAATATGCGTGATGAGATTTACGTCGGTACCAAGCTTATATATGCCATAACTCGACGATGGTCAAAACACTTGGGTGATATGATGCGTCCACCCATGCCCTAGGAAGCCGAAGATATAATTCTAGCAACAGCTTATTCCTAGTTGAAATTTCGGAATTTCGGAGCAGGGCCGCCAAATCCCACTCCTTGCTGAAGAGCTGGAGATTATCCAATTCCTTTCCCAGAACACATCACAAACAGGCTCACTGGATCCGGATCATTCACCCTTTATTCTAAGTAGAGGTGAGATGATTCTGGCCCTTAATCAACTTCATGGGGGCCGCGAAACCACAATTATCACGAAACTCCCGAAGGGCAAACCTCAATAATCGGTCAGAGAACAGCTAAAAGGCTAAAACGCCAAAGAGCTAAACTCTAGGGCTTACTGATTCCCGTGGAAATAACGTGGAATTGTCCAGTTAGCTTCCTGTTCGTCTTTAGGGGACTGGGCTCCCATTTTTTCCCCGGTGACACATATAATGACGGTGAGATTCTGTCAAGGCATATAAATATAAATCTGTCCCCGGGGTGGAATTAAGTTAATATGGTCGATATGGACTACATATTGCATAACTATCGCATATGTTTTGTTTCAATAAAGCCAAAATGTAAACACACATTGTATCAATCGCTACACTAATGCCGAATTTTGTGCCCAAAAGAAATGTTTTGCGGGGAAGTCTGCTAACCTTCTTTCATTTGAAGAAAATGGCTGCTCAAAGTTATCGACTGTTGGTCGACATGCAACAACTCAGAAACTTGTGAACGAAGGTTTGTGCGATTCAAATGTTCCAATTTCAACACAAAAGACAAGGAGAGGCTTGGCCTGGTCAGCAGAAAAAGTTTTAAGATAAGGAATTGAAAGCATTACTCGCCGAAAATTATTATCAAACGCAAGAAAAACTTGCATTATCATTGGGAGTCACAAAAGAACTTATTTCAATACGTTTAAAAGCTTAGGGATTTATTCATAAGCAAGGAAATTGGGTCCCATACAAATTGAAGCCAAAAAAAACGTTTTAAGGCCTGGCCAACCAGCCAATCAACGCCAAAGCTTAATACTTGTGACGGCAAGGTAATGCTCTGTATTTGGTGTATTATCAGCTGTTAAAATCAAGTCAAATGATCACAGATGACCTCTACCGAAGACACCTCCCCGGGGGCACATTTATGTGTTTTGACAGAATTCCACCGTTATTTCATGTCTTCGGGGGTAAAAGGCAGCTCAGTTCTCCTCAAGGCTAGCAGGAACCAACTGGACAATCCACTATATTTTCACGGGAATCATTAAAGCCCAGAGTTCAGCTATTTATCTTTTTAGCCTTTTAGCTGTCCTCTGACTGATTATTGTAGTCGGCCCTTCAGGAGTATCGTGGTGCTTGTGTGTTTCGAGTCCCTCGTTTGAGTTTGTGGGTCGGATCATTCACAATGAACACAATGAATGGTCCAAGTACAGTGAGCATGAATGCCGTCGTGTTCTTAAATTATATTAAGTTCATGCGTTCTGGACCAAGAGTTAGATTGTCTCCAACTCTTCAGAAGGGAGTGAAGTCTGCGGCCTGCTTCGGGTTATTGAAATTGCAAGTAGGAGTGACTGGAGGATATACGTGTCTGAAGGCCTTCTATGGGGAGGATGACGCTACATTTCATTCACAGTGGTATGATCTACCATCTGATTATGGCTTACACAGCTAGGTACAGACGTAAATCTTACCACGTATGTACCGAAGACAATTGAATTGAAGACAGCAATCAACGAAAGACTACCAAAATAATCGCTCAGACAAGACCGGGGAAAAACTGTTTGCAAAACAGTGAATGGAAAGTTTTGGCTCAACCGGCTTATAGCCCAGACCTCTTCCCCTTCTGACTAGCATCTCTTTATATACGAAACGAAAATTTGCCAATGGCGCGTTGCTATGGAAATATTCTCTCTGAAATGTATGTGTGTATGGATTTTGTTGATGCAGCTCTGAATTTCCTTCTCCATTGCACGAGTGTTTGCGGGCAGCATGGGAAATACCTTTAACCTGAAATAAATCTATAAAAAAAGCAAATGAAGCCGTCATGTTAATATCACGCCAGCAGCATGCACTGCTTCTCTGGCCTAATACTCCAAGAAATATTGCGCCAATGACAGTGTGTAGCTGAAAATCTCATTCCATGATCTATTGTAGAGGCATTTAATAAAAATAATATGTTGATTCTATATGTTTTGACACTAAAAAATTATTCCGATCAAAAAATCTTTTCGCAAACAATTCATAATTCTTTCAAAATTGTTCAGGATATATCTTCTTGATCGTTTTTTTTTTTTAATTTGGGAAAAGTTTTCATGCCAGGTACTCAGTAAAACATAACTTGACTGTTGAATGTTGAGTGGAAAAATCGTAAATAAACTATTTCTGAATCATTAATGGATTTTCCCGTAAATCTTCCTAAATTGAATAACTGCAAATGGTGTAAAATGCTATTTTGAACAACATGTGCCAATGACATGCAATGAATAGCATTCATTGCTTCGCCATGAACGTCAAAAGAAAAAATTCAAGAAACAGCATGTTTTCCTGCTGGAAATAAATAAAACAAAAAAAAATAAAATAAAACAGCGAACAGGACAAAATCTACTCTCCATGAAATTGATAGAGGTTCCAACTTATTGGCCAACAACGTAACAATTTCCATAAGGACTACTTGCTTTAATGGCCATTTGTTCATGGACGAAAGAAATTCTTTAGGTCTGTGAGGTCTTATCAATTTAATGGTTGTTAATTAGACGGTTTCACTGTTGTTGGTTCATAATACAATCGACATTACTTAACGCTTATCACAATACAAACTCAAAAAATATATTTCTTATACTTTACTTTTGGTGGTTGGATGGTTGGTTGGCTGGTTGGGTTTGTAGAAGCTGGCTGCTTCTACGCTGTGTTGTTGAGGTTTTAATAAATGACATCGATGGGGATGTTTGTATTGTCTTGTAGTTGTTTCGAAAACGGCTGGAGTCGAAGTACAGAAGTACATTAATATTAAACTGATACTGAGTTTGTTAACACACCATTATAATCACCTGCTTTAGATTTTCATTTTATATTTTATTCGAAATTATTTAGTTTCGTTGTAAAGTTTTTCTAAAATAGATTTTTATCAATTAATGGTTGTCAATGTGAGTTAAAAAGGAGTTCACAGGATCGTTTGCGGTGTAAGGGAATTGCTGTTAATGAAAATGATTTATGGTGTTGTAATGCATAAAATATGTAAGGCTGCATATGACAGGTGTTGGGTCAATATGTTTTATTGATTATAAGAAATATAGCTGCTCCGTTTACTCTTGCAGTGTGAGGTTTTCTTTTCCAAAATTTCGTGTTATTTCAAAGAAATAAACAATTAATTATTTTAAAATAGATAAGAAAGTATATTCGTAGGTTAAAACAAAAAGAAAAATGTAGTAAAGGGTTAGCAACGAATGGCTTGATGGCTGTAACGAACGAAATGAACTCTTAGGTTTAGTTGTTGTTTTATTTATCTTAACTTATCTGGCAAGAAAAATCCAGGAAATCAAAAAATCCTTAATTAATTTTTTTGTAAATCCTCTCGCTGTTGAGTAAATTTACTTCAACCACATAAAGTTCATGCCTTTATTTGCTTTGGCTGGTTGTAATGAATTTGTTTGCCCACCTCAATTTATGCTGCTGTTGTAGAATTTTGTCAAGTCTTTGTTGGACATGAACTCCAAATAACTTTTGTGTCACAGCTGCTGTATTGATCGCAATCTTAAACACAGTTGCAGTTTTAGGTCTCACTTTAATTGTACGCCCTATCGCTATCTCTATTTTTCTCGCTCTCGCTCTCATTCTCTGCCGCCACTTCTTGGCTGTTTTGGTTATTTTATTTGCCAATTAAGGAAGCTTCCAAAATAAACTTAAATTGTTTTCTTTAACAGCAGATCTGTTACCAGTGATAACGATTTAGTTTCTGGTATGCAGTCATGTTGGCAGCCAAATAAAGTCGTAAAGTTTTGTCGTTAAAACAGATTTTAGCCTAAGATTTAAAACGGAATAAAAAAAGTGTTTTCAAAGACTTAAAATAATGATTTAATTAGTTGGACGTACAATCGGCAAAATCACTTGCATGGAAATTATATTTTTGATCAAACGAATTTACAGCTGAAAAATTCAAAATAAAAAAAAAAAGAAATCACGTTTTGTTTTTAAGCAAAAGTTTTTTAATATGAAATAAGAAACGGTTTTTGTACGAAAATCTCTTTTTCCCTAAAAGACCTACTAAAGGGGAAAAAACAAATACTCATTTTGGATGTTGCTAAAAAAAACAATTGTTTTTGTGAAAATTTTTCTTCAGAAGAAAATATTGACTAAATCACTTCAAAGAAATAATCTCACAAATAAATTGTTTATTGTTATACTTTAAAAAAAATCAATAAAAATGAATTTTGTGATAAATTGGACGAGTTTTAATAGAAACATAAGTTTCTAAGTTATATTATGCTTGCTTAAGCTACATTTCCAAACTGGAATTTTGATTTTTTTAAATTTTAAACAGATTAGTTCATTCTTAATAAAAAAAAATCCTTAATTATTATTTGATTATTATTTTTATTCGACCTCTTTTTTTTATTAAATAAATAATTATTAATCTTAATATGGGTCTTTTTTAAATAATTTTAGCACTACATTTTCAATATTTCGCTTTCCTGTGGAAAACTTCTTCAGGAAATTATTTTTTTTTTAAACAAAAATTATTAACAATTATTAGCAAATGTTAATAATGTTATTGTTAATAATTTAACAATTGTAAACAATTGTTAAAAATTTTTGTTTTTATAAAAAATAATTTCCTGAAAAAGCTTTCCACAGGAAAGCGAAATATTGAAAATATAGTGTTAAATTTATTAAAAAAAGTCCATTAATAAGATTAATAATTATTTATTAAAAAATTCTTAATAAAAAATTTTAGGAGCAAACGTAAATTTTTATAACCAAAGACATGTAAATACAATTTTTATAGACATCGTTTTTTTTTATTAAGACAGTCTCTTGTAGGTTTTTCTTTTTACTACTTAGAGTTTATTTAAATCACGGGTTCTAAAAATTTAAATTTTATTTAAAAACTTTATTGTGATGTAATTTCCAAAAACCATTTTTTTATTCAAATACTTACGAGTTCAACTTTTCGACATTAATTTTTAAATCTATTGTTTCTGAATAGGATATTCAGCAAACAAGTCAACAATTCAATTTTGACCTCACAAGCATTCCATGCCACACGAAAGGAATGAGAGTGTCATAAATTCCATTTAGCAAGGAGTTTCATTAAAAAACCCCCTTATGCCTGCCTAACAACAACAACAACAATTAAAATCAACATGAATTTTAAAAACAATTTCAATAAAAATCAATGTATGATGATAACGATGCTGCGATATAATAATCAAAACAAGCAAGAAAAAAAAACAGAAAAAATAAATATGCGCCAAAAATTACAAATTTATATGCGCAACAAACATAAATTTAACTTAAACCAAAAAGCCCTTAAGCCCCACAGCGCAGCAAAGCAAAAAAGGCCAGCAACAACCAATTTTCATAACCATAATCATTGTCATCATCGTCATCATCGTTATCATCGTCGACCCAGTTTTTAAGTCGACCAGCGCTTAAAACAGAAAACGCTAAGGGCTTTCTAGCAGTGATGAAAGCTTTTTGGTCTTTGCAATATTTAAAGAAAAAACGTCACGTTTACTTTAAACTTCATAAAATAACAAACACACCATAAGAAACGAAACTGTATCTTTAAGCAAAGTAACAACAAGTTGCACTGAGCGATAATCACTGCTTGTTATAAACGTTGTAATTAGATGTTCATTAAAAGGGTGGTCCTCGCATGTCTTCGCTCGTTTTAGAAAACTTAACAAAACTTTGTCATAATAAACATTAAACAATTCAGTTCTTTTGATTGCTGACGTTGCATCTTGTTGTTGTTGTTATTATTATTGTTAAAAGTTGCAGATCGATCAGTAACAGCATAAGCTGCAACACAGAAAACATGTATCACAAATACGCCCCTATACACGCCTCATAAATAACAGGTCTGCTGTTTTGCTCAGTACCTGAGGAAGATTCCAAACCAAATAAACAGTTTATGAAAAATGAGTCTGTTTGTTGATTCTCTTCCTTTGGTGGCTAGTGGAACATTTGTAATGTTGTTGTTAAAATGATCTGTTAAGTTTCCATCTTATAAAATAATGATGCGAATTTTCTTTAAACAAATAGCCAACATTTCATAATTGTTAGCAAGAAAATAACGTACGAGTATGAAATAAAGATGATAGGCGGACAGTTTAGCAGAAGTTTATTCACCTGCCTCCTTAAAAATATTGTTTCCTACACTTTTTTTTTTCTTTTCTTTTCTAAATTTAGTTTATTAGTGAATGTCTCAACTACACTCGTACAAAATTTTAAGTGTTTAATGTTTAAAAAATTATAATGTAAAAGCTCATATATTAGTCGGCTATTTTAGCTCTATCGTATGGTGTATTTTGGGTGATATTTTGGCGTATTTTCGAATTATTAACATTATTTTTAACAGACTCCTGTAAGCAGTTACATTATGAAGAAAAAAAGACAAGAATACAAGAAAATATTAAATACAGGAGCACACTGTGCTTTAAAAAAATAGTAGTGAAACGAAGTGCAATCGCCACATGAGAGCAGATTCTTTTAGATCAGTGATCGGCGAACTACGGCCCGCCGAGCGTTTTTCAAAAAAAAAAAAAAAATAATCACCTATTAAAAAATTATGCCCAAAAAATAAATTTACATTATGTTTTAAAAAAGATATAAATGAACGTACAACATAACAACAACTATTATATGTGAGATCTAGAAGACTCTTGAATATTCGAGACAACATGCGCAACAAATATAAAAGGGCCAGCGATGGATTAATCAGCAATCAGTAAAAGTGTAAATCTTGTGACTTAAAGAATAAATTGTGAAGTAAAATTATAAAGTTGCCAACATACAGTTTTATTTGTGTAATTAAAATAATAAAGTGTATTGTAAATACCCCCATAAATGTCAATCGAAAATAGCAAGAGAAAAAATTGATTCGGAATGTCGAGTATTTCAAGAAGAGTGGACATGGAAGTACTTCTTTATGGAATATAACCAAAAACCTATCTGTCTTATCTGCCAAGAACCGGTAGCTGTACTAAAAGATTATAATCTCGCTAGGCCTTTAATTCAAAACATCTTCTTGGGTCGAAGTACTATAAAATGACAGATGAAGACAAGAAAGTTCATTTAGGGGAATTGAAAAGAAAAATGTCTAGTCAGCAAATGTTTTTTAAAAATCAAAGAAGTGCCCAGCGATCCTCCACGTTAGCTGGACACATTGTTGCCTATAAAATAGCAAAAAATAAAACAAACCGCTTTCTGAAGGAGAATTTATTAAGGAGGTGTTAATTAGCATTGGAAAAGTATTATTGCCAGAAAAGGTAAAAGATTTCGAATATAGGGCTGTCACGTAGAACGGTCACAAAAAGAAATGAAGCGATTTCTTCTAATTTATCCAATCAACTCGATGGACGTCTTAAAAAGTTTAAGTATTTTTTAGTCACTATGGACGAGAGTGTTGACAGAAGTGATACAGCCCAACTTCAAATTTTTATCAGAGGAGTCGATGAAAACTTTGTAATAACTGAAGAACTTGCTTGTTTGAGATCTTTGAAAGGAAAGACGACAGGAAAAATAATTTATGATGAATTTAGAGAGAGAATGGAATCTCTTAATGCCCCAATTTCCAAAATAATTAATTTAAAAACTGATGGAGCACCTTACATGGTGGAAAAAAATACGGGGTTTGCAGGAGTTTATAAAAGTCAGAATCCTGAAAGCGAAACAATTATTTTACATTGTATAATCCACCTTCTTCTTTGTAAGCCTGCCTTGGATATTAACCACGTACTTAATATTATTTTAAAATTAATTAATACTATTCGAGCCCGTAGTTTGTTACATCGACAATTTCAACAGTTTTTATCGGAAGTTGATGCAGAATTTTCAGATGTACTCTATTACACAAAGATCAGGTAGCTGAGTTGTGGGCATGCCTTCTCGAGATTTTGGAGTCTTCTCGAAGAAATTAAAGTTTTTCTAAAAACCAAAACTGATATTTGGGATGAGTGGGAAATATTGGAGGATAAGAATTGGTGCATCGAGTTTGCTTTTTTCACGGATTTACTCGAGCACTATAATAAACTGAACAAGAAGTTACAGGGAAGAAATCAATTTATAGATGAAACTTGGGACAGTTTGAGGTCTTTTAAAACTCAATTGTTTATATTTTCTAAATGTTTGGGAACAAATGATTTCACTCATTTTCCAAGACTTAATTCTTTGAGGCCTGTGAGTGAAGAGAAGTAAAAAGTCTTTTCACCATCTTTATTCAAACTGTATTCAGAATTTGAGGCCAGATTTGCTGACTTTAAAAAAACCCAACCATGTTTAGATATTTTTTCAATGCCTTTTAATGTTCAGGATGATCTACAATTGGAAATTATGGAATTGCAAAATAATAATAATTTAAAACAGCTATTTTTAAATACAGATAAGCTTAATTTCTGTAAATCCTTACCAAAAGATGAATTTCCAAAGCTAATTAATCATGCGCAGAAAATTATGGCAATGTTTGCTTCCTCATATTTATGTGAACAGGCCTTTTCAGTAACGAAATGCTGACAGAAAAAATTCAATAAGAAACCGATTGTCAGACGAGAGTCTATTTAATTTATTAAAAGACGCATCCTCCCAGCTAGAAACAGATTATCGTCAATGCATGCAATCTCGTCATTATGAATTTAAGGAACAAGATAAGAAAAGCACACAGCTTTGATGCCGCTGTTATTCTGCGGACTTGTTACCTTAGAAGCCCCTGTAGAAATCAACAGGATGAATATAAAAATCAAGTTTAGTCGAGAATTTTACATTTAGCGCGATTGAGGCACCTGATGAACGCTAATCTGCTTCTTCATAAATAATCGCTAAATCAAACATATAACTCTTTCAAACGCGAAAAGATTTCGATTTGATCTTTTTATTTATTGGCACAAATTTACTAATCGCTAACACGCATGGATGATACCCATTTTAAAACTTTTACCCTACAACATTTCAGATAGAAAATCAATGAGAAGGCTTGTTACCGACTTTTAAAAATTTTATAAAATTTACAATTAATTAATTCTAGCTTCTTTTATAGACCGGACGAACCAACTCATATATTAATTTTTAGCTGGTAAAATTGAATCAAACTCAAGGCCCAACTATAATATGCATAATCTGGCTTAAGCTAATGTCAAAAATTGAACGAAAAATCTGTTAAATGCTTAAGCAAATCATTGAAAACTTTTAGGTGGCTATATTGTACTTACATGAATATAGAAACTATTATGCACAGTTGCACATTTGTTTTATTCGTACTTTTGCAAAAAAATATTTTCGTTCTAAATAAATGAAATTTATTAGCAAAAAATGCGTTTAATAATCATATTTTGTATACTTAATACGATCCTTATAATAATTTATACTTTTTTGTTAATAGTTTTAAGAAAATTACGAAAGAAAAATTACACATATTTCGCTGTTTGTATTTTGTGGCCCAAAAGTACTAGAAAATGCAACTGTGTTCAATATTGAATTTATAAACAATATAAAATTAAATCTTATTGCAAATTGTGTGTTGAAAAAATGGAAAAGAAATTAAAATATTTAAAGGCCTTTAAGGTATTAAACTCCAAGGTTGAGTCTAGTTCTTCAACGTTATCACGAGTACTACAACACAAAAATTCACATTGTAAAAAAGTAAAAAATATTCAATACAAATGCTTATACCGGCGGGGTGCAAGAAAGCTTTTCAAAAATATCATAGGCTGCAATAGTGCCCATTCCTCAATATAGCCCATTCCACTGCCCGATGGAGCTACCATCCTCTTCATTTCCCCTCAGAAACGTTCCCGTAGTAACTTCCATCTGTGTTTGCACTCTGCGACTTTATACAATTCATATCAATATGAATGTGAAAAACCCAAACAAAATTTTTTAAGGTATTACTTACCACTTTCACTGAAATATTCTGCTACTTCCTTCCATGCTCGTTCCTTTGAATTGCCGTTATAATAAAACACGTCTCTTTTGTCATATAAGCTATTTTTTCTTTGTACATTTTCTATTAAATTCAGATAAAATATTTTTTGTTAACTAATGTATCTATAACACAGTGCAAAACAGCTGTTTCCGTACGGAATGTGCGATCAGTTTCGTACTTTGCTTAAGCAAATGGCATTTGACGAAAAGTTTTGTTAAATACATTATAGTTTGCCAAATATGATTATTAGGTATTGGCACACATGCTTAAGATGCCTTAAGCCAGTACATGAATAATATAGTTGAGCCTTCATATATCAGCCAGTAGGATCATGCAATTTTGATTGCCATTCTTGTCGCAACTAAAGCAACTGAGTAATAGCAGGCCATTTTTTGAGTGTACAACTGGACCTCACACACACCTAAACAAGACAGCCATGGATGGCTGTTGTCATTTTCTTTGTTATTTTGTTTTTTTGTTAATTACATTATTGGAGAGAAGAGTATTTTGGGGTTGAAACGTGTGTCTTACGTTAAAATTTCACGCCTGCCAGCAAATTTGCAATGTTAAATTGATTTTATGATTTTAATCGTTGTTTTAAGTCAAATTTCATATGTTATGCTCTCATATTTAATATTTGAATACACGCATACACTCACGCTCGTACACAGCGGATAGACACAGAGATGAACAGAATGCTGAAGCCGAGAATATTTTTATACACAACATGTATGAGTGCGGATCTTTATGTTATTTTATGTTGCCTTGGGTAGCTTTAAATTATGTGATATGATGTGATGTTGTGTTGTATTTATTTTGTTTAATGTTGATTTAAATTTAGTGCATCATGTTTTTTTGCATTAAACGTATAATTAAAATACCATCTAATTTGTTTGGGCATTGAGAAGCTGAGAAAATATAAAAAAACACACACAAATTATATTGAAATTGAAAAAACGAAAATGAAAAAGATAAAAAGAATGATAAAAATTACATATTATTGAGCTACCAAAAATGTTTATATATTTGTTGCATTCAAAACAGAACATTATTTAGAATAAAAATAACAAAATTGTTATTGTTTGTTTCGTTAAATAAATAAGTAAATAGAGACATTAAAGAATAATAATAATAATATGACAATCACTGAGAGTGACGTGACTTGCGTCGTTACAGTCAACATAAAATCTTAATCTCCTCTTCAAATGTCATCGATACCATTCAACTGATGATCGATCATTAAATTTTAATTTTATTTTTAGTTGTTTTTTGTTTAACGAAAAACGGTGGCGTTTGTTTGTGTCATCAAACAAAATAACAGGCTGGATGAATGTCTTGACATTTTAACCTTTCGATGCTTAAGGATCAGAGGCATACACAACAAAGGTCTGGTACAAAGAAAATATATTCAAACATCAAGGCGACAAGTGGCTTAAAATAACCCAAAATAAAGGTAATAAAAAGAAAAAATTAAAATAAAATAAATTCCAGTCACACAACTGACATCTTAAATTCATGGATGCGTGCACAGGTTATTTACCTGCTAAATATGTTATGAAAACGTAGGAACAAACAAAAAAAATAAAAGAAAAAAAAGAAAAGTGACTGCAAACAGCAACAAATAAAAGATGCAGATGCATTGCAGCTACAAATATTCAAACTTGCATGTATCACATCTTTTAAATATTTTCTTGACCATCATTGGTATTGGTATTGTTGTTGCTGTTGCTGTTGATGCTGCTGTTGTTGCTGATTCTCAAATTCTAAAGAAACTGGCGCCTGTATCCCGTCGTGCTTCCGTCTGATAATGCAGAATATGCATGTATGAATAACATTCAAATTAAGCGCTAAATTGGAGCTGCACATAAACATTTTATATGTTTTGATTTTCTTCCCTACCCACCACATCTTGTGAGTTAAATAACAACTTTTTCTCTCTATTCGCTGTTTTGCCACAAACTTTTTTAAAACTGACGATTTTTATTTTATTTATTTATTTTGTTGAGATTTTGCACTTTTGATAGAATTACCTGTATTTACAGAGGCCATCAATGAAAGCAGTTATTTAAGGAAAATAAAATAAAATTACGAGAAGAAATTCTTAAAGTTTTTTCAATTTGTAATTGTTTTTTAATTATTAAATATATTTTTTTTGCATGTTTTAAACATCAGTTAAGTATGTTCACTTATTGACTCCTAAAAACTCATTTACATATGTCGAGACTTTCTGTAAACGAGTCATAACCACAAAAATTGTAAACTTTAAAGGCATTAAATACAATGAAATTCACTACTGGATCTGCACACTACGACACACAGCCTACACTACATTCCCTTTTTAAGAGAATCAAATTTCTTCCTTAGCAGCCCTTTATACCATTTTCGTTTGGGCAGTTTTTATTATTATTTTCATAATTTTTCTGTTTGTAATATTAACATCAGCATTTTTTAAGTCATACTTTTTCATATTTAAATTACCCTGATTAAATGAAAGAGAATGGATCTTATATTGTTAAATGTTTTATTTAATGTCAGCAATTATGTATTGAAAACAATATCTGATAAATATTCGCCTCTGTCAACTTCACAAATGCGAGCTCTTTTGAGCACATTTTTCATTAAATTCTCACACATTTCACGCGGTATTTCATTAATTTCATCAGGAATATTTTTTTTAAGTTGCTCAAGCGTTTCTGATTTGTTTGTATAAACTTTGCTTTTCAGATATCCCCACAAAAAGAAGTCCGGAGCAATGAAATCAGGCGACCGTAAAGGCCAATCAGTATCCCTATTCTTGAATTAACTCGCTGTTGAAAGAAGTCTCGCAGTAATTCCATTGTAATCCTGGCTGTATGCGATGTGGCAGCGTCTTGTTGATACCACATCTTAATCAAGCCCAAAGCAGTTGTAACTTTAAAAAGTTTTCAATCATTTCACAATATCGCTCCCCATTCACAGTACCCATTACGCCGTATTCATTTTTAATGAAGTAAGGTCCAAATTGTACACCAGACTGTCACTTTTAATGGATGCAAAGGTGACTATTGAATAACTTGAGAGTTTCAAATGAAAATGTGCTTCGTCACTCATTATGAGTTTTTCATAAAAATCGGAGTTCTCATGGGTGAGCTCTAACGTCCTATCGGCATATGTACGTTAGCGCAAATAGTCTTGTGGAAGAAGCTCTCGCGTCAAATGAATCTTATATGGAAACAAATGCAAACCCTTGTGCACAATTGTGGCCAAAGTTGTTCTTTGAAGACCAAGCTCCTGAGCACAATGTCGATTTGAGGTTGATGGATTATTTTGAGCATTTTCTTAAGCAGGCATAATGTTTTCAGCCGATCTTACAGTATGTTGTGGTTCATGCTTGGGCCCATTACCTACAGACACGATAAATAGTGCGGAGTGTTGGCACGTTGTTTCCCTCAAAAATTTCACGTAACCTTCTCATTGTCATAGTAATCGATGATTGATTTTGATAAAATGTTTTAACAATCAAAACACATTGGTTTATCGAATACTTTTGGGTAATAAATTTGCCACGTGTCTACTTCACTTCACTGCCAAATTTGAGCCGTCAAGACTAATATATATATATATAATAATTAAGCCCAAAATAGGTGTCCGTTGGTTGCCAGTGTTTGACAAGATGCGCCGTCGAATTTCCACCAATTATTCACATTACCTTCATAATGGTCGTTCGTTGGTTTATGTTTCATGCGTTTACGCACAATGCGTGTTTGAATCAAGACAAATTTTTCCTTAAATTTAGAATGTTTTTTCCATTGCATACTTCGACTCAATGTTTTGTATGAAATGAAATGTGTGTTTTTGTTTGTACGTTGGTGTGTGTGTGTGCTTGCGCAGAATGAGACGACAATACAAATCAATATATGCTCATGTTCATAGCAAGTGGATGTGCAAACAAATAGAGAATATTGTTTTCCATATTCTGTTGCACTTTGTGTGTGTTTGTGTAATTTGCGTGTTCAATTGCAAAATGATCCATCAGCCGAACGTTTTTCAAAGCAATTGTTAGATATTGGGAATGGCCCAATTCCAATTGACCCCACCACAAAAATGATTACGCGTCCAGATAATTTTTGCCACTTTGCACAATCAAAACAAGAATTGATCACAAACGTATTTTCCGGTGTTGCACAAAATTTTGGAAACCATGATTGGTTGGGAGAAAGAGCTATCTTAGCTGCGAAAAATGCAGATGTTTCGGATATCAAAGTGACAATTTTGAATGACATTCCCGGGGAAATTTTGTACCTACAATCGGTTGACTCTGTTACCAATCAAGACGATGTTGTAAATTATCCAGCCGAATTTTAAAATTCGCCTGAGTTACCTGGACTGCCGCCCCACCGCCTACAAGTGTAAGTTGGTGTACCAATTATTTTGCTTAGAAATATCTACCAGCCAAAAGCCAAAAGTTAATGAATCCAAGAATTTCTTAAGGATGTAATGAGGGCTTACATTATAGAAGCTTTAGTTTAGTTACTAATATTTATTGCTAGAAATTATTTTGAAAGCACCGAACGGTGCGATGTGAGTATTCTTTATATTTCAACAATTAAGAGAGGAAACAAATTACAATCCACTGATGAGCTCTGAAAATGGCCATATGGATATGCCTTCCCCCGCAGTGATACATTTCAAATATAGTTTTTGAATAATAAGTATTTTATGAGAATATCATAAAATATATATTTTTAAAGGAATTTAGCACAAATTAATGTAGATTAAAAATATTTAACATCTTTTTAGGAAAGACTTTCGTAGGCTGATTCGATTCGAGCTAAGTTTTTATCAAATTGCTTTAACAATAATTTGTGTATAGAAGCTAAATTTGTTGGTATGTATGTATGTATGTGTTGTTTTAGCATTTTTACTTTTAAGTAAATAGCTGGTGGTAGTGGCTAATGGTGGAAGGTAATAGTAGTGTTGTCAGTTAACTGAGTGGTGGGATCGTTGGTTGGTTGTTTAGTTGGCTGGTTGTTTACTTCATGCGGTGTAATTTATTTGTATAGACTTAAGAACCATCATCAGTTGTTGATAAATGCTTAATGCATTCATTTATTATCATTAGAATATTTATTTTAGTTAAAGAAGGCTTTTTATGAAAATCAAATCTGCTCAAAATATAAAAGTCTCTGCAGAACCTGTTCATCACAGCAGTCCAGCTACATGGTTTTAGAAGAAAAAATGCTAAATTGAATAATTATAAAATTGCAAATTGGAAGAAAAAAATCTGGCACATTGTAAGTAAGAAAGAAGCTGCAGAAATGATAACGCAACTGATTATTTGACCAGACACATTAAATGGATAATTTAAAGATATAAGACATGTATTTACTTTAAGACTGTATTTACTTGTATGTACTTTTGAATTTGTTTTGCAAAAGACTTTATTAATCATTAAATTTATTAGCGGGATGTACACATGAACGTATTTGAAATTGAAAACAGTGTGCCAATTAAAAATAAAAAAATTTAATATTCTTATATCCTCGCGAAAAAACAATAATTGTGTGCCATCATTTAACAACAAACTTTGCCAAATACTAAAAAAGAAATAAATAAATTTTTATTCAATTACTAAATTTATAAAGTCAAATAGTTGTTTTATTAAAATGGGCACATTACAAAATCAGTAAAATTGAATAAATAAATTCGTAAATATTTGCTTGGATAGTAAACATTGCCTGATTTAGTCTTAACAAAAAGTGATAAATTTCAATCATATAATTAAAAGTATATTTATATATGTACAAACCTATAAGTTTATACTAATTAGTACTCAATTTTAAAGCAATTTAAATCATTTAAATAAAACATTCTGCTTTAAAAGGGGTAAATGGTCATAAAGAATTGAGGAGATTTGATATAAGTTTTTAATAACAAATATGGCTATAAAGCTATTTGTTCGATTTTATCTGTTGTAAAAAGGTATTTAGTGATGATGGCTTCACCAGCACTGCGAATGGATACTCATAACTACACTAAACTTTAGCAACAGCAACAACAGCATCAAACATCAGCGAACATCAGCGTGATGTTCGATGGACTAAAAACATTTTTCAGGTTTCTAAAGAAGTTTTCAAGTGACTCGGTTTTTTAAATTGGTGTAAGAAATATGTGGTTTTTACACCACCTATATCCATCCAAAGATTGAATACAACTCTCATGTATGGGTCGGCGCCCCGAAGTCTATTTTGGAGTTGCTCGACCGCGTACAGAATAGAACAAATGTGCTCATTGGGGACAGTAGGGTATCCTACCAAATCTATTGATTCTTTAGAGCATCGACACAATGTAGGCTGTGTTGCGATAGGTACAGTAAATATTAAAATTAATCTTATTTTATTTTAAAGGAAAGTCATACAACTAGAAGTTGTTCCTTTATCTATACCTTTCTTAAAACTTGCTAATAATGCCAGAAAATTTCATAGTTAATTGATGTATATTCAAGGATATAGTACACATTTACGGATACAATCGATTGGATAAGTCTGCTTTTAAAATTATTTATTTTTAAAAACGAAAGTAGCCTTGAAAACAAATAAAATACTGGCTAAAACAATAAAACTAAATAACACCAATGACCTAACTGTATTCACAACAGTTAACATTTGTCAATTTTATCTCTAACGAATACTATTTCACCTGTTACAGCTTCCCTGTGTCTTTTGAATTTGTTGTTTGTTTTTGCTTTTGTCAATATATTTTTGCAACTGTTCTTCAATTCTTTGACAATTCGTTTAATAAACATTAACATTAAAAAGTACTTGTCTTTCTGTTGTTATTGTAATTACTATTTTGTTTTTATCAGGATATGTTTTCTGTTATTTTGTCATTTATACGAATAAACACACTTGCTTATACGGCGTCGTGCATGGGTCACATGTTGCAAACATAATTCATTGATTGTATTTACTGATAAATTATATGGAACCAAATATTTATTAATAGTGTGACAATAATTAGAGACAGGATGCTATTACGTACAAGAATGTGATGAACATGTTCATTTGGTGGGAACTGGCAACATTTCTGTTTTATTTATTTTTTTTTTGTTTCGGTATTTTCTGAAGACAAATGAAAACCTGCAAATGTTTGTATGTGTCGGAAAAACATAGACTAGTTTTTTATGTGATAAGATTAGTTAACAGCCAGAGTCAGTGTGGTTGGACAGTTGTTGCGAAAAATATGAATGTGAGCTCGCATTTAAGTTTAGTTAATAAGAAATAAATAATTTTGTATTGACATCTGCAGAGTACTATGCTAACCCAGAAATATTAAAGGGTCCCTTTTCCTTATTTACTGGTCTATATTTTGCAAGGTATTGCATTTTTCGTTATTGATACGTAATTAACTTTAAACATTTTCTTAAAAAAATATTATTTTATAGTCGTACAATCTGTGGCGATATGTAAGTAAACGATGCATGATTTTTTTAAGTATCAAGCAAAATCTTTTTTCAATTCTCCATATCTGCTAGTCAACATTTTTTTTATCAGCTTTCCCAGATTATTTTTTAAAGCAACCCTTAATTATTAAAAATTTTTACCTTTACAAATCCTCAGTAGCCTGAAAGATTCAAATAAGATTTCATAGCACCAGGTTTAATCGAATAAAGTTTCATCGAATAAGGTTTAATCGAATTAGAATTAATAGAATAAGTTTTAATCGAATCATATTTAATCGAATAAAGTTTAATCGAGTAAGGTTTAATCGATTTTGAATTTTATCTAAATTAGCTATCTTTACTATACATATGCACGAATACAACAACATAAACTTTTGTTGCTAAATGTATGTAATGAGTTGCCAAGTATTCTTACAATTCAATTATGGGCAATAATTTTGATCAATTTGATCTACTGAATTATATAAATTTAATTACTACATTTCACTTCACGTTTTATTCACAATAGTTCTTCACATTATTATAGAAATTTTATTTTTTATTAAATTCTAATCATAACACCACATTGTACATTCACACTATTTATTTTTTATAAAATTACAAACATTTCTTATTGATTTATTCGATTCATTTGTGACACGTCCATATTAATGCAAGTTTTTAATAATAAAGTTACAAAAGAATAAGGCGATCTGTCGCAAAGAAAAATACTTGAAAAAAAAAACTCCAGACGAATGTTGTGTTTTTTGGTTTTCTCTTCACGAAAGATAATGTGTGAGTGAGCGTGGCATGAAATATCAATTAAAGAGATATCAATTGCCATTAACAATATGTTTTTAATGATAATTTTTAAATGTGTTTTAAATGATAATTCCTTAAGAAATTGTGACATTTAGTGACACATAAAAATGATTACATTAGTTGACCGGTGTTCGTTGCTTACGGCAGGGAAAAACGCAAAAGAATTTCTGTTTTTCTATTTTTTACCTTTTTTTTTAGAAAGAACAGGGGGTTACAAAATTTTATGTTTGTTTTAAAATTATTGTGACTTTATTTTGTTACCAATGTTCTCCTCGTTATAGTTTTTACTATCATAAAGCAAAACAGTATTGTACAAATTTTAAATATTCTTTTTTAAGGCAGTAATATAAAATAAAAGCTCAAACATAAATTATCCTGGCGGTATAATTAGTTCTGAGTTATCGGTTTACTTGAAAGGACTCTGTCGATTTTGATTACTCTGCATTCATTTTATAACTGCAGACCCTTGTTTTATTAATTATTAGAAAAATTAGATATACATCCTCAGATAGGCCTATTTACGTCCTTGTTGTTCTAGTAACATGAATGAAGAACATCAGCTCACATTGATACTGATGGCAATATATATATAAATGCAAATTCTTAGCCCCGCATTATTTCTACTTTTGCAAAACTATCAAATAAATAAAACTATAATTGAGTTAACACAAATGCAAAGGCTGAAAGTATAAAAACTAAAATGTAAAAAAGTAAAAATAAAAATAAATAAAAATTTACCGAAAAAGGTGCTAATTAAATAAATTCTTAATTGCAGTTTTTAACTTCCGTGCCTCGTTGTCTGGCTGATGTTGTCATGTTGGCTTGGATATTGAATGATTTTAAAGAAACGACGGTTGCTTTATCTGATGCGTTTAAATATTTTTGTATAATTTTGTAATTTAAAGTCAAAAGACCTTTTTTATCCTGCCTAAACTATAATGAAGCAGAACATCAGTTAGATAAAGCAAAGTGTTGTAGAAAAATAGGTGTTGGTAATGGCTTCAGTAAATTTGTTTTTTATAAATGGTTTTACTTAGTTTTAAAAATCTATCATAAATAAAATTAAAAATGTCTATTGCCGCATTCATTTTTTTCTTCGAAATGAAGTTGTAAAGTTTTGTTTTTTGTTACAACACTAAATTAGAAATATGGACTTTAGATAAGAGATTTATTAGTTTCTTTTTATTAGCGGTGGAAATAAATAGTGAATGCTTGAGTGATTTTATAGCGCGATTCGATTGGACTGAGCTTGTGGTTCTTGTTGGATTATTAATGGCACCGGTATAATTGAATAAAACAACAAACATTTTTGTGTTTCAAATTCTGTAAATTATTTGTTTCCTTGAGTTTTTTCGGGTTTTTACCACACAACACAAACCATTTCACTTATACAGTGAAGGAAAAAATTCTAAATACACTTTTTGCTTCTGTCTTTTTAGGTTAATTTTAAAGTAGAAATAAATATTTTTAAAAAACAAAAAATATAATATTTAATTTATAAAAAACAATATCTTCAAAAATAATAAAAACGCTAAAAAGTGTTTATCCGATAATTTTTAGTCTTAGGCTGTTCAAAAATGGTGGAATATGTACGAAATTCTTATAATATCAACCAATTTAGTGTTTTAGGATTTATTCTGTAATTCTTCAGCTTTTGCATTTAACCACCAAGGTGGTTAAGTTATTTCCAGAACAAATTAAATTTTACTTTTCATGGAATTTTCAATGTATAAAATAAATAATTTTCGTCTTTATTCGAGAACTATAGTTGCCCCAGAAAATTATGCCGCCAGAGCCAGTGTCGAACTATGTGCACAGAAATTATTGCCACGTTTTGTCAGTGGAAAATACATTGACCAGCGGCAACTAATAGCTACTCAAAAATATTTTGCACAATAAATTTTTTATATTATAATTTCCAATTATTTTAGTGATCAAATTAATTACATTCGTTTATTTGGTTTCGTCACACAGTTCAATCACTTTGTATTATAAAAACATTTCAGTTTCCGCATCTGAAAATTATCTACATTTTTATATGTTAATATCGTTAATTATGTCTTCAAATCGTTAAAGGAAACAGTGCAGTTACAGACAGAGACTATGAATCAAACTAAACATCTCCTGCTTGCAAGAAAAATAAGCAGGATTTAGCAGAAAAAGCGAGAGAGAGATTGTTTTAAAAATAGCAAGCAACAAAAAAAGTTAATACGATAATAAAGGAAGTTTTTCCGTTAACACTATTAGATTTTGTAAATGCAGTGAAAGCTCTTGTACCCGAACAAGTGTGTATCCGCCTACCAGAGCCTTCAATGTACCTACAAATGCTAGAAGTGCTAAAGATGTTTTATTTTAAATATTTTATTTAATTAGGTACATCGAGACGCAATTCTAATAACACGACCAGAAGTAGGAATATTTCGACATCTAACAAACCAATCACGCCATGCTTCATCGCTTTGCCAGCATACGCTTTTGATAAACTTTTATGTCAGACTTATTACAGGAACTATAAAATATTGAATCTTCTGCCTCATTATTGCTCTGAAGCGGAAGACAATTAGCACGAACTGGCGTCTTCAATTTATATACTTTTATTAACAGCGAAATATCAATTTTATTACGATCAATATAAATATAAATCAGGCAAGGAAGGAACTTTTAATTGAACACAATTCATTTTCATGTATTTCAGCGCTTCTGTCCGCTTATAGGAGGTACTTTCAAAATACTTTTTTTTTTGAAAAATTAGCCTCTTGAAATGCATTTCGAAAAAGAAAATAATAGTTCGCCTTGGAGATCTGCAAGCTAAAGGAACTGTCTCTGTACACTTAATAAAAATAAACTGTAAAAACGTAGAAGTTTCTTTTTGCCAATATATTTTCTAAATTGTTTCCCTAATGGTGCTCTATATTATTGGTTTTCTCATCTAAACAAAATTTATTCTCATGATCACTAGAAAAAAAAGAGCGAAGGTATTTTGGTCATGAATTAATACGTCACACAATAAATTGAAATTATTAAAGCTTTTACACTAACAACTTTTGTTTTTTTAACCTATAATAATTTGGTTATTAAACTAAATACTAAATAATAAATATTTTATTAGTAATTTATTAATTAAGCACTAGGTCTTTTTTTTATAAAATATTCTGTTGATATTTCGCCAAACCATTGGTTGGCATCTTCAGGAAAAAATAAAAGTGTATAAACAATTTATTAAATTAATCAAAAAATTAAAAAAAATGTTGACAAACAAATTCAATATATACAAACATTTTTCCAAAAAACAAAACAAAAAAAACAAAAACAATAAAAACTACATATTGAAAAAATATTATAACTATTTATACTTTCATACAATTTTTAATACTAAAAAAAAGTTTTTTCAAATAAAATCAATTTTGAAAATAACAAATTTACAAAAAAATTGTTATAGTTTTTGACCTTTTTAATATTTTTTTAGTAGTTAATTATAAAGCACTAGGTCACTATTTAATAAAAAAAATTTTAAAAACTTTTAAGTTTTATTAGTTTTGCGATATTTCGCCACACAGTTGGTTGGCGTCACCAGGAAAAACAAAAATAATGAACAAATTCAAAATATGTAATCTAAAAATTTTTCAAAAAACAAAACAAACAAAAACAATAAAAAACGACAAATTGAAAAAAATTTTTGTTTTACATACATACAAACAAATTTTCAATATTAAAAAATTTTTAAATGAAAAACAATTTTGAAAATACATAACAAATTTACAAAACAATAGTATTTTACACACAAGTATATTCTAAAACATAAATTTAATGACCAAACGTTTTAAAAAAATAAAGTATTAATTATTAATATTAAGCAGATACAGAGTTTTGTTTTATAATTTTATGCACTAAATGTCTATAATTTTGTGCAACATTCTCCGTATCTGCTTTAAAATTTATTCTTTTGGTTAATGGTACTTTAATTATTTGTAACATTTCTAACATATAACGACGTTTATAATTATTTTCTAAATTTAAAATTGAAACATTTTCAAAATTAGTGATAGATAGATAGTGATTAACTTTAGAGCAATGCGAAGATAATGCTGTTTTTTTAAAAACTAATATTAATCCTGTATTTCTGGTCTGACCTATGTATGTCCTGCGATTCTAGTTTTCAATTTATTTTTTGTTGTGCCTAAATAAACCTAATTACAATCCTCCTTATCACTACCGTTACAAGGAATTTTGTACACTACATTGGACATATTTAATTTTTTAATTTTCTCCTTGGTTTTACTAAACAACCTATTTAATGTGTTTGTATTCTTTTATGCCATTTTGTATTTATTTATATCATAAATAATGAATTCTCTATTCTTTCAGACAAGACAGGTATATAAGTTATCACTTTATATATTTTGGGTTCCGTTCCACTACTTACAACTCTTTTCCTCCTATTATTAAATTGATTAATTAACCCATTAGTTAATCGTATTGGAAAATTGTTCTCAGTTAAAATATTTCTAATCTTTTCTTTGTTCTTTCTATGGAATTCTTTGTCACTAATTGTTAAAGTTCTCTCTATTAAATTATTGGCCGTGTTAATAATAATTCTTTTATATTGTTTAGAATAATAATTAATAATTCTACCTGAAGCAGTTGGTTTTTGGTACCAATCTATAACTAATTCTTTTTTTTTTTCTTATTATTAAAGTGTCTAAATATGGAAGTTTAGCATCACATTCCTTTTCAGTTGTAAATTTTATTGACGGGTCAAATTCATTTAATGTTTCTAACATTTCGTTAATGGCAGATTCAGATATAATACAAAACAAATCATCTAAAATATTTTGTCATAATTTTTGGTTTAACATTTAATTTTTCAATAACATTATCTAACAATTTTTCATAACAACATCTGCCACAATTGGAGAAGCTGGATGGCTTCCCTCGAAGGTCCTTTTTTCATTATATTGAAAATATCTTTTATCTTTTATAAAAAACTCGAAAAATAAACCTTTCGCTATCTTTGTAAAATTTTCTAAAACTTTGTACTAAAGTTAATCACTATCCTAACTTTTAAAATGTTTCAATTCTAAATTTAGAAAATAATTATAAACGTCGGTTTTTGTTAGAAATGTTAGAAATGTTACAAATAATTAAAGTACCATTAACCAAAAGAATAAACTTTAAAGCAGATACGAAGAATGTTGCATGAAATTATTAAACAAAACTCTGTACCTATATGACATTAATAATTAATACTTTAATTTTTTGTAATGTTTGGTCATTAAATTTATGTTTTAATAAATGTGTAAAATAATATTGTTTTGTTAATTTGTTGTTTTCAAAATTGAGAAAATTTTAAAAATATTGTTAATTTCTTCCCTTTTTTTCCTTAAACAAAATTATACGAGTAGATATCTTCAATTATATTCAAAACTACACAAAATATATTAAAAACCAGCTTTAAAGAAGTCCTTCCATTGAACTTAAAGCCAAACAATCAAAATCATTTTTCATTACTTCTAGAAACATTCTTCTGCCACCATTGTGCACAGGCGACTTTGAATTTCATATCAGCCCAACTAAATTCATTTATATTTTATTCTGTTATCCACAATTTCCCTCTTTTGTTTACTTAACTTTTTGTCGTCTTTTATTTTTTTGCTTTTGCTCCTTTGAAAATTTTACGTTATAGACACAATAGCATAAAAGTAGCAACAACATTTTTCTACTTTTATTAATTTAATAGTGTTGGTGATTATCTATGTGAAATTTGTTTGGTTTTAGAGTAAATGGAAGGAAGTATGTGCCATTAATACAGTAGGCTGAAAAGGGGGCGGAGACTTTGGAGTAATTTATTCAAACACATTATTATGATTAAAGACGTCATAGAGTTGCCAGACTTAAGATATAAATATTTGACAAGATAAGTATTTTTTACTTCTTAAAAAACTCAAGTTATTTAACGGTAGCATAAACAATATTATTATGTTTTTTTTTAAAAAATGGAATGCTTATAATCAATTTATTGCAAACAAATTTATTAAATGAGCTAGTAAATATACTGTTGTAAAGGTATCTTCTGAAACTTGGCTTTATGAAAAACTAATTTCTGTTCACAACGTATATTTTTTTGTGTTCTGTAGCGAAAGTAACAAATAGCCAAAAAGTTAAATTTTCTGTAAAAAATTGTAATTAGAATGAAAAAATGTAATTAGAATGTTTTTAGTCAGCAAATAACATTTGTGATTTCTAATAGTACTGGCAAAGTATTGAGTAGTAGTTACCTAATTTACAATTACGGCCATTGTGTGGAAGATTTTAAGACTCAGGTAGCGCTCTTTTAGAAAAATAACTTTTTTTAGGTGCATAAATAAAGAGGCAATCAAATCTCAAATACTTGTCATAATAAAATTCCCATTAAATAAAAAGAAAGAAAAACTGCATTAAGTTTTTTTTTAATTATAAATATACAGTGAACTCGCAGAAACGTGAACACCCACTAAAATGAACATCCAAAAACATGAACATTTTTTTTCTTACATTGACTACTCTAAAACGTGAACAAAGGCTGAAGGCTCTAAAACGTGAACTTTTTATCGAACGTTAAAATTCAATTTTGTAAGCTTATTTAAACATTTTGGGATGCCCCCGCAGAAGAATTTCGTAGTTTGCTTGTTGTAAACAACTTCTGTTGCAGGATAATACCATAACTATGGTATTACCGCAACAGTTCTACTGGAAGCATCTCTCTGTGTTGACTATGCATATACATAAATAATATAAACAAGTGATCTTTAAAAATATTTTTATTGAAAATATGTCTAATAAAAAACCAAAAGTGTTAACTCTTCAGGAAAAGTCAGATATTTTAGAGCTTTTATGAAAAGGTTCACTTGTAACTGGTTTGCTGAAAAAGTATAATGTCATCAAATCGACGATTTGTTCAATAAGAAACAAAAAAGATGCAATTTCGAAATGTGTTAATAATACAGTTTCCAATCCTGGAAAACGGAAAACACTGCATTCTTCGGAGCTTCCAAAATTGGAAAGATATCTGTACTAATTTCCAAATTAGTATGTATCTTAGAGACCCTTTTGCATCCTATAGTAGCATAGTACATATATTAAAATATGGCAGGAACTTACAAAAAGTAGAATCAAAACCTGTCTCATGGGTGAAAAATAAAGTACTTTATTTTAAATTAAATAAAAGATAAAAAGAGACTAAAATATGTTATATAAAAAATGCAATCTAAAACGTGAACAAACTCGAAAACGTAAACACCCTCGGTAAAAATTAGTTTACGTTTCTGCGAGATCACTGTAGTTAAGTATTAAAATGAAAAGACTTTTCTTGAATACATATCGCACCCTCAATACAAATGGGTCACAACTAAAAATTTTCCAAAACTGACTTTTTTCCAATAAATTAATTCAGAGTACACATCTCTAACTACTGCAAAAATTTTTGTAGCACCACTATCTTAACTGGAAAAATGTAGTTATGTCCATTTTTGTGTTAAGTATATTGATTTTGCACGCTGAACTAAAGAGTATTATTTTGAGTTGCGAAAATTTTAAAATTTTGAGTTGTGACCCTTTTGTATTTAGGGTGTATTATGTAAAGCATCGAGTAACTGAAAGAAATGTGAGATCGAATAATTAAAGGTTATGAATTTTGCCAGCACTGCCAGTAATAATCACAGGTGGTAGGCCCATGTAGATACAATTAATGTGTCAAATTTTCTAGGAGTAGTTGTGACTCTAAAAACTACTCATTATAGTAAAACGGGAACGTTACAAATATAGGCGCCGTCTCAAGCCAGACTAGAGACTGAGAAACGAAAAATGTACCGATATTTTAATAATTTATATAATAAATTTCATAAGCAATGTATAATCGATTGAAAATAATCCCTTATAGCAAGACCGACACTTTATTATTACATGGTCATAACCTTGTTACTGCCAAAACCGGATAATATTTGCCCTAATATTTGAAATTTCTTAATCAAATACGTTAACCGTACATATGTTATTATAGAACGTTTTTTTTATATTATAAATTCTTTATATTTTTTAATTAATGTGGCATCACATGCCACTTAAAACGGGATGTTTGCAAATAGATGAAAATATATAAACGCCATCGTTATATGGTGGCGCTTCTAGTAAATATTAAAACCACACATCAACCCAAAATATAATTTTACACACAAATGTAACCGCGCTATATAACACCACCAACAAAGAGAACAAAACCAGAGAACAAAGAGATAAAACCAGCCATTAAAACAAACACAAAAGTATTAAATGAATAACAGAGAAACTCCCAAAAATTCTCTATATAGAAACGACAACTATCCCTTTTTAATACACAATGTCAAATAGCCAACTGAAACAATATGGCTGCCTAAGCAAGAGAAAGAGGAACACGGAAAGTATTCGTTGATTCATTAAAGCTAATAAGAATTCAAGTAGTTTGGTTAAGAGATGATCGGCTAAACAGATACTACCAAGCAAAAGAAACAGAATTAAATACATAAATGAAACGCAGTTGCTGTCGTCGTCAATAGCTGGCGTTGTCGTGGTCTTTTTCTTGCGGTGAGTTCAGCAAACAAAACTCAGTATACATTTAGAACTTGACGACGCGTGAACGTGGTGGAGAGTAATTGTGTGTGACGTCGCGTGTTTGTTAAGAAAGTTGCAAGTAGTTTTGTAATATTTTTTAAACACAACGAAATATTTCGGATACACAAGAGCAAGAAATAATTAAAACAAAAAAATCAACTCAAAAAATGAAAAAGAAATATAAAAAATAATTTACAAAATACAAAAAAAACAACAATTTAAATTTTAAAACTAAAATTAAAAAGTTCCTAAAGTGTTTCCTTAAATCTAAAATAAATTATTTAAAAAGAAAAACAAAAAAGAATTGCAGAAAAATAAATAAAAAATTGATTTAATAATTCAGTTGAAAAGCAAAGCTTTACAAAGCTTTCCGTTTACAAATTTTATTCAAAATATAAAGCAAAATGTTAGTGCCGTCGGACATGATAGCGGCACAATCTAAAATGGTCTATCAAATGAACAAATACTGTGCAGATCGTGTTCAAACGCGAAAAGCCCAGATACACAAACAAATTCTAGAGGTGTGCCGCATAGTGCAAGATGTGCTCAAAGAAGTCGAAGTCCAAGAGCCCCGATTCATATCCTCTCTTAACGATTACAATGGTCGCTTTGAGGGCTTAGAAGTTATATCACCGACAGAATTCGAAATAATTATTTATCTCAATCAAATGGGCGTTTTAAATTTCGTCGACGATGGTACATTGCCCGGCTGTGCTGTACTTAAGCTGAGTGATGGCCGCAAACGTTCCATGTCTCTATGGGTAGAATTTATAACAGCTTCCGGCTACTTATCCGCCCGCAAGATACGTTCACGTTTCCAAACACTAGTTGCCCAAGCTTGTGATAAATGTGCTTATCGAGATATTGTGAAAATGATTGCTGACACGACCGAGGTCAAGTTGCGTATTCGCGAAAGGATTATAGTACAAATCACGCCCGCCTTTAAATGTGCCGGCCTTTGGCCACGTTCTGCTTCACATTGGCCCATACCGGGTATACCATGGCCACATCCTAACATCGTTGCAGAGGTTAAGACTGAAGGTTTCGATATGCTGTCTAAGGAATGTATTGCTTTGCAGGGTAAAAATTCAGCAATGGAAGGTGACGCCTGGGTGTTGAGTTTTACGGATGCTGAAAATCGTTTATTACAAGGTAATTTACAGCTTCAGGGGAACGTTTTAAATAAAAAAGGTTACAAGCCGTCGGCGGTTATTCAGTATAACTTTTTGTGTTTTCAAAACTAAAATTCGGAATATTCTTTTATTCTTGTGATCTGTGACTTGTGGTAGTGAACTGCATTTTGGCATTTACGAACTCAGCTTTAGGATAACTGGTATGAAACTGAAAAAGATCAGTGAAAGCTACCAGAAAAGTTGTTGCAACTCAATTTTCATTAAAAAAATTACTACGATGGTGTTTTTTATATACGAAAAATCAAGTCTGCTACAGAGATTAAGAGATTTGGAACCATTAGTCCGATACGCTTCTTAAAAATACGAGTATTTCCCTATTAACTCTTCATCAATAATAGATGATTTGATGTAGCTTTTTATTCTGTACTAAAGTTGTAGTGCAAGAAATGCAGGACGTGAAAATCGACAACGATACTGTTGTATAACAGACTGTTATATTGTAACTTAAACTTATTACAACGCTGTTTATTTGTGGGTGATTGACAAAGTTCACAAATGCTATTCGCTTTAATGTTTAACAATAAAACACCAAAGTCCAAGTCTTTTAACTTTCCCTTATGACGAATTGAGTCGTTTAGCCAGTTTCTACATATGTATAACAGCTTCGGATTTTCCCCTGTGATAAGTTTAAAACCAATATACAGGGTGTCGCGCCGGGAAGTTATACTACTATATAATGTTTTAATTAAATGAAAGAGAAGATAAGATCCAATATTGGAAACTGTTTTATTTACTGTTCGCAATTATGTATGGAATACACAATCCGCCGCCTATTGTAGTCTCAAAAATGCGAGCCCTTTTGAGCATTTTTTTTATTACATTCTCACTCATTTCACGCGGTATTTAATTTCATCGCGGATTTTATTCAATCCTATCACGATAACAATTCCCATTCATTTTCAAATGGTTCTAATCATTCTTCCTGACCAAATTGCACACCAGACTGTCACTTTTAGTGGGTGCAAAGGTGGCTATTGAACAATTTGGGGGTTTCCCATTCCTCAGAAGCGACTTTTCTGTTCATTCATTTATCTATTCAAATGAAAATGTGCCTCGTCACTCATTGTGATTTTTTTATGAAAAACGGGATTGTCATGGTCGAGCTGTAACATGCTATTAGCATATATATGGCGGCGTTAATGGTCTTGTGGAAGAAGCTCTTGTGTCAACTGAATCTTATATGGAAACAAATGCAAATCCTTGTGCAAAATTGTGGCCAAAGTTGTTAAAGACCCAGCTCCTGAGCACGGCGTCAAATTGAGGTTGATGGATTGTTTTGAACACTTGCTGGAGCAGCAGTAATGTTTTGTGGTCCATTCTTGGGTCTATCACCTGCAATATCTCTTATTCTAAATCATTCGCAACCTTTTCATCGTCACAGTAATCGATGATTAATTTTGATAAAAAGTTTTAACGATTAAAACACGTTGATTTAGCGAATATTTTTCTATAATAAATTTGCCACGTGTCTTGTGCACGACTGCCAAATATGAACTGTTAAGACTAATGTTTACCAAAATGATGGCAAAACGAAGTTGTTTTTTGCCCGGCGGACACCTGGCAATATAGAATGTAAAAATCATTATTTTGAGCATACATCTAATAAGATCAGGTCTGTTTGTGTTATGAATTTTGCCGCATGCATTTAAGATCATCAAATTTACACGTTTTTTTATATTCTTATATTAAGTCTATCAATTCTTATTTAGATTAACTTGTATTAAAATGATGGCCCGTAATGCCCAATAAAACCTGTTGTATGATAAATTCATATTTAACAAATATTTTATTTGTCTGCCATAAAAATTTGTTTGACTTACGGTCACAATCAAAATCAGAACGATCAAAAAGTAAATTGCCCAAATATACTTTAAACTACAAACGAGCAGTTTAATACACAATTGTTTAAAAAAAAAATATTATTTCTAATAGCATTAGTGATCGCGGCCAGCAATAACTAAGTGACACTAACTAAATGGCTGACTGGCGTCTAAAACTTGAAGTCATAAATTGAAATCAAAACAGCAGTAGAAAGAAATCCAGCTGAAAAAGTAAAATTATGACACATTAAATAAATACTCACGTAACTACAAAAATGAATACGTCGTGTCAGCGGGGGTACGGAACGTTAAAAAAGATTATAAAAACATATAAAAATAAAAACAAAAACAAAAACAACTTTTATCGAGTATTTCCGAACAATAAACAGCAAGCGGGAAAACGTCACTTGTTTTAGTCAACTGGTTACGGTTGTTTATGGTCGATCAAATCAGTGACGCTTTTAAACAACTCGTGAAATAGATTTCTTTGTTGAAAGCTCTAGATGCCGTTTGGTAACAGGACCAATAAATCAAATTCAAATCAACCAATTGATAAGAAATTGTTGCTGTTTTACACCCGGAAATCGGTTTTACTTGAAATCTTAATTAATAGAAAAGCACTTCAATATTGTTTATTAAAAACAAAATTAGAAAATTAAAAATTAACAATGTAACGTAAATTAGTTTGATTCAATTGTTATAATTATTTTATTGGCAGTAAAAGTATTTTCAATAATTTTACTTTTACAATTCGTCATGTACAAAGTCGAGAGATTAATGAAATCAATTGAATTCATTAAAAATTTATGGAAAACTTTTTAATCAAATTCAAAATAAATGTGCCAGTTATAGATTATTTGCAAACAGGGGAGTATATTTTGTTATTAAAAAATCTTTTAAAAAACTTTATGGCACAAAAGTTCTTTTAAATACAAATAAAAAATTTTGGAAATGATATTTTCTGCATTAAAATTTAGAAATTTTGAACAACGTTATTTCTTAAGTCGCACAGAAATTAAAAATTTCGCCATGATGTTGATATGACAAATAATAATTTTAGATAGTTCCCGATTTATGACAATCAAATGGCTGCAGCCGATCTTTGATCGTATATAGTTATGGTCTTAAGTTCTTGCTTCGGCAGAACATATACTACAGTTCTGGTCTTAATTTAGTTTTGCCTGCTTCAGTAAAGCTAGACTTAGTTTTTGCTAGTGACTAAAACGATGTTATCGTGATCGCTTTATTTTAATCAAGCGACTACGATTAAAGAATGAACATATTTCTATTGTCATCTCGCAAACAGTTTATGGTATATAACCTTTGTGTGAAAGATCTTTATAAAGAGATATAAATAGCCAAAAAATTGGCCAACTCCGAATATTTTTTGATGTAAGAATAAATAACAAAACAGCTAAGTTAATGCTGCATTATATTCTGTTCACTGTTTGCAGTTTAAATTTTAAATAAATTAATAATTCCTCCTATAAGTTCTTCTTTCATTTTAACTTATCTGTACAAAAAGAGATCATGTTCGTCCATAAACTAACTAGAAGCCAAGTAACTGCTTTAAAAAGAAACGGAATAAAAGGTTTTAATTTTGAAATTAATTAAATAAATTTTTTAGGTTTGATTACAAGCTTTCCTCGACTTATTACTTCTATTCAGGTATTGGTTGCGACAGCGGATTTTAGCGCAGATTAATATTTTAACTGCAGTAAATTTAATCATACAAGTGTAAATCATGGCTATAACAAATAAATTCTATTCATCACTCAGCCACAGCCATGGTCTCGTTTTTTGACCCATCCAATGGTTTTTATTTTTGGTTGTTAGGAGTGGTATTGAGGCTATTCTTCTTTTTCTTAATTTTCTGAGGGCTGAAATCAAACCATTTACAGCGCTAAACATGGTTTAAAGTTAATCGAATTTAATTTTCGACAATAGAATTTAATTTTAAACTTTAACCAACAGCCGATCGTGATTTTGGTCTCAAGTTTATAATTCAATTCAGTCATCACATCTAAATAGTAAATCTTGAGGGCTATTAGCTGTTTTCACAATATGTTTTTTTGGAAATTCCACATCGATACCGTTTCGGAAAGCAAAATGTGGGCCACCCTAATAATAATATTTACTGTTGTTGCTGTATAAAAACTCAAAGATTATAATCAGATGATAAGCGAATGTTACGTTTACAAAAACCCAATAATAAAACCGTAAAACAACAACAATAAAAAAATCTCATTCTTTCAACATGAGGAGCGATCATAAATCTGTGTAAAACATGGAAATTTAATCTAATTTAATCTACAACAATTTTGTTTCTCTTTTTATTTCGATAAAAATTTATTTGTTTTTTATTAAATGTTTTCCTTGAGGTTGACATTTCTTTTGTTTTAAAGTTTTACAACCAAAAAGGTTCAGTGTGAATTGAAATAAGAACAAAAACAAAAAACAAAAAAAACAAAAAACCTGTTTAAAATTTATTTACTCCTCTGCAGTAAAGCTGCTAAGTTCGACTCTTATAGTGAGAATTTCGAAAACCCAAATTTTATAAATAAATTAAAAAGTGAGTTTTTTCTTTTATTTTTCCCTAATAAATTACAAATGTAAATAAATAATATACTTTTCGAAGCAGCAATTGGCAATGACAGCCAAAATAGTTTTTATCTGTAGTATAAACCATCAGCTACAGGATAAATTTGGTCTTATACAGTAAATTAAAATTTCTTAAATAATCAGAACTCTGATTTAAGATACTTAAATGTAAAAACAAGAAAGCCAAAAGCAATCATAATAGTCAATGTCCCTAGAGAATAAGAAACTTCAGCTGCTTAAAAAAGGCCTGTCTGGGATAAACTCAGCTATTTTTCCTTCTTATGGTATTGCAAGCACTTGACCCTATTATCATCTTCTTTATAGCGAGGAGGACTCCCCGGGGGCACATATATATGGTCTTTATAGAACTTCGACTATCTAGACACAGTGCAACTAGGGGAAAAAGAGAGCCCAGTCCCCTGAAGTCAGCAGGGGTACAACTGGAAACTCCACTTTATTTCCACGGTAATCAGAGAGTTCCGTTATTTGTCTCTTTAGACACTTAACTGTTCTCTGGCTGATTATTGAGGTTGGCCCTTTATGGGAGTATCGTGGTGGTTGTGGTTTCGCGGCCCCATAACAATATAATGGTTATTATGGTGGCCAGGATCGTCTCACTGTTAAAGACACCCTAAGTGAATGATCCAGTCCAGTGAGCATGCTAGACATGTGTTCTGGACAGGAGTTGGAAAGTCTCCTGCTCTGGAATCATCGAAGTTGCAACTAGAAAGTTCTGTTGCATAGAATTATGGCTTCGGCTTCCTAGGACGAGCATGACGTTCCAAATTATGCAGTGGTTTGGTCCACAATCTGATTAAGGCTTCATGGCCAGGCGCGGATGTAAATCGAATCACATACAGTTATAGCGAGGAGGCTACTCCACGTTAAATTTGAATTAAAAAAAATTAATATTATTTTTGTTAAATTAAAGTACCTTTTACTTAAAAGCAGCAATTTTATCTCAAATAGAAGTTTCTCCTTTTTTATTAAATTATTTTTTGTATCTAATTTATAATTCTGTATTAAACATACAATTTTCATAATTAAATACGGCCGGCCTGTTATCTGTTTCTGTGTATTTGATTACTTACTTTCACAAGCCTGATTAAATGGAATGGAGTTGGAGTAGACTGATCCAATTCGCACAAAGTATTTTTTTTAAAAAAAAAGCTCACTTTGATAAGAGTACTGAAATTAATTTTCTTAAAAACATTTTTATGATATATTTTTATAAAGGAAAATAAAATAAATATGAAAGAACATAAAAAATGCTGGAGGCTTTTTTTAATTAAAACAAGCAGCAAATCTGTATTCAATTAAAATATATTTGAAATCTTCTGTATTAATATGTCGCAGCAATTAACAGCCTACGTTGCTGAATTATTTGCCTTCAGGTACTAAATAACTCCATTTATTTTTCTTACATTACTAATTTTAACTGAAATTATCTTCTATAATAATTTCAACTTTATATTTTTTAGATGTTGTTAAAATTATTTTAATGAAGAACATCTTTTATAGATGTTAAAATTGTTCTCTTCTTGGAGAAGCTTTATGAGAAAAAATAAACGTTCGCCATACCCAGAATTTCATATTGTCGCATGTTCTATCTATTCGGTTTCCATCTATTTCCGTTTCCTTTTTTGTATATTATCATGTGTAATACCCTCTCATATATAGTTTTTCCGATTTTTCACATTACGGCAATCACATTTAGTTTATCCACATTTGTTCTTTTGATACCGCCTTCATTTTTCTTTAGAAGACTGAGAATAATTTAACTACAAAAATCAATTCTAAATGAGTTTATTATTCAGTACCTTAAATGAAGTTTTCGCTTATTACTGGTGACTTTCGTGTATATCTTATAGTTTCGAATCTCCTACGAAAATTATATTGGCAGTGTATCTTTAATCATATTTTGATTTTTAGCATTTTATGTTAAAAAATGTTCTCTGCTGAATCTCTTGCATATTCAAATATTTTTGTTTACTCTCTAATAGCGGACTTTTTAACAAGACTTTTGTTTTTGAATTGTGGCAACACCAACAACATGATCCAAATTTGTCATTTCTCCGACATTCTCAACTCTTGGAGTTATCCAAGTTGTTGGGATTATCCAGAATTGTACGTAAGGATGTGACTTTGAAACCTTACAAGGTTTAACTGGAATTGATGCCAACCAACCATTCACATAGCTGTAGATTCGTTCAATTCATTCAGGAACAAGCGGCTGGTTTTTCTGAAAAATTATTTTTTTAAACGAAGCCCATTTTCACTTGTATGTCGCACTTGGGTTTTGTAAACTCTAGAGCGATTATTGAGTTTGCATGTCACTGTATTGTGCTCTTTGTGGACTGGAGGCGTGATTTCGAGGATGAGGCTGAAAACGCGGTAAATGGCATTGGATCACGCTAACAACCTAATTTTAGCCTATTATTGACGACGTGGATATCACGTGTGGCTTCAACAGGACGGTGTCACATGTCACACAGCCAAAGAAACGATCAATTTATTGCAAACCAAATTTCCCAATCGCATAATTTCCCGACAATCAGCAGTTAAGTGGACAGCCAGATCGTGTGTTTTAACACTAATGGATTATTTTTTGTGGGGCTAAGGTAAGGGCAGAGTCTCTACGGAGCAAATCGAATAAATTTTAGCCGTAAAACTCAAAATACATGATGCGCTTAAGGAAATAGGACCGCCATTTTGCCAAAAAGTTATTGAAAACTTTAATGAAAGGATCGAAATCTGTCAGCGTGGTCGTGGTAGACATTTGCCAGAAATCATTTTTCATTCATAATTGCCGAACTTTTCTCTTCGCAATACAATAAAAAGTTTAATTTTTTGTTTTAGAAAAAAAAATTCATGTTGAAAAACCCTTTAAGTTACACTACAAGTCATTAGATTTTGGTAATAAACAAAGTCCAAATTTCATTAGCAGATGTTCTAAATCTAATTACATATAAGTATTTATCCTACGTTTCTATCGTTTCATTCGAATTAATTTTAATGCAATGTGTTCTGCAGGAAAAGAAGAAAATTCATTTTGATCCAAAAATATAATTTACAGTTATATCATTCCGATACAAAATACGGCACTTCGGACATTTGAAGGAAAGTTAATAATTTAAGATGGAATAACTTTGCAATGAGCCAGCAGACTGACCTTAAAATTCTTCTTTTAGTGAAAATGAAACTATTATGTAACTATTGGTCCAAGAAATCTAAGCTGGGTTTTGCATGGAATCGTATAAATAGAAAACAAATAAATCGATAAAACTTTTAGGTTCTCTTTTCGTTGGCTTCTTTTGGTTGCAAATATAGCAACATATCAATAGATATATTGGATGGCGTTTCTTTACAAAATTCTATAAAATTTTGATAGCACCATTGTTAAACAACGGTCAACATGATTCACTGTTCTCTCTTTAAGAGATGCCTAGAATATTCTATATGACAATTTGTTATATTTACTTTTTTTAATATAAAAATATTTTTATATAATAATTTATTATTATTGAATAATTATTATTAAGTCATATTATTATATTTAATAAGTTTTATTTAATAAAAATATTTTTATGGAGTCCATGAAACGAATTCCAAAACATATTTTGTATCCTCTAGATTCTTGCTAATTGTGTATTCCTGTTGCTTGTAAATATGCTCCTAGACTACTCACTCGCCTTTTTAAAGTAACTATTTCGTACTATAACTAATACTAAAATGCTGTTAACAAAATAGTATATTTCTTTTGTTTTTGTTTATCAACATGATTAAATAAATAAATAATTATTCGAATTTTATGAAATAAATTTGTGTGCATTTAAATCATTTAAAAAATTCGGATTAAGTTTGTCAGTTGTGCAAACATGCTCATAAATTTTTCAATTCATGTTTATTCTTCTTTATCGCATTTAATTTTATTTACCTGTTTTTATTATCTGCATTAATTTGTGATATTTTTTATTTTTCTTATGTTTCTTCTTTCAACTACAATCAAATATTTAATATTTTTTCTAGTCAGAAATACAAATGCTTTTTCAGCATTTAAATTAATTTCAATTTAACTAATATTGACTACGAAATGATTTGATTTTATTTGATTTGATTAGATGACTCTAATGTTAAATGTTTCTTTTTTAAGCTAAACGAAAAGAAGAATTAAAATTAATTAAGTTTGAGTGTAATTATTTAGCACCTACTTAAGTTTTAATTATTAAAGAAAATATGATTTGATGTCAGTATAAAATTTATTATTATAAATAGTTTTCTTTTGCTTTTTTTTCTTAAAAAAATAAAATGGTTTTCAGTTTTCGATTTTTGGTGTATTCCTTTATTTGTTGGTTACAAACAGTTTTCATTTAAACATTTTAGTTTGAAATTTAAGAATCTTGAACTTCCAATAATAAAATTTGTATAGAATTCACTAATGAGCTGAGTATGAGTAGTACCGAATTGAGCAAATGCATTGAAACTAATCAAATTTTAGTTTAAAAAAATATTTCAAGAAAATATCTTAAAATAGCGTAGATGATTGTACAATAACACGATACTGCAGTTTAGAGATCTCAAGATGAATTTCTGCATTTGTAAGAGTGTTTGAAAATTGTTGTTATAACATAAATGTAACTGAATTTTTACAAACGACATCAGATGTCATTGCACTTTAAGATCTTTTGTGAAGACAAATATAATGTAGCGATACATCCTGAAGAATATTGAATTATTATTTCTGCTCAACCGCGCGTAAATTTTCTCCACTTTTTTCTTAATACTGTCGGTTATATCGTATTTATCACTACAAACCATGAGCCACCATTGAACTCTTCTTTACTAATATTGAAAAATATGTTAATTCCCATTATTCCTTGATACTACCCTTCGACCGCTTGTTATACTTCAGATTTATAAAATTGAATTATATTCGCAGTGATTCATTCCTCTAAATAGGTACTGTGTGATTAGATTTACATCCGCGCCTGGCCATGTAGCCTTAATCAGATGGTGGACCAAACCACAGCACAGGTCGTCCTAGGAAGCCGAAGCCATAATTCTATGCAACAGAACTTTCTAGTTGCAACTTCGATGATTCCAGAGCAGGGCTGCAAATCACCACTCCTTGCTTAAGAGTTGCTCACTGGATCTGGGAACATTTCACCAGGTAGGTGTTATTAAAGGTGAAATGAAACCGGCCACCATAGAACCATAGACTTATATGGGGCCGCGAAACCACAACCACCACGATACTCCCATAAAGGGCTAACCTCAATAATCAGCCAGAGAACAGTTAAGTGTCTAAAGAGACAAATAACGGGTCACTGATTCCCGTGGAAATAAAGTGGAGTTTCCTGTTGTACCCCTGCTGACTTCAGGGGACTGGGTTCCCTTTTTCCCACAGTTGCACAGGTCTACATAGTAGCTCTCCATTAAGACCATATATGTGCCCCCGGGGGGTTACGGTACAACTAAAACTTTTTAAAATTTCACTTTTTGTAAGAAATCGATGTACTGTAGTCATATGTATTTACTGTAAAAATCTTTCTTTTCGCCAAAAATATGCAGTTGTATTCCTCTTCTTGATACAAAAGTAGCTTTGAAAAATAGTGTTTGCTGTACTGAAAATTTTTAAATTTCCCGTGACTCTATTTTAAAGAACCAGTGCGATATGTTTGTTATTGAGTTTAAGGTTTTAATATTTGTATTATTCAGTTTTGATAAAGTTTCAATTTTTTTTTTTTTTTTGCTAAATTTTCACATTGTGTGACTTTTGTAGTTTTATTAAATTCTAAATTTTTTACAGAATCTTTAAACTATGTAAGAGTTTTTTTTACAATAGTCTGCTTTTGATTTTATGTGATATTTTAAGGCTTTAGTGGAAGTACAAAATTCGTATTTTTAGTTTTGGACTTTGTGCAAAATTGTCGAATTTTAATTTCATATTTTTTATTATTATTGTTAGTAAAGCTTAAATTTATAAAGTAGAAAGAGAACACTGAAGATGGCAAATAGCCGAAACCGGTTTGTTCACAAACCAAATTTGACGAGGGTCGACGACGTAAAACCGTACCCAAATAAAAACTTAAATTTAACATTATTTTTCGTAAAATCTCGTTTCTGAGATTTTTTCAAAATTAATTTTTTAATTAATTTAATTAATTAAATTTACTATTTGTTTTGGAGGAGGTTCGTTTATTATTGTTCCTTTTTAAGTCCATTTTGCTTTTCTTATTCATCAAATAAAATATTTCTATGTTCATTTCCGATGAAAACTGTTATAAAACTCTCTTTAGTAAATTAAAAAATAAGAATTAAATTATCAAAACTAAATGTTCGATGCATTGGAAATAAAAATAACACGTGCATAAGTCCTTGTACTTATAATTATAATACTTGTAATAAACACCGCAGTTAATTAATTTTGAGAGTTCGTGTGACAGTAAGCGTCTGAATACAAATACCTGCCAAATATGAACGATGAAATCAATTAGCACTGAACGTTAAAACAATTAACTGTTAACTGTTAAATCGTAGTATTGAAAACACACAATAATATTGAAAATAAATGAGACAAATACAAATAAAAAAGCATCAATTACCTTTTAATTGAAAGCAAAACCAGGAATCTTGAATGACGTTCAGAACCGCGTCAAATTGCAATGAGTCAGCAAAAGAGTAAGAACTTAATTTCAATACAAAGAAATGTCACTGGACAAAGGTTATGAATAAATTTTAATAGAAAATAATATTTTGCCATTTTATACTGAAAAATAATTGTCAATATTTAAATTCAATTTAGAACAGTTTATTGTGTTTTTGATAAAAAAAAATACTGAGTGTACAAATCATTGAAATGGAAAGAAATGTGTTCAGATTAAGTTATAGTATAATTAATCATATTTCTGAAATTGTCTGTTAATTGTTTACAATAATATAACATAATCTCTTAATTATATATGGTTTTGAATTTAAATGCTATTGCACTGAAACTATTAATCTTAGCTCAATTCATCCGTTAACTTTACGCATCTGAACTTATCCATTAACTACGGCTTGAATTTATGTACAATGCCCAATTCTTAAATTTCTAAGCTGCTTCTATTGCATCTATTGCCAAAAAGTAAAAATCCCCCTGGGGGCACATGATAGTCTTTATGGATCCTACTTCTTCCATTTAGACTGGTGTCTTGCGGCGTAAAAGGGAGCCCAGACCCCTTCAAGGCTAGTAGGAGCCATCTGGACAATACACTATATTTCCACGGGAATCAGTGAGCTCGCAGAGTTCGCTATTTGTCTCTTTAGAGATTTAGCTGTTCTCTGGCTCGTTATTGAGGTTGGCCCCTATATGGGAGTATCGTGGTGGTTGTGGTTTCGAGACCCTCGTGAGAGTTTGTGAGTCGAATCATTCATAATGAACACAATGAATGGTTCAGGTCCAGTGAGTATGAATGCCGTTAATTATATTAAGCTTCATGCGTTCTGGACCAGGAGTTGGAAAGTAAAGGCTGCGACCTACTTCGAGCTTTTGAAATTGCAACTAGGAGTGACCGGAGAATGTACGGATTCGAAGGCCTTCTAGGGCGAGAATGGCGCTACATACCATTCACAGTGGTTTGAACACCATTTGGTTAGGGCTAACTGCCAGGTGCAGATGTAAATCAAATCACGCAACTACGTTTTTGCAATTGCACAAGTCGCGTTTTACTCACAAAAGAAAAGGCTACATTTGGAACCAAGGATTTGTTTTCTTTTTCTTTTAAAAACTTTATAAAATTATTTTCTTTAAATATATAAAAGTTATAGTTTTTTGACCTTTTTGAAAAAATTTTTTCAATTTGTTTGTTTATTACTTTTGTTTTTCCTGATGATGCCTGATGGTGTGGCGAAATATCGAAAAAGTAATAATAATAATATCGAATAAGTAATAAAAATTTTTTATTAAATAGTGACCTAGTGCTTTATAATTTTCTTAAAATAAATAACAGACAATACAACATTTGTTCAAATCACAGTCTTTGTTATTTGCCTGATAATATTGTGGGAAAATTTTAAAATTTGTCTTGGAATTACAGGATTTGCTTCACCCAATTCGAAGTTTTTTTTTCTATTTATTCATTTAGTTTTAAATTGAAAAAGGATAAACAAAATTTCGAGCATTAAATTTTTCCCAAAATTTTACATAAAAATTTAATTAAAAATTTTTGTGTTTAAATTAAATTTTGGGAAAAATCTTCTAAAAATATTTAAATTAGAAAAAATCGTCTCCACAAATCAAAAATTTTCCCAACACTAAAAAGTTAAAACTGCAGGCGACGATTGAATATCAAAAAATAAATATTACTTAACAAATCGCTGTTTTCCTGGCAACTGAAAGCAGCGGATCAGTATTCTCAGAATAGGGGTGTTAATTCCCAAAATGGGTATTGTTTTATTAGGGATAATAAATATTTTTAGGGTTTGAGTACTTTTTGCAGAAGTTTTAGAGATTTGTATTGGCATTATACGTACTGCCGTTGCAAGCATAACAAATCGCTTAAAATAAAGAATTTTTAATTGACTAAAGTCTTGTAAAACTAAAAAGCCTTTAGACTCCAGTGGTATAATTAACGATTTTAAGAAAAGAAGATCTAGAAAGGTTTAGTGCAGCAAATGTTAAAATTCTTTATATTCTATAACTGGTATTTAATTTTTCCTTTCAAATAAAAGGAGCAAAATCCTGCTCGATAAAAATATTTTAAAAATTAGAAAATTAAATTGAAACTGTGGGCTATGTTACCGCCTAAAAATATTTTACGCACTTTAACTCTCACGTGACTAAAATTAATTTTATTAGATCTTGGCGACGATTTCTGAAGTATGTCTTAAAGGAAAATTTTTACCAATTTCGATTTACTCATTTTATTAATCCAATCGAAATAAGAATGATATGCAGATGGGTATTTTTGTTTCATGACGTTCGAACTTCTCACCTTTAAATTTCTTGAATATCTAATCCTGTCATTCAAGTTTGATGATGCGAGAACAAATTCTTTGTTTTTTTTCTTCTGCCATAAATAAATAGGTCCGCCAACTAACTGTTTTTTTTTAAATGACTTGCAAAAGATTATCGATATACAATAAAATTATTTAAACAGTCCTGTTTTGAAATTTATTATTTATATTATTCTTATTATTATTATTTAAAAAACATATTTTTTATTAAAAAAAAAAACTTTTTAAGAAGGTATATTTTGAAATGTACTTTTTTTTCATAGAGCCGTTTTTGTTGTAAAAAACATAATTTTAATTAATTATATAACTTAAATTTTACATTATTTTATTTTGTCTAAAAAAAAGCCAATTTTTTATTTATAAAGGGTCCGCCAAATTACTTTTTTTGTTCTAAATGCTATAAACAAAACTACTTAATATTTTCTCAAATTTCTTTTTGTATTTGAAAGTACATTCCTTCCGGTTAATAATGGAAAATAATTTCATTCATCGGTCGGTCCAATTTTTAAGCACATTATCGATTGTAAGCAGCTCTATTTTACCAATGGCTTAACGAATACTGTCCCTTAAAGCGTCAATTATCTCTGGATTGTCGGCGTAACACTTATCTTTGACGGGACCCCACAAATAATGACTCGACGGTGTCAAATCGGAGCTCCGAGGTGGCCAAACGACATCAGCTCTGCGGCTGATAATGCGATCTTCAAAAATAGGACGCAAAACATCGAGTGCAGCTTTGGCTGTATGGCACGTAGCGCCGTCCTGTTGCAACCAAATGTTGCCAATATGCTCCTCTTCAATTTTTGTGAACAAAAATTCGTTCAACATGGCCCGATAGCGATCGCCATTGACTGTAACCTTGCTCATTTTCGAAGAAAAATGGCCCAATTATGCCTCTGAACCAAAATCCGCACCAAACAGTGACTCGTTTTGTGTGCGTCGGCTTTTCAATGTATGCGTGCGGGTTTTCTGTGCGCCAATGCCACAATTTTGCTTGTTTACATACCCGCCAACGTCAAAATGAACTTTATCTGAAAAGATGATTTTTTTGCAAAATCGGCATCTTCGATCGCAGGCCCACTTAGCAAAGCGAAAACGCATTGGATGATCACTTGGCTTCAACTCCGGAACCAATTGGTCTTAATATGGCGTCATACCAAGGTCTTTATGCAAAATTCGTCTCAATGATGTCTCTGAAATATTTAATTGTTGAGAACGACGGTAAATTGCTGTTGATGGCGCTTTACGCACACTTTCTGCCACAGCAACAATATTCTCGAGTGTACGCACTATTTTTGGCTTTTCACGCTTTGTGTTATCGATGAGGATGCCAGTTTCTTTCACTTTTCTCTTCATCCAAAATCCGTACGCAATTTTCGCACACATTCTGCAACATTACCATGATTTTCAAAGTAATGTCGCAATATTTCCCAGCGTTGTTCAAGCGTATACACAACCATATTCGGTTAGCGGAAGGATACAACTAATTATCTGTCAAATCAAACATGAGCTAAGTGTTACCATTCATGAAATAAGCACTGGTTGAAAAAAAAAGTTAGATGGCGGACCCTTTATAATTACGAATGAGTTTAAAATGAAAGGTTTGTGTACCATAAATGGGTCACCCTTTAGTTTTTAGTTTCCTTTATGTTTTTGTTGCTTATTGTTGAAAAATTTAGAATATCTACTTACTTCTTTACGTATCCTGCTTTTCCCATTTGATTAATACAATCGAGATAAGAGTAGGATGATGGTATTGATGTGCCATGAATTTAGTCCTGCGCAGGAGCGATTTTCTTTTCTTTCTTTCTTTCGTTCTTTCTATCGTGAAAATAAATAAATCAATTAAGTACAAATGACAGAGGTTTGCGTACCATAAACGGGTCACTTTTTAATTTTTTTATTTTTATGTTTTTATAGTTTATTGATGAAAATTTTTAATTTAAAATATACGATTACATTATACCTTAAAATTAGCTTTTTTAATGTGAACACCCTTTAAATGCTTTGATTTTTTATAATATTAAAAGCTTTCATGTGCCTGTTAAAAACATTATCACTTATACATAAAACTCCTGTGTTGGGTGGGGCACCTTTGGAATAAAAATTTTAGTTTTTATAACTCCAGTGATAAATATAATTTGTTTACAGAAACAGTTTTGTGATAAGGAGTTTCAAGACTTTAATAAATAACAAATCAATAGTCTAATAGTGCTTTAGTTCTTAAGCTTTATTATAATTTTAATTATAATAGATAAAAAAATAAATAAATAAATAATCATTACTTGCTTTTTAATTTTTTAAAAATCAAAAATGATGATAAAAAAAGATGAGTCGTTATAAATATTTTTTCAAATATTTTACATCTTGAAAATGAATTCTACTACAAAGCAGCAAATTATCTCAATAGTAAATAAAATAAATAAATAAATTCGTCAAAGAAATAAAATAAATTCATGACGTTGACCCCGACGTGATTTGAACACGCAACCTTCTGATCTGGAGTCAGACGCGCTACCGTTGCGCCACGGAGTCTTTGCATATTTGCTGTGAAAAAAAGGCCATAAAAAAAAAGAAATTGATAATTTAGACTAAAATTGTTCTAATGCTCACAAAATAAACTTAAAAGTTTAAAAATAAAATAAAACTCGTTAAACAATATTTTATTAATTTCACCTTTATGGTTTGTCTTTGTGTGAATTTAATTTAAACAATTTGTGTGTTCTATTTTGCAATGAATTTTTTTTTTTAATAATTTTTAGTGTAAATTTTGTCTTTTCCATATTTCAGGTGCCAGCCGCCGAAGATGTTTAAGTATTTTAAAAACCCTGCGAGATCGTCATTTAGATTTGCCTGGAAATCCAGTTACTTCGTATCATTTAAAAACGCTACTTCTATACGAATGCGAAAAACATCCCCGAGAAATGGAGTGGGAGGAGAATTGTATTGCTGATCGTATTAATGGTATATTTTTGCAATTAATTTCGTGCCTGCAGTGCCGTCGGTGCCCACATTATTTTTTGCCCAACATGGATTTGTTTAAAGGAAAATCACCGGGTGCTTTAGAAAATGCTGCCAAACAAGTTTGGCGTCTAACACGCATAATGCTAACGAATGTACGATGTTTGGAGGAATTGTAATTTCTCGAAATACAACAGAAAAGTACACAAATTAATTAGATAAGATATGTATTTATTGCTCTAAAAGCAAACAAAACAAACAAAGATATTGTTTAAAACGGACATTTTTGTAAAATAATTTAATATTGAATTTAATTAATGAAACTTTTTTTTTTATTTCTTGAATAGTTAAGTTTTAGTTTGTAGGGTGGTTTTTGTATGTTTGTTAGACTAAAGTTGCGGAATTCGACAATAAAATCCTGATAAATTTCATTTGATTTCATCTATGTAATGGGTGCTTTCAGCGTTTTTTTAAGCAAAAAATACATTTATTTTTTTCACAAGATCAGAAGGAAATTTTTAAATTTGCAACAAATATTTTTTTTTCAACAATCGTTCGACTCATAAATTATCCTTAAGGAGAAATAGTGCTGCCACTTTCTAAATACTACTCATCAGCTCGTGCGCTTTATGAAGGTATGATCTTTTTTTAATCGAAAGTTGGCATTGCTCGTTGCCTTCTTGATAAATTATTTAAACAAATGCGAGTAGTGACGGTACTACTAACATTTGGTTTGGGGCACTATTGAGTTGCTCCAGACTTCTTCCAGATTTTCCTAATTTAAATTTTTAAGATGTGAAACTAGAAACATTATTGTTAAAAAATATACATTATGTGTGTATGTAAGTGTATTAGATATTTTATACTGCTCTGGGATACGATCTTTAACAAGAACAAATTTTTTTTTTCGAATTAATTTTATATCTGTAAAAAAAATTAATTGAAAGCCGCTGTCGTTTTGGTCTAGCACTCTACAAAACAGCAATTTGAAAGACAAAACAGCCAGTGAGTTAATTCCGTGTTAATTAGCGAAGCATTTGTTTAATTTTTTTTATGCCAAAACTTCTATTTTCTATTTTATTTTAAGCTAAAATTATAACTTAAATACGTTAATTTAAAACAACAACAAATCCAAAAATTATATTTAGAAAATTTTGATTAACGACTGCTTACTTAAAGGAATTTAATTTAAGATTAAATAATAAAAAAAAATACAAGATTTCCTAATTTTAAGGTGCTTTTTAAACAAAGATTTTCATTTTTGTTTTTGTTTATTATTTTCTCTAAAGACAAAAAAGTATACGAGTACGATTATTATAAAATGTTTTTTTTTTTTAAATAATATAAATCAAAATTTTTACTTAATGTCTAAATTATAAGTAAATAGTTAAGTATTTATATGTAGACATTTATTTTATTATTTAATATTATTCTTCAAACATATTTCTTTAATTAGTTGTATTTATTATTTTAATGTAAAATAAATAAACAAAATGTTAAACAAATAAAAACGTTTGTAATAATAATTGAAAAAAGATTAACATATTTTTTCTTTTGTTTTTGTTGTTTTAAAGAGAAATAAATTATCGTTAAAGAAATAATCAAAAATATGTTAATAACAAGAAACAAAAAAACCAGCAGTACTCAATAAAGATTATTATTAATAGTATTTTGACAAAGCAAAAGTTAACTCATAATGTGTGTTTGTTTCATTTTTTTTTTATTTATACCCGGTACGTGCTTCATTTAAATCGAAATATTTGTTGTTAATTGTACGCTACCAAATTCCAAAAGAATTTACAGTTACACACAAAGTTCATGCTTTTAAAAAATTACCCACCTTAAAGGATAAAGACCTGCCAAAAAGCTTCCCAATCATTGTGTCTATTTTTAATTTTTTTTTAAGATTCTAGTGATTTCTAGTTTATTGCTTTGTTGTAAGGAAGTTTCAAATTAAAATTTTTATTAATTTTTTAATATTTTAAAATAATTTCTTGTTGTAATTCGAAATACAGAACTGTCGTATTTGGTATTGATTCCATGTTACTACACAAATATTTAATTCCTGGTCAAGCTTTATTCACAATCTTAAGCAAACTGTGGCGTGTGGACCAGTACAAAATCCATTGTGATGAAAAACTGCTATCTTAACCATTTATGATGTAGACATAAGCTGTAAAAAGGCCTTACTTTTCATATAGACAAGTGTGTGTTGAAAACGACAAATTTTTATCATTGCAGCTACAGGCCGCTTTTATTGCATTTGAAATTAAAACGATAAATGTTGAGAATGCGATTTGAACTTTTCGATGTTAAAAGTTACGTAGCAGGCACATTCACAAGATTGTATGATTTGTTAGCGCAAGAATCAGTTTCTACGACGATTCTATGATCATGCTTAAGGCAAGTATGGTCTAATACTTAGCGCCATAAAACAGTGCATCATTTCCAACCAAACTCTTGCCCGCTATCGGTATGCGAATCATCAATACTACCACAATTACTTGAATTACCAAATTCTTACCTGTTAAGAGTATGCAAGTCATCGAACGGTACAACAATTACTTCAATTACTAAGAAGTATTTGTTAAAACATCCTCTTTAAAATGTACTCTGTACGTTCTTTGAAATGAACTTTTTAGAAGGTACTTTTTTCAATTGTAATTTGTAAGTGAATTTCTTCTTCTTTAACGGTATTTTTTTTAATAAATACATGTTGCGAGGTACTTTTATATATACTTTTAAATAAGTACATTTTCAAAGGTATATTAAAATTGAAAGAGATTTTTAATTGTACATTACCTTTTTTTATTTTGCCAGCAAGAGTTTGCTAAAATATTTGTGATGAAACGCTGCCCTTTCAATTTCAATAAACTACAAAAGCTGCCATTTAACAGGGTACTTTTGTTTCGGTAAAATATGTAAGAATAAAAATTTTTTTAAATTATTTTAAATATACCACAGTAAAAAAGTATTTATCGCAGATACATTTAAATAAATTTAAGCCGTTTGTAGAGAAATAGTGTGAACAATCTTGAATGAAAATAAAAATACCGGAAAGACTTAGAGTAAAAATTATCATTCCGCCATATGACGAACTCCGTTGCGGCTATCGCTTAAAATTCCACCTTAAGTTCGGTATATTTTATTCTCCCCGGCACCACTCTCGCATCACCTCGACGACGATCCCTATTTGGCCGGTGTGGCTCTGTTCTATAAAGCCTGCGTCCAGGTACCTTCTAGGTCTCGTTTCTTCATGCGGAGTACACGTTCCATATATTTCGCCACAGTACTTAATTTTTCGCAACTGCTAATCATTTGGTCGACTATATTCGCTGCTGTTATTTGGCCAGTTTGTGTCTCCACTTCCGTGCGGTATTCACACCAACGATACCACTTGAAAAAGGTGTGGGCAGCGTGGTCCACTACATCATCCTTCTCATAAATGCAGAAACAACTGCTGCATTTCCCCATATCGTACAGGTACTTATGAAAGTAGCTGTGTCCAGATAGCATCTGCGTTAAGTAGAAATTTACCTCTCCGTTCTCCCTGTAATTCCATTTATCCAAAACCGGGATCTTTTGATACGTCCATCTCTCATGTGACTCACTCTACATTGCATCTGCCACTTCTTTATGGTTGCCCGTTTTATGGCAGCTATATCGGGTGCTGCTAGGGCGTTATTCCGTCTGCCGTAGCAGATTAGCTTTCGCTCTATCGCAAGTAAATCTATCGGCCGCATTCCGGCTATTACGTAAACAGCAGGTGCCGATACGGTGCGGTAAGCAGATGCGACCCGCAATGCCATTGTTCTCTGCGCCGACAGTAAAGCTTTTACTCTATGTTTGACGCTTAATGTCTGTGTCCATATCTCACACCCTTATTACGTGATAAGGTTTACATCTGTACCTGGCCGTGAGCCTTAACCAGATGGTGGCCATTACCACTGTGATGGTATGTATGTATCCTCCGTTCACTCCTAGTTGCAATTTCTAAAGCCCGAAGTAGGCCGCAGCCTTCACTCCTTGCTAAAGAGTTGGAGACTATCCAACTCCTGGTCCAGAACGCATGAAGATTAATATAATTAAGAACACCACGAAATTTATACTCACTGGACCTGAACCATTCATTGTGCTCAGCCAAAACGATACTCCCAAAAGGGCCTACCTCAATAATCAGCCAGGGAACAGCTAAATGCCTAAAGAAACAAATAACGGAACTCTGCGGGCCACTGATTCCCGTGGAAATATAGTGGATTGTCCAGGTGACTCCTACTAGCCTTGAAGGGGCCTGGGCTCCCTTTTACCCCGAAAGACACCAGTCTAGATGGAAGTAGTAGGATCCATAAAGACTATCATGTGCCCCCGGGGGGAATCTCACACCCTTATAGTAGAATGCTGTTGGCCTTTGCCTACTTCAGCTGGGTCCCCCGATATTCGCCATAAGTCGGCCGAGTTATGCCATTATTTTCGCCGCTTTTGATGTTGAGTATTGGATATGATTTCAGTATATCAGCTTTGGGTCCAGTCTCATCCTTAGGTAATTCGCCATCCTCCGAGTGCGTCATCTATCAGAATATTTATCTCGACAGGAATTTGTCGTCTGGCGACTAGCAGAAGCTCCGTCTTATGCGCAGCGATTCGCAAGCCGTGTGAGTCAAGCCATGTCTTGGACCTTAATATGACTTGTCGCAGCTTATGTTGAGCACCCTCTGTGGTCTTGCCTAGATGACTGCCGCAATATCGTCAGTGTATCCGACTAAAAATGTGGCCTCACGCATCTCCATTCTCAATATTCCAACGTAGCTTGCTTTCCATAGATCAGGGCCCAACCTTGTAGGCTCATTTTTAAACTTGTTGTGAGCCACGATAAAATACTGTCTTCTCTAATTATAAAAACCAGTTATCGTTTGTTTATCTGCACTGTTGGCAAAAACTGTAAACGGTGAAAAAATCAAAACAAAAAGTGCAAAATATATGTACAGCCAAAAATATAAAAATGAAAATAATAAAAGGTGTTGTGATGTGCCGCAGAATGCGCGCAAAGTTAAAATATTCAAAAATATATTTTTTAATAACTAACTTAACTTTTTTATCCATTTTAAGGAATTAAAATTCGCGCGAAATATTTATGTGTGTGCATAGTTAAATGTCAAAACGAAACAGGAAACTAGTCGTATGAACACTACGTTTCGCTATTATGGTTCAGAGAGCGAATTCAGTGGTTCATTTAGCCATCTGAACATGATATAAGATTCAAACTGCTTTGATTCAAAACGGTAAAGTCCCCCATTTTATGGCCCAGGCTTATATTTCTCAGTATCAAATATTCTTAATGCTTATTTTATTTATTTGAAACAAATTTATGGGCTAAATCAAGTCGTTTTATTTTGTTTAAAATCAACTACAAATACTCTACCAAATTATTAGTTTGCAGCTCTTATTCGGTTTAATAAATGTAAATATTGATGATTATTGTTGTTGTTGTTTTTGTGCATAATTTTTTAATTCTATTTTGTTATTATTATTGTTATTTTGATTTCTTCAGCGTAATAATTTCTTTTCTGTATTCAGTTGGCTGTCATGTTTGGCATTTAAATGAGTCAATAACAAGCCATTTGGGAGACACTTAACAATAGTCATAAAGTAGTTAAAACAATTTAAACAACAATTGGAACATTTACTGGGAATTAATTCTGTTTCTCATTGTCTTTTGTAGGCCATTTTTATTTATGCATTTTGTAACTTTAATTGCTGTTGCAAGTTTTTGTTTTTTTTTTTTGTTTTTTAATAAAAATTCAGTCTATGACTCAATTTTTATAAAATTTATTTACTTCAGATTGACGTATCATTATCAGTTGCTTCATTTTATTATTCTGGTGTTGTAAGTATTATTTTTTTTAAACCTATGGCGCCGAGTAGCAATCACACTTTTACATCTAATCGAAAAATAAATTAATTTTATGCTGAAACATTTCACTTTTTAAAACTTACAGAATGATTCAGCTGCACAAGAGATAACTTAATAATATCCCGACTTTAGCTTGTGCAATTTATTTAGAGAATTATAATTTGTTTTTAACTTTTGGTTCTCGAAAAGGGGAACTCTTTAATAAGAAAATTCGTAATAATCCCATATCGCTTTACAAAATTCTGATTTTTGGGGCTTCATATTTTATTATATCAGAGAGACGTTTAAACTCAAAAAATAACTTTTTCCTTATGTTACAATGCTTAATATAGCTAGACTCTATACAAAACAAATAAGTGCCAAATTATTTCTAGTGATAGCTTAGCGCTACCCATATATACCAATTCATATAGATTCTTTTTGACTTTGTTTTAAATAAAAAAAAAAAATGGACAATCAACGAGAAATTATAAATTTACTTTTAAAATAAAGGAATAAAAGAACTTTTATTTAAAGATCATAATCTTATCATTGATGGAAGATCGAAATATGGTATTAAAAAATATATTGACTGCATGAGAGTTGAGCAATGTTGCCAGAATTACAACTTCTTTAAATAGCCAAAGTTTAAAAACTGTATTATATGTATACAATATATATATTCAGATGACGATTTTTATTTTTATTTATTTTTTATTAGGAAAACATTTTTTTACAACATTGTATTTTAAAATGATAATTTTAAATTAATAATAATTTTTAATAGACTTTTAATCTTCACTTATGTCTAAATAAGCTTGTTGCTCATCTATATAAAAAAATTATAACTTCAAATTATAAGAAAATAATACAAAATCTTAAGTATTAAAAATTATCCAAGGAAGTTTATTTTGTCCAGTTTTTGGATAATAACACAGAAATTGCGTGCGAGTAAATTGTAATAAAATATTTTTCGAATATTTTTCGCTTAAACAATTTAATGGAATTTTCCTTAAATTAAATAAAAATATTATCAACGAAAGTTATAAAATATTAAAAAACCTTTTTTTTAGTAAAACCAGTTGCAAGTGAACCATTCTGTGATGAGTTTCTAAACTTAACACTTTAAACATTCCGAAAAATTTCTATAAAATAATGCTTTCATTTTCTTAATAATGGGCCAAACAATCTAAGAGCACGATGTACTTGACGTATGAAATTAAGATTAATTGAATTAGCTAACGTTGTCGTCACATGTCATCAGCTTTATGTTGTAAATTTAAAAACTTTTTAAATTTATTAAAATGTACTTAAGAAACTCTAAAATATGATATACTATGTGATATCAAATATTCGAATTTATTTATATTTATGCAGCTGGGAATTTCCTCAGAACCTAGGTTTTCTGCACGTGTAAGCTTGTTTGGTATTGTTTTGAATTGTCAGTCATAAATATTTTATTGCAAAAATTTTTTTTATTAAATTACTGAAAAAAATGCTGGATGTGCGTTAGAATTATAATTTCCCAAAATTTAAAATTCATTACTTAAATAACACCAAAGAGACGTATGCCAATTTTGCATTTTATCAGGAGATGTGTGAGTTGTTGATTTTGTTGTTGATGATGGTGGTAGAAAATCACTTGATTAGACAAACCGACTCCATAATTTGAATTTATATTTTTTATCTTTAAAATCTTAAACTTTAGAAAGCAACAACAAACAAGCATTTAGCAAAGAAAAAACCAGATTTAAATAGATGTTTTACATTTATTTTTGTTTTTTTAATTTATTTAAAATTTAGGAAAAATTAAAAATACAAATGAAAAAGACATGTTAAATTTGTTTGTGTTTTTATTTTTTTTTTTTACTTTATTAAAATATAACAAAAAAAAGCAAGACATTAACAAAAAAAAAAAATATATCAATAGTTTAAATAAAAAAAAATGTATGAAATAATATTAAAACGTTGGTATTAAAAATATAGAAATTAATGAGGGAACAACAAAATGTAAATTTAAGAAAATAAATTTTGTGGAAACATTTAAATTTTTTTCCTTTTGTTTAATATTCATTTCATTTAAAATGTGTTTTGTCAAATTTCATTTGAGCTCTTGCCCACCCTTTAAGCGAGTCTTGTTCGTTAATAAAATATCAATACTAAAGTTTTTGTTAATGGAAAATATTGTTTTTTTTTGGTTTAATTATGTATGAAATTAACACATCTTTATTCGCTTTTGGATTTTAAAGAATCTCAATGAAAATAATTAAGACTGATAACAGGTTTAGAGTGAAAATAATAGGAAGCGTTTAAGGATGAAAAACATTATAATAATTCAAAATTTTCTTTTTCTCTACAAGTATAGAAAATATTACGAAAAAGATATTATATGTTAAGATATATTATGTTGGAGTTATTGGGACAGATACGCTAATTACACTGCTGCAAAATCTAAAGTAAAAATTTAGAATAAAACCGCAGTCTCCTTATAACCAGAAACTTTTTGTTTTACCATTCACAGAAAGCCCTCTCTTGTTTTTTATTTGTCCTCCATTTAATACGGAACTCTTTTTTAACACAGTCAAGAGATACTTTGTTCTTGTCTCATCGTGCTATAACAATGACAACTCAGAATCCTTTATTATAGAACACATGCGAAAGTGTTTATTTTCGTGCTTTGTTTTTTAATTCATTGATTCATATTTCATGCGATCTCCCAACAACTTTGCGTATCAAATCCATTATGAATTTTATTCAATGTTTCTTGGTGCTCCAATAAATCTATCAGTATCAGAAATAATTTTGACAGTCAATTTTATCTTTAAAGCCAAAGCCCCATATTTTTTTGCTATAACATTTGGCTTTTAGGTTAAAATAACAAATATTATTTCTAAACAATTTATAATTAAATATTTGCAAGTTATTATTGTTATTGTTGTTAAATATCAAACTCTAAATGGCGCTTAAATAATGGCATAATAAGTTCTGTTTACTTTTCTCTTTTATTAACTATAATAATTTTAAACTTCAGACATGCGCAACTGGCTGGCACGACATAAAGAGATGTTCTGCTGCAAACTCCAGCTTAATTTTCAACATTCAATTTTAAAGGAGAATGCCACGAAAAGTTGCCTTAAAAAAACTAACGAACCTCTAAATTATAGCAAAAGTAATGAAAGTGAACCTCATCCTGTGTGGCCGTGGCACATGATGAGTTTAAATGAACAGGGTGTAATTAGGGGCTTTTTATGCTGTCATCACCAGCGTACTTGATTATAGGGTACTTATTGTTATTATTAATTCGTTGGTTAGTTGTTTGTTTCGTTTTATATTTGGTTATTATTGCTGTTGTGCTGGCTTAAGTAAATATTGCTTTAATTTCATAATGCAATCTCTTCTTATTGCTACGAGGGTGACTGCAAGTAAATGAGAGCGTTGACAGTATGTTCTCTGCATGTGTTTGAATGTTGTAGTTTTTAATATGATAGTTAAAAAATAAAGCATTAAAAGATATCAAAAGGAAAGGCAAGCTGTAGCGTCCTTAGGAGGCCAAAAAATATTAGTCAACAGCCATAAATATCCTTCAATTGTTTGAAACTGCGTAAAGAGTCTGGCCGCTATAAGCGAAAATCATTACATTTTGATTTCATTTGATTAAATGAAAATGATCATAAACTCGAATAAATTTTTCTCCAGGGGTTGTTTGTGGTTTTCTAAATCCTCTCCAAAATATGAAATTGCTGCTTGAAAATAAGGATAAAGTTATTGCACTGGGATGACTTTTGCATACAATTAATATCGTCTGATTTATTTAAATGGCTTTTAAGTAGTCCTGTGAGGGATATTCACGTTTAAGTGTGGCAACTCGAGGAAGGACACGTACTCTTTATGGGAAACAAAAAAACCTTTAATATTCTGCTAGAAAAAGTATTTGGCGCCCAATAACTATAAGAGTTTCCAAGGCTCTAAATATTGATATTTACCCTCGTTATACGTAAAGCAGAAAAATAGCGAAAAACAAAAAAAAAAAAAAATAATAAAAGGGAGTAGGTCTGGTAAACAGGTTCATTTTTTATGAAATCAACCAAATATCGTTGTAAATGTATTGCGTTTTATGCATCTTAAATAACGTTTGATACTAAATATGGCCCGCAGGCTATTTTTATTTGTGTGTGGATTTTTCTACACACTCCTTTACTTTTTATACTTTTTTTTTTTATAAACTTTCAGCTCTTAAAGTAAAGTAAATGAAGAAGTTGTAAAATTTTTACCACAAACTCAATTGTATAGAAAACGATTATGTTTTGAAGAGAAATTATTTGGTAAATTGTAGACATAATTATGGGGTTCAAGAATTTAAATAATGTTATTGGATTTTTTGTTTTTCTCTTAAAGACAAAGCTGCAGCATAATAGAGCGTGTTAAACAATTATAAAGAAAGACCAGACATTAGTGTGTCATAGTTGCAATAAGCATTTAAAAGAAATAAAAGATTCTGTATTTGTAAAAACCCGAGTGAAGGGCATTATTACAATCCATCTTAAAAATAAATATTTGCAGTCTAACAATTTTTATGCGATACACATTATGACTTGTTTAGAACTGTTATCACAATGTGTTTACTGACTTTGCCCACAATAAAAAAAAAAGCAAATGGATGTTTCATCTGCTTATTTAAATGGTGAAGATGCCTACATAATACAACTTGAAGGATTTAACGAAGAAGGGTATCCAAACCGTATACTAAAATTAAAGAAGTCATTATACGGGCTTAAACAAAGCGGTAGAGCTTGACATACACAGTTAAATGATGTTTTAAAAAGCATGGAAATCACACAATGTATCAGTGTATTTTTTTTTTAAAGAGAAGTAGCACTCAGGCAGCAACAATGCCTATTTAGTCAAGTACCATGCTACATTCTTTAGGAAAGGGATAGAGAATAGCTGAAACAGGTGGTGAAAGTAGAAGAATAGTCGGAAATTAGCTGCCATATATAAGACAGCATAGTGACCAGTGACTATGCCTTAATCGCTGAGCAGCCCCACCGACAGTCAATTTTTATTTTTGTAGTGAAAAAACCAAGGTCTTCGTTGGGACTCGAACCCACAACCCCCATATTGACAAGCTAGTACACTACCTACTAGCCTACAGGGGCACCTATGTGTATGTATACTTAAAATGACATTATTGTTGTCTATGTAGATGACTTCATAAAATTGCAGGTTCATCAAAGAAAGATCTGAATTGTATAAAAACGACTATAGCCAAGAAGTCTAAGGTCACAGACGGTGGTCCACTAAACCATTTCTTAAGCATGGAATTTCATAGAGAGATACTGGTTCAGTAAAATTATGCCAAAAACAGTACATAAAACATTTGTTAAATGATTGTGGAATGAACGATAAAAAGAAAGCTGCAACACCATTAAAGTCTGGTTTTCAGACATCCTTTACCAATAATGACTACAAAAGAGTAGATGCTGCAGAGTATCAGTCTGTAATAGATTCGTTTACGTACTTCGCAATTTCAACACAGCCAAATATTTTACACCTAGTGTGTAAACTTGCGCAACGTTACATTCAGAACACTTGTCAGCAGTAAAGTATATACAGCGATACTTGAAGAGAACTATAAATTTCATACCTCACTTTCAAAAGACTGCGAAGGCCACAGTAGGCTATGCAGATACAGTAGAGCGAAAATTCTACTCCGAATTTTCGTACGTCAAAGCACACTGTGTTTTTGTCTGCGAGACCAAAAAGCAAAAATATAGTGGCTTTAAGTAGCACTGAAGCAGAGTACATCGCTTTATCTTCTGCTGCAAAAGAAGCCATTTATAGTAAGAATTTTTTTAGAGATTTAGGTTTCGAAGAAGATAGTCCACTATTATTATATGGCGATAACTTTAATGCTCAGAGTTTGGTTAAACATGCAACGTATCACCAAGAAGCAAAAATATTGATCTAAGATACCATCTTGTTCGTGATGATTTTTCTACCCCCCGGGGGCACATATATGGTCTTAATGGAGAGCTACTATATAGACCTCTGCAACTGGAGGAAAAAGGGAGCCCAGTCCCCTGAAGTCAGCAGGGGCACAACTGGAAACTCCACTTTATTTCCACGGGAATCAGTAAGCCGCAGAGTTCGTTATTTGTCTCTAGACATTTAACTGTTCTCTGACTGATTATTGAGGTTGGCCCTTTATGGGAGTATCGTGGTGGTTGTGGTTTCGCGGCCTCATACCAGGTCTTTTGTTTAATATGGTGGCCAAGATCATTTCGCCGTTAATGACACGCAAGGTGAATGATCCATTCCAGTGATCATGCTAGACATGTGTTCTGGACAGGAGTTGAAAAGTCTCCAACTCTTAAGCAAGGGGTAATGATTTGCAGCCCTGCTCTGGAAACATCGAAGTTGCAACTAGAAAGTTCTGTTGCATAGAATTATAGCGTCGGCTTCCTAGGACGAAAATGACGTTCCAAATTATGCAGTGGTTTGGTCCACTATCTGATTAAGGCTTCATGGCCAGGCGCGGATGTAAATCTAATCACACAGTTGATCATTTTTCTATGGGAATAATTAACATATGATATCTTCCTACTCAAAAAGTGACGTGAGATGTTTTTACAAAAAATGTATGTAAAACTAAAGATATTAAATTATGGCAACACATTTAACAACACTAACTTCATATAATTTAAATTTTCTATTTCGTTTTTTGTTGAAAAAATCTTTAACTTTAGTTATACTATATACTTTATACTGAAAACAATAAATTGTAATTTTGCCTTTTGTTAAAACAAAAAACTTGGGGATTTAAATTATACTTATATGTGTGAACAAATCATACTCGCATACAAGGATATTTATATTAATATACTGTAAATGTTAAAGGAAGTACATACTATATGTTAAAAGTTTATTTAATAAAGTGTAGATCGGAGATATGGTTTCTTTTAAGTTTTACAATTTCATCAGTATTATCAACTGATGCAATTACCAATACAATATTTTGGTTACTTTAAGCCTTTATAAAGAGTTAAAGTTGTATTTTATTAATTCAGACTTTATGACGAGTATTTTAAGGTCGTTAAAGTTTTGGAGATTTAGTATTAGGTCTGTTGCTATATTTGGTTTAGTGTGACCTAAACTCAATACTATTTGTACTAACTATTTGTAATAACTCTGCGGTACTAGCTAAAACGAGGCTTGATAATCATGTCATCGCAACGAAAGCGCTCGCCGATCATGCCAAATAAACAGCCAGTAACGACGGTTTTCACCGAAAGAAATGACAACTGGAAAAAATTATCTGCATAATATTTTTGAAGAATTTAAGGCCTTTAGATTATGGAGATTTCTAATTTTTATTCTCCTGGGGTGATATCTTTCTATTTAATTGTAAGCTAAAAGCAATCTGTTTGCCTGGGATAAACACAGTGTGGTCGGCGCCTCATTTCTTTATACAGGGTGTCAGCCGGCAATGTATACTTTTTCTGTTTTGCCACCATTTTGGTAGACGATAATTTTGATAGTTCATATTTGGCAGTCGTGAAGTAGACACGTTGCAAATTTATTATAGAAAATTTTTCGATAAACCAACGTGTTTTAATCGTTAAAATATTTTATCAAAATTAATCATCGATTACTGTGACGATGAGAAAGTTGTAAATGATTTCGAAGAAAAAGGGTGTGTAGCTGATAGGCCCAAGCTGTAACTGCTACTCAGGAAAATGTTCAAAACAATCCATCAACCTCAATTCGATGCCTTGCTCAGTGCTCAGGAGCTTGGTCTTTAAAGAACAACTTTGGCCACGATTTTGCACAAGGATTTGCATTTGTTTCCATGTAAGATTCAGTTGACACAAGAGCTTCTTCCGCAAAGCCATTTACACCGCCGTACATATGCCAATAGCATTTTACAGCTCGCCCATTACAACGCGGGTTTTCATAAAAAAATCATAACGAGTGAGTGACGAGGCATATTTTCACTTGAATGGACATTGGAATAAACACAATAGTTGGTTCTGGGGAATGGGAAACCCACAAATTATTTAACAGTCACCTTTGCATCCATTAAAAGTTACAGTCTAGTGTGCAATTCGGTCAGGAGGAATCATTGGACCTTACTTCTTTGAAAATGAAAACGAGGTAACGGTATCCGTGAATGGGGAGCGATATCGTGATATGATTGAAAATTATTTAGCGCCACAACAGTATGCTTTGGGCTTGATTAACATGTGGTATCAACAAATCGGTGCCACATCGCATACAGTCAGTATTACAAGGGAATTACTGCGAGACATCCTTCCACAACAAAGTTATTTCAAGAAATGGTGATGTTGTTTATTTATTTGATTAAAAAAAAAACTTCGCCTATTTATGTAAAACAGAACTGATGTTTTAAAGATACTATCTCGTAAATAACTGAATCCAAAGAAAAATGCATTTCTGACTAAACTTTTGCGTAATTAAAACAATCTAAGGAAAATAAAAATTTTTAAGGCGAAAGCTTTTCAGGAAAATCAGAACATCTACATTGAGGCTTGAACTTCTAAAATAAATTGTTTTATATTTTTGTTCATTATTCCTTTGACATTAGCATGGATCTATTCGTCAATGACAATTTTTTGTTTTGTAACATCTTTCTAATTTATAATAATAAATTTGATCTTTAATATAAAATTTGAAATGAAACCAAAAATGCAACATGTGCTTTTCATCTCATGCTATAGAAATATAATTCAAATGTGACAAACATATCAAAGCGAATATAAACAAGTACAATTTTTTAAGTTAATACTGCCGAGTCTCTGGATATTTCGTTAACCTGTTGATCGTTAGCTGTCAATGTCTGTTTTAGGGAAAAGAACTTCAACAACGACCTCATTTAATATATTTTGCAATAAATACTCGTTTTTAAATTCAAAACACACTTTAAAGGCCACCACACCTATAAACAATGTCATTTGTAAATTATAATGACTATAAAAATGATTTTGATTCTGATTTTGTTTTATTTTATTTTAATAAAAGCCAAAAATATAAATAAAAACAAAGGTATCTTTTGCTTTTCAAACTAAAATCATCAATTTCAATTAACATGAAACTTCAATATAAAAAACCAACAACAACAACAACAAAAAAGTCAAAGAAAAATATACAAAAAGTTTATAGGCGGCACATTATAAAGGCCCATTCATGCAATATTCAAGAGAAACACAAGTTGAAACTGCTTGACAAAACAAAACCAAAAAAAAAAAAAAAACAACAACCGAAAGCAACGGATGGATGGATAAATGTTTGGAAAGACAAACAGAGGGAACAACAGCCAAAACTAAATCAATCACTTGCAAAAAAGAAACCTTCTGTCAACAAGGTTGCAAGCAAAAGAAGCTGGTGTCTCCACTAACTAGCTAGCAAACATGCGGCCAACTAAGAACTCCAAAGGAGGCCAAAACCATAAATATTTACTCCAGCAGACCAAAAGTTTTAAAATTAAATAAAAAAAAAACTTCAATTTATTTGGCAGACATAAAGAAAATGTCAACAAAAAAGGCATGATAAAGGAAAAAACCTTAACAGCCGACTGACTATAAACTCCTTCGTGTGCCTAAACAACCAGATCATCCTTGGGACCAGCATATTTTGAGTTTTCCAAAAAATTTTTCAAACAAGTTTTAGAAATTTAAAGCCATATTGGAAACCTAAAATTAATCAAGATAATAAAGTTTTTGTTACCAAAGACTGAAAAAATATCAAAATAAACCTCTTTTCACAAACAAAAAGAAACAACAACAACAACAAAAAGTAATATTTAAAAAAAAAAAAAAAAAAAAAAACTTTTTTTATCCCAAAATCAATTAGACGTGATCATTGATCACTTATTTTAAATGTCCATTCGTAGTAATATTTTGTTGGTTTTTCTGTTCGTTGAAGCAAAACCTCAATCTGGCTCTATCTGCTTTTTTTTCTTGACTTCTTCCACACATTTCAGTAGTCGCAGTCTGGTTGTAACTAACACTTGTTTGCTATTGAGCCACTGCCTCATCTGTCGTCTGTCCCAGAAAATAAAAACCATCTTACCTAGTACCTGTCAGTCTGTTCGTCTTTCTTTCTGATTGTCTGTCTTGCCTGCTTGTCTTTCTCTTGCCGTTTCTCTTTTGTTTTTTTTTATAGATCCTAAGTGATCGATATAAGTCTTTTTTTACGTTTCAGTTACGTTGCTCAAACGTGTTGAAAATGCTTAATTAGAATTGAGTGCGTGCATAAGATCGTTACATTCTTGCACTCAGTAGCAAGTACCCTATTGTCTATATTTTAAGTCTCTGATGAAAGTTTTCTTTATAAAAACTATGTTTAATGAAACTTTTCCGCAACAGAAATGTAACTGATAGAAGCTTTATATACAAAAATAATAAAGCATGAAAATATTCCACAGAAAAATTGTGACTGACAGTTTAGTTAAAAAAAAATTATAACATGATTTTCTATAGAGAAGCCACGACTGATGAAAATTTTGTATAGAAAAATCACGACTGATGAAAATTTTGTATAGAAAAAACACGACTGATGAAAATTTTCTATAGAAAAATTATGGTGAAAATTTTCGATAGAAAAATTATGGTGAAAATTTTCGATAGAAAAATTATGGTGAAAATTTTCGATAGAAAATTTATAGTGAAAATTTTCGATAGAAAAATTATAGTAAAAATTTACGATAAAAAAATTATGGCGAAAATTTTCTACAGAAAAATTATGGCGAAAATTTTCTATCAAAAAATTATGGCGAAAATTTTCTATCGAAAAATTATGGCGAAAATTTTCTATCGAAAAATTATGGCGAAAATTTTGTATCGAAAAATTATAGCGAAAATTTTCCATCGAAAAATTATGGCGAAAATTTTCTATCGAAAAATTATGGCGAAAATTTTCTATCGAAAAATTATGGCGAAAATTTTCTATCGAAAAATTATGGCGAAAATTTTCTATCGAAAAATTATGGCGAAAATTTTCTATCGAAAAATTATGGCGAAAATTTTCTATCGAAAAATTATGGCGAAAATTTTCTATCGAAAAATTATGGCGAAAATTTTCTATAGAAAAATTATGGCGAAAATTTTCTATAGAAAAATTATGGCGAAAATTTTCTAAAGAAAAATTATGGCGAAAATTTTCTATAGAAAAATTATGGCGAAAATTTTCTATAGAAAAATTATGGCGAACATTTTCTATAGAAAAATTATGGCGAACATTTTCTGTAGAAAAATTATGGCGAACATTTTCTATAGAAAAATTATAGCGAAAATTTTTGTATGACGAAAATTTTCTACAGAAAAATAATGACTGATAAGAGCTATGACTGCTTAAAATTTTAAATAAATTAATTATGACTGAGGAAGAATTTCTTTATCAAAATTTCTATGGAAAGATCGTTAAAAATTGAAATTAACTAAAAAGATATAAAGTTGTAAACAATTTTGTATTATTAATTGGGCAACACTGTTTCCAAGCGATATTCATTTTGCTTTATTTAAAATCACTTACATGCCCTCAAGGCCTTCTTAAGGTACCTTTCTGAACGATCGTAGTAATGTTCTAAAGTTTAGCATTAAGCTTTCACCAATCTAACCTTCGTTACATTTAATTCTGTTGTTGTTAAAACACAAAATCAAGCCTTTCACAAGTTCGGTTGCTGTGGATGAGATGAAAAATCTGTTATATAACTAAATTAAATAAACTTTATTTTTGTTCTCAATATTTTGCCACATCGTTTGGTGGCGAAATACATACGTCTTATTCTTCAAAAAACATTATTTATGAAATATTTAAAAAATAATATTTAAAAATTTCTATATTTTCTCTCTTGTAGCTCCTCTCATAGCCATCAATGCCAGCACTATTACTTTGTACGTTGTCATTCTCATAACATTTCATTCAATTACATTCAATAAATATCATTTGTAAATTAAAACATGCGTGTAAAATGATCGTTATATTAAAATTGTAATGATAAAATTAAATTTTATTAAATTTTCAACAAGAAAATCTCAACGTGATTTATACGTTTAAAATAAGACCTTTTTAAAAATCCAATCGTAGGGGTTCGCCCTTTAAGCAGTTGATTTAAGGTGCACAATTCTTGGAACTGAAATCGTTGTTTTACTATTTCGTTAATTTTAGATTTAAAAAAAAAAACATACCAAAAGGCATTTAGTTAAATTATGTAGTTTGATAATTTTTTCGATTATTTTCGTTTATCACTTAACAAGAATTTGAATTATAATGTATTAGAAGACAGAAAATTGTTTAGAAATTTTTGGCCTAAATAAATTATGAAATTCGTAGGAAAATTTCGTTTATAATTTTATTTAAAACTGAAATTCCAATACGAATTTTAAGGTTTAGTTTCGTTTGAAATGGGTTTGAACGCACCATGTTAAAATAAGATATATCTATTGATAAGGAAGAAAGCTTTTGTACATGATCTGAAATCTAACAAATTATTTTCAATTAAAAATCTTAAATAAAGAGTTTTTTAACAAGAAGTTTGTTTTCTAAAACAAAAAAACAAAAACTTTAGATTAAGATGATGCAAATTTTCGTTGCTTTACGAAGAGAAAAGTTCGGCAATTATGAATGAAAAATAATATCTGGCAAATGTCTACACCACGAGCATGCTGACAGAGGAGTTTTTAATCACTTTTTGGGTTTTGAGTTTTTAGGCTGCAATTGATTCAATTGGCTCCGTATAGACTCTGTTCTTAACATAGCCCCACAAAAAATATTCCAGTGGTTTCAAATCACACGATCTGGCAGGCCACTTAACTGCTTACTGCCGCTAAATTATGCGATCGGGAAATTGGGTGCAATAAATTGATCGATTCATGTATGACATGTGGCACCGTCCTGTCCACTTCGTCAATAATAGGCCAAAATTTAGTTGTTAAAATCTCGCAATAGCGTAATCCATTTACCGTTAGCGCATTTTCAGCCTCATTTTCAAAAAAAAAAAAACAAAATGGCCCAATCACTCCTTCAGACCACATAGCGCACCATTCAGTGACATGTTTTTTTTTAAGAGAAGTAGCGCTTCAGGCAACAATGCGTATTTAGCTAAGTACCATGCTACATTCTTATGGAAAGGGATTGAGAAGAGATGAGACAGGTGGCGAAAGTAGAAGGTAAGTTACTGTATAACTGTTGTATAGGACAGCACAGTGACCATGCCTTCATCACTGAGCAGCCCCATCGACAGTCAATTTTTATGTTTCGTTGTGAAAAAAACTAAGGTCTTTGTTGGGAATCGAACCCACAACCCCAGTCTAATAAACTAGTATACTATCTACTAGCCTAAAGGGGCACTAGCATGCAAAGGCTTATCACTAATCGCTATAGGATTTTCAGAAGCCCTGGCAAGTAAAAATTGACTTCGTCTGAAAAAATGATGTTTTCAGAAAAACCTACGACGATGTAAATGGTTGGTCAGCTTCAATTACTACACCAGTGGAACCTTGTAAGGCTTCAAAATCAAATCCTTATGCAAATTTAATTTTGATAACCCCAATTGTTGAGAACATCGAGGAATTGATCAATTTGAATCTGCTTCAACCCTGTGGCTCATGGCTGCGATGTTTTTAGTTGAACGAAACGGTCGAATACGCATTGGTATTGGCACATTTTGTATCGAGCCTGTCAACTCAAATTTAACAACCAAATTCTTAATAACGGTCTCAGAAGGACGAAGAAGGACTTTAGCAGAGTCACCATTTTTATAGTGGATTTTAATTTCGTGCGAAATTGAATTCATTCAATTGCCAATGCATCTACTACGAGTACGCCAAACAAATAAATATCAAAACTATCATGTTGTTGGTGTTGCAACAATTGACAAAACAAACTTCTTGTTGAAAAATCCGATACATAGACAAATTTAAAAATCTATGAAAATCGTGTTTAGTTAAAAATTTCTTTGAGAGAGAAACTCAATTCGGTGAGAAAATATATGTTTTATGAAAGTTTATTTATTTAGACGTCATCAGGTGACAGTTTGTTACATCCATGTCATGTTGGCATTCGAAAGCAGAATTCTAGAATATTTAAATATTATTTACTAAAATATAAAATGGTTTCATTAGGAAAGAAAACTCCTCAGCCTGAATTAGCTAGTAAATGAGTCTGGCTTAATTATAGGTAAAGTTTGATACAAACAAAATTATATAAATATATAAATAATTACTAATTAATAATTAATAATTAATAATTTTTGTTGTTAAAAATTTATTTTTTCCTGAAGAAGCTTTCCAAGCGAAATATCGAAAAAAATATATATTGTTAATTAAAAAAGACCGTTGAAAAGAATAACAGATATTTAGTTAAAATATAAAAAGGTCGATTAAAAAAATAAAAAAAAATTATCAAATAATAATATAAGAAAAAATTAAAAAAAACAATCAAGAAGAAGAAAATAATTTAAGAAAAAGGTGTACATTTCACAATAGTAAATTTGGATAAAAACATTTGTGAGCCAAGGTAATATTCAGAAGCAGTAGAAAAATCAAAACTCAAAATCGATGACGTGACGTGAAATTCAAGAAAAATAATTCCATTGCAGCAATAATTAACAAATACAAGGCAACCATGGACAGAATTGTAAGAACGAAAGCGTTAATTACATTTTTGATAAGATGTAGGAAAGCTGCCATTACACAAAAAATCATTAGAAACTCAACAAATAATTTAGTGAACATTTTTAATAAGACATTACGCAGGTATCATCATACCGTCCGATCAGCTTATTACCTGTTCTCTGTTGTATGATTTCAAAATCATACAACAGAATCAAATATCGTAACAAAAGCAATTGTGCCCATTAAAAATTTGATTCATAAATGTCTACAATGGCCAGAATATTTGAACTGGATTTTTGGAAATTTCTAACATTTTCCAAATTTCACAGGCCAATTATTATTTTTCAGTCTTCTATCATCCTGGATACCTTTTCTTCATTGGAATAGCTTCGCCTAACTCTAAACTCTCAATTGTTTTACAGTAAATTTTGTAAATTAAGCTTAAAGTTATTTGATAAATACTGTTTATTTATTTAGGGTGAATGAAAAAGGAAAGTTATACTTATACTTAAGAAAATCAAAGGCGTCTTTTAATTATTTGTACAATTCTAGTGAATATAGAGGTGAAGTCCTTTCTTAACAATATTTATTACAAAAAGTAACTTCTTATTAATATTACTAGAGCAATATCAAATTTAATTATTCCAAAAATTATTTATTGCAAAAATACAATGGAGCTGCACTTCCATCGCTACAGCGAATTTAAGGAAGTCACAGATGTGTGCATTTTATAACAATTATGATCAGGTGTAAATAGTTCCTTAATATCAAACAGATTAAACAATTGCTGGCACGTTATACTTTTTTCTCTTTTTTGTTCCTTAAGCTTTTTACGAACCCTTTCTTTAACACCTTTCTGTCACAATTGTCATAAATATGCCAATTATTTGAATATGCGAAAATGAAAGAAATGTCGACACTTAACACTAATACGATGGTCATTTTAATTAAAGTTTAGTTCAATTTGCTGCGTAATAAACGAGAACCCCTTTTCCAAAATGAACATTAAAGCAATTTAAAGCAGGCAAAACTGTAAAACAAATTACAGGGTACTCAACATTAATGGAAATTAGAAAAAATAAAAAAAGAAATTAAGAAACCACACGCAAACTTTTAAAACTAAAACAAAAAAAAACGGCAGCCGTTGAAATGCACAAACCTGAGAGGTATTTCATCAAAAACTATAATAATAACAACAAGGATACAATAAAAGAAAAAAAACAAAGTTATCGAATATTTCAAGGAGGGCTCCTAAATGGCGTTATGGTACATTAACCCAGCCAGGCATGTGTTTGGCATAATAATTTTTAATCATTTCATTTCAATTTATTCCCGATAGTTGTTGCTTTGATGGTTGGTTGATTGGTGCCATGGAAAATTAAATGATCATAATTGAAGCAGTTTTTTTTATTTCTTTTATTTTTGTTGCTGTTAATATTGCAGCCGTAGAATGTCAATGAAAAGAATGCCATGCAAAAACAAAAACAAACCAAAAAAAAAATAATAATAATAAAAAATAAAAACATAATTTCTGACATTTGCAACAAATGTCAAAAGTGGTTAAAAACTTTATTGAATTATGACAGACGACAAATTATTCCCTACATTTTTTTGCATTCTAAAAATTTTATTATTTTTGATATGAAATCATTGTGTCGCATTTTTTAGTAGTTTCTCTTTTTTGTTTTATTCAGATCTACCGATATTTTTATATGCAGGTTTTTAAAGCCCGGCCAACATGATTTTGTGTTAGCTGTTTTAGTTCACAATAATTTTTTTTCTACATTTTTACAAATATTATGCGTGATGATTGTAAAATTAGTTGGATCTCAACTTGAAAAATTTTTATTCAAAAAAAAAAAACACAGATACAAAAAAAAAACGAATGAATAAACGTTGACGACAATGATGAGAAGAGCCTGATGATGATAAAGACGATGGTGATGCCTGCCACAAATAATCACGTTCGAATTGTGCTCAAATCCGTCAAGTGTCTGTCGGTCTGTCATTAGCAAATAAAAACTTTTTAGTCATTCCTTGTAGATCACTTGCATAAGATCTTTGTTAAATGGCCAGCTAAAGAAAACACTCTCAAGTTGTATGTTTTTATTACTTATAAATATATGAACAAAAAAAATTGCAACAAAAAACAGAGAACATGAAATATCATGTAGCTTTCAACACTGTTTTACTACCATTTTAAGTTGGCCTTTAACATATGAAAAACGACTGTGCTAAAATTTCAAATGGCGTCTTCTGCTCTCTTACCGCTTTGTAACTTGTTTCAATCTCAAGTTTTACAATAAAATTGTTTTTAAGTCTCAAATAAAACTACGCATGTTTGTGTATATAATGCAAAGTAAATTTCATATTTTACTTGTGTCGAAAAATTTATCTGGAAATTTTAATTTCAAAAAAATTTCGGTGCGCTCACAAATTTTCCAAGAGATTGGAACCTGTAACAATAAACATCCAGTCTCCATCCCATATACTTCAATAAGTGATCTGATGCGCAAACTGCATTCATAGGAACATCTCAATCAATGTTCATCACTGCGAGATGTGCAACTGATATTCTCATACACACAAAAGCAAATTCTTTCGCATATATGCAGGAGCTTGCTTAAAGATTGATTGTTTCCTAGAATTTTTGAGATATTTTTCAAAATGTGAAACAAATAAAATAATTATTTTTAATTTAACTTTCTTATTGCTTGCTTATGCCATATTAACATTTTTTAATTGTAGCACAACTAGTAATCGATTCCCACCAATGACGGTGGTAGAGCTCCACTTACAACTCATTATCCTTTTGATGTTGCTGATCAAGATGATGTTGATGATTTTTCACTTGTTAGCAGAAAACAAAAATTAAATATAAAATAATAAAATGAAAAACAAAAAACAAAAAAACACGAACACGACAATAATATAGTTGACGTTGTTTGTTGTCTTTGTTGCAGGAATCATCATGTTTGTGCGGTGCAGTACATGAATTGATTACTTTGCTGAATTGTGTTGTTCCACAGTAGCTGTTTGATTCATGCTGAAGTAAAGTCTTTCGACATGTGTTTCATCATGATCTGTACAGAATATTAATTGTGTTGTCATGTACACATTCCGGTACATAAATTCATACTTTCAATAATAATGTTTTTCTTACATTATTTTCTATTTTCATTACAATTGCATTGTTGTCATACATTTCTTTTGCTAAATTCTAAAACTCTTTCAAATATGCCGTGCCATTTAGCAACCATTTTAGAGTTATAAGAATGACAGATCTATTAGAAGAAATTGAAAAATTTAAGAGCGTAAAGAGAAGCTTACATTAAATAGGTCTCAATTCTAAGAATGAAATGTATAACAACTTCTACATCATTCGTTTTGCAATTTGCTTAATAATTAATTAATTAATTAATAATTTTTCTATATTTGAACACGGTTACATTTAGGTATGCCGTACGGAATTTTTTTTTGTGTCTTAATAAAGAAAGAAAAAAAAGGGCAAACAAACCTGTGCGAAGAAAGGGGATTCAGTGTCTTAAAAATTGCTAAAACCCCCAGTTTTTTTTTAATTTTTCACCTCTTTTGCTTAATAGCTGGATTACAAATCCACAAATATAAATATAGTACAAATCCCGATGCATATTACAGCTATCCTAACGTAGAAAATATGAGATTTTAATTTGCTAGCGCTGCGTGAAAACAAATTTAAAGCATTTTCAATTATTATGAATATCCATCCTCGTTCACGTTGGCCATTGTGGTTCTGCTAACCTTTTTTTTTGAAGATTGTTCATATTCATGTTGTCAGCCTGCATCATCATCCATAATATTCAAGGCCATGTTTTCCGGATCATTTTCATCTTCGGTGCTTTCACTTCAAACTGCATAATTTTAGAACTCCACTTTGCATTTCCTTTAGCCTGGTCACCTGGTGGAACTTCTCCCCATATTGTTCCGATTTCTGAGATAATTATGCCAAAAAGTTATTAAGGTGAAAATGCATGAAATGTAATTTTAATGCCTAAAATTATTATTTTTAGTTCTATTCGACCTTTTTTTATTTTTATTAAATCTTAATCTTAATCTTTTAAACGGTCTTTTAAATTATAACGATTTATTTTTTTCGATATTTCGCTTTCCTGTGGAAAGCTTCTTCACGAAATTATTTTTTATATTTTTCAAAAACAAAAAATTATAACAATTAATAATTATAATTTTTTGTTTTTGAAAAATGCCTAAAATTCTGATTTTTTTTTGTGATAGTGTCTATCTTATCCAGAATGTAATCGATTTCGTTTTAGGTTATAGGTTGCGGTTAACTATTTGAAATATCGAGTATCTAATCTGGATCATTTACCTTCGACGAATGGCTAAAATAATTTCGGCTTGCAGGGACACGTTATATAGACTCGGAGATTTGCTGGAAGTGTCGCAATGAATGCGGGAATGTATATTTTTGTTTAATTTTTTTTTCTGTTCAATCCATAACTATTATTTATGCTTACGAAGCATTTGGATTAATAATGTCCAATTAGTTCTTGCATTCAAATTACTGGCTTCATATAAGAAAACTGTTTACATTGTTTATTTTCAATCATTTCTCTCCCCCATTACAATACATTTCAAATTTATTTTTTGTTTTTATTTGGATAAATATTTTATGAGAATATCATGAAATATTTATTTAAAGGAATCAAGCACGAAATAAAATTGCGCTTATATTTTTATATTTTTTAGTAGTTAATTATAAAGCACTAGGTCACTCACTTTTTAATAAAAAATTTTTAAAAACTTTTATTTTTTATTATTTTTTTTTTTCGATATTCGCCACACCGTTGGTTGGCATCATCAGGAAAACAAAAATAATGAACAAACAAATTGAAAAAATTTTTTTGCTTAACAAATTTAAAATAATCAAAAATTTTTTCAAAAAAACAAAACAAACAAAAACAACAAAAAACGACAAATTGAAAAAATTTTTTTGTTTTACATACATACAAACAAATTTTCAATATTAAAAAATTTTTAAATGAAAAACAATTTTGAAAATACATAACAAATTTACAAAACAATAGTATTTTACACACAAGTATATTCTAAAACATAAATTTAATGACCAAACGTTTTAAAAAAAATAAAGTATTAATTATTAGTATTATGCAGATACAGAGTTTTGTTTTATAATTTTATGCACTAAATGTCTATAATTTTGTGCAACATTCTCCGTATCTGCTTTAAATTTATTCTTTTGGTTAATGGTACTTTAATTATTTGTAACTTTTCCAACATATAACGACGTTTATAATTATTTTCTAAATTTAAAATTGAAACATTTTCAAAATTAGGATTGTGATTCACTTTAGAGCAATGCGAAGATAATGCTGTTTTTTGTAAACTAATAATATTCCTGTATTTCTGGTCTGCCCTATGTCCTGCGATTCTAGTTTTCAATTTATTTTTTGTTGTACCTACATAAACCTTATTAAAATCCTCCTTATCATTACAAGGAATTTTGTACACTACATTGGACATATTTAATTTTTAAATTTTATCCTTAGTTTTACTAAACAACCTATTTAATGTGTTTGTATTCTTTTATGCCATTTTGTATTTATTTGTATCATAAATTTTTGAATTCTCTATTCTTTCAGACAAGACAGGTATATAAGTTATCACTTTATATATTATGGGTTCCGTTCCACTACTTATAACTCTTTTCCTCCTATTATTAAAGTGATTAATTAACCTATTAGTTAATCGTATTGGAAAATTGTTTTTAGCTAAAATATTTCTAATCTTTTCTTTGTTCTTTCTATGGAATTTTTTTTCAATAATTGTTAAAATTCTCTCTATTAAATTATTGCCCGTGTTAATAATAATTCTTTTATTTTGTTTAGAATAATAATTAATAATTCTACTTGAAGCAGTTGGTTTTTGGTACCAATCTATAACTAATTCTTTATTTCTTCTTATTATTAAAGTGTCTAAATATGGAAGTTTAGCATCACATTCCCTTTCAGTTGTAAATTTTATTGACGGGTCAAATTCATTTAATGTTTCTAACAATTCGTTAATGGCAGATTCAGATATAATACAAAACAAATCATTTAAAATATTTTGTCATAATTTTTGGTTTAACATTTAATTTTTCAATAACATTATCTAACAATTTTTCATAACAATATCTGCCACAATTGGAGAAGCTGGAGAGCCGATCGGAAGTCCTTTTTGCTGGATGTATATATTTTCAGTATACTGAAAATATCTATTATCTTCTATACAAAACTTGAGAATACGAAAAAATAAACCTTTCTCTATCTTTGTAAAATTTTCCAAAACATCCCATTTCTGTTCTATTGTGTTGATCGCCAAATCAACAGGAATACTTGGAGATAATGATACTACATCAAAAGAAATTAGCTTTTCATGATCCTGCACATGAAGGTTTTTAATTTTTCCTTTAAATCCAATTGCATCTTTTATATTATACTTAGAACCCTCAGGGATCTTCTTCAATATGTTAGTAACATATTTACACAATTCGTAAGATGGTGAATTAACAAATGAACAAATTGGTATTAAAGGAAATTCCTCTTTATGAATTTTTGGCAGTCCGTATAACCAAGGTGCTATAGCAATATTAGTTTTAAGCTTATTTCTTTCTCTTATATTGATAATTTTAAATTTTAAAAGTTTAAGTATTTAAGTTTTTATATTTAAATACAGGAATATTTGTGGTGCAGATAAAGGCTTTATACGGCTGCACTACCTTCCATGAAAACCTTTTACAAGGTCAACGTATATGATGTATAGGAACAACAGTCATCAAAATAATTTTTTTGCAGTTTAATTAAGTAAAAGAATGGATTCCTTGGGGCTTTATGTGAAGTTAAGAAGAAGATAGCTCTATACCTTAATTATTCGGGTTATAAAAATTTTAAACGATATAAAATTGTTAACTTTAAATAGAAATAAAAAGACTTTAAATAGGGAGAATAAATATACTCTTTCGAACATTAGAATGAAGAGTATAAATTTATATTTTCAATTAGAATTAATTAAATTTTGTTGTTTTAAGTTTTTTAAAACAAAAAAAAAATTTAAATAAACAACTAAATTAAACATATTTCGTTTATGAACTTCAATTTTTTGAAGTGTTCCAATACTCCTTACAGAAATGAAACTGATGAGCTATGAAGGCTACAGTGTATATACTTTTATAATTGAATTATACTAGGCGTCGTTTGCTATCGATATAGATTTGTTTAGAACTAAAAAACGTTTAACAAATAAATCCTTGTCAAACTAATCAAAATTGATGTTATATATAAATTATATATCAACAATTTATTTTTTTATCGTGACTAATAGTGAAAACTCACTTTACATTTCAGTTTAAATTTCAAATAAGTGTGAAATTATTACTTTAACATATTTTAAAATGATTATTTTTATTCCACCTTTTTTTTTAAATAAAAAAAAGTATTAATCTTAATAATGGTCTTTTTTTAAATAAATTTAAAACTATATTTTCAATATTTCGCTTTCCCTTGAAAGCTTCTTCAGGAAATTAATTTTTGTAAAAACGAAAATTTTAGAAATTTATAGTATAACAAATATTGGATCCCCTACATTATGGTTTTAAGGGTTTAAATAAGGCAAAAATGATCAACACATGAAACATTTACAGAAATGAAATACTTTCATGATCTTTGCAATTAATCTCACAAATAATGAACCTAAGCTTACCTGAATTAGAATTTTTTTAAATCCATTTGATATATTTTTATAACCAAAAAAAAAGCATTTATGTTTCCTCAAAAGTTTGTGTTATTTTTAAACTTAAACATTTGTGAGTTGTTGTGGGAAAAAAATCTGATTTTCGCTGCCTATTTTTGTTATAATTTTGAAAATTTTTATTACAATCTGCATAATTTTTGTCATTTAAAAGATTTTTAACAACATGAATGATAACACAAATATTTTGTTCATTTTTATTGTTAATTGTGGGTAAATAAATTTTAAATAATTCGTTTTCTGTCTCTGTCCGTCTCCTAGTCTATTTATTTTCCCAACTTTTCGACTGAATTCATTAACATTTGAACAAGCAAAAGTGATATTAACCGCCTCGAAATACAAATTATTTAAAATTTAGATGGATATGATTTAGATGTTAGTGGTGTTAAGATGTTGTACGAATTAAAGTAAAAACAAAAAAAAAACGAAAAAAATAAAAACAACCACAGAAATGTTTATTTTTTATTCTTTAAAACGAAATATTTTTATGTTTTACGTTCACAGAGAATTTGAAATTGAAAATCAAATTAAGGAAAAAAAATTAGATCTCAGAATACCAAACAAATTTTTGTAAATATAAAAGGTAAAACTTGTTAAAGTTAAAAAAAGCATAAATTTCATTTTGTTCGTTAAGGCGTTAGATAAACAATATCCTTGTGTTGAAGCCCTTTTCTAACTTCACATCCCCAATAGTATGAAGTTAGTGTTTGTGCACCTCTCGGCAACTCCGATCACTGCATCATCTCCGCCTCCTTTACACATTCGGAGCTTCACAACTTTTCGAAACCAGCTACCAAACGTTTAGAATATATTTATGAGAAGGCTCGTTGGACTGAGCTCAATGAATTTTTTAGGCAATTTAATTGGAAACTTTGTTTCTTAGACAGTAATATCGATGGTTGTAAACATCATTTTGTTTGGAATGAAAACTTTTGTTCCATCCAAAACAATTTCGATTAAAACCCGATCAAAATCTTTGTTTAATCAGACGTGTAAAAATGCAGTTAGCAACGGTTTTCAGCATGCTGTATCATGCCGGTGAATTTCCAAAGTGTTGGAAGAGTGCTAATGTACCGACAATTCCCAAAAAGGGTAAGGCTAACAACTCTGAAAATTGCCGTCTGTTTGTTTGTTCTGCACTTACTAAAGTATGATTACTTTTCATCTTGTGAGGTACTTGGAGTCCAACAGTTGACTTGGCAATTAACAGTATAGCTTCCGTAGGGGGCGCTCTTCAAGCGACTTGCTGCAATTTCATCGATCAATTTTTGATTGAGTGTGGCATGATGCACTTCTGTCAAAAATTTGGTGTCAGTGATAATTTCTCCAGATTTACATCGAGTTTTCTCAGGAATCGCACTATACGAGTTGTTATAGGTGGAATTTCATAAGACGAGTTCAAGTGCGGGGATACCGCAGCGTTCCGTTCTTTCTCCTACCCTATTTCTTATTTTTCTAAATGACTTTATTTGTCAAACTTTCAACCCTATACTTTCGCAGATGACAACACCATTTGTCATTTGTATTCATTTAGTAATGGACCGAACCAGTCGATTTTAATGCCCATAAGATCCAATGTTGCATGTTTACGCAAAGATCTGTGTGCGGAAATGGTGCTGCACCTGTTACTATTGGTGATATAAGTATTACGGAATTGGAAGCTCTCAATGTTCTTGGCATGAAAATTCAGTGTGATGGTCGATGGAATTTTTCAGGTTTTCAAAGAAGCTTTCAAGTGCCTCGGTTTTCCAAAACAGTGAAAGAGATACTTCACTTCATCCGATCTTCGTACTGTGTGATTCGATTTACATCCGCGCCTGGCCATGAAGCCTTAATCAGATGGTGGACCAAACCTCTGCATAATTTGGAACGTCATGCTCGTCCTAGGAACCGGAAGCTCCTCCTCCCCATAACCTAATTTTCTAGTTCTGGTACAATTTATTGCATGAGTAGAGGTCATCCCCTGAGTACTGGTCCGAACGAAAAAACAAAATAAAAACAATATCGTACAAGTTTTCTATTAGGACTTTGTTGTACGCTATTATCATGCGTTGAAGAAAGCTGCGAATTACAAATATTTTATTTAAATCAATGAAAATCCATCATATCCTCCCAAAAGTAAGCACTTTCACTATCATCTCATTCGTAATCAGGTGACGAAATCAGCATTTTACAACTATTCACAAATTTTAAAAAATTTTGAAAAATTTTATGCATTTTGCAAACTGTACTTAAGTATGTCGAGATTATAAATGTCTCTTAAGCAGAAGGGAAATATGTTCACTTGTCATATCTTCCTTCAGTATTTAACATGTCTGCAGTTATCAGTGCAACACCTTGAATTTACCACAGCAAATGAAAAAATAAAAATATATGAAATGAAATAAACCCATTTCAGCTGCTGAACTTTCTAATGAAAGCTTTTATGTTACAGGTTCTACTGTAAATGTTTTGGGAAAAACTACAAACTGGGTGAATTTTTTTTTTTATTTCGCATTTTGATGAAAACGGTTAAAATTTTATTTGATTGTAAAAAGTGAAAAAGGAGTTTATTTATTAAACAAATCAAATAGGGTTAAAAAGACCCTAATAGGTTTAAAATACCCCATACTAGGTATTAAAATTCATATCACCTTTAGTAGATTGAGTGTTACTTTTTTGTTACTGTTATTGATTAATCTGTATTCACTAAATATTTTTTATTGTCAATTGCAGCAATTTAAAAAATTTAATTACTTTTCATTTTAATAATTTTTATTCTGATGACTAAAGACGTTAAATGTAGAATGTGTATATCTCCACTAGACCAGCAAAAATCTGCTTAATTTCGAAAATGCCATGTTTCTTTTGGACAGGCAACAATTGTCTTTGGCAAAATCTAGACGTAATAATTAATCTAGTCATGACTCAAGACAATGAATTTTACTCAAAAATGATTCCTTGAAACGTAGCCCAGAAAAATTGCCCTGAAAAGTTTTTTTAAGCAACAAAACGAAAATTTGAAAAAATTATTCGCTTCAATTTGGATCACGTTTATTACTTTTCAAGATTTGCATTTGAGGCTGTTTTCTAGGGGTCATATTGTATAAGTAAAAGTTGCAGTACAAATTTGAATTATTTTTGAAAAATAAAGTGCATGAGTTTTGTAAAAAATATTATCTTAACGTTCTACTGGTTTCCTGTAAATGTAGTGACAACAGGAAAACATTATGGAGCTGTAAATAGATGGCCTCTGCCTTAATAAATTTTTGGAATCAACCAATAAACACAAATATTCAATTAATTGGTGAGTTATGATTCCAAGAGTGAAAATGCTAAATAAATGCAAAGAAACAGAAATCCTGAAAATTTTGGAAGTTTAAGTTTTCGGGGTTTCGAAAAATGCTGAAGTTTTCGCGTTTGAAATTTTCACAATCATGCATCCGAGAATTTTTAATAATCAATCCCTATTGGTATCCTTATAAGAACTTCAGTTTTTAAGAAATCATTAAAGACGTTACCAAATTATATGATAGTCCAAAGGAGTTTGGCCAGTTTAAACTCCATTTAATTACTATTTTCAAACAAATATAATATTTTTTCACAAGCCCAATTTTAAGTAAAAACATTAATAAAGAAAATTTGCTTGCCGTTGCCATATTTCGTTACGAGATATTGATAATAAATTTGTCTGCAAATGAAACTCTATACGAATTGTAATAATTTAAAAAACAAAATACTTTATCATTTCTGAGTTTAATGTGATATTTTAATTTAATAAACAAGAAACGCCAGCCAAATGTATAAACAGCTGAACAGGATGGAGGAAAAGTACTGAAATAGAAACTCCAGTTGGAGACATTAAAATATTTTCACCATAGAAAACTGTCAAAAAATAGCAAATACGGCATTAATTGTGGCAAACAAAAAACATTTTTTACATATAAATGTAAAAAAAACACACTGCCAAAGGTAGACAGACATAAGGCAAAAAATACAAAATAGATATGGGTGAAATATAAAACTGTTTTCTTTTTGCTTTTGCCTTTAGATTTCCACTTTTCTTTTCCGACGAGGGATGATGTTTGTTTGGAAAAAGATACACCACAAACCCAAACAGCAAACGACTTTTTCTTTAACATAACGATACAACATAAATAAAGAAACACAAAATAAATGTTTAAATGAAAATAAAACAACATGAAGATAAATTATGGCCAACAAATTGTGAATATTTTGTAATTGTGCCTGTGTGTAAAAAACCAACAAAATGGGGGTTAAGATTTAAAGCACAGGCAATAAGAAGGACAGAAACATAAAAACATAAACGGACATGTCGAGTACATAAGCAATGCAAGGAAAAAGTCGGGAATGTTTAATGTAGGAAATTGTAAGGAATAATAACATTTGTTATAAATTTTATTTAATAGCCAAACAAATGTTTTGTATTCATACGAAACAATAAAAAATCCAAAAGAATATTTACGAAGAAATTTCGGGATGCCAGAGAAAATATTTTTAAATTGTTTTTGTAAACTAAAAAGTCGGAAAGTACATATTTTATTTACTAAATATGTATATAACAACTGGTCAGCACCTTCAATGTTACAACATATACTTACAATGGAAGATCGGCTAAAGGCAGAAATTTATTATTAAAGTCATCACTTAAGGGGATGCAATGAAACTTGTTTAAAGTTTAAGTTGATTTCTAAATGGCAAGGCTAGATTATTAACATAATTTTATGTTATTTTAATACTTTTCCTTGTTGAAAGATTTTGTTATATTAAAATTATAGTGTAAAAATCCCAAAATATAATAAAAGTATCCATATGAAAAAAAACTTTTTGTAACTATAAAACATTTTCTAAAGATGCTGCTTTTTAATTGAAATAAAAATAAAAATTAATTATAATTATAGTTTTGGTAGATTTCTTATGAACAGGAATTGAAAATATATAAAAGTTTGTCTTTTAAATAACAAAAAATAATAATAATAAGTAATTCATAATTAATCGGAATTATTTTCAATTTTAAGCAATTTTAATCTGTGCTTAATTCATTCAAATAAATATGTTTTTTGTTGTTTTGAAATGTTTTGCTGTGTTTGTGTAGAAGTATTATTGAGTCTTGCTGCCTAAGCTATGTTGATTTTATGAAAATTCTCATAGATTCAGTTTGGCTTAGGTTTTTCTATACAATATTGGGGTAAAATTCACTGATGAGCTACTTGAGCAATATGGATATGCTCTCCCCCGCAGTAACACATTTCAATATTTATATTTGAATAAATGTTTTATGAGAATTTCATAAAATGTTTATTTTTTAATAAATATTTTTTAATTTTTGTAGTTTTTTTAGTCGACTTTTTTATCTTTAATAAATATCTCTTATTCTTTTTTACGGTCTTTTTAAATTAAATTAACAATATATATATTTTTTTCTTTTCACTATTTCGCTTTCCTATGGAAAGCTTCTTCAGGAAAAACGAAAAAATATATATATTGTTAATTTAATTTAAAAAGACCGTAAAAAAGAATAAGAGATATTTTTTAAAATATTTTTTAATAAATATTTTGTGAGAATATCATGAAACATTTATTTGAAGGAATCAGGCTCAGATTAAAATTGCTTAAAAAACAAAAAATAATATTTTAACTTTCATTTCCTTTCTTTGAAGCTGCCACCAAATGGTGTTGCGAAATAATATTGAAAATATATATTAAGACCTTGTGCTTAAGAATTTAATTATAATATAATATTGAATTTCAATTTAATTTATTACATGAAATATAAAAGTTATTTTATGTTATATATTAGATAATGTGTTTAATTTGTCTTAAGCTAAACTTAAAAAAAAACAGATAAAATTTGATGTAAGCAGAATGTAACGTACAAAATGCTTATAATTTACAATATATAAATTATATAATTAAAAAATCTTCGTCCAAACTTCTTTCAACAGCCAATCAAAGGATGTTACATAAAAATACCAGCAATGTCGTAATCTATCAGGTAATTTATGTAGATCAAATTTACCATAATGTAGCCTTTCTCTATTTATAGGGTGAGCAGGACTCTCTTTTATTTTTTCTTAAACGCAAACAGTTGTTTAATCAACACAATCATCAGGACAGCTTCTGTTCTAACAACACTGAACTATTATTAGTTGAATTAATAGAAATCATTTTGTCACTGAAAGTAATTTTTGGGCAGCAACTATTGGACAGATTCCCTTAACCTGGCTACATTGTTATCTATGTGTTTGAGTAAAAATAATTTATTACTCCCTCATAACTAAATCATTTATGTTATTTTAGACAGAAAGTTTTTATGCTATTTTGAATATTTTCTAGCTTTATTTTAAAATTTTCCCTGCTTCAATTCTTTACTTATAGTTCATTTCTAAAGATTTTAATTGTTAAAAACTAAAAATGACAATAAGCCAGCTGCCAACTAAAATTATCCAGTCAAATCCCATTATCCACTGTTATCCATCACAGACTTCTTTCTAGATTTAAATGGCTTAAGTTATTCTTCTCCAGAAATTGAGGTAGAAGATAAAATCGGTTTCTTATTTCTTTAAGAAATTAAAAAAACTCATAAATGTAAACGTAAAAAATGTAAAAATATTTTTATAGCACTTCTTTATGAAGGCGGCAATCACACCGGCATTATCCTGCTCTAAAATCGCGACAGGTCTCCAAGCAAAAACTGTTGGCATATTAAAAAAATAAGGATTTCTTTCGCTTTCGCAAAATTGCTTTATCAACACCTTTTTTTTAGAAAATCCTTTTTTCAGTGGAGTAAAGAATGTAGCGAAAATTTTGAGAGCTTAAAGTACTTATGACTTGTAGTGTCAAACAATAAAGTATTTACATTTCGATCAGTTGATAACATAGTAATTGCTCCTGCTAATACTGGTAGAGATAATACAATTATTAAAGCTGTAATTATAACGAAACAGACCAACAATTGTATTCTATCAAATGCGATTGCTGTTGCTCGCATATTAATTACCGCTGTTGTAATATTAAAGCTCCTAAAATTGAGGAAATTCATGGTAAATGTAAAAAAATAGCGAATTCTACAGAGGCCCTTTTATAAGCAATTTTAGATGATAAATGGGGTAAACAGTTCATCCTGTTCAAGCTACATTTTCAACTATTCTAATTAATAAAAGAAGAATTAATGCAGGAGGCAACAATCCACACCATATCGCTTATTTGTGGAAATGCTATATCTGGTGCTCCAATTTACAAGTCTTACAATTATCATTAGTATAACTATGAATAAAATTATAATAAAGGCATAGGCTGTTGCAATTATATTATAAATTCGATCTTCTCCAGAAAGGCCAAATTCGCTTCGAATTGAAATACTTAATAAAGTTCCTACTATTCCAGATGAAGCTCCAAAAATTAAATTTAAAGTTATAAAAATAATCATTAAGTGGCTGAATTTAGGCGTTAGACTGTAAATCAAAAAAGCTTTATGGTCAATAATAACACTAGAACTGCAATTCTACAGGAGTAATAATTACAGAAAAGATTATTCTTATATTTATGGCTGTGAAGGCTATTCGGTTCTTCAACTTAAAATTTTGAGATACAAGAAATAAGCAATAAGTTATGAACAAGATTCTTTACACTGCCGTGTAAACAGATTGAAACATTAATTATATAAAATTTTAATTCGAGTCTGTTCTACTTATTTTGATCTGACAAAGCATCTGACATCAGCTGTTTTCTCGCCAGTTATGTCAAGTGTAGTCTGTAAATTAATAATTTTAAATGTTACATGTGAAAATCATATCATCTGAAAACAGTTTAACATGGAAAACATAACTCGGTTATATTCGTTAAAAAATAAACAAAGAAGATTATTGTTGCCTTGGTCTTGGTCAATGTTAACAAATAATTTTTAAAAATTTTTCTTAAAACTTTATTTTGGCACTGTATTGATCGCAAATTTAAAAACTTACCTTGATAATATTAAGTCCAATTCGTCTGGTAACCTTGTGCGTGGGTCTATATACCTGTATCTATGAGTGCGACTTAAATATAGGCAGAGTAAACAAAAACTACCCATAAAATACTGAGAGAGTGTAAAAAATAAAAAGTATAAAATTTGTTTTTATTTCACAATGGGAGGAGCTAAATACAAAGTGAATGACTATGCATACACACACGCATACACACACACACACAAACCCAAACACAACTCCACCATTTATTTATGTGCATGAATCTACATTAATAAGTATCTGTTAGATATATTGAAGTATATAAGAAAATAATTCAAAGATAAATATTAACAAAAAAAGAAAAGGGATAAATCTATAAGATATTGCAAATAAATAGAGAAGCTTGAAAAAGCTAAGAAACAAAAATAAAACAAAACAAAACCGCCGGTAAGTAAAAGATACACTTCTTAGATTTGTCTAAATGGTGCTAAAAGAGAATAAAGTGCAATCACGTTTTTTGTGTTGCTGTATTTTATTTAATTTGTTTGTGTAAACGGGATGTGGTAAAAGCGAAATCCAAAAGATACATCTGTTAGATACATAGGCTCACACTTAAGTTAACAACAAAATACAGACATCTTTATACAACAAACACACGCATCATTAATAGCTGCAGCATCGACAACAGCGATAATACATTCATTGCATACACGCCTACTCCTTCCGCATTAAGCAAACAGTGCATGTGAATGTGATGTTGTACATGAACTGCGCCAGCAGAACACTGTATCGCAAACTGTAGTGCACTGGATGGATGACCAAAACGATTCATGCGATTTGTAAATTCTATCGTTGTATTGGTTGTTGGTTGTAGTCGATTGTATCGTTTGTTTAAATGTTTATTTGTGTATTTTTAAAGGTATTAAACTTCTTTATCTGAGGATAAAGCTGTAAATATCCGCGAGATTTACTACACGACGCGTGTCATTTCGAACCCAAAGAAAAACAGAAAAAAAATCTTTGGAAAAAACGGCACAACTGGACGATTTCCTTCCTTAAATAAACAAACATCTTAAACTCCTGCTGCATTCAGAGTGGAAGCACTACGATTAAAGAAAAAACAAAAGGAATAAAATTCTACTGAACTGCTGCATCATCATCATCATCATCCCCACCAAAAATATTTTACTGTACTATTGAATTGAACGTTTATTCGTTAGTTCGTTTGTTGGCTTGTTTGTTGATTTGTTTGTTTGTTTGTGGTGTGCCTGTCTGTTAATACTGTTTTCGTTAAGATGGCAACATTTAGGCCAAAATGCAATTGCTTTGATTTGATTTCTCATCGTAGCCTCTAGAGGAGTTTTATTATTTGGATTTTTGTTTTCATTTTGTTTGCCGACCAGCAGCATCCGTTAATGTTTTAACAACAACTAAACGGCTCATAGTTTCTTATTGCTCTGTACACTCGTATTCAATGTACACTAATCAGTGACTTAAAATCTTTTTGAATTTAAAACTGCATCCATTCAAACTATAAAAGACACAAATAAAAAAAAAACAAAAAAAAAAACTATTTACCAAATGTGAAATTGTGGCGGCTTCTTCTAAAAACTGCACAAAGAAAAGCAACAATATAAAAACCTAAAAAATAAACGATACGAAAAAAGGGAAAAAATTCAAAAGCTTTTGTGGCGTGAAAAACAAAAACAAAAACAATTGTTTATTGTCTTTATAGACAATAGTTGGAAAAAAACTTCCATTCTGTTACAAAAAAAGAAAAAAGAAAAAATAACTCGATAACAAAAGAAAAACCAAATTTAACAACGTCAACTTAGTTTTGTAGTGATTTCTTTGCAGACTTCCTGTCGCCGCCATGTTGGTTCCGCCCGATATGATGGCTGCCCAAACGCGCATGATCTATCAGATGAACCGTTATTGTGCGGAACGAGTTCAAGCTCGCATGTTTAAAACAGCAACAGCGATACGCGAAATCTGCAAAATTGTCCAGGACGTTTTAAAGGAAGTTGAATTGCAGGAGCCTCGCTTTATCTCTAGCTTAGTTGAATGTAATGGCAGGTAAGAGAGAATATATCTAAAATTTATATTTCATTTAGCACATTATCACATCTTAATCTGTCTTATCTCTCTGTGTACTTTTGAGGATATTTTATATGAACAATTGAAATGTTTTAAAAGAGTCCCGGCGGGTTCATAAAAATTTTAAATATATTTCGATCTATTGTAGATTCTAAATTATTTTACAGAACACAATATCTTTCGGCATTAATTTTTGTTTCTTAAAAGCTCTACCAAACCAAAAATATATATTTGTATTCTTAGAATGGAATGTACATACATTTTTTACTCGATTCAAACTCTTTCAAGTTCTTAACTTCTTTAATAAAGAGGAAGATGTGTTAAGGATTTTATAAGCAAAAGAAAGATAGACATTTGGGTCTTATCTTCACGAATGTCCTTAAAATAGACTCATTACAAAGATAAACTATTTCTTTGACTACAGTAGAATATGCTAACTGAGCCTTTTTATTTTAGTTCGATATTCGGGTTATTTTTTTTTGTTATTGTCTTTTCCTGAAAAGAGTGGCTTAAGAGTTTACTGAACGATATTTATTTATTTTATTTTTATTTATTCATACGTATCATCCCACACACAAGACCTTTAGTCTTATTGTTAATTGTGGAACTGAATTAATAACAAAACTACTAATGTTAAAATTATTAAAATTAAAATAAAATGTATTAAAATGGAACATAATGGAAGATAATTTGAGTAAATATAATAATTCAATACGAACAACACCAAACACTATCAAAGCCGAGAAAAAAATTCAAAATATCATTTTTACATTTTTGTGAGTTACCTAATATTTGTAACCTACGAGGAATCGAATTCCAGAGAGATATTGCAAATATATAGAAATGCCATTTTGACACTAAGCTCCTGTACCCAAGTGTCCTAATTCTCCTACCTCTACAACCTTCTGCAAAAGTTAATCTTCTATAAAGACAATCCGGCTGGTGTGTGTATATTATTTTATGCAAAAAAACTAATACCCTGACATTAAGCAAATTGCAAAAGGAGACGCCATACAATTCTCTCGAAAACATTGAAACTCTAGAACGTCTATCCAAACAATACACATATCGAACAAAACGTTGTTAAAGGTGACCATTAGCTTCCTTTTACTGACTGAGTCGCAGCTGGCGAAGAGTTCACATCCGTATAACAATACAGGGATCAAATACGTTTTCGCAATTAGTATTCTAATTCTCAACGGGGTATAATCTCGTGTTGACCATTTTGTCCTCAGCATGGACCTTGAACGACCACATACGAAATTAAGTGAGAGTACTATTAAAGAAAACACCCAGATTCTTAAAGTATAGAACTATCTCAATTCTCTGATTGCTTTTATAAATGTCAGGTCTAATTATGTATCTTCTGCATAACGACGCATCTAGACTTGAAAGGATTTATAGTCAAGCCGTTTGCAGAAGCCCATGTATTAATACCATGTAATTGTCGATTCAGCGAAGTTATGCATTGCTCTACCATATCAATATCACAGCATGTATATAGTTGGACATCATCAGCGTACATCCTGATTTTACAATCCGTCAATATGCCGGGAAGATCATTAGAATACATAGAGAACAGTAACGGTGCAACAATTGACCCCTACGGAACGCCTCTGGACAAGTGCTTAGGGCTTGATTTTTTATCAAGTATTTGCGTATATTGGAATCTGTTGGATAGATAAGTTGATATTAACCTAATAGCGGAGGAGGAGAAATGGAAGAAGTTATGGAGTTTGTAGCAGAGAAGGTTATGCTCGACGGTGTCAAAAGCTTTAGAGTGATGTAAAAGAACCAAAAACTCAATATTACCCTTATCAATTTCCATCCGGATATCCTCGGAGACATCCAGTAATGCAGAAACACACCCATAATTCCTTCTAAATCCAGACTGCCTGTGCGTTATCAAATTCTTTCTATCGAGAAACCGAGTAATTTGGTTATGTATAATTCTCCCAAAGAGCTTAGAAAGATATGGCAGTATGGCAATTGGTTTATATTCAGAACCTGACTTTGGTATCGGAATAATCCTAGCAACTTTCCAATTAGTGGGAATGTAGCTGTGAGCCAGTATTCCATTAAAAATGAAAGTAATTAAGGGCAATAGCAGTGGTAGGAGAATCTTCAAAAACTTTGGATTCATGCCATCAGCACCTACAGAATTAGACTTAATCGATAATAGGCTGGCAAGTACATCACACTCGTCAATAACCTCAAAGGAGAAAGAAGAAAAAATAATGATTATTGATACGATTGCCATAATATTGCAGATCAGCATTCAACAATGGAAAAAATGGAAAAAATTATCGTTAAGAACATCAACATTAATTGCGCTTGTTACACATGTTTCCGTTTTACCAATACCCATTTCACGAATTCTCTGCCATCTTCTTCTGGAGTCAAGGGCCATTGAGAATTTCTCGGCATAAAAATCAGCCTTTGCTCTCCTAATTAATCTATTAACCCTTTTCTTGGCATTGCGGTAATTATCTTTCAATTCATCTGTCCTAAACCTTTTCCATCTACTATATGCAAAATCCTTCTGACGCATACTCTCCTTTATCTCTGTCGAAAACCATGGTTTGAGACCACCTGTCATTGTCCTGGTTTTAAGAGGAATTACTAGATCATATAAGTAATTAACATTTTGTTCAAGATACGTGACCTGATCATCCACCGCACGTATGTTATATATATCATCCCATGCCAGTCCAAAAAATTCACGTTGTAATAGCTCCGTATCCAAATTTCTAAAATCCCTATACGTGAAGGTGCGTGGTGATGTAATTAGCTGAAAATTATATGTCATAAATAAAAGATCGTGCCTTGAAAAGCAGGAAGCAGAAAGTTGATCGTAGAGGAGAATATCTTTTTTTTCTTTAAGATAGACGGATTCCTTAAAGCTTTTGCACTGTTTTACAATTGTTTTGTATCTTTTGTGAAATTAAAGTTCTATTTCACCGATACTTTTAAAACAATCTCGAAGAAGTTATACAGATAATCTGAGAAATAGGCTCTAATAATTACGAGAATTTCACAATTAATATTTAATGATCTTTCTGTTTTGAAAATCACATGTGTTTTGGACTATTCAAATTAACTAATTATTTTATTGGTTTTGCTTATCGATAGCACGAAAATTACAAAAATTAAAAATAATGTGATTAAAGAGAAGATACCTGTTTAAAACTTCAATTTTGCTGCGCATATGCACTCCAAGCAACAATATGTTTAATTTCTGCTGATACCCACTGTATTTTCAAAGTAACGTTATCGAATATAATTCCTACATAAAAATAATTCTGAATTTAAATAAATTCTTCTTAATTTTACCCAAAATCAGATTTTAAATTATCACTTAAATTGAAGCGCTCTAAAAGCAGACAGGAAAATTATTGACGTAATTACAGCTGAAATTTCCAATTCAGGCTTAAAAAGTTTGGACTTGAATTGCGATTTTTTACTCGCGCAAATCTTAGATATGATACTTTTTTGGGTTAAAAGTGCAATCGATTTTACAATTTTATTTCTGCATTTTTGTCGCACATTTCTCCTCCACATCTTAATGTTCTGTGACTTGAACTTGGTTTGATGTTTTGTTTAACAAATGTCTGTGCACCTTTTACCTGTGCAGTTATCCAAATCACAGTAGGCATAGGCATCTATGCTTACCAATGATCCTCGAAAAAGTTAAAAACCGTAAGATAAAGACAGTCAAAAGTGCAAAAACACCATTTCATACGAGAGTGTTAATTTGGCTTATACACTATTATATACAAATAATCTCCAGATTGTACAGTCATAGTCATATATATTTACACACATTAAAAATTTTAGTATGCCTAGAAATAAAACAAAATATTGGTGCTTTACGAATAAATTTACAAATGAAATCTTCTCAATAGTAAACCTTTAAATGTATAGATTATGCCAGTTTAAAATTTTTAGCAATAAACTTGATAGTTGTTGATTAAAAACACAAAACAAGTCTGCACCTCATCTTTTAAAATTATTTACACAAATTTATTTACATTCAAAAGTATTTACACAATAGAAAAACCATTATAAAACCATTATGACAGCTTGAAGTCTAGCTGGAATAGATGCAATCAAATTGCGTACAATCTCGATTTCGAAGCTGTTCCAGATATTCATTATTTCATCAATAGTTGCCTCTCGTTTTCGGCCCATATGGATAGATCTCTGCCTTTTTATGAATGCCCATACATTCTCTATTATGTTTAGACATGGACTCTGGGGTGGCCATGAAAGAACATCTTGTCCAACTCGATTTAAAAACGTTGTTGGTAACCATGCTTTGTGGCATGGAGCATTATCATGCTGCAAAATCCAATTTTACTCCGAGCTGAAGTAAAATCATGGTCATTCAAAATATCTGTATATCCTGCCTGGTTTAGAGTGTCTTGTATTGGTACTAGATCTCCGAATACATTATATGAGACACATCCCCAAAACTTTACTGAACCCCTGCCGAAACGATATAGAGGTTGTACTGCTTTATGCTTCGATCCTTTCGAAAAGTACATATACGTTTTTCCAAATGACGCTTCAAATTGAAAAGAACACTCATCCGTCCATAATACATTATGCCAGAACTCCACTGGCTTATGGATATACTCTAAGGCAAACTCTAGATGTTTTTTTTTTGTTTTTTTTCAGATATGTCTATTACCTTTCTCATGATGTAGGCCTTTATATCATACGTCCTTAAACTTCTCCGAATTGTGGATTCACTTACAGGTTTTCCAATGATGTGTTCTGCCTCTGCAGTAACTTTAACCGGACTTGCGACTGGATTTTCTGCAAATATTTTAGGAATAGAACGATCTTTATTTTGTTTGTCACATATATCCGACCAGTTCTGACCCTATTTTGTAGTCTTCCATAGGCTGCTTTCTTCTTTACTAAATTGTACACTGTTTTCCGACATATTCCGTACTCTTTTCTCAAGTCTGATGCCGAGGAACCCATTCCAAACTTCTTTGCGATCTCAACTCGCGTTTCGATGGGAATTTCCTTTATTTTCACCATTTTAAACGTTTGTTTTAGCGACTTTTCTATAATTATTTATTTTTATGCAATATAAAATGAGATTTTTTAAAAAATTTCAGCGTTTTTAACTTAAATTCACGAATGTGTAAATAATTTTGACATACAAAATAAGTGTGTAAATAATTTTGAAAGATAAGGCGTAGACTTCTTTTGTAATTTAAGTCAACAGCCGCCAAGTTTATTGCTAAAACTTTTAAACCAGCATAATCTATACAGTCCGAGCAGTTTTCATTTGCAAATTTATTCGTAAAGCACTAATATTTTCTTTTCTAAAATTATTAATGTGTGTAAATATATATGACTATGACTGTATATATAGAAGGTGTCCGCCGGGTTGCCGCCATTTTGGTAAACATTAGTCTTGACAGTTCATACTTGGCAGCCGTGGAGTAGGTAAATTTATTATGGAAAAAATATTCAATAAGGGACGTGTTTTAATCATTAAAACATGTTATCAAAATTAATCATCGATTACTGTGACGATGAGAAAGTTACGTGAAATTTTTGGGAGAAACAACATGCCAACAAAACGCACTACTTATGGTTTAGTGAATGATTTCCAGGAGGGTCTGCAGGTGATACGCCCAAGTACAACATACTGCAAGAAAACATTACTGCTGCCTAATGTGTTCAAAACAATCCATCAACTTCAATTCGACGCCGTGCTCAGGAGCTTAGTCTTCAAAGAACAACTTTGTTCACAATTTTGCACAAGGATTTGCATTTGTTTCCATAAAATGTTCAGTTGACACAAGATCTTCTTCCATAAGACCATTTACGCCGCCGTACATGCGGCAATAGGATGTTACAGCTCGTTCATGTCAACCCCGATTTTCATGAAAAAATCATAATGAGTGACGAGGCACATTTTCATTTGAATGGATACGTGAATAACAGAATAGTCGGTTCTTGGAAATGGCCAACCCTCAAATTATTCAACAGTCGCCTTTGCATCCATTAAAAGTGATGGTCTAATGTGCAATTTGGTTAGGAGGTTTCATTGGACCTAACATCTTTGAAAATGAAAACGTCGTAATGGTAACTGTGAACGGAGAGCAATATCGTGAAATGATTGAAATCTTTTTAACGCTACAACTGCATACTTTGGGCTTGATTAACATGTGGCACCAACAAAATGCTGCCACATCGGATACAGCCAGGATTACAATGGAATTACTGCGAGACCTCTTGCCACAACAAGTTATCTCAAGAAATGGTGATGTTGATTAGCCTCCACGATCGCCGCACTCTATTTTTTGTGGGAATATCTGAAAAGCAAGGTTTATGCAAACAAACTAGAAACGCTTGAGCAACTCAAATAAAATATTCGTGATGAAATTAAAGAAATACGGCATGAAATGTGTGAGAATGTAATGAAAAATGTGCTCAAAAGGGTTCGCACTTGTGAGGCTAACAGAAAAGGACATTTATATGACACTGTATTCCATACACCCCCAGGGGCATAAAATATGGTCTTTATAGAATATTCCACTATCTAGACTCAGTGCAACTGGGAAAAAGGGAGCCCAGTCCCCTGAAGTCAGACAGGGAGACAACTGGAAGCTCTACTTTATTTTCACGGGGATCAGTGAGCCGCAGAGTTCATTATTTGTCTCTTTAGACATTTAATAATTCTCTGACTGATCATTGAGGTTGGCCCCTATATGAGAGCATCGTGGTGGTTGTGGTTTTGCGGCCCCATAAGGCATTTATGAAAATTATGGTGGCCAGGATCATTTCACTGATAATGACATGCAAAGTGAATGATCCAGTCCAGTGAGCATGCTTGACATGTGTTCTGGACAGGAGTTAGAAAGTCTCCAACTCAATAGCAAGGCGTGATGGTTTGCAGCTCTGTCCTGGAATCATTAAAGTTGCAACTAGGTGGCTCTGTTGCTTAGAATTATGTATTCGGCTATGACGTTCCAAATTTTACTATAGTGGTTTGTCCACCATCGATTAAGGCTACATAGCCAGGTGCGGATGTAAAACAAATCACACTATGTATTCCATACAAGATAACCGACATTAAATAAAACATTTATCAATATAAAATCCATTTTCTTTCATTTATTCAAAAATTATAAACAAACAAAGCAGTATACCTTCCCGGCGGACACGCTGTATATTGATTAATAGGTTTCTTATATTCACACTTTTATGTGGTGTGAGGCAATTTTCACAATTCCCATTCGAATATTAAAATCGGCACATACAAATATGAATATAAACTCTTCATATTAAGTTTTAAATGAAAATGAATTCCTGAACGCTTAAGCTGCTCTTTTTTCAAGAACTAAAAACTTCTAAATGAAAATTATCCAACACTTAACCAATTACATGAAGTGCTAAGAATTATTAAAATGAATGAAAATAAAATAAAAAGTAAAAATTATTTGCAAACAAGGAAAAGAAATGTGACACTAAAATGAAATGAAGTGAATAAAATGAAGTAAATGAAATAAAATTTTCACACGTCACACGCACACGAGTATGAAATCAAAACTGTCAAAAAACAATTAACACAGCAATTAAGTGACATTAAATAATGGAATCTTGCAGCTACAAAAAGAAACACAAGATCTGGTTAAATACAAAAGAAAATAAACAAAAAAAAAAAATAAAAAAAAATATTAATAAAGAAGCAAATAAGGCAGCAAAAAATGAAACTGAACAGAAGTTGATGTTTAAATGAAAGAAAGAACAAGATCTTTAAACAATCATTCGACATTCAATAGAGTTGAAAATAAAAGAACATTTTATCATAAAGTAATACTCACCCATCCTGCAAGATCAAGTGAGTAGAAAGAAGAAAAAATATTTTTACCAGCGATGAAGGCGTTGGAATGGTAAAAATATTTTTATTTTTCCGTTTTAACCTCATTTCAAGAAAAACCAAAACAAAACCGCATTTTCAACTGCTGCCAATAAGATGGTGGTAATGATGACGATGACGATGGCGTTGAGGCTGATCATGATGACTTAACAATAAACGGAATGGCAGAAGACAAGCAAAATGTTTTAGTCATATTTTTTATTTCTTTTTTTTTCAGCATTTTTTTACTTACAAAGAAATGTGGTATTAAAGAGTTAAAACACAGCTACTGATATTTAGGCGTCCCAGTAGAATATTTATTTTGTATCTAAGTATCTAAGTTCTAAGCCAGCAAGTTAAAAAAAAGAGAAGCAATAATTAAATACTTAAAAAAAATTTATCATATTTCGTGTCAACTAAAATGTGATTTTTATCACTTGTTCTTACAGCCTTGCTGAAACACCCATGTTAAAATGAAAACATGTTATTTTAGTGTATTGCTAATATTTTAAAAGCTTACAAAATATAACAAAATACAACAAAATATATAAAAATTATTAAATGTATGATGTATTAAAAATGCCTCAAGATCTGTTAAAATCTGTTGTTATATCTCCTAACAGACAATTTTTTTTTAAGCTGTTCTCAGTATTGAAAATAACTAAACTACTTGTTTTACGCATGCTTGGGTGAGTGTGTGTGTGTTTATGTAATTATGTATATGCAAATTGTTTTCTAGTTGATTGAGTTTTTAACACTCAGCTCCGTTTCGTCTCTGCAACAATAATTAGTGCAATTTGCATCAATGACATTAAGATCATATTGACTGTTAGAGAAATCATATGGTGTTGTATCCAGTTATTGATTGGCGAAAGATCAATTACTGCATGGCATGATTGTCGTTGTAAGAAAGAAAGATAGGACGAGCGAGAGAGAGAGAGAGGGAGAGTAGTTTTTTTAAACATAAGAACTCAACATGAAAACAAATTGCACTTGTTTTACTTTGAATTATGGCGCTTTCAATTACAACGTTTTAATTTTATTTGAACGGATATTTTTTTCCAACAAATTAACGTGCCATGTCAATATTGCAGTCACTATTTTAACTTTTTTCGTGCGATAGTCATTTTTTTTTAACTCTCAATAATTATTTACTGTATCTTCAAGAAAATTAACTAACAATAATTATTAAAATCTTAAATTCTAAAAAAAAGTTACATTAGTCCCGACATGTCAGAACTAATCTTTTGGGTAAAAAAAAAATTGTCATAAAAAACAAATATTCCTAAGATGTGTCGTCTGTAGCATTGAGTATTAAAGCTACGGTATGCCTGTTTTTTAATCGGCTGTGTCCACTATAATTCAAGATATTGCAAGCAAGGGGGTTAGGATGGTCTTCAAGCTTCATCAAGTATTTGCCTGCGTATTTGATGATTTCTGTAGTCACCAGCGGTATGTCTAAATCACAATGTATGTTTGATTTTCTGAAGTACCATGGAACGGAAGTTACCAACCGTAAAATTTTATTTTGCATACGTTGAATTCTATCCACATTTGAAGCTAAGGCAGTGTTCGAAAGTTGGATTCCGTAAGACCATATTGGTTTTAAAATAGTCTTGTAAATGAGAAGCTTACAATCGAGGCTAAGTTTTGAGTTCCTGCCAATAAGCCAATGTAGTTGTGTTAGCTTAAGTTTCATTTGTGTTAGCTTTGAGTCAATATGATGTTTCCATGTAAGGCGACGGTCAAGATGTATACCAAAATAGCTCACATAAGTATGGTGTGGAACAATGTGATTATTGATTCGAACGGGTGAACAATTATCTCTTCGCAGGGTGAAGGTCACATGAATGCACAATTTAACGTTCACTTTAATTCTCCATAATTTTTAACACAACTTAGACACGCTGTCAAAGCCATCAGAGCTCTGTGGCCTTTACTGAATAGACGCTCTTCACTTGGCCTTCAAAATAAAAATAAAATTTTTAAAAGCGTGATAAGACCAATCTTAACATATGCTTGTCCCATTTGGTATACAGCAGCAAAAACTCATTTGAAGAAACTTCAGATAATACAAAACAAATGCCTCAAGATTATACACAACAAACATTGGAGACACTCAACGCAGCTTCTTCACGACCAAACGGGATATGAACGAATTGACGACTTCATAAAGAGACTCAACACTAAATATTTTAAGAAAATAGAAAATTCTTCTTATCAGCTGATAAGAAAATGTAGGGAGTCGGCGTAAAGGTATTTTTAAAACAACAATCACCAAATTGGAAATGATATGTATGCAATGTGTTGTTGTATTAGACAATACAATTGTATTCATATATATTTCCTAATTATATTTGAACATGTTTCTTTTTTGGTATACGAAGGTTTTCCTATTTTCCCTTTAAAAAGAATAAATACTTATAACTGAACTTTTCAATATCTGTGATTAAAAACATAATTTGCTGTAATATCTAAGATAATATCTCAAAACTGTAAATAAATATGTAAATAGCATTTAATTTAATAAAGATGAATTTGGAAATGAAAAAAAAATAGACACGCTGTATCATCAGCAAACGTAGAAGTGTGGACAGTTTCACTTACAGGCATATCAGAGGTATATATCAAGTATAAAACTGGTCCAAGAATGCTACCTTGTGGTACGCCTGAGGAAATTGGTTTGGATACACTAACGAAGTCTCCTTGAACAACAGAGAGCTTTATAATAGGTTGCTTATATTACAAGGTAAGTGAGCGGTCACTTTCAGAAATAGACCTTCATGCCAAACTTTGTCAAAAGCCTAAGAAACATCAATAAAAACAATAATTCTTCTCTTCAAAAGTCCTTCTTATCACCTGAACCAAGCTATGGGTTTGTTCAATTGTGCTATGTCTACTTCTAAAACCAAATTGATGGTTTGGGATACACCCACTATCGCTTAGTATCGGAGACAATTTGTCCACAAGCAACTTTTCGATAACTTTTGAAATAGTTGGTAATAGACTTATGGGCCTATATGACTCGGTTTTGGTCAGGTCCTTACCCGGTTTTGGAATCATTCTAACTTTAGAAATCTTCCAGTGGTCAGGATAGTATTCAAGCCGTAAAATGGCATTAAAAATGAATAGCATGATTCTGACTGCAATACTGGGAAGCTCCTTCAACATTTTGTTACATATGCCGTCCATACCAGGAGCTTTTTTTGGGTTTACTTCAGAAATTAACTTTTGTACCTCACGCAACCTAAAATTCAAAGGTCGAGGGGGTAATGCAACTACGCTCGGCAAATTAACATCATCAGCGTATGTGTGTGGGGTGAATACATCTTTCAAGTAATCGGCAAATTAGTTGCCGTTTTCAGCGTTCCTTCTTGCCCAATCTCCACTGATATTACGTAGAGGTGGCTTGTACTCAACGGGTCTTTTAAGGTTTTTTGTAGCACGCCATAAAGAATAATTGGAGTTTGGTGTAGCATCGAGGCCTTCCAGATATTTCTCAAAAGATGCAGTTGCAGCATTCTCTAAGTCTCTGCCTCTGCAGGGGCGATCTGTATTGTTGCCAATCTTTCCTAGCTCTTCGTTTTTCCGCTACGAGACGTTCTATGTCTGAAGAATATATGTGATGTGCGATAGTCATTGTAAAAGTTTAATTTTAGAAATTCATCTTACCTGACTCACAATCTGATTTAGAAATAGTCAAAGATTTTTTCTATCCATTAGAGACTAGAGACATTTGCAGTTAACCACCTCCGTATATATAATCGGCAACCGATGGCACAGTAGGTGGTGACTAACACCTTATTTCTTGAAACAAGTCAGATAGCCGGCATTTATTGGTTTTTAAATTCAAATTAAAGATTTTTAAAAAACTTAACTAATTTTAGCAATCGCAGTTGTGTAATTTTTTTTCTTTTCTTGTTGTGTAATTATTATTTATTTTAAAATAAATATTTGAAATTCAAAATGCTTTAAACCTTTAAATAAGTTTATGATAATGAACACCAATACATCACCTGAAGCAGTAAGTGTTGAAGATAATACAGCAAGTCCGGTAAATAAACGTCATTATTGGCGAGTAATGCAGGTCACAGAAGATTCTGATGACAACAATTTAGAAAATGAAGAGAAGTTACCTATTCCTGGTTGCAGAAACCGCAGGGGAAATTATGTTAGAGCGAGTATTGACAAAACGGAGATTTTGATAAAATGCTATGAAGGAAATTAAAGCTATTGCAGGGTCAGCAGAATTAGTTGGAATTAATAAAAACACAGCCACTTCTATAATTAGAAAGTATAAGAAGGATGAATGTGAGATTATTGGACGAAATCGTGCTGGAAAAAGTAATGTTAAACTAAGTGATGAGATTTTAAAGTATGTGGAGAAATTAACTGAAGAAAATCCATCAATTATCATTTGAAAATAAAAACGTCAACATGACCACAACAACGGTGTTTAATGCATTAAAAGCTTTAAAAAATAACATTAACAACCGCCACAATTAATCTGAACCGTCTACAGTCCAAATCAACAATTGAACAGCGCAAAAATTATGCATTGAATTTTTCACAAAATGCTCCACAAACACATGAGATAATAATTTTTATTGATGAATCCAGTTTCAACTATCATCCTCGCAGGAATAAAACAAGAGGAGGAAATGTTTCATTAATTTCAGTCATAAATTTAAATGCTTCTTAAGTAATTTTATTACATTTCTTGATGGATTATTTAATAAACTTCCTGAGAGTAACATTGTAGAATCCTGGTTAGTTCTGTATAATGCCAGAATCCATAAAAGTCGGAAAGTAAGCGAAAAGATTAGTAAGCCTAATCATACGTTAATTTGTCTCTGACCATGTTCCCCCATGTTAAATTCTATAGAAAAAGTATTTTCAAAAATAAAATTTGCTCGCCGATCCACAAAATAATCGAAATTTGATACAGATACAGATTGAAGAATCACTATCCACTGTTACTTCTGCTAATTGCAATAATTATTACGGCTATAGCAAAATAACCTTTGCATTAAATGCTTTGTCCAAATTGCTTTATTTTTTTGATTCTTATTTTTTTAGTATTTATTTTTTCATTGTGAATATTCAATATTACATTCATAAACTTTAATTTGAAATTAAAAATCTTTAATTTGAATTTAAAAAAATTTAATTTGAAATAAAAAAAAAACATTTGAATTAAAAAAAAATTAATTTGAAATTAAAAAACTTTAATTTGAAGTTAAAAACTTTTATTCACACGTATGAGTCATTTTACAGCACCAAGACTTGCACCAAACACTCTTTTTAAATACCCGGAAATCTAGAGTTTTATTAAAAGAAATTATTTCAGCTACTCCTTCAAAACCTGCTGATTACTGGGTCCCTTTTCAAAACCAATTCTTTGAAAACACTAGCAGTACACCCAATAATAACAATATAATGATATCGATCTTTAGCATAACCAAAAATACCTGTACAAGCTATGTTTAGAAATCGTATATTCCATTAAGTGCCAGGTTTTCCAAAAAGGATTTGTTTTTTATATTAAACCTGACTAGAAAGTCTTTCAATCGAATTTCACAAAAATCGTTAGTATAAATTAGATTCGTTTGTAGCAAAAAATATAACTCTTGTAAAGATTGCCTCTTCTCTACCAGAATGTACAAATATTTTATATAGAATGCAAAGGACAACATTACCTTTTATAATCCACCCCGGGGGCACATGATAGTCTTTTTGGAACCTACTATTCCATTTAGAGTGGTGTCTTGCGGGGTAAAAGGGAGCCCAGGCCCGTCAAAGACTAGTAGGAGTCACCTGGACAATCCACATATTTCCACGGGAATCAGTACGCTCGCAGAGTTCACTATTTGTCTCTTGAGACAATTAGCTGTTCTCTGACTGGTTATTGAGGTTGGCCCCTATATGGGAGTATCGTAGTGGTTGTGGTTTCAAGACCCTCGTGATAATTTGTGGGTCTGATCATTCGTAATGAACACAATGAATGGTTCAGGTCCAGTGAGTATGAATGCCGTCGTGTTCTTAATTATATTAAGCTACATGCGTTCTGGACCAGGAGTTGGAAAGTCTCCAACTCTTTAGCAAGGAGTGAAGGCTGCGGCCTACTTCGGGCTTTCGAAATTGCTACTAGGAGTGACCGGAGGATATACGTATTCGATGGCCTCCTAGGGCGTGAATGACGTTTGCAAATCATTCAAGTGGTTTGATCACCATCTGATTATGACTACCTAGTCGGTGCAGATGTAAATCAAATCACATCATTGCCTTTTATAAATAAACATTTTTCAATATGTTAAGTTTAGTGAAATTAATCATGGTCTACAGGCAAAAGTTTTCAAATTTGAATAATTAAAAATGATTTGATTAAAAATGTTTTTATAACTGTATAACATGGTATAACATCAACTTTATGTTTTTTTAGATATGAAGGCGTTGAAGTTATATCCCCGACAGAGTTTGAAATCGTCTTATATCTTAATCAAATGGGCGTCTTTAATTTCGTTGACGATGGCACTTTGCCTGGGTGTGCCGTTCTCAAATTAAGCGATGGTCGAAAAAGGTCAATGTCATTGTGGGTTGAATTTATTACAGCTTCTGGATATCTCTCCTCGAGAAAAATAAGATCACGATTTCAAACTCTTGTAGCACAGGCCTGTGATAAGAGTATATATCGGGATATGGTTAAAATGATTGGCGATACAACTGAGGTGAAGTTGAGAATACGTGAAAGATATGTTGTGCAGATAACACCATCCTTTAAATGTTCCGGAATATGGCCAAGATCGGCAGCACATTGGCCCTTACCGCATATACCCTGGCCCCATCCAAATATAGTGGCCGAAGTAAAGACCGAAGGTTTCGATTTGCTGTCCAAGGAAAGTGTTATCTTTCAAAATAAAACAAATAATGCAGCCAGCATGGAGGGAGATGCCTGGGTGTTGAGTTTCTTTGAGGCAGAAAATCGTTTGTTGCAGGGTAAGAACACCAATAACATCAAAATTAAATATTTAAAATTTAAATAAATATCTGTTATTCTTTTTAACGGTCTTTTTTATTTAATTTAACAATATATACTTTTTCGATATTTCGCTTTCCTATGGAAAGCTTCTGCAGGAAAAATTAATTTTAATAACAATTAAAATTAATTTTTGTAGTTTTTATAATCGACCTTTTTTTATCTTTAATAAATATCTCTTATTCCTTTTTACGGTCTTTTTAAATTAAATTAACAATATATATTTTTTTTTCATTTCGATATTTCGCTTTCCTATGGAAAGCTTCTTCAGGAAAAAAATTTTTATTTTTAAAAATTAAAAAAAAATTTTAAAAATTAAAAAGGAAAGCGAAATATCGAAAAAATATATATTGTTAAATTAAATAAAAAAGACCGTTAAAAAGAATAACAGATATTTATTTAAGATAACAAAAAGGTCGATTAAAAAATAAAAAAATATTTAAAATTTATTTATGAAATGAATAACTGTAATTTGTTTGTCTCTGCAGGTGGCTGCCGTCGCCGTTTATTAAGCATTTTAAAAACGCTAAGAGATCGCCATTTGGATTTACCCGGCAACCCGATCACCGCCTATCACTTGAAAACTTTATTACTGTATGAGTGTGAAAAACATCCTAGAGATTTTGAATGGGATGAACCCTGTATTGCAGATCGCATAAATGGCATTTTTCTACAATTAATATCCTGTCTACAATATCGAAGATGTCCCCATTATTTTCTACCCACTTTAGATTTGTTCAAGGGTAAATCACCCAGCGCTTTGGAACAAGCAGCCAAACAAGTTTGGCGTTTAACACGCGAAATGTTAACAAATGCCAATGCATTTGAAAAGTTGTAAAATAGAACAACTAAAAAATAAACAACAAACAACAAAAAACAATAGGAAATCTGCTGCTATAAGCGTAATTAAAAATTTGTTAAAAAAAAGAGCAGATTTTATTTGAAATTCTTTGAAAAAGAAAAACACAATTTAAATTGAACCTTTCAAACAAAACAAAAACTCCAAACAAACCGCCATAATCTTTAGATTTTAGATAAACTCAACAACACATATTGATTACAAATAATACGAATTCATGTGTGTTTATAGGTGTATGTGCGTATTGGGACTTTATGTATAACGCACTCATATGTTGTATTTATCTCTGGATAATCCGTCTTAATTTTTTTACTCCCTTGCTATTCAATTGTTTTAAAATTTACAATTTAAAATCACGATAAATAGACACATGATCTTTAGCTCTTTCTATAATAGACTAGAATTTAAGCAATGATTTTTTTTGTAGTTATTGTTGTTACTTTTTTAACACAACAAAACATTTATTTCTTACTTTCTCAGTTTATTGGAAAATATCGAATAATTGCATTTTAAGGCACTTTTTTTTGCGTACTCTTCAATCTACAGAAACTTTTAGTAAATCACCAAACATTTTTACAGCTGGTGGGGAAAAATGCTGACAAGGAATTTAATTTATTTTCGTTAGCCACAAAATCATGATGAAATCCTAATTCACCAAAACTGTCAATAACTATAAGAAAAATGCTGAAACTTTGTGGTGGGGCGACGTTTGAAATTCCGCAATTAAAAAAAGTGTAAAATTATATCGGTTTAAACACTTGAAATGCTTGTGAAAATGACAATTAAAAATATTTGTCCCGTTCCATTTATTAAAAAAAAAATCAAAAAAAAAAGATTTGTTTAAGAAGAAATAACAGACCGCAAAAGCGTAAATGAGAAAGATTTGTTTTCACCATTTTTATGAAGATGTGTGTGAAGAATTTGTAGAAATTATGAAATGCATACAATGGTGCTGATGTAGTACGAACTCTCAGCTTAAGACTGTCGTCTCTAGTTTCCATGTTATTTTAGCCACGTCGCTCAGATTTGTGTTCACCCATTAAGTTACTGATTACAAAACAACATAAAAATTTAGACATACAAAATTAGTGTTCGTTTACGCTCTTTGTAGAAATTTCATTTTCCACCGTAAATGTTGTTGTAAAGACTATTCCATCACTAAAAATTTACTTAGGAGCATAAAATGCTTAAATTATTGTCGTTATTAAAAATGATTTCATTTAAAATTTTTCATTTATTCACAGCATTCGTCAATACTTCGATCGAACATTTGCATTGTCAGGCAAAACATGACTAAACGGTGACATGGAGTCTTTTTAAAAATTCGACTTAATAAAACGTCAATTCCTTATGTCAACTACTGCACAGCACTATTGTCATTTTACTCAATGTAAACCATTTGTTCGATGTGCTTTTTGCCTGCTTTTATGACTGCAGCCATGGATGTTGTTCAGTGATCATTTTGCTCAACTTTTTCATTAATTTTTTTCAATCGGTGACCTCCGACAACAATACCGATGCAATTGCGAGGTCTTTTATATTTCTATTGAGTAAAAAGGGGTGGCTCTGTGAATATGCTGAAATTATTTTATTACTGATCAGTCAGTCAGCATCTGTCTAAACTTCGTGAGTCGTGAAATTTTATGTTGAGTTTTCCTTGTTAAAATAATAAACAATTATTTTATTTTTATTATTTCTTTTTATTAGTTATATTATTAGCTTATATTTTCACTCGTTGACACTCAAGAATAGATTGATTTTTTTGTATACTTTTCCACCCTTATTTATACTAGTTGCATATTTGGTCAGTTGTTTTTGCAAGTTTAAAATAGTTCAAAAAATTCCGAAGAATTGTTTTGAATTGGAAATTAATTACATTATGGTTTTTCCAAAATACAATTTAATGAGTTTATTATCTGTGATACAATTCCACAGAATTGTGTCAGAATTTATCTTATTTCATAAATGGTTTTGATATAACACCCCCAACGTTAGATTGAGGCTCCGACGAAATATGCACTATGGTGGAGATTTTTGTCTTATATATAAAAAATATTGTTAACGCTATGATGGTCAAAACAATTGATACATTTATGCTTATGTTTATGATATTTGATTTTTCTTTTTGTTTGATACTCTATTTGTTCAATGAATTTTACATGTTTGATTTGTTCTAAGTATAGTTATTCTGTTTTTAAGTTGTTGAATGTCATATTTGTTTTTCTTTTACTTAAGTTATGGCATTAGGTAATATAAATTGATCATAAATTTTTATTTTGATATTGGTAAAGTTTTTCTTTGCTGTTGCCATTTAATATTCATTTTATTATAATTCATTTAGTATTTGCATATCGCAGTATGCTTCTTCATAATTTAATATATTTGAAAGGCATTGGTTAGTGATTTGTATTGAATTTTTCTTAAGATTATCTTTAATGTTAGCATCGTAAATATTGTTTTTAGAATCTACTAATATTCCATACTTATTTAAAATAATCAATTTGTTGTATATGTTGGGAATTGGCTCGAATACAACTTTTGATAAAGCTCCCTTTAAATATTGTGGGATTTGGAGAATTATTACTATATTACTGTCGTTATGGCGATGTAATTTTATTTACCATAAAGTTTTTGAATTTATTTAAATAATTTCCTATTAGAGTTTGTTTTTGATTTATGTGGTCCGTAATAGTCTGCATTTGGGAGGATATGAAATTGTTAACAAATGTCAGGTTGTTAATTTTGTTTGTCTATGGATTGTACTCTGGCGGTTGTTAGAATTGTTATTATCAAAATCCATGGTATCATCTATAAGAATATATATTGATTATTATTATTATTAATTTGTTCGCTATTTAGCCTTTATTTTAGGGTTATTCTTGTCCTGGTATTTTTTATTTTGTTTTATATGGGCTTTGTAGTACTTATGTCCTGTTTTTGTGTTTTCTACGTGATCTTTGTCAATTTTTCTAGTATCTATTTTTCTGTATTTCCTATGGTTTTTACCTCCTCTAGTTTCTTTGATATAATTTATTCCTTCCTCTATCTCTATGTCAACTCTGTCCTTATTTAGTTTATTTATGTAATTCTCTTTCTTTTTAGATATCAGGTCATGTATTGCTTTGTACCTGTCTTCGTGTATTTTCCCGTTTAAAAAATCAATTGGTTTTATTTTAGTTGTGCTGTGAATTGTGTTGTTATAAAAGCCTATTATCCTTAACATTTTTTCTTCTGTTGTTTCGCTTTCATTTCTGTCGTCATGTCTTAAAAGTCTTATGTGTTCGTTGATAGTATTGTGAAGTCTTTCGATGTCTGCGTTGGAAGTGTGATTGCTGTTTGAGGTATAGTGTATATGGATATTTTCTTCTCTAAGGAATTCCTGCATTGGTATAGCTTTGAATCCTAGTTCATTGTCTACGACTATTTTTTCAACTTTTCCGTATGTGTTTATATAGTGAAGTAGTTTTGTCTTGAATTCTGTCCAGCTTCTACCATTAATTTTAAAGGCTACTGCGAATTTCGTGAATTTGTCGATCATTGTCATGAAAAGTTCTTTTTTCAGAGTGTAAAATACGTCAATGTGTATAATTTCGCGGGGTTTGGAGGGGGTTTCGCTTACTTTGAGAGGTATTTTAGGTGGTTTTCGGTCGTATTTTTCCAAGGTACATATTTCACAATTGTTAATAAATTGTATAATCCTTAACTTTAGCTGGGGATTATAAATTTGGTTTTTCAATTCCTCATATACCGCTTGGATGCCTCTATGGTTCTTACATAAATGTTCTTTTTCGATTATATTGGTTAGTTTATTTTCTTCGTCTACGTCTATTAGTATCCTTTTACATTTTATAATCTTAAATTTATCATTTTTTGAAAACAGGTCTTCGTATGTATTTTTTAAGGTGTCATAAAATTCATTCTCTATTAGAATTGCGTTTAAAAGATTTGGGTTGAAGTGGTTTCTTAGTAAAGTAATTGCGGTTTCTCGATTAAATTCTTTCAAACTTATAGTTTTCCTTACGTTCTTAAATATCTTTTCATTCCTTATTCTAGCTGCTCCAGATGTGATTTTCTTTATAATTATTTGGTTTTTAAATATATTAATAGGTGATTCTGTTTCTTTTATAGTTGATTCGTGAGATTCTAATGAATAGATATTAGCAGGCTGTGGCTCTATTCTTGATAAAGCGTCGGCGTTGCTATTTTTCGTTCCCTTCTTATATTTGATTTCGTAATCAAATTCGGAGAGTTTTAATCTCCATCTTACTAATTTCGAATTTGGTTCCTTTATGGAAAATAGCCACGTGAGGGGTTTGTGGTCAGTTTCGATTAAGAATTTTCGTCCGAATAGATACGGTCGAAAGTATTCAGTAGCCCAGATAATTGCTAATAATTCTTTTTCTATCGTACTGTAATTTATCTCGTGTTGGTTAAGAGTACGGCTCGCGTAGCAAATCGGGTGGTTTTCCTGGGAAAGAACTGCGCCTAGTGCGAAATTACTAGCATCTGTTGTTACAGTAAATTTCTTTGAAAAATCGGGGTACGCCAATATTGGGTCATGAGTCAGTAGGGTTTTAAGGTTGTTAAAACTAGCTACATAGTGTGGGTCAGAAATATTTATTTTAGTATCTTTTTGTAAATATCTAGTCATTGGTTTGGCGATTAGAGAGTAGTCCTTGATGAATTTTCTGTAATATCCAGTAAGGCCAAGGAACTGTTTTATTTGTTTAGTGGTTTTCGGGATGGGATAATTTTTGACGCATTCTATCTTTTTCGGGTTTGCTTTTATTCCTGCTGGTGTCACTATATGACCTAAGAATTCCGTTTCCCTTTTCAAAAACTCTGACTTATCTAACTGAACCTTAAGGTTCGCTTCCTTTAAACGACGGAATATTAAGTCAATGGAGTTGATATGCTCTTGCAATGAGGTGGAGAAAATTATTACGTCATCCAAGTAAACTAGGCAAATTTTATTTATATAGTCCTTTAAGATATTGTTCATGAGTCTTTGGAATGTCGCTGGTGCTGTCTTCAGACCAAACGGCATTCTCAAAAACTCATAATGACCTCCTTCCACACTGAAGGCCGTCTTAGGAATATCCTCATTCTCGATTTCAATCTGATGAAATCCTTTTGCGAGGTCGAGTGTCGTGAAATACTGGCATCTTCCCAGTTTATCAAGTATTTCGTCGATGTTTGGAATCGGGTATTTGTCATCGATGGTTACCTCGTTGAGCTTTCGGTAATCGACGACAAGTCTCCATTTGGTTTTCCCACTGGCGTCCGTTTTCTTTGGGACTATCCAGATCGGTGCCGAATATGGTGAATTACTGTGACGAATTATTTCGTTCTCGAGCATTTCACGGATTTGCCTCTCTACTTCACTCTTGTGAATGTAGGGGTATCTGTAAGTCTTAGTAAAAATTGGGATGTCGTTGATTGTTCTTATTTGATGTTTTATGGCTGAGGTGAATGTTAATTTTGAGTCTACCTGATAAAAAATGTCGGAGTATTTTTTTATTACCCCCATTAATTGAGACTTTTCCTCTGCATTGAGGTGTTGTATTCTAATTTGTTCACTTAAAGGTTGATATTCCTTTATTTGCATTGTATTAAAATTTTCATTGTCCACCTTCTGCGTGGTATTATGAATTGATGCGAGAGTTTTTGGGTTGAGTGATTTTGTAATAGGCGCTGTTTCTGTTCTACAATTATAGTCTTCTTTGGTTTTAAAAAAGATTGGTAGTATTTGTTCTCCTAATTGAATCGTGTTGTCCTGATAATTTATGCGCGAATTTAATGGTTTAAGTAGGTCATTACCAATTAGGCCATCATAATAATCATGGAACTTTACGATATAAAATTCTATAAAATCTAAGGTTTTTCCGAATTCCTTGAAGCATGGTATTTTAGCTTTTTTATCTGTGTAGATCTTATGTTGAAGAGTTTTTATAGGAAGAGGGATAGTTTGGTGGATCCATTTGGGGTGGCAAATACCTGGATTTAGTATTGAGTTGGTCGCACCAGTATCTATGATTAGTTTTATAGGGTTTAATTTAGTTTCTATTTTTATATAGGGTAACCCTCCGAGGCAGAAGGATGAAAATTTTCAGCGGAAGTTAGATTGTACATTGGTTCATAACTACTGTTTATGTTATCGGGTTTTGTTAGTGGAATATTGTTATATGAGTTATGAGCAAATTTTCGTTGTGGATTAAAATTTGGGGTGTTGATTCCTACGTTTGAAAAATTAGCATTTACATCCATTGGTTCAGGTAATGGAAAACGATTAAAAGTTCTATTCTGGGATGTAAAGCTTTGCCTATTGAAGTTTGAGTTGTTATAAGGGTTAGTACTCTGGTTAAGATTCTGTGGCTGGAAATTTTGATTGCGGCGATTTAGGTTTACATTATTGTGTGACCTGAAATTTTGGTTAGGATCTTGTTGGTTAAAATCTCGTAGTTGAAAATTTTGCCTGTGGTTGTTAAAGCTTGAATTATTTTGTGGGTTAAGGTTTTGATAAGTATTACGTGATTTGATATTTTGTTGGTGATGGTTTTGTCTGAAATTAAATTTAATTTGTTCGCTTTTGTTTCGCGTAAAAGATTGTTGGTTGTCTACTCGGAGGTGAGCGTATCCGGCTTCAAAAAGAATATTCATTGCTCCTTCTAAAGTATCTGGGTTTCTGCAAGCTAGAATTGTTTTCATGGGTTCGGGGATTTTAGATTTGAAAATGCTAAGGGCTGTACGGGAGTTATTTTGAGCGACAGTATTTGATGCTTCTGATCCTCGTCCGAGTACAAATAAGGTTTTATTGTTAAGGCGCCTAAGTTTATTCTTTATTTCATCAAAAAAGTCTAGGCTGGTTGTTTTAAACGTAGTTGCCCTGAGTAAGTCAAAGAGTTCGTCGCAACTTAGTCGGTCACCGAAATTATTTTGTAGCACTGTTTTTATGTCATTCCAGGAAGTTACCTGGCAATTGATTTCGATAATTTCTCTGGCTTTGCCCTTAAGTTTACTTTTAATCAAGTCGGAGAACAGTTCTCGTGATAGTTGGTCATACGTCTGTAATATGGGTTGTATTCTATCTACTAAATTTAGGAATGTTTGTAGATCCCTGTTATCACCATTAAATTCGGGTAGGTTTCCCAAATATTTAATAGGATCAAATTGTATTTGAGCCATTTCGTCTTAAATTTCTATTTTGTTTTATTGTTCTCTTTTATGGTTTAAAAATAAAATTCCTGTTTTTAATTTAATCTCGCGTGAAATATTTTTCTTTTATTCTTTAATCTATATATAATTAATTTTACTTATTAATACCTTATGTGGTGCTTTGTTGCGATTGATGTCCTTTTTAGATGGTATTGCTGTTGTGGGGTTCTTCTCTCTCTTCTCTTTTTTCTTCAGTTAGTTTGGAAATTGGTCGTCCTGGAACTCGTGTCTGCAGCTTTTGTTGTTATCTGAGTTGATGCAGTTCTCGGCGTGAACTGGTTTTGTTCTTTTTAGGGATATATCTTTATATCCTTGTTATATTTTTATTTATTTAAAAGGGTAACTTTGTTCTTTTATTATTTTATTTTTTTAACTACGGATATATTTTTTTTGCCTTGTTGTCTTTTATAATATATATTTTTATTTTATTTAGGATAACTTTGTTCTTTTATTTTTACTAAGGATATATTTTTATTGTCTTGTTGTCTTTTATAATATATATATATTTTTATTTTATTTAGGATAACTTTGTTCTTTTATTTTTACTAAGAATATATTTTTATTACCTTGTTGTCTTTTATAATATATATATTTTTATTTAGGATAACTTTGTTCTTTTATTTTTACTAAGCATATATATTTATTATTTTGTTGTCTTTTATTATATATTTTTATTTTTATTCCATTTAGAGGATAACTTTGTTCTTTTATTATTCTATTTATTATTATTTTTTTTTTTAATGATATATCTTTATAAAAGGGCAAATCTTATTGTCCTTATTTAAAAATTATTTTTCAAGGATATATCTTTATATCCTTGTTTTATTAAAAGGGCAAATCTTATTGTCCTTATTTGTCCGGAATCCGTATTATGGATTAAAATCCTATCACTATCACACACACAATTCGCATAATTTCTTTTTATACTTTATGTTGGATAGGACTTACGGATCCTACCGACTGCGCCAATTTTATGTTGAGTTTTCTTTGTTAAAATAATAAACAATTATAATATTTTTATTATTTCTTTTTATTAGTTATATTATTAGCTTATATTTTCACTCGTTGACACTCAAGAATAGATTGATTTTTTTGTATACTTTTCCACCCTTATTTATACTAGTTGCATATTTGGTCAGTTGTTTTTGCAAGTTTAAAATAGTTCAAAAAATTCCGAAGAATTGTTTTGAATTGGAAATTAATTACATTATGGTTTTTCCAAAATACAATTTAATGAGTTTATTATCTGTGATACAATTCCACAGAATTGTGTCAGAATTTATCTTATTTCATAAATGGTTTTGATATAACATCGTGACTCAAACTAAATTGCTTTTTAGCGATTTTTATTATAGACACTAGACATTTAGGCTCTAGTGGCACATGCGTGGTTGCGTTTTTTTAAGTTTCTTACATTGGCATTGATAACAGTGTCTGGTAAGAGCAAAGTTATTCAACCAATAAAAATTAATCCCCACTTTAGAATTTATTGAATGGATTTTTTAGTTATGTGCTTGGATTTTCCGACGGAGTTAAAATTACTTTTATTTGGGTACGGTTTTCCGTCGACCCTCGTCAAAGTTGGTTTGTGAACAAACCGGTTTCGGCTGTTTGCCATCTTCACGAAAAGAATACTGAAGATGGCAAACAGCCGAAACCGGTTTGTTCCCAAACCAAATTTGACGAGGGTCGACGGAAAACCGTACCCAAATAAAAGGGATTTTTAGTGGTTAACGCAATTCTCTTCTTCTTTTAAAAGCTGTAGGAAAATTTCTTTCGTATTTGTTTATGCTTTGCTTGCTCTAGAACACAAAGAAGTCGGAGACAAACCAGTGATATTATTCTCAAACTAACGCAATTTTTGAGTCAAGCTTAAATCTTTAGGCAAATAACATTTTTCTGCACCAAAAGAATATATTTTTTTTAAATATTGAGCGAGCGAGCGTCATTAATATGAATTCGTTTTTGTTTAATTTACATTTTCATTTTTAAATCATTTATGAAATCTGTGAATTAATATATTTTTAAATAAAAATAACTTACAGAAATTAATAAATACCCAATGTGCAATTTGAAAAGAATAAAAAATTAACCTATAAGAATTATAAAATATTTTGTATAAATTAAAAGCAAAAAAAAACAAATTTGTTAAATTTTACTTTTAAGTTCATTAATTATTGTGTGAAGAAACTAAAGTTAAAAAAAAATTAAAAAACTTCACAAATTATTATAAAAATTAAAATTTGTAAAACAAAAACAAAAAAAAGTATTTTAATTTGAAATGAATGTGTTTTCAAATATTTATGGTGACAAATATAATTACGTTACATAATATTAAATTTATTAAGCTGGTACAGATTTTCACTGCTCTTAGAAATCCTAAAAAAAAACTTTGTCCTTTAGAATAATACGGACCATTCTTATATTACTTAGAAAGGTTGAAATCTAAACAAGGTTTGATATAAAAAAATATTATAATTATTAATGAGTTGGTTTCTTCAAACATAATTTATTATATAACATGCATTTAGTCACACATACTTGCGTACTTTAAATAAAAACCAAAAAAAAAAACAAAAAAGAAAAACAACCGTAAAGACCAAGTTAACATGTCTGAATTTAACAAGATCCTCAAATCAGAAAATTTGTTGCCTTTTTTTGCTTTTCTGTTTCTGATCGTTGTATCAATTCCAAGAAAAAAAAACTAAATAAATAAATAAAAGAAACAGAAATACATGAATTGAAGGTAACTAAATATTGTTGACATTTTGATATTTCTGTTACCAAAATGAAATAAAAATAAAAATAAAAATTAACATAAAATATTTTTTTTTAAAAACTCCAGCATACAAAAAAAAATAACAAAAAAATAAAATACTCCTTTATAGCTTAAACGAAAGAAATACCTTCAATCTTCTGCAATAATCCACAAAATATAATTTTTCGTTAGGGAATCATTCTACTGGTATGCAAGAGTATCATCCATTCGTGGCTTTACTTTTGGGCAGGTATTCAAGTTATTCGTATTTGTTATTTGTTATTTTTTTTTAATTTTATTTTATTATATTTATGACCTTCCAGACAATCCTCACACGAGTTTAACAAATGTTGTGCTTTCTTCTTAATATTTTGTCTTTTCCTTTTTTTTTCTTTAATTTTTGTCTTAAATCTAAATTAACCTTCTACACGATAATATCAATTATGTAAAAAGATATTTTTAACGAGATTTACGATAAGAACATATTTCTTCTGTTTGCTGTTGGTGTTACTCTTTAAAAGACTTTCAGCTGAAATAAACGCAGATTCTAAAGAAATTAGAGTTTATTTTTGAATTTAAAAGTTAAAGATTTAAAAAAGTTCTGAATCTCATTTAAAAAATTAAATAATTAACAAAAAAAAAACAACAACAAAATTTAATTATAGATTTTCTTTACTAAGCTAAATTGTTAATAAGCAAACTTGTGCTATCATGACATAGCATTTTAATTATAAAATATTGTGGAAATTAGCAATTGAGGCTGTTATTAATTTTAGGTAACCGAAAGAAAGTCTCAAAAAATGATCCTTCAATGGACCAATTGAGTGAATATCTCCATTGTCGTATGTATGAATCACTTAATATGATTTACTTCTCCATACGAGAGTTATAATATAAAAGGTATACAAGTTAATCATGAGTTGATAAATTACTCAAAATATTGTCCATCGTTATCCACTACTGTTTCCCTTCTTTCTGGTAGCATATGGGCTCAGTGCCAAAATAATTGCTACGGTTTTGGGGTAAAGTATGAATCAAGTCAATTTCTGTTAGCCTACTCTAAAGTAAAGTGTATTCCAGCAAAAGCGTTCTACATCGTTCAAAACAAATGGTGGCCAGAAAGGGCAAGGTCTGGGCTATAAGGCGGGTAAGCTAAAACTTCCTATCCACTGTTTTGCAAATAGTTTCTGGCCATACTTGCAACATGTGGTCGGGCGTTGTCATGTTGGAAGTTTATGACCTCGTGTCTAATCGAATATTCTGTTCGTTTTTCGTTGTTGGTCTTTTCAAACAAATCTCTGACCGTTTGACCCGATTGACCCGAGCTCATAATACAAAAACATTCTTCTGATTCCACCAAATACAGAGCACTACCTTGGCGTCAAGGATATTCAGGTTCGGCGTTGATTTGGCTGGTTGACCCGGCTCTACTTATGACTTTTTGGGCTAAGAACTATCGTTATATATTAATTTTTCACCAGTAACAAAATGACTTCTTTTTGTAGCGTTCCAGTATCGTTTCCGACATGCAAAGTCATCTTTTAATTTATATGGGAGCCAATTTCCTTGCTTTTGAATTATTTCAATGCTTATAAATGTAGAGATATGGCTTGTTGTGTGACTCCCATAACAATCTTCGTCGAATAGTGGAACCATTCTTCTTCTACTTTAAACTTTTTCGCCACTCTTGAATCTCGCAAACCATCGTTCACAAGTTTTGTGAGTTAATGCATCTCGACCGCAAGTTTCTATCAACAATCGTTAATTTTCAGCAGCTGACTTCTTTAAATAAAAGAAGGTCATCACACTTCCCCTCAAAACATTTTTTTAGGCACAAAATTTGTCATTATTATAACAATTAAAAAAATGTGGGGCTATAGAATACACCATTGATAATAATGACAGATGTTTTCCCTCGAAAATACCATATTTGCTATTATTGACACAACCATATGTGATAGTTATGCCATCTGCTGTCCAAACCGACATTAACCGACATTAACTTGTATACCAATATTAGTTTCTAGTATTACAAAACTCCTACTCAGAAAGAGGCTATTTAGAAAGTTTGTTACGTTTAATGCATAACGACTTAACTCAATATATAATCAGTAAACAGGAGACAAATGTTGATGACACTCCAAATTTTTGTTCGAATTTCAGATCGCACGGAGCGTGACATGTGTGATAGGATTTACATTAGCACCGAGACATGAGGCCATACCACTGTGTGCAGCAAAGCGATCACCCACGCACTAGGATGCATACACACTAGGTGCATACATTACTTAGTAGCAATTTTCAAGTGCACGGTAGTAGTGCCCTACTACTACTTCTTGCTAAAGAGTTGAGACTATCCAACTCCTAGTACTGTTACAAGCGCAACTAAAACATTTATTTGGATGTTAACCTTATCTCTTCGTCAACGGCTCTTCGAAACTTTCGTCAAAGCCCGATTAAACTATAGCCACGACATTGCTCCCCTAGGGACCTCACCAACAACCAGAACGGGGCCGTAGTCTTGCGGGCAATAGGTTTCCGTGGTACCAGTCACCGGCCGGACTCCTATGTCCTATGTCTCTTTCAGTATTAGGCCCCTGGGGAAGAGATCGTCCCCCCGCGGGAGGGGGGGGGGGAAGGTCACGAAGCGTGATAGCAGGACACTAGAAATTTCTACTTTAGAAAGTAAGTTTTGTAATTAAGTTTGAAATCTTAACCTCACACGGAACTTTTTCAAGCAGCTGATTCTTTTTTTGAACTGAATAGAAGAGAAAAAGTAATAAAATGGACGGGAACTAAGTCGATAATTATTTCGATTGCCATTGATATTAATTGCTGCGTACAGAAATGTTTCCCATCAGATCACATGATTGAAACAAAGTTTGTACAGCGTAATACATAATCTGGCAAGTTTAAAGCGAAAAGAGTTTAAAAATACGAAAAGCATTGGAACGATAACCCGTGCTACTGTTGCTGTATCTGTTGCCTGCAAATTTTATTTCATAGGATAGTATCAAGGCTGTGAAACGAATGCGCCATATATATTGAACAAGCACAGCAGTATGTTTAATCGAGAATCTTTAGCAGTTGCCTCATGTATATTCAGCTTTAAGCTCAACCTTTAATCGATCTCTATCTTTTATACTTCTTTTCACTTGCCTTAGTTATGCTAACTCCCATCTTAAAGAATTTTTACTAAAGGCGTTTTGACGAAATTGCTTTTAAGAGGTTAAGAGTGATTAAGAGCTGGATCTGCTTTTAAATTTGGGATATAATTTATATTAAAAATCTGCAGTATCAACAGGCTACTTTGAACTCTATCAATTCAATGAAATGAAATAAAACGTATTGTACCTTTAAGTGGAAAAAATATTTGGCGAGCATTTTTCTCTTAAATCTGACAGCTGTTATTCTTAAACGAAAGGTTTTGCATCGAATGTGTGAAAGTGACAGTTGTAGAGGAAAAGTTTTGTTGTTTTGTTATATAAAAGAAAGGAAATAGTGTTAATTAGCAAAAAAAATATAATGAAACCGAGAATCAAACGAGAACATAACGTAACACAATCTTATTTGACCTAAAAGACGGTAAAACTTTTAAAAGTTTATTTAAATGTAGTTCCCTGGCAAAGCCGTGAGCTAAATTTAAGAAAAAAATAAAAAAAAAGGATAATAATAATAAAATAAATGACAAAATATTTTCAAAAACAATAACTCCCATTTTAAAACAAACAGAAATCCTAACAAAGCATGTGGTGACATGTATTTCTTCTCTTTATTTTTAATTTAACCTCAGGCTTCTTTATACTTTCTAGCTTTTGTTTTGAATAATTGAAACCGTATGACACAGGATGTTTGGGAATGAGGCGGGTATCGATTATTTTATGTGGCTGAAAGTTGTTGAAGTTGAAGTAGAATTCTTTTTAAGAAAGTAATTTGTCAAATGCCCTTCAAGTTAATCGTTAAGCCCCTTTTTCGGATAATAAGCATAAAATTGTTTAAAACAGCAACAGACTTATTTGCTTTAAGTAAAACTCAACAAAATTCCAAAAAATAAAAAAAAAAATACAACCAATAAATTCTACTTCAACAAACTAAAAAAGCCAAAAAACGTGCCATATCAGTTTGTAAGTAACACCAGGCAGCCAACCAGCCAAGCAGCAAAGTATCCAGTCCAATGAGTAAGTACTACTCGATTTGTGGTCACGTGCAACAATAATGTTATGTGATCTTAGCAGCACACGTTTCAATTTGTTGTTGTTGTTTTTTTTTTAAGTTTATTGTGCTCGTAATGTTGCTACCATATGAAGTAGAACGGGCAAGTCATGCCCTCCCACAAAACACACTCATGCACATGCCTTTAACATTTAGTTCACCTGATGTTTCTCATTGTAACACCGGTTGCGCTTGATTTTGTTTTCATTTTTCATTTTTGAGGGCTGGGAAAAGCTACACTTGTATTGTCATTTGCTTAGTTATTGTTGTTGTTATTATTATTATTTATTTTTTTTTTTAAAGGACAATGATTCAATGATGATGATGAGGCTTAACATCATCAACATTTGCTTTTAATTCTTTATCTCATTATACGCCTTCACAATCAGCTGGTAGACATGATTTTGCTTTGTCAACGAAATTCCTGAGATTTGTTCAAAACACCAAATTTTGAAATCAGGGTTGAGTAAGAGGGATAATTTTATATTTAGTACTATTTTCGTAGTGTAGGATAATTATTTGTATCAATTTATAAAAGTTCCTTATTAAATCTGCGCATTCGATTGTAAATTATTTAAAATTAGTTTCAAATAATAATTTATAAATAAAAAATGTTTAATATTTATAAATAATTTTCTTAAATTTATAAATTTTATTTTTAATATTTCGTCACATCTGCAGGGAAAAAAATGTGTAAACAGTTTTTTAAATCTATCAATAAATATCTATTGTTTTTGTTTTTTGTATGTTTTATTTATTGGAAAACATTTTTTAGAATCTGTTTTACAAAAATTTTTTATTTATATAATAGTTATAGTTTTTTGACCTTTTTAATATTTTTTAGTAGTTAATTATAAAGCACTAGGTCAATTTAATAAAAAATTTTTAAAAAACTTTTATTTTTTATTATTTTTTCGATATTTCGCCACAATAATGAACAAACAAATTGAAAAACAAAATTTTTTTTTATTAACAAATTCAAAATAATCAATAATCAAAAAAGCTCCCAGCTAAGCTTCTTAAATTTTAACTGCTCCAAGCTGAGCACTGAAAAAAACCCTAATAGAAATATCAAAAATAAAGACGTTTTATTTAATAAAACACACTACATGGCGATCCTGCCAGTTATCTAATAATACAACATTGAAATATACTACAGATCCTTGCGTAAGCATATAACATTCTGTCTTACGGGCATTTAAATCTACTCTATTCACACGACCCCATTCTGAGATTGTTGCGAGATCGTAATTGAGCATATCATTCCTGTTTCGCCTTTTGGAATCCGCCTCCAACTGGTTCGGTCTATTACCAAATGCATACGAATGACACATGGTGCTGTCATCTGCGAAAGAATATATAGGGTTGAGAGTCTTACAAAGAAAATTAAAAAAAGGAGCCTTGCGGTACCAATGAATTAATCTTGAGTCATCTAATGAAATCCCATCTATAACAACTCGCATAGAGCGATTCCTGAGAAAATTCGATATAAACCTATAGAAATTATCACCGACACTAAATGCAACAAGTTTTGATTGTTGTACTTAACATTCCTTTTTTTAACAATTCTTGTCGTAGATTTTAAAAAGTACCTTCTACACTGCACAGAAAGTGCCATTACTCTTTTTTAGTGATATATTGTTTAGAAACATTTACTTGAGAGCAGATTTAAGGAATGCGTGAAAATACTTTAAAACGCACATTTTTCTTAACAACTCCTTCCAATGAAGATGTTTAGTTATTTAAATTTTCGAAATATTTTTAATGTTTTTTTTATTTTTAAATATAGAAAGTTTCATAATATTGGGCTCCAAGAATACCCCTTCCAAAAGTTATGTAACTCTTTCTAAAATCTTAAGAAAAGGAAACAAAAGATTTTCACATGGTGGATATATTAGCTGACGCAAAAGATTACGAAAATAGCTGCATGTGTTGACCAATTAATTTTTAAACTGCTATAAGAGACGCTAACTTTTTATTACTTAACACTTATAATACTCAGATTTTTCCTTGCAACTAACATTGATTCATTTCCGAAAGCAATGAACTACTGGCCAGCTTAAGCAATAATTACAACAGAGAAGAATCCTGACTGAAAAATTACTTTCAATTTCGGCAAACTATCAGTCTTATATTATTTATCAATATCCGTGTTATTTTATTTTAACGCACATCTTGATAATGTTTTTTTTTTTTATAATATCATTGTAACGTGATATGCCATTATAGTGTTGTTGTTATTGTTGGTTTTCATATGATTTCATATTAGGTTTTTTCTCATCTTGTGATAAATATTCCATCCCCGTTTCCTTGGATTTGCGTAGGATGTTGGTAGTGTGTTTTGTCTTTTTTGCTTAAATATTGTTGCTTTTGTTTATGTTTCGTGTTAAAGCATAATTTGTTATTCTTTGTTTTTTTTTCTTTCTTAACGTTCCATCGTCTTGTCTAATATTTGGCATTAATTTATGTGTATTTTTTTTTCGTCTTCATCTTTTTCATGAGTAGTGTTCGAGTATTATTATCCTTGTTTTCGGGCATTATTGTTTAATCATTATTTTTATTTTATTTCATTGCGTTTTCTTTAATGCACGAATATTCGTATAGAAAAAAATAAAAATAATGGATTATTATGATGAAAATAAGAATATTATTTTTGCTTCATACAATAAATTGTTCATATCAAGGTAATTTAATACTTCTTTCTTATTGTCTTATGTGCAGGGAAAACGCTCTCTCTCTCTCTCTCTGTGTCTCCCCCTTTTTTGTGCTTTTTAAAAACTTATTAATTTGAAGTTTTATAATTTATTGAACATGCCAAATTTGTCAGATTCTTCAAAGGTTGTTGATGTCGTTCCTCTACATTGAGTCGCAATTTAATTTGAAGGATTCCGATCGATTAAGGTTTGCCAGAAGACCCAAAGGACAAGATATTAATCCAAGGCTTACAAAAGTTATTGTGAAACATGGCGGATATAATTTTTTCGTTTAACAACGTTTTTCAGGCTATGAAACAGGACCGATTTATAGAATAAATGAAATAATAAATCGTTTTGTGAATAAAGACATCAAGACATTTTTAAAATGTCATATTTCCACATGGACATGATTAAATGCCTCCTGCGAAAGTACCAGCACGTTACCGACCCTCTATGAAAAAGTGATTCGTTGGTAACTAAATTAATATTTAAAATTGGCTGGCACAACCGCCAGATATCAATCCCATAGCAAATGTATGGTAAATTGTTGATCGAAAAATAGACCTCGATAACTGTAAAAATATGGATGAGCCCTTTAACAACCCGCAAACTGCCTGGAATGGAATTTTTTCAGGTATGTTGTCCAATTTAAAAGATTTAATACATCGAAGATGTGTTGCGGCTTTAAAACATAGTGGATACGCCAGAATTTTTTTTATTTATAAACATTTTTTTAAATTACAAATAAATTGCCCGTTCCTTAAGATGGCATCTAAGGGTGTAGCGAAAAAATATAATTAAAAATAAAATTTAACAAATTTTTATATAAAATATTGTGCTTAAAACATTAATTATAAAATCGTTTTTGTTGATATTGTTATATGTAGAACATATAACTTCTCGCTAGCAAACCCTGTTGGAGCTTTTGTATAATTTTGTCAAAAAACAAACATTATTTGTTTGTTTCTAATTATACTTTGATTACACACAAACAAACATTCACAAGATTCTTTATCTTTATACTTTACAAAATTTCACATACTGGCTCCTTCCTATCTCACATTTTCTCACATTAAGTGATATAAAATATTTATTAAAACAATAATTATAGTTATTTGACCTTTTTAATATTTTTAAGCAGATTTATTTTTAAGCACTAGGTCATTATTTAATAAAATATTGATAAAAATAATAAAAAATAAAGTTTTTTAAATATTTTTTATTAAATAACGACCTAGTGCTTAGAAATAAATCTGCTAAAAAATATTTATTAAAACATTATTCATGCAAATATAATGTAAATTATCATTGTAAAAATTCCATCAAAAACGGTTACACTCTCTGATTCTTGATCTAGAGTTGTTATGATTTCAAAACTGTTTTCGTTATAATACCCGCAATAGCTGGAGTAAAAAAAAGAAAAACTTACAAACAAAAGCGCTTGAGATTTTTCAAATTTCGAACCACTTATCTCATTTAAAATGATTTTTATAAATTCCTCTGTTTATTTTCAAAACAAATTATATTGTCAGAGTAAAATGTCATTTAATGTAATGACGACTAATTTATATGCCCACCTTCTCAAATATAAAAAAGCTTTAAAAGCCAATTTATATACGCGGAATGACAAATATAATCCTTTTTGTAAAAAAGAAATTGACGTCAAACATCTGCTAGATAAAGCCGCCATCCGCCATCCGTTAGTTGAAATATTGAAGCAAAAGCAAAAGCGATCACATACAAGACCCAAAATTTTTCTTTTCATATTGTTTAATAAATTAACAACAACCGACCCTTTAATTAGTTCAAAAACAAAAGAAAAAAAGGGGAAATACAAACGAAGAACACCTTTTTTTTACTGTAAGTGAAATGAGTAAATCGGCTGCAGCATTTCAAGCAGCAACTCTTTTACAGAAATATTAAAACTCATATACAAATATATAAATCACAATAAAACATCAAATAAAACTGTCATAATTTTAAATGCAACACTGCTGACATGAATGACAATATGTCAATTTGACAGAGAGACAAGACATTGAAGTGAAGCCGCTTGATAAAAAACTATAAATGAATGAAATCTTTGAGGCAGTTTAAGTAGTAAACAACGTCCCACCAGTCATTTGTTCCTCATTTAATTAGTCTATACGAACGCTCAGTAAACAGCCAGACGAAGAATCAAAAGGGAACGCGTATAAAATTTTTATAAATAGCGCGTCTTCTCCCCTTTAACACCTCCAAAATATTTTATTTTTATTATTTATTTTTTTTTTATTTATTTTTTGTTTTTTATTTTTCATTTTGCGTGTGTTACTGATAAAAAAAAAATGATTTTATTGCTGCTCTTTCCATAGTTTCTGTTGCAGTGAGGCATTAAAAAAGTTCTTGCAACGAATAAATGCTGACATGCATACAATTTTTATTTTAATTTCATAATTGAATGCAAAAGTGTGTTTTTAATAATTTTATCAAAACGATAAAAAAATATCTACTTGATAGAATGTTTTCATCATCTTTGTGACATCGTCACTTTCGTCATCGTCACCACTAGGGTGTGTAAAAGTGCCTTGAGGAAGAAGTTCTAAATACTCACACGTGTAGGTGACAAAAGATAATGTGTTTGTTGTTGTTGCACTGAAAACTTCTTGTCGTCGTACGCGTTTCCCTAATAGGCGAGAGATAATAAATGTTTGTCACTCGGTTTGCACAAAAAATTTGTTTTCATTAGAATTAAGAAATTTGTTAATAAGAAAGCAATCAACGTTAAGTGTTATAAGGAAAACCGTTATTTTAATTTAAATTCTCCGAGTTATTATATTTATTAGAAAAATACTAAATGATGGGCAAAGCCGAGCTTTCAAAAGCTTTCGCCTTTTTTTTCCAATACACCGTAATATTCCTTAGATATTTTTCACCATAATGAGCGAAAATGAAAAATGCAATTGAAAGGGGGTACATTTTTGAAAATTCAAGAACATGAAACCGGTAAGAGGATCCAAAGATTCCAAATTTCGTGAAAAATCTCAACTCCCCAAAAGAATCGAGAGATTATCGAAAGATTGAAAATTCACCAACAAATTGAAAATCCATAAATTTCAATGTTAAACCGAAAAAGTCGCAATTTTAAGCTAAAAAAAAATACGAACTAACCGTTATTTCAGCTAAAACCCATCTTCAACAAAAATTCAGCAGAAAATATAAAGGATCCAAAAAAAAATATTTCAAAAATAACGCAGAAAATTCGAAAATTTTTAAATTTAAACTTATAAATACAAAACTTTCACTAGAAGTCGGAAATTTACCAAACAGGATTTTATGAAATCAGTCATAATTTTTTTTGTAAAAACATTTCATCAATTATAATTTGTTTGAAAATATTTCATCAGTCATAATTTTTCTATAAAAAAAAATTTTATCAATCACAATTCTTCTATAAAAAAATTTCATAAGTAGAAATTTTTGTATCAAAAAATTTCGTCAGCCATAATTTTTCGAAAAAAATAACTTCATCAGACATAATTTTTCCATAAAACAACTTTATCAGTAATAATTATTCCATCATGTTTCTATAAAAAAATTTCATCAGTCATAAATTTTCTATAAAAAAAATTCGTCAATAACCACTCTTTTGTAGAAAACTTTCATTAGTCATAATTTTTCGAAAAAAAAAAAAATAATTTTAGAGAAAAATTTTTCATTGGTCATAATTTTTCTATAAAAAAATTTCGCCAATTTGTTTTTAAGAAAAATGGCATCAGTAATAAATTTTCTATAAAAACAACTCCATCAGTGATAATTTTTCTACAGATAAATTTCATCAGTTATAATTTTTCTACAAACATTATTTCATGAATAACAATTCCTTTGTGGAAAAATTTCATCAGTTATAATATTTCGAAAAAAATAATCTCATCAGTCATAATTTTTCTATAGAAAAATTTCATTGGTCATAATATTTTTATAATACACTTTTATGTCATAATTTTTTTTATAAAATAATTTCGCCAACACAACTCTTTTGTAGAAAAATTTCATCAGTCATCATTTTTCTACAGAAAAATTTCATTGGTCATAATTTTTCTATAAAAAATTCGCCAAGCATAATTCTTTTGTAGAAACATGTCATCAGTCATAATCTTTCTATAAAAAATTTCCATCAGTGAAAATTTTTCCATAGAAAAATAATATCAATCAGAGTTGTTCTACAAAAAAAAAATCATCAATCACAATTCTTTTATAAAAAAGTTTCATCAGCCATAATTTTTCTAAAAAATAACTTTATCAGTCGTAATTATTCTCTAACTTTGAGATAAGGAAATTTCTTCAGTCATAATTTTTATATAAAAAGTAATCGTCAAAAAACATAATTTCATCAGTCATAACTTTTTTAGAAAAAAATTTCATTGGTCATAAATTTTCTGTAAAAAAATCCATCAGTGATAATTTTTCTACAGAAATTTTTCTATAGAAAAATTATATCAATGTTCTACAAAAAGAATGTCATCAATCACAATTCTTTTGTGCAAAAATTTATCAGTTATAATATTTCGAAAAAAAATAATTTCATCAGTCATAATTTTTCTATAGAAAAATTTCATCAGTCATAATTTTTCTATAAAAAACTTTTATGTTATAATTTCTCTATAAAAAGTTTCGCCAAGCACAATTTTTGTGTAGAAAAATGTCATCAGTCATAATCTTTTTCTAAAAAAATTCCGTAAGTCATATTTTTTTATAGAAAAATTATATCATTCATTCATTATATCATACATTCATTTTTCTATAGAAAAATTATATCATGTATAATTGTTCTACAAAAAAAAATTAATCAATCACAATATAATTTTATAAATTTTCGAACAAAATAATTTCTTCAGTTATAATTATTCTATAGAAAAATTTCATTGGTCATAATGTTTCCATTAAACACTTTTATGTCATAATTTTTTTTTAAATTTTCGCCAAGCACAATTTTTTTGTAGAAAAATTTCATCAGTCATAAATTTTCTATAAAATAATCCCATCAGTGATAATTATTCTACAGACAAATTTCATGTCATAATTTTTTTACAGATAAATTTCATCAATCACAATTCTTTTGTAGAAAAATTTCGTTGGTCATAATGATTCTATAAAACACTTTTATATCATAATTTTTCTATAAAAAATTTCGCCAAGCACAATTCTTTTGTAGAAAAATTTCATCAGTCCTCATTTTGCTATAAAAAAAATTACATCAGTGATAATTTTTCTATAAAAAAATTCCATGATAATTTTTCTACAGACAAATTTCATGTCATAATTGTTTTACAGATAAATTTCATCAGTTATAATTTTTCTACAAAAAAAAGTTCATCAATCACAATTCTTTTGTAGAAAAATTTCATTGGTCATAATTTTTCTATAGAAAAATTTCATTTGTCATAATGATTCTATAAAACACTTTACGTCATAATATTTCTATAAAAAATTTCGCCAAACACAATTCTTTTGTAGAAAAATTTCATCAGTCATCATTTTGCTATAAAAAAAATTACATCAGTGATAATTTTTCTATAAAAAAATTTTATCAGTGATAAATTTTCTATAAAAAAATTCCATGATAATTTTTCTACAGACAAATTTCATGTCATAATTTTTCTACAGATAAATTTCAACAGTTATAATTTTTCTACAAAAAAAAATTCATCAATCACAATTCTTTTGTAGAAAAATTTCATTGGTCATAATTTTTCTATAGAAAAATTCAATTTGTCATAATGATTCTATAAAACACTTCTGCGTCATAATATTTCTATAAAAAATTTCGCCAAACACAATTCTTTTGTAGAAAAATTTTATCAGTCATCATCTTTCTATAAAAAAAAATCTATCCATCCATCATTTTCTATAAAATACTTTTATCAGGTACAATTGTTCCACACAAAAATTTCATCAGTCTATAAACAAATTTTTGCAGTCGCAATATTTTCATTGAAAAATTTCATCAGTCATAATTTTACTATAAAATAAACAGAAGGAACAGAAAAAACATTATTACTAATACATCATCAGCATCCCTATAGCGCCACAAATTGATTGCGAATTAGAAAATGAATATTTAAACAAATTAGATACACTCAGTAAAAAAAGTAAAACAACTTAATTAATTCTCTCATTCTCATTCTTATAAAAGTTTTTTTTTTATCTTTTTATCTTAAAATCAATAAAATGGAAATATAAAATAAAAATTGCTGTAACTAAATTAAAATTCGTCTTCAGCTACTTGAATTAAGTCTTTAAAATTTTATTTCAAATTAATCTGTTTACATTCATCCCCAAATTCATGTGTAATTGAGGCGTGGAAAACTAATTTAAAATATTTCTTTTTTTCATAATTTTATATGAACAACAACAAAAAAACAAATTCAAAATTACGAGTATTTAAAAATAAAAATAAATAAACGCATGTTTAACGAGCCACATGTTTTTGGTTAATATCTCAATTATAAGGACACGCAGATTTTTATGTGTTGCCTCTGTTGTAGGCACATGCCTGCTGTAATACATTCTTTACAGAAAAAAAAACAATATCATTTCAGTTACAATTTACAGAGAAACTTATAAAAAATATTATTAAAATTTATTAAAAATGACAATCAGACGCCAGACATGGATCCGTTTTGGAAAATAAGGAAACTGAAGGAATTTTAAATTTATCTAGTTGAAAAGGAAATTCTCATTTTTTAATGCAGTTTAATTTAGTTAATTAATAATTGTTTTGGCATTGGCGGCGCCCACTAGAATTTAAAACAATTTAAAAGGTTTTTTTTTTGTAAAAAATAATTTATTTAAAAGAATTTTTTAAAAAAAATATTTTTTTAAACTATTAAAAACTTTTGGAAAATTATGACAACAGGAAGAAATTATTTTTTAAAAACAACCAAATGCACAGGTCTTTTTAAAATTTTATTTCTAATAGTGTAAACGGTGACTTTTATAGAGTGAATGTGTTGTTGAGGTGTTAAAAAAATATTCTTGTAGCAAATATATTTTCACATCATTTAAAAATAATTGTTATAACAGCAAAAGTAATAATTATTTAACAATATTTCAATTTAATTTCTTTACATTTCCATTTATTTTCAATCACAAGGCGCAAGCAATCACAAGGGCAGATTTTCAGATAATCCTTAATTTCTTTTTGTAAACATTCAAAATATTGAAATAAAATTACAATTATCACATTTCCTGTGCCTTGTTGTCCTATTTAATTGTTTAAATTAAAATTTGATTTTTTACGTTACTATTATTTCTTTACAAGATGTCCGCCGGGAAGGTAAACAAAGTATTGTTTTGCCGCCATTTAAGTAAGCATTAGTCTTAATGACAGTTGTGAAGTAGACACGTAGCAAATTTATAATATTTATATTCGATAAACCAACGTGTTATAATCGTTAAAACATTTTATCAAAATCAATCATCGATTACTATGACGATGCGTAAGTTACGTGAAATTTTTGGAAGAAACAACGTGCCAACAAAACACACTATGTATTGTGTGATTTCGAAGAAGTACTGCAAGGTCGGCTGAAAACATTACTGCTGCTCAAGAAAGTGTTCGACACAATCCATCAACCTCAATTCAACGCCGTTCTCAGGAGCTTGGTCTTCAAAGAACAACTTTGGCCACAGTTTTGCACAAGGATTTGCATTTGTTTCCTTATAAGATTCAGTTGACACAAGAGCTTCTTCCACAAGACCATTTACGCCCCCGTACATATGCCAATAGGATGTTATAGCTCGCCCATGACAACCTCTACTTTTATGAAAAAATCATAATGAGTGACGAGCACATTTTCATTTGAATGGATAAATAAATGAACAGAATAGTCGCTTCTGGGGAATGGAAAACCCCCAAATTGTTCAATAGCCACCTTTGCATCCACTAAAAGTGACAGCCTGGTGTGCAATTTTGTCGGGAGGAACCTTACTTCTATGAAAATGAAAACGGCCTAAAGGTAACTGTGAATGGGGAGCGATATCGTGACATTATTGACAATTTTTTAACGTCACAACTACATGCTTTGGGCTTGAATAACATGTGGTATCAACAAGACGCTGCCACATCGCATACAGCCAGGATTATAATGGAACTACTGCGGGACCTCATTCCACAACAAGTTATTTCAAGAAAGCGTGATGTTGATTGATCTCCACGGTCACCTGATTTGACTGCTCCGGACTTCTTTTTGTGGGGATATCAGAAAAGCAAGGTTTATGCAAACAAACCAGAAACGCTTGAGCATCTCAAACAAAATATACGTGATGAAATGAATAAGTTACCGGCTGAAATGTGTGAGAGTGTAATGAAAAAAGTGCTTAACCCTGCATAGATAAGTTACGTCTATCAGACGTATGGCTTTTTAATTTTGTACTCCATCTCTGTGGTTTGTAGTTAGAGAAAATGTATATGCTCAGTATTCTCAGTAACTTGCTAACGGTTATCAAAGAGAAAATTCAATAAATAAATGATCTTAATAAACCCTATGCCAATTTTTATTTTTTTAAGTCCTTTAAAGGATGTTAGAAACCATACGTCTTTCAGATGTAACGTTATCCTTTACCGTACTAAAAAATAACGTTATCTTTCTAGGGTTAAAAGGGCTTGTTTTTGTGAGGCTAACAGAGGCGGATATTTATCTGATATTGTATTATTCCATACATAATTGCCGACATTAAATAAAACATCAATATCAATATAAGATACATTCTCTTTCATTTAATCAAACCTTCCCGGCGGACAGCCTGTATAATGACTCTAAACTTTTTCATAGTTTCATAATTACTCCGACTTGATGTTTTACACAAATTGCAAACACTGATTTAGAATTTAATCATGCCTTTGTTTCTTTACATTAAAAGTATAGAGAAAAATATTTGTAATTAGTTTGCAGTGAATAGTTTGAGAGCAACAACTCTCATAATTTTATAACGGTTATTGTTCTCCTAGCGTTAAACCATTTATGCAGCTTAATCAAATGGTTTGTGTATTTACTAACAACAGAGTAAATTTATAACAGTTGTTCCCAAACTGCATTTAATAGAAAATTTCATGCTGCCGCTCGATTAGATGAAATACAACAATTTTTAAGTTTTTGCATTTCGATTTAGTTTTTCAGAGTTTTTTTTAATCTTTATGTCGAGAGATAAAAAAATGTTACAAACGTCAACACATGCATACATTTTATATAGAATTTCATTTGTTGCCAGCTTATTTCTGTGTTGATTTGGCTTTTGTTTTGTAGTTGCACTGTTTTGTTTCTGTTTAAGTTTTTTTTTTTTTTTTTTTTTTTTTTTATAGGACCAGCACTCAGGGGATGACCCCTACCTATGCAATGCATTGTGCCAGAACTAGGAAATTAGGTTACGGGAAGGAGGAAAGAGGGAGTAATGTCTGTGGACATTCGATTTGAACTTTCTCAGATTAAAAGTGACAGGAAAGACCTCTGGAGGGATCTTATTCCACATACGGACTGTTCTGCTAAAAAACGAATTTTCCCTGTAATGCGTAGTGCGAATCACTGGCCAATCAACCACAAAAGGATGTGCTCATCGAAAATCGAGTTAAACGTGAAAACGTGCGAGTATCAGGAATAAGTTCCCTAATTTCATTAGAGCACTTACCATTGTAGTAACGATAGAACAGTGAAATGCACCTCACATTGCGTCGATGCTCTAGAGAATCAATAGAGTTGGATACCCTACTGTCAGCAATGAGCCTCTTGGCCCTCTCCCGTACGCGGTCGAGTAACCCCAAAATAGACTTTGGAGCGCCGGCCCATACATGAGGGTTGTATTCCATTTTCGGACGGATGTAGGTGGTATAGATAGTACGGAGATCGGATGGGGTGAAGTATCTTCTACACCGCTTTAAAAGACCGAGGCACTTGAAAGCTTCTTTAGAAACCTGAAAAATGTGTTTAGTCCAACGAACATCACACTGAATTTTCATACCAAGAACATCAAGAGCTTCCGATTTCCATAATACCTATATTACCCATAGTAACAGATGCAGCACCCCTACCAAACGAAGATCTATGCGTATGCATGCAACATTGTGTTTTACGAGCATTGAATTCTACTCTATTCACACGACCCCATTCCAAGATTGTCGCAAGATCGTGATTAAGCGTATCATTCATGTTTTGCCTTTTGGAACTAACCTCCAAATGGCCTGGTCTCTTACGTAATGAATATGAGTGACAAATGGCGCTGTCATCGGCAAAAGAATATATAGGGTTGAAAGTTCGACAAAGAAGGTCGTTTAGAAAAATAAGAAATAGAGTAGGAGAAAGAACGGAGCATTGCGGTACCCCTAAATTCATCGTGAACTCGTCTGATGAAATCCCATCTATAACAACTCGTATAGTGCGATTTCTGAGAAAACTCGATAAAAATCTGGAAAAATTATCACCGACACCAAAAGCAACAAGTTTTGACAGAAGTGCATCATCACTTCAATGCTTTGGAATATCTAGAAATATCTAGAGCCACCACTTTGCTTTCTCCAAAATGATGTATGGAGTTACACCATTGTTCCGACAAGAATGCTAACAAGTCACCCGTAGAGCGCCCCCTACGAAAACCATATTGTCGGTCACTAAGCAAGCTGTGGGACTCCAGGTATCTCACTAGATGGAAATTAATCATACTTTCAAATACTTTAGAAAGTGCAGAACAAATTGCCATTGGGCGTTAATTTTCAGGGTTGTTAGCCTCCCCCTTTTTGGGGATCGGCGTTACATTAGCAACTTTCCAGCACTTCGGAAATTCTCCGACATGGTACAATGTGCTGCAAAGGGCTGCTAATGGACGCGCTAGCGTCGACGAGCGCTGCTTCAAGACCAGTGCTGGTATCCCATCGGGCCCAGGAGACTTGTTTATGTTGAGATCTGTAAGAACCCCTCTTAACCGCTCGAGCTCGAAAAAATATCCTCGGCATAGTAACTGATACTCTGTCGAGATCTGGCGGTGGTTGACTGCTTTCCGGCAAAAAAGAATTATTTGCAAATATACCAGCTAAAAGGTTAGCTTTATCAACCGGGTCAGTGAATATTTGATGATTTTTAAAAAGCGTCGGAATTGAAGAACTAGCATTATCACGTACTCTTTTAACAAATGACCAAAAGTTCTTACTACCCCTAGAAGTAGCAAGAACTTTAGCACGAAGGCGCTCTTCGTACAGATGCTTTTCGCGCCTTAGTACTTTGGCACACGAAGATCTCTCCCTTTTGCGTAGCAAATCAGTATCTGCGTTTTTGTTTCTACGCCAGATATTGAATCGTATTAAATATATAGATATAAAATATAACCATATTAGATATCAAATCAAAACATAATAAATGTGTTGATTTGTTGAATTTAAAAGATTGATATTAATTTGTAAAAATATGTACATGTTGAGAGGAGATGTTGGAAATATACTTTGGATAAAAGCACGTTCCACATTTCAATATTTATAAAAGGTGTTTTTTTAAGCTAGATAGAACTTTAAATTGTAAAAAGTAACACAAAAAATGAAATTTTGATGAAACATTTTTTTTATTTGTTTCAGTATACTCTGACAAATCATCATGAATAGACTCTCGCTTGAACAACGCTGCGAAATTATCCAAATTTACTTTGAAAATCAGTCGTCGATTCGCGCAACTTATAGACGACTTCGTCATTTTTATGGCGTACATAATCGTGCATCTGAACAAGCCATTCGTCGAACTGTCGATAGATTTCGTACCACATACTCTCTAGAGGATGCAATAACACCAACACGTCGAAGGAATGTGCGTACTGAAGAGAATATCGCCGCTGTAAACGAAAGTGTGGAAGAAGATCCAAATTTATCAATTCGTCGTCGGTCGCAGGAATTGGGGCTCTGTCCGTCCACTACGTGGAAAATTTTGCGCAAAGATCTCGGCCTACACCCGTATAAGATCCAGCTGGTGCAGGAATTGAAGCCACGAGACCATTATATGCGTCGTTCTTTCGCCGATTGGGCTCTAGAGCAGTTGGCAACTGACCCGTTGTTTTATCGCAAAATTGTGTTCAGCGATGAGGCGCATTTTTGGCTTAACGGGTTTGTTAATAAGCAAAATTGCCGCATATGGAGTGAGACCAATCCACAACAGACCCTACAGACTCCATTACATCCAGAAAAATGCACCGTTTGGTGCGGTTTTCACGCTGGTGGCATCATCGGACCTTATTTCTTCAAAAATGAGGCCGGAGCTCGCGTTACGGTCAATGGAGATCGTTACCGCACCATGATCAATGATTTTTTGTTTGAAAATATGGATGACATTAATCCGGACGAGATGTGGTTTCAACAGGATGGCGCTACGTGCCATACAGCGAACGCAACCATCGACTTATTGAAATCAAAATTTGGCGATAAGTTGATTTCGAGAAATGGACCTGTCAATTGGCCTCCAAGGTCGTGCGATTTGACACCACTCGACTATTTCCTGTGGGGCTACGTGAAGTCACTGGTTTATGCTGATAAAGCAGCAACAATTGACGCCTTGGAGGACAGCATTGTTCGTGTTATTCGTGACATACGCCCAGCAGTGCTCGAAAAAGTGGCCCAAAATGGACGTCCAGAATGCGCTTCGTCAAGAACAGCCGCGGTGCCCATATGCCCGAAATCATTTTCAAATGTTAATGTTACGTATTGATTCTTCGAATAAAAAAGAAATTTTGATTACAATTTAATTTTTTGTGTTATTTTTTACAATTTCAAGTTCTATCGGGCTTAAAAAAACACCCTTTATAATAGACTTTGAAAATGCTTTTATATAGTGATATAAAATTTTTACGACTTTTACGTTTTTTTTTTGAATGTTGTTCTATCTAGTTGAAATAAAATAGTTTACGTTTGATTTTTGTAAAAAGAAAATCGGTTTTATTAATTATTGGAAACGATTTTAATAAGAAACTGTTGACGTAAGGGATAGGATGGAAAAACTGACCACATTTTACTAAAATCTAGGAGTAAGGCAGAAAAAATTACTAGTAAGGATAACACGAAATTTCAGGCTAATCAGTAATTACGGAGATACAGTGATTTAAAAACACAACACACACCCGGGCATGTATCTGTTAACTTAAAGGTTAAAGCTTTCGAACAAAATATTTATTATTATTTGAAGAAATATCACTTTAAATCAATTAACAAAAATTAAGAATGGATTTAGTTAAACAAATAATTTAGGAATTTAGGAGACAAACAGCAGTGAAAGGCGGAAGGAATTTTGTAAGTGAGTAAATGTTCATATTACACAGTGGCAAAGCCGAAGAAAGATTTAAGATGATGACTTTTCTTTTTCGTTACAGTCTCATATAAATTATTGAAAAATTTGTCCACAAGGATTTTTCGCAGTTACCAAAAAAACAAATTTCAATTTTTATACAGCATCAAAGACATGTTAAAGATGCTACATGCCAGACCTCAAAGCTAAAAATTAAATTATTTTTAATTTTATTGCTGAGAACAGAAAACAATTGCAAATCAGAAAAAAAAATATTTGAGAATATAAATTTTTATAGTTTTTTTAAACGATCTTTTTTTATTTATCTTTAATAAATATCTTTTTTTCTTTAAAACGATCTTTTTTATATATTTTTTTTTTCTTCTTCTAAAAAAAAAAAAAAAAAAATATATATATATATATATATATAAAAGATCGTTTCAAAGAAAAAAAGATATTTATTAAGAATATAAAATTTAAATAATTTGTTATTTATGTAATTACTTACCCGTTAGAAAGTGTTAATAAATATTTGTTATATTGTTAAGTCAATGTCTCGAAATGATATATAATTCGTGATGAAAATAACAAGAATTGTCCAAGACAGCATGATTCATGCTGTCTTACCAAACTTTTTTCATGGGAAAAATTGTTTTGTTTAAAAAAAAACGCGAACTACCAGCCAAATTATACAAACTGGTTGAATCTGCTTTTAATCTCTAATCAAATTAGCACCACCAAGGATATTGATAATATAATTGAAGGTTTTAATTATATTTGATCAGTGTATTCGTAAAAGTTTTATTCTTTAAACCTGTGGAACACTATGAAACACTATCTGCTTAAAGCTAAAAATAAGAAAAACAAATTATACAAAAGGTATAGAAAGACTCTTTCGTTTATTGACTACGCCAAGTATTCTGTTAGTCGTGCTAAATATTATTCCATTTATCAATTGTGTTACTCTGCTTACTTAAATAAAATTCAAACAATTTTAAATCGCATCAAACTTGTAACGACACGTTCTCGCGTTATGCTAGGGTAAAGCTCGCGGCGTCCAGGGTTCGTTACAAAAAATGTTTTCGCTAATCACAAGAGACACTTTTGTTTTATAAAAAAAAAATTCTTTTATTATAATTCACTCTTAAACTAAGTTATAATTAAACTACACCACTACTGAGCACGCCAACGATGATCAACCGCTTCGTAGCCCTCAAGAGCTTTCGCCTCCACTCTCCGTCGGCTAGCTTACTGCTTCTTACACTGGAGCGAATAAAATTCTGGTCCAGTCTGAGCAGAACAGTTGGCCTGTCCACCAATTTTTGACTTGTCGCGGTTGTCACGAATAAGATTCTGAGACAACCTTTCCACGTCGAAATTGGTGTTAGCCTATTGACGATCTTGTCCGTCTTGTTCAGCTAGGGCGAATAAAATTCTGGCCTTGCTGAACAAAGCGCGGCCTGGCTCTGGGCTCCGTCACCTGGGCGAATAAAATTCTGGCCAGGTGAAGCAGCGACAGCACTTACTGAGCCGGAGACCTTAGCGAGTCTCGCTTAATTCAAAGTCGAATAAGATTCTGGCTTTGATTAAGTGAGCGAAACCTATTTGCAAGACTATTTTTAATTAAGTTGAATAAAATTCTAACTCACTTAAAGAAGTCTTGCGCGGTTGCTTGCCTGTGGCCAACTTAACTTCAATACGTAATTATCTCGCTTTTTATATGTTTCTGCCAGGCACACATAAACACCCATACCACTAAACGACAACTGCTTACGACTGTTCAGGGGTGATTTGATGGTATGTTTTTGCTACGGATGTATCTTCATGTTAACAGGTGGCGCTTCTTAACGGCTATTACAAAGTTCAAATATTTTCTTCACTAATAATATTAAACAAACCAAACAATAAATGCGATTATAAAAAATATGACAACTATATTACAGAATTCATTTACCAATCGAAACTTAAACAAAAATGGGAAAGATGTATAATAAAAAAAATTACGAAATTCATAAAATAATAGAAAAAAATAAAATGTACAAGTTCATGAAATTCATAATTGATAAGTTGAAAAATAGGTAGTAGTCCAATAACCTGCGATCGCATGGATATGTGATCAAAAACGAGCCTGCCGACTTTTGGCCGTCACAAACTGCCTTCTACAAGTTTGTCGACTTCAGAAAAAGATTAATGGTATTTCCCACTGTTATGAAGTATAAAAATGTGTAATCTGATGATGAGTTGACACGCAGTAATTTGTTTGCAGATTTCTCTTCTATCACCTACTCTGCTAAAAATATTGATGAATCCAACTCTTATCAACTATCGGAGGTGCCATATAGGGCTATATCAATTCCATTTCTTGATGAAGCAACAGCTTAAATTTTCATATAAAATGGTTCGGAAGGTATTCTGAGTTGCATTCATAATAAATGTGCTATGACACTGACAAAACGTCAGTGTCATGTCTTCAACATATAATTGAAATTTGGTTATTTTCATAAAATATGGAAGGACTTTTTTATTATTCCATTATTTAAATCTGGTTGCAGTAATAATGCTGCAACTACAGCGGTACTACTACTTCTTAGTGCTATACATGAATTTGTAAGAAAATTTTTTAGACCTGTTGCGGTACTACCATTAATAGATAAAATTTTTGAACCAATGTTGCATAACCAGTTATCTGATTTCCTGGTAAATGAAAACTTAATGTATTCGAAGAATCAATACGGTTTTCGTAAAGGTTGTGGTACAGAGGAAGCTGTAGTCAACGTAGTAAATTATATCTGTGATAGTTTGCATAGAGGTTACAATGGGGTCGCAGGTTTGTTTTATGATTTCACTAAAGCTTTTGACCTGGTTGACCACTCAGTATTAATTAAAAAGTTGGAGTTTTATGGTGTTAGAGGATGTAATTTACAACTATTTAAAAGTTATTTATCAAACCGAAAGCAATATGTCCAGATAAATAGTTCAGAGAGCCCATTAGTAAGTGTCGAACTTGGAGTTCCTCAGGGAAGTGTATTAGGGCCTTTGTTGTTCAATATATATCTAAATGATATTGCTAATCTAGGCTTAAATGGCAAAATATTTATCTATGCAGATGACTTATGTTTGCTCTACCCTTACAAAGAGGATTTAGTTTTAAAAATGAATGTGGAAGGGGATGCAGCTCTTATTTTAGAGTTTGCAAGATTAAACAAATTAGTGTTGAACCCAAATAAGACAAAATTTATGAGATTTAGGCCTCAACCAACTCGTAATTTTCCGAATTGCGAAATATTGGTAAATGGAGAAAAAATTGTTGAGGTAGAGTCGATCAAGTATTTAGGAATTCATCTTCAGAACCATTTGGGTTGGCAAAACCAAATTAAATATGTTCGTTCGAAAATATCACCGGCTCAAGGTATCCTCTATAAGCTAAGATATAGATTAAATGCAAATACTAAGCTTTTAATTTTTCAAGCTCTTGTGCAAAGTCACCTTTATTACCTTACACTTGTCTATGGTTATAAGAAAAACAGTGATTTGAAATCTCTTCAAATTATCCAGAATAAATCCCTCAAAGCTGTATTTAATTTACACAACCGGCACTCCACTTTGTTACTCTATAAAGAAGTTGCCAAAAATGTATTACCAATATATGGAATTTATAAACAAAAACTCTTAATATATGTTTTTAAAGTGCTACATGGAGTAGGCCACCATACAATTCGTTTTAATACAAACCAAACCGTTTTTAACACACGAAATAATTCAAATCTAAGAATTGCTCTTTGTCGGTCAGAGACCACCAAGCAGAGAATTGAACATATCGGTGCTTTGCAATACAACAATTTGCCACAGTATTTAAAAGAAAATATGTCAATATCTTCTTTTAAAAACCTTTTAAAAGTTTATTTGTTAAATAAAATTGATATGCTTTTAATGTAATTTCATAACTTTATAATGTATTGCTTTGTATTTACATACCTACAAATTTATTAAAAATTATTTTTAGTGTGCCTTAATTATTACAAAATTCTAATTAAGATCAAAGTTGCCAAGCCTGTCTCAAATAAAGCCCTAGTGGCGCTGAGACCATTAATTAATCGTTATGTTATGTAACTATTAATATGTTAAATTTTAATAAATAAAAAAAAAATTTTACTAATCACCATCTCCGTCAGGTATCGTATATATTGGTTACTGTTCTTAGAAGGGGTTATTGGTTTTAGAAGAGGTTATTCAACCGTTACTAATCTTTTGCAATTAGCAACTCTAGTCAATCTGGGATTTGTTTAACGTAAACAACCTGGTGTTATTTATATCCATTTTAGTAAGGCATTTCATTAGGTTAACCACAAACTGCTGATAAGGAAACATGGATATTCACAAATAATTCACTTATGTGGATTAATTCATATCTTTTAAACACAACTCAAAAAGTTCGTTTCAACGCGTGTACCGCAGGGTAGCCATCTGGGTCTTTTATTATTTACCCTGATTATTAATGATCTACTTAATACCATTAAATACTCAAACATTCTATTATTGCAGACGACGTGAAGATATTTTGAACGTATAATCGTCTCGCTGATCATATTCTCCTGCAAAAGGACTTAGATGCATTTAGCTTCTGGTGTAATATTAACATGGAGTTGAACCCTACAAAGTGCAAAAAAATGTGTTTCTTTAAACGGTTATCACTTGAGCAACTAAATGTAGTTTCAGATCATTATATTTTACTGGATGCTAAATTAAATTTTATAATGCATGTTTCTTAGCTTTATAAAGCGCTGAGCGAAAAAGATAAGTACCCATAAATCACAAAACATCTTTACGGTTCCCGTTTCAGGGTTTGACTCAATAATTTTGGATCCTATCTATAAAGTCCATAGTAATAGCAAGGAATCGGTGCAGAAATAGTTTATGATTTTTTTTTCGAACTGTACAATGCAATATATTAAATTTTATACAGCATATTTTGATAGCCACTAACAAAGCATGTGCAATTCTTGTCCTGCTAGGATTTCGCTTTCTTTTCGTTCAAGTTAAACAAATTTATTTCATTTAATTAAAATTCTAAGTTACTGAAATTATTTGTTTTATTTTAAATAATTTAGTTTAAAGGGGGAGAAGGAGGAGAATAATAATAATTATAATAATATAATAATAGTAATAATTATAATTATAAATAAGTTTTTGTTTTCTCTTTGCATATTTTTCTTGTTTATAATTTTGTTATTGCTTTTGTTTTAATTTTGGAAAGATTATAATTTTATTTTATCTGTATAAATCTGTTATATATATATATATTTTTTTTTCTTTTTCTTTTTGGTTTATAGTTTAACAGAAAATTTGTTTATCATTTACGAATTACAAATTAATATTTTTATTAGTTTGCTTGTTTGAAATGTTATTTAATATTGTTTACTTGTTATTTGTTGTAAGTATAAATATTCGTTAAGATAATTTTATTAATTAAAATTTCTTTATATTTATTTTTTTTTTTATTAATTTGAAATTTATTTAAAAATCTAAAATAAGCAACAATTCTGTAATATTGAGTTTTATTTATTTCTACATTTGTCTTCCATTTTAAACTTTTTTGTTTTTTTTTCTTTGTTGGGTAATTGTAATAAAAATATCATTGAATAATGATGAGAGTATCGAGAGAGAGAGAGAGAGAAAATGATTCAGAGAGTAGGGAATTAAAATTTACTATTTTAGTTTAGCTTTTATTTGTATGTTAATTTAAGTGTTGATTTTTCTTTGTTATTAATTATTAAATTTTTTTAATTTGTTCTTTTTGTTTTTGGAGAAAATATAGCTAAATAGATTAACTGTTAATTAATACCCTACATTCTCAACGACTAAATACTGCACGATTGTAGCGAATTTGCTCAGAAATTTTTTCCACATTTCTGTATTCAATGTAAACAAAATAACTTTTTACGCTCTTCTTTTTAAATCCCAGTCAACATTTTATATCACAAAAATCTTTAACTGTGCAAACGAAGGGGTTTCTTTTCGCTATATGTTTTTGATGAAAGTGAATAAGAAATTTATAGAAAAATATTTAAATAAATTTCTAGCAAAATGTTTACTAAAGAGAATAGTTGAAGAGTTTTCTTCAACTATTCTTATTCATCACTTTAAAACAGTGATTTTAGCTTGTATATTCGTTTGCATTAACCTAATAAATTCACCAACAAGCGACGTAAAATGAAGCAAACCGTTTTACAAAACTGATTCCAGAAATTCACTGGCGTTATTTTGTTCTAGAAGAAAATTAATTAATTTTTGGCTATAAGAATGTGAGGTACATATTAACAAACCGTTAGAAAAGTTTTATAAATTAAAGTTTCAATTAACAGGGAGTGAGAGTAGTTATGGAAGCGACAGATTTATCTTGGTGAATCCTTTAATTTGCATTAAGTTTATTGAGGGTTTATTAATTTACGTTGTAAGTTTCATTGACTGTGTTGATATTGAAGTGTAATTTTCTGTTTTTTTTTTTTTTTTGGTTTTTAATATGTTTTTTGTTTATAAGAACTTGTATGTTTGCAAAGCTTTTTTTTATTTGTGTTTATTGATATATTTTTTTTTTGTTTCGTATATTCTGTGTAGTATTGTTTTATTTATTTTCATTGTAATTTATCTTTATTTTCTTATTTAAAAAAGAACTCTTTTTTATATATTTAATTACATATTAATAATTAATTTATTTTTATATTTTTGTTTGTGATTTTGCAAAAAAAGAAAACGAGAATTATATTACTGTTTTTTTTTGCTGTTATTTTGTAAAGAAACTCAAATATTTATTATTGTATTATATAAATAATTAATTTATAATATAATATAATTTTCTTTGCAACTCTTTTAAGGTCTATTGTAAATAATGTACTTTAATTGAGGGAATTTTTTCAAAAAATTTCTAATAACTAAACTAGTCTATTGTTGTTAATTATTTAAACTTGTTAATAACGTTACTTTTTAAATAATTTTCTGTTTGTTTTGTTTCATCAATAAATATTTTGTTTTGTTTTGTTTTAATTATTGTTTGCTGTTGTTGGTAATCATTTTAACTATTTTTCTTTTAGCATTTTCAGAATATTTTAGAATGGATAAAATGCAGCTATGCTGGAAGTACTAGTAAAATTTAGTATCACAGTATTTTATATAAGATCAAATTTATATGTTTTTATTTTTTTTTTATTTTGTTTTCTTTTATTTTTTAAGTTTTTATATTTTTTGTGATTTGTTTAAAAATTTTTATTATAAACGTGTTGAGGTTTCGTCAAAGCCCAAATCTTAGATCAGTTTAAACATATTAAATTCCGGAAAACCTTTAAGAATGCTAAATGAATGTGCAAAAAATGTTCATGTTCAAGCCTTAAAGTATGCTTTATGTTTTTCTTGTAACTTTTCACGATCTAAGTTTGCAATTTGTGTGGATTCTTAGAATAGTGTTTGAATAGAGTGTGAGGTTTTTGTATTTTATTTTGTAGCTGCTGTGTGGGGTCGTGAGTGGGTTGTTGTTGGTCTTGTTAATTAATTATTTTTTTCGTCGATTTTGAGAAGACATTTTTTTTTCGAAAAGCTACTAAGATTTTTGTTAAGTCTACAGTTGTTTCGTTAATAAATGTTTCATTTTAAAGCCTTTGTGGTGATACATATGTATTTGAATGTTTTTTTTGTTTTTGTTGCAACTATGTATTCGTTTAATACAAATTGTTTATCGATTTTATTTTTATAAAAAAAAAGATAATTTTACTACGGCAGGAATTAATTTTTAAACTTATAATGATAACAAATAAACAAATAATGTTAAGGGCAACTCAAGATAGCAAACTTTAAAAAACATTTTCTTCGCAATGCTACTTGCAACTGTTACTGTTAATGCAGTGAATAAAAGTATGACATTTTTACCGTATTTTACGTTAGTTCGTTTTACCAGAGAAATTCAAAAATTACTTTTTTCTTTACGTGATTGATTAAATATTCGTTTACATTTATTAATTTTAAAAAAACTCAACTGCAGTTGAGCAGCTGTTTTTAATGCAGAATGCTCTTTTGTGTTATATTATGAAAGGCAACAATCGATTTTTAACTTGTAGGATCGGAAAAAAGATATTTTTAAAAATAAAACACAAAAAGAAGAAAGTGAAGAAGCGAAGTTAAAATACTTATTCTATCGCTAATGCCAATGGAATAAAATTGAAAAGCACGTTTAAAAAATTATCTTTTAAATCAAATAACATAATTTATTTCTACTCATGCGTAATTCCTTATATTCAAAAAATTATATACTGGAGTCTATAACTGACTGCATTGGAGAAGTCATTGAATGGGATTCTGACGACAGTGAAAAAGATGGAAAAAATGTTTAACAACACAACACTTTTAACACTATTAACAAAAAATTTTTATATAGTTTAAAATAACCGTTAGTTTTATGACGAAATTTGAACATTCTCTTTTTAAGAATGAAACAGAGAGTAAAGAGGAATGTCAAAAATACAACTTTGAAATATAAAACGAAATTCCCGAGTACTCCAAGCTCCGTACTGCAGTGAAATAGAAACATATCCAATATTTATACCTTCTCTTTCTTTCTAATGGAAAAATCAAAAGTTGAGCAACAAAAGTGGAAGCGTGTGAACAGGCACTTACTGTGTCCTGATTTTATTCAACTTGCCATTATGATTAAATTTGCTTTTCTTTTTGGTTTTTCGCTTATAGCTTATAATAATATAGGTTTCGTTAGCAGTTTATTTTGCTGTAAGTTTTCGTAAATATATTTAAGAGGATCTAAGCCTGGTACATTAAATCTTGTTATGATATCGTATTCCAAATGCAACACTCATATTTTTTTCTCTATAAATATAGTTACATTTTTATTATTTACCATTTTATTTATTAGCCGTAGCAAAATATTCAAAACGAAAAGAACGTCTTTTAATCAAGAGGAAAAATATCAATAAATCCAGAATTGAAGAAGTCAAAGTAATATCGAAAATTAAGTAGACTTAAACACATACTATTTATAAAATTGGTACAAGTCGAACACGGTTTACCCTTTCATATGACTAACAACAAACGAAAGTTCGCATTCATTTTAATTTCTTATTCAAAGATATTCAAAATCCGCATAAATAGCGCTATTATTTCCTTCTGTCATCTTATCATTTATGCACATGATTAACTCATGTAAAAACTCAAGCGTTCGTTTTTGCCTTTTGCGTTTTATTCTATAATGTGTTTGTCATAAAATAATCATTGTAACATCAGAATTGATTTGAGTTTGATGAGACAGGATTATTTTATTGATTGAATTAAAATCTCCCTGTTGATAAGCGTTCAAACAAGTATGATGATTTTAACATAGAAGTTTTTTTTCAGGATGAAAAATTTGTATAAACTCAACGTTTAAACGATGCATTCTAAAATTATCGGCCCAACATAATAATTTTAAATCAAATCAAAATGTTTTCATCTAATAATTGTATTTATATGGAGGAAACCTTAAGAGTTTATTCAGTTAGTAAAGTATTGAATTAATAGCAATTGCTACTTTAGTGTCCTTGTTAACTTTTCAAAATTAAAATAAGAAATTTCTGTTGCTAATTTTCGAATGCATTAAAATAATCGAAAAAAGAAAATATATAGAATTTTCAATATGAGCGACGCGTTTTTAGCCACAAAGCTTTTTTAATAAGAAACTTATAGTCTTTTTTCAAGCTTTCATTCAAGAAATTGGAACACGTTGTGCATTGGTTAATGCTTTGCAATAAAAATTGTAAATAAATACATCACAAAGTTCTACTACACAACATAACACAGGGCTTCAAATTTACCATAATAAGCGTTTATCAGTTAAGAATATCAATCCGATCAATTACTTAGCAAACAGACTAGTTTGAATTTTAAAATGAGAAAAACAAAATTAAAATTTTTATATAGATAGAAGATTTGATATATTAAATCATAAATACTTATCAAAAAGTTTTTCTTAAATGTGAATTTCATGTTAATAAATAAATTTCGATTTTAATCAATTCATTATCATAAAATATTAATTAAAATTCTTTTTTAATGTTTTAATTATTATACAAAACTTTTATAGTTTTTTTTTAAACGATCTTTTTTTATTTATCTTTAATAAATATCTTTTTTTCTTTTTAACGATCTTTTTTATATATTTTTTTCTTTTCGATATTTCGCTTTCCCTTGGAAAGCTTCTTCAGGAAAAAATTTTTATTTTTTTTGTTAATAATTTTTTGTTTTCAAAAATAAAAATTTTTTCCTGAAGAAGCTTTCCAAAGGAAAGCGAAATATCGAAAAGAAAAAAATATATAAAAAAGAACGTTAAAAAGAAAAAAAGATATTTATTAAAGATATTATACAAAACAAAAACTAATATTTGTGTACATTAAAGAAATAGTCGAGAGTTTAAACATAATTTATTGTGTTAAGTTTTCAAATTTTATAATCAAAGAAACCATGCTTAATTTCATTGAACGAATATAAAACATTGTGAAATTGTTTGTGTATTAAATTTTCTCTTTACATTTAAGTATGACTTGAGATAAGCATTTTTTATTAGTAACATTTTTGCTATTAAATATTGAGTTCCAAGTATTGCTTGCGCTTTATAACAAATAAAACAACGTTTGCATTTGTAATGTTTGCTGGGTATATACTAACAGGATTATGATACCACATTTAAATTTTACAACATTTAAATAATTCAAAACTATAAAATATAAAAACATTTTTACAAAAACAAAACGATAAATTATTTTATTATTATTCTTTCATACACTAAATTTTTATAAATAAAAGTATTAAAATAAAAAGCTTTTAAATTATTACATAACAAGGCGTCTATTACAAAATAAAAATCCTTTAATATAAAAAAATAAGATATTAAAACTTAAAAATTGCATTTTTTTTTGTTTTTACTATGCATTTATTTTTCAAAAAACTTATAACATTTACAAAATTATATTACAAAAATTTTAAACCTTTCAATAAATAAACATATTTTCTTAAACATAGAATTATATTTAAATTAAAAAAATTGAAACTTATTTTATTAAAAAACTAAAAAAATGACTAAAAATTATTTTCAATATGAAAATGTTTAAAAACAAAAAAAAAAAGAAACACGAAAAAATGAACCACAACAATTTCGAAATATCCGACAGAAAGGTTTTTAAGGTATTTGACAATAAAATTTTTTATGAGCAGTTTCTAAAAATGGAACTTTAAAAAAGTGTAAATTGAAATAAATTCCACAAAATAATCTAAAAAGATATTTTTAAAGGCGCATTTAAAAAAAAATACTAATCTGAAAGTATAACACTTAAAAAAATAGCACTGAAAAACGATTTTAAAATACACATTATATAAAAGAGGTGCTTTTTGAAAGAGTAAAATTACCAAATACATACATAATTAATAATAAGAAAAAGCATTTAAAACATTTCTAAAGGTCTTAAACAAGTTCATATTAAAAAACTGCTTATTAATAAATCCTCCAAGTGATATCTACTCTCACTAAGGATACTGTAGCATGTATGAGAAATCCTTTAGGTTTTAATTAATTTTTTTTTAATATGCTGTTGCATATTTAAAGCGTCGCCTCTTCTCTCACTAAATAAATGATAAGATAATATACGTTAAAACCATGCACTGAGCAAAATAGAAGTGTCTGTCTATAATAATTCAAAAATAAAAATATTGCAGAAAACTCTTTAATTTACACATAGCGGATATTGTAACATACTTTTAACAACTTTATGGATAGCTGTGACATTGGTACAGACGTTGTATTAATTTAATTAATTATATTTTAAAAATTAGTTATACAAAATGTGTTTTGGGAAACTAAAATGTTAAATAAATTATTTCTAATAAAATTCTTATAAAAAACAAAAAAAAAATAAAAATAATAATAAATTTTAAAAATGTGGGCATTAAGATTAGGGCTTCGTTTAAGAAAAGTGTCTTCAGTGTCATTTACGAAAACTTTTTAACAAGAAAATATTTTTAAACAAAATTTTTTTAGGAGCTTAAAAGAAATAAATAAAAATTAGTACGTTAATTTATGCTACTTCCTTTAAACATTCTATGATATTCGCATTCGAATGCATATCCTTAGGGACTGGAGCCAAATTGATTAAATAGGAATTATATTGAAACAATATAACAAACAATAAAAAAAATACCAAAACTCAAAAAACTTTTATAACTAAAAAAATACATTTTGAAACTAAAACAAATAGTTTCTTGAATTTTTTTACACTAAATTTGGGGTAAAATCCACTGATGAGCAGCAGTGAAATGGTCATATGGATATGCAATTTTTAATTTTTTATTTATTTATTTATTTACAAATTTATTATAATTAAATCTTAAGCTTAATCTTTTAAACAGTCCTTTAAATTATAACGATTTAATTTTTTCTCGATATTTCGCTTTCCTGTGGAAAGCTTCTTCAGGAAATTATTTTTTATATTAACAATTTTTTAATTGTTATAATTTTTGTTTTTGAAAAATATAAAAAATAATTTCCTGAAGAAGCTTTCCACAAGAAAGCGAAATATCGAGAAAAAAATAAATCGTTATAATTTAAAGGACCGTTTAAAAGATTAAGATTTAATAGTAATAAAAAAAGGTCGAATAAAACTGAAAATAATTTATTATAATAAAAATTACAACAAATCAAAAGCTAAGAGCACTAGCTACGATGGCTATCGGCTTCTTATTTTATGTGTGTACACACATGAATATTTAGATATTTAATGGTTAAATTTTCAAAATTTAAATTTTGTCGTGCAAAGAAGTTTTTTTAAAGAATTCAAAGATTTTTTTAATATTATTACTAGTTGGGGTTTTTAGCAAGTCAAGGATGCTAGTCGATTTAAAAACCGATACGCGTGGGTTTACGAGAGCTGGACAGTCTGCCAAGATATGGAAAACTGTCAATGGTTGAGAGGCACAGAAAGTGCATGTTGGTTGTACCGTTTTGTCCAACAAATATTGAGGAGTGAGACGTGTGTGTGTTAGACGTAGCCTTGTGATGCATTTATTTTGTAAACAGTTGGTTAAAGATGGCAGAATTAGCGGCTGTTTTGTGGGGTTGAAGATCTTATAGGGGTGGCTGTATTTGTTCCATTTGTGTTCTAAGGATATATTGTATTTTATGGTAGCACATCTTGTCAGAAGTTTCCTGGATTTTGGAATAAAAAGGTATGTTGGTTGCTGAATTACTGTTTTGGCAGCTAGGTCTGCTGCCTCGTTGCCCATGATGCCAATGTGGCTGGGAATCCATAGCAGTCTAATATTGTTACCCATTTTTATTATTGGTTGTTGTATAGAGATAATTAATTCGTTCTTTTTGTTCCGATTTAATACAGCATGCAATTTTTGAATAATAGATATTAATGAGAATATCAAAAGCTATTTATGTTTAAAGGAATCTAGCACAAATTAACGAAGATTAACTTAAAAATGATTCCAAACAATATTTTTTTTTTTTAAAATGAGTATCTTAAAACAACACTTTAAGAAAGAACCTTTGATTAATATGAAATTAAAAGGACTACTAATGGAATTATCTGTAAGCCAAAGAAAATTGAATAAAAAAATCTCTTAAAAGAGTACTTTCAATACAAACTACCCAGCTGTAAATGAAACGAAGTACTTAGACAATATCCGATGACGCACATATGACTTCGTAAGCGAAGCATCTAAGTACTTACTATGTAATGCAGCTGTAATCGATGTATAAAATTAGTATACAAAAAATAATATTTCCTTTTCTTGGATGTTCGTGTAAAAGTTTGCGCTGCATTTCGGTTTATAATGTGGGCAATTTTGTGGTAAGTATTATTGCACTTTAAGAACAGTAAAATAAATAACAAATGTTATTAGGTCACATACATTCTACATTTATACATATAGACTTCAAAGCGAACCATGCATTATTCTTTTAATCACAAAATCATTGCAATAGTGGCACCACACCACACGTTAACCATACCTTACATGCGCAAGTAAATTTGTAATCAACGTTGCTTACTACTCCACTTACGATGTAGACTGAATTGTAGTGGCACTTGATGACGTCGTCGCTTACTTTGTAAGCGAGAGCGCACCGATTAAACATCCTATGATACTTCTATGTTAAATGTAAGTGGCGAACTAAGCGAACGCATCACCACTGACTACCACTTAGTATAGCTTATGTAATCGCTTATGTAGTGTATACTTTTACAGCTGGGTATTTAAAATGGTAAATACATAGTAAAAAACACCTTAAAAAATCCACCTTTTAAAGTACCTTTTATAAAAAAAATTAATTATTACAAAATAATGCGAGACATATCCCCCCCCAAATATTTTTTTTTTGGTTTAAAAAAAAATCTGTTTTTTAAATTTTTGAAAAAAAATATCGAAATTGTTGTAGCACGATTTATAAAACAAATAATAAATAATAAAATATAAAAAAAGAAAAAACGGAATTATTAATTTAATATGTTTTATTTTATATTTGTCTGTCCGTCTATATATGTATATGTTTGTATGTTGTATGCAAATGTGACAAGGTTTTTGTGATTTTGTAAACACGTGCGTGCGTGCGTGTGTGTGTGTATGTGTTTTGAGTGTATATAAGTTTCGGTGTAAAGTAGTATTTTTTTAATTAAATTAGTTTAAAAACTTTTATTTTAGAATTGTTTGATTTAAATTTGTTTATTATTGTTATTATTATTATTATTTTATAATTTTGTATGATTTTTGGACTAAAACGCCATAATACTTGCTTTACTTAGTTCCAGCATCTTAGCTACATTCTATTCTAGAAATATTCTAGAGCTCAATTTTTTTAATGCCCTTAAATTTGCGGCAGCTGCAGCAGATTTTTTAATGAAATTTTCAACAATCTTCTTTCGAATGCCAAGAAAAATTTCTTTATTATTAAATATTTCTTTATTTAAAGAAAAGAAAATAATTTGAAAAAATAAAATAGATTTTAGAAATATTTCCCATTTAACGTAAAATGTCTTTTGTGGAAATAACATGTGTAAAATATAATTAGAATTATCAATAATTTGAAATTCAATCGTTTCAAAGTGGCTAGAAAAAGGTTGAGGATCAGGATCGGGATTATTATTATAGTTATAATATTTATTATAAATAGCATTTATATATTGAACTACAAAAGCCAGTTGTAGTAATTGTAATAAATGGTGTTTCATATTAAAATTTACTACTAAAGTATGTTGGTTTACTTTTAGATTTAACTGTAATTGTAAGAATAATAATAATAATAGAGTGTCTATACGAAATTTTATTTGAATTTTTAATAATAGTAATGAATATTGTTTTTGTGTTATTATTATTATACTTAAGATTTGTTTTGTGAAAAGATAAAATATTATTATTAAATAAAATATCTTTGTTGTCATTTTTATATTTTTAACAATTGTCATCATTTTAATTGTTAAGATTTCTAAATAGTTCTTAAATTGTAGGATGATGATCTGTTGATATTGTTGCTGTTGTTGTTTTTGCTTTTGTAATATCAATTGTTGTGAATATTGGAAAACAAAATTTTGAAGCAATGCTGCCTTGTTAAAAATTTCTAATTTAAGCAGTCATTCCGGAAGCGCAAATTCATCTTGTTCTTGGGGTTTCTTTAACCAATTGCCCAAGTCCTCACGTCTAAAGGCGGCAAATAGTTCACGTTTGGCAATCTGAAATAACAAACAAAAACCCAATCAATACAAACTGTTCTGCGAAAAAAAAAGATTCAAATGCAAAAAAAAAATAGAAATAAAATTCCAATTCATCTCCACCTGATAATCTTTAACTTTAGCCTTTGTCTGCCCATAATCGGTTTGTATCTTCTTTTCTGGCAAACCGGGTAGATTTTTGACTAGATTTCCGTATTTACGGAAAAACATTTGTTTTGTTATGCGTGATATTTGATTGTTGACCGTTTTGCCAGTCAACGAATTCACCACTTCCACCTCAGTATCACCGGTTGTCCAATTAATGCCGAAATTCGGTGCCTTGGCCTGATTGCGTGGCTCCGATGAGGTAAGCTGAGCCAGCCGTGGCTTGTTGAGATGATAGGGTGGTGGAAGACCTTGTATGGATTTTTCAATGCGTCCGCAGACAGCACGATACATATGCTCGGGATGTAAAAGGCTGCCCAATACTATGGAATGCAAATAGATTGGTTCTATAATAGAGGACAGTAGAGATCCTTGGATGCCGACTATATTCCACCGCGCTATTTTATCAGAACAGGACATGGTAAGCAGACGATGGCCCTGGTAAATGTTTTTTTTTTTTTTGTTTTTTTATATGAATAAATAAATAAAATAAATAAAATTTAGAATATTTTTAAGTTTAAAGTTTATTTTTCTTTTTTTTTTCATTAAAATATTTTAGTTAAAAAAAATTAGCTTTAAGTATTTCTGAACAGTTTCTGCAAATTCTGACAAACTTTAAATAACTTGCGAGATTCAAGAGTATAAAATATATTTTCGAGCGTAACTTTTAGTTCTATCGAAACAAGTTCTTATTTATTAAATATTATAAAGAAATTTCTTAGCTGGCAAAAAAAATAAATAAAAATAAATAACGTTTCAAAGTGTTTTGAGTCCAGTTTTCACAAAAAACATCAACTTTTTTAAAAATTCAAAAACTAAAATGTCTACAAGTTAATAATGTCGATTTTTTGCTTGAAAATGCATCTGTTTTTGAGGTAAAGAATGCATCAACCCAATTTCTGATATTCTGTACTTAAGTAAAGCGTATTCCAATAAGCGCGTTCTGTATCGATCGAAACAAATCGTAGTCAAAAGGGAAAAAGTCTGGGATATAAGACTGTGAGCCAAACGAATCAAATGTCTTCGGTGCAGGTCCCCTGCGATTGTCTGAACCGATTTGCTTCGGCGTTATTTTAGCTGGTTGGCCGAATTTTATATATGACATTTTGCGCTTGGGGTCTTCGTAACGTATCCATTTACAATCCGATTCAAAAATGACTTCTTTTTGTAGCGTTCCAGCATCATTTCCGACATGCAAAACCGTCTTTCAACGTCTCCTTGGCTTTAATTCATATGGAGCTCAATTTCTTTACTTTTGAATAACGTAGAAAAATGCCTTTTTGCGTGACTTCTAATGATGATGCGAGTTCTTCTTGTGTTTGGCAACAATATTAGCCGAGTATTGCTTCCAATTTCTCATATTGAAACTTTTACAGCTGATCAGGCATCTACTTGTCTTCTGTGTCGACTTCGCCACTTAACTGTCAACGGTCGGTCCCCGCAAAACATCTTCTTTTAGGCACAAAATTCGACATTATTATAGCGATTAAATAAATTTGTGTTTAGACTGAATTGTAATGACAGATGTTTAGCCTCCAAAATACCATATTATTGACACAAAACATATGTGTTAGTTATGCCATATGTTGTCCAAATCAAAACTTTATTAATTAAGTAATTATTATCTGAAAGAAGATACAAAGATAATGCATCTGAATGTTGCAGATGTTTAAAAAGTTGATTTTATTTAACTTCTGATCACGTGATTCTTATAGAGAAAATCTTCTCTTTAACACTGTAACACATGATCTTTCACACAGCAGGCCCGGGTTGAGAATCACGTATTTTTACTTGTATAAATGTTGTTTAAGAAATAAAATACGAAAAAATAATAAAATAAATAATAAAAAAAATAAAAAAAAAACTGTCGAGAAGCAAGCTCTCTCCCTTGTTCTAAACTAAATCAGCTTTAAAAGAACTGTTTGCTATTAAGTTTAACCTACAAAAATCGGGTCGTACATGAACGGTGGTTGGTAGCTTTTTCGAAATAATAAAATAAGAAATTGTTTTGCACATCCGAGATGAGAATTTTGTTTAAAGTTTATCGACAGAGCTCAAGGATGAAACTATTGGTGAAATACATAAAAGCATATTAAAGGGAATAAATGTGTAGTAGACTTACCTCTAAGACACCGTCCCAGGTTTGAATACCATCACTACTCTTAACGGGTATTGTGCCTTCACCAGACTCAATCTTTGTACGCAATTGACCACGAGCTTTTCTATTTATTGGTGGCCATAGTTGGGGTGGCAGGAGTGAAGTTGTAGTGGTGGTGTTTTATTTAAGAGTTTGAATTTTTTAATTTTTTTTTTGTTTTGGTTCAATTTTTGTTTTGTCAACACATATAAAAATTATTGGGTTAAAAAAAAATGTTTGTGTTAGAAAAACAAAAAAAAAAAAAAAAACGAAAAAACATTTTTACAGCAACAATAAGTAAAATGTGAATTTGTAGTTGTAGTTGTAGTAGAGTAAAAGAGGAAAAGGAATTAATTTTACAATAAAACCAAAACTAAAAATTTAATATTTTTCGGACAAACAAAGACAAAAATTAAATCAAAATAAAATGCGCGAGAAAAAAGGCTAATAAAATAGAAGAAGCACATAATTATTAATGAACAGAGTAACGAATTAAATAAAGAATAAATGTTCTTTTATTTTTTTGTATGAGGGTGGTCCCATAGATAGCATGACTATACTTCTTTAGTTAATTGTGCAAAAAATAACTAAAGAATTAAACAGAATTCACACCAATATATAATTCTCTAAACGGAACTCAATGGTTTGGTATCCAAAAGCGCGACATGTTTTAAATACTGGCTCTGGATGGCTCTTCTGCGTCTAGATTCAATTACTAGGAACAGATGAATAATTTTTTATTGAATTTGTTGAATGAAGCAGTAAAAAACAAAAGAAAAAAAAACATGACACGTAGTCAAGTATTAAAAACTTGGAATGTTGACTAGGAAATTTTGCAACAATTTTGTTCAATAAGACAAATCTGATAAATTCTGGGACCGCCCTCAAATCATCTAACATTTTTCTCATCTAAACATTTGATGTGCATTCAATGATTATAATTAAGAAAAAAAAAAGGAATCAAATTAAGTGGAATAAATTATGAAGGTTAAATTAATTTTTGAGAATTTTCAAAAATTCAAGTATTTAAAAATAATTTTTATTTCTGTGTGTAGACAGAGGGTTGAATTTAGCCACTAAACCGTCAATATGGCACACGGTGTAGTGGCTGTCAACCAGCAGGGCCGAGATTCGTTCGATTCCCCGGTACGGTAAAGTCTTATTAGAACACTTTTTTTTTTTTTTTTTCATTTTTAAATACGCTATTTTTTGAAAATTTCATATCCAAAAAATTGCCTTTTTTTATGAATATTTTTACTCTACTTGTTCTACAAAAGAAATTATTGGTAAATTATCATCTTTTAAATTACTTTCTTATGTATGTAAAAATTGATTTTTTTTTTTAATATTTAAAAAACAAGAAAAATTATTATATAAAAAAAGAATATATCAAAGATATTAATTTTTTACCTATTTGGGTGTTTATCAACACTCGAGTCATTTTCGTGGGGACTAAAAATGCGAGCATCCCCACAAGGCGCTGTGTTAATGTACAGATGAAAATGTACACCGGTTTTCAATTTGTACGGGTATTGCGCATTTTCTTGGTTCCTCACGAAAATTGACTGATTTGCTGTTGCTATAAAAATAAATAAAATAAATTTTTGTTTTCATTAATGTCACGGTTTTCTTTGCTGGCAGCTTCATTTCTTAAAAATGTTTTAAAAACAAATTAAAATAACTGTAAGGGGTGTTAAATATTAAAAAAAAACTTTTTTTTTATATATATATATAATTAAGTTGTTACATCTTTTGTTATTATTTAAGCAAACTGAAAAATTATTATTCAAAATCTACGAAACGAAAGTTAAAGAGCGAAAAATCGAATGATAGAATTCTCTATTAAAAAAAATTTAATTTTAGTAAAAATGGGGGGAAAAAATTAAGTCTTTGGTTTTCATTTTAGTCAAAAAAAAAAATAAGAAAATTAAACAATGAAACTTGAAGGGAAATTAAAATTAAAATGGTATAACTGAATCCCATATGGTCTAGTGGCTAGGATATCTGGCTTTCACCCAGAAGGCCCGGGTTCGATTCCCGGTATGGGAAAGTAATTTTGCTTACTTTTTGTTTAATTATACACCGTGCATAACTTAATTCACATCTTGTGTTTTTAAACCACATCAAGCTGATGTTTAATTTAACTATTTTAGCACACATGAGACAATCATGCATTTTTTTATTTTATATTGTTTACCAAATATACTCAAGCGAAAATGTGTACTAAAAAGAGCTTCGCTTTTAAGTTTTCATATGATTCGATTCGTGTTATGGAAAGTTTATTTTTAACATTTTAAGTAAACATTTTGTTTTAAAATATTTATAATAAAATATCATTTTTAGCTTTTATTTAAATTTAAATTTGGTAAATTTGGAAAATAAAATTGAAAGCTAATGTTTTTTAGTTTGCAAAATTTGTTAAAAAGAAATGTCTTGAATTATAAAGTTTTTTTTTTATTCATATCTGCGATGAAGCCATTAAGCCGTTTCAATTTCTAATAACGATATTAAGATTTTTGTTAGTTATTTGCAGTTGCGAATAACTTTTAAATAATTTTATCTAATAAAAAATATTTTTGCAAAAATGAAAATTGAAATTTTTCAAGAATTTATTGAATTTGCGCATATGATATTTTGTGTAATGAGGAGCTATGGAAAACTTCAAGAGAAAAGAAGACACTTTTGGGTGCGTCCGTTGTTTTTGGAAAGGGAAGAGAGTGGTTTTTTTGCAGCAACGTTTGAAAAATCAAAATAACAGAAATGATACAACGTCAAAAACAGCTGACATTTTTTTCATGGCGTAGAAAAGTAGAAAGTAAACCTACTTCATGCGTTCTAAGCATTCTATGTGATGTGCTGAGTAACTTGTCACATACAATTACACTGATTCTACTTTTTTAACAGACGCGTATAAAGCGTGATATGGACTTTCAGTTTAAACGTTCTCTTATTTCTCTTCATTACTAAAAAAATTTCTATTGAAATATGGCAACACTGGCGAATAACATTTTTAATAGAGCATATTACATAAAACTACACTTTAGCAGAGTATTTTTATATCCCATATGGTCTAGTGGCTAGGATATCTGGCTTTCACCCAGAAGGCCCGGGTTCGATTCCCGGTATGGGAAGAAATTCTTTTTTTTTTTATTTATTATGCAAAATTTTTATTGCTTTTAATTTTTGATTTAAGGCTTTATTTTATTTTTTTTTAAAGACTTTTTTTAACACATCAAACACTCATACATTTTTATTTTGTTTATTTGAAAGCAAAATATATTCAAACGAAAATTGTAGTCGTATGCTAGAAAAAATATCAGTTACGTTCAGGTTTAATATCCGGTATTTGAAGTTTATTTTATAGCTTGCCAAAAATAAAGAAATTTTCATTAAAAAGTTTTAGATTTAAATATAATTTTGGTAAAGATTTTACTTTTCATTACAACGAATGAAAAGAATTATGATTTGAGAGTTATAAAAAAAATATTTCAGGTATTCTGGATAACGCTATTTATTTGTGTTTTGTGGATTATGGGCATGACAAAGAAAAAAAAACTTGAGCTCACAAATAATGTTATACAGAAAATTTAATAAAACGGCTGCATTTCTTTAGAAATCAGTATACAAAATTCCCTGCATTCACAAACCCTGTACTGGAGATAAAAATTGTTAAGCAATAACAACACAGCCACATATAAAAAGATCTCAACACTGAAAAACTGAAGATTCTTTGTTTTATCGCGAATTACTTATATCCCATATGGTCTAGTGGCTAGGATATCTGGCTCTCACCCAGAAGACCCGGGTTCAAGTTCTGGTATGGGAAGGATTGCTTTTTATTTATTATAGCCTTTTATAGGAAGCTAATAGTAAATCAGGGTAAACATTTACGGCTGTATGCATAAAAACTTAAAGTAGGTTTAACTGCCGTTGTTAAGCACAATTTCCTAAAGTTGTATACAAAAAACGCTTTTACCTTAAAATACAAATACCTTTGTTGACTTTAAAGTAGGAAAAACCTACATTAAACCTACAATAAATTGACAGTTCAATTTTATTATTAAAAGTTCAAAAACAAAACAAATTGTGTTTACAATAAACCTAGCCGTTTATTTTAAAAGTGGCATAAGTTACTTTGTTATTGTCATCTTTTTATTTTAAATTAGTTTATAAAACATTTTAATTTTTAGCCATTTTAACTAGTCTGTGTATTTAGTTTTCTTTCTGAAATGGATTTTTCTAATGATTGTGTTGAAATAAAATCTTTGTTCTCCATGTTGTGCACTGTGAAGGATTTTTTCGACAGGGGGCTATTACTACTATTACTATTTTGTCCTTTAAATAAGTCACTATGTGCAATAATATGCTTTTGAGTTGTGACATTCTTAGATATTTTATACAACACGAAGCAACCGCCTGAGAATAAAAAAATAACAAAATAATGCTAATTATCTGTAGTATATTAGATATCACTATAATATAGTTCAGTAAACTGCACTATTCTTTCGAACTAATAAAAATAAGTCCAATAATCACAACAATACTTCACACACACTTATTAGATGTTTCCATTTCTATCACACTAAGCTCCGTAATTAATTTCCTAAGTACGTAATTAATTTCCTAGCTCCGTAATTAATTTCCTAGCTCCGTAATTAATTTCCTAATGGCGTTAGTATTTTCAAAATAAGCATTTTTGTTACACCGTTAATTATCAACACTCCTCTCAAACAAATCTCAATACTTCTCAACTTATTAATTTCAAATTTATTAAAAATGAAAAAAAAAACTGTTCAGTTGTGACTTATGCCACTTTCAATGTAAACGGCTCAATTGACAGTTTTACTTTGTTATTCCAAAAATTTTTAAAAATGCTTATTAAAAACAAATTGTAGTATACAAATAATAACAAAAAATTAAATTTTACCTTCCCTTCAATATAAAATATTTTTACATATTATTTTATATTTTACAAAAATATAATTATAATTAATTATTTTAAACAAAACTGTTATTGATGTACATATAATCAAAACAAAGCTTGTTATCGGAATAATTATTTTTTTAATATGAACAAATTCTTTGGAAGTTCTTCGTAAGCCTTGCAAATTAACCTTTTTTGGGTTTTTTTGTTTTTTATTAAAAAGATTAATAAAAAAACAACAACAAAAGTATGTTGATTTTGCTGAAAACAATAAAAACATTTTTTATGGATCTAACTACCCGGATAAATAATATTAATTTTTATACATCGTTATATACAACGTGACAACCGAAAATAGTGGCATTGCCAGAATCAAAATACTAATTTTACTAAAGCATACATTAGCTAAAGTACTGTTTATGAATACCAGTTTTTAACAAACGTCTGTTAGCCTTAAAGTGTTTGTTAACTAACGTGTACTTTAAAGCTCAAATAAGCGTTTTTTATGCATACAGCCGTTAGTTTGTAATATGCGTTTTTACACATAAGAAACTAACAGTAAAATAGAAATACAAAGCGGCGTAAAGAAATCAGCTTAACATTTATGTACATACAAACATACTAAAGCAAATTAACCAATTGTGAAGGAAAATTAAAATATGAAATTAGAAAAAAGTGAAAAAATAATACATAATTTAATATATATAAAACGACAATTAATAAGATTTTCGTAAATATTTATTAACATTTTCGAAATACACATTTTGTAAGTAAAACATGTTTTTGATTTGAAAAGAATATAAAATACTTGAAGGGAAAGAGAAAACATGCATGCAGCAGCATAACATAATGAATTATTTTTAATTTAAAGAAATCTTATAGTTCATTTATGGTTTTTAGTCTCAAATAAAATTCTAGTTATTTCAAAATAACATTGGCATTTTTGTAGCATAGTTTAAGGAAAACTTACCCTGATTGAAGTGTATTTCCAATTGTGCATACAAGTATTTCATAAAGCAACGACGTGATACAATTTCGGCATGTGAGTCGTTAAGGACAGTGCCGTTAATGCTCATGTGCTCGCCGCTGACACACTTGGTACCAGTTGATACAGAAATTACCTAAAAGTGAAATGCCAATTAATAACAAAAGAAAAGCTTTATTGAAAATAATTTAAGAAATATATACCAAAAAGGATTGTTTCAGAAACTTTTATTAATATTGAAAAATATTAAAATTAAGAATTTTCTTTTTTTTGTATTTCAAAAACAATAGGATTTTAAAAACATATTAAAACTTCTTGCTGCAGTTTCTTTATGTATAAAAAAAATGAACAAAAATATATTAAGACCATGACATTTTAATTATTCTTGGAAAACAAAAATTGAAACAAAAAAGAACTTAAACAAATATTCAACTACTTTGTTAATCCTCAAGGGCATACAAATTCTTTGCTGTCTCTCTAATAAAAAAAATGTGTGTTCAAAATTATAGCACATTTACTTATTACTATTTTATTTGCTGTGGAAAATTGTTTAACTTGTTTAATCGTCAGGGGTTGACGTCAACTGCTGGTAAAATTGTGGACTTAAACAACGAGAAACAACACACTAAGAAGTGAAAAAACTTTAGCAAAAAATAACATTAAATTAACATTTTCTGTTTTGTGAAGGACAACAATTTTAATAATCACGTACAATTAAATTTAACTAAATTTAAGCAATGCATTGAATAACCAGTGAACTAACGCTGGAGTCAGTTATCGCTTACGCATGCTAAAAAACGACATTTTATTTTGAAATCGAAATTTAAACAAAAACAAATAGATTTAATCAAATAAATACAACTTTAAAAAAAAAACTAAAAAATAACAGCAACAACAACAAGGAAAAAAATGTTTAAAATCGAGATTCTATATCAGCAAAAACACACTAAATTTCACCAAACTTAGCCCAGATGCTGATTAAATATTTTATTCGAATAAAAAAAATCAAAATTTTAAACAAAAATAACTAAATTTTATTTTAAACAATAATCTCCATTTTGTTGTGAAATTTTGAACACAAAAAAATACTGTTGTTATTTCCCGTCTTATTTGGCTGTTGTTCACCTAAAGTTAATGGCGAGCGCTTTCGATGTGAAAACATCATTGTCAAGCCGCGGTATAATTTGTACTCTAACTTCAGAGGAACAACAGCCAGATAAGACGGGATATAACAACAGTATTTTATTTACTGGCGGATAAAAAAGAATATTTTTTTAATAAGGTTAAAATTCAGACAACCAATAACAGAATAGCAATAAATCGAAATTCTGCCAAAGATTAGCAAAAAAAAAACAGTATTGAAATTTCACCATTATTACATTAACAAATTTCACAAAAAATCAAGTTTCACCGAAAAAGCATGATTCATAAATGAAAATTGAATACAAATAAGCAGAAACCCGATGGAAAATCAAGAAATTTTAGCAAAACCATAATAAATATGGGCTATAAATTTGAACAGTACTGTAAATGTTAACGTTAACATAGAAAAAAAATGCTCTATTGAAATATATAAACTATATGAATTAATTTTGATTTCCAGCAATTTTAAAAACATTTTCTACATTTGAGACCTTCAATTTACAAAAAAAGTAGTTTAAGAAAATAAGTCCGCCATTTTTTTTTAATTGGAATTTTTTTTTATGAAAATGCGGTTTGGGGTTTTAATTTCTTTTCTATTTTCAAACTTACCTGTGCCTCGTTGAAATTCATATTTTCGGTCATAACTATACCAGCCAATACTTTACGACGGGAATAAGACTCTTGTCCTTTAATGACTTCCATGAACTTCTCCAATACCAAACGTCCAATGGTATCGGCATGTATTTGTGGTAATTCCATAGAAGCTGACTTATCGTCCATGGGCAAAGGTAGACTCTTTTGTGGATGCATCATAGGGCTGTATGAGATGTTACAAAGTGAAGCTAGAGCTGCCTTGGCAGCAGCATTTTTGGCTAATTTCTTTGAGGGACCTGAAATAAAAAAATATATAGAATAAATATAATGTTATATTAATCAAATGCAACATAATATAATAGAATATATTAAAATATAATCTATATATAAAACATTAAGCCTAAAATAGGTGTCTGTTGGTTGCCAGTGTTTGACGAGATGCGCGGTTGGATTTCTACCAAATTTTCACAGTACCTTGGTAATGGTCGTTCGCTGGTTTGTATCTTCGTTTCATTCGTTTACGCGCAAGAGTGCGTGTTTGAAACAAGACAAATTTTTAAAAAAAATCAATTTTTTTCCATCGCATACTTCGACTCAATGTTTTGTATCAAATGAAATGTGTTTTCGTTTGTACGTTGCTGTGTGTGTGTGTGCTTGCACAGAATGGGACGGCAATACAAATCGAAATATGCTCATGTTCAAACAAATAGAGAATTTTGTTTTCTATACTCTGTTGCATTTTGTGTGTGTGTGTGTGTGTGTGTGTGTGTGTGTAAGTTGCGTGTTGAATTGCAAAATGATCCATCAGCCTAACGTTTTTCAAAGCAATAGTTAGATATTGGGAATAGCGCAATTTTAATTGACCCCACCGCAAAAATGATTACGCTTCCAGATAATTTTTGCCACTTTGCACAATTAAAACAAGAATTGGTCACAAACGTATTTCCCGGTATTGCACAAAATTTTAGAAACCACGATTTATTGGGGGAAAGAGCTATCTTAGCTGCGAAAAATGCATATGTTTCGGATATTAATGTGACAATTGTCCGGGGAAATTTTTACCTAAAAATCGGTTGACTCTGTTACCAATCAAGACGATGTTGTAAATTGTCCAGTCGAATTTTAAAATTCGCTTGAGTTACCTGGACTGCCGCTCCACCGCCTACAAGTGAAAGTTGGTATACCAATTATTTTGCTTAGAAATATCTGCCAGCCACGACTTTGCAACGAGACTCGTTTAGTAGTCAAAAAAGTCATGCAAATGTGTTGAAGCAAAAATTTTAATTTTTAGATTTGCCGTTTGATTTTAACCAGCTTCAGTTCTCCATTAGTGTTGCTTTTGCAATGATCCCTGTTTTTCGCACGGTCAATTATATGTATCATGTTCACGTGTTAATAAATCAATTGCTTTTTTGTCTATACCGCGAACCAAAATCAATCGAAGAATGTCGTATATGTAAAAGCATTGCGATAGAATAAGACGTATTATATAAGCACACAATAATATTGAATTGTGAAAAAGATAAAATTATTAAAAAACATAAAAACGAAAAAACAAAAGAATTTGTGTTCTTTCTGATTAATTTTCTTGAATGATTGAATTTTTTGGCGCACACAAAAAAGAACGCTGCAGAATAAAAACAAACCACAGATGACTTGCAAAGCAGTCACGGGCACGCTAGTATAATATAATATAATATAATATAATATAATATAATATAATATAATATAATATAATATAATATAATATAATATAATATAATAATAAAATGTAATAAATTATAATATATAAAAATATATAAATATATTTGAAACTCAGCTCATCTCTTCGCTCATTAACTTTGTGTGTGTGATAGCAATGCTCAAATATACGGATATTTTAAAAATTATATCTAATGTTTAGATCAAATTCTTACAAGAACTTAAAATTTACTCTGTTAAGACTAAGCGTACAGATTAAATTTCAAAACTTTCATATTTAATATATAATTAACTTTTTTTATTTACCGTAAGTCACTTCGCTACGCAAAATAAATTAATAAATGTTAAATGTTATAAATAAAAACTTTAGAAAATATTTCACAATAACGTTTCTTTTCAATACACTTTGACCTGTGATTCTAAAACTTTGGAAGATGGTTTTCGAGAGGTGCTCCAAGAAGAATTCTGCTGCAATGAAAATATACTGATCTAAATAGAATATTTTATAGAAACTCTTGTCTGCTGTATTAAATCACACTAGTAATAAATTTGTTCGGTGTTCTTTACCAGGAAATCAAAATATACAAGCAATAAACAAACTTGAAATCGCACAAAACAACATTTATATTTTACAGATGAAACAAAAACTTTCTCATTTTTTAATAAATATTAAAAAAAACTATCATAAAATTGCCTTGCTTGGAGTAAAGCTGTCGATCTCCTATAGTATAAATCCTCTTGTAATTATTTTCTTTTTGTAATATTTCTGTATTTTCTATATTGGGAAAGAATTTACTTATTGCACAGTGGACTGCTAACGCGGTTTTTTGTTTGTTGCTTTATTTCTTGTCTTATAATCATTCGAGCCATCTCTTTAACAAGGTATTTTGTAGATAACGTTTGATTTGTATCATTGTTTTAGTGTTTGAAAATAACATCCTTTTAAGTGTAATTTTGTTGTAAATATTTGATTGAATAACAGATTTAAAAGTTCTTTCCTGTTTTAATACTGCTGTATCCTTTAGAACCTTCTTGTTTATTTATTCTCTAAGAGAAACTGTTTTTTGTAAACTTTTTCTTATCCAAAAAGCAAGCCTGCCATCGACTACATAAAAAACTAGTAAAACTGAAACGCTGCTCGTTTACCTGTTGCTCAATCGGACAGCTGAAGTGTAAAGACTCTTAACTCTCACCATATTTACCAGGAAATTCTCTTTATAATTGCAGTTTGATGTGCTCGCTAGCGCGTCTACAGTCTAGGGCGGAATTTTTTAATTGTCTCAAAATCTAGGAGAGATTTTTCCTAAATGGAATTTAGTATCATAAAAATGTGTAAAATTCCTAAATTCAATAAACTAATATTTTTGTAGTTTTTTAATCGACCTTTTTTAACTTTAATAAATATCTCTTATTCTTTTTTACGGTCTTTTTAAATTAAATTAACAATATATATTTTTGTCTTTTCGATATTTCGCTTTCCTATGGAAAGCTTCTTCAGGAAAAAAATTTTTTATTTTTGAAAGCAAAAATTATTAACACATCGAAAAAATGTTTAAAACATTTGACAAAAACATATAAAATATTTTTTCATACATACATACATACAGACAGACACAGACAATTTAGCTCAGAATTATAGGTACTTAATTCAAAAGACACATAATTTGTTATAATTATTTCATAAGAGAGAATTTGTTATTTATTTGTTATTTCCGTTTCCTTTGCCCACTTGTACTTACAATGATAAAAAAGAAATTAAGTTTTGTAAAAGCTTTTTATATAAAACACAGGCTTTAAAATAAAGCAATTAAATCACAGTTTTATCGTTAGCACAACTTTAAAATATTTCCTTTGGTAAACACATTTTTTTATAATTTATTAATCAAAATGTTTAATTATAATTTCTTTTTCTCGTTTCTTACATTTTCTTTGCATATGATATGGTACGCCACAGTAGAAACAACGAAAAACATTTTTATGTCGCAATTCACGTTTTAAGGCTAAATTAAATGTTTGTTCAAAATCTTCTAGAAAATGGTTGTCCAGTAAATATTTCTTAAGGCCCGGCTTTCGTAATCCATTAAGAAATTGTATTAATAATATATGATCTTCAAAATTACTTTGTATTGCTAAAGCTTTTAGAGATTTTCCAAAGCTTTTCAAACTTTGTTGGGGCTGTTGTGTGCAGTGAAAAAATTCCAAATCTTTGCAAAGTTGATAATTTTTGGACATGAAATAAGTTTGAAGTTTTTCCAATAGCGTCGTATATGAAAAGTTATGCTCCTTCTGAGGGGCCAACAGCCTCCTTAATATTTCGTAGAATTTTTTATTGGCCATACCAATTAAAAAGGACTTTTTCTTTGCATCTTCCTTGATGTTATTTACAATAAATATTTGATTTAAACGTTGAACGTATTGATTGAAATTGTTGTTCATGGGATCAAATAATTCTGTTGGGTTCAGCAGAAGTTTTACAGCACATGACGTTTTATGATCGTGACTCATGCTTCTTTTCTACATTTGATTTTTTAAAGCAAAATACGTCTGTTTGTTTTGTAGTTCACTTAAAAACTGATGGGGTAGAGTTTGAAATAAACTATAAACATGTTTGCAATAATTGTAATTTGAAACTTATATTTTCAATTTAGAGTCACAGTTTGATTGCGATAAATAGAAATAATAAAAACAAATTTAAAAATCACAACATAATAAGCATAAAAACTCAAGAGTAGTCTTCATTTCTTAAAATTAAGAGAAACTCGAATTAAAAAAAAGCTGTTCAAAATTAAAAATACAACAAATTTGCTGACGATAACATTTCTGTGATGAGTTTTAAAGTTTGCTATTCAACTGAATTGACTGGCTACACAATTAAACAATCTTAAATTAGCTAGAAATTTCCTCAAGTTGCTTTTTTTCAATCTACAAAAATCTTGGATTTCTGTAGAGAACATCATAACCTTGCTTCAGATTTCTCAAAATAGAAGTACAGGTAATAATTAACCTTAGAGGAAGCGAATATTTTTTCTGCAAAAATAAAATTTGAGTGATAGAGACGCGTCTCTTTAAAAAAAAAAACATTTAGCTATTTTTGGCGATTCGTTTATTCATTCAATCTCCCCCCCGGGGGCAAATCTATGGTTTTTATAGAACGCTCGACTATCTAGACCTGTGCAACTGGGGGGAAAAAGGGAGCCCAGTCCCCTGAAGTCAGCAGGGATACAACTGGAAACTCCACGTTATTTCCACGGGAATCAATGAGCTCGCAGAGTTCGGCTATTTGTCTCTTTAAACATTTAGCTGTTCTCTGGCTGATTATTGAGGTTGGCCCCTATATGGGAGTATCGTGGTGGTTGTGGTTTCGCCGCCCGATAGCAGGTGCGTTTTTACTGGGTGCCAGGATCATCTCGCCAATAATAACACCCACAGGTGAATGATCCAGATCCAGTGAGCATGCTAGACATGTGTTCTGGACAGGAGTTAGATGATCTCCATCTCTTCAGCAAGGAGTGGTGGTTTGCAGCCCTGCTCTGGAATCATCAAAGTTGCAACTAGAAAAGACCTGTTGCTAGAATTAGTCTTCGGCTTCCTAGGGCGTGAATGACGTTGCTTTTCATTTCCAGTGGTATGACCACCATCTGATTTAGGCTCACTGCCAGGCGCAGATGTAAATCTTATCAAGTAATTCGTTCAATGTTTTCCTTTCAGGATGTGTAACCATAATTTTTAAGTTAAAGTAACTTTTATTCAATGAGAGAGAATGTTTCTAAAGAGCCAACATTTTCTATTAAGATAATAGCAAGCTAGCAAATTATATCCTTGAAAGGAAATTTTAAACCTCGCCAGAATCTAAAACTTAGCAAGTAAATTATAAAATGTTCAGTGAGGATATGTGGTTGCTTAAGCTTTTCTTGATTATTGCATGAAATATGAAATATATACTAAAACCTTGTCCTTATAAAAAAAGTTAAATCCGTTTAATTTTCAAGCATTACCATCATATCTCAACTATTTATTATTAATTATTTTTTTAATAAAAATCACACTTACCAGTTCCATCAAATTTACTATTATTAACGGTTACTGTCATCTTGAAACGACAATTATTTTGAGCACCATCAATCGTTGAGCACTCAAAATGTACATCCGTAAAAAGTTCATACAGCAACATTACAGGTCCCTTGTCGGGAACTTTCTTTTGGCCATCAACACTTAACGAACTTTTGTTGGAATCTAAGAGAATACAGCAACTTTGTTATTTTTGTTTATCAATTTGAAATGAAATAAAAATAATTTTCTTTTTATTAAATGTTCTTCGTTTATATAAAAGCTGGGATTTTGTTAGGTCAGATTGTTTACAAGGTAAGGAGAACTATTGTCTTTGAGCATGAACATGAGGGAACATAAATAAAGAAAATTCGAAACAAATTATAAAAAAATATATAATAAAATAAATTTAAATAGTTTATAAGTTAATTATTTATAAATCAACAGTAAACACTAAACAAAAAAGTTAAACACACAGAATTATATCTGAAAGTGTATGACCGCTTAATACAAAAACCAATATAACGGTTAAGATATAGTTTTTTTACCTGAGGAGATCCTGTTAAGTGTATAAAAACTACCAACAACAGTTTGGAACTTTTAACGTTAAATACAATTTTTTATGGTTGAGAGATGACGTTCGTTTTTCTTTTAGTTTATGGTTTTATTAATTTTAAGCATTAATTAATAACAGTGCACAATTAAAAAAAAAAGATTTATTTCAAATCTGTTATAAAAACCACTTTTTTAAAAAAAACTTTTCAAATGGTATTTTTCAAAAAAACCACTTCCGCAAAAAAACTGTTTAATTTTTTAAAGTTAAAAATGTCAATAATTCTCTGGCAAGAGATAAAGTTGACTGGAGTCAGATGATAAAGAAGAGCGTCTGTTCTATAAATAAACAAAAATCTACAAATCCACTTTATATTTATTTATACATAGAACAGTTTTGCAGTCTTAAGTAGGATCACTAACTGAAACTGCTAGAGCCTTTTGATTGACTTTTAATATGTCTAACGTGGTAATGTAAGTAAAATACCTGCGGAGGAGGTTGCTAATAATCTAGAATGCAAACTAATTTCACATATAAAAAATTGGTATTAATAAAATGTTTGCTGTTGGTATACGAACCGAAGCCACTTAAAAATCAAATAAGTAGTTTTGTTTCGCTACCCTAATAAAATCACTTTTTACTGTATATTTCAAATAAAACACGAGATTACTCTCTCCAACAAAGTCTGCATTTCGTTGTACGATGCACTATAATAAGAAAGTTACTTGTACAAAATTTCAAGGCTCTATAGAAAGATAATATTGTTATGGATGTGTCTTGTTTGAGTTTAAAAAAAAATAATTAAGCAAAAAATTAAGTAAACAACAATTAAGTATGCTGTTTACTAACTCCCTAGTTTGCTAGGAAAACATATGCACGCAAAACAACAACAAATTACTAATTACTAACTGTGTAGAAATTTTATACACGCAAGAGAACAGCAAATCGGTATGCTGTATACTAACTGCGTAGTTTTCTAAGAAAACTTATCTACACAAGACAACAACAACTATCTTAAAATAAATTGAATGAACAACATACAACAACAAAATGTGATATAAAGGGAGTCGAAGATTCTTAATTTTTCTAGACCACTAGTGGACTAATATTAAAAGGCAGCATCTAAATGGATAGTTAGTTAGTTGAAAAATAAACCTCGTGAAGTAAAAACGTGCATCTTAAGTAAATTGTTCTGTATTAACAACTTTGTGTGTAGTTAAAATAAATAAAGTTGTAATTAATTAAAAACTCTAAAATCTGTTATTATTTATTTTGCAATAAAGAACTCCCAACAACAAAGCGTTTATAAAAGGTTTAAACGTAACAATATTATACTTTTTATAGGAGTTATCACATCGACTAATCAAAATCCGGCCAGTTTTTTTTATTGTTATGCGTATTAGTAAGACATACTTTAGCTTTTTTGAGTTTTCGGATTTATAATAATACTTTTTTACGCCCACTGTTTCAAATTAGACCAGTTTTAGGCTAAGCACATACATCAAATGATATGACTTGCATAGAATTTTAACGGACAATGTTATGACAATTTTGTATAGAAATAGAATTCCATATATTGTCGACAGCTTCCCAGAAACTTTTAACAGTTGGTAGTTTTAGCACAGTTCTTCTGTGCACCTTCCGTAATGATTTTATTGCCTATTTTCAAAGTAAACTGCGGCTTATATACGCTACTTGGTATTCTTCGGGATATACATTTATAACCATCAAAATTGACAACCACTAAAACGTCAGTCTGTAGAACATGTTGCATGTTATAAGTGAATAAATACTTCTTGTGGTGATATTATTTTCAACGGCACTGTATATTTCGATTACATAAAAAATTATACATATATAATTTTACAATAAACAGACTTGTTTGACCAAGATACTGATAATTTCCTATGCATAAGCATACGTAGAAACATATATACATGTATGCGCACAGCTTTAACTGTTAATTTAAGTTGCGATAGTTAGAGAAGAATCATTTCGAATCGAGGATTAAATTACAAATGAGTAAATAAATATTCAAAACAATAAAAATAATAAGAAATTAAAAAAGAATGACCCATGAGTTGGCGTTAATGTACATCACGGAGTTAAAGAGTGATTTTAGGATAAATAATAATAATTAAATAATTTATGACTGAATATATTTTTGCGCACAAAAATCATCACTGATGAAATTGCTGAATAGAAAAATGATGACTGACGATATTTATTTATAAAAAAAGTTATGACTGTGAAAAAGTGATGCTTGATGAAATTTTTGTCTTGAAAAATTATGAAGATAAAATTTTTGCATAGAAAAATTAAGACTGATGCAATTTTTCTGTAGAAAACTTATTTAGAAAATTTATGACGTATAATGTCTGATGAAATTTCCCTACCGAAATATTCTGAGTGAGAAATTTTTGTATCGAAAAATGATGATATGAAAAACGATGATGAAATCATTGTATTTAAAAAAAAATTTTGTATAGGGAAATAATGACTAATGAAATTTTTGTATTAGAAAAAATGTTACAAATGAAATTTTTCTATTGAAAATGACGAAATTTTCGTATAAAAAAATTATTACTGATTATATTTTTGCGTAGAAAAATCATGACTGATGAAATTACTGTATAGAAAAATAATGACTGATAAACTTTTCTTTAGAAAAATTATGAGAGAATTTTTGCATTAAACAGTCATTACTGATGAAATTTTTGTATTGATAAATTATGCCTCATGAAATTTTTGCATAGACAAATTAAGACTGTTGGAATTTTTCTGTGGAACAATTATTCGTAGTAAAATTTCTATTTAGAAAATTTATAACTGAAAAAATGTGTATAGAAAAATTATAACTGATAAAATTTTTGTTTAGAAATATATTAAGAGGATGAAATTTCCATGTAAAAAAATTATTAGTGATATATTTTTGAATTGAAAAATCATGACTGATGAAAGCATTTGATAGAAAAATATGACTGAAGAAGTTTTTTTCTGTAGAAAATTTCATATCTCTATACACGGATATCAATTACAGCTTACACCACTTGGACAAAATGTAGCAACAAATATGATTAAATATATGTATATGTGTGTACAGTGAACTCGCAGAAACGTGAACACCAACTAACATGAACTTCCAAAAACATGAACATTTTTTTTCTTACATTGACTACTCTAAAACGTGAACAAAGGCTGAAGGCTCTAAAACGAGTAAGTTTATTTAAACATTTTGGGATTCCTCGCAGAAGAATCTCGTAGTTTGTTGTAAGCAACTTCTGTTGCAGGAAGCATCTTTCTGTGCTGGCTATGCATATAAATAATATAAACAAGTGATCTCTAAAAATATTTTTATTGGAAATATGTCTAATAAAAAACCAAAAGTGTTAACTCTTCAAGAAAAGTCAGATATTTTAGAGCTTTTATGAAAAGGTTCTCCTGTAACTGGTTTGCCGAAAAAGTATAATGTCGTCATATCGACGATTGGTTCAATAAGAATCAAAAAAGATGCAATTTCGAAATGTGTTAACAATACATTTTCCAGTCCTGGAAAACGGAAAACACTGCATTCTTCGGAGCTTCCAAAAATGGAAAGATCTCTGTACTAATTTCGAAATTAGTATCTTAGAAACCCTTGTGCAACCCATAGTAGCATAGTACATATATTAAAATGTGACAGGAACTTACAAAAAATAGAATACAAACCTGTTTCATAGGTGAAAAATAACGTACTTTATTTTAAATTAAATTAAAGATAAAAAGAGGCTAAAATATGTTATATAAAAAATGCAATCGAAAACGTGAATAAAATCGAAAACGTGAACACACTCGGTAAAAATTAGTTCACGTTTCTGCGAGTTCACTGTATATGAATTATTGTACATGGATATGTAAACATACATGTATTTAAGTACTAAAAAAAGCTTTGTTTGTTAAAATATTTTCATTTGTTGTAATTTGTTTTATGTTTCAGATTTCGAACATAAATTTTTGATCTTTCTTTAATTGAATTTATGTTGTTTGGAAATTACATGTTTGAATTGTCCTACTAAGTCCCTCTTGAACTTACAAGGTAGGCAAAAAAAGCTCCCAATCTACAACTATTTAAAAAGCGGTTTAGTTAAATATTTATTCATTGATTGGAAAAAACTTCTGGAATGAAAAAATTGAACTCTTAAAAACTTAAGGCTTTGTTACCTACTTTACTAACATGTCACCCCCTCTAGAGCTGGTGCCGGGCTAAATGAAATTCATAAACCTGGCGACTGCACCCCAGTTGCTTTCACTGAGAAAACAAACCCCAGTTTAAAAATTATTAAGAATTTTTAACCACACCGTGTAACCAAAATTAAAGGTCGTACAAACTAATAAATGCATATAAGCGACTTAGAAGGATAACCAATAAATAGTCAAAATTAAATTAATTAATTTATTATTTTCTACCAAATCCAACTCACAAGCCTGCTGTACATAGAAAAGCTGGCATAAAAATTTATAACCTCTCTTTTTGACAATCGCGCACTGGATTTCCACCTCAATACAAAAACAATAAACCGCCAATAATTTGCCTGCATTAAGTTTTCAATTCACATGATTTAAAAAAAATTCACAAACATTAATTAAAGAAGAGAAATAAAATAAAATATATAAATATATTCAAAAATAAAAATAAAAATAAAAAAAAATTAAAAAAATAAAAAACAAATAAAATAAATACTTGCTTGACTTCATGCTCAATACAATTTGCTCAAACATTAATTCTTTTTCAGAAACAGGCATTTTAAGTTTAGCAGCACGTTTAACATGCTTCGACCAATTGTCAACAAGTTCAACCAATTCTTTCTGTGTTAATGCCTCAACATCTAAACGAGATGCAACTGAACAAGGGGTGTTATTGCAACTGGGAGAATTGCTGAATGATACAGTGGATGATATTTCATTTCTTTTAATACCATTGTCCAAATGTTCATCACTGGTAAAGTCCAAATTACAGGCTGGTTTTAGCGGAGTCAGGACAGCGCCATCTTTAAATTGTATAAAACTACGTAAAGCGGTAGCGGCAGCCTCTATGCGGGCTATTTTTTTGCTACGTCCCTGTCCCAAATATTTTTGGCCATCAACCTAAAAAAAAAGAAAGAGAAGAAAATAATAGAATTTCATTGGTAACAGAGATGATAAAATACAGTAAAAGCCGCAAAACATTCATCGAAATAAAACAATTTCCATTAAATTCAAATGTGGCAAGTTACTCTCGAAATTTTTTTAAATTTAAATTTTAAATCGCTGGATGCAGTGGCATCTAGTCATAAATAAATAAAACATCTGAAATAATATTTTTTTAAAATTATAAAAAAAATAGTAAAAGCGTTTTTGTTTCTTTTCACAAATCTTTTGGCTTCTCCCCGCTCTACCCATTAAAACAAAAATATATTTAGAAATGTACAAAATTAAATTGAGTCTAGCTACGATCCACTTGTGTAAATATAAATTCCTCCAAAAGCTTATATTTGCCATGAACAACTAAAAAATTTTAACGTTAAATGCAAGTGTAATTATACCTTGAACCAGCCGATTATGGGTTTTTTTTAAATTTGTTTTCCAATTTTCTCCAACTACTTGTTTTAGAATGTTCTTTCAATCCGTTAGATACACCTCCACATTTACACGGGTGGTCAAATTTGAGGTTAGGAAGTAAATCGGCTTAAAACACCTCCTTTTTGATTTCAGTTTTATTTATACCAACGTATAGAAATATGGTAAATAATAATAGATGTCGGGCAGACACCCGCTCTTTTTACAAATTTTGGAAGCACATTTTACAACAAAGCTTCGCTTATCTCGTCAATGCAGCACCGAATTTTATCTTTCAGAGTATCAATTGTTTGTGAGTTGTTCACGTAAATCCGCTCTCTCAAATGCCCCTACAGAACATAGTCCTATGTAGTTACGTTACAAGAACTATGCAGCCAATTTACATTGTCAAATCGAAAAAATACGTGACCGGAAATTTTTTTATGCAATAACTAAATTGCTTGGACCTTGGCCATCTTGCTGAAACCAAAGTTTACTGATATCAACATTAGCCAATTGTGGCCTAAAAAATTTGGTTATCACGGTGACGGACTGGCCTGATGCCGTTTGACCACAAACCTCACTATATGGTCACTTTCTTTGGATCTAGTGGTTTTTCGAGGAATGTTTATGATATTTGCTTACATAACCGGTTGATCGAAAATGACCGTTATCACTAAAGATGATGAACAACCAATTCACAAACTTTTGACGCACGGAACGGTCAGTTAAGCTCTATAAGCGTGAAGATGTAGATTTTTATGCAAAGTGTTGCGTAAAGTATCTCTAGTGATGTCCAATTTTTTCGAACATCAGCGAGTTGATGTTCCAGGCTAATGCTCAACACTTTGATCAATAGCGGCAATGTTTGCATTACTATGGCCATGATTACGAGGAAAGGCTGCTAATTAAGAAATATGACAAGAAAACAATTTAATTGATGCAGTAGCATTAAATGTACTTATCTAATGAATTTAATGACAATAACAATACTTTGGCACCTACATCATCACTTTTCGGAAATTTATATTTACAATAGCATATTTTTTGCTGTGCGTTCAAAAACTTTAGCTGAACTGTCCAGCTTTATTTAACTCCTAGTTTCAACAGTTTTTAGTTTAAAATGTATTAATTAATAGCTGAATTATTTGAGCTCGTACTGCATTTTTGCGTTATCATTGCGATTTCATTGGCATTAATTACCATTTAATGCTATTATTTTTTTTCTTCTTAATTATAATTGCTTTTAATAACGGTAATGAACTCGTAAAGAAATTTTCAGTTTACTTATTACATTTTAAATAAAATTAATTGCTTCTGTGAATCTGGAATTTATGACAACAACAGCTAAAAAACCAACGCAGAAAATAAATAAATTATAACTCTTTTATAAATGGATCAATATTCGAAAATTTTACTTACAAAAAAAAGAAAAAACAGAGAAGAATTAAAGTGTTTTAAAGGAAAACAGAATTATATATAATATATGAAGAATACTCAACTATACTATCAAGATTTTATTTAGGGAGTTTATTTAATCCTGATATTTTGAAACCCCCTAATCAGCAGTTAAGGATAATGATTTGGAGATGAAGAATTGGAAGCATTACTCGATGAAGATTATTGTCAAACGCAAAAAGAAATTGAATTATCATGGGGAGTCACACAATTCATATTCCTACGTTTAAAACCATTGGGATTCATTTGAAAGCAAAGAAATTTAGTGCCATATAAATTTAAAGCCGAGATACGTTGAAAAGCTATTTGCGTGTCGAAAATGATGCTTGAACGCTACAAAAGCAAGAAATTTTTGTATCGTATTATTGCTGATGATTAAACATGGATACAGTCACAGTAAATGAAAAAAGTCACATATAAAGTCCGGCCAACCAGCCAATTCAACGCCGAAGCCATTACGCCAAGGTATTTGGTGGGATCAGAGGGGCGTTTTGCATTATGAGCTATTGAAATTGGGTCAGGAGATCATAGGTGACATGTACTGAAAACAATTGAGTTGTTTAAAAAGAGCAATCAACGAAAAATGAAAAGAATATCCGACCAAACACGATAGCCGAGACCTTGTCCCTTCTGACTGCCATTTATATCGATCGATGCAGAACCCCCTTATTTTTTTTTTTAAGGCAACAATGCCTATTAGTCAAGTACCGTGCTACATTCTTTAGGAAAGGGATAGGGATGGAATACACTTCTCTTTAAAACAGAGTATCAGAAATTGGCTTAATTTATTCTTTACTTCTAAACTGGAGCAGTTGTTTTGGTGCGGAATCTATATGCCACCAGAAGAATTGAAAAAAAGTAGTGGCTAACAATGGACACTATTTTGAACAGTGTATTAACTCATTTTGTTATTAAAATAAATGCATTTTTGAAGCAAAAACAAAAACGACATTATTAATTTGTATACCAAAATATTTCATAGTGAGAGAATTTAAAACTAATAGAAACAAAGTTTCAAAATTATTTTATAAATTGAATATGCTAAAATTTGAATAAACAGGATTTTCATTTCAAAATGTTTTGTGTTAAAAGCATAATATTTAGAATAAAGAATATACTATAATTCTAAACAGCATTAACCACTTCCATTTTAGAGATGTAGAATTTTAATTTTTTTTCTTTATTTAATTATTTGTTATTGTAAAATGGTTACATTTTTACCATTTGCATAGCTAAAAGATAAAAAAAGAATAATTTCGACTGATCTTATTAGATTTTTTTTTATCAGTCAGGCCGTATTAGCTTCACATTATTTACTTAAGTACTTTTTGTTTACAGTGTAACACCACATTGTTGAACATTGATTTCTTTCTAAATATTTATTTTAAAACTGACAGGTGTAAAATAAATAAATATTTACGAGTTATTTCTATATATTCATATTTTTGTTAAAAAAAAATTAAAAACTTGGAATACAAGAGCCAGAAACTGGGGATAAATTGAAGGAAAAAAAATTATAAAATATTTAAACACTTTTACAAAAAAAAAACACTCGAAATAGTACATAAGAGAGCTGGAACAGCTTAAATAAAAACAACACGTAATAAAAGTCTAACAACACACATACACCAACAAACAAACACAAAAGTTAAAATGTTATTTGTATGTTTGATGATGCATTAAGCGCTTTAGATTTTAACAAGAAAAAATGAAATGAAAAACATTTTAAATTACAAAAACGAAAACATCACACAAAAAGCACTCCAATAACAAATCAGCAGCAGCAACAGCACTACCAACACAAAATACCTAAACAGGGCGCTTTTTAGAACAAAACAAAAACAAAAAAAATTGTTGCAAAATTCATAAGCGAATATAACAAAAAAAAAAAAAAACTCCTACAAATACATTCACGCATTTTAAAAATTTGTATACGGTGCACTAGTGGGCTTCACATTTTTTATAACAAAAAAAGAAAAACTGAAATAAATTTAGAAAAAGAAAATTACATTTATTTTTAACGAGTACTCCATCCTAAATTGATGGTTTCATTTTTCCACTCGGATTGGCAGCGGACCAATAAGGTCTTAAAGTAGGGCACTTCACATACATGAATTTGTGGGAGGGAGGCTCACCATTTCGTGTTTGTCTTTCGATTTAAATATTTTTTTTGTTGCAGTTTAGAAGCCGAGGTCCTCAAAACCATGTAGAATAATATTTATAGTTAATCTCCTTAAAATCGGTTTTCAAAAATTCGTCGACTATTACAAGATCACAGACCAAATTATCATTCAGTTCTTAAATTTTTAATATTTTTGAATTTTGTAATTTTGTCGTCGATCAAGAATATGAAAAAATGTATTAACTTTTGGAACTTTTGTCTATTTGACTGACTGTACAAATTTTTTACTCACATACAGGTGACAAAAATATAATAAATATATTTATTTTCCCACTCATCTTTTGACAATTTTTAGCGATAGTAAAATAATTGTTATTTTCTTTAGCTTTTGTTACAAAATTGTAATTTTATAATATTTTAGAAGTAAAATTTCTCCATCATTAAATGAATCCGAAGAATTTGACGAGATATTAAATAATATCAACACCAATGACAAAAAAAAACCAAAGCAACGCCAAAAAAAGACAACAATAATATGAATAAAAGCACTTTTAAGTACCTTCACTGGAGGTTGGTTATTTAGTCCGGCCCTGAATACAATCGTGGTGAAAACACTCATTTACATTAAAAGTTATATGTCGAATTAAAAAATTTTTATTCTTTAATGAATTTGTCGTTTAGATTTATTTGGATACATTTTGAGCAGATTTTGCAGATGTGGTTGACGCTTAATAGCGAGCTTGTAGATAAGTCTTATAATTCTGAAATCTCTAGACATAAAGTTCCTAAAATACCATTTGATGCTAAAGTTGTACAAGGATTGCTATTAGCCTTGTTAAACTTTGTGCCTGGTTGTTAGGTTTCACTGCCTACTCTTATCATGAAATTCTCAGACATTTTGTCAGAGCAAGAAGATCGCAATAGAATTAATAAAGTTTTTATTAATGACGAGACTTAATAAATATAACGTCTCTTATAGTTTTTTCTATATCTAATATTGATGCTTCGTCACATTGTAAGAAATATAATCATTATCCTCAGTTTGACGAAGCATCAATATTAGATATAGAAAAAACTATAAGAGACGTTATATGTTAGAAATGTTAGAAATTGCTAATGTACCAAATGTAAGGAGAATAAATTTCAAGACAGACACAGACAATTTAGCTCAGGTACTTAATTCAAAAGACACATAATTTGTTATAATTATTTCATAAAAGAGAATTTGTTATTTGTTATTTCCGTTTCCTTTTTTGTGTATGTTTAAATGTTTGAAAATTTAAAAATTTTTGTATGTATGTATGTATGAAAAAATATTTTATATGTTTTTGTCAAATGTTTTGAAATTTTTTTCAATATGTTAATATGTTTTAACATGTTGTTATGTTTTCAAAAATAAATTATTTTTTTTCTTGAAGAAGCTTTCCATAGGAAAGCGAAATATCGAAAAGGAAAAAAATAAATATTGTTAATTTAATTTAAAAAGACCATAAAAAATAATAAGAGATATTTATTATATTATTTTACCTAAACAATTATCGTATTATCGATCGAACTATTTTAATATGTTAGAACAAGAACAAATAAAAATCAAGCTTCTTTTCGTATTTTTGAAAATGAGTGGAATTGTGAAGAAGAATGCAAAATACCGCCACCTAAGAAATCATAATCACTTTATTTCTTATTTATTTTTCCAGAAATTCCAGAAATCTAAAAAAAAACATGCATTAAAAAAATTTAATTTATTATTTATTTGTTCTCTCATGAAAACAAAAAAATCTATTAGAAAACATTCCAGGATACAAATTGTTACTCGAGGATTTTTATAAACTTATTGTAAAAAATACAATAGACAACACTTTTTGCACAAAAAAAAATTTAATCTTTGTTGTATTTATTTTTCTAGCTGTTGTTTGCCTTTAAAATTAATCTTCTATGCTAATAATACAGAGGAATACTCGTACATTTTCTTTGAAAAATAAACGCAATTGTAATTTACGTTTATGAAGTGGAACAAACAAAGTGGAATTGAAACCGGAAACGTTTTTTTTTTATTATATTTTATTTTGTAGTATTTTATGTTTTAGTTTCTTTAGAAAAAAAAACAACATGGAAAAACGCCAGAGTAAAAATTATTTTATTGGAGAGAATAAAAGTTGACTGAAAGCACTGTCTGGAAATTTTCTTTTATAAATCCCAGAGATAGAAGAGTCTTTATTTAATATATATTTTTTATGATAAATAAACTAGAGAAAATGGAGAAATTTTACACATATAAATTGATAAGAATTTAAATTAAGAATTTTTTTATACATAAATATTTTAAAATATAATTATATATTAAGCAAAGCATACTCATGTGATTTAATTTTAACAAATTGCTGGTAGATAAATATTTAATTCATATAAATGTGTATTTACAACACTCCCCCTGAATTTTTACTTTACATTAGTCAATAATAATAGTTACTAATCCTATCCGTAAATATATTTATGATGGCCGTTTATTGACCTTTTGTTGAGACATCAGCAGGCATTTCGCTAGTAGAAACATATTCTATTTTGACAGTTCCACTTGTTACATTTTCTATGATAAAATGTGTCATATATTTTGTTCTGGACTTTTACTTAAAAGTCCAGAGCCTTGGTTGTCATTGTAAATAATATTTTAATATTGATTACTTAAATTTCTTCTAAAAACCTACTTAAGTTAATGGCTTCTTTTATGGATTCTGAAAGTACGGTCGCCTACGCATACGCCTTATATGATCTTCTGTCCATTATATTGGCTATCCACTCAGAGTCAGCATAACCTGTTCATTCCTCATTTCTTGGCATATAATTCAAGTCCATTTTTTGAACACGCAAACCCTTTTTGTAGCAGTATTCTTCTCCATAATTAGTTTTGTACTGGCTTAGTGTTGTTGAAACTGTCAGGCACATGAGAGATCCGACTAAATTTCTAAAATTTCTACTTCTGATTTTTCTTCCTTCGACGGACACATTTTCGTCGATAGTTTTATTCTGGGATTAAATGGCTTACACGTATATATATATATATATTTTTAAGAGAAATAGCACTTCAGGCAACAATGCCTATTTAGTCAAGTACCGTGCTACATTCTTTAGGAAAGGGATAGAGAAGATACAGGTGGTGAAAGTAGAAGGATAGTCGGAAATTAACTGCCGTATAAAGACAACACAGCGACCAGTGACTATGCCTTCATCGCTGAGCAGCCCCACCGACAGTCAATTTTTATTTTTGTAGTGAAAAAAAACCAAGGTCTTCGTTGGGAATCGAACCCACAACCCCCATATTTACACTACCTACTACCCTACAGGGGAACCTAATTAAATATAATAAATAACATAATATATAATAATAAATTAAATAATTTTTATTGTTTTTTTAACCGATCTTTTTTTATTTATCTTTAATAAATATCTTTTTTCTTTTCTAAGATCTTTTTTATATATTTTTTTTTTTTTCTTCACGATATTTCGCATTCCTTTTTTATATTTTTGAAATTTTTTCCTGAAGAAGCTTTCCAAAGGAAAGCGAAATATCGTAAAGAAAAAAAAATATATAAAAAAGATCTTAGAAAAGAAAAAAGATGTTTATTAAAGATAAATTAAATAATATTAAATTTCTTTAGAAAGCTTTCTACATAATAACATGGTGACATTGTTATTTCCTTTGTATTTGGATCTTGTTTACTTTTATGCCCACTGTAAATCGCAATTAATGTTATATGCCTTTCCTGTTTTAATATACACAAATATTTGCATTGAACGACTTAAAACTTGTTTTAATTTTTCGTCTAATTTTTTGCGCCACTGTCTGCCAGTCTACTTAAGTCCATACAATGATTTCTTGAATATATAAACTTTATCTTTGTATTTTTTCCGTTTTCATAAGCATCCAAAAACGTATCGATTTTGCTGATATTGTCATATAAATATGTTCATCTATATTGCCAATTGGGTATGCAGTAACAAAATCAAGTTGGAAAATATTGCGTTTTAATTGCACTGAATGTGCCATTTTTGATCGTACACAACCAATTCTCGCTTCTGGCGCAAAGCTTTCAGAATAATCTCTGTCTTGTATTTGAGTAAATCTCTTTGTTACAAGTCTAGTTTTGTATTTTTCTAATATTCCATCTGCTTTCCCCCCAGAGGCATATAAATGTGGTCTTTATAGAATTCCACTATCTAGACACAGTGCAACTGGGGAAAAAGGGAGCCCAGTCCCTTGAAGACAGGCAGGGAGTCAACTGGAAGCTCCACTTTATTTCCACGGGGATCATTGAACCCGCAGAGTTCATTATTTGTCTCTTTAGACATTTAATAGTTCTCTGACTGATCATTGAGGTTGGCCCCTATATGGGAGTAATGTGGTGGTTGTGGTTTCGCGGGCCCATAACAGTAAAATGGTTATTATGGTGGCCAGGATCATCTCACTGATAATGACGCGCAAAGTGAATGATCCAGTCCAGTGAACATGCTAGACATGTGTTCTGGACAGGAGTTGAAAGTCTCCAACTCTTTACCAAGGTGTGATGGTTTGCAGCCATGCCCTGGAATCATTAAAGTTGCAACTAGGTGGTTCTGTTGCTTAGAATTATGTCTTCGGCTTCCTAGGACGCTGTATGACGTTCCAAATTATACAATTGTGGTTTGTCCACCATCTGATTAAGGCTACACAGCCAGGTGCAGATGTAAAACGAATCACACTATTCCATCTGCTTTATACTTCTTCAAAATTTTTTGGGCAGTCAACTAGATCTCACGTTTTGTTATTTAATACAGCGTCATATTCAGATTTCATGGCCTGTTCCATTCATTAGCCTCTGGAACAGAAGCTGCTTCTCTAGCATTTAAATACTGTTCCGTTCTACTTTATTAGTAAAATTTCCGTTGTCTTCTACTTCATCAACTGGAATCATATTAAATAATTTTCTTAAACGACCTTTTAGACCGCATTGCTTTAAGAATACTTTTCTACTCGTCAGAAAAATTATCTCTTTCCTCCGACTAATACTTAACGAGAATCGGACCAAAATTCCCTATTAAACAGCGAAAAAATTTTGAAATTACTATCGTTTTTAGGGTTACGTATGCAAAGGGTTAAACGATGCCCTAATGTTTTCGCTACAATGTAGCAAATTAAACTTTTATTTAAAGGATAGCCCAATAGTAATTTGTTTTGCACGTTTGTTAAATATGAAAATATTTTGAATTTAAACATTTTTTGTCCGTTGTTAGAATAAAGTAAAAAACTTTAACCGCATTATAAAATAAGTGCGCACAATACATTTAAAAATGAGTGAGTGTTTCCATAGAGGATGTGATTTTGCAGGATTAAAGTCATAATAGGAAGAGGCTTGAAGTTTACACAGAGTACAACAACAATAATAAAAAATAAAATTAGAAATATAAAGGGATTTCCTTAACCATAAAAGGCAAACATTTTAAAATTTTAGCCACAAATAAAATAAAAATACAAAATTATATGATGCCCAATAAATTGTACGGAACTCTGTTTGTGAGTTTAACTAGGACAAAGCGTTATTTCTCTGGGTCTAACGTGTCTAGCTATAGTCTGAATCTGTAAACAACATTTACACAAAAGCTATTTAAAGTTTTAAAGAATTTTTATACTTTGTTTTTATATTTAATTTCAAAAGATTATAAAATTCACTTTAAATAATACGCTGTTTGTTTCCTTTTCATCTTTAATTCATTGTAATTATAAAATATGTAAATATTTATAAAATCCACTTAAGTATACAAAGCTTAATAAAAATTTACAATCCCTTACGATATGCTTCTTTAATTAAAACGCTAAATATTTATAAGTGCGTGTAATTATGTTTTATAAGTGTTAGGCTTATAATATTTAATTTTTTTTTTTTTTTACATAAAAACATTAAAACTGATCCCTTAAGTGTGCAACACATTATCAAATGGCTACTGTTATTCAAAGGAAAAAAACGAAAAAGCTACAATTTAAATTCCTTTTTAAGATTATAATGTTCGTAATCTTGAAAAATAAAACATCGAAGCTGCTTTTTGTGTCTTTGAGCGTCTACTGTTTTATTCATATTTAAGTAATATTTGAAAAACTGATATTTAATATTCACTTATTAACGCTGCAACTTATCTTATAAAATGAAACTATTCTATTCTCTTAAGATGAAAAAGCCCACAAAACAAAAGAAGAAATACAGTTATTTTACCTATATTTACCTAATTAGAAGCCTTAGGGTATGCTATACGAAATTCTAGCAAGCAGTTAAACAGCAAACAGCACTCTTTGTTAGCAAAACAAATTGTCAGGTTTTAAATATGGAATTTTTATGTTTTTGAAATTGAAAAATTTCAATGTTATTTCTAACCAAAATATTTAATATTATAGAGCAAACTTTGCGGCCACTTCTTTATCTTCTGGCTAAATGACCAAAATTTACTTTTCTGGCTTAAGGCTGGTATTTATTTTGCTGTTCAGCTATATTTTCACGTTCTAATTTATTTTGTTTGCTGTCATTGCAGGATGATGTTATTGGTTTAGTGACTCTATTGTGTTACAATTGAAACGAATTTTTTGCGCTTTTTTTCTCTACGAGTTCTTGTGGTATTTGTTGGTAAACATTGAGTTGATTTTTTTAAGTGTAACAATTCGTTTGTGTCATTTATCGAATTTAATATTTATTTATTTAAAATTTTTTTATTTATTTTATTTTTTTTTTATTTAACTGTTAAATTTTTCTCAATTATAATTATTATTTGTTTTTTGTTTTTAAGTCTAAATATAGCGGCTTACAGCTAAAGTCAGCCAATACAATTTTAAAATGTTTGTTAAAACAATTTTTAAAGTATCGTCATTACAATATTAATTTTTTGCAGATTTTTTAAATCCGCAATTAGTGTATAGTATAAAAGTAAAATTATATGTACTTCTAAAGCTAAAAAGAAAAAAGGTTAGCGGGAGACACACTCAAATTGAGCCACTTGATTTTATTTGTGTGTAAAATAATATATTCAGTCCTGTTTAAAAGACCAATTAGTGAAAATGGGACGGGAAAGTATTATTGAGACTAGAGAACATGTAATTAAACCAGAAAATGAAAGTAAATTTAAAATTATCAAGAAGAGCTTTGAAACCATTCAGCTCATCATTCAGTGTTTTACAGCAGATGATATAATCCAAAAAATTCTAAAAAAATATTTTCAGAAAGAAAGAAATTTAAAACAAAAATTCTAGATACAGCGCTTCAAAACACCGAAAGCTAAAAAATCAACTAAATATCCCGTAACCCGAATACAGAGTGTGATTTTTTTTACATCCGCACCTGGCTATGTAGCCTTAATCAGATGGTGGAGAAACCACTATTGTATAATTTGGAACGTCATACATGCGTCCTAGATAGCCGAAGGCATAATTCTAAGCAACAGAACCACCTAGTTGCAACTTTAATGATTCCAGAACAGGGCTGCAAACCATCACACCTTGCTAAAGAGTTGGAGACTTTCTAACTCCTGTCCAGAACACATGTCAAGCATGCTCAGTGAAATGATCCTGGCCACCATAATTTTCATAAATCCCTTATGGGGCCGCAACACCACAACCACCACGATACTCCCATATAGGGGCCAACCTCAATGATCAGTCAGAGAACTATTAAATGTCTAAAGAGACAAATAATGAACTCTGCGGGTTCACTGATCCCCGTGGAAATAAAGTGGAGCTTTCAGTTGTCTCCCTGTCCCACTTCAGAGGACTGGGCTCCCTTTTTCCCCAGTTGCACTGTGTCTAGATAGTGAAATATTCTATAAAGACCATATTTATATGCCCCTGGGGGGAAACCCGAAAACAGTCAGAAGAGTTATTAGAAAAAAAAAGGTTATAATTGCAGAGTAGCTAAAAAGAAATCCTTATTAGCAAAGTGAGCCGTCGAAAACGACATGAGTTTGCTCGTAAATACCTCCCTAAAGAATTTTTGGCAAAGGATATATAATTATAAATGTCAATATGATTGCTTAGGTTTTATTTATAGATGCAAGTAAATTTAAATTGTTTGGCTGAGGCAGAAGAGAATTTCGAACTTTAACCGAAAAAATAAAAAATTATATGTTAATCATTCTATCTGAAAACAGATCATGGCTTAGGTACCGTGAAATAAGTCCCAAATGAAACAACTCCTAATGCAATAACTGCCAATGAAATAAGTCCCAATAAAAAGAAATAACTATGAAATTAAAAAAACGAAATAACTCCCAATGCCAAAATGAAATAAGATCCAAAAACTTAACCGCTATATAAAAATATTTTTACAAAAAAAATGAACTAGCTCCCAAATGAAACAAGTCCCAACAAAAATGCAGTAACTCCCAATACAAATTATATTTGCACTCGGGCACCTCTATAGTATGACGTGATAAGATTTACATCTGCACCTGGCCGTGGGCCTCAATCAGGTGTTGGTTCATTACCACTGTGGATGAAATGTAGCGTCATCCTCGCCCTAGAAGGCCTTCGGATACGTATATCCTTCGGTCACTCCTAGTTGCAACTTCAAAAGCTCGGAGTAGGCCGCAGCCTTCACTCCTTACTGAAGAGTTAGAGACTATTCAACACCTGGTCCAGAACGCATGAGGCTTAATATAATTAAGAACACGACGGCATTCATACTCACTGGACCTGGACTGGACCACAAACTCAAACGAGGGCCTCGAAACACAGCGATCACGATACGCCCAAAGGGCCTACCTCAATAATCAGGCAGAGAACAAATAAATGCCTAAAGAGACCAATAGCGGAACTATGGGCTTTACCGATTCCCGTGGAAATATAGTGAATTTTTCAGTTGGCTCCTACTAGCCTAAGCGGACTGGGCTCCCTTTTACCGCCGCAAGACACAAGTCTAGATGGTTGTATGATCTATAATGACTTATTATGTGCCCCCGGGGACGACCTTTATAGTATAACAAACCCCGGCTCCGCTCACCATAAGTTTCGTGCATAGCCGGCCGTCGGTCGGGTGGAAGGATTTTATTCTCACCGGGCTTATTAAATAGCTTCCATTAGGTGACTCCTTCCCCCGGGGGCACATGATAGTTTTTTTGGAACCTACTATTCCATTTAGACTGGTGTCTTGCGGGATAAAAGGGAGCCCAGGACCCTCAAAGGCTAGTAGGAGTCACCTGAACAATCCACATATTTCCACGGGAATTCGTACGCTCGCAAAATTCACTGTTTGTCTCTTTCGACAATAAGATGTTCTCTGACTGATTATTGAGGTTGGCCCCTATATGGGAGTATCGTGGTGGTTGTGGTTTCGAGACCCTTGTGAGAGTTTGTGGGTCGAATCATTCAAAATGAACACAATGAATGGTTCAGGTCCAGTGAGTACGAATGCCGTCGTGTTCTTAATTATATTAAGCTTCATGCGTTCTGGACCAGCAGTTGGAAAGTCTCCAACTCTTTAACAAGGAGTGAAGGCTGCGGCCTACTTCGGGCTTTCGAAATTGCTACTAGGAGTGACCGGAGGATATACGTATTCGATGGCCTCCTAGGGCGTGAATGACGTTTGCAAATCATTCAAGTGGTTTGACCACCATCTGATTATGACTACCTACCTAGTCGGTGCAGATGTAAATCAAATCACATCATTAGGTGACTCCTAATTAATTAAAATGAAATAACTTCTATACCATACCTGAAGTTTAAGGGAGGAAAATATTTTGTTAGCGAAGCCGGTGTTTGAAATACCATAGAGGAGAAAATTTTTCAGCGCGGCCGAAGACCTGCTATACAGACAGTTTATAAGCGAAACCGATGCTTTTGTTTTTTTCGCACTTGACTCTCTTATTTATTCAGTCAATTCTTTATCGAGTAATTCTTCTTATTCAGTATTCACACACTTTTTTGGTCTTAACATCAAAATCACCAAACAACTCCTTGCAGGTGGCTCTACAGGCGGCAGAATTGTCATAAACTTTTTCACCACTTTATAAAGTGGTGTTTGGAAGAAAAGAAACATGGAGAGAGAGAGACAGTGAGAAAGAAAGACTGATTGAGTTGTCTAAATGTTTCTACAGTAAAAATGTTTCTTTCACCTTTAACAATAACTACGTCCTCTTGTTAAAAACTTTAACCAGCATAATCTAATGAATAAAATTTAATTGCTTTTTTCTACAGCAGAATTAGTTTAAAAAGAAAATTAAATATTTTTTAAAGTGTTATCAAATTATAAACGAGAGATCTGCTGAAGAATAAACTTATAATTGAACCACTGAATAATTTTAGTTGGCACTACAAAATACACAAACAGTGACACAAGAGATGTAGATACAACAACACTTTTATATCTATTTCATCTCAAAGTAGAACAACAACTAAAAGCAACTACTTTCAGGGCAATAAATTGCAATCTCATATTTATTTATTATTTTTTGTAATATTGAAAGAAAATCTCATTTTATTTAATAAAACGCACAAGAAAAAAGTTTTAACAAGAAAATAAATATTTTACTTTTCTTTTTTTCTTTGAGGAGAAGAATGTAAGAAGAAAATATTTCAACAACAACTACTTAGGACAAAAAAAAAGAGTAAAAAAACAAATTAAGACAAATAAACGAAAAAAGTTTTAATTCTACTTTCCACCACAAGTGTGTCCTTCACACATTTTAAGTTGTTGGCTCAAGTAAAAGAAATGTAAAAAAAAAAACAAAACGAAAAAAGTGCATGTGTGACTTTATGGAATTTTTGCAAGTTTTTTTTTCTCGTCATAACTCTTCATCATTATTTGACACTTATTGTCTTTTTCTTAAGGGGAAAAGTCTCGAAAGGAAGTAGTGTTTATAAATAAGCATCAATTTAATGTGGGTGTTAAAAGTAATTTTAATAAATAGCAATAATAACATAATGTTAACAAGGAGTTACACTGCCCTACAGATATGATTTTACTATTTATTTGACAACATAATTCTAAATCGATTAAAAAAGGGATTGACGGCTGCATATATAGTCGCAATTTAGTACAAACATGGGAATAGTTACGTGAGATTTTATTATTTGGTGTATTAGTTTGAAAGTTTGGTGACACAACAGCTGCTTGCTGACATCCACTTTTTATCAGATACACTTTTAGTCTCTGCGTCATCATTTATAAGTTATATATACTTAGCACGAAATAGTCTCAACCAAATTTGTTAAAGTCTAATTTTTTGTTCAAAGTTTATATATTTCTCTGCAAATTTTTGCATAATTGAAGGTACGAAAATATTTAAATATATTTTCTTTTAAAATTTTATGCAAAATGTGAAAGGTATATAAATAACAGCAGACAGTGGAGCAGAAAATTAATATTTCGGATGAAAACTACTTGCATTAGATTATGTTAGATCGATTTAAAAACAGTGATCAATATAGTAGTCGCTTTAAGTTTCAAAACCAACTTTTACAGCAACGGGGCAATGTTTCACACAAATAGGTATCTCGGACATCTTGTTTTTTGAAAGGCTTAAAGTTTTTTATTATTTGGTTTGTAGCCAGGTTTACATACACAATTTTTGTGTTTTAAGGTACTTTGCAAAACAAAGCAACACGTAATTAATGAGTTATTTGTATTTTAAAATTCTGCACTTTTTAAGTTTCCATTAGTCAATAGACTGAAATTTTCTAAAAAAAAAAGTGCAAAAATACACAGGGGTATTCTCAAAGCTACAGCAAAAATTCGTGTTTCCATCCAGTTAAGAAACTGCTAAATTATTTTCACATATTTTGGTTTTGCCCCACTTTGCAACGACAATTAAAAGTTTAATCTTCATAAAGCTTGATAAATTTTAAAGAAATAACAAGAGCAGCTGAAAATATCCTGGCAAGATTATCCTCTAAATATGATATGGTAAAAAGAGCAAAACAAAACTTGGGAACAGCCCGAATTAATTTGAGAAGAATTTTAAAATTTTCATCATGACAGCAAAGACTCCCCTATAAATATTATTGACCAAATAAATTGATAGAAAAAAAGAGCTGTCAGAGACAAGAATTTCTGAAAACGTGTTGTTTTTATTATTTTTGCTTTACCAACAATAAACATTCCAACAACAATTTGAATAGCTGTAATATTGTTTCAGCATTTGAGTGCACAACTTCAAAAAGGAACGTTGTGAAAAGAAGTTGGAATTAATATGTCACTAGATAATATATACCATACACAAGCACTCACACACATACTCTTATGCATTAGAGCATATATAAATACATGTGTTATATTAAAATATTGTAATTGCAGTTGATGTTATCTTATTCTGCTTGAAAAATTAACATCAATAAACAACTCTTGTCCCTCTCTTGTTTCACAACTACAAAAGTTTGACACAATCACATGTTGTGTAAATACAACATGCACATGTATGAGATATACACTCATTCATACACTAAACATCATAATCATAAAACCTCTCTTAGGTATACATATTTTAGTACTAAAGACGTTTATGGAAGAGTCATAGTAAAATTACCCTTAACGGCCGAAAGGCCCCGCTGAGGGGACATAGTACTTATGCCATAGAAAACGAAAGGCCCCGCTACGGGGACATGAAAAGAATTTAATTTTCATTTCATTTATATAATATATAAATAAATATATAAATATATATAATTATATATTATAATTATATATATAATTATATATAAATATATAAATATAAATATATTATAAAAATTAATTTTATTTATAACATTAAAAATCAAGTAAATATATTGAATTCATATCTAAATAAATCATTTTAATCAGTTTAGTTTAAGTTTTCATCCTTATAAACGTTTTAGAATTTCACCTAATTTTCCGTCGTGCTATGGGCGAGTATTACAAAAAAAGCTCTCGGCCGTTAAGGGTTAAGTGAAGCATCTTCGGCCACCAAATAAAAGTAAAGATACTTTTTGAAAAGTACCTTTAAAAAATTAAAAACTTTTACAAATAAATCTTAACTTTAAAAACCCCTTAACAAATTAACTATTATAACTATATATTATTCTGTATATAGTATAACTATATATTATTATTCAAATAGTACCTTTTGAAAATTTTGCGCCTGAAATTATTATATTTTTAAAAATAAGCAGTGAACTGTCTAGTTTTACATGCGTTTTAAAAATAAATTAATTAAAATGCCACTTTTAGAAGATTTTTATAGAACCTAAAAATATCTTTTTAGTAATTTTTTACATGATAATGTCTTACCAATTTTAAAAGCATAAAAAAAGTCTCACTATCATTCTAAAACGCCCTTGCCTCATTTCAACCCGCATGTACTTTATTGGTTGATGGTAGGTGCTGTTAAATGCATTTTTTTTAATCTCTCTTCAGCAGTAATTAAGGTTACGAAATATGATTTAAAAATGTGTTTCTCCAGTTCTAATTATATGAGAAATTTTGTAGGGGTGAAGAAAAATTGTAACAATTATTTTTGCATATAAACGATGATTTTTTTTCCAGCATCAAGGGCGAGTGGATGTATTCATTCGTTCATCGAGTTTTAGTGTTAATTGTTTTTTGTTTTTGGGTTTTTTTTGTTTTTGCGTTTTTTTTTCATAAAGAAAAAGGTTAGAAGAGAAATTCAGAGAGAACAAATATTGTCGCATTTTTCACACATTTTTATTATAGCCTGCCTCACCCTTTCAATGACGGAACTTTCTACTTAGCGTTAACATTGAAGTGCGCTAGGGCAATGCCAAATCAAGAAAGCAGAGTAAGGGTAGAAGGATATTGTTGAGCAATAGCAGTTTCTTTTTAGAATAAATCCTTTGCAGTATACTTTTATCTAAATCTGAATTAGTGATATGTAAAAAGGTTTTAGTATGACTTTGAACATTGGTGCACCCCTTATTCACCACTAGAACAAATTTTGCTTCTTCATAAGTTTTTCTCTAGTATGGAATTTTTAATACACCTTGTAGTTTTTCTGTTCTTTAAGAGTGCTTAGAAAAGTACTATAGAAATGTGTGGCCAACTTTTCTTACTATTTTGAGTGGTTTACTACTGATTTAAAAAAAATGTATGAATTAACATAATAAATAATAACTATAGTTAACAGACCTTATTAATATTTTATAAATAAATAATTTTTCCTTTCGTGTATATACCACCCAATGGTGTGGCGAAATATTAAAAATAAAAATAACATTTATTAATGACCTTAGACCTTGTGCTTAAAAAATGTATGAATTGCTTTGAGTTTATATTGGGCAGAGAAGCTATTTTACCTAAAGCTTTCGAAAGCCACATCTACAATTATTTCCGTTGATATAAAGTTGGCTAGCCAAAAGGGATCTGCCATAAAGCAAACCCTCGCATGTGCTGTGAGGTAGATTTCGTAGCAAACTAAATGCGTATTAAATCTGAAATTGTTGACACCTTCATCTTATTTTCTAGATTTGCTACCAGGAGCTTTTTTCTTTTGTGAACTTATTAAGTTGTTTTTTAATTATTATTATTTTTTTTTTCAATAGTTGCTTTTTATTAAATTTAAATGCAAACTTTTATATCGTTAAGAATTGCATTATGTTGCAATAAAATTAGCTTTTTTGCAAAATTAATAAAAATCTAACAGAATTGAACTTTAGCAAGTTTTACTTCACAAAACGCTGAAAAGTTGAAGAATGACTAGTTGTTGTTTGTATAAATAAAATAACTTTTTTAATTTAATTTTTTTTTTGTTTTTTGAAAAGTACTTTTACTGCCAACTTTGTACTCGCCTCTTATACCCTGCTAACTTCCGTATGACTTTGGGTACTCTAATATCTCTTCTCTTTCTTTGTCCATTGAAATAAAAATTAACAAATTTTGTTGGTAAAATTATAACAATGTTTTGTGGTCTTCAGGTATATAAATGTGTGCTCTTGTTATTAATTACACTGCCCTGCTGATGTGTGTGCATGTGTTTTTGTCTTAAAATATTGTGTTCCATTTACCATGAGGGGATTATGTATGTTTGTTTTAAGCCATACCAACAGAACAGTTTTGAGTACAAACTTTTTAGTCAGACAAATGTCTAATTTTCTTCTTCTACTCTCTAACATATTTGTGGTGATGTTTTGTTAACAAATTTTATAAAAAAACAAAAAAAAGGAAAATAAACCACTTTTGAAAGAATTTGAAATTAATGGACAAAGTCAAGATTATAAGCTGCGATTTTTTAAAGAACATTATTAAAAGGGGAAAAATTTTAAAGGTGAAAATTCAATTTAAGAAATAAGCCCCAAAAGAATTACCTCATACTCACAATCAGATACCTAAACGTATGAGTGATATGGGTACGTCTTAATATTTTCCATAAATCATACGCTATAGTGTTTTATTCATAAACTAATACAAATCCTAATAGGGGTAAACTAATAATTATGTTAGCCATTAGTTAACTAATTAATTTTATTTAAAGGCAACAGATTTTGCTTGAAACCGTTTTATTGCTGTATCGCAAGATTAAAAATTGACTATGATTGCGGATCATGAACTCACGTTAAATAAATAAATAAATATAATCCAACTTATTTCAAAGATTTGCAGTCCTCTTTTAAACTAAAGCATTACTGTGGGCTATATTTTAATCTGTATCCATTTTTATTGATTCTCGATATATTTTACCATTTAGAAAAGAACGGTTGTTGTATTATTTATACATTTAAATATAATTCGAGGATTAGAAAATCCAAAATTCTTCTTTCTGAACTTTTTCTACGAGTTCATCTCAAACAATACTCCCAAATTTTTAATAGTTTGGAAACGTAATTAGTAAGTAACAAGAATAAATTCCTAATGGTAAACGCAATTTACTCTTATATATATAATACGAGTGTAAACTAATAAGCTGAAGTAACAATAATTGCCTCAGGTTAGACTTTTTAAAAAGTTCTGAAAGTACTTTTATTTCATTTTAAAAAATTTTATTCTGACTAGGTTGCACTGTAACTTTAAAGTTATCATAAAGAAAGGTCAGTACTAATTTAGCTGGACGTGGTCCTTACACAACCACATATAGTTGTTCTTTCGTTTCCGGCCAGAATGCAAATTGGTTTTTCTTCACATTATTGTAGATGTTGTTCCAGTATGATTCTTTATAAGCTTAAGTGTATTCAGAAATAAAAAAAAATATTTGTAAAGACCAAAATTAAAGTAGCAAAACTTCAGTCACACTTTTTTACACAAAAAATCGATTTTTTTTAATCATTTTAAATAATGGGTGGGGGGCCCATTTGAGCTGAGCAAGTAAATTGGTTAAGAACGCATATTTTTTGCCAACTAAAGTTTTATTGAAACCAATTCAAAATAGAAATATGGGAATTAATAGTGGAAAATGTTTCCGCCCCATGTCCATCTGTGTCACGTTAGTAGACGGCTGGTCTGCATTTTTCACAAAATTTTGAAGCATATTTTGCAACAAAGCTTTCTTTCTTTGTAAAGTGTATACAGAAACCCCAGCTTTCAAATGGCCCCAGATATAATATTCCAACGGTGTTAAATCACAACAGCTAGGCGGCCAGTCCTCATTGCCAAATCGAAAAATAACGCTACCGGGAAATTTTTCATGCAATAACTGAATTGTTTGAGGGGTTGTGAGGCTTGTGAAGCCGTCTTGCTGAAATCAAAAATCACTGATTTCAACATTAGCCAATTTTGGCCACAAAAAATTGGTTATCATGGTTTGGTAGCTCAGAAAATTCACGATGAAGGCGTTTCCTTGCTTATTTTCCAAAAAAAAATAATGGTCGATGATGCTGCCTGACCGGTCACTTTCTTTGGATGTAACGCTCTTTTGAGGACTGTTTGTGGATTTTCTGAGCTCCACTTATGACAATTTTCTTTGCTTATACAACTGCCTAATTGAAAATGAACCTCATCAGTAAAGATAATTTTGTGAAAAAATGCGTTTCGATTTCGTTCAGTACTTCACTAACAACTCAAGGCAAACAATGGAAAATGAAGATCTTTATGCAAAATGTTTTGCAAACTGCCGCTGGTGATGGTCAATTGCTGCGAATGATGACGATTTGATAATCCAGGCTCATTTTCAACACTTTACCGTACAGCGGGTATATTTGCATCACTACAGCCAATACGAATGTATTATTTTTGTCTATTGTCAGCAACAATACCGTCAGCCACGAAATTAGCGACAAATAACGCACAGGGATCTCGAAGGGCACGTTTTTGGGAGGAAAATCTATAAGAATTTTACGAAGTGATAAAAAATTTTCACTGTTGAAATTATTTGCTTCAGAGTGTAGCATTCCATGCTTAAAATTTCTCAACTTTTTACTGAATAAATGACAAAAATTAAATTACTTCAATTTACAACGTACTTCCTAACCTCTAATTTGCCCATCCTGTATTTAAAAACAATTTATCAGGGTTCAGAATTTTTCATTTATGAATATTCAAAAATCAACATTCATGATATTTTTCATAAATGAGAAATCTAAAATTTTGTATTTATTTTTCACGCTCATAAACGAACAACAAAAAATGTTCTGCTTATGTTCATACATAAATACGAACGGCAAGAATTATTACTCTTTTTCATATGTGATGAATGATAAATTAGCTTCTTCTCATTATGTTCTTTTTCATAAATGTATATGTTCATATATGAACGTTGAAATTTTATAAAATTTCTCATAAATGAGTTTACCGTAAAATCAAATGGGTACATATTAACTCAAAATACAATATTGCAATATATTCTAAAAGAAATAAAAAAAAAAACATTTTTTTTTCTGCATACGCCGACAATTGCGCATTATCAAATATGTGCGTTTATGTACGCGAATGCTTAACGCACATATTTTTACGATCTTTTCATTTCTGAAAAATTATCAAAATTGTAAATATTTAAAAATGAACACTTGTGTGTTTCTCACTTTTTCACTTATGACTAGAAAGAAAAAAATAAATCGTCGCATTCACAAATGAGAAAACACAAAATATTTTGTAGTCTCTCACACATGTATGAGAAGAAGCGGCTAAAAAATGAAATGTACATATTCACACATGTATGAACAGTGAGTGAACACTTCGCTACTCTGCAATTTATTGGTAATTTTTGTTAAGTGACTGAAACATTTATAAGAGAAGATAGAATACCAGGATTGAGGAATATTGTCTCATATAAGCTGAAGCCAGGCATAGTCACCTATTGGTTTGTTTATTTTACTTGACTTCTACTTCGTTGCTATGTCCATAACCAAAAGAAAATTGTAAAGCTATTTATTTCAAATTGAAAAACCTAGATACAAATTAATATTTTCTGCAAATTACAAAACTGTTTCATAAGCTATTTTTTTTTTTTATTTTGAAAATGTTTCCTCTGTAATTGAAACAGTTTTGATTGGTTTTGTACCATGAAAAAAAATATTCTTACAAAACCCATCTAAGCCGCCATTTTATTATTATTAATTTTTGTTTTTTTTTTTCATTTTCGTTTGCAAATACGTATTTGTAGTAATAAATTTGAAAAGCTCAGAGGAAAACAAATATTCATCTAATCGCTTTAAATTTTAATTTTTTTCAATATTTATAACGACGATGATAAAATTAAAAATAAAATGTCATCAATACTGAATTGATTGTTTATTGTCGGCTTTGTTAGTTACTTTCAACAAAATAAAATTAGATTTCTTTTATAACAGTACGCGTAATAGTTATAGGCACAGCTAAACTATTTTTTTATTCCTTTTTTTGGCTTTCGCATGTTTCGTATATTTCACATATTTTAAGGAGAGAGTTATCTTTCTCCTATAACAATAAATTGGCTCATAGAGAATCTATAACCAAGACCCTATTTGTTAAAAGTACCTATTTACCACATACAGCTTGGAGCAGAATACAGTGAACATTCAGTTTTCTGTTTCTTTGGACTTGGTAGCGAAAACGCTTCAAGCATTCTTTTACGTGCCAACAACTTCAGGAAATTATTAAAATATATGGATTGATACAATTCCATCCATAGTCAAATAAAAAGAAGTTTGGCGAAAACTTCTTTCACATTATTTATCTCTAGCTTTAGGCAGCAGTTACTTGTGCTTTGCAGCTAACATAGTTATTTGGAATTATTATGGAGTTAATTAGAGAAAAATTTTAAAAAACGGTCCCTTTTTGGTGCAAAGGAATGTGGTTGTCATCGTGACCTTCGTGCAAGTGCTTAAATAAGGAATATGGTTTCAAGCTATTTGAGATTTAGGAAGTTTTGTATTGTTAAAAAAGTTTTTGAAAAAAATATACTTTCGAAAAAGGTAATCTGTTACAAGGTAGTTTAAAAAGAAGAATTTTAAAAATGATCTTTTGTAAAAAGTTAACTGTTTAAGAAAAGATTTTAATTGTACTTTTCCAAGAGAATCCTTTTTAAAAGTTAGGAAATAAATATTAAAATTGTTTTAAAAGTTATTTGTTTGATATGATAGTTTGAGAAAAAGTCAGAATGTCCCATTCCAAAAGGCACTTTTTGTTTTTTAATGTATGAAAAATATTTTGAAAAGTATCAATTTTTAGAGATTATTTTATTGAATGACGTTTTGTGTAGACAATTTTTCAAAATATACTTTTGAAAAAGGGACGTTCCCTTGAATAAAAATTAGCTTTGAAGCGATTAATTTTTCAAAATATACTTTTGAAAAATTAATCGCTTCAAAGCTAATTTTTATTAAAGGGAACGTCCCTTAAATGTTTGCTTATTTAAAGGATTTTTTTAAAAAGTACTTTTCCGAAAGGTAGAATTTTCAAAATACTTTTTTATTTAGAAAGTCTATTTTTATCAACATTAAATAGCATTGAGGTAAATAAATTACTTATTTGCATCAATAAGGACAAGAGCATTAGATTTGTTTGCACTTTCATAACAAATTTATTTCACAATCAAATAAAAAAATAGCGCAAAAAATATTAATAAAAAAAAAAAAGAAAATAAACAAAATAAATAATTGAAAACGTTAGTTAGTCAAAAAATAAACAATTTTTCAAAATCAGCATGTTAACATATACTTCTAACCCTAATAGCTCTTTTGGAAAAAAAATTTAAATAAAATAAACAAAATAAATATCTTTAGCTTGCCTTGGCTCCAGTTTGTTTTAGCAAATACCACAAAAATTGCAAATAATTTTACAAGTTTGCGACTGATTTTATTAGAAAATCATTTGATATGACAATAAAAAATGAACATAAAATGCTGTGCTTTTTCACTTCCAGCTTAAGTGTGTGGGGGATTCAAATAATCAAGTTATTATAAGTTGTAGTTGACACGCTATTTAATAATAAGTTATTGTTTTGTGTTTAAACAGGTGAGTAATTTTTTAGATAAGAGAAAAATATAAAGACAAAGAAAAGTCTTGGGTTTTTATTAGAAAACTAATGAAAAAAAATATTTCTTATTATCGCTTCATTGCAGAAAGTAACACATTAACTTTTTGAGAAATAACATTTATTCGTAATATTTTATTTATTTATTTTTTTTTTTTTTGGTGACAGGCACGACATAGTTCGAAAAAAATAAATTGATATGCGATTTAAAAACGTGTGCAAAAAATCATTAAAATTAAGTGTGAGATCTGAGGGCATTTTTTGTGATTTTAATTATCTACGAGGGAGCATTAAAAATCATATGATGTTAAATGAAAGTGGCAAAAAATCATTCAGTTTATTAAAAATAGTCTCTTTTTTCTTGTTAACCCACCTTAACAATGGCATTTTATTCAATTAAATAATGTTTTTTTTTTTATTTAAAAGAATGGTTTGCAGCCCAAAGAAATAGAAACCTTATCAGTTTCCGCAAATAAGCATTTACTTGCTTAGTCCAAAGGTAATACTATTTTGTGTGAGTTGCCACTGTATTCACATAAGAAAATTCTTATTTTAATCTAAGCTGAGCACAATTTACCACAATAAATTTAGGCGTTTTTCTTATTTGAATCACAGATTAGTACCAAGACAATACCACAAACGAGGCCAAGTAACTCGACCTCAGTAGCAAATAATCATGCATTATTCAGATACGGCATTAGCTAGTCGAGTTGAAATATCTATAATATATTTCAAGGCTTAGATTGTGTATGCTAGCGAAATTAACAATGTTAACGCTGTTGCATTTTTTGGTGAATGGCGACTTTAAGTTCCCTCTATTTTAGCTCATTGTTACCAGAAGCGATCATCAATATTAAGTTGTGAGTGGAGAAATTGAGAGAGTACAGGTTTTTCTGTTTTAGTAGTATGTGCTTTAATCGATCTCTTTTATAACTTTGTAACGCTTTGGCAATCTGTCAAGACAGGAGAAAGTAATAAATCAGGCGGGCTCACAAATGAAGGATTTCTTGCCATGTGTGGAGCATCCTTTAATTTTAGATTGAATATTTGTATTGTTTGTTGTCGTGTGGCTCTTGTTATATATAGGGTCCGCAATTTAAGGTTTTTTTTTTGCAAGTAGTGCTTATTTCGTGAATGGTAACACTTAGTTCATGTTTGATTTGACCGATAAATAGTTTTATCCTTTCGCTAAAAGTTGGTTGTGTATACGCTTGAACAACGCTTCGCTAAGTGGGCCTGCGATCGACTTACAGAAGATGCCGATTTTACAAAAAAAAAAATCATCTTTTCAGATGAAGGTCATTTTGATCTTGGCGGGAATGTAAACAAACAAAATTTTCACATTTGGGGCACAGAAAAGCCGCACGCATACATTGAAAAGACGACGCACCCAAAACGAGTCACCGTTTGGTGCAGATTTTGGTCCAGAGGCATAATTGGGCCATTTTTCAGGAGTGGCCGTTACAATTAATGGCAATCGTTATCGGGCCATGTTGAACGAATTTTTGTTTACAAAAATTGAAGAGGAGGATATTCGCAACATTTGGTGGCTACGTGCCACACAGCCGAAGCTGTGTAGTTTTGTTTATAGCATTCAAAACAAAAAAAAAGTTATTTGGCGGAGCCGTTAAAAGGCAACACAATAAAGGCCAAAATCAGTTTTGTTTTATTTTCTTTTTTTTTCATTTTTAAAGGCACACCCTTTGTGTAAACTTCAAGTTTCTATCCATAACGAATTAAAAAAAGAGACCACTAGCGGAAAAAAAATATCTTTATGTTGCACTCTTATTACTTGTTGTTTTTAATCGCCTATAACTTTACCTGCCCTTTCGAACTGCTATAAATGTCATTCTAATAAAATTTTTATTTTCTTTTACAAATGTTTCCACATGATTTATTTGCATTGCAAATTTTATTATGTACAATGCAACTCCTTAAAAAGAAGGCCTCTGCCACAAAATCAACCTTTACAACAAACTATTTAATAAGTCCGAGTGCTTTACGGCAATTTTAGACACATTTACAATGCGGTAACATGCCATCCAACAACAGCAACAGGACAAAAAAAAACAAATGTAAACAAACCCAACCAACAAAGGAAGCAATACGTCTTGCGGTTATAAGTTTTCCTGCAAAACAACAATTGTGTTTAGTATTGCTGTCCTTTAAAATCCTTGCAATCCAACAGTGACATCAAGTAGCACACTAAACACACACACACCAACACACCCACACACAGGGACAGAGACAAGAACTCGACAAGTCAGTTAGTTGAAGACAAATAAAATGCTTTAGCTATCATTTCAATAGAATTTGAATTAAGTGACACATGGTCTCTCTCAGTGGGGGCGTTACACTGTTCTATTATGCTCTCATGCACTCTACGCTCTGCTGGAAATATTGTTATGGATTTTTACTTAGAAAATATTGTAATTAGTTTGTAAAGTTTAGATCAATAATATAGTTGCACTGACATTAACTTATCAGTCACACTACTCTTCTGCACTATTCTTCTTCAAAAGTTCCTTTTAATTAGATGTGAATTTTAATTTTATTGCTTTTGCGCTTTTGTGTTCTTTTCCTTTTTGAAACGTCACCTTTAAGATATTCTTACAATAATACAGATAATACGATTACAATTTCGTACATATGGTTGAAGAGTACATACGATTCGGCGTATACTAAGTTTTCGGTTGCAATAAAACTGTAAAATTTTCTACTTTTGTCAGATTGTGAAAGATATTTGTTCGATAATATTATTGACCAATTCTTGCTGTTAAAGTCAAGTCAATAATTTAGTTTTTATAAAATAAAAAAAATCAAAAACAGCCAAGGGCAACTAAAAAGTAGAAACTAAACTTTATGATTTTTATGAAATTATTGTATGTCTGTATGTATGTATGTATAAAAAATTGTTATGGTTATCTTTTCTTAAGCCTGAACTATTTCATTGCAAACAATTTATTTTTGGTTTTTTTCTTACTTTATTCATTATTTCCTTTCTTTGCAATTGTCTTTGAAGGACATTTCGACATCAATTGATGGTTTGATTTCTTTTTAAGTGTGTGTCATTTCCCCTGCGGATTTTTTGTTTTACTGTTGTGTTTAGTATCTGTTTTATGTTCACTCTTGTTTTTTACATACGTCACAACATTTTTGAATGCATTTTTGTTTTCTGTTTTGTGGTTCTTGAAATAATTTAAGTTGGTCATTTATAAATATATGTATGTATGTATATTTTAGTTTGCTTGTCATGTCACATGTTGTTTTGTGTCCGTTCTTTGGTGCAGTATATCCAAACATTTGCGTGCCAAATCAACGTTAATTATAATTATCTATTGATTTTTGTGGGCTTTTGCATACACAAAAATAAAAGAAGGAACACAAAAATCGAAGGCGATAGATGGGCGTAAATATGAGCTAATTAGTTTAATGACAGTAAAATTCAAATCACTTGAAAATCCTTAACAATTTCAGATAACTCAAAAATAAAAAAATAATAATAATTAGAGGGCAAAGAAAAAACCATGGACCTAAAAATGGGTTCAATAATAAATGTAAAGCAATTGAAAATAATTGCTGGATTTGTTGTTTATACCCGAAAATCTAACGATAAATACATAAAAATATAGACGTGTTTCTAAAAGCTCGCTAATTTATTTATTTATTTATTTTTGTTTTTGCGAATATATTAAATACTCAGAATATTTTAAAAATTTAACATTAAACTCCTGAGACTTGCAAGAACAACACAAAGTTTGCAATAGTAAAGAAATATTTTATAAAATCAAAACAAATTGAATGGGTTGGTTTTTCTTATAACGTACAGAATTCATTTGCCACTATTCGTTAACAATTTCTTTGTGAGCTTAAATGCCTGTATCAACATTCTTCGTTTACTAAAACCAATTTATAATAACTTTTTTTCCCTTCTTTGCTAAAAATTAATCAACAAAAAACTTAAAATTGAAAATACAAAATGTCACAATAAATTTTTTTCAATGTTGTTGGAAAAATATTAAGACAAAACTCTATTATTGCCAAAAAAAAAACAAAACAAAACAAAACGTATGTCCTTGTCATTATCATCATTAACGCCATCATTGCTGTTGCCTTCATTGTGGTTATAAGAGCAAAGTGACTAAGTGACTTAATGATAAGAGACAACTTGATGTGCGGGAACATGTTGCAATAGTTGTCTTCCTAACCGGACAAACATGTTTAGTGATTATGAATTGTGTTGGAATTTGTATACAACACCCCACAACAGTTGATAAAAAATATAAAATGCTATCCTTTGAAATTAGTAAGGACAATAGAAAAATGAAAAACGAGTTTTCCTATTACAAAAGTCTGCCACGTCTAGATATATGTAGCTAACGTCAACTCCCTTTGTTCATTAGTACTTAGTAAGTTAGATTGAAATGGCGAATACTTTCGTTTACCGGTTCCTCTTTTCTTATATAACTTCAGTTTATATAAGCAACTTTTTGTTAGGCTGAAGTTCATGTTTTTTTTATTCAGCTAAAAAGGACTATTGTCAAATGATGTTAATTTTAATTTAATGAATTGTTCATTTGGTGATATTTTAATTTTTTCATTTCGGCCTACTTATTATTTAAGATTATTTGAGAAAAATAACCTTTAACTAAAAGGTTAAACTTTTGTTCTTGTGTTATTATTAAACCCATGTTTGGGGTGGGAGCTACAGATATTTTGTCTGAAAATTAATCAATCAATCAATTTGAATATTATGTTCAATTCTCTTTGCAGCGCGAAAAAGTATTTTTCGAAAACCTTCTATTACGCCAACGGTCCTTTGTTTGTGGCTGTTCCTGTGCGAGTTTCGTAAAAAAATATTGTTAACTTACTCTTAAAAATTTCTTTTGTCAAAAACAATTTTTAAAATAAACTTCAATATAAGAAAATCGAAATTAATCGATTAATCGAATAATCGAATAACTTTCTTTTGCAAAATGTGTTTAAATACCATGAAAGCCACTTCGTTCTAAATTTCTGCTTAAGAAATACAACTTTGCTGCTAATTATTTAAAATTAAACACTAAAGCACAAATAAAAATGAATATAAGAATTTTTAAATTAATCGATTGATTGAATAGTCGAATAACTTTCGTTTGAGGTTTATTAGATTAATCTACAGATAAACATAAAATTCGATAAATAATTAATTAAAAAAAATATTAATATTAAAAGTAACGCATGTCCATCGAGTGACGCCATTTGGGTACACACTAATCTTGGTTATTCATATCTGGTAGTCGTGAAGTAGACATGTAGCAAATACGCAATTAATCAACGTGTTTTAAACGTTGAAACATTTAATCAACATCAATCATCGATTACTGTGACGATGAGAAAGTTACGTGACATTTTTGGGAGAAACAACGTGCCAAGAAAACGCACTATTTATCGTATAGTAAATGATTTCGAAGAAAGAGAGTGTGTAGGTGATAGGCTTAAGCATGGACCACAACGTACTGTAAGATTGGCTGCTGCTCAAGAAAGTGTTCAAATCCGTCAACCTCAATTCGACGCCCTGCTCAGGAGCTTGATTTTCGAACAACAACTTTTTTCACAATTTTGCACAAGGATTTGCAATTGTTTCCATATAAGATTTAGTTGACACAAGAGCTTCTTCCACAATACTATTTACGCCGTCGTACATATGCCAATAGGATGTTACAGCACGCCCATCACGACCCCGTTTTTCATGAAAAAAATCATAATTAGTAACGAGGCACTATGTTATTTGAATGGACAGATGAATAATGGGGAATGGAAAACCCTCAAATTATTCCACAGTCACCTTTGCATTTATTAAAAGTGACAGTCTGGTGTGGTATTTAGTCAGGAGGAATCATTGGAACTTACTTCTTTGAAAATGAAAACGGCGTGATATCGTGATATGATTGAAAACTTTTTAACTCCACAAATGAATGCTTTGGACGTGATTAACATATGGTGGTATCAACAAGACGGTGCCACATCGCATACCGCCAGGATTATTTATTTTCACAACAAGTCATTTCAAGAAATGGTGATGTTGATTGCTCCAGACTTCTTTTTGTGGGAATATCTGAACAGCAAAGTTTATGCAAACAAACTAGAAACGTTTAAGCAACTCAAAAAAAAATATTCGTAATGAAAATAATGAAATACCGCCTGGAATATGTAAGATTGGAATGTGTGAGACTTTAATGAAAAATGTGCTCAAAAGAGCTCGCATGCGTTAGGCTAACAGAGGCGTATATTTATTTGATACTGTATTCCATACATAATTGCTGACATTAAATAAAACATTTATCAGTATAATATCCGTTCTCTTTCATTTTATCAAAAATTATAAAAAATCAAAGTAGTATACCTTCCCCGGTAGTATACCTTTCTCTTCTCTTTAGTAAACTATGACAAGTCCACCACCACACCCAGTTCGTGACATTTAGGCATTACTAAGAAGACGAAACTTATTTATGACTTGCTGAATATTACTAAAAGAGCTGCTGCCCAAACAGAATCTTTTGATTAAGAAATCATTTTCATTTAATATAAGTCATCATCTGAGAATTAACGCCCAAAAAAAATCACGCCATATTTAAATCTCAAATCAATTACTTTAGTCCGTAATAAAGGAGAGCATTTCTTTAATATTGTAATTAAGCAAAGTACGTTCTTTTAACGTTAGCAGGATGTTGAAATGGAAGTAGAAAACAACAAAACAAGGGAATAAACAAAATTAGGAAAATAAAAACAAAATCAGAGAAGAAGCAAAAAAAACGCACAAATATTTAAAAGTTTAAAAATGCATAAATTGTAGACCCGAAGGTATGCATGCAATGAAAAACAAATCCCGGAAGAGAGAAATACTTAAAATGTAAGACAAACGAAGAAAACTTCAAATATAAAAAGAAATAATGCAGAAGAAAGAAGCCAAACAAAAAAGTGAAATGCAGTTTTAAAAAAAGCACACAGAGTTTTACAACAACTGTGAGCGAGTAAAATTATTAAAGTACGAGTACAAGTACTTTTCCCCCAAGGGTTGTGAAAGAAATGTTTGCAACAAAGCAACAACAACAGCAAAGAATAAGAATACACAAACAAGAAGAACTTAAAGAATAAAAGCAAAAAAATATAAACTATTAAAAAATGAAGTTACAAGCAAAGCAATACAACAACCTGTGTTGTTAAACAAAAACAAAAGTAAAGCATCATCATCATTAAAAAAAAAAGCGGCATGAACACGTTCGAATTTTTTCAAAGTTTAATTTCGCTATTGCACGTTGGAAATAGATATAAGGGATTCTATCATTATTTTTGATCAAATTATTAAATGTGTCTTAATGACAACACAACGTCTTATAGTTCACTACGTTTATTGTAAACAAACATGTTTTTTATCAATAATTGGTAATGGAGTTCAACCAAAATAAGTATACATGTCGTAAATCTGTAAAAAAGAAAATATTTTTTCCATACTTGTTGATAAAGCGCCGCTAGAAGAAGTTTGTTTTAATGGTGTCATTTAGTTTAAAATCAAGGATTAGACTGTTATTAAATTGTTATACATTTTTCGGGATAAATTGCAAGTATGCGATGATCAGAGCGTCGTCTTGAAGAAACTAAACTTTTTCCACTGCCACATCGACAATAACATGTAACAAAAACAATTAAGAACAGTTAAGTGTCTAAAGAGACAAATAACGGAACTCTGCGGGTCACTCATTCCCGTGGAAATAAAGTGGAGTTTCCAGTTGTATCCCTGCTGACTTCAGCGGACTGGGCTCCCCTTTTCCCCCAGTTGCACAGGTCTAAGTTGTTACTATCTCCAAAGACCATATATATGTGCCCCCGGGGGGTAAGATTATAGAATGCACTTCCATGACAATTATCGTTCAGTATAAAAATGTTGTGAAAAACATATGGAGAGATTTCCAATAAACGCCTTAAAATTATTGTAGAATTTAATTTATAATTTGTCCGTCTTGAACATGAGCAATTAAAAATAATTTGATTGCATACGTATACTCTCACTTTCACATCCCTAATTTTGTATTTTATAAGCATTTTAAGCGTTAACGTAAACTAAAAGGAAATTCAGAAACAAGAAAATAAAATATTAAAAGCTTTAGGGGATATTACGAGCCAGAGTCACTTAGCACACACACACATCACATTTTGCTGCATCACATAAACCCGTTTTACTTTATGTACTTTTTGCATGATTAGAGCCGAGTAGAGTCACACTTAATCTATATAACATTTCTGCGAGGTGTGTTTCACATACTTACGGGCACAAAAACTCATCGTCATCTAGTCAAAAGTTAATATTAAATACGTTACAACAAACAACATAAAAGACTATCAGCAAAATGGTAAAGTTTATTTGGATTTTAGCTGCTTTGCGATATAAATCAATTGAAAATGCAGATGTGGAAAGTTGACACAAGAAATTTACGCTCCAATAGTAAATTTAATGTGAGCAAAAAGACAAGAAAAACAACAAACATTTTCCACATGAATAAAAATAAAAAAATATTGAAGTGTGGGTACTGTGAGCAAGAGAAATGCAGAATGAAATACAAAATATGTACTAGAAATTTAAATACGACGATGACTTTAAAAGTGTTTTTTAAATTTTAAAAATAACACTAAATAGAGAATTTTGTTAATGGCATTTCTTGAGAAAAAAATTAATAGAAAAAATTTCTTTGCGGTATGTTGTTTAAATTGTCGTTGGAGAAAACGTTTTAAAATTAAAATTGATGCCGAGTAACGTTGTCTACGTAATGTGTTTTTAATAAAATTTTCGTTAAGTTGCAATTCAATACAAAAAATAAACGCAGCATGATTTATATAAAAATATCTATATAAAAAAATTAACGCAGCTTTTTTTTCTATACAAAAAATTAACGCAGTCTGAAATAAAGCAGTCTGATTTATTTTCTATACAAAAAATTAACGCAGCGTGATTTTTTTCTCTATAGAAAAAAAAAATCACGCTGCGTTAATTTTTTTCAATAGAAAAAATTAACGCAGAAAAAATTAACGCAGCGTGATTTTTTTTCTATAAAAAAAATTAACGCAGCGTGATTTTTTTTCTATAAAAAAAATTAACGCAGCGTGATTTTTTTTTCTATAAAAAAAAATTAACGCAGCGTGATTTTTTTTTCTATAAAAAAAAATTAACGCAGCGTGATTTTTTTTCTATAAAAAAAATTAACGCAGCGTGATTTTTTTTCTATAGAAAAAATTACCGCAGCGTTATTTTTTTCTCTATACAAAAATTAACGCAGCGTGATTTTTTTCTCTATACAAAAATTAACGCAGCATAATTTTTTTTCTATACAAAAAATTAACGCAGCGTGATTTTTTTCTCTATACAAAAATTAACGCAGCGTGATTTTTTTCTCTATACAAAAATTAACGCAGCGTGATTTTTTTTTTTACACAAAAAATTAACGCAGTGTGATATTTTTTCTATACAAAAATTAACGCAGCGAATATTTTTTCTATGCAAAAATTAACACAGCGAATAATTTTTCTCTATAAACAATTAACGCAGGGTGATATTTTTCCATATAAAAATAATTTTTCTATACAATTGAGGCTTCCTAGTTTTTTTCTACACAAAAAATTAAAGTAATTTTGCTGCCATCCGCGCATTTAGAAAATGGCGTGTCAAAGATTAATTGACACTCATGTTTGTACAGGAAATTCAAAGAAATTAATCCAATGTAATTTTCATTTTCAATTAATTAATTGAATCCTCTAGAGACCAGTTTTGATTTAAAGGAAATCGCTATTAAACGTTCTATGAAAAATTTAATTTTAAACTATAAAAGTTATTTTAAAAAATTAGAGAAGAAAAAAAATTGTAAGGAAATTGATTTTAACAGAAATTTTCTTATTAAACTTTTAGCTTGAATTTTGATAAACAGCTTACTGCGAAAAAAAATTAATGTTAGTGGAAAAATGTAATTTGAAAATAAAAATTGAGTAAAAATAAAGTTGTAGAAAGTGAAAACCACTGTTTCAAGAAACTTTTTAAGCCACAAAGAAAACGATTTTCAAACTAAGCCATGAAAGGGCATAAAACAAATACACATGTATTTTATGGCGTAAAAGTATGTTTTCAAACCAAAAAAAAATTTATAATTATTGCTAACCGTTTCTATTCATGGTTTCCTGATAAGCCTGTTGTGGGAATGGATTATCAATTAATAGAGTGTGTTTAATATCTACAATAAATTAATATCTGTAACAGTTTCTATTCTATTTAATTTTAGTTAAATATATTTTTAAGCTTTAATAAATATTATTTGAAAATATTTGGATCCCAAAGTCATGCTATTGTAAAAACTTTACACCAGCATTATAAGTAAGCTGAGATTCCACAGTTCTTCTCAAACTGATAAAAACAAATTTGCTACAAAATTATTTACAATAAACAGTTGTTTCTAGTGGTCTTTGTCTCTGATTCTCTCTCTCTCTCTCTTTCTGTCTCATGTCACATTTGTTTTATAATTAGTTTTTAACATTGTGTTACTATTTTAATTAACTATAAATGTTGGTTAATTAGTTTGCCACGCCAAGCGGCCGTTGAGTGGCCTTTAACTAAAAAAAGGTTTAGTATTCATATATGCAACCTACTTTTAGGAGTACACACAATTAATTATGCAGCAGCTTTCATATACTACAAATACTCTTGTATACTTGAACAATTTATTGGTTTTAATTAGCATTAATTTTTTTTACAGATAACAATAACCTTCAGGCGGTGCCTTTTTTCAACAATAATATGCAGCGTGTCAGTTAATGTACTGATAACTAACAAATTGGGTTTGTTTAAAATGTAACCCTTCTCACAAAACAAAAACGTGTCATTTTTGATAGATCACGAGTTTACTTTATTCCGCAAAAGAATACGAGGGTGGAGTACTGTGTCTTCTAAAAATCACCTATGGTATACAATTACAAAAAAAAACAATTTTAAAAAGTTTCAAGTTTAACAATTTCAAGGAAAATCAAAGTTGGGTTTTTTAACAACAAGTTGTTGTTACACCTATGTGCCCCAACTATTTAGAATTGACTGAATGAATTTAATCTTTAAAGAATTATAGTCATGGAAGTCCCATCAATTTGTGTGAACACTTTGATAGGAATATGTTATTAACATGCTACCTTCAGCTCAAACTCACAAATTAAACTAAATGCAACTGTACAATTATTCACGAACTCATTTATAGCCTTTAAATGACGGTCAAAATGAAAGTTTCTCGACGACACAACCACCCCTAATAAAGAAAATACTTTACATTGGGCAAATAAGATTATGTGAAGAATTTCTTGGGGTAAATAGGGAGAGAATATTACTTATAAATATTTGAGCAGCCGGCAACTCCACATATAAGCTCGTGACTCTTAATGTGCTTGTGAAACATCTTATTTCTTATTATTCTGCTGTGTAATTATGGATAGCGAGAGCCTATTAGATTTTTCTTTGTCATAACCTTAAAAAATTGCAAGAAGCTCAGTATGAAGGATTAAAGAATTTTAAAAATTAATTCAATTTTACACGTTAAAAATATCTATTGTTTTTTTTTTTTTGCTTTAAAAATTCATTTATTTTAATAACAAAATGAGTTGATAGATTATTCAAAATCTGGTAGCATGTGTATTATGTGCCAAAAGAACTGCTCCTGTTTTGAGATAAAAAAACCAATTTCTGATACCCTGTTCTGAAGTGAAGCTTAGTCCAGTAAGGGCGTTCTGCATTGTCGTGGTCAGAAGGGGCAAGGTCTGGACTACAAGGCGGACGAGCCAAAACTTCCCATCCACTGTTTTCCAATTGTCGTGCAACTTGTGGCCGAGCATTGTTATGATGGAAATTATTGCTTCGTATCTGGTCAATTATCTCTTCAAAGGAATCAATTGTCTTCCATGCATATACCCTGTGATCGTCTGATCCAATTTTAACAGCCAATAATAAAAACATCTTTCTGGCCCTACTAAATACAGAACGTGACCTTGGCGTAATTGATATTCGACTTTGGTTAATTTGATTATTGGCCAGGCCTTACCACATACCATTTTGCACGTGCGGTTATAATAGTGTATTCATTTTTCATCACACAACAGGATGCAGAAATGATGTCTTTTGTAAGTTGAAGCACTTCCCACAAGCAAAATCGCCAACATGCGAATGTTGGCAAATGACTTGTTATAAAGCTCCCACTGATAATGCATATACTTCTTGCGTTTAACAACAATCTTCGTCGAGTAGTGTGTACTTCCAAGTCCTCATATTGAAACTTTTTCGGTTTTTCGGTCTTCTGTGGCGCAATCACCACTTTTGAACGATCGTTTAAAGGTTACGAGACTTCCCTGCAGAACGTCCTTTTTCGACACAAGATTTTGCATTACCATAGCGATTGCAAAAATGTGTATTTACACTTTGGCGTCTCTCAAATACTGAATTATAATGACAGTTATTTACCCTCCAAAATATAAAATTCATTATTATTGGCACAAACCATATGTGATAGTTATGCCATATCTTGTCCAAATCGACATTATTAACTTAAAAATCCAATATTTTTCATAATATTTTTTATAAGGACTTGGTGATTTCCTCTCGTATATCATTATCGCATGCATTACATGTAAAACAACAACGTTGCAAACATTAACTCTATTATTGGCTTTCTGCCAGAACACAATTTTGCGTAAACGTCATTATAAATTAAAAATACTGCGATAAAAATAAACAGCCAAAACCACCAAACTAGGCTTTTTACTTAATTGGGGAAAAATATACAAAAAAAAAGAAATTATTTATAATATATATTTCCCACAAATAAAAACGTACAGACAGACAGCAGGCATATGTCTTAAATTCCAAAAATTCAGTATAGCAAAATACAAAATAGGAAGTAAAAGTGAAAGATAAAAATTTGATCAAATTGATTTATGTTTTCGCCCACAATTTTGTATCTACGAAAGTTGTATGGACTGAGAAAAAATTTCTCTAAAAATCGTGTGCAACTGGGTAGTAAAACTCAGAGTACAAAAAATTGCTATATTCAGTAAAATTAAAGTTCCGTTTAATATTTAGCTCGCCTACTTAAAGGAATAAATGGATTCAATTTAAGAGAAGGTTTCTTTACAATAAATATATTTAACCATAATAAAAAATTCTTATTTTAAATAACACAATTTTTTCGTGTGTAGTGAACTACTGATACACTTTAATTTATACAGAACAAAGTAAATACATTTAAGGTTTATAGTATGTATACGAGTATGTTGTAAGTATGTATACTTGTGTGGATTAAACTGTTTTTGAGAGAATTAAGTAGAACAAACCGAAGAGAAAAGTGTGCGTGAATATAAATGCAAGCTATTGTTTAAAAGCCCGTTCATTACAGTATGGGTGTTTGCACTTAATTCTTTTTATTTTTCAAGATGATAATACATAACAATAGTCGTGTTCTAGTAAGTAAAATGTTCGTTGTGTGCTGGTTTAATTTTTTAAACTGTTTTGTTTGTTGTAAAACTTATGCACACACACAAACCAACACAATTGTTTTAGGCATATAATGTTTGAAACTAACAAAGCCCCAAGGTATGCTTTACTAATTTTTGTTTCTAATTAATTTGTATGATTGTGTTTAAAATAGACACAATTGAGTCGTCAGTTAAGTCTAATTATGTGAAAAATTGAAAGCTATTTTTATTACAAAAGCATTACACAGGCACACAGACAGACGGCAGACAGCTTATAAAAAGCAAATAAAATTCTAAAATGTTTAATGAAAGAAAACCCACCAGCAATAAAAATTAGCAGTTTTTATTCAAAACGGCTAGCCGATAGAGACATATTCTCAATAGAATATCTTTTTCCTTCAAAGGGCCCTGTTATTTCTTACCATTTGGTGCTTAAAGACATTTTTAAATAGTTCTCTCAACTGGATGCGGGAGTTCAGAAAACTCAGCTATATTTACGTTTCCTTCGAAAAGGTACAAATTTACGAATTTACAATGATCAAATACGTAGACATGATCTTAAACATTTAACGATGAGCCTCACTTAAATAGTTTTCGAAGAAACTCGATTATCTGCTGGAGGCATCCCTAATGCATACTAAACTATAAATGTGTTTGCTTTAGAACCTAATTAGCCTAAATATGCTGACAAACAAAGCTGACATACATATATCTAAGGCTGTGAAAAGAAAATGTGTGCATATGTCAGCTAAAGCTTAGACGTGATGCTTAACAGGCAATGTCTGAGCAAAATGTTTATGCCGACTAATTGGAAATCACAATTTTGTTACCTATTTTTCGTTGTAGAAGGGGCGGTTAGTTATTATTAAAATATAAAGTTCCATTAATTTATAATGCTTCAGCAAATTTATGTCGTCTTTATCTTTTGCCTCAGTTTTTTTCTAATAATTTTCTAGAGATTTTTGTATCTATTTGATATTTGCTGCTTTTCATGCAAATTTTCATTCTAAAAAAAAGGTTTCGTTTTGGGATCAATTTGTTGCTAAACAAGTTTGTTTGTTTAGTTAAATATTCATATAAACGATTCAACATTTCAGCATGACACACACACGCACATACACACACAAGAGCCTTCCTACAATCTTAAAAAGAGAAAATATTTAAGTGCTTATAATTATTTCTATTCAAATTTCAAATTCATTTTAACGATTTAATAAAAAAAAATTAGTAAAAAATTCATTGCCAATTTTTAGCCCATTAGATTAAAACACTGACATGACATGCAAAATTGTTATTCCAAATCCCTAAGAATTTAATCAATTTTTGCTGAAACCATACTAATTTATTTATTTATACACTTCACTTAAAAGCGCAGTAAATAAAAACTATTAAATCAAACGTAATCATAGTGTCATGGCCAGCACATCATCAAAAAACTTTCATCAAAACGGTATTTTACACAGCTTAAAAAACGGACGCTGGCTTTAAATAAATTAGAAATGTAAACAACAATCAACACACACTGTGAAAAATATCAATATGAGTGTGATGTATGTATGTATGTATGTATATTTAATTTAAATTCAAATCTTTTTTTATTTATGCACACACACACACATCTTAAAGCAACGAAATAAACTATTTTCACCCAGCAAAAAGTTAAATGCAGGCAGGCATTTTCATCATTTGATATCAAATGCAATTCTCAATTAAATTATTCAATTATTCTGATTAATACAATTTTACCTTCATAAAGTAAAAGTTTTTTAAGTTCTATTAGATTTTCTTTTTGCATTTTACAGCTAAAAAAAATAAAAATTTATTAAAAAAAAAACTTTACAATTAAAAAATTAATAAAATAGCGAATTAATGTTTTTTTTTTTGTTTATTTAAATTTTCCAAAATTTTTGTCCTTAAAGAAGATAATTTTCTATTAAAAGAAGATTTAAAAACTGTGCTTTTTTTCATATAAAAATTTTCTTAATAAAATTCAAACAGTTTGAGCCTTCAATAAAAATTAAAATTTTCTGTTAACAAGATGCGATTTTCCTAAGGAATATTTCGTTGCCAACTGAATTTTCCTTCTAAAATATGACCAATTAAACGAAACCAATTGTTACTTAATACAATAAAAATGTTTGTTGTTTTACCATGGACATGTTGTTGCATATTAAATGCAAAACCCATCCATCCCATGTGGTCTGTTTAACTACAATGTTATCTTTTAATGTTTCTTGTAAATGGACATATTGGATTTTTTTGTTAACAATGCAACTACAACTACACAATAAATTAAAAAAAAAACAAACATTCAGTTGGCAAATATAAACAAAATATTAACACGTTTTCAGAGTTTGTATGTAGCAACACATTGAAACACATATAAATTTACATGTGCATACTTTTGGGGGTTTGCTGAATGCAGGATTTTCATTTTATTTGCCAGCTGTAAATTCACAGTGAAAGAAAATTTATTGTTTCTATTTTGCTTTTAAAGGGTTTTCTGCCAATGCTGGTATTGAACAGTTAATTGTTGCCAAATCAAATGTATAAATCAAACTAAATGGGACATGAGCTGAAATGAAAGCATAAAATAGAGTTTTTTAAACTCTTATGTTCCTTCGCCAACAATAAATAAACTGCTAATTGTTTTTTAAATAATTTCAGAGACGTTTCAGAGACGCTTTTGTTAGGAAGGAAGAAATTAAAATCTTTGTAGTAAATGTGCATGGCATTTCTTGAAATCAGTTTATTATTTCATTGTTATCTGCTGCTCTTCCTTTTTTTATCTGGCGCAATCATTTAACAAATAAAATATGAAAAATTAAGCACAAGAGAGAGACACCGAAATAAAACCACGAATAATGTGCACGTTAATCATTAACATTATTATTCCCATTTGTGCATTATGAGACATGACATTCAAACACATACACATACACATACACATACACATTCACACACAACATAATAACATACACACACACACTCATTTATACAATGCTTACTTTCATTTTAGGAAAAAATGGTTGAATGCGGTATTTCAACACCGAAAATCTAAAAAAAAAATAACTGCACTCTGGGAGAATATTTGCTCAGTTTTTTAATACCAGAGCATTGAAGTTATTTCTCGTGCAAGTGTGATATATATTGTGTTGGTACGGTTTTTTCTACATGTTGGAGTTTGACAAAAACAGTGCGACAACGGTGTGACCCAAATTTTATAAGAATTTTCCCTCGTAATTTGCTATATTCGCAACAATTCAAAACTTTGTAAATTTAATGCTCATAATATTTAATTAAAACGTAACTTTCTTGTTTTCTGCTTTAAAAATATTTCATTTCTTTATAAATAATTTAAATAAAAAAAAAACAATCAAGTTATAAGACAAGTCAAAATAAAAACTGACAAAAATAAAATTCAACTTAATGTAGTTTTTCTTTTAACACGAAAAGTTTAATAAAGGAAAAATTTTTACAAAATTTTCACAACAAACACAATTTTGCCTGTCGTGTAAAGCTTTATGGCCTTTTATACATCAGATGGGTTTCACTCACAAGATTAGCGCGGATCATTATCCGTATAAATAAAATTCCATCATTGGTTTTCATGTTAGCTGTTTACTGCTTTGAAGAGTGCTTTGTAAATAAATGATGTCGTAGAGCTTTAATTACAATGTTCGATCCTAGCAACCATTGGGCATCCCCATTACCGCAAAGATATTTAATCCTTTTCTTCTTTAATCTCTTCACGATTCTAATCATAAGCATTAAGGTGGACGGATATTTCTGTTACGTTTTTATTTATGCAGTCAACTGGTATGGATTTCGTGCATGGATGGAATTTCGTGGATTAAAGAAAATTTAAGTTTATTTGCATGTATGTAAAGTGGCTTAAATCCCCCATCGACTATTAGATTTTTCGTAGGTGTTGCCCTGAATGATCTAAGTCTAGCTCTTATGGTAGCAATAAGAAAAGTTTCACCATTTTTTTGTGTCAATTTAGTCGCTTTGCTATAGATCACTAGACGGTAATCTATTTTTATCAGAAAAGTATTAGTATGCATATAACTCTTTTTTGATGAAGGATACTTGATAACATTTCATCTGCTGGGGGCTTATTACAGTGAATCTTAAAACTATATTTACAACCAATATTTAATTTTAACATACTTTAATATTTTACAATACTTTATATTCCTAATGTTTATGTTATTATGAATTAGACTGGTGTTATTGCATTTACGTTTTTTACAGACGTGTAAATGAGTGGTTTTTCCCTTTTGAGACCGCCCACGTATATACATTTGCGTTTTAATGTTTAAAAATATGATTTATTGCCAAATTATCGTTAAGGCTTTTTGTAACCTACAGTATCATATTAAAATATAAATTTATATTCTTATTTATGATTTAGAGATTTTTTAATAAGAGTAAAATAACAACGCAATAGTATTAAGAAAAAGGGAATGGAAGAGAGCTTTTACATTTATATAATATAAAATTCTCAATTTAATTCATATAAGATGTGAGCGAAAATATGTTTTCAAAGTAAAATTTGTCAACAACAGCTTATAATTTGTTTATATCAATTGTTTTTACAATGAAAACACCTTAACTTCTTATAATCTTTCCCGAAATAGTTTAGAATCAAAAATTATGAAATTCGTGTTCATTTTGAACATGGAAACTCTGTACATGCAGAAGTTGGTTAGTTAGTACAAATGATCATACCTGACAAAGATGTTGAATGTTATACTCGATGGTAAATGAGTGAAGTGAAATATTTTGATTTGTGTTTGACAGCGATTTTATTTTTTAAGTCCGCCTACGAAATAAAGCTTTAGAGAAATATCTGCAAAGAAGGATATCTTGATATGTAGTAGCAAAATTGCTATCACTATTAGAAAAATTATCAAATTATTAAATTGGGCAGCTGCTGGGATACGAACTCAAGCTACCAAAGCGATATGACTAGTAGACAAGACGCAGCATTATAAGATAAATGACATAAAGCATTGGGATGGTTTTAGAATAAAATACCCACCAAATTTAGTTTCTCTAAAATTTTGCTATGTGTAGTAACAATGTGACTGTCACTGTAATTTCCCTAAACAAACGTTTGTGCATAAATTACATGATTCTTGCACTTAAAAGAAATAGAAAGTGTTAAAACCTTTAATTGCTTATAGATGTTTCACTCTCATCCTTTATAACTAAAACACTTTCGTTAAACTATCAATTGAATCACAAATGTAAAACTGAAAAAGTTCTCTTCTACGATAACACAAAAATATACACAAGTAAATCGTCATTTCTTATTAACACCTTCAACTATAAAATGCTTTTACAACTTAGTTTCTCTAACCTTGAAATGCAACAAAACACACGACCTTAAATGAATAAAACAAAATTAAGGTTATCTGCTAAGAGTTTTTGTGCACTTGAACTATTGAATATTTTATGCAAAAAAAATTATTACAAAAAGAAATCTGAAAAAAATGAAATAAATAAAATTTGAACAATTTTAAAAAAAGGTTAACAAAATAGCAAAACACCCAGCCAGACTGTTTTATAAAATTAGAAGTAATGATCGCTATTAAACAAATAAGGTTTAAGTTAAAATTTCATGGTGAAATATTTTATTTCATTAACCGTCAAGAAAATTTTATAAATTTCAGCTATTTTAAAAAGAAATTTTAAAAGTGTGATACTAAATATTGAAAAAATTGTTTTTTGCTTCTTGATCCATCATAAATAAGTGACAGGAATTAATTTATATCTTTCAAAAATATTTCTGAAAATTAAACCGCAATAGCAGATTAATTAATGTGTGTTAATAAAACCTGTGCCACTACTATCCCTTTCCTTTACCCCGTGTGCATGTGTGTCTGTTTGTGTGTGTATATATGTACGTGACATGTGTTCATTTACATGTTTAAACTTGTTCTCTCATTTTTGCTACATGAATATCATAGCAGAAAAATTGTTTTCACCACAAACATGGGTGGCAAAAAGGAAAAAAAAATTGTCATTTATACCTCGTACCATTAAACCGCTTACATTTAATATTCTTATGTGCACATGTATGTACGGATATGTAGTTATGTGACAATTTTTGTTTCAATTATGAACAAACATACACTCCCACCTTTTACTAACAGACATCGGTTCTGCGGGTATATCCCGCATAAGTTTTGAACGATTAAAAACATACAAAATGACAGTTGCAGACGAGAAAAATTAAATAAAAAAAAGCAACCACTCGCTCACACACAATCAATAATAGACAACAATGCCAGCAAAAAAGAAGAAATTGTCAAAATCTACTGTTGAAAACAAAAACCCAAAATTGCCAAACATTTCCTGGCTTTACATGATTAATTGCCGTGTAACTTTCAGAGCAGTTTTTCTACTGTAACCGATAGACACTTCAGTGGGCGATATTCACATATTTTGGGTTCCAATATGGATAACATTTTTGTATTTTTATATTGTTTTTAAGCACATTTAAATGTATATTCATCGTTAATATATCATCAAATTTAACTGAAAGTTTTTAAACTTTTTTTAAGTCTTAAGGCATACAATCTGGACGTACTAGTACTATTTTAGAGTAGAAAACATAAACAGTCGAGTATGCAAGATATTTTTGTTAAATACTTTGAACATTAGCAGGCAATCTGCTTTTAAGTGGGTAAACAAGTCTTAAGTTTCAAAAGCATATTTCACAAAAAAAAATGCTAAAAAAGAAAGGAGTTCAACAGCAAAAAGGCAATGCTTGAATTTTTTCAATGCCCTGCCTTCAATGGAATTCCATTTTTGCCGCGCCCAAATTCAAAAAAAAGTATAGTGTAGTTCGAAGAAGCTCTACGATTTTTATGTTAGTGGCTGGTGCGCTAGAAGAGATATTCGTCCTCTTACTACTGCGGTCTTTTATCAAACGTTCTATTCCAAAAATATGGCTTTGTTTTCTCCTAAAAAAAGACCTGTGCGAAATATGTGCACGATTTTCAGTAAAAAAAAGAAGCCAAAAATGAAAAAATTAAAAACCTTGACGAAGAAAAACATGTTTTCACAGTGGCCCTCCAAGCTTCCAGGTGAGCTGCAAGTTCAAAATCCCAGGTGAGCTGCAAGTCCACAACTTGGCTTTTGAACCTTAAAAACAATTAAACTTATTGCTTCATGTTGAATGAAGCGGAAGGTGGACTAGGTTCTGAAGAATTTCGAGCATCTGTATGAACAAAAGGTCCTTTGTAAAAACGAGAAGCCAAAAAAAATATTTTTTTTAGTGATGGGTAGGATCAGGTGTACCTACTAAATGCGAAACACCATAGCGAGCAATGCCCTGCTGAATTCAGCAGTTCAACATAATAATTGAATAAAAAAAATCTTGGAAATTGGCCACAAACAAAAGGAAAATAGTGTACACTTCAACATTGAACGTGCAATTAAAAGTATAAATATTTTTGTTCCTGTTGAGTATATTGATATACACAGAACAGCCCGGAATAAGCATGAACTATACAACATTATATATTTGGACTTTCCGTTTTTTGAACATGTCAACACCTTGCAATTTTATAAAAGCATTTGGCATGGACGAGGTAAAGGAGATCACAAGTTAACGAATAATCGTGCAATTAAATATACACCAAATTGTAAAATAAAGTATAAACTTCGTTTCACCGAAGAGTGGGAAAATTAATCACAGAAAATAAAAAATATAAACCAACGAAAGAAGAAAACTAACGGCAGGATGATATCAAGACCAACACTTTTTAAAACTGTTTTTACCCAAAGACCATCAGCTATGATTTGTTTTTCTAAATATTCTGTACCTATTTACACCTATATACACCATTGAATTCCACACAATTGTATAATTTTAAGCAATTAGACGTTCCCTATATCCGAAAAATATACTTTCTTGTAAACACCAAATACATTTACTCTTTTAATAGTTTTATTTAGCTTTTTTGGTTACAGCGAACACCGCAACGAATTATGTTTCATAAGAAACAATTTCTTAAAAAAAGAAAATATGTCCCTAATAAAATAAAAAAATTCAAAGAGAGTGCAAAAAAGCCTATAAGTCCGCAAATGATTTATTTTAAGGTACTACGACTACTAGTAATTTAAGAGGAAGGACTACAGAAAAAAACTGAACTGAAACTGAGCTAAACAAAAACGTAAGACAGTTTTTCGACTCTCCTAAATAATTTGAAAAAATGGACTTGGCACTTTTTCCGACCAAGGTAACGATATAATTTTCTTCTATGTATATGTATTATATATTATTGTAAATTGTTTACTTCAAAATAATAAACAAATCGACTCACTACAGTTAATGTAACAGTAGTATTAATTTCCATTAGATTTAACAATTCCCAAAAGAGAAAATCCACTTTTAAATACAATAGAGCTAAACGGGCGAACAAGTATATGCATTTTTTAACCGTCTAACTTCATCACCATCATCTAAGGAGTTATGGCAAGAATGTTTTTATAGTCACTGTCTCTTTAAATAATGAATGCCTTACTGTTTGATTTCATCCTTAACACTTGGAATGTCGAGAATGTCATTAGGAATTGTGGTATTTCTTATGTACCATACAGTATCAATTATGAGTTTTAACACTATTTTATGGAAAAATAATTTTTTACTGACACTTAATTTCGACCTTGGCCCGAGAAGCCAGTTTTAATTTAATCTTCAGTTATTTTCTCATTATTTTTAAATACGTACTCAAATTAATTTCAGTGAGGTATTACAACTCCGTTTAGGTATAAAGGCGGACAATTACCATTGTTAAGAGTAAATGTGACTTTGCCGCATTCACTTTGAGGGTCAATCTGTTAAGCAAGTTAATAATTAAATCAAGCTGCAGTACGCTCCCCTGCGGTACAGTCGCTTCCATATTGTCAATTTCCGAATTACACCGTAGGACTTCAGCAGAAAGTAGAATTAAGTTAGAAGCAAATACTTTCATTTAAATAAAAGGCCTTTATGTTACACTCTGTCAAATGCTTGTTTAACATCTAAAAAAACAGATTTCATTTCGACAGATTATTTTATTGATTTAACAACTCTATGATATTGCTCAGGAGTTCCATGTCTATTTTGATCAGGTATAATGCGTTGGCATTCATATATTTTTGACAATATAGGCATCGAGCTGATAGATCTATATAACTCAACAGTGTTTTCAGGCTTGTTATATTTATGAATCATCATGATTTAGCATGCTTTCATTATGTTGAAGAAAATGGCATTAAACCGCAACACAATTGAGAAAAATCATAGCTTTTCCAGGTAGGTTTTTAAGATCATTTGCGTCTGTGTTGTCCTGGAGACTTTTTTGGTATTTAATTTCTGAGTGTTTCAATTTCTCAACATCTAAAAGGTTTAATTGGTTTTTTTTTGGTTTAAGAGAAGTATAGCAGGCAACATTCTACATTCTTTAGAAAGGGATAAGAAAGAGATAAAACAGGTGGTGAAAGTAGAAGGATAGTCGGAAATTAACTGCCGTATAAGAGACAGCACAGCGACCACTGGACTATGCCTTAATCGCCGAGCAGCCCCACCGACAGCCAATTTTTATAGTAAAAAAACCAAGGTCTTCGTTGGGAATCGAACCCACAACCCCCACACTGACAAGCTAGTACACTACCTACTTGCCTACAGGGGCACTCATTTGACATGCAACATCAAAGAAGTTATTAACTTCTGTGTCATCATCGTGCATTGTACAAAAGAAAACTAAAAGTGTTCTCAAAAGTGTTGCAGCATAAATCTTTAAAATTACTTTGAATTTTAACAAATTTCAACACGCTCTGTTGAGTGTAAACTAAACTTATTTTAAAATCTGTGTCTTCCTTCTGGTAATTAATTTTTAATTTGGTTTTTTTTTAATATTTGTCCAGTGTATATAAAATGTTTTTAATTACCTTTTAGAGCCGTAATGGTGATTTTCTGCTTCTATGTTTGTGTAATTAAATTTCTGTATGTGTGTGTATTCTATAAATGTGTTAAAACGACATATTTTAATTAAAATATCTGCAATATTCTGTCCACCACTCATAATTTCTATCATATAATTTTTTTAATAAGCAGCTGAAAATTAAACTAAAGAGCTAATTACAACAAAACAAAAAATTTGAGGCAAGACATAAGAGTGTGAGTGTAAGTAAATATGTGTTATATAATTGTTTATGAATAAAATTATCATTTTGATCAAAAGAGAAAATGTTGTGAATTAAGTAGACTGACTGACTGTTGAGTTAAATTTAATTTTAAACTTTTGTAAAAGGATTCTTGCATCAGGCACATCCTTCTTCACATTTATTCATACTTTTCAGCATGCAATGCACACACTTAATGTTATTTATCCAACGATGGCAGGGAATGTTGAGTATTTTTTGTTTTTTCATTTTTTCCTTGTCCATAATCTAACCGATTCGACTAACAAAAGTTTGTATAAAAAGAAAAAAAAGAAAAGTATCGAAGAAACCGAGCCATGATAGTTAACATTTTGTAAGAAAATTTATTTTTCTTAAACTCCGAGTGAAAAAGTTAGAAAATAAGAATAATGAATTGACTTTAAGTTGTCTTCTTAGCTATTTTTATCAATTTCGCCTTTGCTCTTCTGGCTTTCTGTGTGACTTTTCGATTTTTTGTTGTAGAATTGTTTTTCTTATGCGCTTGTTTTCATTATAGCCACTAATTAAAGTTTAAGTGTTAAAAATAAGATTTAATGGTTTATAAATGTAAAGCATTTTTATTAAAACGATTAAAATGAAATGAAAGCTGTGGTTGGAGATAAATTCTTGAAAAGATGATAGTGACCAGTGTGATAAATTTATGTTAGAACAAACAATTAAGCAAATTATATAATAATAGTTTTTTTTAAAAATTAACTAGTAAATGTTGTTTTAAAAAATCCTTTAAAGAAGTTTACATCCCTTCAGTATAATAAAAAAACAAACAAATTGAGAATTTTTTTTTTTAAACAAAAGAATATAATTTTTCTTACAACCATTCACCGAATTTTGAGCAAATGATGAGCCACTTTTGGTGTTCATTATAATGTTTATCAATTCAATAAGCATATTAGCACGACCACAAAAAACATAAAAGTAAAATATTGTTAAGAAAATAGATTTAATACCTTTAAGCTACTGCTACAAAAATAATTTAAACAATTTCCAAAAAAGAAAAATCCTTTATTCGCACACACACTAAGTTTCGCTTAGTTGTTGTTATAGCACACGCTTGATAGCCTCATATTCCCACAATACAATACAAGTATAAAATAAACGACGAAAGCACATTGCCAGATCTTTCCATTTTAGCGAAATCTAGTCGCAATTTATATCAAAAAGTCGACTAGAAGCTAAAAGTGCATCATATTGAAGTGTGCGCTACTTCTTAAAAGTGGTGCTAACAAAATTCTATTGAGCTGAATAAATACAGAAAACAGTAATCAAAATTAAAAAAACAAATTATATAATTCAACTGCGAAAAGTGATTTTACGTTATTGAAAAGTAATGAAAATTTGATAAAAAGTTCATCACAAGAAAGGAAAGATTTTTAAATGTCTTAAACATTTTTTTCACAATTTCAATTTTATTCTCAACTCTTACTTACACATTTAAGATTAGAAACATGTAGTAAGGAATTGTGTAAAAACTGTTACAAATAACAACAGAAATCCAACAACCAACAACCAACAAACCAACAATGACACTAATTATACTAAAAATACACACAACAACGGCAACAAGAGAATCTTATACAAAATATAACAACGACACTTCATCAGTGTCACTCAATTCTGAGTCTCATAAAAATTTTAATGCAGCATACATTTAGGAGCAACATACAAAAGTACCAAGAAACTCTATGAAAGGAAGGGTATGACGCAAACAAGACTACCGCAATGAAACTGCATGTTTGTTGACAACAAAAGGGTACAACTGCTTGAAGAAAAAATGAAATGTAAAATAAATATAGAAAAATGTAAAATGTAAAATGCAGTTAGTAACTGTTCAAAGTCAATAAGAATTCCTATTTTGTGAATACGGAGCCAACAACACAAATGTATGAAGAATTAAATAAATATGAGCGAAACAGACAGACAATACTGCTGAATGGCTCGTAGTCATGAGGCTTGATGTGGAAGGCTGATGACACAAAAAAGCGTATGTGCGTTTACATATACGTACTCTATACCCACATACTGGTACTCATATAGCAGCCTTTAAGTATGCAATAATATTAAAACAATGAATAAATAATTTTACAATGCCATGTAAATATGTTTGAATGAATGAATATGTTGGCACTCAGCTCAGCTCAGTCTGTCTACACTGATGACAACAACAAAATAATAATAATAATGCATACGAGTGCTAGATAAAGTGGGTGGCTGAAGCTTAGTTTGGCTGTGAATTTGTAACAAAAAATACTACACAATGGCAGGTGAAAAGAAAAAGAAGAAGCAAAACTAACCTTGATTTGAAGTGATTTTTTTTCTTTTTTTTTTTTTTTGTTAGTTTCATTTTATAATTTTTTTTTTCAACGGATGTTAATATTTGCATATGTAAGCAAGAAAATTTACGGTAAATTAAAAAAAAAAAACACGACTCTAAAAAAGCTTAGAATGTTGAAATACAAAAAAAAGTGAAAAGTGAAAAGTGGATGCATTAAGTTGCTTTAGAAGGAAAACCCTCATCCCTCATAATATTATACCGACAGCATACACATAATATAACAAATATACATCTATACATATATAAGTTTGTACTTAAAAATATTAAGTAAAATTCTACTCGCCCTCACCCGAACTGCATTGATTTATGGCAACAGCAGACTGTAAAGTAATTATTTCGTTTGACATCAAAATTAGAGGCGTCAAAGTTTATATAATAAAAATTTTTAAAAGGAATTTTTATAGGGGAATTTTAACAGTAGTCAACATTTAAAAAGTTTCTGCAACAAATTCTACTTTCAAACATCGGTGGAAAAAGAAAGTGCATATTTACATTGCATTGCTACGCTTATGCGTACAAACAAAACCGTTTAGAAAAGTATTCATGAGACATTCTGATTAACATTGCAACTATGTAAACGACCAACTACATAAATTGAAAGATGATAAAAAATAAACAGTGTTTTTAACTGCCAACACTATAACTACAACTTGGAATAAATATCATTTTAATTTCTAAAAACAGAAAGTATTCAAGAGAATAGTTTTTTTTTTGTTTTGTTGTGCCAAGCAAAAAACGATTCTAATAAAGAGATCAAGGATAATGAAGAAAAACAGCAAGAAAAACTATAGCAAAACTTAAAATCAGTACAAGGAAGTATTTATGTAAATTCCTTTCATTATTATTTTATAGTCTTTTATAAAAAAAAGGTTTTATAACAATAAAATATAGTTGAATATGAGACGGGTGGGTTAAGTCACTCATTATTGCATTTGACAATTTCTTACAGATCGTAATGATTAAGCAGCAGAGCTGATAGATTTATTTATTATTTTTTTTTTACAATTCACAACAAAAAAAGCAAAAATATATACTTTTCTATTTGCAAATTAATTAAATTTCATTTTAACACAATTTTATTTTTTTTTTTCGGGAGAGAGTGCACAATAAATTTTGTTTTCAGATATGTTTACAAATGCAGGAAAAACCTGGTCATTTTGTGTATTAAAATAAATAAATTACTTTTAGATTGACTTAAGTAAAATACTTTTAAATTTAGGCCATCAAATGCTTGTGGCCCTTCTTGCATTGGTATTACGTTAGAAGAAAATAAAACAACGCAAAAGTAAAATTTCTAAATTTACTTGATGCTGATTATTCAAGTTTCAGCTAAAAGTTCACAATTAAACCAGCAAGAGCATTCGCATCCTTAACACCAACAAACAGTCAAACAAACTGGCAAACAGAAACCAACCATTGCACCCAACAACCATCCAACACTTGAAGAACATTTTGTTCATTTTCATTTCAATTGAACTAGATTGGAATGAAATCAATTGATACGTTTCATTTAATTTGTATAATTTGTTCTCACAGCATTTTCATAATCATGCATAAATCAATGGCCGTATAATAAGTTTTCAATTTATTAAAATTGTTTTTTTTTTTTACTAAATGTTCCTTAAACTGTTCGAGAAATGATTGAACAGAAATATGCATCATCATCATCATCATAATTAAAAACTAACAAAATTTATAAATTTCTTGTCTTTGGTAAAAGTTCAATTACGGCATTTTAGAAACTCAAATAATAAATTTTGTTTTATTGCGTTTTTGTGAAAATAAAAAGCATTTAAAACTTGGCAAGTCTTTGAAGTAATAAATATGCACAAGCATTATTTTCGAGCAATTTTGGTTCATGTTGAAAAAAGTTATTTAAATAATATAAATATAACAGAATAAAACACTTTTAAGCCACTTCACTACAAAACTTTTAATGTTTTAAGAAATATTAAATTGCCTTAAGGCAACCTTTTTATTTTGGGCCTTCAGTGAGCACCTCCTAAAAGATTAAGTACAAATTTTACCTGAAGGCACTGACTGCCGAAGTTTCTCAACAATATTTAGCGCTAGCAGGGGGTGCAAAGAAAGATTTGTATTTGATTTGTACCAATAATAACATATACTTATGGTATTTGATATAAATTTGTGCCTAAAAAATATGTTTTAAAGCAGTGATTGGCGAACTTTTTGGGTGGCCGGCCAATAAATTAAAAAAAATCTTGCGGCGGGCCATTAAATTAAAAAAAAAACATAGAGGGTCATTCTTAAAAAAATTATGGGGTTGCTGTTCAATTAAAAGTTCGGTTTAATCGACAAATTTATCAGTTATATTACGTAATATTTTAAAACAACATAAACATTTTATAAGATATGGTTTATTATGATTTTAAGATTTTCCAGATGTATGGGAAGCATGGATCTGTTTCTGACTTGACATAATTTCCTCAAAATCTGGGTTCAGCTGGGAGGATGCGACTTTTAATAAATTAAATAGACTCTCGTCTGACAATCGGTTTCTTATTGAATTTTTTCTGTCTGCATTTCATTACAGAAAAGGCCTGTTCACATAAATATGAGGAAGCAAACATTGCCATAATTTTCTGCGCATGATTAATTAGCTTTGGAAATTCATCTTTTGGTAAGGATTTATAGAAATTTAGCTTATCTGTATTTAAAAATAGCTGTTTTAAATTATTATTATATTGCAGTTCTATAATTTCCAATTGTAGATCAGATGGAACATTCTCAGGATTAACATTAAAAGGCATTAAAAAAATATCTAAACATGGTTGGGTTTTTTTTAAGTCAGCAAATCTGGCCTCAAATTCTGAATACAGTTTTAATAAAGATTGTGAAAAGACTTTTAACTTCTCTTCACTCACAAGTCTCAAAGAATTAAGTCTTGGAAAATGAGTCAAATCATTTTTTCCCAAACATTTAGAAAATATAAACAATTGAGTTTTAAAAGACCTCAAACTGCCCCAAGTTTCATCTATAAATTGATTTCTTCCCTGTAACCTCTTGTTCAGTTTATTATAGTGCTCGAGTAAATCCGTGAAAAAAGCAAACGCGATGCACCAATTCTTATCCTCCAATATTTCCCACTCATCCCAAATTTCAGTTTTGGTTTTTAGAAAAACTTTAATTGCTTCGAGAAGACTCTAAACTCACTGGAAGACATGCTCACAACTCAGCCACCTGATCTTTGAAAATTCTGCATCAACTTCCGATAAAAACTCTTGAAATTGTCGATGTAACAAACCCCGAGCTCGAATGGTATTAATTAATTAACTTTAAAATAATATTAAGTACGTGGTTAATATCCAAGGCAACCTTGCAAAGAACATCTTGGTGGATTAGACAATGTAAAAAAATTGTTTCGCTTTCAGGATTCTGACTTTTATAAACTCCTGCAAGCCCCGTCTTAAACTTTTTAAGACGTCCATCGAGTTAATTGGTTAAATTAGAAGAAATCGCTTCAATTCGTTTTGTGACCATTCTACGTGACAGTCCTATAGATTCGAAATCTTTTACCTTTTCTGGCCATAATACTTTTCCAATGCTAATTAACACATCCTTAATAAATTCTCCTTCAGAAAACGGTTTGTTACTTTTTGCTATTTTATAGGCAACAATGTGACCAGCTAACGTGGAGGATCGCTAGACACTTCTGTGATTTTTAAAAAACATTTGCTGACTATATATTTTTCTTTTCAATTCCTCTGAATGAACTTTGTTGCGCATGTTGTCTCGAATATTCAAGAATCTTCTAGATCTCACATATAATAGTTGTTGTTATGTTATACGTTCAGTTTTCTATATTAGTTGTTTTTGTTTCATGCTTTTTAAGTTTCTTCTTGGAATATTGTATAAGAAAGTTGTTGTTGTCTTGTGTGTAGAATATTTCCCAGAAAACTACGCAGTTTGTACACAATATAATGTGAAAACATCGCATTTTTTTGCTAAAATTGTCAATTTATATATTTTTTTTAAAACATAATGTAAATTTGTTTTTTGGGCATAATTTTTTAATAGGTGATTACTTTTTTTTTGGAAAACGCTCTGCGGGCCGGATTGAAACCTCTCGTAGTTCGCTCATCACTGTAAAGTGTGTAAAGTTAGCTCCAAAAGTTAGCTTCGTTTTTGCCAACGCTGTTATAGTTTACATATTTCTTACTCATAAAATGTTAAGTTAACAGAGTTGAATTATTTTAACATTTTAGTGCGAAAATGAAATGAATAATATAAAAAGCAAATATATTTGAAAAAATTTCAACTTTATTTATTCATAACACAAGATAAAAGGCAAAATAAAACAATTTAGGAAAAAAAGAGTGAAAAATGGTTGCATTTTTTTTTTTCTGTACAGACATTGTACAGACATTTCAAAAATGACCAAAAATTGGTCAAAATTGGAAGGGTGCGGCTTAGCGGCGAAAGCCGTGCCATTATAGATTTCAGAACTGTACAGGTTATATTCGGAATTTGTATAGGTTTTTAGTAATAGAATTCAGAAAATTGTGAAAATATGCATTTTGCCATCTGGGCATTTCAAAGGGGGCATTTTACATGTTTGTAAATAATGCTTGAACGCTACAAAAAGAAGTAATTTTTGCATTGTCTTGTTATAAGTGTGATGAAAAGCTGATATATTACGATAACCCCAAGCGTAAAAAGTCATATGTAAAGCTCGGCCGACCAGCCAAATCGATTCCGAAGCCAAATATCCCTGATGCCATTTCGTATTATGAGCTCTTGAAATTCATTTTAAAGAGGAATGGCCATACTCATACGAATGGAAATATAAAAACTGACTCCATGCTTTAGTATAGCACACATACATATAAACTCATTTTTAAAGAATGTTTGGGAAGAAGATTTAAAATGTTCAGAAACAATAAAGCAATTTGTCTTAAACTTGAGTTATTTTTTAATAAAAACCAAATAAAACTGCTTCGCTTTTTTTGTCTTTACAAAAGCAAACAAAATCCTCGAAATAGGCAAAATATCATAAAAAAAAAAATTAACATAAATATCAGGAAACCACATTTAGTAAAGTTATAAATATCATTTTTATTTTTTCTTTTATAACAACCAGAAAGTTATGAAAATTCTATAAAACATAATATGGTTTGTTGCCATTGCTGTCACCCAACTTCAATTGTTGAAATGCAGAAATGTCTAGTATCTTAAACAATAAAAGCCACAATACATATTTACTTTTGACAAAAGTCATGACCTCAAAAACAATGCACAATAAACCCGAACACACAAATATATACATATACACACACACACACATAAACTTTGTGTGCAGAATATATTTATGGAATATATAGTTTGGTTTGGAACAAAACCAAAACAGAGCCAACAGAGCTGAAGTACAGGAAGCAACCAAGTGCTCGTATCTAGGATACAACATGTTTTCTTTTCCCCCGTTTTGTTTTTGTTAGTGTTTTATCAGTTTAACTTCTTTGTATAGTGGAACTGAAGTACGTGTACATTTTCATTATGCCATTTTAATGTGGCTTTTTTTAGGCATTTGCACAGGATGTTTCTTATCTTGAAAATAAAAAAAAATAAAATATTTTTGAAAACTTGTTTCATTTAATATAAAATGAATTCAACTTTTTTCCTTTGTAGCAGTAACTTAAGAAGACAGAATTTACAAAAATAACACGAATAACATTTTTTTGCCATTTTTGTCAAAACTGTTTGATTCTGTAGCAAAAATATTACAAGTCTAGCATGTGACTTAATAACAGCATGTTGTCATGTGTAGCGATTTCTAGAAAGTTTCAACCTTCAACTACCACAAATGGTGGTGTTGATTATATAGGTTTTAACTGTCAGCTGATATCAGACGATTGTGTACTCTACACACCTGTTCGCAAGTAAAATGCTTTTGATGCGATTGCTATATTTTTGCATACCAAACCATAACCAAAGAGTTCAAAATATGAGACCAATATTCATTATTACTAATGAACAGACAGACATTCATAGAGAGTGTGATTTGTTTTACATCCGCGCCTGGCTATGTAGCCTTAATCAGATGGTGGACAAACCACTATACATAATTTAGAACGTCATGCTCGTCCTAGATAGCCGAAGGCATAATTCTAAGCAACAGAACCACCTAGTTGCAACTTTAAGGATTCCAGGACAGGTCTGCAAACCATCACACCTTGCTAAAAAGTTGAAGACTTTCTAACTCATGTCCAAAACACATGTCAAGCATGCTCACTGGACTGGATCATTCACTTTGCGTGTCCTTATCAGTGAGATGATCCTGACCACCGTAATTTTCATTATTTCCTTATGGGGCCACAAAACCACAACCACCACGATGCTCCCATATAGGGGCCAACCTCAATGATCAGCCAGAGAACTATTAAATGTCTAAAGAGACAAATAATGAACTCTGCGAGCTCACTGATACATCCCTAGTGAGCGAGAGAGAGATGTTCGTGAATAATTTTTCTGACACTTAATTTTTATTACGAATATTTACAAAAAAAAATAATACTACGAACATCGCCAGATAAAAATGCATTCGTTAAAAGTTACTTTTCAATACGGAGTTTTAGGCATTGGGTAGAATTCCCCTTATTGTACCGAAGGCAAGAACATTGACTCTGCCATCAACCTCAACAGCAGGGATGAGGATGGGCCTTAATGTCACACAATCAAGCGACTGTGAAGTATGTATGAAGACACATTGTCGCAGCATAACCTAGAACATCGCTTAATTGGTCCCAATTCTTAAGTCCAAGTTTTTATAGATTTAAGGATCAGTGTGCATTAAAACTGCAGAACTATGCTACTGGGGCATAATCTAAATCAGCGTTTTATAAATATTATTGGTAGAATTGTTTGCTTTTTTCATGTTTTCTTTAACGTGATGCGAACTGGAGATATTTCTTTACTTAAACACTACTATATTAATAATATTGCCATTTCCCGTCCTAACTGGCTGGTTTGTATTCGATGGCGAGCGCTTTCGATGCGAATGCAGCATTTTCAAGCCGCGGTTTAGTTTGTACTGGTGAGTCAGTGTTGGCGTTCAGGTAGTTCTGTTATTAGGTCCGTATATATTCAGGTAAGCAGAATACCAGCCACCTGGCATTTGTATGCAAAGTGAATTTATCGATACCTCCGTCTTTTACCATTATGTAGGTACGTGTGTCCGTCTGAGGGTGTTTTTCGTTTGCCCGTTTGCATGAGTAGTTTTAATGGTGTGAAAATTGTGTCTGAGGTCATGTTTACCTGTTCGTTTATAATGTCGTTGTTGAATGTTTTTGTTTTGTAGATTTCCATATTTTCAAGAATGTCTAGTCTTCGTCCTTTTTTGCTAGGATGTAATAATGTCATACATTCATCTATTTCCCTTGGTGTGTGTCCGTGAGTGTCAAGGTGTGATGCAAAGTTTGAATCTTCTCTTTTCCGTTTGTATGAACGTATGTGTTCTGCAAACCTTGTTTTTAGTGTTCGTCCAGTTTGCCCTATATAGGTTTGTTTGCAGGTACAGGTAAGTCTGTATACCCCGCTGGAATTAAATTTATCAGTTGTTTCTGTCATTGTTCTGAGATAATGTCTGAGGGTGTTTCCACTTTTTAATGCTGTGAGTATTCCTTCTTTGTGAAAAAGGTTAGTTAGTCTGTATATTTGTGGTCCTGTGTAAGTAAAGGTGTGCCGTCGTGTTGTATCGGCCGTCTCTTTGTCTTCTCTATTTCTGTTCTTAGTGTTGTATTGTCTAAGTAGTTTATCGATGGTAGTGGTTTTGTAGCCGTTATTTATAGCTATGGCATAGATTGTGTCGAGTTCTTTTTTGTTCTTATCTGGAGTAAGTGGAATTATCTTAAGCCTGTGTATCAAATGTCTAAACGCTGCTACTTTGTGTTGGGTAGGGTGGTTTGAGGTGTTGTGGATGGTAGTGTCCGTTGTTGTTGGTTTTCTATAGATGTCGAATGTTAAGTAGTCAGTTCCTCGTGTTATAGTGATGTCAAGATAATGTAAATTTCTGTTTTGTTCTTTTTCCAATGTATGTAATTGTGTTTAAGTTTTCTAAAATTTGTTCGCCGTTGTCTTGCTCGAGGATGCATATAATGTCATCTACGTATCTATAGTAATGGGTTATTTTGTGTTTTTCCATTAGTGTTTTTACGTGTAGTGATTCGAGATGTTGCATGAAAATTTCCATGAAGATTGCGGAAGTTGGGTTTCCCATACCGAGTCCGTCAGGTAATTTGTAAAAGTTGTTATTGAATCTAAAGTAGTTCTGTTTTATTATCGTTTTTGCAATATCTATAATATCAGCGATGTATTGGCTTTCGTACAAATTGTCTAGTGTGTTGCGTAGCATATCTAAGGTTTCATGTGTTAATATTGAAGTATATAGATCCTTGATATCAAAGGAAACGAGTCGCGTGTTTTCGGTTATTTTAATGTCCTTAATTTTCTCAATGAGGTCTTGTGTATTACGTATAGTATATGTGTTTTGTAAATTTATCCTTTCCTTAAGTACGCTGGTGAGGTGTTTAGCTAGGTGGTATGCCGGTGCAGGTCTGTAGTTTATAATGGGGCTCATTGGTATGTTTTCCTTGTGTATTTTTGGTTGTACTTTGAGCGTCGGTGGTCCTGGATTCATGTTCATGTACATTTTTCCGTCAGTAAACGTCTTGCAGCGTTTTAAAAGGTTGCGTATTTCCTTTTGGTAGGATTCAGTTGGGTTATTTTTAAATTTAGTGCAGTTGGTCTGCTGTATAAATTGTTGTGTTTTATCTATATAATCTTCTTTGTGCATTATTACTGTCGTATTTCCTTTGTCAGCCTTTGTAATTATTAGGTCATTGTCCCGTAATTTTGCCCTTATCTGTTTAGCAATTTTTTGCTCGTTTGGATTCGTTTTTGCTTTATTGTGTCCTTTTATCGTTTTCTCGAGTATGTCGGCCACTTTGTGTCTCATGTGTTCTTGTCGGTCAGTTGGTAATTGAGTGATAGTTGCATCTGTGTTTCAATCGTGTTCTGTATCCTGTCAAAAGGTAAATTATGTTTCAATCCTTTTTCCATTAGTTTTGTCTCGTTTTCATTGAATCGCATATCTGTGAGGTTCTTGACGCAATCAAGAATCCGAAGAAACTTTGGCACTGAAAAAGCATTCACTACAGAAATTCCGTGCAAATGGGTACAGCTGAAATTTATATGTTGTTATGTTATTATACATAGTTGCGGCAATAATACGAGTTATACAAAAAAATTTTAAAGGGGTTTTTATCCCGTTTTTTAAGCATTTTTAAATTTGATCTCTATTATAAAGTCCCGGGCTTATGTTGCACCCTACTTCCAAATGATCAGCAATTGTAGACAATATCAGTAGTTTAATTCTAAACAAATATCAGGGTTGCTTTTTTAATATACCATAAGTCATGAATTTTTATATAACTTCTACCCATTTTTGGACAAACTCATAACAGTGTGCAATATATCATCACATATAAGAATTAAAATAAGTAGCCAATGAAAACAACATCTACGTTTTGTATTAAATTGATTTAACACTATCTGCCTGTCGTTTAAAAACACTATTTGGCGTTTTTATGTTTAATTAAGAAAAAAAAAGATAAAAATCTGAATTTAAAAGGAAAGAAACGAACACAATTTAACGACACTTACCTCAACAGAAATTGTAAACAATGGCGCATGCACTGGGCCACTCTGTGATTCCAATTTGTAAATGAGACCATGTCGCAACTCATTTAACATGGCAACTGTATTTTTTGGTTGTGGTACACGTTCCTTGCTGGTTCGACTTTTCTTTTTCGGTGTGGCTGTTAAAGTTTGAAGCAAAATCCAAAGAAAAAAAAGCAAAACAGAAATAAAAATGAGACATAAAAGAGGAGAAAATTATTAAATTTATGAACGATTAATTGTTTACGGTCAGTGGTTGAAATCGTTAATCTGGTTTATTTTTAAAACGGCTTGTTGGTGAAAGTAAAAGTAAAAAAAAAACTGAACTGAGATAAAGAACCAAAGAAACAGAAGAAGAGATTTCATGAATTTAAGATTTTGGTAAATGTAATTTCTGGGGGGCATTTAAAAGAATGAATTTAAAAGAATGAATTATTTTTGCAAGAAAGCATTTAATGTTGGCTGTTGTTTATGTACAAAATAATAAAACAATGGCATTTTCGTTTTAAGATCATTCGATTTTCTTTTTATGGTGCAAAAACCAAATAACTTTAAAATTGTGTCAAACTGTCCTGGATAATGGCTGTGATAATGACAATGACCCTCCTGATAACAGGGATTGTTATGAGAGAAATAATGTCATAATAACAGTGACTACTGTAGTGACAGCGATAATCATAGCGCCAATTTTTTACAGTAATGAAGAAATGGCATAAAATGTCATAAAATCGATTGAGAGCAACTTCAATGATTGCATTACAAGGTAAGCGATAAATCGATTAAATCAACAAATTTAAATCAATAAATTTATTTATTTATTTATTTTTTGTTAAGCCATTTGGAAAACTTTGAAAACACAAATAAAATTACAATTAGAAAACATACCTGAGTACTTCGAACCCTCATAACGACGTTTTGAGGATGATTTTCGACTGTAGCCATTCATATCGCTTGATGAAGATATTTTCATATTCTGAGAACTTTTCTCCTCAGATTCAGATGAATTTCTTACTGTTTGTGAGAGAAAAATAAAGTTGTAGGTGTTTTGTTTTTTGGATTTTATGTATTTATAAGAGAGAATGTGGGAAGGAAAACGATTCTCAAACAAAAGAGGAAAGATTGATTGATTTTTTTCATATTTTAATGATTGGAAAATATTAAATTACAAATTAGTTTTATTTAAGATTTTTTTGTTTTTGATATTTAAATTTTGTTTGTTTGTTATTTTGTTTTTTTTTAACCTACCTGAATACTTAGAACCTTCATAGCGACGCTTTGAAGGGGACTTACGACTGTAGCCATTCATATCGGCCGATGGAGTTAAAACGCTCTGTGTAAAAAAAAATGCAAAAAGAAGAAAGGAAATGGATGAAGACATTATTCATGGTATTTTAAACTTAATAACAGTAGACATCAATAAAAATAAAAAAATTTTAAATGAATTCAAATACATTTAGAAAAACAACTATACACAGAAACAGAAAGTTTAAATAATCTCCCCTTTAATTATAAGCGATAAATTAGTTAAGCTTTAACATTTAGGCAATATATAATATTTTTATTTCTTATATATCAATAAATTATAATAACTTGTTAAAGTTAATTAGTTTTCTTTTTTCTGTTTTTTAATAATTAGTTAGTTTAACAGTTTATAAAGATTTATTTATCATATTAAAATTTATATTATTTGTTATACAGACACACAACATTAATTACCGTCAATACTTTTTTCATACATACTTTTTCAGGATGCACATAATTAGAATGCATATTAAATGTAGTTATTAATAAAATTATTATAAAGGACATAGGGACAGCAGTCGGTTTTAATTATTTAACAAAATATGGCGATTAAAAATATTTCATATAAATTTAATTTACAAAAATTTATACCAAATTATGAAGTGAAATAAAATGCGTGTGCAAAAAACAAATGTAAATATATAAATTAATTTTGCTAAATAAATAAATTAAAGTTCAAAAAAAACAAAATAAAAACACTAATTAAAAACTACAAATTCAAAATTAGCTCGATTTTCTAGTATTAATAAAACGACGGCTGTACTCAAAATTGCATACAAAAATAGCTGTTACATGCAAAATTATTGTCAGTATTGCCTTGCCCAGGTCCATAACAATGAGGCTGATTGCTGAAGTTATAGGTACTGTTGTAATGAATTCGACAGCTAAAACATTAGAAACATCGCGTTTAATAGCCAGAATGTTCTTATTATTAAAACTAAAATAAAGTAAACATCACATTGATGGTCATATTTCAAAAGTTCCAATTGTTGTATGACTATGGTAAGCAATAGTTGTTGAAATAACTACAATTGCCATAATAGTTCTGTTTAGCACATTAGTAATTGTAGAAATTGCAAAATGACATTCAGAAAGGCTTGTCATAAGACCATAGTCCTAACAAGACAACGACTTTTATATCGGGAATTACTATAGTTGAAGGCAAGCCCAAAAACATAACTGAACTAATGACTGAAGCTCATACAGCGTATAGTGATATTTAATATTTTCCTAAAGACATTAAATGATAGCTCTCATAGTGATATTTTGCTTAGCAATTATTCTCTTGAAGTCAACAAACCGTCATAAAAACTATTAGCCATTGTACTAGTGACAGTAACTGTCTAAAGATAAGTAACCCATCATTATCTCATGAATTTTTATACTGAATATGACGGCTTTCTATTACAATCACAAAAACTATTAAGTGACAAGTTTTGCTGACATTATGTAGGACAATTACTGTTAAAAACAGAAACATCTCGCCATTATTAAAGAAGATTCCCATAATAACAATGTCAATGAGTAGGGTATTGTTTATTAATAAAATAGTAAGCATCATAATGACAATTACTTTTGAAGTGACTGTCATAATGTGACAATAATATGTTTTATGACAACATCTAGCATAATTTTACTGAAATAAAAACAAATTTATGTCATGTTATAAGTTAGAAAATGAAGAAATTTGACTATTAATTCTTAACGGAGTAAATATAAAAAACTCAGCTCTGTAGATTTGAAATAAATTTGAAAGATTGGCCCATATTCTGCAATACACGTAGACGAAGTGAAGTTGTCTATTGAAAACAAAAACATTTTAAAAATATATATTTTTTTTCGATTTTGATTTTCATAAGAATATACAGTTTATTACGAAATAGTAACACGTTGAAACGTAACGCTTATATAAAATAAACGAAATGTCTTCACCCTGCACAAAAGGAACAGCTTAGCATACTTTAAGGATTATTGACTTTTACTTTACACACACTTAACAGTTTATTGCTGAAAGAAGTTTTACTCGTGTCTGTCGGTTGTGTTTTAAACACATTTATTTTTAAAACAAAACTTTGTTTTTTATTACACGAGTACAGCATAAATTACAAAATGAAAAGGTTTTGACATTTGGTTGGTAAGAAAAATCACCGTTTGTTGCAATAAAGAACACAAGCCAAAGGTAGAGAAAAAAAACAAACAATGACTAAAAATAAAATTAAACATTCAAGTTTTCTGTAGCACACTAAACAGTTTGTTCTAATTTCATATTAAACAGGTTTAAAAACATTAAACAGCAGGAGAGTCAGAAGTATATAGTGCAATTTATAACAAAAGTGTAATGCAAAATCTAACAGTTTAGAAGCACAGAATTATGCTTCGCCAGTATTTTCATAGAAGAAACAACCAGCCCCCCCTCCTCAGTTGAATTTAAAGACAAACTCATTTTTATGTATAAGCTGTGTGGCAAAAGTCTATTCTAATGGGGCTGATGTGGTGTTTGTAATGTGCAAGTAGTTATACTTGGTGCTTATGCGGGACTTCTAACCAAAAAGAAAAAGAAAAATTAAAAAACTCATTTATAATTTCTTTTTCTACAAAACTGTAAAAATATTTATGTCTTCCGGCAGCAATTTTTCTACAACATTTTTAACACGACTGTCGTTTTAGTTGTTAGTGCAGTTGTGATACATAATATAATAAAATGAAACCTAGTTAATTTTGGCTCATTTTGGCTATTGCAGTGTTGCCAGCGTATTTAAACTTGTATAGAAATGGTGTAAAAAATGTATAGTAATTCATTTGGGTATGATTTTGCGTCAAGCCGCAAACCGGTTTCGGCTATTTCCCATCTTTAGTGTTTTCTATAGTAATTCATAAAATGAGAACGGCTTTTACTAAAGGTTTTTACTAAAGAATTTTGGAAGGACCCTCCGGAAAATTCGGAAAATTGGAAAAATAAAAAATTAAGTTTCTGTATGAAATTATTTCTCAATAACTTTCCAAATCAAAAATAGCAAGTTCTTAGTGTAAATCATGGAAAATTGCGGAAATGCGAAATGCGGAAAATTGGATAATCTTTCCGCAAAAGCGGGAAATTTGAAAAATCGAAAATTGACTTTTGTATGAAATTTTTTTTGTGCAATTATTCCTTAATTATACGTTGACTTAGACTTTGCACAATCTGACAGGTGTCATTTTGGCATTGTAATTTTTTTTTATTTTTTTTTATATAAAAGAGAAGTAGCACTTCAAGCAGCAATGCCTATTTAGTCAAGTACCGTGCTACATTCTTTAGGAAAGGGATAGACAAGAGATGAAATAGGTGGTGAAAGTAGAAGGATAGTCGGAAATTAACTGTCGTATAAAAAACAGCACAGCGACCAGTAACTATGCCTTCATCGTTGAGCAGCCCCACCGACAGTAAATTTTTATTTTTGTAGTGAAAAAAACTAAGGTCTTCGTTGGGAATCGAACCCACAACCCCCACACTACCTACTAGCCTACAAGGGCACAGTAAATGTGCTATTTTTTTACTGCAATTTATGCGAGTTTTCTGTGTATTGTAAAACTGATTCTAGATAGTCGTACATCACGCATTCGCGTAAAAGCATTACAATCAATTGAAATTCGATGCAATATTTTTTGTATGGAATTTTGTGTGGAATAATACCTTAATGACTTTTCAAATGAAAATTGCGAAAAAAAAATGTAAAAAAACTTCATTTTTTATTTCCTTAAGTTTTTTTTACTTATCGGGCCGCCTCTTTTTTTATCACACATTTTAGCTCGATTATACGGATGTTTTCGGTTCGTTTTGTTATTCATACTGTAGTGAGAACACGATTAATTATTTACGCACATTGATTCATTCTTCGTCACTATCTTTTGTTTGTCTTCATTATTTGAATCGTACCAAAACTAAGTCGAAGTGGAATCGGATTTCGCTTCATTGAAATGTCTTATGTAGGTTGCATATTTGCGTGTTAGGAAACCGTCTTCGTTATTTGTTTTTGGCCCGGAAAACACAAATTGAAAAACATTGTTCATCAAGTCGCTTTCTACTGAATCCATTCAAATAAATCACATAAATCACAATTTAAATATTTGTGTTGTTTTATTACTCTAAACTTTGTCTGATGGTTAAAATTGGGGCGAGGCGTAGTTCGCCGGGTCCGCTAGTATATTTTTTAAGAAAAAAAAAAGAGCAACGGATTTATTTAATTTTTTTCAAATTTTATTTTGATTGCAGTTACGCAATTTAAAGGTTAGGAAGTGTATTGTATGTCAAATGAATAAATCTCAAGAAAAGAGCTATCCTTTGACGTTTATTTGAAAATTCACTGAATTACTTCATAAGTTCGAGCAGCTTTATGTCAATTCCTAAATTCAAGGCTCACGATATTGTTGCTGACAGGTGATCAAAAGAATACGCTCTTAATTGCCGCAGTGATCCAAACATAGCCGCTATACAGCAAAGAGTTGAGAATAAGCCTGACAACTCGTTAATATTGGTTCTGTCATAATCTTACTGAGGAGCGAGTTATTTTTGTTAGTTGCTGCAAACAATAGAATTAATGCAAAAAATTTTCAAACTATTGAAATTTTAAAAACAAACATTTAGAAATTATGATCAAACATTTAGCGGATCAGTGTATTCGAAATTGCTTTAAAACTATCCTTTCGTATAGGATATTTGAGAGAGAGTATTTAAATGTTTTGTTTTATAAATAACTTCTAGCCAATTTATATAAATATTCAGAACCACAACATGTCAAAATCCTATATGATATTTAAATGCTTGTGCACTTCACAGCTGGATTTAAGGCAAAACCGATTCGACACAGCCTCATGTAGTCTTTTTGTTTTTACAGCCGTGTTGGTTTTTTTTTAATATCAATAAGGAAACAGAATAGTGCGATTTGAAATTGTGGAAATCGAGCTTAAAATATTTTTACACTTAAGCAAAAAATATGCAAATGGCACAAAAATACAATTGCTGTGGTGTAAATGAGACCACATTTAATTTAGACCAACATAATTTTTTTTATTCGAATAAAGTAAGTTAGATAAACAATAAACAAGACTAAAATAGAAAACGGAAATGTAACAAAAAAAAACAAAAAAACAAAGAAGCAAAACTGTAAACTAAAACTTAAAAGCAACAACAAAAACTGCAATAACACTAAATAAAACTTAAACAATCGTTTACATTAAAATAAAAACAAACAACATTGTTTAGTTGCTATTAAGCAAAGAAGCAAGCGAATAATATCTTGTAGCCTAATTTAAGGGTGCTTTTGTTTTAAATCAAAACTAGAATTTATAAAACAAATAGAAGACTTAAGCTTGTATTATGTAGTTAACAAAAAAATTGTTCAAAATAATACTAAAGTATAACTCTAGGCTTCTGAAAAAAATATTTGTTTTGATTGTTATAGCCCTTCATAATTAGAATTAGTATATTGACCTTTTTTATTATTTTATAATTCACTTTTTTAACTATAGGGTCTTTATAAAGGAGGTTTTTTGCAGAGTTATAGAACTTTATTTGAACGATAATCTGCTGGCATTATAGTTTAAATGTGATGTGGCATATGACCGTCACAACTGGCTCGAACATAGTCTAAACTAGTGGTCCAATTTTCGATTACTTTTTCCAACATGTGTGGCCGTATATCGGCAATAACCGGGCGAATTGACCACTTGGAAGACATTGGCGTAGACTAGCGGCCGCATATACCCACAGAAAATAATTCAGAGACGTTAAACCACACGATTTTGGAAACTATGCGGTTACTAAACATTTCCTTCGATAAATCAAATGCAGTACCAGCTGTGTGACATATTACCACTTTTACTGTAACATTGCGGCCAGCACGATATCGTCGACCATCATTTTCTGGACCAATTAGCTGGATGTAACAGTGTTTCAACATACACTTAAAGATTTTTATCACTGCAAATACGAAGTTTTGTTTAGTGACGAATGTGTAACGCTAAAATCGCTTATGTAAATTGATATCAACGGGAATCTTGTTTTGGGCCCATTTCGCACAGGCGAAAGTTTATTCATATTGAAATTTCAAACCAAACTAAACATGAATCACTTAACAGCTAACAAAATGGCCGCCTTTTAAAATAAGTGTTGCCAGATCTATGCGTCTATTAATTTAATTTAATTTTAATTTAATTATTTTTAAAAATTGTTTATACATTTTCTCTTCCTGTTTTTGAAGATGCTGGCCATGGTGTGGGAATAAAACTAAAATTTATTTAATTTTTATATAAAGAACTTGTGCTGAAAAAAAATTAATTATAATTATATTAAGTTATAACCCATCTTTATCACATTTGTATTGCAGGTCTAACTATTTTTTATTTATTTCCAAGTTATTATACTCTTTGCCAAAAATACAAAAATATTATTTCTTTTCCATTCTTTAAAAATTTTGTTTTTTTTTTTTTACACGCTGTCGTCTACTTCCAAACGTAACGAAAACTATAATGTCGTTTTTATTTAAATGTCTGAATTTTAATTGAAAGAACATCCCACGCTTAGCTGACGCTTGTTTGTTTTCAGTTTTTAAATTGTTAAACACAAAAATGTTTTAAAATATCGATAATGCTAACTACCTACTGACACTCCCTCTCCTCTATCTGTAAATAAATGCAATGCAGCAAACTGTCTGTCAATTTAAAGTTTAGATATTTTCTAAGCCAAAATATAAAGACACAGAAATTGCGCAAAGCTTTAAAAGAGACATGGCGACTTATTTTCTATTTCGTGTTGCAGTAAGTGTTCTCAGTGTATAATGTAGCATACTTTATGGATGTTCAGATATAACCCTAGCAGAATTTATCTATTTTTGTTGTTACATTGTTTATCATTTGTTGAAAAATTATATAATCAGCGATCGCTGTATCAACCGAACAGTCTTGCTTTACTTATTAGCAGTAAGTGAACTATAGCAGAAAGTTAACCATGTTTGGACAATTAGGGAGCTTAAAGTACCTTAAAATGGATAAAAGAATATTTACTTTCTCAAACACAAGTTTTTGGCGTGATGCTTAAATATTGCAAAAATAGCATTTCCAAGCATTTCATAAAAACGTACTACGTTTTGCGTTAGTGAAATGTTCAGGGAGATCATATCATATCTCCATCATCATAATTTTTCGCGCCTAAATTTACGTGCGACTACTTTCATTAAAAGAAGAATAAATAAAAAAAATCACGCATCTAGTTTCTTATATTTTGCTTCTAAAAGTGCTATTATTAAATGTTTGATTTCCTTGATTTAATTCTCAGTAGCTCAAAGAAAGTCACATGTTAAAAGTTTTGTTTGTTATTTTTTTTAAATTCGTGCAAACTTTTCCCTAAGAGTTAACTCGAGCTGCTAGAGGGATGAAAACCCCTTACATCAACTTCTTTCTTTAACTATATTAATTAATAAATATTTAATTAATAAAACTCAATGTTTTTAAATGCATCAATAATGAAATGAATAAAATATTGCATACCTAAAAGGCTGTAGCAGTGTTTGCAAAAGAAAAAAAAATTTATTTAAATTCATGTGCGACTTTCGTTGGTTTAAGAAAAAACAAAAACAGAAACAAAAGAACAAGACTGTATGAAAAACTTTGCTTTTGTACGAGGGATAGTATTCATATTTTATGTGTATGAAAAAAAAAACTATTTTAAAAAGACTGTGGATAACCAATAAATTTTTTTTATACCTCCCCATTCTATTGGAATGCATCTAAAATACGGTGTTAATTACATCATTAGGATTGTTTTGCTTGGAGGAACCGCTGTCTGGTCAGCAAGATCAGTTTGAACAGCTGTTAGCCAGCAAACTCAATCTCTCGAGTATTCTAAATTCTAAATGTCTGAAACGTTGTATGAACTCAAAAACAAAGTTTTTATAACTCGGCGTGTTTTTGTGTTTTCTTTTGTTGTATCTAATTCTTGATAGAAGAAATTTGTTAAATTTTAATTGAAAATATTCATACAGCCGATTTCGCTTATGAACATACCCCCCGGGGGCACATATATGGTCTTAATGGAGAGCTTGGGCCTATTACCTACAGACCCTCTTTCTTTGAAATCATTTACTACACGAAAGTCCCCCCGGTGGCACATAAATATGGTCTTTATAGAATTCCACTATCTAGACACAGTGCAACTGGGAAAAAAGGGAGCCCAGTCCCCTGAAGTCAGCAGGGGTAAAACTGGAAACTCCACTTTATTTCCACGGGAATCAGTAAGCCGCAGAGTTCGTTATTTGTCTCTTTAGACATTTAACTGTTCTCTGACTGATTATTGAGGTTGGCCCCTATATGGGAGTATCGTGGTGGTTGTGGTTTCGCGGCCCCATATCAGTCTATGGTTCTATGGTGGCCGGGTTCATTTCACCTTTAATAACACCTACCTGGTGAAATGTTCCCAGATCCAGTGAGCATGCTAGACATGTGTTCTGGACAGGAGTTGGAAAGTCTCTAACTCTTAAGCAAGGAGTGATGATTTGCAGCCCTGCTCTGGAATCATCGAAGTTGCAACTAGAAAGTTCTGTTGAATAGAATTATAGCTTCGGCTTCCTAGGACGAGCATGACGTTCCAAATTATGCAGTGGTTCGATCCACCATCTGATAAAGGCTTCATGGCCAGGCCTAATCACACAGTTCGCTTATGAACATGAAGTTTACTTCTCATTATCAACGTTATGCAGAAGGAACAGTAATTATTGTCGAATTAGGAATTCAACAAAAACAAATTGCATTCACTGCAAAAGTTTTTTTGGCACATGTTGATAGATCAAAATCTAATTACCCTCATACTATTTAATGAATTAAAAAAATAAGTCAACCAAAATCTGTAAAAAAAAACAAAACAAAAAAACGAGTAACTTTTTTTTATTAACTAATTTTTCAAATTAAATTCCATACACGTAGTTGGGAGCTGTAAAAGTGCCAACAAAATTAAAAAAGAAATTTTATTTTTATTTTTGCTTTTTACAAAAATTGGCTCGTCTAATACAACTTTATCTCTTGGTCTCCTGACTGTTGTTGTATTCCGCCAGGCAGTTTTTGTTTAGTACTCATATGACAATCTGTCGTTTTATTTGCACTGTCCTGAGTGAAGCAGAAATGCAAGGCAGCAGATGTATACGTAAAATAAAAACAGGACTTTAATGTCTAACTACAATTTGAAACTGTGCCAAAAAATATCCTTAATTTCAAATGTAGATGTAACATAGTTGGGTTTGCAACATGGCTGCATTTGTTTTGAGCTGAATTACATGGTCGATATTTAAGGAGATGGTGAAACAAACTGACTAAACCATTAGTTTGATTGTAAATTTTTGTTGTGTTATTTATTAGTATTTACGTTTTTATGATTTACAATTATTTACAAGCTAAATTATAGAACAACTGAGTTCTTTTGTATAAAAATTTAAATTTCAATTGAATTTATAATTTGTCATCGTTTATCTTGTTTTCAATATTTTGTTTTCAAGAGTTTTGTTTCTATGGCCAAATTGCGGACGTATGAAATATTTTTCCTTTTTTAAACAGGAATTTTCTTTTCTTTACATAAACCCTCCTAAAACTATACTGCACTTTATATTATATACATGCCTTCCTATCATCTTAAAAAAGTACTTTATTGAATTTGCTGAATATTTTAAATTATAAAGATTAAAATCTTAGGTCAAATTTGTTTTATCTTTATAAAAATTTTGTTTATGTGCTGTCATTGCAGTAGCCAATTTCTGCATTTAACATTTCATTTATCTTTTTTTTTTACCAAGAAAAACTACAAAGTATACTTATGGGGGCATGTATTTGGAAACTAAAATTATTCAATTTATTTGCAAAACGTTGCATACTTTTTCAAAGATTAAAAACAAACTATAGTAACAGTAACGTGAAATAAATCGAAATTTCTGTGTTTTGCATACAAATTTCTGCGATTAAAAATGTAATGTTAAGGAAGCAAAAGAATTCTGAAACACACAAATGGCCGTATTTGCTAAAATAGAAATAAGGATGTTTGATAATCGTTGTACAAACAACTGTTTGAGAAAGATTAAAAATACGCTAAAATAAATATTAAATAAATTTTTTTTTATTAAAAAAATTATTAAAATGGTTCTTGTTTTAAAATAAGTTTGTTAGGGAATATCCCAAATAACTGAGACAGTCTTTTCAAAAACAAAAAAGGACTTCTTAGCCCCCGAAGAGAAAATTGTTTGTTACCAAAAAAAATTAAAAAAGTTCCAAAAAACTATATTTTAAAATCAAGTGCCTTTTACAAAAATTAAAAATATCTTACAAAAAAAACAGTTTCAAAATATATCTTGAAAGTAAAGGTTTAAAAAATATATTTATTTTCAATCTATTACGTTTCCGGGAGTATATTTAGTAAAAGTACATTTACGTAATTAATTAGCAAGAGTACATAAAATATTGCCTCCTTTTCGAAAGAGAAAATTAGCCTCAAAATAAAAAACCTTGAAAATATTTTTGAAGAGAGTAGTAAAAGTATTAATAGAAACTGTTTGAAAAATTATTAATGAAAAATATCTAACGAGCTTTTTTGTAAAAAAAAATATACATTTAGTAAAAATCAAGCGTCTTGCATATTTTATATTTTAAAGCAAAAATTTTTAATGTATAAAAATCCCTACAATAAAGATTAGTTTTAAGAGTACTTCGGAAAAAATTACTTTGCTTTACTTTGCTTTACTTTACTGCAGAAAGTACTGAAGAAAACAAGCAAAATACCTATTCCGATGCTTATCTGTGTTAATAAAAGTGTGGTTAACAACCGAACACTATATTTTGAAAAATTAAGAATTGTGAAATTTTTTTCGAAGACTGTTTTTATAAAATTAAAAAAAATATATATAAATATATTAAAATAGTTATTTAAAAAAGGTTCTTTACATAAAGAAACTTATGAAACAAGAAACACTTATAAACTTCACAAAAGTTTTGAAAACACGCTTACAAAATTTAACTTTGTTGAACAAAATAACTTTAAAAAATAACCTTAAAAATTATTTTTTATGAAAATATATTAATTTTGGGAAGACCACCACCATCTAGGAAAAGAATAGTTTCTTAAAACATTCTTTAAAAAATGCTCCCAAAAAACTTGTTTACAAAAATAATTTAACAAATAATTTTATAAAGAAAAACAAACGAACCCTTTAAAAACCAGACTTGGGGGATAACAATTGCAGTTTGTAATTAACTACACATTCAATTACTCAATTACAGGTAATTAAATTGTAATTGGAAATTTTCAATTACAATTACATTCAAATTTTGCTTTTTCAGGTGCCCCTGTAGGCTAGTAGGTAGTGTACTAGCTTTTCAGAATGGGGGTTGTGGGTTCGATTCCTAACGAAGGCCTTGGTTTTTTCACTACAATAATAAAAATTGACTATCGGGGGGGCTGCTCAGCGGTGAAGACATAGTCACTGGTCGCTGTGCTGTCTTAATTTCCGACTATATTTCTACTTTCACCACCTGTTTCATCTCTTCTCTATCCCTTACCTAAAGAATGTAGCACGGTACTTGACTAAATAGGCATTGTTGCCTGAAGTGGTACTTCTCTTTAAAAAAAAAAATTATACGATGAGTCTCCTCTTATTGCGCTACATATTTCACGGCACTTAAAAAAATATATACTATAATCATTAGAGTATAAAGATAAATATAGCAAAGGAGTAAGGCAATATGCTTAAGAAATGTTTCTGGGAAGTCTAAGTATAACGTTGCTGCAGAATTTAACGATTTAAAATGAAAATTGAAGATAGTATCAAATACCTTGAAGTTAATTCACTTTCCCTGTAACATGGGGAATGCTAATCAGGTAAAAAGAGCTTTTGCATCATTATTCAATAGTAAATGTTTGTTTCTCTTATGCAAAATAAAGTATAAGACGAATAATTCCTTATACATTTCCAACATTGTTTAGCTTTACTAGAAACAATAATGAAAAGATTAGAAATTTTCGGGCGTCATATTTTGTGAAAGGACACAGCGAAAAACTACGAGGGCTGCTATTTATATTTCCGGCCTGGTAACACTGACTGTTGCTAGGTACCAGCTGATGTTTCCAGTGCAACCTTCACATTGTTAAACATAACCTCAACCAAAACATTTTGTCATTTTATTGTTGTTATTGTTAGTGATAGCAGGTTGAAAAAGTGACCTTAGGAGAAAATGGAATTAACTCGTGAAAATTTTCGTGCAATAATTTTTCATAACTATCGTCGTGGTCTGACACGACAACAGTGCACAAATGAACTTAATAAATATGATAATGAAGCACCTTCTTACAGCACCATTAAAAACTGGTATTACGTGATAAGATTTACATCTGTACCTGGCTATGAAGCCTTAATCAGATGGTGGTCAAACCACTGGAAATGCCAAGCAAACGTCATGCACGCCCTAGGAAGCCGAAGACTAATTCTAGCAACAGGTCTTTCGTAGTTGCAACTTTGATGATTTCAGAGCAGGGCTGCAAACCACCAATCCTTGCTGAAGAGCTGGAGACTTTCCAACTGGTATAACGGATTCAATCGTAGCCGACAATCACTTCAGGACGAATCCCGTAAAGGTCGTCCAACAAAGGTTGTTGTGCCAGAAAACATCGCAGCTGTGCATGAGCTGATAAAGCATGATCGTCATGTAACATATCGCGAGATTGGGGCATCTGTAGGGATTAGTATGACAAGCATTAATAAGATCTTGCATGAACATTTGCATGTGAAAAAGGTTTGTTCACGTTGGATACCGCATAACCTGACAAACGCACAAAAGGTTCTCGTGTTAGTTGGTGCAAGAAAATGTTGCAGAAATGCGCTCAAGGTGCATCAAAAGCAGTTTATAATATCTGCACAGGTGACGAATCATGGATATACTCATATGATCCTGAAACAAAACAGCAATCCACCGTATGGGTCTTTCAAGACGAGCGAAATCCAACCGAAGTTGTTCGTGGAAGAAGCACATCAAAGCAAATGGTTGCCCGTTTCTTCGGCATTACCGGTCATGTGACGACTGTGCCAATAGAGCAACATAAGACGCTTAATTCGGCATGGTACACCACTATTTGTTTGCCAGAAGTCTGTGAGAAACTTCGGGAAAAGTCAAAGAAAAGAGCCATCATTCTGCATCACGACAGTGGGAGCTGTCACCGATCGGCTGAAACAATGGAGTTTTTGACAGGGCAAAACATTGAATTGATGGGTCATCCGCCGTACAGCCCTGACTTGGCACCTAATGACTTCTTTTTGGTTCGGAACATCAAGAAAAAACTACGTGGACAACGGTTGCCTACACCTGAAGAAGCAGTTTCTGCATTCAAAACCCATGTATTAGAAGTACCTAAATCGGAGTGGAAAAAGTGCTTTGAAAATTGGTTCCAACGCATGCAAAAGTGTATAAATCTTCATGGAGAATATTTTGAAAAACAATAAAATAGATTTTGACTTTAAATGCTTGTGTTTTCATCCTTAGGCCACAAATTTAAATAGCAGCCCTCGTACAAGACTTTGCATAAAAGATTTTCAAAGAAATTTATATATGAGAAGGCAAAGATAACTCCTATTTCGTTTAAGGCCGTCAGGCAGCGAAATATAACATATTTTATCTAGAGAAACTGGGTTTAGTTGGTCAAACACTTAATAACACATTTCCAAAATTTGAATCTTACATGAACAATAGCATTCCCGATGGCAATTTTGTATTTTTTCCTTTTTGTGAAACTTTGTTAACTTTCTGTAAAATAATATAAAATATACAATAATTTATTTCCCCTAAAAAAAACCTTCACATTCTACACTACAGGAAATAGTACATCGTTTAAAATTTTTAAATAATTTCCATTTTTACTTTATACACGAACGAAGTGCCACTTTGAATATTTTGTTTTTATAATTTGATTTAAAAACTATAAAACGTATTTTTAATAAAAACTTGGTGTTTTTCTTATCGCACACCTTTTGTTTTGTTTTTTTTTTTATTTGTATTTGTTTTTCTTTACATTTTGCATGTTTTAAATATTAAAACTATTTTACAAAAATTTTTGATAAATAAAAAACAGAAAAGTTTTTATTTACTGCCACTTCGTTAAAGGCCAATTATTTTTTGCCTTTTAAGGAATTGAAACAAAAAGACAACGTTAATTAAAGAATAGCTTAACTACAATTTTATTTCATAACTTCAAATAAACTTATTTGGTTTATTTTATACTGAAAATGGGCAAAAGCTTACCAATCCTACGCATCGCTGCATAAAAGCAAAAAAAAAAAATATAATATTAAATCTTATTTGCAAAAAATATAAGATTGAAAAAAAAACCAAGGTCTTCGTTGGGAATCGAACCTACAACCCCCATACTGACAAGCTAATACACTACCTACTAGCCTACAGGGGCACCTATATTTATAACATTATTACGAAACTTTAGGAGAGCATGAACCGTAGAACTACCTTTTTTGTATTTTTTCTGTATTTGAGGAACATATGAATTCTGTATGTCTATGGTCATTTTATCCCTGATAATTTTCTCAAAAAACTTTGCTACATCACAAATTAAGGAAGGATGTTGGTCTTAAGCTATTAATTTCGCTCTTATATTTTTGTTTTTGTATGGGGGCGATCTTAAAAGGGTTCTTATTATAAAATTTCTAATAGTGTCCAATCCGGCAGATTTCTTGTTATTTTTCATTTGAGCTTGACTTATCGTTTCTCATTTATCTCCGAAACATTTCTGTTTGGAAGAGAAATCTGAAAAACAGCTGTAAAGTGACAACAGTTCATTTTTGATCTAACACAGTAATTTTTACACCGTGTCTACGATCACATCTTTCATCGAAGAACGATTTTTATTTCCTATAATTTAATTTTTTTTTAATGCTCAAGCACCGGGTCCTTTTCAACCTATTATTAAAAAAAAAATTGCATGCTCCTGTTCAATTTGTTCTCTTATAAAAATCTTAATTAAATCAATTTGCTTAGAAATCAGTAAATATTGTGGAGGTCTTCTATTTAAAGTTCTGGTGAAAATTAATTTAAGAACTCTTTGCCCTGGATATTTTATTTATTCCCGAAGACAAATGTATTTCCTGTAAAAAAAAACAGCAATATCGATATCAATTGCGATCAGAATTGCGCCTAGTTCAGTGCTCCTACATATGTGTATAAGAGAACCAACCATCCCGCTTACATCTTGAATTTCTTTCATTAATTTCAAGCAGTCTTAACATTTAAACTAAAAGCATTTGGGGCAAATAACGTCTTTGAAACTTTCATAAGTTTTTGTATTAAAGCAGGTTTTTCGGTGTTCTCTGTATTGGAACATCATTAATATTTTAATGATGTATTGGAACATTATTAATATTTTAATGATGTTCCAATATTAAATATTTTAATGATGTTCCAATATATTATTCGCATTAATAGTAGTGGTAGAATTTATAGCTTTTGCCACTTTGCCGGTAGCTAATATTTTTCTATTATTTGCTTCTTGATTTAATTTTTTCCCATTAGAAATGTACTTTTTGAAGGCGATGGAACCACTGTAATTAGAAGTGTGGCCATTATTATTGCAATTGACCCAAAAAAGTTTCGGCGATAAGAGAACATTCACCAGGAACATGTTTTTCCAAGCATTTTAAACAAGAAAATGGTTCGCTAAAATTTTTAGAATTATTGTCCCAACGCTGGTATCTTCAACATTGTCATTTTAGTCTCATAACACAACTTGTTTTTGAATGAACTTCCAGTTAAGCAGCTTTTTTGCTTTTCGATTTGGTCTAAAAATAATCAAAAATAAGCCAGTATTAATACCCTGTCTCCTGAGTATTCTGCTGAAACCTTGGAAACGGAATTAATGTCACTACACTGTGATTTTAAATATAAACCTCTATAAATTAAGCTTTGGCGTTTATGTTCTTTTGCGCTGTAACTATTAGAAGAAATTTGCTTTCCTTTTAATCATTGCATCATTACTAAATGTGCAGACGAATCTTTTAGATATAATTTACTTTTATAGTTTGGTTTTTAATTCTCAACTCCACCTTTTAAAGGTTTAGTTAATTCATTAGCGATTTGATGTTAGCATTTTCAAGAAAAATTGGTGGACAATAAACATTCCTACCCATCTTAACATCAAAAATCAATAATACTCATATAACTAATACAATCCCCCCCGGCGGCACATTTTTCAGTCTTTATAGAATACTTGACTATCTAGACTTGTGCTGCTTGGGGTATAGGGGAGCCCAGTCCCCTGGAAGCAAGCAGGGAGTCAACTGAAAGCTCCACGTTATTTCCACGGGAATCAGTAAGCCCAAGAGTTTCCGCTAATTGCCTCTATAGAATTTTAGCTGCTTCTCTGACTATTGAGGTTGGCCTTTCGGGAGTATCGTGGTGGTTGTGGTTTTGCGGCCCCAAGCATGAACTGATTTATGGAGGCCAGAATCATCTCGCCTTTAATCACACCAACAAGTGAAAGATCTGGATCCAGTGAGCATGCTAGTCATTTGTTCTGGACCAGGAGTTGGATAGTCTCCTGGTCCTCAGCAAGGAGTAGTAGTTTGCAACCCTGCTTTGGAACCGCTGAAATTGCAACTAGGAAAGACCTGTTGCTAGAATTAGTCCTCGGCTTCCTAGGGCGTGAATGACGTTGCTTTTCATTCCCAGTGGTTTGACCACCATCTGATTAAGGCTTACAGCCAGGTGCAGATGTAAATCTTATCACTTTAAATCATTATTATTTTTAAATCATTTTTAAATCATTATTAAAATTTATATCACTTTTTGGCCTTTCTGCCTCAACATTTAAATCTCCCAGAAGAGAAAACTTATTAATACGATTAATATTATCAACTACGTTAGATTTTTTAAATGTGCAACTAGATAAATCTATCTTAACATCACCTTGGTATGTTCGTTTCTTGTTTTTGACAATTTTAAAATCATCCTCCAATGATGATAAGGAGCACATATCCTGCTCCATATTTATTCCTCCTCCTTCTTTTAAGGGTGGAATTGAAATATTCTGCCAAAAACTGCCTAAAATAATTTTGGTTTTCATACATTTCCTTTTGATTCTCCAAAACTTTTTCCTTGGGTTGCGTTCCAAGTGAATTTTCCTTGGTTACATTTTTCAAATTCTTCCTCCTTATGAAAGAGTGTTTTACTGATTTATTAAAAGGATGTCCTCAAGACTGTTAAAGTAATAAAAGAAATTCCATTTTTTTAAATGGTTTCAATTTCTTCCAATGTTTTTCAACACAAAATTTACGAATTTACTCAGCATAATATTTTACGGCTTACAATAGACAGCCAACCCGGTTATGCATCAGTTGCACTAAAGATATTGTTTTAATCTCTTACCATCTCAGCCTTAAAGTAGACTTTGTATTCTTAATATTAAATTAAATTTAAGAGATTTAATAAAATTTTATGTATTTGACCTATAATTTTCATATTTAATATAATTTACATAAACTGTTTCATACACCGTTATATGCACCGTTATACATACTATTGCACATATAACTTTTAGCATTTTTTTTTTTTTTTCAATTTCTTAACATTTTGTCACAAGTGCAGATGACATGAGAGCTTTCGAACTCTTTACAAATGAATACACGTAATTTACATAGAAAATGTATTCAAATTTTCGTTAATGACAACATACATTTACACAAACGAAACTACACACACACAAACTTAGGCACACACACATACACAAAAGTATGTTCGTTTTCAAACAAAATATGTGCGGAATATAAAAAATTTTTATATAATAAAAACAGCGAAAAGAAAATAAAAAAAATGAATATGGAACAAGCAAAATAGAAATGATGACTCGTAGTACAAACAAAGTAAAAATTGAAACTAAAATAGTTTAGCAGTTATAATGTTGGTAGATGTTGTATAAAAATAAATTTCATAGTAAAAAAAACCTGAGGGAAAAACTAAAAAATAAAATACTCGTACAAACTGTAGCAAAGAAAAAACGTCATAAGCAATTAAACATGAAACAAAAATGTGACAAATGCAAAAGCAGTAAAGAATAGGCAAAAGATATTGCATACTTCTGGGGAAGTTAATTTTTTATAACTAACACTATAATAATGCGAATAAAAATGTTCGCATTATTCCAGTTAAATTAAAAACACAGTTTCCTTTTTGTAGGTCTTTCTCTCATACGGCACAAACGGCCTTCACAATTTGACTTGTAAACACACTCTGCACTTTTGTCTAAATTTCTCCATAACAGTTTTTCACAAGTATGTACGATGCAGCATAATCAAGCCATCAGCAATTTTGATTATCAAAAGTGGAAGTAAACGATAAGCAAATTTTTGAATACCTATAAAGTCATTTTGTTGATGTGATTATATAATTTAGGTAGCAAAACCCAATAACGGTCTTGAAATACATGAACAACCTCACATCTTTAAAATAACCGCCTTTTTATGTCGCCCTCGGAAGATAGCAAAATTTTATTTTGCTGCTAGTGTAAACGTTCAGTCGTGTACTTTAAAACAACTTGAGAAATGATAATAGCAAATGCGGCAATAAAATATAAAATTTAAGCATGGCCGACTGACTTTTTTGTTCTGAAAGCCATTTACGAATGTTGTAATGTTCATGTATGTATCTATGGTAATTTTCTATTATATGAACATAAAGCGGAACATAAATTAAAAAACTCAAAAGAGAAAACATATTAAAAGATCACAGAGAAACAAAAAACAAAACAAGCTGAATAAAAACAAGTTGTAAATGTTATTTTGTGAGTTAAAAAGAATTAAGAAACGTTAGAAATTCATTTAGTTATTCAACGAGTGTGTTTGAATTTCAAAAACGCATTTATACAAAGCTATTAACACAATGAAGGCAATAACAACAACCAAGGACCCTGCAAAACTCAATTGAAATGTAGAAGAAGGAATAAAACTCTGAGAAAAAAAATAACAACTTAAAACATATTTTGCCTTAAATTGTATGTTTTCTTTTGATAATCACGACATATAAATGCTATCCTAGGGTTTTTAAAATTAAAATAATTATGGCATACTTTATTTGAACTAAGCATTCAAAAAGACAGATATCGAACATAAGTAAGAGCTATCGTGCTCTCCTAAAGTTTTAAACTCATACATTTTTACATCTTTATTACAATTTAAACAAAAAAAAATAATTTTAACGACAGTTGCCGTCTGTTTTTAGCATTTGATAGGTTAATAGTTTATTATTGACGGATAATTTTCTGAATCATACTAAAAATATAAATACTAATTTGAAGCTGATTTCTAATAACTAAATAAAATTAAATAGCAAAACACCAAAATTAATACGGATACAAGTTTGTTAACTTCGATTTTTTTTACTCGAAAAAAAACGCATTTATTTTAGGAACAAAACGAGTTGATACAAAATATTGACCATCGTTAGCCCCCACTTTTTTCCATCTCTATGGATCGAAACAATTGTTAGTCAGACGGCTGAGCCCAAACTTCCCATCCACTGTTTTCTAAATACTTTTCGCTTGGTCTTGCCACAAGTGACCGAACTATTTTTCCCTAGAAACAATTTCCAGGTATTGTTGTTGTTAATATGTATGTAGGGGGAACGTATTTAAAATTTATGTATAAAGTCTTTAGCTGACTTATTTATTTTCAAACCCTTAATTTAATTTAATTGATATATTTTAGATAAAAATGTTTGCATTTCATTTTTTTCATTTTATCATTATTCACAATGAATTATACTTCATAGTCAGGCTTAAGTGGGCTATTTAATATTATTGGAAAAAAATCAGTTAATCAGTTACCAGCAGAATTAAATGCATAATCTAGTTTAGTGAAGCTATCGTTATTAGTTTTCGCATCTGTCGAATCTATGCATTTTGTCTACGGTACAGGTTTCGCCAGCAACCGGAAAAATACTCCACAGAAAGAAACTTCTGCCGGCATTTATTTTATTGTCGGGAAATTTGAATACTTTTTATTTTTAAAAATAAATATCCTTGAACAATTAACTAAACGAAAAGAATTAGAAATAAAACCAAAGTAATGCTAAAAATTTACGCCTGCTAAAATATGGTTTCAAATTTTCAAACGCGTTTTTACTTTTAACACTGCGATTTAATTTTTACAAATTTAAATATTTTTAAGCATTTTTATTTTGAACACTAAAATCACCAGACCGTTAAGCTTTTTTTTTATCATCTTCAAGGGATTTTATATTTTACAATTTCATCAAAAAACAAAAAAAAATATATTTCGGAGAGAAAATAAACTCACTCGCACACGTGACGAAAACATGGAACGATGATAATGATGTTTTTGGTTTTTATGACCAAACCATTGTTCCATAAAGAAATCTTTGTGAACATAAAAATCGGGAAACATTTTTGAAAATAATTTTGGATTTTGATTTACAATATTTGCAGTAACACCTTTAAACGATCGACAACAATAACCCAAGACACTTAAAATCAAACTGATCATAAAATTAATAGATACAGACACAGGCGAAAAAGTAAATGTGTCTAGAATAAGAATACAACAAGCGGCAGCAGCTGATTTGAAAGAAAAAAAAATCTAAATAAAAAAGAAATTAAACTGCCATGAATTAAAAAATATTATACGAAAATAAAAATGTCATGTTAAGCAAAAATATCAACTCAATTAAAATTAAAAACCAAAAACAAAACAAAAAAAAATAGAAAAAAAAGGAACCTCTCTTTACATAATTAAGCAAATAAATCTCAGCATTCGCGCATAATTAAAAAGAAAAAAACTTAGTAACAGAAGTAAGGAATATGGTTCTTCTTAATATCTCAATTAAATCAAAATAAAAACAATTATAAAAATAAACGAACTTATAAATTAATTAGCGAAACAAAACGCTCAACTTATAATTTTTAACACGGCTGCTGACGAGAGGACACACAACGAAACAAACTGCTCAAGCAAAAACGCCAGCATGCAAAATTTTTCTAATTTGTTTGCAAAAGTCTAAATCACGCATACACAGGCACACACACAGCCACACATACACGTATAAATAAACTAAAATAAATGTAAAAAAATTATAATTTTCTTTACCTTCATAGAGAGATTATTAACTGATAAGAATAAATTAAAATTAAAATGTTCTGCTGTACCACACTTTATGCAGTTCGGGTTGTTATTTTAAACTTTTGTTACAGCTTAAGCATATTGTTGCGAAAATAAGATTTCAAAACTCTTTACTTAGACCGCAAACAAACGCTATCTGTCTGGGCAGAATAATAGGAAGAGTTAGCTTATTCATATTGAGATATTTGCTTTTTTCTTTAATAAAAGATCAGAGTTCAAATCCCAGCAGAGCCTGCAATATATATATAAAAAAACAATATTCGAAGCGTAGCTCTAGTGAATGACTTGTGAAAAGAGAAATAAATGGCAAACACCAGCTCAAACCTGCCGAAGTTAAATTTAGAAAAGTAAAGAAATTGTGGTTGCGTACGGTTAATATTTTAGAGTAAACTCACAATGGCAAGTAATAATAAGTAGCAGTGAAGCATTTCATTTCTTTTATAAAATGTACGATATACTTGTGAATGTTGTAAAATTGCTGCTATCAGTTTCACATCTCTAAAATATTGTTACGTTTATATCTTTTATAAACGTCTTGTTGTGAGTGCATAACAGAGTTTAGAGTTTTTAAATTAATCACAAGTTTATTTACGTTAACCACAAACAAAGTTGACACTACAGAACAATTTTCTTAAGATGCACGTCTCTACTTCACGAGGTTCACTTTTACACTAACTAAATATCCACTCAGACGCTGACTTTTTATATTAGTCCACTAGAAGTCTAGAAAAATTAAGAATATTCTACTCCCCTTGTATTACATTTTGTTGTATGTTTTTTTTTTATGCCGATAAAGCTACTTCCTGGAATTTATTTTAAGATATTTGTTGTTGTCTTGCGTACATAAGATTTCTCAGAAAACCACGCAGTTAGTAAACAGCATATCAAATTGTTATTGTTTGCGTGTGTAAAATTTCTACGCAGTTTGTAACTAGAAATTTTGTTGCTGTCTTGCATAAGGTTTCTTAGCAAGCCACGCAGTTAGTAAACAACATATCCAGTAATTCACTTTAATGCTTAATTATTTTCTTTTAAAACTTAAGCAAGACATACATATCCCTAACAATACTATCCTCTCTCTATCTCTCTCACTCCCTCAATAAACCAAAAGGACTATTCAGAAGACACATATTATCAGTATCTTGTTACTTTTGAATTGCCTTTGCATCAGTTACATCATTGCCTAACAGAATCCATACGGTTCCTAAAGGTATTTCAAGCATAATAGTTTTTATAGAAGTTTTAAAGACTCAACAAGGGGCGATTAAGATATTTTGGTTTCACAGAACAATAACCCTCATTAACATTAATAATAATTTTTTTCCAAACCACATTTTCTCTCTTATCACAGTTATTTTGTTTATTAAATTAGAGTTGGTTGCTTATAGAAAACATGATTGGAAGAAAACTCAGTTAAATACATCACAAATCTTCTAAAGAAACAAAGGTTTATCCATAATACCACTGATCTGACCAATATTTCTAGTAAACGGCAGTGCTGAAACCGGTTTTTCTGTATGCACAAATCAGTATTTCTTTTTTTTCTTTTTTTTTTCTTATTAAAAATTATTCTGTTTATAGAGAAAGTGAGACAAAAGTGAAATATTGTAGCTCACATTCCATTTCATTCACCTGACAATTAAAACTGATGTTAAGGCATTTTTTCCTGCCATTTATTTCTACTAATTTTTCATTTTGCAAAAATAATTATGCTTATAAATCACTTGGCTTTGTGGGATTGTAGATATGTATGTATGTATGTATGTATGTATGTATGGGTGGGTATGTGTATTTTATGTGTATTTCTATTTTGCCACGAAATGCAGCAACAAGCATAAAACAACGCCTCACCTCTAATGCTAAAAGAATAGTTTGTTGCCTATCAGTTTAAATGTGTATTAACAGAAGCATCATGTATAACGTTGTCGTCATCATCATCACCATCGCCACCGTCATCAACACCATCATCACCACTATCAAGCATGCGTTTGATGTTTAGATTTTTATTTTTATTTATTTATTTTTTTTTTTTGTTGCTTCTATTTGTGTAGTTTTGTCCGTCCTTGTATATTTTGCATTATGTTCTACAGCTGTTGAAAACATTTCAAAAAAGGTACACGACATCATTTGAAGAGTGGATGAGTAAATTAAATTTGTTGCAAATTTGTTTAATGGCTCTTGTTGCCGCAGCAAGAAAAAGAGCAAAATTGAATGAATTTTATTTAAATGCAATAAATCTTATTTTTTGTTTGTTTTTTTTTTTTTTTTTTTGCTTTTAGGTTGAGAATGCAACAGAATTTGATTTGGTTTAAATATTTTTTTTTGTTCAGCCTAAAAGTAGGTAAGGAAAGAAAGTTTGAACATAAATTTATTGAATATGGATGGCCCTTAAAGTTGTTTGGGAAATTACGAATGTTATGCACCTGCTTTTAATGACAATTCTCATTACTTAGCTGTTATTATAACATAACAATTGTAGTTGTGAACTAGAACAAAAAGAACTTTTATTTGAATTTCAGATTGAAATGTGATTGAAATATTTTTGTGAAGAAGTGGAGTAACTCTATTGTTTCTGTACATCTCATTTGATTTACAGTGTGTGGATTTTGCATTGAAATAAATTTGTTTATTCATTATAATCACCATGAAATTTTTTTTAAATTTATAATTAATGTTCTAAAAAAGATATTATTAAAAGTAAGCAAACAACTTAATTAACCCTGCCTCAAAGCAAATACCGGAAGTCACGTGCATTTACAACAAAATTGAAAAAGTAGAAAATGGAAAATGTTTAATAGTTAAAATTAAGATAATATTTACTGCCAAAAGCATAAAAACTAAAACAAAACAATAAATGGACACATAATCACTGAAAAACTATTAAAAAAAAAAACAAAACAACAACACTAACTGTTTAATTCTTGTATCACAACACAACACCCACTGGTTTATATTCCCAAGTTGTGAATTGTGAATTCAAAGTATCTCGGATTTATTTTGTTTTGCTCACGTACACACAAAGTTATCATTGCAACTTATAATGCACACAAGTAAACGCAAATGCATAAATACACACACCCACACACATATACACACCCACCCAAATCAGCATAAGCAAACAACTGTTAAAGGAGAACAAATACAAATAAAGAAAATTGTGCAAAGAGAGTGGGTGTAAAAATTAAAACAAGTGAGAACTTGAGAATGTGTTAGTGTAAAAATTTGTATGTGCGTGACTTTATGCCATTTTCTAATTTGTAAAAAAGCTAAAAATAACCACAATATTAAAGAAATGTTGCGGAATAACAACAAAATGACAACAACAATTACATTTAAAAAATTTGTTAGAAACATCCACTCTATGTTACATTGTTTGCTTAGGCCACTGTAAGGATATTCCAATGCAATTGTATGCTTTAATTTTAAGAAGTGTTCTTTTAGAAGCTGGACTCAAGGTGCATTTGAGTACAATTTAAAGTGCAGGATATAAAAAAATAGAATGTCTCTCCAGTGTGAGTTTAACTGATATTCAAGTTCGAGTTCTCAGTTCTGCAATGTGAAGAAATCGATAAAAATGAAAAAGCATAGTTTGCGCACGTGTAATAATTTTAAAAAATGAGTGACGGCTTGTGTTGTATGCTATAAGAAGGGCATGCCTGAATCAAGCAAAGACAGACTTGTTACAAAAACATGTTGAAATAAAATCAAGTGTTTTCTTTTCTTACAGACTATAATTGTCTGTTACTTATTTTAACATCACGTTTGCTTTTCGTTCGCAAGAATGAATTAATAATTGCATCAAACAGAGTGGCTGAAAATAAATCATAAAAAATGGCATCACCTACTTAGATTGGCGAGGCGAATGAACAATAATGTTTGTTATTTTTATTGATTATACGTCACAATAAAAGCAATTTTTTATTTATTTTAATAAAAATAATTATAAAAATTTTGAAAATATTATTTTTATTTAAACCGAGTAATCTACATTACATTAGTTTCACTGCAAGCAAGTTACAGCTAAATAGTTTAAATAAATTCTTAATAAGACTCTGTGTTAAAATATCCAAACAACAAAATATGACATTTTATTTGCTGATATTTCATTTATTTTTCCATAAAAAGAAGAGACAAATTTTCTTTAGCACTCTATTATCCATATTAAAATAAATAATATTAACACCCTAAACGCCGTAAAGTATACTTTTTGAAAGGTGCAATTATAATTAAAAATAAACTTCTTATTTGTGCTACTGCAAAGAACAGCACAGCAGACAGTTTGTTTACGAATTAATTAAAGATTTTAGATACACCAACCAATAAAGAACAGCTATTTGTGTTTACAAACGTGATATAAATGTGCAAATTATATATTTTTAATATTTATTTTTATTAGGCGCAACTGCAAAAACAATTATTTATCTTCTTAATCAAGTCAATAACATTTGCACCTGCTCACATATTACAAAAGATGTCGGTGTCAATTAATAAATTTATAAAGTTAAAGCAAAAAAAGTTATGGTTAGAAACAACAACAACAAAATTTACTATCTGATGAAAAACTTTTTGTGGCAAAATATTACAAAAAATGTCACGAAAGGAACAGTTAAGCTTTAGTGTTCGTGTTCATATAAATTCTTTGGAAAAGTTAAGAAACTAAGCAAAGTATACACCGCCTGCCAGCAAGTAGCATATGCTCTACACACTTTAATTTTTGTATTTAAACTTTATAAAATTTAGTACATTTATTAAACCAGACTTTTAAAAATATTATTTTTAAAGGAGTGTCTCTTTTTATTGAAATTAAAACCTTCTTAATACACTTTTGCTTAATAAGAACACTTACGGCGAACAATAAGAGTACAACTCGGTTCCGTATATTAAAAAATTAAATATTTATTTACAAATGCGAAAATTGTCAGTGAGCAAAAAAATGCATTTTAATACTTAATTTATGATGTATTATAAATAAATACTATTTAAATAACAGTTTCTTTAATATATTAAATGATTTGCAATAAAATAATTTGCAAAAAATGTTCCACAAACTCTTACTAAAGCTTTGGAAAATCATAATTGCAATATTATTAAAGACCACACTATTGTGTGGTTACTTCAACCAACTGCTAAAATCAACTTTGTTCTAACTGCTGTTATGTTTTTTCCTTTCCCTCCCTTCCTCAGCAATAATTTTTCTATTAAAAATTTTTCATCGGTAATAATTTTTTTTAGAAATTGTTTAAAGTGATTATATTTATCGCGATTCTTAACAAATAGTTTAAAAAAGACAAAATTTCACTATTTTTAATATATGAGCTTTAATAGAAAAATTTGTTACAAGCTGCAAAAAAGGCAAATTTTATTTAAAAGGTACTTTTTTATCATCATATTCCTTAATAGCGAATTATGCCCCAATTTAATTTACTATTTTATATATGGATTTACGATCAAGAGACTGTTAAATAACTAACACAGAGTTTTTCTTATCAAAAATAGATTGTCTAAATGTAAATGCAACCAACGCTCGAAAACTTTTGACACGCTATCACAAAGACAGCAAAATAGCTAAAAGAAAACAAAGTGTCACTCAAGAATTTTGTTTTAAACAAAAAACAAAACTGCAAGAAGCAAAAAGATCCGTAGTGCTTTGTTTATGTGTTAACAGTTAATGAACAAAGAAAATATTTTTAGTTTAGTATTGAATAATTGAATGATTGAAATCAATAATTGCAAATACTCAATAAGATCATTTAGTTTTTCCCGCTAAAGTATTTGAAGACGGTGAAAAAATAAGCAAATAATAGATTATAAGTATCAAAAATTGTATATTTTTTCGGTCAAGCAGAATGAATTTAAGGTGGCAAAACCGACTTTGAATGTAATAAAAGTACTTTCTGTAAAAAAAAGAAAAAAACAAAACAAAAGTAAAGTAAATACTTCTTTACAAAGGCCCTTTTAAATTAATTTCCTTAATGGAAAGTATCCTTTCTGAAAAGTACATTTTATAAAAAGTACCTTGGTAAAAATTTCTTTTGTAAGAAGTGTCTACTAATAGCGTTCTTTGTTAAAAGAATCTAAATTATAAATTATTAGAATGCATCTTCTTTGAAAGGTGTAACTCTTTATAAAATTTTATCAATGCGCTGCTCGTAAGACTTACTACCGTTTGAGATGTTAAAATAAATGTAAATAATTTTTTTGTGTCTTTAGTAAAAAGTACATTTTATAAAAAATACATTTTGTAAAAAGTACATTTTGTAAAAAGTACATTTTGTAAAAAGTACATTTTGCAAAAAATACATTTTGTAAAAAGTACATTTTGTAAAAAGTACATGTTGTAAAAAGTACATTTTGTAAAAAAGTACATGTTGTAAAAAGTACATTTTGTAAAAAGTACACTTTGCAAAAAGTACCTTTTGTAAAAAGTACATTTTGTAAAAAGTACCTTTTCTAAAAAGTACATTTTGTAAAAAGTACATTTTGTAAAAAGTACATTTTGTAAAAAGTACATTTTGTAAAAAGTACCTTTTGTAAAAATCAATAATATGCCTAATAAGTAAAAACCAACTTTCATAAAATGTATTTACTATCTGTGGAAAAATATCTTTTGTAGCAATGCAATTTCAAACTATTACTTTCGTTTCAAACGTCATTTAAAACTCATTTTGACATTTTTGCCTTTTTAAAAGTAAAGAAAAAACTAACATTTCTTTTGTAGAAATGCTTTAGTCAAAAGTTCTTCCTCGAATACTAAATAATAAAGTTTCGAAAACAGTAAACAAATGAAAACCTTGTAATTAAAAGTCCGTTTTAAATAAGAAGAGTAGAAATTTAACTTTTTGAAAATAGTAACATCAATCATATTAAAAATAAAAGAATTTTTCTCAAATGTATAAATTAAGCTGATTTTAAATTATAAAACATTTTTGTGAATTTTATAATTTAATAATTTTAGATAATTACAGATTTCTATGCTTTTTTGCAATTATTTCAAATAACATAAAACTCACACACTAGGCAACACTAGTAAATAAAAAAAGGAGAAAGAACTCTGGCTTGACTGTAAATCTAAGTAAACAAAAATGCAAAACATCTCAAAAGTACTAAAGTTTGATACTCCATAGCATCATTTAACCCTGCGGAGTAGGGCAACAGAACTTTAAAACTGACAACGGTGTTGTTATTTCTGTTATTTCAATTGCTTTCGGTATCTGTAAACGAAGATGTGCGCAACACTAGCAATGTAAATTATAAGAAATATAACAGGGGGCATCATCAAACAATAGAAATCTGCTTAAAGGGAAAATGTTTAACTAAATTTGTATAGAGAAAAAAAGAAAAGACTTGCTTGCTTACTCGTGCCTGTTTTCGATGTCTTGAATTTATTATTTGCTTTTGTTTAAGGCAATTTTCAAAGTCTGCACTCTTTTTCTTTCTAGTCATTCTATACAGGTGGAACAATATAAATTAAACAAAGTTGTTGAAAGAACAATAAATCAAACTAAAGGACCAGAGTATGTACGTCGTGTTTTTAATTTAAAGAGAAAAAAAAAGAAGAATAGAAAAGAGAGTGAAAGAGATAATGAGAACAAGAATGTTTTGCATAGATTGTTTTACATTCGTTGCATGCATTTAGGCGTTTGTTGTAATACTTTTTCTTGTTTTGCATTCAATTGCGTGTGTTCATGACTATTTAATTTAATTTGTTTTAAACAACTGAAGGCATAACAGCAATACAAAATTGTACTTTAAAAACAATTAGGGAAATCAGAATACACGTGCACGCACACACACTCACATATTCACACACACTCTGTTCTTTAAATATACAAATGGACTTTGGTTGCCTTCACTTAACCTTTGTATTATGTTTTTATTTTTCATTTAAAAGAAATTTGAGATTTTTTCGTAATATTTACCTTCAGAAGGGAGGTTCATTCAGCATTTGACAATTACAGTATCGTGTTATGGAAAAATAGAATTTTTGATCCCGTTAATAAATTATACCAAAAAGAGCTTGAGCAGCCTTCAAAAAGACTTAACTTGAAATTTGGCGAAGTACAGTCAAAGCCAAAAGTTATAAATCAAACAAAATCTGTTGCTATTGTAGTTTAGTGTGTGCAGAAAAGGCAGCTGTGATATGAGACTTGCTTATGATTTGGGAAGTTTAAAAACATTAAAGTAAAAAAGGCTGAAACTTGGATAATTTTCAAAATGAGTGTAAAAATTAAGTAGAATGGGAAAAAATTAAAAAAAAAAATATTAACTGCAGAAACCAACATGTTAATTACAAAACAATTTCTGCTGATATTTCTGGTGTTATAATCGTTTTTTTTTTTTTTTTCGTTATATTGTTTGTTTGCCCTTCTTTATATAATTTCGATAACATTTTCTAATTTTCTTTTAATTATTTTCCTTTACCTTTTGCTGCTAATTGTTTTATCATTTTCATTTTTTTCTTTGTTGGTTATTGTTCATACAATAATTCGCCAATAAGAATAATTGCAGGCATAATTCTTTATTTTTCTTTCGATGTTTCTTTAAATGTTTCTTATAAGGTTGCCTTGTCTGTACTGAAAAAAGTAACATGGTCTTGTGTTCATTTATCTTTAAGCAGTCATACGTTAAGTTAAAAAACTAACCCAATTAAAGCCGAACTCTTTTTCAGGTGAAAAGATTTTAAAATTGATTCTAACATTCATATATAAATATGGGAAAAATTAACACAACAAACTTTCCAATAATCCGAAATAGAAATATTTAATTTGAAGATATTTCACTTTTAATCTATTATTTCTCAATCAGACACTCATGACAATATCATTGCATACACACAGACACACACTCTCATACTCATGCTCGTATATCAATTTCACCAAAAATCTCTTTTACATAAATAACACACAAAAACAATTTATGTATTGAACAACAAATTCATTGCATTCAATTATTATTAAAACTAATTTCGAAATAACTAAATGGCAAAAAATTAAATAAAAATATGTATTTTGCTAAATATTTGATTTTATATGCGGTTTTGTTTTTGTTCATTTATTGTTGCAAATTTCGTTCTGGTCATTTTATGTTTAATTTATTGCCTTTTATGTTAATGACGAAAGAATAATTGTTGTCATTATTTAAAGAAATTAGACAAATATTTGTATACTTTTTTTTATAAATTTTATAAAATTAATGCAATATCTGCTTTTAATTAATTTTTTATAGATAAAAAAAAATGAAAAAGTATGGTGATTAATAGAAAAAATTAAAAAACATATTTTTCTTTAAGGCAGTTTTAGGCTAAAAGACTTTTTAATTTAGTTTTTGGTGCCAATAATTAATTAAAAGATTTTCAAAATAAATTCAAACAAAAAACAATTGTTCAAAGCAAAATTACCAAAAAATATGGGCCACCCTTTAAGTTAAACACTTCTATTTTTATCACTTCTTCATTAAAATTCCCCAAATTACGGTTTAGAAAATTGTGTAAAATTGCCGTTGATTTATTTTTTTCCTCCTTTTTGATTTTACTGCATGTAAATTAAAAGCGTCTGCCCTGCCTATAACGTTAAAAACAAAGGTTATACACAAGAAAATAGCATCTCTATAGGTATACTCTTTAATTTTTATACTTTTTGTTGTAAGTATTTTTGGGGTCCGGAAATTTCCAATGCTCTCAGCGCTGTCATCACAATTGTCTTTTTAATTCTGAGAATAATGACAGGGCGGCAAGTTCCGTGAATACGGTGGCTTAGTCACTATAACTGGGTTGATTTTGGCAAACAAAATTTACAAAATTTCGAACCTTTGTTTCTCTTGTCGTAAAACCAAACTCGGTATTAAACTTTATGGTGCATCTCGCATGCTTTTGCTTAAAATATCACCACCTAATATCTCCATTAACAATAAATCCTTTAAGAAAAATAAGTAATTTTGAAAACATGGCTACATATTCTTTAATCATTAAGCTGAAAGCAAAGTGAAACAAAACTAAAATATGTAAGTTAGCTTCGTCTTTGACAACTGTGCTACACTGATATGTTTTGATGGAATCTCACCATCATTCCATGTGTCAACGGGGGAAAACGGGAGCCCAGTCCCCTTTAGGCTAGCAGGGAGTCAACACGTTATTTCAATGGGAATCAGTAAGCCCCAGGATTGAGCTAGTTGGTTTTTTAGCCTTTTAGCTTTGAGGCTGTCCCTTCGGAAGTATCGTGGTGGTTGTGGTTTCGCTGCCCTCATGAATTTGATTCAGGGGCCAGGATAAACTCAGCTTTACTGAGAACAATGGGTGAATGATCCGAACCCATTGAGCATGCTTGTCATGTGTTCTGGACCAGGAGTTGGATAGTCTTCAACTCTTCAGCAAGGAGTAGGGGTTGGCGGCCCTGCTTCGATACAACCGAAATTGCAACTAGGAATAACCTGTGGCTAGAAATTAGTCGTCGGCTTTCTATGGCGCGGCGATATCGCCCCAGTGATTTGACCACCGTCGGGTTATGGCATACACACACACTAGGTACCGACGTAAATCTTATCACGCATACCTTACATTCCATTACATAACAAACAAACAAAACTTTTAACATGTGACTTTCTTTGACCTACTGAGAATTAAATCTAGGAAATCAAACATTTAATAATAGCACTTTTAGAAGAAAAATATAAGGAACTAGAAGCGTGATTTTTTTTTATTTATTCTTCTTTTAATGAAAGTAGTCGCACGTAAATTCAGGCGCGAAAAATTATGATGATGGAGATATGATCTCCCTGAACATTTCACTAATGCAAAACGTAGTACGTGTTTATGAAATGCTTGGGAATGCTATTTTTGCAATATTTAAGCATCACGCCAAAACCTCGTGTTTAAGAAAGTAAATATATTTTTAACTATTTTAAGGTACTTTAATCTCCCCAATTGTCCTCCCCCCGGGGGCACATGATAGTCTTTTTGGAACCTACTTTTCCATCTAGACTGGTGATTTCCACGGGAATCAGTAGGCTCGCAGACTTCACTATTTGTCTCTTTAGACATTTAGCTGTTCTCTGGCTGATTACTGAGGTTGGCCCCTATATGGGAGTGAGAGTTTGTGGGTCGGATCATTCAAAGTGAACACAATGAATGTTTCAGGTCCAGTGAGTATGAATGCCGTCGTGTTCTTAATTATATTAAGCTTCATGCGTTCTGGACCTAGATTTGGATAGTCTCCAACTCTTTAGCAAGGAGTAAAGGCTGCGACCTACTTCGAACGTTTTGAAATTACTACTAGGAGTGACCGGAGGATCCACGGATTCGAAGGCCTTCTAGGGCGTGAATGGCGTTGCTTTTCATTCACAGTGGTAATGGCCACCATCTGATTATGGCTTACTGCGGGTGCAGATGTAAACCTTATCACATCATTCCTCTCACTTCAGAGCTGTTAAGTTAACAGAATTGCATTATTTTAACATTACGGTGCGAAAATTAAAAAAAACAAAACTGATATAAAAACCAATTATATCTATAAAAAATTTAACTTTATTTATAACAAATTACAAAAAGTCAGAATAGAACTTCCAATTAAAAAATTAACCCCGTATTGTGCAATCCAAATATAAAACAAATAAACAAAAACTAAGGAGTAAATAAACTGCATAACAGTATTTAATTTTAAAAAGCCTGAAGTTATGATATTTAATTTAAAAGTTCACTTATTCATAACTAACCACATAATTGACAATTTGGCCTAAAAGCATTTGAAAAGAAACAAACAACAATTGCCAAAAAACAAAAAAAAAACAATAAATTTATAAGTTTTATAGAAAAAAATCACTAGAGCATAAAAAATTATTATAAAATAATTTTTATTTTTGATATTTAATTTCTTTATCTTTGTTTATTTATTTATAAACCTTTGCTACTGTCAATTAATTCCCATAAATATTTGCATACACGCCAAATTAAATTAAAAACACACGAAAACAAATAAATTAACGAGGCACACACAGAAAATCTCTAGCAAAATGTTACAAATTAAAACTGACATTGCAAGACAGGACAAATTTTTGAATTTCTCATTTATATTACATTTTTTTTTTATTTTAAATGAACCCTTCAGGACTGACTGATATAAAACAAAATGAGTACAAAATTAGCTGATATGAAATTGTGATATTGTAATCGTAAACTAAATTCTTTAGGAAAAATGTTAATATAACATTCCTCATACATCAATACAACAATTGCTTTTATTTAATTAAAAAAATTTCAAATAATTACCGAAAGCTAAAAGCATAAATAAAGTTTTTTGTTTTGTATTGTTTTTGAGTGCAATTAATTGTGACAAATCCCCAGATTGAATTTTTAAATCTTTTTTGTTTTATAACAAAAAGTTTTTTTATTAACATGATTAAGTTTGATATAGCGAATGCCACAAACACAAAAGCATCAAATACAAGAGTTGCTTGTTTAAATCCAATTAAATTTACTATTTTATATTCTTTTGCTCAAAATTTTTCGTTTTTTTTCTCAATTTGTGTTATTTTTCTTAAATTCAATTAAAATAAAAAAAAAGGAAAAAAACTCCTTTCAAAATGTGCCTTTATAAAGAGAGATTCACAAAAGTAAGTTTATGAAACAGCAACTTGGAATCAAAGAGCTTTAGTATAGTTTAGTGTAATTAAGTATACTTTACTACACTTTAGCTTACTTTAGCGTATTTAAGTAAACTTTAGGTTATTTAAGTACACTTAAGTGTACTTTATACTTTAGTATACTTAAGTACACTTTAATGTACTTTGGTATGCTTAAGTATGCTTAAGTATACTTTATGATACTTAAATATACTTTAACATGCTTTAATATAATTTCGTACACTTTAAAACACTTAAGTATCATATAGTATACCTTTAGTATACTGTAGTATACTTTAGTATACTTAAGTATTCTTTAGTACACTGTGGAACACTTAAGTATCATATAGTATACCTTTAGTATACTGTAGTATACTTTAGTATAGTGTAGTATACTTTAGTATAGTGTAGTATACTTTAGTATACTGTAGTATACTTCAGTATACTGTAGTATACTTTAGTATACTGTAGTATACTTTAGTATACTGTAGTATACTTAAGTATACTGTAGTATACTTTAGTATACTGTAGTATACTTTAGTATACTGTAGTATACTTTAGTATACTGTAGTATACTTTAGTATACTGAAGTATACTTTAGTATACTTAAGTATTCTTTAGTACACTGTGGAACACTTAAGTATCATATAGTATAGCTTTAGTATACTGTAGTATACTTTAGTATACTGTAGTATACTTTAGTATACTGTAGTATACTTTAGTATACTGTAGTATACTTTAGTATACTGTAGTATACTTTAGTATACTGTAGTATACTTTAGTATACTTAAGTATTCTTTAGTACACTGTGGAACACTTAAGTATCATATAGTATACCTTTAGTATACTGTAGTATACTTTAGTATACTGTAGTATACTTTAGTATACTGTAGTATACTTTAGTATACTGTAGTATACTTTAGTATACTGTAGTATACTTTAGTATACTGTAGTATACTTTAGTATACTGTAGTATACTTTAGTATACTGTAGTATACTTTAGTATACTGTAGTATACTTTAGTATACTGTAGTATACTTTAGTATACTGTAGTATACTTTAGTATACTGTAGTATACTTTAGTATACTGTAGTATACTTTAGTATACATTAGTACACTGTAGTATAATTTAGTATACTTTAGTAAATCGTAGTATACTTTACTATACTTTAGAATATTTACATTATTATACTTTATGCATCTGTGTAACTCTCTTTCTCTTCCTGTCTATTTCCCAAACCCTCCCACTTTCTCTCTTGAGCCTTAATAAGCAAATATCGGTAAAAATTTGTTTTGCATTGTAATAGTGTGCAAAAATGTTAAAGTTGTCTTTTACAAAAAGTTTCTAGAATTTGAAAATTTTCTCAAAATATTTACAAAACAAATTAAATATCTATTAACAGAAATAAAAAAAGGAATTAAGTGCCTGGCCCACAAATTCCTTCGCACTTATTACATTTTCTTGCGATATAGTGGACCTGACAGAAAAGAAACTTTTTAGTATAAAAACTATTACTTTAGTTTTTATTATGTAACAATAAAAAGAAATTAATAAAGTTGCCACGCCTGGTTTTCTAATTTACATGAAAAGAGCCTTTTTCGCTTTTAGGTTGCTAGTTAGTTGGTCACATTATCTCCACCACAACGCTGTCATTAGTTTATATGTGCTTTTTGGGCAAATGGTTTTCATATCCTATTAATATTAAAGCAACTTAAGGATGAAAACAACTAAAACTATTCAAAGAGAAAAAGATAAAGAAAATAAACACACACGGAAGTCATTTCTCTTTTTAATTTCATAATAAATAATTGATGAAGTTGCTCTTCTGTCTGTGTATACCTTTATGGTAGGAAGATAATATTTTTTTATGTTATGTTATGTTATCTCAGACGAACTATTGACCTGAATTTTGAAAAAACCGTTTCCTATCTGCTTGCTTTCCTCTAATTTGAAGAAAATGAATTGTTAGCTAAATAAATAAACAAAGGAACCTTTGAGACTTAATTAGAAAAAAAGGGGGAGCAAAATTTCAATGAGCGAAGTTAGGACCCTAGTTAATTTTAATAACTGAATAAAATTGTGCTTTTGATACACTGTAAGAAACAATTTTTTGAATGTTAGACAATTAAAACTGATTAAGGATCATTATAATTTCAGAAAAAACTGTTAAATTTCCTTTTAAAAATAAAATTCTCAAAACAATGAAACAAATTTAAAAAAATTCAAACTTTTACACACTTAGCAGTAGAATTTTCTTCTCGAGAGCTTGATGTTGAATAAAGGAACACAAGAATTGAACCCAAAAAAGATTTTAAAAATGTTAAAAATGTTTGTGTTTCTGGTTGATAACACAAATTTAACAAGAACTAAAATCAAAAGTATAAAAATAAAATCAACTTCAAATAAAAGCTTGTAAATATAAAAAAAAAAAAATACAAGCAAAATTCTTAAAAAGGCATTAATAAAATCAATTCAAGTCAATTGGATTGAAGTAAAATAAACTTGTGCTCACAACAGTTGAAAGAAAGCAGCCACCATGAAGTTTCTCCCTCCTTTTTCAAACATCAAAAACAAAGCATAACACACGCTAATAGTTTCTAGGTAAAAACTCATAAAACAGCTTTTAACACTTTTCAGAAGAGCAACAAAAGAATTTGTTGGCCACCAGCAAAAATGTATTATCCAGGCAGAGGAAAAATAAGTTAAAATTATTATTTTGTGCATATTTTAGTATCTTTTACTTGTTGTTATTACAAATTAAAACATTGCTTTTGTGATCATAAAGACGTAAACTGTTTGTGAAAGAAAATGTACTTTTAGAAAATTCTTTTTAAAAACTTTTTTCTATAAATAAATTAAAAAAAAAGTAAAGCTTTTAAAAATGTTGCTCTTAAAAGCGCGTTCAAAAAATCCTCTTCTAAAAAATATCGCTTAAAAAACTACATTTATTTTAAAATGGATCCTTTAGAAAAAATAATTTTTAAAGTAAAATAGTTTTTAAATAAGAACGTTCGTTTTTAAAACCGCTATAAAAGAAAGTACGGCTGACTTCCTAAACGTATATTTACAATGTATCAATACAGCATTAAAACCAAGTTGATACATTGTATACTTACTTTTTTAATACGTTGTATACTAATACTTTGCAACCCTGAAAACCTTTAGGAACATTTATATGCATTGTATTACTATCAGAGATTACTATTATAACTACTTTTCTCTCAGCTTAGATAAAACAATAATTTTTTTATGTTTTTTTGTCTATTTTAAAAAATTTGCAAAAATAAATTCATATTCTGAATAGAAACAAAAATTAAAAACTCTTTTAATTCAACTAGGTTGTCATCAACTAAAAACATAATTAAATACATAACAAAAAAAAACTAATTCATACAAAAATTAAAACATAAAAAACAAATTCATAAATCAATTCGTTACAAAATAATTGCACGTAACTTTTTCTCTAAATGTTCAAAATTATTTACGAGCCGCTAATAAAGCTTCTCGTAATTTTCTTATTTCTTAAATTTTTTCTTTTTCAATTCTTAATTTTTCTAACAGTTTCCTATCAGCTTGACTTTCTTTTGTTAAAAACTAGATAACATCAGCTCGACTGCGATTTCGTACTGGAGGTGAGCTTTCATCTTGCGTGGAAACTGCTTGAGACTTACATGGCTCGGCTATCGCCGGTAAAATTTGCATATAATATGTCCAAACTCGATTCCATATTGCATTCTGGCACAAATATATCACTACGGCAATATATACTTCGCCCAGTCTGTCACGAAATTCCCACGTAGTTGGTGCTTCACTCGAAGGTTTCTTGCGTTTCTTAATGCGTTTATATGTCACCATAAAATTTAGAAATTTTCTGTAAATTTCGTATCGTGAAAAAGGGAACGTGCCATCCATGGACTTAATATTTTGCAAAACACGTTCCCATAGTACTCCTTTTCCATTTCTAATGTGAAAATATTAATAATTTTTTGTAACTATGTGTTCATTTTTTGCTGTAAATAAGTGAATATACAATAGAAATATATTAAATTATAAGAAAATTCGTTTTTACTTATCTTCTTGCGTCGTCATTGTATTGCGTGTTTATTTGTATGTATTTATTTTGCATCTAAATTTTTTTGGATGCTTTCCTTGCTTTTTCTTGCGTATTAAATACAATAGTGTTGCAAAATACATTGTCATAATTTACACGGTTGCATTTGCGAATATAATGCAATGTATTACTACAAAGCAACATGCGTTTAGGAAGTCAGCCCACCTCTTTAAAATACCTAAATGTTTCAAATGTTTTCTTAATAAGCAAGTGCTTTCAAAATTAAAAAAAAAAAAGAAATTGGGAGTTTAGAGTTTAATTTTAGTTTCCTTAAAGAAATGTACTTTTTTTGTACAGGAGTTTGTTTTAAATTGAAATAAAATCGTACATTTTAATTAATACCATCATATAACATTACTACTAAATAAACTACCTTTTTAAAAAAGCCCCCATTTAGAATTAAAGGTATTACTTTAATAAGCAAGAGTCTCAAAAAAAAACCCAAATTGTGAGTACATAAAATTTCCTTTAAAAAAGTACCTATTAAAAAGTAACTTTTGCAAATATACATTTCCTTTACGAGAACTCATGTAAAAAATAAAATTTCAGAAAATATTTTAATAAAAGCGTACCTATTTAAAAAGTACATTTTGACAAAGACAATTTAAAAATTAAAACATTTTTTTATAAAAATTACTTTTAAAAATGTTTAAGTAAAAAAATAAATTAATTGAATGTTTAGCATTTAGCAAGTACCTTATAAAAATGTAATTTTGATAAAGAAATAGTCACAAATATACCTTTTAAAAAGGCTCTTTTAACAGTATTTTTTTTTTTAAATACAGGTAACCATATTTCAAAACAATATTTTTTTAACAATTTTAGAGAAAAATCTTGTAAAAATATATTCTAAGAAATGCCTTTTACAAACACAGGACTTTTTTGAACCTTTTAGGAAAATTTATACACAAAAGTTACTTTTTAGTAAGTACATAATCACAAAAAAAATATAGTTAAAAAGTTCGTAAAGGTACCATTTAAAAGTACAGACTCTAGGTGCCAAAATATAATTATATTATGTAACTTTTTCTTGTTATTCTCCTTTATTTTCTCTTTTTAACACTGTGTAGTTTCAATTCAAGCTGCAGAGATGCACAATAATGAGCTCCTAAAATTGAATAAAAGGAAACAAATTGTGAAAATACTAAATAACATTAAACAAAAGTAAATAGTTGAAAGCATCAATGAATAAATTATTAATGGCTTTTGTTACTGAAGACCCCGCAAGAAGAGATTAGTTTTACGACATAACACACCCAAATAAAATGAGTCTAAAACATTTGTTTAAGAAAAACAAAAAATAAAGAAAACATAAGTTTACACTCTTATAATTATTAGACAGCAACTTAAGAAGTTTCCAACATTATTTTACATTAAAAAAAAAGGCTTCATTACTGAAAAGATGAATAAGTAATATTCCAAGAAATTTTCATCATTAAAAAATTTCGGAAAATTTTTGTCTCCAAATTTTATGCTAAACATCCACTATGTGGACATTGCGCTTTTTATTATTATTTTCAGTACTTTGTTGTTATCGTTTGGAAACTCATCTATTTCTGACGATACTGTCAGAAAAAGACTTACAAGACGTGGAGAAAGACTTATAAGACGTGGAGTGGTGAGCATATAACACTTGGTAAGAAGCCAACTGTACCTGTAAGAGACTGAAATACACGTAGTAGCGCACATTGTACGTTAAAGTACAACATTGGCTTACTATCAGTGTGCGAAAAAAAACACTAAGTACACTGTGTAGAGATCAGTACACAAGCACAAACATTTTTTCCGAAGAAATACAAAATGCACAAAAAATTAATTTTGGGCTTTGGACATGTGTACACAAACTAACCACCGTACATAACGATTCTTGGCTGGCGAGCATAAACACTACACTAAAATAACGTACTGATTTCTATTTTAGCGTACTTTAGTGAACTTTTAGTGATTGCGTACTTTTAAGTGTTTGCGTTATTGCAAAACTAAAATACATGTATGTACATATGTATGAATTCCAGAAATCCTTGCAGTCTGTTTACGCTTTTTACATTTTTGTTTGATGGCCATAATTAGACTTTTTTGCAGTGTTCGCTAAAGTACGCTAAAAAAAATGGCAATACGTTATTTTAGTGCTTGTGCTCATCAGCCAAGAATCATTGTGTACGGTGTTTTGTTTGCGTACTCATACACAAACGCTAAAAGCAAATTAAACGTTTGTGTTCTTTGAAAAGTACGCTATAATGGCGTATTGTTTTTTTTTCGAACACTACTTACGATCAGAGGCGCATTTGAATTAAATGTGGATGGTGTTGGGGATTAGCTAACCGATCGAATAATTTTGTCTTAATATGATAATGATAATGAAAATTAAATTTTAGCGAACTGAAGGCTTTTTTTGACAATTTACAAAATGCAATTTGTGGCTTTCTTCTCAGTTTCACGAAAAGAACTTCTTGCTCATTTCTCGTGATCGTTTAAAAATTTATTTTATTGTTTCTCGAGGTGGAAATTAGTTTTTTTTTTTTATATAAACTTTTTAAGTTTTATTTTATTTTTTTTTTTTTTTAATAAATAAAAACAAAGAATTTTTTTGAAATTGTTATTTTAATTAAAGTTAAATATATATAGAGAGAGTATAAATACTATGAGAGTAAGTTTACAGGGAAAGATTGTGAAAGACTGTCGCTGTGCCTGTCTAAAAAGTTTGTGTATTTTTCTTTACTTTTCGAACTGCAGTGCGGTGGTTGAGTTTGTTTTAAAGGTGCTCTTTCGGTTTTTTTTCTATTTTGTTTTTTTATTTTTCCACCATTGTTATTTGAGTTGCTAGTGTTTTTGTCTAATGAAAGCTGTTGTTGTTGTTGTTGTTGTTGTTCTGGTTTCAATACGTATTCGTATCATGCCTAAACTAGCAAAATTGCATACCTTTCTTTATATTTTCTACCATTTTGTTAAGAGTTTTCTTTTCGTATTGTTGCTTTTATTGTTTTTATCAAAGTGTTTGTCTCTTAAGTTATTACAAGACAGCAGCAGTAGCAACAACAATAAAAGCAAAAACCAACATGGTATGAAAAACTATGTTGCAACACTTTGGCACGTTGCCCAAATCAATAGAATTGTTGTTGAGTTAAAATAGTAACAACAACAAAAGAAAAGAAAGAATTTAAAAATAGTAAAAAATGGAAAAAAAATAAATTCAAAAATAAGAAATAAAAGAAAGAATTAAATAAAATTCACGAAACGAATACAATATTTTTCGCTTGAGTGCATGGGTTTTGTTGTTAGCCTGTCAGCATAGAGTTTCTTCTTTTATTCTTGTGATTCTTATGACGGAAAATCCTTAAAAAACAAAATATAAATAAAAGTGGGCAGTGGGTAGCAATAAAAAATTAATATACAAAAATTAATATTTAAAAAGGGTATTTAAAAAATTATCCTAAATTTTAATTGACTCCAAAATAGATACACTATATTTCTTTTTTTTTTTTTAAACACAGTAAAACGCATTAAAATGAAAATGTGATTAAAACCTGACTCATTGCACCTTTTTCTTATCCTTCTCGATCCATGTTATTTTAAAAAATTCGTCTTATTTGATTAATGACTTGTCAAGTATTTTGAGGCACTAGTTCCTCAGGTTTTCTGGGGCTTGAAATGATCCTGCGACTTAATGAAAAATAGAATAGTTTCGTTTTAACAAAAAAAAAGGCGTTAACTAATGCAGGAAATTTGAGAAACTTGAACTTTTTAATAATGAGAGGAAAAAATCTTTTTCCAACTAAATTTTTTATTGCTCAAAGAGAGTCTGTAACTCATTCTTTTAATGCAATAAAGGCCATGAAAGATAAGTACATATTTGAATTTAAACAAAAAATACAAGTAAAATAATTGTCAATTTAATGAATGAGGCGCGAAGAAAGAGACAATGTATGGCAAAAAAAAAGAACTTCCGTGCGATAGCTTAAGATTACCTCAATTTCTGTGAAACTTAGGAAAATGGCTTTTAATAAAGCTTTCCGCACTTAGAGTTTGCACAAATGTAAGTTTCCAAAGTCAATATTACCTACACAAAACCCATTTTGGCAATAAATATTTTATTTATACCCAAAATTCCATCTTTCTATTTAGTTGCGCACTCAGTCACGATAAGAAATTGTCGGCGCCTAAACTTATCACATCAAAGAAAAAGAAAATAATAAGATTCTACTTCAAAAAATATCTTAAAAACTTCCTGCTAATTAATTTCTATAAAGTTTTAGTACATTAGGCGATTTAGGAGGTCTTATTTTATTTCCTTTTCTATTTTGTAATTTAAAATTTTTTTTTTTTTTATTTTTTCAAATTAGAATTTTTGTACTTTTTCACTAAAATCTATTATCGATCTTCTTTGTTTGTTTTATTTTGGTTGTTTGTATTGTTTTCCTTTTCCTATATACTGATCGAGTACTTTGGCTATTAGAATTGGTATATTGCCATGCGAACACAGTGGGCATCATACTAATGTCAAACTGAAAATAAAATATTTCTTTCATGTAGTGTGGTCTGTGGCCTGTAGTGATAAGGTAACAGATCTTGACTAGCAATATTATAGCAACATTTTAAAAGCCAAATACATATTCTCTTTTCCAGCTTTATATCAATATAATGCAACACTGCAAAGCACTCCCAACAAATTGTCCCTAAAACCCAAAGACATGTTTCTTTCTCTATTCACATTTTACTAAGAGATCAAGTTTATTTATGCAAGTATGTCAATCATTTCGCGTTAAACAAAGCTTAATTTTTGAAAAGAAAAAAGGGCTATTTTTCACAAGAACATAACACATGATATTTTTGCCTTTAAAAAGTCGATTGCTTTTATCACACAGTATTTTCTTTAATTTTAACTAAATTGCATTTCAGCTTCTTATAGTGTATTGTTGGCTACTGATGTAAGGAACTGTTTAATTTAATTCAATAAAATTTATTCAATTTTATCTGTTTGAATTTTTCTATTTTAAGTTCTTTAAATTTATTTTTAATGATTTCACTGAATAAATGTAAAAAAATGTATGATTAAATTTAATTTTTTTTCCTTCAACAATTTCCTTTTTTATTGTCTGCATTTTTTATAATTTATTGTTTTTAATTTATTATTAATTTTCTTTTTTTTTGATAATTCACAAACATAAACATAATCAAATAACATAAAATCTCCACTAAATGACCTATTATTCAATTACGGTCTTTTTATATTTTTTTTAAAACATGAAGCAAAAATTTATATTTTTTTTCATAAAGAAGTTTTTTATAATAAAACAACTGCGTTTTAATGCAAGTCCAAGTCTTTTTTAGAGCATAGCACAAATAAAAGTTTTTTTCTATATTTTTGATTTTTTAAATATAAATACTTTTTTACATAAAACAAATAAAATAAAAATCGATACTTTATTTTTAAATTCAAAAAGTCAGCGGAGGCTGACTAAAACTAAAATTTAACTAAAATTAAAAACAGTTCGGAAATGATACTGCTACATCGTTTTGCAATATCATTTGGCTGTTAAATTAATCACATAATTAAATTTACCACCACCACAATTATAACATCTAAAATTTTCGTGATGCAACTAGAGAATTACTCTAACTGTCATCATCTGTCCAAATGTTTTGGCATCTAAATTACAAATAACTAGAACAGCGGTAGCAACAACAACAACAACAACAAAAATTGAAATAACCCTTTGCGATATCGATATCTCAACATATACACACACATGCATATATACATAATAATATAAACATAAATGCCCTGTGATTCTGAAAATGGCAAATGTCTAAAAACTGTGATTTTTGTTTTATTACGCGTTAAAAAAGCGAAAACCTTTATAAATGTTATATTCCATCGAATATAATTAAATATTTTTTTTTAATTTTTTATGGTTAACGCATAATTAAACAGCTTTTGAAGCGAGCGAGAGAAAAAGAGAGAAGGTGAGAAACCGTTGACTGGTTTTAACGCTGTAAAGAAAAGTATACACCAAAAAATATATTTACAATGGCCGATATAAGAAATAAGAATTTGTCGTGATCAGCATTCTCAAATTAGTATCAAAAACTCAAAACGAACAGCAAATATTAGGATTATATTTTAAAATTTAATCTACGTTAATATGTACTAGATTCCTTTAATAAATATTTTATGATATTCTCATAAAATACATATTTAAAATGTATTACTACGGTGGAAGGCATACCGATATGGCCATTTCACTACTGCTCATATAGAAATCTAGCACATATTAATGTAGATTAAATTTAAAAAATAATACCAAAAAATAAAATTGTTTATTTCCACTGCCTGTGCACGTTGCGTTTTTTGTAAGCTTCTTTACAAATATTTTTTGTTTACTTTATTTTTTAAATTGCATATGAATGGTTTCGAAAGGAAAACTTTATGTAGAAAGATACATATACAAGTGTTTATGAGTTTTGTTGTTTGCTGTGTTGTTTAACTCTCATTTAATCAATTTGGCTTACAATATAAAACTCGAATTTTCTATACAAAATTTGGGGTAAAATCCATTGATGAGCTATATGAGCAGTAGTGAAATGGACACGTGAATATGCTTTCCCCTGTAGTAATACATTTCAAATATATATTTAGAGGTCTTTCCTGTCACTTCCAATATAGGGAAATTCAAATCGAATGTCCACAAACACTGCTCCCTCTTTCCTCCTCCTCAAAATCTAATTCCTAGTTCTGTTATAATGCATTGCATTAGCAGCCGTCATCCCCCGAACTGGTCCGAACGATAAAAAGTATGTTTTCAAAATCCTGCAAATAAAATAACTTTTAAAAGGAGGGTCACTATAACTAAGACATGCTGATTGACCCATTTGAAATTAACTATTTTTGTCTAATTTATACTGTCCTTTCCTCTTTCAAACTTTGCCAGAGATTTGGATTTAGTACTTGAATTTGAATCAATGCTTGTTGAAGTACAATAAAATAAAAATATTTGTTTTCGTAAGTCAATTGTAAAATAGAAAAATACTTTAATAAGTCAACATCTAAACTGCCAAAGAAATAATAATAAGGAAATTGCAATGAATTAAAAAAAAATATTAATTCAAAATTTGCGTTATTCGATATTATTCAAACTGACAAGTAATGAATATTAAGAAACTTGAAAATTGTTTCCATGTTACTAGCAACTCAATTTCAAATCAACTCTGCCTTTGAAACCCACTTGCACGACTGAGGTAGTAGAGCAATTAACTAATATGCTACAAAGAACACATATAGCAAAAATGTTCTGTGCTACGCGGACAGACGATCGCTAAGAAGTTTTTAGTTAGACCTAAATTTTTGTTTTCCATTTTAGGTTTTTTCTTTTAACAAAGAGAATTTTTTCAAATCATGTTCTAATTAAAAAGAAAAAAAAAATTAACAAAAATATTTAGACAGTAACAAAATGAAAACTGAGATTTTCGTCGTACCTATTTTAGTTTGTTTAGTTACAAAATTAAACTAGTTTGGAAATTTTATAATAGGAAAAACTTAAACACAATTATAAAACTTTCAAAAAAGTGTATTAAATTTGGCTCAGAAGTTTTTAGTAATAATTTATAATTTTTAGTTGGGTTCGAGAAAAATCTGTTTTTTTAGTTGAAGCAAAAAACGTTGAGAAATATATTACGCAATTAAAAAAGAGCAATCATAAAATCCTTTTACCAAAAATAGAATTTTAACTCCGTTTAACTTTTATTTGTTTAATTTCAGTGCTTTACGCGATTAATTAGTTAAAATAAATTTTAAAATATTTTCAATTTTATTTTTTCGGAATCATTTTTTAAATTTGAAATCTTCTTGAGAGATCTGAAAAATGTGTTTAGTCCATCGATCATCACACTGAATTTACATGCCATAACATCAAGAACTTCCGATACCGTATTACTTATATAACCCATAGCAACAGGTGCAGCAGCTGTCATATGGACCGTTGAGAACAGATTTAACCACTATCTTATTGTCGACGTTCGACTATTCTATTCGTTTGCCCTGAGCAAGATTCCCTAATTAGAAGCTAATTTAATGAACGAAATTTTGGCCCATCCTGGTTTTTATATCTTCTAACGTTACAGAAAATATTAAGTTGTCACCTTTTAAGCTGACTTTACAATCAACGGTTTGTCCGAAATCTCAAACAGCTGCCAGTACATGATATGTACATATATAACTCCAAGTCTACCTGCACTGAAAGTGAAACGAAAAAAAGTACCTTACAAACACAATGTATTTAGCAAAATCTGTAATTGTTCGCAAACAGCATTTGTGTGCACAATTTTTAAATAAAAAATTTTCCGAGAACTATTTCAATTTTTCACACTTTAATATGCATAAAGAATCTTAATCATCATGTCATCGAATGTGATGTTAAATTGCAACTGAACTTAGTTGTGATGACAACGACAATTTATAATTAAACAAGATTAATGCTTTTGTCAACTTACAAAAACAAAATAGAAATGAAGAAAAATAAAAGGAATCTGTGGTAAAACTCTGAAAATGTTATAAAAAAAAACAAAAAGTTGTCTTATTTAATTATCGCACAATTAAAAATATTTTAAATGAAAAACCTAACAATGCTTTTAATTTGTCAATTGTAGTAACGTGTCATTCATTTTTCTCTTTGCCAAATGAAAGTTATCGCAATTGTTTTCACACAAGAAAAATAATCCTAGAATTCGTTTAATGATGATTTGAAATAGTTATTGCAAAAAGAGGAAGACGTCAAACTAAAAATAATTTCTTTCAAATCAACTTTTTCCTTCGTAACTATGTTTTACAATACAAGCACAATGTTAATGATCATTTACAAATAAATTATTATCAAGATTTATATTAAACAGAGATGGGATTTGCTTACGTAATTATGAGAAATCAACATTAATTTGTACAAAATGTATTAACTTTGTTTCTGGAATATTTAATTGAATAATGGTTGAATTAAAAGGGTGGGAGGGTCTAACAATAGATTTAAAAAAGAGCTCTTCTGTAATAAGTATTAAAATTTAAAGGTTAACTAGCACTTTTCTTATCGAATAATTAAGAAAACTTCTGCTATTAACTCGTACTACTTAACACACAAATACCTTAAGAAATTAAAAACAAAATTTCGTTAATCATCAATCACTACTTTTCCGCAAAAAATATCAACAGTAACAATTTTTCTATAACAAAATATCACCGCATAAGTTTTGGTGTAGAATTTTCCCAAAAAAAATTAATCAGTCATAGTTTTGCTGCAAAAAAAAAACAATAAAACCAGTCATAATATTTTGCATACAAAATTTCTTCTTTATTTCTTCCTAATATATCTATAAAATATATCGTCTTTGTAAAAAAAATCGCCAGTTTGACTTTTACTCCAAAAAACAAAATAATCAATCATAATATTTCCGATATAAAAATATCATCATTCATACTTTTACTATTAAAAAGCATGATCAGTCAGTCATAACTTATCTATAACAAAATATCACAAGTCATAATTTTCAGTACGTGTGTATGTCACTGAACAAATTTATTTTGCATGCGATTGGGTGCCACCTTGGATGGTTTACATTCACAAACCAGCCCGGCAGATGGCGCTGCAGTCGGTATCCAGGTTATTTAACTTTACTGCAACAACACGACTGGATCGACTTGAATGAATTTTTGTGTATTCATTCATTCAATGCATTTAATTTTTTTGTGCGCTGTGTTTTGATATTATATGGTATCGCATTTAAGTAAATATTGAGCGTTGTTTACTTGAAAATACACAGACGCCATAAATTCGTCGCAAGCCGCCAACTGCCCCCAATGAGCCTTGGTAGATGACGGTGAAAGGCCCAAAGTAACATGGACTCGATACTGCCGCCGTTAAAACATTCGCGGTTGGCATCGAGCTTATTCGTTTGCGTTTTTTCTTTGCGATCTTACAAATTCGTTCTCAATGGGTCAGCTAGTATTTATATAAAAAATTTCATCCGTCACAATTTTTCTATAAAACAAACTTTCATCAGTCCTTACTTTCTACAAAAAATAGCATCTACAAAAAATTGCATTTTTGTATAAAAAAATATTATCAGATAAAATTTTCAGTCATTATTTTACTGCAGAAAATTGTTGATTCATTTAAAAAAAAAAAAAAAAAAAACAATTCGTCCGTTATAATTTTTCCATAAAAACAATTCAGCCACCACAATTTTTCTGTAAAAAAAATATAACCAGTCACATAATCTCTATTAAATAATTCCTTCAGTCGTAATATATCTATAAAAATATCGTCTCTCATAACTTTTCCAACAAAACTTCGTCAGTCGGATTTTTCGTTAAAAAACAGAAGAAGAAATATCATCATTCATAATTTTACTATTAAAAAGCATTATCAGTCATTCTTAACTTACTTATAACAAAATAAGCCAGTCATAATTTTTATATAAAAAAATTTTAGCTGTCATTATTTTTCTATATAAAATTTTCATTAGTCATTATTTTTCTACAAAAAAAAAATTCATCAGTCTAATTGTAAGTCTATATCTTTATTCTGATAACTTCATCTTGGCTGTTAAATGTCAGTGACGAAACATGTTTTCAGAATAACAAACCAAAATCAATCTTGACTACCTGATAAACGAATGATAAACGAATTCAATACGATTTGACTGTGTTTCGTGAAGGTATTGGGAGAAATACAAAAACAATGGCGTTAAGTCGAACAAAAGCAACAAAAAAAAAACAAAAAATTTTGCATGATGCTAACAATTTGGAACGATTTTGAATGAAAATTTACTCACGATTCCATCTCTAATTTCAATTTAAAAATGTCATTAAAATTGTAAAAAAAATACTGTAAAATAATTCGTAATAAGGAATGACAGCACACGACACAATCGAGCCAATTAAAACAAGAAAAACAAATTACGAAAAAAAATTAAATTAATACCGGTGGCGATTGTATCATGTGTACACGTTCTGAAATGGGCAACCGACTTTTTTGGTAAAAAAAAGTATTTTTATAAATGGCCTTTCATTAAATTATATTCACTTAACGAATCTCATTTATGTAGATACAAACTAAAGACGTTTAATATTTTTGCACTGGTCTTGTTTACTTTTTCCATAATTATTTTTCCAATTTGAGCCTGAAGCTGTTAACCTTCGCCGGCTGACAGACAACAGGAAACAAACCCATTTTCTAAATATTTTTTTTATAAATCATAAGTAAAATATAATTGCTTTTCACTTACTGAATGAGCTATTAAAAATGTAAACTAAAATACGCCAGCAATTAATTTCTTTGGTGTTACCATACACACCTCTATATAATATTGTTGGCTGTACAGACACAATTTCTCCGTTCGGGTTTTTGCAAAATACTGCAATAACACTTGCAAGTACGTTTTCCATTTACTGGCGAGTAAAATCGTCTATATTTTTCTAATATAGAGAGAGCTGGCAGTCATAGGAAGTTACAAGAGACCAACTTCATTGACGTATGTTGTTCAACATTTTGTGTGTGTTTGTGTGTTTGTGGATAACGTTGAGGCTTCAAGCAGAATTTTATTAAATCTTTATAAAAGTATTTTATTTGTTGCAGCACCTTTATTTTGCGATGAATAATCTTAGTCACCTCTGCTACTACTCAAAAGAAATGTACACACTCGTGCCCTTTCGTTTACTAAATGCAAATAAATATTTTGATACGAATAAAATTTTGTCTATTTAGCAGTTCAATGCAAAAATAAAAATATTTATCCACATCTACTAAGGTAAACAAACATACAAGCGAACATGTGTAGCTTTTGTTGTTGAGTGTTCTTGTGATGTTTTTGTGGATTGTGAAAGATTAGCATTTGTGGTAATTAAAGTGAATGATTAACGAAACTTAAAGAAAAACAAACAAGCAGCAATTTATTTTTGCAATATAGCAAAGAAAACTATATATATGTTTGTGTATGTGTGTATGTTCGGCCATAAAAATGTATTTGGAAATTGAGTTAAAAAATTAAGGAAACGGGAATAAAAGTACATAAAAAACAACAACATCTTGTTTCAGTGTTTTAAAAATGAAATTTCTTGCGTTTTTTTTTTTAGTAACTGTGTCCTGTGTGTGTTTTTTCTTCTTGTTTAATTAAAGATAACTAACCGTGGGCAAAGATTTGCAACACAAATAAATATTATTTATAGGCATAAGATGAGTGGTATAGCATTAAATCGTCAAGCATTTTGTAATATAAACAAAATTTGTGTTCTTGCTTTTAGGCCGATGTTGTCGATGCGCCTAAATTAAATATAACGTACTCACACATACACACATATATATTTTAATTATAACTTTGTAAATTCTTCATAACTTATTTGGCACAATTTCTAAATTACTTTCTACTAAAATTTAGCAAAATCATCAAAAAAAAAATAACTAATAGCTCCAAAAGTATATAGTAATTGCTACGATATCAGTCGAAAATATTTTTATCGATTATATACACTTTGAAATATATGAAATGTTTTACTAATCAATATAACATTAAGGACTAATGGAAGAAAATAATAAATAAAAATGTTTGAATTTCCTCGAAATTTTACTGTTAATAAAAAAAATATGAACTTATCTTAAAACGTGCAAAACTAATGATTACAAATGACTCCGTGATCTTCAAAGAGTATTTGTTTTGTTTTTTCTTGTAGATATGACACTGTTGCACACAATGGCTCGATAAATTTTTTGGGTCTTTTATAGAAATTATTTTAAATCTTAATTGTTTTAAGTAGATTTTAATATCGGACAAAATATAAGAAACCAACTTGGATTAATCTGCAAATGATGCGAATTTCTAAATCTCTCTGAACAAGAAGACAATTTTAATATGTAATAAAAAAAGGCAGGGTGCAAAAAACTAAACAAATTATTTATACTTCGAAAAGTCTTGCTCCACTTCTGTTATAACAATAAAATAATACCAAAAAAAAATTTTTTTGTCACACAAACTAAAAGAAAAGGTATTTCAAATAATAATGGTGTGAAGTATGTAGAAATATTTTGTTGACACAGATTACAAAACACCTGAGGTCGTGTGTATCCTGTTTGATGGGAAAGCATAAATAAAAAAGACAATTTGAGCAATTAAATGACTTTTTTTCTGTTTAAAGTTGTTGCAATTGTTTTGCTCTAAACAATTTAAAAAAAAAAAAAAATTTAGATTGGCTAAAGTAGGAATGTAGTATACAAATTTTTAATTAAGCAATTTTAAGTTAACTAGGCAACTCTCTTACTAGTGCACAAGGATACATACAAATTCAATTGAATTTTTCATCAAATTTTTCCCAGTAAAGAAATTTTTAACAAATTTTCATACATTTCGATGAAATTTGAATTTTGATTATTTGCACTTAAAACGAAATTATTTAAAACTTTTCATTCAAGCAAACAAAATACAATTTTAAAAAATAGGTTAAAAGAAATAAAAACAAAACATACAATTTTCTGAGAAGAGTAATAATTATTAATTTAATCTGCTTCAAGCGAAATAACATTAAATTTACGCACACGTGATTAATTTCTTAAGATACGAGGTGTGTTCTTAAATTGCAACACTTCCCACTTTTCATAATTCTTTTTTTTTTAATGTTCCGATTTCTTTTATATTGCAAATATTTAAAAAGTTAAATTTATTTTCGGGAGCCAAAATAGTTTACGCTCAATTTGTGATATAAAGAGATCTTCTTTCAGCAACCAACGTAATTTAATTTCTTTTCAGAAACAATCTTTGAAAGAGCTAAACACTTTGTTTCAACGGAAACAACAGTGATTAATTTGTGAATAACCTGGTCAGGTCACTTTATTTGGTAAAAATAAAAAGTATACCACTTTAAATTGCGATTAAGTTCACTTTATTATTATCTGTTAAATATATTGTTTTTGTCACTCAATTCAAATATTTATTTCTATTCCCTCACACATCACAAATATTTTGGTCCTTTGAACCCTTTCAGAATTATTTAAAAATGAAATTATAAAGTTTGTATGTCTGAATTAAATACTTCTCCGCAAATACTATATTTCGGATTATCAGGTGTCTACGAGCATAATTTTGATTATGTTTAAGTAGAATATTTGAGTGAAAAGACTTAAGACAGGGTACTATGGGAATGCCTAAGGAACCAATCCGGCTAACAACTATGTGAATAATCAACAGCATAAGCTTTGATTTTCTTTAGATCCAGAGAAAGCAAGTGTAAATTTCGTTCGTGTTTTTTTCCAAAGTTCTATTTATGCTTTCAATGGACACACCAAAAACAAAAAACTAGTTGCAACGTTTTTAACTTACGAACTATCAGGTGGTGAACTCTCATCGAGTTGCAAAGTTATAGAACTTTTTACACAAAATTTTATTTTGAGCACACGTCGTTAGTAAATAACAGTAAAGTAAATAACATTTATAATCCCAAATATGTGTATGTGTGTGTGTGTGTACGCATAGAATTAAACAACTAAGCTTTTATTATTTGTGATTAATTAAATTTTTAGTTGCCCTTAAAACACAAAAAGAGCCAATTGTCCGTAAAGACATTAAGCCATAGCATCCTCGTCAGCATTTGCCAGAATATTGATTTTTAGTTAAGTTTTAAATACGATTTTTTATTAAAAAATATGAAAAAAAAATAAAAAAACAAATGGTGAATTTGCAATAAAATTTTTTCTCAATTTTAGTTAACAAAGAGATTTTAGATTCCATTTTAAAAAACAAACAAACAAAAATAAATAAATAAAGGACAACGAAATTCCATTTAAACAGAAACTAAAAAAAATTTTAAATGAAATAAAGTTTTTATTGTAATTTGTGGCAAATAAAAGAGTAAAGTTATAACTTTTGTTTGCCGCTTAATTATAGCGGAAAAACAGACATAAAATAATCGAGATTCAAATCCTTTATGTTTTAAAATATCATGTCGGCGAGTTTCCAAAGTGTTGGAAGGTTGCTTATGTAACGCCGATCTCCAATAACGATGAGGCTAACAATCTTGAAAATTACCGCCAAATTGCAATTTGTTCTGCACTTTCTAAAGTAATGGAAAGTATGATTAATTTTCATCTTGCGAGGTAGCTTACTTAAGTTTCCGTAGGGGGCGCTCTACGGGTGACTTGCTGCCTGTCGGAACAATGGTGCAACTCTATACATCATTTCGGAGAGAGTAAGGTGGTCGCTCTAGATATTTCCAGATTTATATTGAGTTTTCTCAGGAATCTCACTATACGAATTGTTATAGATGGGATTTCATCAGACGAGTTCAAGATTAATTCAGGGGTATCCCAAGGCTCCGTTCAATCTCCTACCCTATATGACAGCACCATTTGTCATTCGTATTCATTTAGTAATAGACCGGACCAGCTAGAGGTGAGTACAAAAAAGCAGAACATGAATGATATGCTCAATCACGATCTCGCAACAATCTCGAAATGGGGTCGTGTGAATACAGTGGTACCCATAGTGTTACTATGGGTAATATAGGTATTACGGAGTCGGAAGATCTTGAAAATTCAGTGTGATGTTCGATGGTGCAACTTTAAAAGAAAAATAAAAAATGGCATCGTATAAATTCGATTAAATTTTGGATTTGGAATTTTAATAAAAAAAAGCACCAGATTAGCAGTACTTTTGACTTGTGCTGATTATCCAAACCAGTAAAAGCAAAACAAAACAACACAAAACAAACAAAAAAATGCACACAAACATAATTGCGAAAAATAAAACAAAAGCTCATAGTTTAGACGATGTTATTGATAAGGTACGACGTACATAAAAATTGAAAAAACAAAAAGAAATAAAATATAAACTGAAATATGAATTTATAAATAAAATAGAAATTAAAGCGTTTTTTGTTCTAAGAACTGCTTGTACAAAATAGCGATTGATATTGTTAACATTTCAAAATAAAAATAGCGGCTTTTATTAAAAACATGAAAATAGCGGCTCTTAAGCATTTTTGACCCATGAATTATTGTTTATTTATTTATACGATAAATATGACGGACACATGAAATTGTTTACAAATAAATTGTAAGTTTTGTTTTCAAACTAAGCTTTTAAATTTTGAAAAGTTTTCGAATGCTTTACTTTTTTTTCTATAGAAAATAAATTTTACACCATTTTGGTTTATCGTCAATAAAAGTTAAAAAGTATCTTGAATCACTTAAGGAATTTATTATCATGGCGCCGCAATCTTCGGTATAAAATCGATATCTTAAACAGTTTCTGGTTTTGCTTTCTTTTGTGCAAACTTTACAAAAATCTTCATTCGATTTTTTTGCGTCCATTAGATCTAAAGAGTCCCAGCGAAAAATTCTTTTAGGGGCTTCAGATGTTCAAGGGTCGTTAATTTACCAATTTATTTTTTTATTTTAAAAGTTTATTCTTGTCATTACAATTTTAGTTACTACAATTTATTTTGAATATAAATTGCATGTATGACTAAATACTAATGAAAGACAGGGATGGAAAACTAAAATTTGAAATTGCAACAAAAACAAAAAAGAAACATTTTTATTATAAAATTGTATTCATATTAAATAAAAACAGGAAGTTTGATCCCTAAAACAAAATAACCCAAAAAAAATTAGATCAAGATGATTCAAAAGATTATTATTTTCAGTTTTATTCGACCTTTTTTTATTTTTATTAAATATGTACTAATCTTTTAAATGGTCTTTTTAAATTAAATTTTAACGATTTATTTTTTTAATATTTCGCTTTCCTGTGGAAAGCTTCTTCAAATTATTTTTTATATTTTACAAAAACAAAAAATTAATTTTCAATTAATTTTCAATTAATTAAATTATTATTTTCAGTTTTATTCGACCTTTTTTATTTTTATTAGATATTAATCTTAATCTTTTAAACGGTCCTTTACATTGTAACGATTTAAAAAAAAAGATTAAAAGATTAAAATTAATATTTATTAATTAAATTAATTTTAAATTAATTTTTTGTTTTTATAAAATATAAAAAATAATTTCCTGAAAAAGCTTTCCTCAGGAAAGCGAAATATTGAAAAAATAAATCGTTAAAATTTAATTTAAAAAGACCATTTAAAAGATTAATTAATTTTAAATTTATTAAATTAATTTAAATTAATTAAATTAATTTTAAATAATTTTTTTGTTTTTGTAAAATATAAAAAAATAATTTCCTGAAAAAGCTTTCCACAGGAAAGCGAAATATTGAAAAAATAAATCGTTAAAATTTAATTTAAACAGACCATTTAAAAGATTAGTACATATTTAATGATGATTCAAAAGCTTGGCAATTCGGAATGAAAAATGATATCTGGCAAATGCCCACTATGACCACACCGACAGATGTCGATTCTTTCATCAAAGTTTTTCATAACTTTTTTGGCAAAATGGCGGTCCTATTTCGTTAATCACATTACGGATTTAGAGTTTAAAGGCTGAAATCGATTCGATTGGCTTCGGATAGACTCTGTTCTTAACATAGTCACACCAAAAATAGTCCAGTGGTATAAAATCAAACATTCTGGCTGGCCAATTAACTGCTGATGTCGTGAATATTTTCGATGCGATCGGGAAATTTGGTTTGCAATAAATTGATCATTTCATTGGATGTATGAAATGTGGCACCGTCCTGTTGAAACCACATGTAAATGATATCGACGTCGTTAATAATAGGCCAAAATTCAGTAGTTAGCCCCTCGCGATAGCGTTATCCGTTGACCGTTACCTCATTTCCAGCCTCAACTTCGAAAAAGGTGCCCAAACAGGCCTTCAGACCACATAGCACACCATACAGTGACACGTTAAAAATGCAAAGGCTTCTCAATAATCGCTCCAGAATTTTCAAAAGCCCGAACGCGGCAATTTTGCTCGTTGACATACCCTGACAGGCTTCGTCTGAAAAATTATTTTTTTAGAAAAAACAGTCGCTTGTTCCTGAATGAATTAAGCGAATCGACGGCGATATAAATAGTCGGTCGGCCTCAATTCCTGCACTAGTTGAACCTTGAAGGGCTTTAAAGTTAAATCCTTACGCAAAATTCGCCATGTTGTGGTATTAGATAACCCCAATTGTTGAGAACATCGAGGAATGGATAAAATTTGATCTGCTTCTACACTGCCGGTCACGGCTGCGATGTTTTCTGTTGAAGGACCCGGTCGACCGGGTATCGCCTGTCGACTCAAATTTAACGACCAAATTCTTAAAAGCGGTCTCAGAAGGACGATTATAAAATAGTATCACGAATTTAACGAAATGTAACTTTAACAGGGCCACCATTTTTATAAGGGATTTTAATTATTGGAATGCGATTTTCGTGCAAAATTGAATTCATTGTAACAATTACCAATGCATCAACTATGAATACGTCAAAAAACTAAATGTCAAAACTATCATGTTGTTGGTGGTTGCCACAATTGAAAAACAAACTTCTTATTGAAAAACCCGATATTACTTTCTTTCATAATTTTTAACATTATTATTATTTGACACTTCAATAAAATTTAGAATTGAAAAGGAATGCGATGCAAAACTTCCATATATCGACCCCCTAATAATAGGAAGAAATAAAGAATTAATTATAGATTGATACCAAAAACCTTCAGGTAGAATTATTAATTTTATTCAAAATAAAAGAATTATTCGTAACACAGCCGATAATTTAATAGAGAGGATTATAACAATAAGTGACAAAGAATTCCATAGAAAAATTAAAGGAAAGATCAGGAATTTATTAACTGACAACCTAAGCAATTTTAATTCGTGCTTGATTCCTTTAAATCAATATTTCATGATATTCTCACAAAATATTTATCACAAAAATATTTATTAAAAAATAAACATTTTATATTCTCACAAAATATTTATTTAAATAAAAATATTTTAAATGCATTACTGCGGGGGAGAGCAGTAAACTAAGGATAAAATTCAAATGATAGGGAGAATCGTAATGGAGTTTTTGGAGGCACAACAAAAAATAAATTGAAAACTAGAATAGCCGGACAAAAGTCAGACCAAAAATACAGGAATAATGTTAGTTCACAGAAAACAGCATTATCTTCACATTGTTATAAAGTTAATCACTACCCTAACTTTGTAAATGTTTCAATTTTAAATTTACTTTAAAAATTACTTCAAATACTTCACTGTTTAGTGCTTTTTATTCTTCAAATATCAATTATGAACGAGAAAGTCTGCAATAAAATCAAGGAGATGGTGAAAATAATGGAGATTCCAATCGAGACGCTAGTTGAAATCGTAACGAAATTTGAAATGGGTCCATCAACATCGGAATTGCCAAGAGAAAGATACAAGTCTATAAAATCTAATCAAAAAAAAAAAAAACTCATGGCAGTCTACAAAATAGGATCAAAAAGTGGTCGGAAAATATACCACAAAAAAAATGTAAGATCGTTCAATTCTGAAAATATTTGCAGAAAATCCGGTTGCAAGTCCAGCGAAAGTTGCTTCAGAGATAAATGGCATTATTGGATAACGTGTAAGTAAATCTACAATTCGGAGAAGGCTAAGTATATAAATACATAAGCCTATAGAATTTTGGCGTAATATATTGCGGACAGATGAAACCTCTTTTAAATTTAAAGGGTCGTTCAGTAATAATTTGATTTATCTTTCCAAAGTATCATAGCATAAGGCAATGCAATCTATAAATCGTTTCGGTGGTGGCTTAGTAATGTTTTGGAGATGTGTCTCATACCACGGTTTTGGAGATCGAGTACCAATAATAGGTACTTTAAACCAGTCAGAATACCTTGACATTTTAAAAGATAATCTTTGCAACTCAGCTCAGAGGCTGTTTCCGGATGAGAATTGGATTTTGCAACATGATAATGCTCCATGTCACAAAGTATGGCTACCTACAAGCAAGCTGGTCTTCCATGGCCGCCGCAGAGCCCAAATCTAAACATAGTAGAGAACGTATAGGCATTTATAAAACGCCAGAGAGGTGTGAAAAAAGTTATAAAACGAAAGAAAACAATAAATAACAGCAGAAATATTTGGAATGGATATCGAGTTTGTACGCGATTTGGTTACGTCTATTCCAGATAGAGTTCAAGCTATCATAAATGCTAAAGGTGACGCATCAGCCTTTTAGCTTAAAACTTATAATTATGTTTAATTTATTTAGTTTTAATGATGTGTAAATAATTTTTGAAGCAAAATAAAATTGTGTAAATAGTTTTGAATGTAAAGAGCGAGAAATTTGTTGTGATGTAAAAGGAACAACTAACAACTGTATATATAACACATTTGTGCTAAGTGAATCTGCACCTTCACCTTTGCAATTTACAGTTATAATTTGTGGCAAGTTGATAATTACCACTGCGTAATTTCGATTACTTTCGAAACGTCCTAATATTTTCAAATTGTGTAAATATATATGTCTATGACTGTATTATATTTTTTTCAATTTGTAGTTTCTATTGTTTTTGTATGTTTTGTTTTTTGAAAAAATTTTTGATTATTTTAAATTTGTTTAATTTAATAAATTATTTATACACTTTTTGCTTTGCGTGAAGATCCCAACCAATGGTTTGGTGAAATATCGAGCAAAAAAATAAAAAGATCAACTAAATTTTTTATAAAAATAATAAAATACTAATAAATTATTATTATTATTATTAGTTATGTATGTTTTAACTACATGTTTAAATGCGACCGAATTTCCTTGCAATGGTTTAAGTAATAAATAATAATTTATTTGCCTTAACCGTTCATGATTCTTAACATAATCTCGTTTTGTTTAGCAATTAAATTTTATTAAATTAATTAATTAGTATTTATATACGAAAAATAAAATAAGCATTTAATAAAATAATGAACTACTTTGTGTTAACTATTTTGTGTTACAACTACAAAAAAAAAAGTTTAAGGATTTTCTACAGTGTTATTTTCTAAGGTTTCTAATTTAAGAAAACAAAAAGGAAAACGAAGTTAATAAAAGAGAGTAAAAATCACTTTGGAATTTTGTTTAAGAGCAAGAAAAAAAACTACTTACATGCGGCGAATTATTTGTAGCGTTGTTTAACATGATTTGAATTTTGAGGAATTTGTTTTTGAAGTTATTTTTATTTTTTTCTTTTTTTGTTTGTATAATTTTTAAATTTTTATTAGAGATTTGAAAACTTAAAATTTCTTTCAAAAATACTTGTTTGACTTCAACTATGTATTTTTTATTATTTATTTTAAAATGTAGTGTGTGGATATAATTTACAAATCAAAAAAAAAATTCATTTATATAAAGATGATGTACAGAATTCAAGCTTAAAAGAAAATGGGAGGAAAAAAGAACATAATTAAAAAACAAAATAATATAATATGTTACAATTTAATGTTGCGTGTTTGATTTGGGACAGTTTTTCTTTCTGATTTCTTTTTGAAAGCATAATTTTTAGTTTAACTTGAAAAACCAGCAAATTTATACAAAAAGCAAAAAATCCGGGTTTTTTTTTGGTGAATATAATTAAATATTTGTTTAAAAATAGGTTAAAGGTTCAATATATTTATTTTTCTGTGTATTTTCGGTTAGGAACGTTATTTAGATAAAGGTGGTGCAATTTATAAAGAATGTCTTAACAAATTGGAAGAGCCTTTTGCTTTACACTATTATTTCTTCTTGTTTTTAGCAGTTAAGAAGGGCAGGTTTTATTTTATTTATTTAAGTGGATGAATTTATAATTCTTACAGACTATTATCAGACTTATAGGATATATCAATTACAGTTTGTAATTAATTACACATTCAATTACTCAATTACATGTAATTGTAATTAAAATTTCCAATTACAATTACATTTAAATTTTACAATTGTAATTGAGTTTTGCAACTACACATTACATGTAATTTGTAATTGAAGAAGAACAATTACTTGTAATTTGTAATTAGCATATTCCAATTAAAATTACTTGTAATTGTAATTGAAAAAAAAAATCAATTACAATTACATCCAATTGAAAATTTTAAGTAATGCATGTTTGTTTTTATATTTATTTTAAAAAAATATTTAATTAAAAAAACTATCAATTACATATAAATTAAAAAATAAAAACAATCCTATTTGAATATATAAATCAGGCGTAATACTCAAAAACAAATAATATAACGAACGTAAGGAAAAACTAAAAAAGTTATAAAACTTTGAATAACATGTAATTAAATATTAAACATTTCCATGTAAATATATTTACATAATATACCCTAATTTGCAAAATTATAGCAACAGTATTATTTATTAACAAAAGAAAAGTTTTATTTGCTTTAAACACAACCATTTTTTTTTAAATTTTCATTCGTTAATCTTTGTCGTCTTGGTATTAAAATAATACTAGCGAATGAAAATCATCTTTCAACTGGTGCTGAAGGTGTTAACGGAGTATGCTACCGTAGAAAAGCCGTTAGTATTGTAAGATAGTTTTCGAAACATTTTAGAGATCAATGTAGATCATACTTTCTATTAAACAATTGGGTGTATTAATGTCTACGGAATATAAAATGAAAAGATTTATAAATAAACGGAAAGTTTTCAACATTTTTTAAGCGATAATTGCCTTCATCAAGGTGTTCACCGTAATCGAATGCCTAATAACTCAATGGTTTAACTTTATTTAAAATAGCATTTTTATTGCTTTAAGTTACAACCCAGGAGATTCATTTTTAGGATAAACTTAAAATTTAGGAATATAATTAATATTATTTGGGTACGGTTTTCCGTCGACCCTCGTCAAATTTGGTTTGTGAACAAACCGGTTTCGGCTGTTTGCCATCTTCAGTGTTCTTTTCGTACAAGTTGCGTTCTATTGTCAGTTGTGTTTATATAGTTCGTGTCTTCCTTCGTGTTATTGCGTTCGTCCCTTTCTGTCGTTTTTGCCTGCCTCTCTCCTTTTTCGTTTGTCCCTTTTTACCTAATTTGTCGATCCCTTTTTCATTCGTCTTGTTTTTTTTTTTTTTTTTTTTTTTTTTGTTCTAACTAAATCCTTTTACTGTCATGCTTGCGGTCCGTTTTTGTTATGCGTGAACCTATTGGGTTTGTTCTTTATGTGACATAATAATCTGTAATTGTACGTTTATGATGTTCTTTATTGCTTTCGTCTTGTGCACTTGCGTAACGTTTTTGTGTTGGTGTAATGTTTGTTTTCCTGTAAAAATGTTTCAACGGTTCAAATATTGTGTCCGAAGCAGTGTTTATTTGTTCATTTATAATTCGTCCGTCAAATGTTTTTTGTTTGTATATTTCCATGTTTTCTAATACATTTAGTCTCCTTCCTTTGTGCTGGGTATGAAGCAGTTTAACCGTTGTCTTTATATGTCCTGGTGTACATTTGTTGTTAAATATATGGTTCGCAAAGTCTGATTCTGGAGTTGATTCTGGTTCTCGTAGTTTTTTGTTATAGTCTCTAATGTGTTCCCTAAATCTGGTCTTAATTTTTCGTCCTGTTTGCCCGATGTAGCCATAATGGCATGTACAAGTTAATTTGTACACTCCTCGTCTGTCCAGTATATTCGCCCCGGTTGTTTTATTCCGTAGTATTCTGCCTAGGTTGTTTCTTGTTCTGAATGCGGTATTGATGTTGTGTTCTCCAAAGAATTCCGCCAGTTTGTACGTTGATTTTCCCATATATGTTAATGTAGCCCATTTTTCCCCTTCCTTCTCCTGTTTTTCGTCCGTTCCAATTTGTCCCCTGATGTTATCTACGAGGCGCCTTTTGTATCCGTTGTTTTCCGCTATGGTGTATATTGTTTCCATTTCCTTCATATACATTTGCCGTGTTAGTGGTGTTCTCTCGAGTCTTGTTATTAACTGCCTGATCGCTGCGTTTTTGTGTTGCTGGGGATGATTTGATGAGTTGTGTATTATTGTGTCCGTTGCTGTTGGTTTCCTGTATATTTCATATTCGATTCTTTTCGAGATTATGTTCCTCTTGATCGTTAGGTCCAGATAATTAATTCTCCCCTCCTCTTCCTTTTCCATTGTAAATTTTATGTCCTTGTGTCTTCCATTCAAGTAATCTAGAATTTGCTCATCGTTATTTCCTTCTAGTATGCATATGATGTCATATGCATACTAGAAGGAAATAACGATGAGCAAATTCTAGATTACTTGAATGGAAGACACAAGGACATAAAATTTACAATGGAAAAGGAAGAGGAGGGGAGAATTAATTATCTGGACCTAACGATCAAGAGGAACATAATCTCGAAAAGAATCGAATATGAAATATACAGGAAACCAACAGCAACGGACACAATAATACACAACTCATCAAATCATCCCCAGCAACACAAAAACGCAGCGATCAGGCAGTTAATAACAAGACTCGAGAGAACACCACTAACACGGCAAATGTATATGAAGGAAATGGAAACAATATACACCATAGCGGAAAACAACGGATACAAAAGGCGCCTCGTAGATAACATCAGGGGACAAATTGGAACGGACGAAAAACAGGAGAAGGAAGGGGAAAAATGGGCTACATTAACATATATGGGAAAATCAACGTACAAACTGGCGGAATTCTTTGGAGAACACAACATCAATACCGCATTCAGAACAAGAAACAACCTAGGCAGAATACTACGGAATAAAACAACCGGGGCGAATATACTGGACAGACGAGGAGTGTACAAATTAACTTGTACATGCCATTATGGCTACATCGGGCAAACAGGACGAAAAATTAAGACCAGATTTAGGGAACACATTAGAGACTATAACAAAAAACTACGAGAACCAGAATCAACTCCAGAATCAGACTTTGCGAACCATATATTTAACAACAAATGTACACCAGGACATATAAAGACAACGGTTAAACTGCTTCATACCCAGCACAAAGGAAGGAGACTAAATGTATTAGAAAACATGGAAATATACAAACAAAAAACATTTGACGGACGAATTATAAATGAACAAATAAACACTGCTTCGGACACAATATTTGAACCGTTGAAACATTTTTACAGGAAAACAAACATTACACCAACACAAAAACGTTACGCAAGTGCACAAGACGAAAGCAATAAAGAACATCATAAACGTACAATTACAGATTATTATGTCACATAAAGAACAAACCCAATAGGTTCACGCATAACAAAAACGGACCGCAAGCATGACAGTAAAAGGATTTAGTTAGAACAAAAAAAAAAAAAAAAAAAAAAAAACAAGACGAATGAAAAAGGGATCGACAAATTAGGTAAAAAGGGACAAACGAAAAAGGAGAGAGGCAGGCAAAAACGACAGAAAGGGACGAACGCAATAACACGAAGGAAGACACGAACTATATAAACACAACTGACAATAGAACGCAACTTGTACGAAAAGAACACTGAAGATGGCAAACAGCCGAAACCGGTTTGTTCACAAACCAAATTTGACGAGGGTCGACGGAAAACCGTACCCAAATAATATTGATTATAACCCCGTCGGAAAAACCAAGCACATATCGAATATAATTAATTTCGTTCAATTTGAAGTAATGATTACTGTCGCATTACAATTACATTTACTTTTCATTTGTAATTGAACCTCTCCAATTACTAATTACAAGGAATTGTAATTGATTTTAGTCTCAATTACGTGTAATTAGTAATTGGACATTTTCAATTATTATTTACATGTAATAGTAATTGAAATGTAATTGAATCCCCCCATGTCTGATATTTATATACAAAAATGAATGCAAGAAAAAAAGAAGATAACAGTTATATGTCATTATTTAACAAAGTATTATTTATTGTTTTCATTTAAGGAATAATCAACACAAAAATATAATTTATTAAAGTCTTTACAACATCTAATGAAAGGAGCAGAATTTGAATGGAGAGAAGTATCGGGCAGGTCGCTGCGGAACACAAATATATTTATTTACAACTAGCAAACCCGCCATTCGCCACGTTTGCCACCAGATGGCTTCGCTTCGTGAGGGATACGACACACCACGTACTGGTGCCGTTGTAGTAGATGCTATGTATCAGAGATGGCGCTGTTTTCCTGCTTTTCATTTGAAATTGTTCCTGAACCTCACGGAGCCCGAGACCTTACCAACTAGTGCAAAACCGTGGAAATCGGTTCGTGCGTTCTGAAGTTATAGCGTCAAGAAGGAAAACCCGACTTATTTTTATATTATAGATTAAAAAGTGAGAGCAGGTTTTACTATTAATTGTATTTAGAATGAACATGGCATTGAGCATAGTTCTGCGACTTTCCAGAGATGGTAACTTGATAAGAGCAAATCTGGATTTATACGATGGTAAAAATAGCGCGTTCCATTGTAGTCTATAATATTAGGAACTGTTTTTGCACTGATTCAATTGCGTTGCTGCAAGTTTTGTACTATGGATTCCATAAAATTGACCGATATTCCGGAACTGGACTAACCAGTGGCATAAATAGATGTTTAGTGATGTAAGGCTCTTCAAATTCCTTTGGCCAACGTTTGATGAAATCAAGCTGGCATCTCTCCTTGCTTACAATTACACCCAATTTACATTGGACGATTTTTGTTGCTGCAATTCTTAGTTTGTTGTTGTAAATAATGTGTGTAAAGAGAATAGTGGAAGAGTTCCTCTCTTTGCAACAACAAACTAAGAATTGCAGCGACAAAAATCGTCCAATGTAAATTGGGACTTAGAGAAATATGTTGAATGAAATTTAGTTTAGGGTCTAGTAAAATTTCAAGATCTGTGAAACTGCAAACATTTTCCAGCTCTCTGCTACTCAAAGAATATCTAACGTTTGAATGGTTCCTTCGGGAGAAACAAATATATTTACATTTATCGAAAATTCAAGTTCATTAAGTTCGATTCACACCAGCAATATAAAGAATTTCCATCTGCCTGTAGCAACATATTATCATCATAATGTGAAAATATTTTAACATCATCCGCATATATTAGTATAAAAAATATTTGATGACACCAGGGAAGTCATTAATAAATAATGAAAAAATGAAAGGGCCCTTGTGGAAGACCTGTTGAAACGGAGATTGACTTAGATATCGCAAATTTGTATATAATATTATGTTTCGCCTTGATAAGGTATAAATTTATCCAATTTAAAGAATTTTGTGTGAATCCCATATAATATAGTTTCCTGATAAGAAGTCCATGGTTAACCTTATCAAATGCCCTGCTAAAATCTGTATAAACAACATCAGTTTGCATTTTATTGACAAAACCACGATTAACCAAAATTGTGAGTTGTAAGAGGTTAGTTACAGTAGAACAGCCTTTACGATAGCCATGCTGACTAGAAGATAATATTAAAGACACTTGTTGGCACAAATGATCCGTTTAGCAATTCCTCTGCAATTTCCAATGTCATTTTTTCTACCAGACTTAAACAACAACGGAATGACGATGGAATTCTTCCATACTACTGGAAATATACAAAATATAATTGAGTAGTTGAACAATATTGTATTGGAATATTGGAACGTTGTCAGGTACACTCTTATAAGAAAATTTCGGTTTTTTTTTAACCATAAACTTCTCCTTGTTGAATATTTCGCCGAATAATTATTTTATTAAAACGTTAAGCCCAATTTATTTGTAAACGAAGCGCTCTAGAGCTTAAGAAACAAAATCCTGTGACCAATAAAAACTTTCTTTCTTTTTTTTTAATTTCTTTCTAACATCAAAATTGTTAAAAATTAAAATTTTTCTTTATTAAATTCATTTTTCTTATGATGTGTATCATCGATCCAATGAAATAACATAATATCGTGAATGAATATTTTGTGTTTTTTAAGTGTATAAAGCAAATATATCTTGGAAAATAAATATTTTATCTGAGAATGAAGCAGTTTTTCTAATTTTTCCAGTCTTGTATTTTTATTTTATGTCTAAAATATTTATAAGCACATTGATTATCAGTAAAAGCTCGGAACACCTCATGTTTGGAAAATAAAAACAGATTTTTTGGCTAAAAGAATTTTAAAAAACTTCAAATTAAGACTCTTAAAGCGTGTCGCTTCAATTTATCACAAAAATTTATTAAGTTAATTGAAGCTGTTTATGTTAAACTAAAATAAAGACGTTTGCAGTTGATACCATAAAATTAAAAATTTTATAATTTTTTGCCCTTAGCAGTGGCATCTCTATAAAAGCGCATCATGAAAACAAACAAATGGCAGCTATAACAAAAAATGTTTAAGGGAATCACGGAAAAAGAAAAATCAATATCATGAGAACCGGGGTATTACAAAAAGAGAATTAAAAATATGAGAATAAAGGCAACATTGGCAAACATTTTTGAGAGGCTGCAGTGCGGCATGATAGAGTTGTTGTTTTTTGTTTTTTTTTTGGTTTCGTTTTGGACTAACATACTTATGTACATTTGTTTTACAATAAATGCTTTGGACAAAAGAGCACAAATACATTAAAAAAAAAATACCGGAAGTAGTGTTGCCAGATGTAAGAAGTTAATACTAACGACCATATTTTTTTTTGTAAAAGAATAATATTTAATAGAGCATTAAAGAACTGTTATTTAAATAAAATATTGTAAATGAATAAATGAATTACTTTCACACAGTGAAATTTTGAGATTTATGCATATACAAATTAACGTTCAGTAAGACATAAGTCCATTATTAAATGTGCTCCTGAAAAGAAGAAAAGTTGGATAAAATGGCAAAATAATCCTCTGGATCTTATTATTATATTTTTTTGTGTTTTTGATTCAAAAATATTTTATTCATTATTTTTTTTGCTTTTGAAATTTTTAAGTTTTAGACGCAAAAATAACACTTAAGAATGTATTATAATTTTAACTTTCTTCAGTTAATATATTAAATTAATTATTCGAGCTTAATACTTCCCTGTTTCTTTAAATAGGTTCATGGCAATTCAACACAAAATGAAACACATAAAATGAATAAATAAAACAATAGCACATTAATGTACATTATAACCTAATAAGCTTCTTTTTCCTTTGAAGAAAACGGCGACTGCTGAAAGTTATCGATTGTTGGTAGAAGCTTACTGTCAACATGCACCAAATCGCAAAAGTTGGTACGATGGTTTGCGCGATTCAAAAGTATTGAGTTCGGCCGGTCAGCCGAAAAAGTTGGGAGAAGAATTGGCAGCAATATTTGACGAAGATTGTTGTCAAACGCAAGAACAACTTGTATTATTATTGTGGGCCACACAACAGCACATTTCCCTGCGTTTAAAAGCATTGGAATTCGTTCATAAGCGGAGAATTTGGTCTCATATAAATTTAAAACAAAAGCTGCAAGAGAAGTCATTTTTGCATCGTGTTGCTACTAGATATGAAAAATTGATAATTTTGGCAATCCTTAAGCGTAAAAAGTCATATGCAAAGCCAGCCAAAACAACGCCGACGCCGAATATCCATGACGCCAAGGTAAGGCTCTGCTTTTAGTGAGATTAGGCGATCACAGGGACCTGTACCAATGACAATAGATTCGTTCAAAGAGGGCAATCAACGAAAAATGACTACAATATTCAACCACACACGAGGCCATATTCTTAAATCATAACAACGCTCGGCCACATGTTGCAAGGCTGGTCAAGAACTATTAGAAAAACAGAGGATGGGAAGTTTTGGCTCAAACGCCTTTAAGTCCAGAGCTTGCCTCTTCTGACCACTCTTTGTTTCGATCGATACAAAATGCCCTTACTAGAATGCGCTTACTTCAGAAGAGGGTGTCAGAAATTGGCCTGCCTCATTCTTTACCTCAAAACCGGAACAATATTTTGAATAATATGTATATCAGCTCATTTTGTTATTCAAGCAAAAAAATCGGCATTATTAACTTGTATACCTATTATATCAGAAAGTTTTGTTTTTTTTATTAAAAATTTTTTAAACGAATTTTATGTTTTTCATCTTAACGCTGTTAACCAACGATATATATTTAAATATTTCGAATATTTGAAAATTAATTTATAGACATATTTTTTAAAACGGAAAAATTGCGTTTATAAAAACAAAAACGGTGATACAAAATACAGGAATTTATCAATTTTTTAAACGCCATAATCTGTGATTAGTTCTTTAAATAGAGTCTACTAAATACCTTAAAAGATTTCTTTTTCATTTTCTGATTTCCTTTACTATGCTTCCAATATCTAATAATCTTTGATTTAGAAATTAAAAATTAAAATCAAATAAAACCTTTGCCTTCAACTGCCAATATCCCAGAAAATAGATAATAGGTCAAAATAATGATTTTAACAATAAGTTTAATCTAAAACAAAGTTAATTAATATTAATTAGTATTAACTGCGTTGTAATTTTAATTTTTAATATGCAAAAATTTAAATCTTCTTCTGTCATCTGTTTTAATAGTTTAAATTGCCTTGACTTCGAGCCTAAAATCCTAACAAAAAGAAGTCTAATATTTGATTTAAATTTAATTCCGAACGCACTTAATCGAAAGGTTTCCAGAACGACAATTTGTTGATTTTTTTCACTTTGGAACATCAGTCGCGACTTGCATATGCCAAAATAGCTCGCCCAAAAAACCAATTACAATAAACATAAAACAAGTTAATAAATTTAAGCACAAAATATTTCAAATTACATTTACTTTTGAACCAAAAAGTTTTTAGGTATTTTTTATATTTGATGTTTAGACGAGATAAATATTACGTCTGGTAGCACCAAAAGTAAATTACTTTTTTAAGGAAAACTTTTTAAGGAGAGATTTTAGGTATTTATGTGGAAACTTGTTTAAAAAAATTAATTTTTTTTTGCTTTTTGTATAAATTTAACATAAACTAAATTAAAATTTGGGAAATTTATTAAAGAAATGTAATAAAGGGAGAAAAAAGATTAAGTATTTTGTTGTATGCCTACCTTTCGTTTAATAATTAAATCATAGACTTTGAAAACGTTCTTAGAAAATAGCCCTCTCTGGCTATTTCCAATTTAGTTATTAACTCACAGAGAAATAAAATTTATGAGCGACACTAATTAAATTAGTTAAACAAATAGCAATGAGAGTTTTCAAATAAAATTTTGTTTATTACATTTGCCCAGTACTTTTTTCTTGTTTATTCTTTAATTTTTCTTTTTAATTTATTTATTTATTAAATACTTTCAGTAAAAGGCCACAAAAAAAAGAAATATAAATCAAATGGATAGTTTAAGAATAAATAGAACTTTACAGAACACACAACCACACTTAAACAACAAAAAGGGTGCAGAAGTTTTAGCTTATGAAATAAACTAATAAAAAATTACTTTTTGCTCTATTTTTGAAGATAATTTAGTTTTACTGTTATGCAAATTCGTAGTTATATAAATGAAGTAAAGATGCCAACACTTTTCCACTTAATTAAACTTTTATTGTTGTGGTTATTTTATATACTAACAAATATCATCTTCACTTTAATTTATCCAAATTGGATTTTTTGTTGCTTTTAGCAGCAAAAAAAATAACTTATGCACACGCGAATCGCTAAAACATGGCCGCACCGTACGAATGTTGATTTGAGAATGAATGCAAAATAGTACTCTCAAAATGCAGTCAAAGTTCTGTTTTCTCACCGTTCTAATTTGCGAATGTCAAGCAAAATGAAAAGGTTTTGTAAATTGCAGTAAACAATCAGAAATCTAAAAGGGACAACATAAAAAATACTAAAACGTGATACCATACGTTTTCTGATAGAAGTGCTGCCACAGTATAAATTTACACTCAACCTTATAACAACATCAATTGTTGATGTTGTATAGGAGATATGTTACACTACATGGATGTGCTGCTAAGGAGAATAAACACGTTTTCGTTTTCATTCGTTATTATTTAAATTGATTAACAAAAAGCCCACGAATCTTGGTTAATTTCCATCTCAATATATTTGCTTCCCACTTGCACTCTGATAATACTTAAAATCTAACTGTTTTTCAAAGGTTTATAAATACAAAGTTATTTGGCCCATTCGTTATGGTAATTTCGCATTAAATGTAACAAACATAAAAAATATTAAGCCCTTAATAATATTTTTTGCGGAAAATAAATTTTAAAACAATGATAATGTCATAACTCTAAAATTGGAAGGGTGCTGACAGTTATTGCATCCTCATTCCTTTACATTTAATCGCATTAAATAATTTATTAAAGCCGAAAAAAGTTCTGAAGACTAAAAAAACTAAGATTTTAAAAATTATAATTAAATTTCCTTAGAAATTTTTACTTTGTGAAATTATTAGCTAAACTGCTTAAGAACATTTTTATTTTAATTTTTATTAAGAAAAAAAATTATTTGCAAACATTTGCGGATGTTTTTCATATAATGAAATAAAAAATCGACAATCGTAGAATGTAATACAGCACTCTCTGGATGGCTACATCTGTCATACTGCAGAAAATTGGTTAAAAACATCCAGTACTTACATATATATGCATACATATATAATATTGTATTTTATTATATTATTTTTAATAAATATCTTTTTTTCTTTTTTAAGATATTTTTTATATATTTTTTTATATATTTTTTCTTCTCAATATTTCGCTTTCCTTTGGAAAGCTTCTTCGGGAAAAAATTTTTATATTTTTGAAAACAAAAAATTATATAAAAAAATATATAAAAAAGATCTTAAAGAAGAAAAAAGATATTTAATAAAGATAAAAAAGATCGTTTAAAAAAACTTTAAAAATTATTATATTATTTTTTAAAATTTATTCAAATTTTAACTTCTACTAAATGTTTAAGAAAATAAATAAATGTTTCCTGTTTAATGGCTATGGCTAGTAAATAAACAAGTTATAAGAGCTCTTACTTCCACAAGCATAGTTCAGAAGCTAACAGGTCTTAACTAAATTTGTTTTGAACTATTATCTGTATTTTAGGCATATACTAGGCAACAAAAATAAAAATATTCTTAAACGTTGTAACGGGTCATGCAAACAAATACTTTTTTATGATTAAAAAAATATTTAAAAAACATTCCAATTTGCTTAAAATTTAATCACGTTAAATTATTAGAATAAATTATTTAAAAATCGTTTGTCTATAAAACAGGCAACTAATGCTTAATTGTGATTTTTTTTGTCCAATTTTGTACGTGTTGGCAACTTTGGCAGTCACAAAATAATAACAGCTGCGTTTTTACTGAATTCCACGAACAGCTGAGCGGTAACTGAAAACATATTTTGCAGCAGCTTTTACAGAATTGCGTGGACAGTTTGATATTTTTAATAATTTGCTGATAAAGATGAAGGAATTACCTCTTCAAGAAGTTCAACAATTTATACATGATATTAAATTGAAGTAAGTTAAATGTGTTTAAAAGTAAATCTGCTTTTGCAAATAAATAAAATATATTTGTTGGTTTCAGAAAGGTGGATGGCTCATTTAATATAACCACAAAATCATTGGAATTATTTAAAAATTTGATATTGAATACCAAATGGGAGCATGCTGAGTAGGTTTTCTTTATTATAAATTTTAGTTGATGTTTTAAATAAAGTTAGATTCTTTTATTTCCAGAGAACTGATGAAACTTATACGTACTCAGGGCCGTATTATGCAGTCGGCCTTGCCACAAGAATCTGTAACCGCAAATATGACCCGTAGACTACTTAAAATTATTAGAGAGGAATTTGATGTGCTACAGGCTAAGGTAGGAGAAAATAAACTAAAACCTGGAAATGTACAAAAAATAATATGTTTAATAAGTCCAAGATTTATTAGTGTCTGGTTTACTTAACCAAGTCTCTGGTTACTTAACTATTTAACTAGCACAGCAGCACCAACAGCAAGTAACTGCAAATCTATTTGATAGATTAAAAATGTGTTACGAGACCTACAACATTACACAATATTCGCCATTTTTATTCCGTAACTAAAAATAAAGTTAAAATGTCTTCTTTTTACATTTAGAATTTATGTTAACTATGTTCTTTGCAATAGATTCTTTTAAACATAAATATTTACTATTCAAAAATTGAAATGTATTACTGTGCAGAAAGCATATCCATATGTCTATTTCACTACCGCTTACATTAGTCATAAGAGGATTTTGCCCCCATTTTGTATAGAATATTCAAGAGTCTTATATCTCAAGCCAAATTGATTAAATGTATGTAATTAATGATTTGTCTGCAAAGAGAGTAGAATTAAACTCCATTTGCACTGTGGGCCCAGTACTTAACAAGAATTAAATTCAACCAACAGCAAAAAGACAACAAAAAGCTTTTATACAGAAACACAGTTACCATTAAGAAACTATTTTTTTCATTTTCATTTTTATTTTCAATTATTTTCTAAACACTGATTTATCAGTTTGTAAATGTATTACAACATATGCTAAGAAATTAATTATCCAAACAAAAAAGTTTTAAGAATTTTAAAGATTGGTCTCCAAAGTTTTTGAAGTTCATAAAAGTAATTCCTGTATGAAATTACGAAACCATTTCTACCGGTTTATTATGGAATCTGCATTCATACTTTTAAGTGATGCCTTATTTATGGAGGTCATTCGATAAAAAAGATGGAAAAAAAGCATTATAAAAACATTTTAATAAAAACAAATACACAATGTCAAGCGGTAATTTTTAACATTTAATTGACATGTATTTTTATGGATACTTACATTAGGTTCATCATTTTACTGATGATTCTCAGGCCACCTTATCGCTGCACAAATTGGTAACACAAACTAGTGAATGTGATATAAGTATTGATTATGCCAAACCTACCGCAGGCCTAAAAGATGCTCTTCTAGATCATTTGCAAGAGATTGAAACCGAATTGGAAACAAGCTGTGAAAGTATTTGTGCTCAGGCTGAACAGAACATACATTCAACCGAAGTGATATTAACACTGGGTCACTCAAGAAGTGCAGAACATTTCTTAAAACGGGCAATTAAAAAAAGACAATCCTTAACCATTATTATAGCAGAATGTGCACCTTCATGTAGGGTAAGTTTTGTTTTGCTTTTTAAATTTCTAAATAAAAAAATATTAAAGAAGCAATACTGCCTTATTATTTAATTTTACAGGGTCACAATTTAGCCGCTAGTTTGGCCAGCAATAGCGTGGAAATAATTGTTATACCTGATTCGGCGATATTTGCCATGATGTCGCGGGTGAATAAAGTTATAATTGGTACACATAGCGTTTTGGCTAATGGTGGTCTTAGAGCTGCCTGCGGTGCCTATACTGTAGCTTTAGCAGCTAAGTATTACTCAGTTCCTGTTATTGTTTTGGCACCTATGTATAAATTGGCTCCCGTACATTTGTGTTCATATGAACAAGATGCTTTTAATTCGTTAGGCTGTGCCGAAGGTGTATTACCCTATGATTCTACTGCGGCAAGTTGTGCCAAAATCTACAGTCCCATTTTCGATTATGTGCCTCCAGAGTTAGTGACCTTGTTTATATCGAATACGTAAGTTTAATTAAAATCTTATGGTGTTTTCCTAATTTTAATTTTAAAACTTTTTTCATATAATTTTTAGTGGCGGTCATGCTCCTTCTTATGTTTATCGTTTACTTACTGAACTTTATCATCCCGAAGACTATGAAATTTAAAAGAAAATCTTATTTATTTATTTTTTTTTGTAATAAAGTGAACCATATTTTGTAATAAAAATTTAAATGTTAAGCATTTACTTAACAGATTTCAAATGTTGTTAAAATATTTCAAACAATTTCTAATCTTTTTGTACGTTCCATTTATTTTAGTTGATGTCAGCACGTTAAACTTATAGTTTAGTTTTGATAATAGAATATAGTACTTTTGTGTTTTATGTTCTTTTCGTTAAATATTAATTACTTTGTTCTTTTTTAATCCAATTAGTTTGTTATTTTTTCTGTTTTGCATTTTCTTTCATAGTTTATTTGAACTGAGTTAGTATTTCCGCGAATTTTATTCAGTCACCCCGTTAAATTTTGTCTATAAAAAAAATTATTAAAAAAGTATTTTTGAAAACAAAAAATAATAATTAAGTAAAAGTAAATACTGTTTATTCAAAATTCAAGTCTTAAATATTAAGTATTGCAACACTAAGAACTGAGAACAAGTTCTCCAGAAACAAATTGAAAACAAATTTTCATATTGTTTTATTAATTTTACAAAAATATATACAACTGACTTTTACAAGAAATTGATATAAGACGAAAGTGAAAGAGGATTAAAAAAAAAAGAAATCACATTTCAAGACAATATTCTACGAATTATGTAAATTTTACAAAAGTAGACTGCACCTCGTTTAACAGCTAATTTGTCATATTTTACTACGATACTTGCATAAAGTTCCCGCGATAATTATTTTTTGCACCGGAATTAGCCCATTAAATTCGACCAAAAATTGGCTTTTTTTTCCTCTTCAGGGAAGATACCCAAATGTTACAGCAATAACAATATAATATTTATTTGTTCTTTGTGCTCTCATGTTACACTTCACCTTTGAGAAGAAAAAAAGCGGTGCATATATAAAGAACCGATTAATTCTGTGCATATTCAAATAGTGTTATCAAGTTAAAGAACAAAAAAAAAGAATATATATATATTTATAGTTGAGATAGTATACTCAGCTATTTGTTAAAATTTTTACTAATGTCTAAGAATGAACGGTTAAGAAAGGCAAATCTGACATCAGAAGAATAAAGTACCTGCATCGATTTTTTTCCTATTTTAAAGTGCAAAATCAAAATTCTTCATATTTATGTGCCTTAAGTTGTGTGTATATTGTAAATATCATTGAGTACGAGAAATAAGATAATCAAATTGATTAAATGAAGCGTTGACCCACAGCATAAAGCTTGTTCTCTTTATAAATTATTACTTATATTTGTTCATGCTTTTTGCTTACTATTGGGCACAGCGACGAATGAATGAGAATTTATTATCTTGCCTTTACTAATTTATCATCCATCGAATTTCACCAGGATATAAAAACTGCCGTTTTCAATTAATTGTATACGAATACGTTGTGATTTGGCAAATATGACGGCATCCGTAATAATGCAACCATTGCGTCTTTTCGAAGTGTAGTAGGTTAGCTTACTTTCCTTTTTCTATTTTGGAAGAAAACACTGCACTTTGTTAGTGGCGGATGCAATAAATTATTTTAATGGTTGAACCAGTTTGATTCAAATTGTAACATAGATAGATCGTTATCTAGATGGCGCGATGGGTTATATCCCTTATCCAAACTTTGGTCCAGAGCGAACAATGAATGTTTTTATGGGCCTTTACGGATTTATTGAAATCATAATAAATCTCAGATCTAGCACGTGATTTGAAAACTTTGAGGTTTGGCGGAAAAAGGGGAAATATTAAGCAATTTATGTGTAGAAATCACGTATTTCCTTTTTTCTATGTGTAAATAATGTGAATAATAATGACAATTTTTAAAAATTTTTTTTTTGTACCCATGATTATAGAACTGGTTGTTTTGTAGTTTTTTTTTTTAATTTCATACACTGTTTCCCATATACATATTTGGAGTGGAGCCACAGGTTGGACAAAAGCTAATATTAGAATATTCATTTCAGCAGCGCTTAAAAATACTATTAAAAAAGTAGGGTGCAGCGCCGGGTACAACAACCAAGCGTTTGTTTCATTTTACGATAATTATTTGTTTTACAAAATACCACATTCGTAAAGAATTTCAATTTCATTACAAGCTTTCTAAAATATATGAAGAAGCTTTCCAAAGAAAAGCGAAATAGTGAAAATATATGTGATAAATTTATTTAAAACGACCATTATTAAGATTAATACTTATATATTTAAGATAAAAAAGGACGAATAATAATAATAATAATCATTAAGAATAATAAATTTAAAATTCAGATCTCAACATAAACAAGTCTCCTGGGCCTGATGGAATACCAGCACTGGTCTCGAAGCAGTTCTCGTCGACGCTAGCGCGTTCATTAGCAGCCCTTTTCAGCACATTGTACCATGTCGGAGAATTTCCGAAGTGCTGGAAAGTTGCTTATGTAACGCCGATCCCCCAAAAAGGGGGAGGCTAACAACCCTGAAAATTACCGCCCAATCGCAATTTGTTCTGCACTTTCTAAAGTATTTGAAAGTATGATTAATTTCCATCTAGTGAGATACCTGGAGTCCAACAGCTTGCTTAGTGACCGACAATATGGTTTTCGTAGGGGGCGCTCTACGGGTGACTTTTTAGCATTCTTGTCGGAACAATGGTGTAACTCCATACATCATTTTGGAGAAAGCAAGGTGGTGGCTTTAGATATTTCCAAAGCATTTGATAGAGTGTGGCATGATGCACTTCTGTCAAAACTTGTTGCTTTTGGTGTCGGTGATAATTTTTCCAGATTTATATCGAGTTTTCTCAGAAATCGCACTATACGAGTTGTTATAGATGGGATTTCATCAGAAGAGTTCATGATGAATTCAGGGGTACCGCAAGGCTCCGTTCTTTCTCCTACCCTATTCCTTATCTTTCTAAATGACCTTCTTTGTCGAACTTTCAACCCTATATATTCTTTTGCCGATGACAGCGCCATTTGTCACTCATATTCATTTCGTAAGAGACCAGGCCATTTGGAGGTTAGTTCCAAAAGGCAGAATATGAATGATACCCTTAATCAAGATCTCGCGACAATCTTGGAATGGGGTCGTGTGAATAGAGTAGAATTCAATGCTCGTAAGACACAATATTGCATGCTTACGCATAAATCTTCGTTTGGTGTAGTGCTACATCTGTTACTATGGGTGATATAGGTATTACGGAATCGGAAGCTCTTGATTTTCTTGGTATGAAAATTCAGTGTGATGTTCGTTGGACTAAACACATTTTTAAACACAGGTTTCTAAAGAAGCTTTCAAGTGCCTCGGTTTTCTAAAGCGGTGTAGAAGATACTTCACCGCATCCGATCTCCGTACTATCTATACCACCTACATCCGTCCGAAAATGGAATACAACTCTCATGTATGGGCCGGCGCTCCAAAGTCTATTTTGGGGTTACTCGACCGCGTACAGGAGAGGGCCAAGAGGCTCATTGCTGACAGTAGGGTATCCAACTCTATTGATTCTCTAGAGCATCGACGCAATGTGGGGTGCATTTCACTGTTCTATCGTTACTACAATGGTAAGTGCTCTAATGTACGAAGTACAGTGCCAATTGTTTTAAACAATGTACTAAAGGCTTTGGATACGCATGTATGTCGTCAGTGGGTGAAGTTGGAAATGGATGAGAATGAGAAAATAAGATGTAGGGGTTATTTTTTTAGTAAATAAAAATACCTTCCATAGTTGGCTGCATCGATGGAACCCGTATAAATATTATAAATCCTTCTGTTGACGAGCATTTATTTTTTAATAGAAAAGGATATTTTAGTATGAACGCTATGATTGTAAGTAGATACTATTAAACACATATGTATGAGAAACTTATTTTGAGTTTTAATTTTTCCTTGGAAGATATGTGATAGCGACATGGTGATTCGAGCAGTAAACTCACGCTATCCGGGCTCCAGTTACGACGCTTGTGTTTGGACCATAAGCAAATACCGTCAGAATTTTCTTAGAGAATATGAAAGTGGTGATCGAACGTCAAGATTATTGGCAGATGGCGGGTATGCAATAGAGCCTTTTTTATTAACTCCCTACAGAAGTGCAGCACATAACACGCGGGAACATAAATTTAATATAGCACATGCTGCAGCTCGAAATATTGTAGAGCGGACAATAGTGGTGCTAAAAAGTCGTTTCCGGTGTTTGATAGGTACACTACACTGCAATCCGCAAAAAGTTTCGAGGATAGTAAATGTTTGCCGCGCATTGCATAACATATGCAAGAGCTACAAAATTTTTTGCCTTTAGACGACAATACTTCTTCGCCTACAGCGACACTTCAAAACGAAGGTGCCCCTGTAGGCTAGTAGGTAATGTACTAGCTTGTAAGTATGGGGGTTGTGGGTTCGATTCCCAACGAAGACCTTGGTTTTTTTCACTACAGCTGTCGGTGGGGCTGCTCAGCGATTAAGGCATAGCCACTGGTCGCTGTGCTGTCTTATATACGGCAGTTAATTTTCGACTACCTTTCTACTTTCACCACCTGTTTCATCTGTTCTCTATCCCTTTCCTAAAAAATGTAGCACGGTACTTGAATAAATAGGCATTGTTGCCTGAAGTGCTATTTCTCTTAAAAAAAAAAAAAACGAAGGACAAAGGATAAGAGATGAAATTGCAAACACGCTATAAAATTTATTTCATGTTATGTTTTTTCATATTTCATTTTTTATTTAATAAATTCTTTTTTACTTACATTGTACAGCCAATATATAAAACCGTATGAAAATCTGTCACATGTTAGTTGATCAGATTGATTCTGAGAAAAAAACGAAAAAAAAACAGATTCTGCGACACAAAATTCTGACAACAATTCTGATTCGAACATAAAACCAATAACATCTGTTTCTGTGACACCAAAATCTACTTTTTGTCGATTTTAATTCTGATTCTGACAACAATCAGATTCTACAACAACCCTGAATAATTCTTCAATAACAATTGACAATAATAAAACTTGGCAATAATAAAATATAAAAAAAAGCCAACAACAATTTCTTGTAACAGTTAAACACACATTTTCTTTTCCACGTTTATAAACCATGTCACAGGTCCTTGACTTTGAAAAAATGTAATCAGATTTTTTTTTGTTTTCGTTTAGTTGTGTTTTTACAAAAAAATGTCTGATTGTACAAATGAGTATTAAAGGAGTATTACACACGTAAATACAAATAAGTACATATGTATGTTTTTATGTAAAAACAGGTGTGAGTAAATGTAAAATATCTGCCTCACAAATTAAAAGGAAAATTGCATATTTTGTGTGTTAAAAACGGTCGGCTATTTCCGCTTAAAATGAATAGATTTTCCCCCAACACCATTCAAAGGAATGTCACGAGTTACAGCGAGTATGACGATTTATTTATTTACTTTTTTCACTCCCCAGGAAAGTGTGTTAGTAGCCACCACCCAACATTGAAAGTATTTACAAATTTACGGCAGGGAAAAGTAAGTTTTTTTCTGTTTCTGAAAGGTAATTATTGCGATGTCTAGTGCAAAATGTGTTTTAAACAATAGAAAATTATAATGTAATAAAACAGTAGCAGGCTTTAAGAGCGACAATATCAATTTTTGGAACAGGTGACATGGTTGCATTCCACATGTAAATCGAAATCCCGATAGAAATGCCGTTAACAGAAATCACCTTTTTTTGGAAAGACGTTTTTACTGAAAAAATTTTGAAACAAACTGAATTCGGTCTCTCTTTTCTTTTTTAAAGCATAAATTTTTTATTTTAGTAAAATTTCAACGCTTTTCAACTCTGATTTCTGCTAAAATTTAAATTAGCAGTGAAATTTGTTTTTGTATTTATGACATTTTCTTTCTATAAATTGTGAAAATTTTAAAGGTTTCGATCTTTGCTACACATACAGGGTGTTCGCCGTGAAGGTATACTTCTTTGGTTGTTTATAAATTTTGATTAAATGAAAGACAATGGATCTTATATTGATAAATGTTTTATTTCATGTGGGCAATTATGTATAATACAATATCAGATAAATGTTCGCCTCTATTAATTAACCTCACAAATGCTACCCCTTTTGAGCAAATTATTCATTACATTCTCACATATTTCACGCGGTATTTCATTAATTTTATCACGAATATTTTGTTTGAGTTACTCCAGCATTTCTCGTTTGTTTGCAAACACCTGCTTTTCAGACATCCCCACAATAAAAAGTTCGGAGCAGTCAAATCATGCGACCGTGGAGGCCAATCAACACCACCATTTCTTGAAATAACTTGTTGTGGAAAGAGGTCTCGCAGTAATTCCACCGTAATCCTAACTGTATGCGAAGTGGAAACGTCTTGTTGATTCAATACGTTAATCAACCTCAAAGCATGCAGTTGTGGCGTTGAAAAGTTTTCAATCACATCACGATATCGCTCCCCATTCACGGTTGTCGTTTCGCCGTTTTCATTTTCAAACAAGTATGGTCCAATGATTTTATCCTGACCAAATTGTATACCAGACTTTTAATGGTTGCAAAGTTGACTGTTTCCCACTCCCCAGAACCGACTATTCTGTTTATTCACATATCCATTCAAATGAAAATGTGCCACGTTACTCATTATGATTTTTTTATGAAAATCGTTGTTTGATTTTGATAAAATGTTGGTTTATCGAATATTTTTCGGTAATAAATTTGCCACGTATCTCCTTCACGACGGCCAAATATGAACTGGCACAACTAATGTTTACCAAAACGGCAGCAAAATAAAATAGTATAACTTCCCGGCGGACATGATGTGATAAGGTGTACATCTGCAGCGGCAGTGAGCCATAATCAGATGGTGGCCATTACCACTGTGAATGGAAAGCAACGCCATTCGCGCCCTAGAAGGCCTCCGGTCACTCCTAGTAGCAATTTCAAAAGCTCGAAGTAGGTCGCAGCCTTTACTCCTTGCTAAAGAGTTGGAGACCATCCAACTCCTGGTTCAGAACGCATGAAGCTTAATATAATTAAGAACACGACGGCATTCATACTCACTGGACCTGAACCATTCATTGTGTTCATTGTGAATGATTCAACCCACAAAATCTCACGAGGGTCTCGAAACACACAGCCACCACGATACTCCCATATAGGGGCCAACCTCAATAACCAGTCAGAGAACAGCTAATTGTCTCAAGAGACAATTAGTGAACTCTGGGGCGTACTGATTCCCGTGGAAATATGTGGATTGTGCAGGTGACTCCTACTAGCCTTTAAGGGGCCTTGGCTTCCTTTTACCCCGCAAGACACCTGTCTAGATGGAATAGTAGGCTCCAAAAAGACTATCATGTGCCCCCGGGCGGAACTTCTCGGCGGACAACTGTGTGATTAGATTTACATCTGCTCCTGGCCATGAAGCCTTAATCAGATGGTGGACCAAACCACTACATAAATTGGAACGTCATGCTCGTCCTAGGAAGCCGAAGCTATAATTCTATGCAACAGAATTTTCTAATTGCAACTTCGATGATTCCAGAGCAGGGCTGCAAATCATCACTCCTTGCTTAAGAGTTGGAGACTTTCCAACTCCTGTCCAGAACACATGTCTAGCATGCTCACTGGATCTGGGAACATTTCACCAGGTAGGTGTTATTAAAGGTGAAATGAACCCGGCCACCATAGAACCATAGACTGATATGGGGCTGCGAAACCACAACCACCACGATACTCCCATAAAGGGCCAACCTCAATAATCAGCCAGAGAACAGTTAAGTGTCTAAAGAGACAAATAACGGAACGCTGCGGGTCACTGATTCCCGTGGAAATAAAGCGGAGTTTCCAGTTGTACCCCTGCTGACTTCAGGGGACTGGGCTCCCTTTTTCCCCCAGTTGCACAGGTCTACATAGTAGCTCTCCATTAAGACCATATATGTGCCCCCGGGGGGTACTTCCCGGCGGACACAATGTATGGCTTAGTGGTCAAGTTTAAAGTTTTGGCGTATTTTTTTATTGTCTGCCCGAATGAATTTCGTTTTTGTGAAAGTGGGCCAGACACCGAAATATATTTTGTTTGGCGATTTTTAAATAAAGAGTACAAATTTTAGGTTAGAAAGTAAAAAGGCTCAAAACATAAACTTTTTTTTGACATATTCCGTTTTATTAATACCAGTGTTAAGTAGAAATATGGGAATTATTAATGAAATATGTTGTGGGGAAAATGTGTACTCCTGCCGAGGTGCTGGCAGACGTCCTTTCACAACATTTTGAAGCACATTCTGCAATATAGCTACGCTTATGGCGAATTTCATCTCTCAGAGCATCCGTTATTTTTGGGTTGTTCTTTCAAAATAATCTAGCGGCGCGATAAATCACAAATCTAGAAATTATGCGACCGGAAAATTTCTCATGCCATAACTGAATTGCTTGTTTGGATAATGGTCAGTTGGCTTTAATTCTTGAACGAGTTGAACTTTACAAACGTGAAGATGAAGATCTTTATGCAAAATTTAGTGCAAAGTGACTCTAGTTATGTCCAATAATGCGAATGTCGACTAGTTTTTTTTTTTTCAAGAGAAGGAGCATTTCAGGCAACGATGCCTATTTAGTCAAGTACCGTGCTACATTCTTTAGGAAAGGGATAGAGAATAGATGAAACAGGTGGTGAAAATAGAAGGATAGTCGGAAAGTAACTGCCGTATATAAGACATGCCTTCATCGCTGAGCAGCCCCACCGACAGTCAATTTTTATTTTTGTAGTGAAAAAAACCAAAGTGTTCGTTGGGAATCGAACCCACAACCCCTACAGTTGATGTACCAGGCTCATTCTAAACACTGTACAGCGGTTTTGTTTCCATCACTGCGGCTACCACGAGTGTATTGTTGTGGTCTATTGTCAGAAATAATAACGTGAGCATTGAATTTAGTGATTAAATCACGCACAGCCGTTTTAATTTTATTTTTAATCAATTTTTATTAATTTTATTTTTATTAAAAAAATTTTATTTTTAGGAATTTTTTCCTATAGAAATTTTCTTTTACTGATTTCAATAATAAATGATGATTCATGTTTTAAAAAAGAATATTTTCAAAAAAATAATAATTTTAGAAATTTAAAACATAAGTATTTTTACCAAGGGAATTAAAAAATAAACATGGAGACCGTTGTTCTGTATAAAGGATCTTTTGAAATATTGTTGAATTTCCGCTTTGTTCATTCTCATTTAGTCAATTTGGCTTGTGATATAAAATTCTTTAGTTTTCCATACAAAATTTGCAAAAAAATCCAATGGGCTTATATTTTTAAATTAAAAATTAAGATGTGTCTTATAAATAACATCTTTATTATGCTCATAAGCAGATAGCTTTTTTTATTGTTAATGAAAATTGTATCCAAGTATCAGTAGAGAGGTTTTTAAATTTTTTTTAATATGATATTTAGCTCAAATCAAGTTGATTAAAAGGTGTTGAGCAACTTTCTCTGTGGGCATTTTGATAATTGCTTAAGTTCGCATGAAACTTCTACTCAAATTGGGATAAAAAGTTTCAAATATCTTTTAATAAATAATTACCTTGACTAAATGAGAATTAAGTTAAAGCGCAGACATTCTGAAATACAAAATTTCACAGCAAATGGTAACGAGACTTATAAGAACAGGGAATGTTATTGCATTCCTTTATTTAAGGTTTTCACTGTAATTGTTTAAAGGTGTTAAGGTGTTGTTTAAGGGGGTTATTCTATAAATTTCGCCCCTTTGTTTTTTTGTTTTTGTTTTTGCAAACAAAACCTCAAAACGAACTTTAGTAGTCGGTTGGTAGCCAGAGGCTTAAGGTCGGATTGGACACTGATTTTAAATAATTTTTTAAAATATTTAAAATTTGTATTTCTTTTTTTTTGTGTTGTTTCAAAATTAAAGGACAAAGACTAAAGCTGGGCAATCAAGTTCAAATAAATAAATATGTTATTTATAAAATCAATTGCAAATATGTAGACAAATATTATTTTCGGTAAGTTTTTCTTTACTGCAGCTTAAACTAAAAAACACGTTTTTGAAAATGTTTTATTAAATAGACTTACGAGGGAGGTTTATGCTAACCAACCAGTCATAATTGAATTGAAAATATCTCTTCTCAAATTTCTCAGTTAAATTAAGGATAATTGCAATCAACTCTTCAAATAATTATTAGATTGTCTTTTGTTTGACTTTAATTAATATTTAATATTTTCAGTTTTATTCGACCTTTTTTATTTTTATTAAATCTTAATCTTTTAAACGGTCTTTTAAATTATAACGATTTATTTTTTTCCGATATTTCGCTTTCCTGTGGAAAGCTTCTTCAGGAAATTATTTTTTATATTTTTCAAAAACAAAAAATTATAAAAATTTTTTTTTTCAAATTGTTATAATTTTTTATAACAATTTTTTTATTCAAATTGTTATAATTTTTTGTTTTTGAAAAATATAAAAAATAATTTCCTGAAGAAGCTTTCCACAGGAAAGCGAAATATCGGAAAAAAAATAAATCGTTATAATTTAAAAGGCCGTTTAAAAGATTAAGATTTAATAAAAATAAAAAAAAGGTCGAATAAAACTGAAAATATTAAATATTAAAATCATATATTTTCTTTAACTTTTATTAAACAATATGTTGCCTTAAAATGTTTTCAAAAACTTTTCAATAAGAATTATATTTGTACTAGCGTGCCCGTGACTGCTTGCAAGTCATTTGTGGTTTGTTTTTATTCTGCAGCGTTCTTTTTTGTGTGCGATAAAAAATTCAATCAAATTCAAGAAAATTAATCAGAAATAACACAATTTCTTTTTTTCGTTTTTATGTTTTTTTAATAATTTTATCTTCTTCACAATTCAATATTTTTACATATACGACATTCATCGATCGATTTTGGTTCGCGGTTGGTTTATTTACACGTGAACATGATACATATACATAATTGACCGTGCGAAAAACAGGGATCATTGCAATAGCAACACGTATTGGGAACTGAAGCCGTTTAAATTCAAACCGCAAATCTGGAGGAATCATAGGAATCCGTGATATCAACACATCCTCGCCCTTATATTTTCTTTTTAAAATTTTTGCTTCAATCACCTTTTTCATGTCCCACTGCAAAGTCTTGGCTGGCAGATATTTCTAAGCAAAATATTTGGTACACCAACTTTCACTTGTAGGCGGTGGGGCGCCAATCCAGGTAACTCAAGCGAATTTTAAAATTCGACTGGGTAATTTATAACATCGTTTTGATTGGCAACAGAGTCGACCGATTTGTAGGTAAAAATTTCCCCGAGAATATCATTCAAAATTGTCACATTGATGTAATAATTCTTGTTAATTTGTTTATTTAAGTTTACTTTTATTAAGTATAAAAAATAATCCAGTAATAATTCCAATCAATTTCCAATTAATTTTACTTAGTATACAAAACACGTGTATTTCAATATGTGGTCAGTCGATTATTAATTTTTCCTCTTCACTATATGGTTTAAACGACTTTCTCACGTGTTCTTCCCCTAATTTTCCTTCTTCCTTACATTCTCAGAGTTGTATGAAGTTGTAGGAAATTTGTAGAGTTGTACGCCTTCTTACAATTGATATTCGAAACATTTGCATTTTTCGCAACTAAGATAGCTCTTTCCCCCAACCAATTATGGTTTCTAAAATTTTGTGCAATACTGGGAAATACGTTTGTGACCAATTCTTGTTTGGATTGTGCAAAGTGGCAAACATTATCTGGAAGCGTAATCATTTTTGTGGGATCAATCAGAATTGCGCCATTCCCAATATCTAACAATTGCTTTAAAAAACGTTCGGCTGATGGATCATTTTGTAACTGAGCACGCAAATTACATACACACACAGAAAATGCAACAGAATATGGGAAACAAAATTCTCTATTTGTTTGCACATCCACTTGATATGAACATGAGCATATTTCGATTTGTATTGCCGTCGCGTTCTGTGCAAGCACACACACACACATTTCATTTGATACGAAACATTGAGTCGAAGTATGCGATGGGAAAAAAAATTTGATTTTTTTGAAAAATTTGTCTTGTCTTAAATACGCACCTTGGACGAACTTTTTGTGCGTAAACGCACGAAACAAAGATACAAACCAGCGAACGACCATTACGAAGGTAAAATTGGTGGAAATCAGACGGCACACATCGTCAAACACTGGCAACTAACGGACAGCTATTTTGGGCTTAATTTATATATAAACATAGATTAATTTCTTGTACTTGACACCTAAAACTTTGTCGTCTGTGCTACACATTCCTTTAACATGCAGCACTCTTCATAATTTTAGAAACAAAAAATAAAAACAATAAGAAATTTGGTACACTAATATGTCTTACATGCAACAGCAACCTCAACGTCAGCCACCAGTCAGCTTATATTAGGTCTGTCTGCGCACTTTTCCAGTAGCAAATACTCAGTCAATTTTTTTGGGAGAGTAAGAACAATGTTACTCTGTCGGTTGAGAAAATCTGAAAAAGTACGCAGACAGTATCCAGTGAAATTTTGCAAGAAAACAGCTGATCGATGTGTAAACAATTGAAATAATAAAGCAAAAGAATTGTGACGCATGTGTACGGAACGTTGGAACGTTTCTACCATGAAATAAAATGTTTTGTTTATTATAATTTATTATAAACATTAAAAATAAACACATTTGTAACTACTTACCTCTGCTATTGCTAAATTTCAATTTTTATTTTCACTTCACAACAATTATTTAATTCAAACATTAATGAAAGCAGAAATTTCTCCAGTATAGGGCTGCTATTTATATTTGAGGCCTAACGATGAAAACACAAGCATTTAAAGACAAAATCTATTTGATTGTTTTTCAAAATATTCTCCATGAAGACTTTACACTTTTGCATGCGTTGGAAGCAATTTTCAAAGCACTTTATCCACTCCGATTTAGGTACTTCTAAAACATGGGTTTTGAATGCAGAAACTGCTTCTTCAGGTGCAGAAAACCGTTGTCCACGTAGTTTTTTCTTGATGTTGGGAAACAAAAAGAAGTCAGGGCTGTAAGGCGGATGACCCATCAATTCAATGTTTTGCCCTGTCAAAAACTCCATTGTTTCAGCCGTTGCTCTGATGGCACAGTCGCCACATGACCGGTAATGCCGAAGAAACAGGCAACCATTTGTTCTTCCACGAACAACTTTGGTGGGATTTCACTCGTCTTGAAAGACCCATAAGGTGGATTGCTGTTGTGTTTCAGGATCATATGAGTATATCCATGATTTGTCACCTGTGCAGATATTATAAACTGCTTTTGATGCACCTTGCGCGAATTTCTGCAACATTTTCTTGCACCAATCAACACGAGCATCCTTTTGTGCGTTTGTCAGGTTAGGCGGTAACCAACGTGAACAAACCTTTTTCATATGCAAATGTTCATGCAAGATCTTATTGATGCTTGTCATACTAATCCCTACAGATGCCTCAATCTCGCGATATGTTACATAACGATCATGCATTATTAGCTCATGCACAGCTGCATTGTTTTCTGACACAACAACCGTTGTTGGACGACCTTTACGGGATTCGTCCTGGAGTGATTGTCGACTATGATTGAATCCGTTATACCAGTTTTTAATGGTGCTGTAAGAAGGTGCTTCATTACCGTATAAAGAATTAAGTTCATCTGTGCACTGTTGTCGTGTCAGGCCACGTCGAAAGTTATAAAACATTATTGCACGAAAATATTCATGAGTTAATTCTATTATCACTAACAACAATAAAATGGCAAAATGTTTTGGTTGAGGTTATGTTTAACAATGTGAAGGTTGCACTGGAAACATCAGCTGGTACCTAGCAACAGTCAGTGTTACCAGGCCAGATATATAAATAGTAGCCCTCGTAGTATATAGTTTTATATCGTTAGCCAAATTGATTAAATGAGAGTTCTCATTTAAATAACAGGGCACAAAAAAAAACTTAAAAACACTTCCATACAAATACACAGCAAATATTTCGAAAACAAATTCAATTCAATTCTTGTACATAAGTGCTCCCGGGGGCACATGGATATGTTTTGACGGCAATCCACCGTTATTACATGTGTATTCGGGGGTAAAAGGGAGCCCAGTCTCCTAATAGGCTAGCAGGAGCCAACTGGACAATTGACTATATTTCCACGGGAATCAGTAAAGCCTCAGAGTTCAGCTATTTGTCTTTTTAGCCTTTAAGCTGTTCTCTTACTGATTATTGGGGTTGTCCCTTCGGGAGTATTGTGGTGGTTGTGTAATTCGAGGCCCTCGTTTGAGTTTGTGGGCCTGATCATTCAGAATGAACACAATGAATGGTCTAGGTCCAGGTACAGTGAGTATGAATGCCGTCATGTTCTTAAATTATATTAAGCGTTCTGGACCAGGAGTTGAATAGTCCCTAACTCTTCAGCAAGGAGTGAAGGCTGCTGCGGCCTGCTTTGGGCTTTTGAAGTGGCAACTAGGAGTGACCGGAGAATATACGTATCTGAAGGACTCCTGAAGGCAAGGATGACGCTACATTTCATTTACCATTTGGTTATGGCTTACACAGCTAGGTACAGATGTAAATCTTATTACGTGTGTACATAAGGGTTTCAGGGGTAAAATCCACTGATGAGCGCATATGTTTAATAAAATTGGAACGAAAACGAACGACACGACCGCAGATTTGGCATTCGTACGGTTTGCAGTGAAGACAATGTTTCCCGTAATTTTTCAACGCTTTTAAAACCATGTTGTAAATAGCGCATTTCATGTTGTTTGCATGACCAGAACGATGAATTTCGAAAAGTTCTTTGTTGTCGAATTTCTCAACACATTCCATGCATTGGTAAATTGTTCCAACACCTACACCAGCACCTGTCGGTGTCGAGGTGGAAGATGGTGAAGCGGACGAAGAGGACGACGGTGGCGAGGTTGAGGCTGTATTGCGAATATAAGCAGCTTGAGCTGAAGTTGATACGACAGGGTGCTGTTGGTTCGGATTTAATGATGCTGATGATGGTCGAGGAGGAGTGGATCTAGCAAAGTACATTTCAAATATATTTGTTTAATAATAAATATTTGTTAGAATATCATAAAATATTTATTAAAGGAATCGAGGACAAATTAACGTAGATTAAATTAAAAATTACTTAAAATTATTAATTAATTAAAAACAAAGCAAAAATTATCTTATTTGAGATTAGACCCAAGGAAGGCCTAAAAACTCAATCAACTTCATTACGATCAAAAGTTTAAATTAAAAGCGAACAAAAAATTCTTAAAAAAATCCCGCTGAATTTGGAACGTTTTATTGTTGTGTTAAGTTTTCTGCTAAATCTAAGTACGTCGACAAGTTGAAGAGCTTTGAAGATGTGTTTGCTAAACGTCTATTGTCTACTGACAAGTTTGTCATGACGTTTTTACTTTAAATCTAATCTAGCTAAAGGCAAAAACAAAACTCGTTACTCTCATTTGAAAAAGTGAGTGAGTAAAGAGGCAAAACAAAACGGAAAAAAATATTCAAAAAGTACGTTCATTTCAACTCATCTCAATAGTGAACCTGTAGCAAAAAGAGCCCTGGATCATTTTACTGATAAAAGGCACCGATTCTCATTCTCAAGTGTTGCTTTTTTAAGTTTTAGCTTATTTCACGTATTAGCTAATTTAAGTTTTTTTTTTCTTTCTTTCTTTCAAACATTTCTAATTCTCTGTTAAATAACAACATACGCATTTCAAATAAAAAAAAACGATTCATAAAAAATAAGATTTTTTATTTTAATACACACAATCATACACTCGAATACAAAATAATTTCACTGTCGTCTATAGTTGTTGTTAAATACTTTTTGTTTTCAGTTAAGTTTAGAAGTGTTTTGTTGATAAGATATAAACAAATTGTTGAACAAAGATATCAAAAATGGCAAAAAACAAAATTAAACAAAATTAAATTAAAAGAGTTTCCATTACTTGACTATTTAGTGTCAGGCTATTTATTATCTATCATATTTGAAGTTTTGAAATTAACACTCATAACGTTTTAATAACTTGAACAGTTAACAACATAAAACGGTTTTTTTTATTTAATTGTTTAACAGCAAAAAGTTTCAACAAGAAAATTTTTGCACATTGATAACCAAATAAACACACCCACACACACATACACAACACTTTCATTAGAGAAAAGATAATAACAATAATAATAATAAAAAATAATATTATTACCGAATTTGAAACCATGAATACGATTGAAGAAAGTACTGAAATCTCCCAAACTCAGGGGGAAGATCTGAAGGGCAAAATTTCAACGATAACAACTAAAAAAATTACCACTAGTTCTTCCAGCTCTCACAATTCTACAACATCAGGGACGAACGGTGCTGTTTCACCTACAAATGACTCAACAACCTCTCCGGTTAATGGCTTAAGTAGCTCCTCTTCTGAGGATTATTTGGAAGATTTGAAAATCATTAGTCATCTCAAAAATATTGAGAAACTGAATGAAAAGCGCAGAGTCTTCTTAACGAATTCGTTAACTTCCGATTATCGAAGTGATGAAAAAACTGAAACGAAAACTAAAAAGAAAGAAAACGGCGCCGCTGCCAGTGATGTACACTGTTCAGGCTACAACGAGAAAGTAACTGTGGTTAAAGAGCAAAATACCCAAGTTGATCAGTCGAATGCGGAAACAGCCGTTCTACAAAAATATGCAACTCTTCCACTAAAGACGCCCCGTTCGCCTACGTCTCCACCACCCAAACCTCCCATGCTAAGTCGGGCACGTAGTATTGGTGCAGGTGATAGTATATCAAATAATTCTTCCCTTACGTCTTCTCCTACGACGCCAAAGTTTATCACATCTTCGACCACGACGACGACGACTTCAAACTTTACTACTACAACATCAACAACAACACCAAATATTCAAGCGAAACCAACTACCAATACAATTGTAGATTCAAGTAAACAAGCGCTGCCTGTTACGGCAACTGCCCTTGAACTAAACGATATGAACAAAGTTGCTGACACCATGAACATTGACGGTGATACGGTAATGTTAAGATCAAGTCAGCAACATGATAATAATACAAATGGATCATCGAATGCATCGTCTCCTAAAGGCAAGGAAATTTCTATTAAACATTATGAACGCATCATTGAGGAATTAAAGTGTCCCGGCTGTGCTTATCCGATGAAATCACCCGTGTACTTATGTAAAACTGGCCACAGTATTTGTGATCAGTGTACAAGGATCTTGATGTTGTGTCCACTGTGCAAGGTGAGTTTCTCTATTTCCCTTTTTACTAAACATTTTTTTGTGTTCAATTCTTAAGCAGTTTTTTTACATTGAAAAGCATTTAAAACTAAAAACAAATAATCACTTTTGCAAAGCCCATGACGCCAGGATAATGCTCTCTATTTAGTTGAATTAAAAAAGTTTCGCATTATCACAGGGGATCGGTCCGGCATGATGAAGCTCAGTCACATGTTGGAAGATCGCTCAAAAATTATTTGAAAATTAGTGGATCGAAAGTTTTGCCTCACCCGCCTTATCGTCCAAACCTTGTCCTTCTGACCACCATTCGGTATCGGTATCAGAAATTGCCTTGATTCATTCTTCACCCCAAACCGCAGCAGAAAGATGGAAGAAAATAGTCGCTATATTTTGAATAATGCATCATGCAACATTTTTCAAGCAAAAAGTTGTAGGGATTCATTCATTAAGTGATGGGTCGCTTAAACTCAGCCTGATTTAGACGCTAATGTCATCTTTATTCACACAGAGTATCATTGATAGAACTTTTTATTTTATTGTATTTTTCTTCTTTATTTCAGGAAGGTTTCACCAACATCAGATCGTTAACAGTAGAGGCCTTGTGTTCCAAAGTTCATTTCAAGTGTCAAAATGCTTCTGGCGGCTGTACAGTGCGCCTTCAAATGGATTTACTGTCTTGGCATGAGAAACAATGCATTTACAAGCCGATGAAGTGTTTCATGGGTCGAGTCTGGGGTGATTGTCAATGGAATGGAAGAGAAGCATTTTGGAAGGATCATTTAGAAGAGGAGCATTCCAGTAAAGTTTTTACTAAAGATTCGGTAGATCTAGTTTGGGATATGACGGGCAAACAGAAACCCTTGTCAGGCTACTATGTTTTCCAGGTGTACAATGAAATGTTTAATTTCTATGAAGTGTACGACAAAGAGAGAATACTCTTTACAATGACTTGCACTTCATCGCAGAGAGAGAAGAAACATCAATTTGCTTTTGAGGTGACTTTGATTAGTGAAGACTTTGAAGCTTTGGCTATAACACAAAAATTCCCCGTGCACAGTGAATACGATAAAGATATTTTAGCAGAAGGCACTTGCATTAGTTTTCTCTTAACTGATTTGGCCAAGTTTTTAGATGAAGACAGGGTAAGTTTTTTTTTAACTATTTTCCTATACCTCTTATCATTTTTGTTTTTAATTTTTACTTATTACAGATGCTGCATTATCGCGTACGTGTTGTCGAAGTTAAATCTCCGCGTAGATCTCGTGCTCTGCGTGCCATCAGCCCAAATAATGGCAACCATCCCATAGATTTTCAACTAACACAAATTCAGGGTGTTAATTTGAAAAATGTCCCTTCCGATATTATAGTGACTAGAAAGGTTGATGAGATACCTTTCGCGGATAATACATCAGCGTTAACCAACTCATCTGAGGATGAGATTAGACGAGAATACTTCAAGTCCTTAAAAGCGAAGAAGAAACGTGACAGTGGTTCTGATACGGATCCAGAATTTGAAGCTTTTATTGCCAAAAAGTGGGGTACACCGCAATTACATTTTAGTCGTAAATATCTTAAACCAAATGCCACATCGAGCGATTGCTCTTCGAGTGACGAGCATCCGTTATCACCGAAAAGTCCAACCGATGATAAAATCTCTCTAGCAAGTGTGAGCTATAAAAAACGTGTCTCAAATACACTGCGTAAAAGTTTTCGTAATTTAAAAACGGATCTAATCGAAATGAAACCGTTTGGCAAAAAAAGTTCGCCGGAGAAGAAATTCAATGAGTGATAAAACCGTTTTTCTTTTTAATTTCTTGTTGTTATTATTGTATGTACGATTGTTTAGTTTCATTTAAGAATCAAAGCCATATATTTAGAGCAATATTAAAAGAATTTTGACTTACAAAAACAAAAAGGCATTACTTTTTCAATAAAATTACACACACACACATACACATACACCTAGCCCATAAAGTCTACATTTTTAAGTTTTATAAAACATAATTAAAGTCAAATGTTTTATGGCAGCACTTCCATAGATTCTTTATATTTTAAATCGACAAAAAAACGCAAATGTCGCCTCTTCAACTTTGCGGTAACGGGATGCAAGTGTTGCTTAAATTAAATATAACAACAACAAAGTCTGCATTGAGTTTGTTTACTTAAATAGTACCGTTATTTTTTCGTAAAGTGTATCTTCTTTTTTTTGTGTCTTATAGCCTGTTTCCACGACAGTTTGAATCTCGTGCTTCGCTCTCTGAAGCAAGTTTGTGAATCATGCTGTTTACACGACTCATTTATCTGCTTCGATTTGGCTGTTGTTATTAAACAGAAAAACATAAGTTGAAAAACAACAACAACAGTTGAAAAACAACAGAAGATATCCTTCTTGCCGCGATAGCATTAAGTATAATTTTTTTTCCTATCCATTTTTTTTTTAATTTTATAAAATTAAAATTAATTAATTAAGTTTTAACTTTATTTTGTTTGTAAATTTTCTTTGTTTACAAAAACGTTTAATTTTGATAACTAGTGCAGATAAACTTACGATAAAAATTAGGGAAGAGAGGATTTTTACTTGCTTCGCAACTAGCTTCAATATGAATCTACCAGCTTCGCTCTCAAAATTTTGTATGGCGAAGCAGGTTGATTCGCTTATGATTGGGGTGTGAAGCAAGAATAGAGAGCGAAGCAGGTGCCGTGGAAACACCATATTACTTTCAATCTTTGCTATAATGTTAATCGTTAATCGCATAGATAATTATCTATGGTTAATCGAACGTAGTAAAGCATTTAATTGAGTGTTATTTTTTTAAAACATAGAAGACAAAAACAAAGAAAAATATCAATTCGTAAAGAGTGAAAAGTACTCAATATGGCAAAGGTTAATCCTCGGCTAACGTCCTGAAAATTAGTTGAAAATATTAATCAAATATTAAAAAAAATGTACATATTGTGCCGCAACTTTTACACAAGGCTGGTTATAACGGTAAGTAGCATACTTGGTATTAAAGGCCATCAAATTGTATGGCGTAAATCGGGAACTGCGTTTGAGAAACACAATCTTGTTGCTACAGTCAAACACGGTGGTGTTGGTATTATGGTGTGGGGCTGTATGGCGGCTAGTGCTCTAGGTCAACTAGAAATAATTTAGTCCACAAAAATATCAATCTTGGCCTATCAAATATGTTTTGGTTTCAATAAGTAAATGATATAAAACACAAAACAGATGTTGTTTGTTTGACTTTAGCTTGTGTTACAGCCGATTCACATCTGAGTTATATATAGTTTGTTTACTGTTTCACTTAATTTATATTATATTCACACGGGCAGCAAATATCGAGGTTCATTCTCTCATTGCGACCGAATCTTGATTAACACATTGAGTGCCAAGCCGTTTTGACAAAAAACTTCGCAGAGTGCCAAGCACTTTTTTGTAAGAATTGCGTATAATAGTGTTAGATATTCTCGTTCTATTTTATTGATTATTTTAGATTTTATGACTCCTTTTATATGTCGTATCTTTTTAGACGACATGGCATTCAACGTCTAAATAGAATTCGTAAATATCATTGTCGGACAAAAATGTACAACGGTATTTTTTTTGCGCTGGCATAGCTTTTATTTCAATTTGGCTTTCGTTTTCTTTTCTATTTACTGTGTTAGTTTATAGCTTGTTTCCACGGCACCTGCTTCGCTCTCTATTCTTGCTTCACACCCCAATCATAAGCGAATCAACCTGCTTCGCCATACAAAATTTTGAGAACGAAGCTGGTAGATTCATATTGAATCTAGCTGCGAATCAAGGAAAAATCCTCTCTTCTCTAATTTTTATCGTAAGTTTATCTGCACTAGTTATTAAAATTAAACATTTTTGTAAACAAAGAAAAATTACAAACAACACAAAGTTAAAAGTGAAAACTTAAAAAATATAATTGTTTTATGGGTGTGTTAATTAATTTTAATTTTATAAAATTTAAAAAAAAATGGATAGGAAAAAAATTATACTTAATGCTATCGCGGCAAGAAGGATATCTTCTGTTGTTTTTCAACTGTTGTTGTTGTTTTTGTTTTTTCGTGTAAACAGCATGATTCATAAACTTGCTTCAGAGAGCGAAACACGAGATTCAAATTGTCGTGGAAACAGGCTATTAGTGTTAATTAAAAATATCTTTTAAAAATGTCGAAACGAAGTTGAAATATTAGAGACATTAGAAGATAGTGAAGAAGATTTTTCTGGTGACGCCATGGATGATATAGATTGGCTGCCAAGTGATGCGGAGTCTGAAAACAATATTGAGCACGTGGATGACGATGATGCTGCACATCTTGATGCTGTGGATTTTGAAACTGGAAATCTTGATGCTGCAGATCTTGATAATACTGAGGCTAACGATTATTTTGTGGATAATGGTGATAATCTTAATATGGCCGATGGTGATAACATCCAATGGAGTGAATTTCCATCACGACCAAAAATCTTTGCATTCACTTGGAAATCAGGTCTCCAACAAAATATCGCATCGGATATTTCCTGTTTGGATGCATATTTGCTGTTTGCCGACAACGAAGTTATTGATATGATTATCGAAGAAACCAATAAATACGCACAACAATATATAGATAAGTTCACCATGACCCGATCTTCACGGATAAAGGACTGGGCACCGGTAACAAGAAATGAAATTAAAAAGTTTCTGCGCCTCCTGTTGTGGTTGGGTTTGGTGAACGTGGGAAATCTCGCAAATTATTGGTCTAAAAGTTCCATGTATAACTTCTCAATTCCGGAGCGTACGAGGTCTAGAAATCGTTTTCCTTCCGCCAGTATATTCCACACAAGGCCGATCCTTATGGCATAAAATTATTTAAACTCTGTTCAACAGAAGGCTTCACCTGCCCTGTCTAAATATATTCCAGAAAACCATCTACTGGAATTAGAGAACCTTGTAGGTTCATTTTGAATTTTGTTGTGAACCACGAAAGAATACTGCCTTCTCTAATTTTTAAAACAAGTTATCGTTTGTTTATCTGCACTATTTATCAAAAACTGTAAACAGTGCAAAAAGTGCGTGCAAAGTTAAGGTATTCAAAAATGTATATAAAAATATATTTTTTAGTAACTAACTTACCTTTTATATGCATTTTAAAGAATCGAAATTCGCGCGAAATATTCATGTGTGTGCATGTAATACCTACAATAGTTAAGCGTCAAAACGAAACAAGGAAAAGATCGTTAGAACACCACGGTACGCAATTGTGGTTTACAGAGCGAAACAAGTGGTTTATTTTGCTGACTGAACATGATATTACTAATGTTTACAACAGGTTGAGAAGGGTCTATGGCAATTGTTACAATTCTGAAACAAATCGCCAATTTATAAAATGTAATCTGGCAGCTCTCACATACATATAACTTAAGCAACCCTGCATGAAAACAACAGCTGTTGTTTAGCATTTGTTTACAAGATTTTTCAAGTTCCATAATTTTTTTAGTAACTTGTATATATATTTTAAAAAATGGGAGTTACTATTCTACAACCGTATCAGATACCAGATGGTAAAACTGGCGCACAGGCTATAGATCTTCTATCAAAAAGACTGTTAGCATTGGGAGCCATGCATACAGGCCAATTTCTAGTTGATTGTGAAACCTACTTGTCGGCGCCTCAGCACGGACCTTCCAAGGCTGTTCATGTTTTACACGATTCTGAATATCCCGTAACAACGTTTTCTATACTAGACACTGGCACAGGTAAACAAATACCATTGGTGGCTGACAATCTCTTCGATTTACTAATGCTGAAAATGACGTCAGTGTATACGTCCAAGAAACAAACAAAAATTGAATCAAAAGGGCCTAGATTTGAGTATGGTGATTTCCTTATCAAATTGGGCTCTGTTACTGTGATGGAAAATTTTAAAGGAATTTTAATTGAAATAGAATATCGTCCTTGTGTAGTTTTGCTCTATTGTTGGGAAATGATACGTGAAGTATTGCAGAGTTTCTTGGGGGTTAATGTGCCGAAAGAATTTCCAGCTTATTTTACGCCACAACCAGTAGTCAATGCCATAGGTCAACAACAAATGCATGCTAAACAAAATGATATTTATGAGCCAATCGATACAATAAATCAGTATTTGGAACACTTTTCCAACTATCGCAAACAGAATATAATTCCACAATCACAGGTGTCCAGTCAACAGTCCAATATAACACTGAATACCGGAATGAGAGTGGGTTAAGAAGGATGTTTTAATCAGTTAATAATTAGGCTAATAAATTAAGTTATATTAATAAAAAATATATATATTTTTACAATTAAATTCAAATAAGTATTCATTTTCCTTTTTTTTTAAATGGTTTGAACAACGTTCTTTCATTGATAAGAAGATACTTACCTACTGATAAGAAGATACCTAAATTTTTTAATTCCCGTACGACGCTTCCAGAGAGCAAACAAAATCAGTGGTATTTTATTGGCTTGGGCCAGTAATCAGGGGAGGAGGAAAGAGGGACTAGTGTTTGTGGACATTCGATTTGAATTTTTCCACATTGAAAGTGACAGGAAAGACCTCTAGAAGAAGTTCATTTCACGCACTGTTCTGCTAAAAGACGAATTTTCCCTGCAATGAGTAGTGCGATTTACTGGCCAATCGACCACAAATGGATGCGCTCTTAACAAACAGCGAGTCAAACGCAAAAATGTACGAGTTTCGGAAACAAATTCCTCAGTTTCGTTAGAGCACTTACCGTTGTAGTAGCGATAAAACAGTGAAATACAACTTACATTGCGTTGATGCTCTAGGGAGTCAATAGAGTTAGAAGCCCTACCGCACCAATGAGCCTCTTGGCCCTCTCCTGTACATCTATCAATATTATATCCATTCTCTTTCATTTAATCAAAGTAATATACCTTGCCGGCGGACACCCTATATAAACCAAAACAAATAAGCTCGCTCTAAAAAGAAGTCTAAATTTTATAAAAAAAAGCCACATTATACGAATTTTGTTTAAAAAAATGATTTCGCTAAAATATTATTCTATTTACAGATTTTAGCGTATAACATAATGCTCGGGAATGAATTTAAAATCAATTTTTTTGCGTTTTTCGAAAAAAATGTACAACCCAAAGGTATTGTCTTTCAATTGGATTTTGTTCTCAATATGCATTCTGTAGTAAAGAACAAGCAATTTTCTTTTGAAAATACTATCTTTGTGTTGTTCTTTTATATAAAAAGAAAAAAAACTCGAGTTATTTTTTTTTATATATTTTTATTTTTATGTTTTTTCTAATATATAATAAATTGTTAAATTTAAAATGTTGTAAATTTACGATTTCTTTGTTTCATTCTTATTTAAGAAACTACATTTATTTTTATTATTCCTTTTTTTTGTAAATCGTGGGAATTTATGTATTTTATTTTAGCATATACAGTGTTTTTATAAAAATGATGAATTAAAAAAAAGTATTAGTTATATATATAAATATAAAAAAAATTATAAAAATTTAAAAAGACAAATTAAACGGTTTCTTTTTTTGTAACATTTCTTAATGATAATTATTTTTTTAGTGCAAATTATTGTTTACACAAACGTATTGAGTTCAAACTTAAAAAAATTAATTTGTAAATTCAAAATCGTAATTGCTTGTGTACAATTATTACTTGAGTGATATATTTTTCAATATTTCAATTATATTTTATTTTTAAAATAATAGAGATTTTCACGCATACTAGATTATTAAAAATATTATTTAATTACCAGCCATATTTATCTAAATAGCGTGGACGTATTTTTTTTGAGGTTATTGTAAAATAATCAAAACAGCTGATATTTATGCTGAAATTTGTGAGACAAAACTGTGGCAGATATATTGAATGTATTTCAAAGGATTTATTAGCATAGCCGTCCATACACTACAAGTTATTTTTTCAGCAAGTCTGAACAAGATGAGACTTCGCTTCTTTCCTTTCTTCCAAACTTCAACTTGCTGCAAAAATAATTGATTTGTAAGAGGAACGCGGGTTATGTTGTGGTAAATTTTTGTTTAATAGATTTAGTGACGAGTTGTGATGGCATTTTTACGATAAATGAAATATCTAACAGCTCTATTTTATCTAACTGGGTTATTTTACTGCGTAGCGTGAAAATCGCTGATCCAAAAAAAAATACTCAAAAAAAATTTTTTTTTTCGTAAAAGAGGAAAGTGAAAATAAAACGAATTGGAAAATAATGCAAAATTTATAAAATCTGTATTTTCCATTTTTTTCTGAATACAAAAAAAAAAAAAAAATAAGCTTAAAATTAAAATTGAAAAAAAAAAATGTTTTGAAGTAACTTAAAATTATCAATAAGATGTTACACAACAATTTTAAGAATTCCTTTTAAAAAAATTCTTCTTTTTAAAAATTTTACTTTTACGCATTGCCCCCTGTGTTCTTTATTTCATTCGAAATCAATATGATTGGAATTTTGGAAACATTGTTGTTTTGTTCTCGTTAATAAAATTTTACAACATGAGAGTTCTTTGCAAGTTTCGAACGTTTTGAAATCGCTTGATGTAAAAAAAGAACAGCAGGGATTTTTTGTTTTTGTTTTGAATGAAATATTTATTAATTTATTGGCTTTTTCAACCTCTTAATGCAGGAAAGGAGTTATGCACTAATGATTTCGTATTATTAAATATTAAAAAAAAAACAAAAAAGAAATTTCATAAAAAAGTTTAAAATATTTAAACCTTTTCTTTTATCAGATGTAATAATGTTGCTTTTTTTATTGTATAACAAGTAAAAGCTCTTTTTTTAATAATTATTTTTTACTTGTGTATTTTTTTTTTAATTTAATTTCGTTGATATTTATTTTAAGATAGTTGTTTAAAAAGTATAGGAGTTCTTTGTTATTATTGTTGGCTTTCAAAGGTAGGAATTGTGTTAGTTATTGTTAAATGTTGCTCTGCTGTGTTTTTTAATTTTGCACACAAAAAAGGAAGAAAATTAAATATAAAAATTCTATAGAGATCAAATACTTAATGGACTGTGTTTAAAATGTTTGAAGAATCCTTTGTTCAATTCACAACATATTGTTGCTAGCTAAAGTCGTTGGAAAGCTGATATTTTATTTTTAAAAATACTGGTGGAAAATCCATGCATTGAAAAACTTCATTTTATTGGGTGTTTGCTTAAATAAATACATTTTATTATAAAATTCTACCTTTTGGCAAATTTAGTTTTTATTTTTTACTCAATCCGTAGTAATGATGAATAAATCCATCTTTTAAAATGCAAAATTTATCTCGGAGAATATTTTTTTAAAATTCAATTCCATTCGCCCGAAAAATCAGAGCTGTCATAATAAAACTTTTTAAAAAGAATATTTAAATAAAAATCTGTTAAACCTATGCTGTGAGTACAAATTAGTTATCTGGAATTAAAATGAAATATACAAAGAACTGCTGCTGTTAACAGCTATTGTAAGAAAAAAAAAAGCAACACTGCTTCCAGAAAAGTTCCTTAAATGAAGTCGGTCTATACTTTCATAAATGTTTTAGTTGGTCACTATTAAATTTAATTCAATTCAAGAAAAGAAAGAATTTGTTTTAAAAAATTATTTCGATAAAAATTTTTCCAAAAAAGAAAAATAAAATAACTGAAATCTTTAAAAATTCCAAGAAAAAGGTTATCAGTTTATAATGAATGTTAATTACAAACAAAATTCAAAATTGTAAAATAAAAGTTTTATCTCCTATTGGTTTTTAAAAAGCTTTCAATTACATGCATGCATGGGTGGTTTGTTTAGTGTTTGGCTTTCAGACAATAAAGTATTTTAGCATCCTAAAGTTGTTCTTTTATTTTAAACACGTTGTGAATTAAACAAATAATTTTTGTCTTTCCAAATTTTTTTTTTCCATTTTTCTTCTTTCTGTTTTAGTTATTTCGATGATATTTAAACTTGGTATTATTTTAGTGTTCCGGATTTGGCCTAATTAATAATAGTTTTTTTGGATTAAAAAAAGTCTACTTTATATAAATTTTCTAATCTTCATTTCTTTTTTTTAAAAAAGGTTTTTCGTTATCATTTATTCTTATTATTTAAAATCCATTGTTTTAAATTGTTGTTGTTGTTGTTTTTCATATTTAGTAGTTGGTTGTGTAGTAGTTTTATATTATATTTTTTCAAGTGGTCAACAAAAACTGAAGATAATAAGAGTGATAATGATGATGATGATGTTTATAGAATTTTGTTGTTGTTGTTTTAAAAAATGCTTCATTTATTAACTTGTTGCAGTTGTTTTACATGAAATAACATCAGCTTACACAAAGAAACAAGTGATTTAGTCACGAATTGGAATAGTTGGTGGTTTAATGTGGCCACCATCTCCCTCGGACACAAAACGTTTACGTCCTCTGTAAAGAAATAAGAAAAAGAAATATCATGAAATTAATTAGTTTTTTGAAAATTCTTTAGAAAATAGTGTGATAGAAATGAAAGGATATATAATGTTACGTTATCGAATCGGAATTCGATGCATATTTGAAATAAATAAAAATTTGCGAAAACTGTTTCCACGGGCAGATTTACTTATCAGAAACAACTGATCATTTTTTCCTTGTTATTAGCACCTTTATCGTATAAAAAAATATTTTCAAAAAAAGGATGAACGGTGTTCAAATGTGATTTCGTGCGTTTAAGACCCTCATTGTCGAAATTGTTTTTTTATTTTAAATTTGTCTCCCAAAATTTAAGCTGAATTCGAATTTGAAATCATTTGTAAATTTAAATGTTGGTGGTAAGGGTTGCCAACAACATAATTTGACTTTGTTGCTTTATTATTTGTTATTTAAATTAAAAATGCTTTCCATTTATAGATTTTTCTTATTAAAAAGGGCTGTGGACAAAACGTTAACAAAATTTGACCACTGCAGGGGTTTAAATAACACAAAAATATTATCATCTGGACCATTAGTTTTACATTAGGTTTTTGTAGCTCCTAAACTATAATGTGACGCAAAGTATATCTGTATTAAGTCTTCATCATGTATAACATAAAAACACCAATAAGCATTTTGTTTTTAAAATTGCGTCTCTAATAAAACAAAATGAAAAATGGCGCTACCAAAAACGTACACAAAATGTGATATATACATACACCATATAGATATATCTTGATCCGATAGCTAACAGTAAAATACTACACCCTTTAGTTTAGTTTGCTCTGGCATGTCCTATGAATGTAATCTTATCGAGGTGAAGAAAAAATAAAAGGTCATCGTGCCAATGAAATCACATTCTTCCTGCTGCTCTATTTTATGTCTCAATAATTTTGCTCGAAACTGTTATTTAAAATCGGAGGAAATGCTTTAATATCTGTTTTACTTTTGTTATTTGTTTTAATTTCTATTGCTAAAGTAAAATATTTCAGAAATTTGTTTAACCTTAAAGCTCTTTTTAAGTTTCACTTTTACATTTCGTTAGAAAGGCTCTTGCATATTAACTGCATTTTCAGACAGACACACAAAATCAGTTTTAACAACAGCAACAGCTACAGCAACAGCAACAGCAACAACAACAATAAAAGTAGGTTAGGCATTTAATATTTTCTTTATAAAAGAAATAACTGACAATGTTGTTTTCCAATTTCAAAAGCAACCAACCACCAACACTCCTTCGCAGTAAAAATTTCAATTTAAGATTTTTTACCGGTTTGCTGCTGTTGTTGAGCTTTTTTGTTTTCTAGAGTTTTTTAGTTGTTGCTTGTTTTGGGCGTTGCGTGTAGAAAAAGGAAGCTTTTTGCTTAAATCAAACTAGAAAGAAAAGCTTTTTTTGCCTCTTTAGGTCATTGTAGTTTAATGAACCCAAGAAGATGTTTATAATTAAAAAACTGTACTAAAAGTATTTGTGACAAGAGGTGAGATGGCAGGATTTTTGATTATTCCACAATCAAGGATGTGTTTTAAATCTTTGACTGTGCGCAGCGAAGCAAACGAAAGTAAAAAGATGCTTTTACTTATTCCATATTCTTATTCATTCGGTTATGAAAGTGATTGTGTTAATTTTTTTTTCTTTTTAATTTTATAGACTAGTAATAAAATTGCCCAGAAGACAGTGCTACAACTGTAAATTTAGTTTTTTTTTTTTTGTAAATAAAAAGAAAAACCATTTCCACATACAGTGGGGGCCATGATTTTAGCACATACCTTTTGGGCACTTTTAAAATTATAATTATTTTTTTACGTATGAAGGATTTTAATCATTGTTATATCTCGGTGTAAAGAGTATACGTTCTTATTTTACTAAACTTTATTTTATAAAAAGAATCTATATAAACTATAGTTTATATAATTTCTTTTTAGAATGAACCCTTAAAAAATGTTCAGGCCAATAATTTAACAAAAATTAACAAAATTTATTTCCAACTCTGTAACAAAAAAACCAACATATTAATTTTAAGAAATGAAACATTTGGTAGGATGACCCTTAGAGTCCTTTAATACAACCGCACATCTTCTGGGTATACTGTCCACAAGGCCCATGCAGCGTTCTTTGTTGTTTTATATCGTTCCAAAAGTTCTCAATGGCGTTGAGATCCGCCGATTGAACTGGCCATTTTAAAACATCAATTCTAAGTCGCAGTTTTTCCTCTGCATATGGCATCACTGTACTCGCAATTATATTTTTGTAAACATACTGGTCCATTCGCGCATCAATTTTGATTTTAACTCCAACACCATGCCAAGAAAAAGCAACTCTAACCACCTTTCTTTCCACCACCATGCTTTACGGTCTTGGAAGTGTGCTAGCGTTGTGTTGCATGTTTGGAGGACGCCATACATAACTTTTCCCCATCAGATACAAATCGAGAAAATTTGGATTCATCACTACAGACGACATTTTTCAAAAAAAGGAATTCGGGACTTCAAATTTTTCTTCGTTACGTGTAGCTTATGTTGTACAATACATCCACGAAGGTTTTTTTTTTAATTTAGTCGCCTTCAATACCAAATTGTGTTGAAACTTCTCTTTGAATTTCAGTTGAGGTTTTGAAGGGGCCAGGCAACTGAAGCTTTATAAATAAAGCAGTCCTCTTTACGTGACGTTTTTCTAGGCCTTGTACACTGTAGAACATATTTGTGTGTTCCATTGGTTTGAATATAACTTAGTGCGTTGTACACCATCTTTCTGAAGCCTTTAAATATTGAAGCAATATCACAAATGCTGCTTCCTACCGATTTCATTTGATAGATAATCTTGCGCTGCTCCTCTGTGCACCATTTATCTTTACCTATATCTATTTTTTGTTTTAAGATTGTTAAAAAAAAATTATTTTAATTTTTAAAAAAATATAACGGTATATAACGATCACGCCATAAATAACAGTTGTGGGTAAAATGTTTACTTAATTTTTAGACCTTAAACAAAATAAAGTTTTTTGAATACAACATACATGAAATGTGCTAATCTAATGTCCACCACTGTATATGGCATTGCAATTTTTCAGCTTTAAACTTAAATCCAAAGGTGTCAATTTAATAAATGCACACAAAAACAACAAAATTTATTTCACTTATGCACGAAATAAGAAAATCAACCGGCACAAGAACCCCCCATCTGTCGTTTTTTTCACGAACTCTCCGTTGACCATCAATTAATACTCCGTGGTTGCACGTACCTTCACCGGAAAAAGTGTGAAAAGTTGTCAGGGAAGGAAGCAGAAATTAATATTAAATTAATTACCTAAATTCTTCTTTGACTTCTTCATACAATACCCTGACTATTTTTAGAGAATCTGCGCCAGACTTTCTATTAATTTCGCTTTATTATTTTAACATTTTGTGTCGCGTTGCCACAAGATCCCCCCTTATACTCTACCCGTGTTTCAACGTTAAAAAAAATATGATTGTTAAAAATAAAGATTAAAATAATTATTATTATTCAAATTAATTATTGTTATTCACTCGGAATGACACGAAACTGTTTGCACTTTTCGTAATTGATGCCATCAGTTGTTTTATACATCGGATTGCGGCTGGCGAGAAAAAAAAATTGTCTAATAACATTCATGGAAAATATGCGGTAAAGTCTGTATTTATTTATACAGGGTGGTTAGAGTTTGCTAAACAAATACATTTTTTCCTCTATGAAGTGAAGTAGAAATATGGGATATAGACAGACATCCGTCCTCGAAATTTTGACACATATTTTGTAACAAAGCTTGTCTTATCTCGCCAATCCAACATCGAATTTCATCTTTCAAAGGGGCATTTGGTTGTGTTCTTTCTGGTGGCCAATCGAGAAAATACGCGACCGGGAAATTTGTTATGCAACAACTGGATGTGTGTCTTGTGGCGCCGCCTTGCGGAAACTAAAGGTCAGTGATGTCAACATGTTTTGGTAGCGCAGAATAATTCAGTGACGGAGAGCCCTTGCTTACTTTCGAAAAAATACGGGCCGATGGTGCGCCTGACCATAAATATATTGTCACTTTGTTTGAATGTAATGATTTTACGAGGACGGTTTGTGGATTTTGTGAGCCCGTATGGTAATAGAAATTGAGCTTTATTATTAAGTGATTTTGTTGAAAAATGCGTTGATTTCGTTCAGTTTTTCAAACAGCCAATTCACAAACGTTCGGTCGGCCTTAATTCTTAAACTAGTTGAACTTTATAAGCGTAAAGATGAAGATCTTTTTGCAAAATGTTGCGAACAGTGAGTGCCTTTAGAGACGCCCAATTTTTGAGCGTATAATTTAGCAATTAAATAACACACAGTGGTCTCAGAAGCAGTCTGAGTACGAGAAAGAGCTGCTCGAATTTTACCAAATGAAACAGGGAAATTTTTAAGTAATATGTCATCCATTAAGCTCAACTGCACACCTGTTCTTCTACACTACATGCCATTCCGAGCCACCTACATACATATTTATATTTTTTCTATTCTAATTTTAAAACCCTCCAATGCCCCACCATCATATTTTTATAAAAAGATTCAAGTCCGTTTGTGTGTACTGTGTGTGCGTGTGCTTGAAATTATGTGAAGAAAAAAAAATGCAGTTTGTCACAAATTGTCCTTTGTTATTTCTGTTGTTAAATTAGAATAACACAGAAAAATGCTAAAAAAAAACCAACAAAAACCTCATGAAATTATTCTCAAGTTTCTTTTGTTTTTAATATTTTTATTTGTGCCAACAAATAAATAAATAAAGTGAAAAATAAAAAAAACAAGCAGAGAAAAAAACGTAACGTTATGCTTTAATATGTTACGTCAAACATGAAACAACAACAATGACAAAAACAAAACTTACTTATTATTAAAGTTTTCGCTGTCTTTACAAAAGGTTATTCACCCAATGACCTTTTTTCTTGTGCAACAAAAGAAAATCAAATAAGATCGTTTTAAACGAAGACAAGGAAGGTATTGCTTCGGACGGGCGGGTAGGTAGGTAGATAGGCAGGCATACAGACAGGTTTATGTTTTGTTGTAGAGTTTTTTAAACATGTTTTTCTTTTGTTTGCTGAAATTGATTACATTGTCCGTTAAGAGCTTTAAGTTTTATCGAAAACAAACAAGTTTCAGTACTTTAAGATGGGGTGTAGTAAGTGTTTTGTTTTAGTCTTTTAACAATAACAAAAATTGAAAAATGTTATCATACTTTGAAATAATTGTATATACAACCTTCAATTGATTTTATGCTGAAAACAAAGTAAAGAGCAATGGAGAATTACGATAATGACCAACAATCATTTAGAAAAATTTATTAAATTTAAATTAAAATTTAAAGTAAATTATAACTAAATTTTATATTTGCTTTACAATGACAAGAATAAGTTTAAACAAGTTTTTCAATCCACTGAATACTAACAAATAAGAGTCGAATTATTTTTTTCTCTCTTGAATTTATTTTAGAGTGTTCGAATTCAAAATATAAAAATATTTGCCAAAAATAAATTTAAATTGAAGTTCATTTAAAATTGGTGCGCACAGCAGCTAGAGTGCAGAGTTTTTATTTTTAGTTCAAGAGAAAACAATTTTTGGGCAGTGCCTTTGTCCTCAAGTTGTCATTTATTTTATTTGTTCTAAGTACCATCCCCCCCGGGGGCACATTTATGGTCTTTATAGTACGTAACAGCTATCTAGATCTGTGCAACTGGGGGAAAAAGGGAGCCCAGTCCCCTGAAGACAGGCAGAGAGTCAACTGGAAGCTCCACTTTATTTCCACGGGGATCAGTGAGCCGCAGAGTTCATTATTTGTCTCTTTAGACATTTAATAGTTCTCTGGCTGATCATTGAGGTTGGCCCTATATGGGAGTAACGTGGTGGTTGTGGTTTCGCGGCCCCATAACAGTATAATGGTTATTATGGTGGCCAGGATGATCTCACTGATAATGACACGCAAAGTGAATGATCCAGTCCAGTGAGCATGATAGATATGTGGACAGGAGTTGGAAAGTCTCCAACTCTTTAGCAAGGTGTGATGGTTTGCAGCCCTGCCCTGGAATCATTAAAGTTGCAACTAGGTGGTTCTGTTGCTTAGAATTATGTCTTCGGCTTCCTAGGACGCATGTATGACGTTCCAAATTATACAATTGTGGTTTGCCCACCATCTGATTAAGGCTATATAGCCAGGTGCGGATGTAAAACGAATCACACTATCTGTTCTAAGTATTCATGTATTCTTCAGCAAAAGTTACTGCAATAGGTCCGAACGACACTTGTTCTTTTTATTCTCCAGGTGTATAGGGAGGCAGCAGTTGTCTGGATTGTGGGGATCGGAAACTGACCAGTGTTTAAGTACTGGGAGCCGGTTGAGACTGCAGTCTCTTAGTTAAAGGCTTTAGGGAAAAACAAAGTGGCTCTGATTTAAGCCTCAATCACATGGAAAACGCTTTAGACATTTCGCATTATGACAGAAGCGGTTACTGGTGTGGCATAAGTTTGGATAAACACCAGCAAAAACAAAGGGCTACTAGATATTGAAAAAAAAAAAATTAAGCAGACAGATTCAATTAACAATTAAATTGAACCAAAGAGACTTCCCGATGCGCTTGGAATTTTGTGAGATGCATTTTTTTGTCTGACGAGGCACATTTTGATTTAAACGGCAATGTTAATATGTGGAGTAATTCTAATCCACATATGCAATTACATCCACTTCGCGTCACAGTGTGGTGTGCAGTTTCATCAAGGTTCAATGTCGGGCCTTACTTTCTCGAAGAAAACGGTCTTACTGTTACGGTCGGTCAATGGAGATCGTTACTTAAAGATGTTGAAAGAACTTTTCTTACCAGAATTACGCCGAAATGGATTCCCTTTCAACAATATGGAGCAACTTGTCACATAGCCACGCCTGTTATGACTGAATTGCGGCAAAAATTCCTCAATACACTGATTTCAAGAAATTCCGCTGGCCTTTCAGGTCTCCTGACCTTACTGCACCTGTTTTTTTTTTTTTTTGTGGGGTATTACAAAGAAGTTTACAAGAGAAACCCAACAAATTTGGACGATTTAAAGTAATCCATTCGAACGGTAATTGAGGCGCAATTCCTGCTGCAACACTACAGGCAGGTAGTAATGAATATCTTTTTAATAAGGTGGCGCACATTTGTCAAAACTTCATGAATTACTTTAACAAAAATGTATTATTTTTTCAAATGAATTACAAAAAAATAAATTACATAAACTTTACAAAAAGTTCTTTGGGTTTCTTAATGTAGCAAAATTGATCAGCCACCCTGTATATCGTTGTTTTGTACTTCAAATAATAAGTAAAACTTTAAGTGAAACTTTATTTTTTATGAACAGTTGTTTATCAATTTTAATTATCCAAAAATGGTAAAATAATTTAAATAACATTTATTTATAATAATAAAAAACAGGTTGGCGGCAAATAATAAATATTAAATGCAATAAAAAACTGCAATATATTTATTTGTCAATATTCATCGATGTATGACGGAGAGACTGTTATGCAATTTCGCTATTAGAGAAAAAAAAACACTAAATCAATTAAATTTTCATAATTAAGGAATACAACCACATAAAAAACTTTATTTATAGAGTTGAAATGATTTTAAATAAATTTCATTACTTCTAAATTATTTTTTTTTAGCAAAAGTTAAAAAATATTTATCAGTATGCAAGTAGGTATAAATATTTTTTAAATAAAAGTTCATGCAACTATTGTACTTGTACAACAGTTTCAATGAGATTTACGTCTGTTATATGTCATTTCATTTCATTTATTAATAATTAAAACTTGTACGAAAAAATTTGAATGTTCAAAATTTATGCCAACTTTCTTTTAGCAATTTAGCACAAGTACTAATCAACGGCATAATTTGTAGCACAGAATCTGCGCCAAATAAATTTTTTGCCGGCGGCCACTAAGTATGTTAAATTTCACTGTTTACCGTTAAAAAAAGAAATCTTTGCGACAATTTCCAACATTCTATGGCACCTTGTCGTAGACGGCCATTAGCTATCTCTAATTAGCAAGTAATCAAAGGCAATATAATATAACAGTAAAAATTGGTTAAGTTCCCTGCATCAGTACAAAATACTATAAAGAACTGATTTTTTAATTAAATCGTTATTGCCCTATCTAAAACAATACATGATCTTGTGCTGGTGGTATAGATAGATGGGTTGAGTAGATACTTCATAGTTTTTTTTTTTTTTTTTTATTACGGTCTTTATGACCTAGCCTTAATGTAAATTTTATAATTATATTTTATTATGCTATAACAAATAATGTTTTACAATATGTTTTTATTAATCTATTGTATATATATTCATTCTGAGAGTCTTTAATTTCTATTGGCAATTCGTTATACATCTTGAATCCCTCAAAAAAAATACACTTTTCTTTTGAAGATCAGTCTTAATTTTAAGCAGTCTTATGTTATTTCTATGTCTCGTATTATAGCTATGTACTTCAAAATTATATTGCATTCTCCCATAAAGATAATTTGGTAACAGCCCTAATCTTAACTTATGTACAAATTTTAGAGTGTGGTATGCTATTAATTGTTTTATATTAAGCCAATATAAGCTTCGTATCATCTCAGAAATTGACGTATCGTACCTTTTGTTCAGAATAAACCTCATCACTTCATTTTGCTGTATTTGTAATCTTTTAATTTGCGTATTATTTAGCATAAAAATTATCGTGGGGTTAAAGATAAAATAAGATTCTATTGTTGACTTATATATAGCTAATTTGTACTGCTTATCAATATATTTGCAGGTTCGATACATAAAACCTATTTTCTTTGCTATCTTATTCTCAATATAATTTACATGTTTATCCCATTTAACTTTATTATCAATAATTATACCTAGATATTTCATCTGCATCACCTTTTTAATTTCGTAGTCCTTGATTTTTAGTTTGACATTATCACAATTCTCAGAATTTCGATTTAATATCATATACTTAGTTTTTTCGCAATTCAGTTTTAACTTATTCCCACATAACCATACATATAACTCGTCCATGTCTGTCTGAATAGCATTCATCGCATCATTCAAATATAAGTGATTAAAATACAAAAGAGCGTCATCGGCAAATAAAACTATTTTACAAAATTTTAAACAGTTTGGTATATATCATTAATATAAATTAAAAAAAGTAATGGTGCGAGCACCGACTCCTGTGGCAGACCAATATCCACACTCCGTTCCGATGAAATTACACTTCCAACCACTGTTCTCTGTCTTCTGTTTGTCAAGTAGTTCTCAAACCATTTCAATGCTTGCCCCCGAATACCGATCCTGCTCATCTTCATCAGTTTCAACTATGAAGAATTGGGTAAAAATTTGACAAGATGTCATTTGACAAGCGACATTAATATCAATTGCTGCATAATAAAATACTCCGTTCTAATGAATTTCTATGCACGAAAAGTCTACAGTAAAGTCTACATACCCCCTTGAAAAGCAAGGTTTGGAGTTTTCTGTTAATATTGTAGCTTTAAAATTTATTCCAAAGAAATCCAATCTATTAACAGACAATAAATTTTAACAAAAAAATTTTAATCCAAAAATATTTATTAACAAAAATGAACAAAATTCAGAAAAGCAAAAAGAATGTATTTCACTTAAAAGGAAATTTTTATTTCCTTTTAAAAAGACAACAGAATTAATACTTGGTGGGCCTGCCACGACTTTCTAGAACAGCATTTAATCTATTTTTCATGGAATTTACCAATACTTTTGTGTAATTATTCGAAATTAAAATCCACTCTTCAAATAAAGCATTTTTGAGGTCCTGTTTACTTTTGTCCTTTTCATAATGCGACGATTCACTTCATCCCATAAATTCTCTATGGGGTTTAAATCGGGTGGCTGGGGTGGGGAATAAAGTTGATGGGGTACATTATATAGTAGCCATTCCTTGACAACACCAGCGTTGTTTTGGGTCGTTATCTTGCTGAAAGTACCAACCCACCGTAAGACCCCGTTTAGTCGCTGATTTCTTCAAATTAGCTTTGAGAATGTCAAAGTATATTATGTGATCCATTTTAATTTCCCACCCCAGCTGCTGACAGACAGCCGCCCCAAACCGTAATGGAGCCGCCACCATCGTGCTTCACTGTAGGAAGCTTCATTATTTCGACGCCATAATAAAAATATTATTGAATATTTTTCTTCTTATGATGCCAACAGTTAAACAAATTTAGGGATGAGATAGATAGATAGATAGGTGCACTGAACCATACACTATAACGACCAATAAAATGCAAAGTATTCCAAATTAAAGAAATATAAACTAGTGTTAAACCAAATTACAACAAATTTGGTATTGCATTTTACTAATATTCGTTGTCGTTGTTGTAGCAATTGTGTTTTCATAAAAGTTTATACCTATAAATTTTTTAAGTGCAAAGTGCATTAGCCTTCTTCAAAGCTCAAGGCAATTTTAGTTACGGTGGGTATGGTTTTGGGTCTTTTTTTTTTTAATCGTTTATATAGAAAAATCGTTCAAAAAGCTTTATTTTTATTTATTTTTTTTAATAAGGGGGAGTGTTTCAAATTGCAAAATAGAAAACAACTGCAGTTGCATTTAACAGCACAACAACAAACAAGTCTACTAAATAAAACTATTTGGAATCAGAAAATATGAAAAGTTTATTATTGCTTGTGGTAGTATTTTTGCAGCGAACGATCTTGAACCACATGCAGGTTGTTGCACTTACGATTTACAAAACATTCAATTTTGCAGTAGACAGAAAGAAATTAACAATTATAAAAAAGCTTTTTTTTCTAAGTATAGTATTGTGTTATAAGCCGGAAAGAGACAGATAGGCAGTGTAGTCTACCAGCAACATGTTGAGTGTATCATAAAAAGTGTATAAATACAAAAATAAAATGTATCAATTTGATTATCAACAGATAAATGTTTATTACCATAGAATTTAAAGTAGTTTTTGTTTTTAAATAATAATAAATAATTCTCATTTAAATTGTTAATTTATCAAAGTTCATAAAGTTATAAATTAATAAAAATTTGCATACATAAGTATGTATGTGCAAAAATATATGAGATAAAAATTTAGTGTAAAGCATGGTACTCTGTTCATACTTTCGTGCAGAGTCCATATAAAAAAACTTAAAAGTGCAAAATAATGTTGCTATACCACTACTCTGCTTATATTGTTCCATCAAAATTTTGTTTTCAACTGGAAAATGTTTCTGGCAACTGTAATACAATTATTTTTTGCAATTTTGTTGATTGGCCAAGAAATCAAGAAAAATTTAAAATTGTAAATAATAATATATTTTATATTACACAATTATTATATTATTTTCCATTTCAAATTTCTGGCTTTGCCGAATCTTCTAAAAGTCAATTTTTTCAATATACTTGTATATATCAAATCTAAACATATGTATTTTTTGAAACTATGTTGCATACCAAAGGGCAATAAAAAAATGCCAGTTTTCTTTTAAACAGCTGTATTGTCATCACCAGCAAATTGTTAAATTTTTCGGGCGAAATAATAATGTTCGTCAACGGTTTTCGTATATGGCGCAATCAAGAAATAGTTGAGAATAATTTAAGTTTAAAAACCCTTATTTAATTTTTTAAAACATGGTTTTTAGAATTGAAATGAAAAAATATTTTGTTTCAACCGTTCGATTTGTATTTGGTTCAACTTTTTGTGCAACATCTGTATAGTGTTTCTAGCGAAGATACTGTTTAACCAGTTACTGCATATCAACAACGAGAACATTCCACAAATCGTGCTAGGCTTTCTTATCGGCATGTTGCATATATGTAGTTTATTTCAATAAGTTAACTAAACCATGAAATATATGTAATACATACACACACATATATACATGGTTATGCGTCAAACAGAATCTACAAGGAGTGGAAGTGTGAAACCGATAAAGAATACAGGGTGTCCGCCGGGACGGTATACACTTTGTTTTGCCGCCATTTTGGTAAACATTAGTCTTGACAGTTCATATTTGGCAGTCGTGAAGTAGACAAAGTGGCAAATTTATAGCTTGTTTCCACGGCACCTGCTTCGCTCTCTATTCTTGCTTCACACCCCAATCATAAGCGAATCAACCTGCTTCGCCATATAAAATTTTGAGAACGAAGCTGGTAGATTCATATTGAATCTAGCTGCGAATCAAGGAAAAATCCTCTCTTCTCTAATTTTTATCGTAAGTTTATCTGCACTAGTTGTCAAAATTAAACATTTTTGTAAATAAAGAAAAATAACAAACAAAACAAAGTTAAAAGTGAAAACTTAAAAAATATAATTGTTTTATGGGTGTGTTTGTTAATCAATTTTAATTTAATTTAATAAAATTAAAAAAAATGGATAGGAAAAAAATTATACTTAATGTTATCGCGGCAAGAAGGATATATTCTGTTGTTTTTCAACTGTTGTTGTTTTTCAACTTATGTTATTCTGTTTAATAACAACTGTCAAATCGAAGCAGATAAATGAGTCGTGTAAACAGCATGATTCATAAACTTGCTTCAGAGAGCGAAACACGAGATTCAAATTGTCGTGGAAACAGGCTATTATTATGGAAAAATTCGATATCCGATAATCCAACGTGTTTTAATCAAAATCAATTACTGATTACTGTGACGATGAGAGTTACGTGAAACAACGGGGAAACAACGTGCCAACAAAACCAATTATTTATCGCGGGTCTATAGGACAAACTTTGGCCACAAAATTGCAGAAAGATTTGCATTTGTTTCCATATAAGATTCAGTTGACACAAGAACTTCTGCTACAAGACTATTTACATCGCCGTACATATGCTAATAGCATGTTACAGTTCGCCCATGACAACCCCGATTTTTATGAGAAAATTATAACAAATGAAATTAATGCCTCATCAGCACACTTTCATTTGAATGGATATGTGTGAATAAGTAGAATAGTCGGTTCTGAGGAATGGAAAGGCCTCACATTATTCAACAGTGACCTTTGCATCCATTTAAGGTGACAGTCTGTAGTGCAATTTGATCAGGAGGAATCATTGGACCTTACATCTTTGAAAATGAAAACGGCGTAACGGTAACTGTAAATGGGGAGCGATATCGTAATATGATTGAACATTTTTAAACGCCACAACTGCATGCTTTGCACTTGATTAACATGTGCTATCAAGAATACGGTGCCACATCGCATACAGCAATGGAATTACTGCGAAACCTTTTTCCACAACAAGTTATTTCACGAAATGGTGATGCTGATTGGCCTCCATGGTTGCCTCATTTGGCTGCTTTTTGTGAGGATATCTGAAAAGCTACTTGAGCTACTCAAATAAAATATTCGTGATGAAATTAATGAAATATAGCGTGAAATTGTAAGAATGAGATTTGTGATCAAAAGGGATCGCATTTGCGAGGCTAACAGAGGCAGATATTTATCTGATATTGTATTCCATACATAATTGCTGACATTAAATAAAACATTTATCAATATAAGTTTCATTCTCACAGCAAAACTGTTATGTATAAGAATCAATTGGCTTCCATGTCATACACAAGATAAAGATTTAATATTTTCAGAGCGTTTGAGCTTTGTTTGTTTGACACATTTTTAAAACCGAACTCATTATAGTTTTTCCTATTAGCCAAATTCGTGACACTTCATAAAGGTTTAACATTTTATTACATGCTATTCTTTGTGATATTTTCGTAAGAATTTGATTTTGAGATTTTGACAAAAGTAAATGAGTTGGAAATATAGAGAAGCCCAAATTTCTTTTTAAATTTATTTGAAAAACTTATGAAAAAAGTGTAAAAAATAATAAATAAAATCATTATGTAGCCAAATCTTAATGTATATAAAAAATAACTGCAACAACAACATCAAACAAAATCTTTTTTAATTGGATTTTCTGTTTAATAAAAAGCAATATGCAGTTGTCACTCACTTTCAATTGAAAACTTTTTAATTTACGTGCCGAGAATTATATTAAAAGTGGACAGACGACAATGCAAACGGGCAGTAAATGAAATTTGCAATTAAACTAAATTAAATAAATTTGTATAAAGCAAAATTGAAGTAGGATGTATATTATATTGTGATAAAAAGCATAAATGTTAAGAATAAGAGAACAAACTCTATGAAAATCGGTCTAGATTATTTTATATTGAAGAAATCGTTAAATGATAAAATAATTTTATAAAGGAGTGTTTAAAAGGCCTATCCCTGGTAACTACTTAAGTAGACAATTCGAAGGAAATTCCGTAAAACTGCTTCGTAAGGATTGAGATGGGATTTAGGAATGTTTATGTACTTACGAAGATTTACATTCATTCATCTCATTCGCACCAGAAAGTATTTTGTAAATAAAAACAGTGAGGGAGAAAGCATGTGTCAAAAATATTTTAAAGCGTTTAAATAAACTTTACGAAGATCGCAAACGATTGTTTTGCAATTTGAATTATGTATTGCATTTGATTACTTACCACTTACTTAGCAACATCGAGAGTTAACGAGAAGGCCGCCGCCGCAAATAAAATGTTTACGTTTGGATTCGATTTTTCCGTGATGCATTTAATTTTTCAGATAGCAAATCTGTTGATGCAGTTAATAACTCATGGATGGATTACTCACACACAAAGATTGGTGTTCTCTTTATTTCTTCTTTTTTATCATTTTGTTGTCGAAAATTTTATATTTCTATTTATTACAGTTGAAAAGATACGACCATGTTATACTACGTCAAAGTGAGTCGCTTTAGTGTTAGTATAATTTTTCAAATTTGTTGTTATAATAGATTCTATTAGAAGACTTTTTAAATTTTATATTTTAATACATAGCACCCCCCACTATATGCAAAACTTTAAATCAATTCTAACTAGTTTTGCGAACATTCAGCTCTGTTCTGTATTTGTAACGAGTTGAGATGATAACTTTACTTTCAAATAACATTCGAACCGATCCTTTAGTTGTAAATGAGAAATGGCTAACTTGCAATTTTTCCAAGAAGTAGCTTGGAAAAACTAAACTTTTATTGAAAATAAAATTTTTAGTTTATTAAAGGTTTGTTAGGATAATAAATTCAATTTTAACATTTCGTTTGCTTAACCTTAACTTAATTTTTAAATTTATTTATAAAGTTTATCATTATGTAAAAAGTGTTTATTTTGCAAAAAGAAAATAAATTTATTTGAGTTAATTTGCTAAAATAGTTGCGGTGAATAACTTATTAATGAAAATTTCTCGTTTAACCTTGTTAAATATGAATGCATTTAAATAGAAATTGCAATAAAAACGAATTCTTGTTAAAACATTTTTCTATAATTCCTAAGTACAGCCATATACATATGTACATATATACGAACTGTCATGCATAACGTCAAAAGAAACTGTAGACGTCATTTTTTTTTTACTTGATTTATCATTTATTTCAGCATTTTTAGTTTTTGAGAAAATTATTTCGTTTTTATTTGTTTTTAGAAAAAAAAAGAAATACATTCTTCAACAATAATTAAAAAAAAAATAATTTATATTTACGCGTTAAACGGCATTTTTTTACTAGAATAACAAAAATTATTTTATAGTAATAAGCACTTGCTTTCTTTTTGATTTTATCACAGCTTGCAATCTTATGATTGCAAGTTCACTAAGTTTCTCGTAACCTCGAAAGGAATTTTCCCATTTGTCAATGATGCTTGTAAAATTAAAATTGTTAGTCTTATTTATATTAACGGCAGTGATGCAGCAGCTGTGTTTGGGAGTATGGCAAAACAGCCATTCTTTTAGGACATTCACTGAATGCCTGGGATTATTATCTTTTTTTTTTAAAGAGATGTAGTACTTCAAGCAACAATGCCTATTTAGTCAAGTATCGTGCTACATTCTTTAAGGAAAGGCATAGAGAAGAGATGAGACAGGTGGTGAAAGTAGAAGGATAGTTACATAGCCTTCAAGCTCTTATTTTTTGTAATAAAAACAACCACCCCTAGATTGGTAGGTTAAGTACACTACCTATTAGCCTATCGAGGCAGCTTTCATTTCTAAAAGCCCTATGTTATCGAAAATTAACTGTCACATAAGATAACACAGCAACCAGTGACCATGCCTTTATCACTGAGCAGTCCTATCGACAGTTAATTTGTATATTTTGTAGTGAAAACAGCCAAGGGCTTCGTTGGGAATGGAACCCACAACCTCCAGGCTGTTAAGCTAGTACACTACCCACTAGCCTACAGGGGCACCTAGATTGAATTATATATTCTTATTGAAAGATTCAAGCTGCATCCAAACTTAACTTTCTTATGACGAATTTTAAATTGTCTTCTTACATGGTTAGATGAAGTGTTTTCTGGCCGCTTGACATTCCAAGACCACGAACAACACACCACTGTGAAAATTACATTTAGTACTCCAAATTATATCTGTTTTTTTTTTCTAATCAAAAACTTTACTTTAAATTTGCTCTCGGCACTAGAAACCGTTCACATTAATCCAGAATGTCTTGGGTCTTTCCTGGTTATTTTTTTTAGCAAAATTCAAACTACTCTGAAATATATGGATTTCTGTTGAAAACTCATCATCATATAAGCCTTTCGTATTATGCAAGTATTAATATTGACTAGATATTTTGACAGCCCTTTGACCGGGACTTTGTTTTATGTTTTGGACGACGGATCAAATCTGTTTTGCATTTAGTTTAAACGAAACGAACGAACGACTTATTAAAATTGAATACTCTTTATGTTCATTAATGATGTATTTGGTGTACTTTTTTTAGTAATACGATTTTTCCTCCAAAAATTAATCCAATCTGACTCAATCTTTTACTTTTTATGATATTTTAACACAAGCAAGGAAAATAAGTTTATAATTTTAACCGATCGAGACGACGTTAAACCACCAAATAATTATTAATAACAATTCGTTTAAAATATGTTGTGTGATAATTTAATAAATTATTAAAATTTAAGACAATTTTTTTATTATAAATGGTGAATAAATTGTAGTTATTTTGGACAATAAGAATGTGGAATATTTTATTATTTTTTTATTATTTTATTTTAATATTTTGGTTATTATAATTTGATTGATTTGACTGGACCATAAATTAAGAGAGCAGAAAGTATATAACTAAAAGTCATAAACTGTTATATTAAATAAAATAGCGACCGTAAAATTCAGCAAGAAATATATAAAATAAATGTGTACAGTTTCTTTTGACGCTCACAGTACATTACATACATACATACTTTTCTGTATAAATTTTTGTTGTACAAACAATTAAACTAATAATAACGAGAAAAAAAAGATAGCACAATAATGCAATAATAAATTCTGCCGGTTGTCTACTAAAAAAATAAACAACAAGACATAATATTTAATCGTAGAATATTCAAAGAAAAAAGTGAAAACAAAAATAATGCAATAATAATTTTATTTGTTAGTATTTGTAGCAAATTTAATTTTTGCGGTTGAGAAAAGTGTTGCCATTGCGCTGTTCGTTGAGAACTGATTTTCATTTACAAAAAAAAAACACCAGCTGCGCTTGGTATATAATAATTAAATTTTCATTACAACAATATTCAATTATAACATTCGATATTGATCGATTTGTATAAAAAATTGCACTTATTTTAATTTCAATCGACATCGATGGTATAATTTGTCCCCAAACCGTTATATATTTTTCTGAAACATTTCGCATAAACATAAAAATAATTTTATTTTTATTTTTAAGTTGTGATTAATGTATTATTTTTTTTACTAAAATACACAACTGTACAATTTAGTACTGAAATAATAATAAATATAACTTCGGGAGGAGTTGAATGTATGGGGGTAAAATGAAACACTATAGTAAAAATAAAACAAGTTGAAAAAGAAATAAAAAAAAAAACAGTGCCGGCATTAGACATTCTGTAATCAAGAGGAAACAAAGCAATTAAAATTAAATAATTTATCTGCTTGAACAAAAAGGCAAGTCAACACAAATATCAAAAGCAAATTCAGAGGTTTAACAATAATTGAAAAAAATAAAATAAGTAAATAACAGCATCATCAACGTGCAATAAAAACCGCAAAAACAAAACAAGTTTGTCGAAATTCAAAACGATGTTCAAATGTTCAAATGCGACTACAAAAAGCGAAGAATTTTTGTTTTTAAATATTTGATCTTGTAAATTTTTGCAAAGCGAAGCCTATTTGTTTGAGATTAAAAGAATATTTAAAAAAGGAAAATTTTGTGCGTACAAAAAAAAAAAAACTCGAACTGAAGAATTTGCAGTTTTAACTTTTTTAATTTTTAAATAATTAATTCGCATTTTTAATTAAAAAGCATTTATTTTTTCATATCTGCAAAAACCGTAGCTAACAAAACTAGTCCACTTTCTGTCCCTTCTGGTTAGCTACTGCAGCAGCTAAGGTCCAATATAGTAGTTTATAAAAGTGATAACTATTATATAACGTTATATAAAACTTTTATATAAAATTATAATTCAGTATGTAAAACTTGTTTTCTTAATATTTGATGGCAAATTAATTTTTATATTCGTTTTCATTTCTACAACGCAATATTTTTTTGTGTTTTTTTTTATTTATAAGTGTTATTTGTTTATATTTCGTTTCGCCGGTTTTAAATAAGTTGTTGTTGTTGTTGACATTCTTTTTTTTAACAACCTTGCGTTTTTATATACAGAGGCGGACAAAAATATTCACACAGAAATCAATCTTCTATATTATTGAAATAAAAAGATTAAATAATTTGGTTTTCTACAAAATTATTTAGTCACCTGTTGGTGTTAGTTATCTAAATATAAAAATGTGACTAAATTTCATTAAAAATTTGAAATAAAAAACCTAAGTATTCATATTAAAGCACTAACTGAGGTAGACAGAGAAGTATTCACACATTAGGAGAAGTTAATATAAAAATTCGAATTCAAATTAATTTAATATTTTGTAGAGTATACCTTACTTTTTATGACTTCTTTAAATCGTTTTGGCATGGAATGCACAGGTTTTTTTGTGACATCGTTATCAATATTATTCCATTCTTCCGTCAGGATGCCCTTAAGTTGCGCTTCTTTTCTACCCGTCTGCCCAATTTATCCCAAAGATGCTCAATGGGATTAATGTCCGGAGTTTTCGGTGGAGTGGCCTAGCCTGTGGTGAACATGGTAAGTAATCCACATAAGCAGTATGTTTCGGATCATTGTCCTGTTGAAGATAGAAATTGTTCCTCCATGTCAAGCTTCTCAGCGTTTTGCAGCAAGCAAATTTTCTTTTAATATAATTAAGTAAACGGTCTTGTCCATTGTATCGTCGATAAAAACTAGGTTTCCAACGGCTGCTGCAGCCATACAATCCCACACCATAACCCTTCCACCGCCTAGTTGACAGTACAAATAAAATTGTTTTTTTCTAATTCGGTATTCGGCTTTCTCCAAACTCGTGTCCTTGAAAAATATTAAATTTGCTCTCGTCACAAAACAGCACGCCATACCAGAAGCTTACATTTTTATTTTCATACTCTTTCGAAAAGTTTAAACGTTTTGTTTTATTCACTTTTCTTATCCCTTGGTTTTTTTTGGCGATTCTAGAGTTGCAAGCGGCACGGTGCAAAGTTCGGTGCACAGTTTTTGAATGAAATTGTTTTCCTGTTTCTTCTAAATATTCTGCAGCCAATTCAACTGATGTTAGTTTAGGGTTTATTTTTCTTACGATTTTCATTTCTTCTTTTGTTGTAAGCTTCCGTGACCGGCCAGTAGATACGTAATAAGATTTACATCTGCACCTGGCTGTGTAAGCTATAATCAGATGGTGGATCATACCATTGTAAATGGTAGCGTCATTCTTTGGCCTCCAGATACGTATATCCTCCGATCACTCCTAGTTGCACCTTCAAAAGCCCGAAGAAGGCGCAACCTTCGCCGGCCAAAACAATGAATATTCGTGAAGTTTGTAGACTTCTTATCTCTCTTAACTAGTCTAGCTGGCTGCAGTAAATCGACTTCTTTTTAACATTTGGCCGATTTCTGTTATTCTTAGCACTTAGACAATTATTCTTTCAGCTTCTGTGTTTCCTTTTGCTTACGGGTCATTGCAGAAACCAAAGTTCTTAAACAGGAAACTACAAACATGATATTTTGTAACGACACTTACATATTCCATTCCATTATAAAAAAAATTGTTATTATAGTAGATTAAACACCAAAATATGCAACTGTGTTAATACTTTTGTCCATATAAATAGCAAAGAAATGAACAATAAAAGTTTGTTGAAAACCACACCATTGTGCCCCTTTATTAAAAAATATAGCAGATTAAAACAAAGTTGACTGCTGTGTGAATATTTTTGTCCGGCTCTGTATATACAAAAATTGTTGAAAAAGCCTAATTTTGTTGTGTCAAATGGATTTCAATATATAAACGTGTAATTTTGATAATTTAAACAAAGTTGTATTAAGAAAAAATTAACCTATGGAAACAAACAAAAAAAGATAAATAAAAAAAATGTCTTATCTTATAGAATCATGTCAACGTACATATGTACAAATATAAAAATTAATTTTAAAAAAACGCTCGTGTCTTTTTATTTATTTTTTTTTTATATAAAATTTTAATTTTGAAACATTTTTTACTCACACATATGCATTTTTGTGCTTAATGAGATAATTTTGGAAATATTATGAGATTGTCAACAAAAATTTTAAAATAAATTAAGTAGGAAAAACTTTCAAGACTTAAGACTTAAAAAAACATTCAAAATTTTATAAAAGATAATCGATTCCGTCAACAGCATTAAAAACGAATGCCATATATTTTCACTGCAATTGCTACGTATAATTAAGTGTAAAAATAAGAAATAACAAGATCGTGGATTAAATAAACTCTTATTCTTTTACTTATCTTATCACTCCTACACCATCCATTTGGTAAACTAGTTTATTCTCAATTGAAGTCGAACACAATACCTTATTAACCGTATTCGTTTTAAGGCAAAGTCGAAATTGCAGAGTCTTGTGAAGAGTCTTATCATTTAACTTTTGCATTTTGTTTTAACCACGTCCGCCCTTTATAACTTTTTGTTAGGCAATTCTTAATTTTGTTGGTGACACAGGATAGACATAAGGAAAAGAAAAGAATACAGTTTCATGTTTGGTTTTCATAATTTTAAACAACATAAATAAAATCTTAGCCATTATGGAAGAGGTTCCACAGACATAATTTCGAAATGGTGACACGAATGAAATTTCAAAAAAATGAATAAGGACTTAATTTATAGATGCTGCATATGTGCGCCAGGGATTTTTCTGACTCCTTCTTAATTTCTTTAGGTGCTTTGACTTTTATTAAGTCAAAGAAATAATTCATGCTCCCCATTTCTTTTAAGTAGTATAAAGTTATCTTGATGAATCCATTATTCCAGGAAGCGTCTTTAGTTAAGATTTTCGTAAGGTCTAATTTACGAATTCGCTTTTAACATTTTTCACAAATTAATCACGCGCTCCACATTTCGCTTAAAATGCAAATTGACAAAGGAATCGTATCTACATTAAAACATATGTTTTTAACTTAATTTAAAAAATATCTATATATAAATAAAATATACCACCGTTCATTAAATGTTTTTCATTCCCAATTATTTTGTTATTCTTTTATTCAATATAAACATTTACGTTATTTGTATATTTTTCAATGTTATTTGAGGTGAATGAAACTGCAAGTGTTTTGAATTTCAGTTTTGTTGAAACAGTCACAAAACAAAGTATTTTTCGATTAATTAACTATATTATTTAAACATTTCTTAATTCTTTTATTTATTGACTGGTCCATATAATTATTATAAAAATAAATTAATTTTTTTTTGTGTACATTAAACACAAGTATATAAATAAACAAAAATTGGCATCACAGTATTATTACATTTTACAAATTTATCAAATAAATAATTTGCAACATTGTAAATACAAAAGTCCATCAAGCTTTTTTATTTAGTGATAATAATAAATATTGCAATCACCAGGAACGTGAATGTGATAACAAAAATATGCAGATGTATTAAGAATTGTTGTTTATGTAAAGGGGAAAATATTGCAATAACAATTGCTTAGTTTCTCTTAAACCTTTAAGAATAGTGTTAATATACATATTTTATTAAATTGTGCGAGTGAAAGTTTCAATGTGTACTTTCTTTCTGGCCATCCGAATATTTCGAATATAAGTTTAAATTAAAAAAAAATATTTTACAATTCAGTTCAGATAATTTTTACATTTTGAAGTACCTTAATATGAAAGTTGGAAGTGTATTTCGGGACATTGCTAGTAACCTATTTAAAAAATAATTAATTTTTATTTTAGCAAAAATTGAAAATTTAGCACAGCTGATGAACACACTATTTGTAGTTTTGTGTTTTGCATTGATTGTGCCATAAAATTAAGAAAACTCGACAAAGCAATAAACGTTAATATATTATTTTATATTATATTACTTTCCATTTCAAATACTTTTACACAATTGAAACACTGCTGCATGGTTAAAGGCAATAAAAACGGCAGTTTTCTGCTAAACCGCTGTATTGTCACCTCTAGCATGTGTCAAATTTGCTAATAATAATAAATTCTGCTCAATATTTTTTGCATATTCAGAGTAATAGGCTTTACGCTGTAAATGAGTTGTAGCTCAATCCACGTAAAAGAAAAATTTGTTGATGAATTTTCAAAGCATACATAAGTTACATGCTTACATACACATAATTAATATATTTTTATTTTTACATTAAAATAATCCTTAATTGCTTAATTAATAATGATAAAACTGTAAACAATTTTTTAATTAAATGTTTTATTAGCATTTTGTAAAGATGCTATGTAAAATCACTAATTAAATGAGACTGCTGCTAATAATTTAACAAAACATACAACCAGTTTTATATTGCAAAAAAATAGAACGCACTGAAATGCGTTTAATTATAGAACTTAATTGATTCATTGACTTTTAAATTTTAATTTACAAAAAGTAATAGAAGTACTAGTTTTATATTATATAGAGATATTTAAAGGTTCGGAAATGCTTCCAAATATACTTTTAAACAAAATTCAAAAAGCATATTTCCTAGCATTGGTTTATACATTTTTTTTTATTTTGGGCAAACGACTGCTTGTAATTCATTATTACATTTTCCCCACAATTCTTCGATACTTTATTCGAACTGTACTACTTCGAAAGAACCATTTGATAAATATATAAAAAAATTTTAAGTAAATAATATATTCCGTTTGCATTTATATAACTTTAAAATTTTTATTTAATTTTTCAGTATAAAATTTTTAAAAACTTACCGAGTAGGCATATTACTTAAAATCTTATCAGTTATAAAACCAGCACGATTGCAACGTTCCACAAAACGATCTAATATAATATAAGCAAGTGGCACATCCAAAACAATATCGGCCATGTCATCAAAAACTCGCAAAAAACCCTTAAGAAGAAAAGCAAGACAAAAAAGGAAAAAAAAAAACAAACATTTTAATTAATTTTGAAAATTTTTACAACATGAATTTATGATGTTCTTTCTGTCTGATTTTGCAATTAAATTTTGTTTTCAAAAAAGTTGTCGTAATTTCTAACTTCTTTATCTTCTTACCTGTTCCATACCAGCTGGAAGTACCAAACAAGCTTTATCTAATGATGCCAGTAATTCACACATTGCCTCCTCAGTAGTTTGTGACAACGATTCAAGAGTCATGACAATAGACTCATACACTAACTCATGGTGAAAATGAGGAACTTCAAGAGCACGTAAACAGCGATGAGCCTCTTGTATATCACGCGATGACAAATACTCCTTAAGTAGCAAAGTCATTTGTTTGGTTATAGTTTTGACCGGACGTAATGGTCCGCCCATGCCCCAGACATTATCCAAATGAGCCCAACCCTGTTTCATATGCAGAAGAGTATCAGCTCGTCGTATGGCTACAATAGCATGTTCATTCAATTCTCCATGTTCGGAAGGCTTAGTGACAAATTTCGGTGGAATACAGTCGTCGGCAACAGCACGGGCTAAAAAGTTGCCTGCGAAAAACAAGGGAATAATTTAGAAAGAAAACAAAAAAAACAAAATATTATTTGAAAAACTTTTTCTGTGTACAACAATGAATTTTACTTAAATATTTTTTTTATATACTTCTTCCTTACCCAATATAGTGGGTGCTTCAGGAGTATCCAATATTAGATCTGGCAAATTCTCCAATAAAATTTCGAAACCCTTTTCAATATCTCTGCCTGTTATGACACGTCCATACAAATCGGATATCAAAACCGATGTCATTTCACGTTGGGAATCTTTGTGGTCCATTGCTATTTCCACTAAAACACTTGTAACATAAGGACGCAAGAATCCTGTAAGGATTTCATCTAAATTAACAGCCACCTCATGGGTATCACCGTGTTCGTAGTATTCCAGAACAATAGGCTCAGCTAATTTGAAAAATTCTTCCGGTGTTAGTTCAGGAATGACTTCAGTTAGAACAATATTCTGATCATTGCTTTCACTGTCATAGTTGGGATCGTTTTCATCTTCATACAATTCCTCTAAAGCCTCTGAGCCGGGAAGACCCCAAACACCTTTGCCACCAGCACCACCTTTTTTCGGTAGGCCACGGCCATAAGCGGTGCGAGAACGACGACTATTCTTCCAGCGGCGATGGGGTACAACATAATCTTTGGCATGACCATTCATGGCAGCAGGCAGCCCAGCGGCGCCATTGCTTTCACCACGACTATTTTGCCGCTGTATAAGACGTTTAGCTTTGCGCTTAATACGTCCATCATGGCCATCAAGTACACTATGGGGTTTCTTCATCGAGCCATTTTGACCTTTTGGCGATCCTGAGCTGCCATTAAGCTCCACAGCTTTGATATCACCATTTAACTCTCGTTCAACGGAGCTTTCCCGCGAACCTTCACTATTACCGGGGTAACCGTTTTGTTTACCAGTTTCAACCTCCATTTTATTTGAATTGTTTGTTTTTGTTCTTCTTATCTCGTCTTTTTTTTTTTTGCTTCGGAATAATATATTTAAGGGGCTAAGCGAAGTTGTACTTGATATTAAACAGGTGCTTTAGTAAATCAAAGGATTCTATGCTTTTTTTTAAAGATTTTTGTGCTTTCTATAGGATATTAATGTATTTTATGTACAAAAGGTAGAACTGAGAAAGTAACGCACGAATTTCTACTGAAATTAGTTTACTTTGACTTCGTCTAACCTTTTTTTGTTTAGGGTCTTCTTTAGAATTCCAGTTTTATAACTGCAAAAAGAATGAGAGAAAGAGAAATAAAAACAAACATTTGAATTAATTTTTCTCAAAACTAATTTCTTTTATTTTAATTTCCTCACATCTAAGGCTTATTAAAAAATATTCCCTCCTCCCTTCTTTTCTAAGTAGTTAACACATGTAAGGTGAGGTAAAACATTAAAGAGGTGTTAAAAACTGGTTAAATATTTATTAATTTATTTTGTTTTTTATTTTTGCTAAAGTTTTATACAGAATATTTTAACTTTAGATTGTTAACATTTACTTTTAACTCTAAGTTCAAAATTTATATTTAAAGGTTGTTACATAATTGCAAGAAAATAAAAATTCAACGTTGCCGTATCACCGACAAAAAAACCGAACGACCTTAAACACTAACTACTCTCTCATCCTTCTCGTTTAGGGCAGGATATTTAATTCGTAATAAGAATTATATTAAGCTCACGGACTCCGATAAAAAATCTTGCCTTAAACTTTTGAACATAAAATTGATTTTTGTTTTTTCAGTTTCCATATTTTTCTGTTATTTAAGCAAATTAGTTGCAATAATTCACATAAATTTCACGACGTTTTTTTTTTTTTTAAATAAACGAAGCAGAGGATTATTTCTGAATATTTTTGAAAATATTTTCGGTTTTATTAGCTCAGTGATTAAGTTGCCTATTTTGCGTAAAACGATTAAACTGGCATTATGTGAAAATTGCAGTTGTCAAAAAGCAAATGCCTCTTCTTTTTCCCCTACGTTGCTAGGTGAGTTCATTGTTCATCTATCAAAAGGAATTGATTTTTCTACAGAGATGTCATAATAAGCAGTTAAACTTTTAACTAATAGGAAAGTTGTTAATTAAAAATAAGATAAATTTTATTTATTCACTTTAATTGAAAATTCACTTTAAAAAAAGTGAACTTTACAGGCAGGTTATAAAAAGTGACCAAGTCCATAAGCACTTAATTAAAAATAATTGGTATACGTTCCATGAAATGAAGTAAGCAAATCATCCGGCCTGCTGAAACCAATTGAAATTTTCGACAATTATGGGCTTTCGTGCGACCTATGGGTTTCATATCTTAAAGAACAAACAAACTTTAGAAAATTAAAATTGGATATTTTATAATATTTCTATAACCGTTTCTTACACCTAAGCTTTTAATGAACACTAGCAGCAAACGCTAATTGCACAATAAGCTAAATTTAATCGGAAACATCGACACCATGGTGAAAATAACTCAATTCTAGTTCATAAAAAAATTTTATAACTTTATTCGCCACATGTTTACAGCATTAAGATAAAATAAACACGATACCATACCATATCGTCGTTTATATTTAGAAGAAAAAATATTTAGTTCATTTTAAATAAACAAAAATGTATTTAAGTATAAACAAACAACTAGAAAGAAAGAACTAAATGAGAATCATTGCACTGTTTTTTGTTTTTTTTTTTTAATTGAGCACGGCAAGACAAGGAGGTAAGGTAATTCAACTTGAAAATCAAACAATAGGAGACAAGAATAACATAAATTAACTACAACCAATATAACGACCAACGTCAATAAATAGTAATAGTAAATATACTGTTGCATTATTTAATTTTATTATACTTTATTTTTTATTTTTTTTTATTTTATTATGTGGAATGTGTTAGGCATTGTGGAATATTATACTTGAGCACAAGTACGACACAAACCTTCGGAGCGGTCTTTAACTTTTGTTATTTTAAATAGTCTGACTGACGACTGACTTTAAGTGACTATAAAATGTCTAATAAGTTGTTAGCCTTACATGACAAGTTTCGTAGTGTATGTGTGTGTACTTAACTTTCATTACAATAGAAAAACTCGTGAGCCGTGTTAATAATTATATTTATTTATGCAAAAGAAACAAAAATTTTAATTATAAATATTTCAAGGCATAAAATAAATTCCAAAACAAAAAAAGTGTTTTTTAAACATCAAACAGTTTAACAGTTTTAAAAATAAAAATTGAATTAAAAAATCGTTATATGCATCAGGGGACTAAGAAACAAAACACTTTCGCACAAAATTACGATCAAATAAAAAAATGTTAATTTTCAACTTTTTCAAACGACTTTAAAAAAAGAAGAAGAGAATGTTATCAATTCGTTTGTATTTTCATATTTCATATATCCCAATAACCGAAAATAACAAAAAAACAACTTAATAATTGAAGGGCGCCCTGTTGGACAAAGGTTTGACTGCGGATCGGTGCCACTAAATTTAATTCAATTTCATATTCGATCGACCTCTACCCCACAGTCGCAACACTTTCCAATTGTTCCTTAAAACTAGCAGGACCACTGCCTCTTCGAAATCCTCTGGCAGGTGATGGATTTTTTTCCCAATGCTTCCACTAATTTTTCAAATTGGTTGGCGTTGGTAATTTTAATTTTTGCCATTTTCTATTTTATTTCTACTTTTTATTTTGTATTTTCAGTGTTTTAATCATTTTAAATTTTTGTTTATAACAGCACGACACCTAAATCACAGACGACAATATCAACGGCAAATTAAGGCAACATTACGTTAAATTTTCTTACAGAATACCAAATAGGTGTCGTTAGTCATCGTAAAATGGCAATATTGCCAACGAGAATACGGATTTACAACAAACGATAAAAAACGACGTCGTCTTGTATTGCCGTTGCCAAACAGAATAAGAGTGAATATCAGTACAACCGAACTTTATAAATATTTTTCACTTTTTTTTATATATATATATAAAAACCGCAGCAGTGTGGTCATATGAAAAGAAGATAATCGAGTAGCTGTAAATATCAAGATATTTAAAAAAAAATCACTAGTGATAGTTAACAATTGCTTGTAAATTAAAAAGTTGTAAAAATTTCATATCTACAATAATTATGTTTTACTCATTTTTTTTGTAAATTTCCCGAAACTTTGGTTACCTTCACTGTTGCTTAATTTTTGATAACCAAAATATCTTTGTTTTTAATATTTTTTGTTTTGTTTTGGAAATAAAAAACATTTATAAATTTTGTTTGCTGCGCAATATTTTTATGTTTCTTTAAAATACAAGTATACTTATGTACATTAACTAATAAAATATAAAAACAAAAACAAAAAGAAAAAAAGTAATAAGAAAAAAAATAAACACTTAGATTGTAAACACACACAAACAAGCGCAATAAATGCCGGTGGCGGTGTTGTATTTTGTTTATTCATTCAATAACAACAAAACGTTGTCAAAGGAAACACTCCCTGTTGAAGGAATTCAAGGTCATGCGCTATAATTGTGTTTTGTTTTCCTTTGGAAGCTTTTTTTTATTATTATTTTTTTTCTTTTTTGGATATAATAAGAAACGCTAAGGGGATGGTTTCAATTTTGTAAGGCAGCCAAAAAAACACAATTTTGTTTTGTAACGATTACAAAATCTTAAAGTAGGGGGCAACAAAATATTACAGATTTTAGGTAAATGGGAAATTTATCTGAAATGAATTTTTACGTTATTCACTTTATTCGTATTTAAGTCGTTTGAAAAAAATTTTTATGATATTCTGAAAATAAATTAACAGCAAAATGAGTTACAGTGGCTTCTTTTCAAAAACTATTTAATACAAATGCCAATTCGTAATTCTTCAAATCTAAATGAGAATTATAAAAAAAAACTTTGACCATGAAATGTTATTTTCTTTGACTATTCTACACTAGAAAGCATAGAAATTATTGTATTAAAAATTTCTTTATTATTTCTGAAAAATACTTTTAATTGAATTTCGACGGTCTCCCTTGGAAACCATCGGACGAAAGGACAGAATTACAAGTTTAAAGCTTTAGAAAAAAAATCCTATAAAATAGGAAAGCATTAGTGAAACAACAAACTGAATATGCTTCCCAGCATTATGCAGCCATTAGCAACTCTGGTTTCAATTTTTTGGAAACTAAAGCTTTTTTGAAATATAATAATGTTGAAGTCTGATAAACTTCTTTCATTTGAAGGAAACGTCGGTTGAAATTTTTTGATTTTTGGTAGAAGCTTGCGGTCAGCATGCTCCAACTCAAAAAAAGACCTTTGAACGATGGTTCGGCCTGGTCAGCCGAAAAATTTTGAAGATAAAGAATTGAAAGCATTACTCGACGAAGATTGTTGTGAAATGCAAAGGAACTAGCATTGGATCCTATATGAATTGAAGCCGAGAAACATTAAAAAACGAATTTACATGTCCGAAATGATGTCATTTTGGTCGTGAAAAATGGATACCTTACGATAACCCCAAGCTCAATAGTCATGTGTAAGCGAAGCCAACCAGCCAAATCAACGCCGAAGCAGAAGATTCATGACGCCAAGGTATTTGGTGGGATCAAAAGAGTGTTTTATTTCAGAGCTGTTGAAATCGAGTCAGACGATAACAAGGGACCTGTACAGAAAACAATTGTTTCGTTTGAAGAGAGCAATCAACGAAAAACGACCACAATAATATTCGACCAGACATGAGGCCATAATCTTTTATCATGACAGCGTTTGATCTCATGCTGCAGGACCGGTTAAATTTGGAAAATAGTTAATGGGAAGGTGCGACTCACCCGCTTTATAGCGGGCCCCTTCTGACTATCATTTGTATCGATTGGTGCTGAACGCTTTACTTCAGGGCAGAGTATCAGAAATTGACTCCGATTCATTCTTTACCTCAGAACCGGAGTAATTCTTTTGGCGCGATATCCATATGCTACCGGGAAGACGGGAAAAAGTATGTATAATGTATCAAATGTATGACATTAACTTGCATACAATTAATTAATGATTCCATATGATTTCCCTATACAAAATTAATTAAAAATTTTGCACACAAACTCTTTTTGCGACGTACTAATATTTAATGCTGCAGTGATGAACTGCTAAAATTCCATTACAAACAGAAAAAAATCTACGAAAAAAACCTTCAATAGGTTAACGATTATTACTGAAAAACAATTTTCTATAAACCTTTGATATACATATATATGCAGGGTGTCCGGCGGGAAGATATACTACTGTGATTTGCCGCCATTTTGGTAAACATTAGTCTTGACAGTTCATACTTGGCTCACGACTGCACACTTCGATAAGCGAACGTGTTTTAACCGTTAAAACATGCTTTCAAAATTAATCTTCGATTACTGTGACGACGGGAAATTTACGTGAAACAATGTGCACACAAAACGCACTATTTATCGTTTAGTGAATGATTTCAAAAAGGGGCTGAAGGTGATAGGCCCAAACACAACATACTGGAATAAAAAATTGCTGCTGCTCAAGAAGGTGTTCAAAGCAATCTTCAATCCATCAATCTCAATTCGACGCTGTGCTCAGGAGGTTGATCTTCAAAGAACAACTTTGGCCACAATTTTGCACAATGATTTGCATTTATTTCCATATAAGATTCAGTTGACACAAGAGCTTCTTTCACAAGACCATTTACGCCATCGTACATATGCCAATAGCATGTTACAGCAGGACGACAGTCACCTTTACAGCCATTAAAAGTGACAGTCTGGTGTGCAGTTTGTGCAGGAGGAATCATTGGACCTTACTCCTTTGAAAAAAAAAAAACGGCGTAACGGTAACTGTGAATGGGGAGCGATATCGTGATATGATTGAAAACATTTTAGCGCCACAACTGCATACTTGGGGCTTGTTACATGTGGTAACAATAAGACGGTGCCACATGGCATACAGTCAGGATTACAATGAAATTGCTGCGAGACCTCTTTCCACAACAAATTATTTCAAGAAATGGTGATTTTGGTTGGCCTCCATGGTCGTGTAATTTGACTGCTCCGGATTTCTTTTTGTGAAGATATCTCAAAAGCAAGGTGTATGCAAACAAACCAGAAACGGGTATTAAATTATAGAATTTCACTTCTTGTTTAGCAAACAAAACGCAATTATCCAGCATTACTTGGGAAAAAACATACAAGACATTAAATTTTTAGGCCAGTATATAATACACAGATGTAGGGATATAACAAGGTTAATTCGTTTTATTGGCACCGTTGTGATAACTTCTTTATATAACTTGCAAACATAGTTGACAGACAAGAGCTCTTAATTTATATTTATCATCGAAAAATAGCTTAAAGCAAAAATTAAATAACATCAACATCAAGGTAAAATTATTTTACTAAGTAGTTGATTTGTTTTTACTTTAACTATTGCAAATACAACACAGATTTTTATTGTTGCTTTGCGAAGTTACAAATGAGAAGGATGTTTATGTTTTACAGATAAAGTGCCGTTTTTTTACGTTTATTAAACAGTTCTTACTCTTTTCTCTTCGCTTTTTGCAATGCTGTAATTATTATACAGACGCGCGACTACCTAATAAAAAAGTGTTTCTTGCATTAAATATCGTCCAGAAATTTCCATCCAGAATTTTGAGGAAAACAAAAATAAATAATAAAAAGAACAGGAGTAAAAACAAAAGCTGTACATACATACATACATACGTACATGTGAAAGTAGCAATGTTTTTGTGTATCTAATTCTTAATATTCTGCTGTTTATTTTTTGGGAACTTTTCTGTACAATTTGGGTGTACGTGATAATTTAAAGACCGGTTAAAACACAATACCAAAAACAAAAACACATGTATTGCTTCATATGTATATGTGTGTGTATACAATGAGATACACATGTTTATACGAGTTTAAATATATACATAATTTTTACACATATCCATATAAATAAATTAACTCAGTCTACGTAGATGTGTGAGCACTAAGTACTACTACTGGTTTTTATTTCTTTTTTTTACGTAAAAATAATAAAAATTTTGGGTGAAGCTCTAGTTTGTTTTTGTTTTTCTTGTTCTCTACTTACGTAAATAATATATAAAAATTATGTGAATATGTATGTAAATATTATTATCCAGTATACTGTTTTTGTACATAACAGTGTTGGAAAATTTAGTGGTAGAAAACAGTAGGTATATCCTTCCATTTGATACTTTAAGAAAATCCTATAAAAGAGACTGCATTTCCAGAGGTTTTAATTTTAATTAATTCAGTCTCATATAAACGGCAAAGCCGATTCATGAAGAAATTTAAACCAAAGGATAGGTACCTACTTACAGCTTTTAGCGAAAAACATTTTACAAATGCTTTACTTGAACATCATTGGTTCCTTAGATGCCTTATTATTTTTTCACCCTACATCTACTTTACATGGTACTAGAATTAAAGAAGCAAATCATTTTAATCTAAAAGTATTTAACTTCACATTCTCAATTTCCCATGCCTGGTATACACATTTATATGGATGTGGAAGACATTTTTTCTTTTTTTATTGATTGAATACGAGAGAGGAACTTTGTAGGAATATTTGTGCACATAATTTGTAGGTCTGTGTGTCTGGTTTGGTTTGAAATTTTAATTCTACTGAAGCTATGCTGCCGCTGCTGAGTTTTGTTGTTTTTCTTTTTTGGCCTCCCCAATTTTGGGGGAAAAATAAACAACAAGTAGGTTTGGCATTTTGTGATGTATAAATTTTAATATTGCGACGCAATTTTTCTCCAAAGAAAATTTAAAACAGACACCACAAGCAAACAAACACACACAGAGTTAGCGATACGACTGCACAAACAAACACAGCCATCGACACGACAGCATGCATGCCAAGTTACATTTTCTGAAATAAGTATTTGTGATGAAAACAAAAATATGTTTATTAAATGTTTTACAATAAATTCTATAAATCTACCAGCCAATCTATAATAATTGTATTTTAAAAATTAATCTAAAAAAACTCAAGTTTGTTAAAAGCAATAATAATGAAACACATTTTATTTACAAACAAATTTATATTACATTTCTTCAAGGTTAAGCGGGGCAAAAATCAACTTTAAAAGCAAATTGCCAAAAGAATAAACACAAAGCAAAGATGACAAAAATTAATAAAAGGAGAGCATAAGAAAGAAACAAACAAAACAACAAAGTTCTTATAAAAACAAAACTTAACCGGTTACTAATACATAAAAAAAACTTGTAGTGTGAAGGAAGAGAATATTAAGAAGAAAACACAAAAATAATAATAAATATAAAAATAAATGGGGCTGCACAGCATTCGTGAACGAAATCACATTGTGATTCCATTCATTTTCAGATGGATTCAAAATAAAACTTAACAAAATTTCAGAATAAAAAAGTTTATTTTTTAAAGACGATTTTCTTAATTTTAAAATATTATTTAGTGTTTTTTTGCATTGACAACAACATCGGACAGAGTAATTTTTTTATGGCTCGTATTCTTAATGAAAATTTATTTTTAAACATTATTTTGAGAATAATATAAAAACAAATATCACTGTTGCGTTGTACAATATGTAAATCCTCAACTCTAAAGGGTCTAACACAATTCATAAGAAGGGATCGCAGATACGCACTTTGCCATTGTAAACAATATTTTTACGCTATTTTAAGCCTTAAAGTTTCATTCCATTTGTGTCTCAATCATTTTTAAACTGATTTCGTACTTTTTTTATTTAAATGTGCTATTTACAGATTAATATCATTTTAAATAAAGTTTAAAATTAAAGGGTGTCCCCATATAACATCTGATGATATATTTTTTTATAGAAAAACTATGACTGATGAAATTTTTTTAAAGAAAACTTATGACTAATGGATATGTTTTACAGAAATATATAGACAATTTTTGACTGTCAGAAATATGATGACTGATGTAAATCTTTTATAGAAAAATTATGCCGGCTGAATTTTTTTATAGAAAAGTTTGACTGCTGGAATTTGTTTATTAAAAATCCATGACCGACAATTTCTTCTATAGAAGTATAAGACTGATTATTTTTATGCGATAATTGTGACTGATAAAAAATTTCTGTAAAAAAAATCATGTCTGATGAAATTCTTTGAATCGTCACATTTTAGGTTTGATGATCCTTTGCTTGCCTGTATCTTTTGAAGTAGTTATTCATGACAAGGAAATAAATATTTGTACTAAGTCAATTTTTTTTATATAAAATCACTTTAAATCATAGGTAATTAACCCCTTTGCTCATTAAGTTACTGATTAACCGAAGTCATCAGTGCCCTATAGTTGAAAATTTTTAAGCTGGAGCTGCCTATTGTGCTCAAAAAATTAATTTAAACAAATGTTTAAAAATTTAATTAATTACTTGAAACAGACCACATGCGAAGTTAACTTCATACAATATTAATGCAGTAGTTTTTGCGTGATAAGGGAACAGAAAGACACAACAGAATTGGTGCTTTGTATTCTATATTGACAACAAACTTTATTAATAACTTTAAACTTTCATACTTAAAACTTTATTAATAACTTTAAACTTTCATACTTAAAATCCTGTTCAAATTATCTATTAAAAATAAATTAAGTATTAAACTACATTTCTGTGTGTATCCATGATTTTTATGAATACATAAAAAATTGTCACAGCAACCAGACATCAATTTCCGCATAAGCAATTGATGCAAGGAAAAAAATAATAGCAAAAAGTTTTAATTTCTTCAGCAGATAGAAAAATCCTTAGATGGTTCTGACGTATGCAACAGATGCATATGTAATATGCGTTTGTAATGATTTCTAATTGATTTTTTATGTTTAAAATTACTTGAGATGTGTGAAATGTTGTTGCACTTCTAACGTGCGAAAGTCGGTGTGTAACCAATAATACTGAAAGAATTTTGTTTGCTTTAATTTAAAAATATTTATGATGAACTCACAATTATTAATAGTACTGCGCTTTTGTTTTGAATGAATAAATTTTATTAGAAGGTAAAACTAATGCAATTTGCAATTAGAAATGAAGTATGCAGTTTCTCAAACGATGTAATTCTTCTACGGAAATTTTGGATCATTTTTCGTTTTCGCTAATTTTATTTTATCTCTTGCTGATTCAAGTTTTGATGGTTTCGAAGCCGGTTAATTAGGAAGATGCTGCTATATATTATATAATTTACAGTCCTGTCCAATTCATGCTTTCAAATTATTCTTTATTCTTCATTTTTAATTATTACTGTTTGTGTTAGGCTATATTACCAAATTAGATTATGATAACCATATATGCTCAAGGAACTTGGTTGCTACCAAGTTTTCTCTCTCTCTAAAAGCTATCTTAGCTTTATTAATTTTTATTTTGCGATCGTGAAATTCTTTTAATCATCTTAACTCCTTGCAAAAAATAACGGCCCTTAATTTCAGTTTCGAACATAAAGACTAGATATACAATTTCAATTTACTGCATTAAAGCATCATCACGAATATTGTTGCAAAAGTACAAAATGGCCTTAACTGCAGACAAAGCCACAGATATATGTACATCCCTCTGAGTCAATGAATATACCACTATCCATTCTATAGTCACATATAAAACATGAACTTTAACTGCAGCATGGCTATCCGACAACTTTTCCTTGAACTTCTCTAAGGAAAATAAGGTTGGCATAGGTTTGTAACACCTGAAAGATCGCTAAGCTTCATCGATATTGTGTAAGGAAATATAGAAAAAACAAGCTTAAATTATTTAAATAACAAAATTTCATTGAAATAAAAACATAATAAAAAAAATTATTTAGTACTTGCTTTAGAGAAAAAAAAAATAGTGAAAAAAAAACATCAACAAAAAAACGAAAATTGCCGTTGGTTATTATATTTTCCGAGTTACGACCTCTTAACTTTAGAGAACTGCGAAGGCATACGTTTTTTAACGTTGCTGCATCAGCTCGTGTCGTTTGTTTACGATTGTAGTAAATTCCCTAAAACTCGATTTGGGCTATTTTGTTTCATCTGAATCTTCTAAAGTTTTTTTTATGCATTTTGCTCATTTTTCATAATATAGTTTGGATATTTCGCTAAAAATTATAAGCCAGCACTCAATTGTTCACACAGGACACACTTTTCAGAACTACCAAACAAATTTAAAATTTTAATTGAATAAAGAATTAATTTTTATTAGTTTTTTTTTTGCCACGGTAACACTTACAACTCTCAAAACTAACAGCTGACAACTTAAAGATCCAGAATTTTCTATTTTTCTTTCTAATAAAATAACATGGAATTTTTAAAGCAAAATAAAACTTACCTTTTTTCAACACCACACCAGTCGTTATGATTTTTTAATGATCCAATATTTTTATAAATTTCTTTTTTCTCTTACCGGTTCTTAAACTATTCAAAAGCAATTTTCTGTTCTAAGTATTGATTGCACTATATTTTTTTCTTTACAGAAAAAAGTGCATTCGTTTATCTTTCGCCACCTCTATGTATGGGTTTGTATGTATGTGTACTTTAAAAGGAAAACACTGAATAGTTTTTTAATAAGATTTCTGCACTCTTTTTTTTTTTGCTTTGTTGGTCTTATTTTTGGAAACAAAAAGAACAGGAAAGTAAGATAAATGCAAAAAGTATGTATTGCGTTGTAGTTTTATATATTTTATTTAGTCTTTTTTATTTCCAATTTTTTTTACGAATTTGTTCAACAAAATTATATAGTTTAGGTTTATTAAAAGCCCAAAAATTTAATAGTAAAACTTAAAATTTTGCTATTCAAAATTTAAATGGTTCCATGCAAATTTTTTAAGCCAAATTTCTTTAATTTCGTTTTCAGTGTTAAAAACAAATTTAAATTCAGAAACTTGAGCTCTCTTCTATATTTTTTTATTGTTCTAGAAACTTTTCACTTCTTTCTTTCTTTTATGTATGTTGCACTTCACTTGGTATTTTTTGTAGCTTCTTTTATTAAATGATGTTTTGGTAGACCGCTCTTCTCAACTTTTCTGCCTGAAGATAAATCTATTTCTGTTCACCGAAAAATTACAAATGAATTTTATTCGTGTTTACGTGTCGTAACAAACAATATTTAAGTATATACGTCATGCCGTAAATCAATTCGCAGTACATGAAACAGCAACTCTGAACCACAACAAAGTTGCCACACCTAAAAGTGCATTGAAAAGTAATAAATTGAAAATACTATGATTTTAAAATCTTTTTGCTTTATCCATTTAATGTGGATTAACATTATTAATTTTAAAGTATTTTAAGCTTATTACATCAATTTTGGAATGTATATCTAAGCGTTTAATTATGAAAGTAGAAATCTAAGATTCGAAGTACACTCATACTTCATACTTCTATTCTATACGTAAAAAATCTCTTTTTAGAATAATTATTTTATATAAAATTAACAACTGTAATTATTGTCGACTGTCATTTATGTAATATTGTTGGAAACTATTTTATTTAGTAAGAACCCACAAATAAGAATGGATGCAAATATAGTTCACCGCAATAAAATGAAGTTCTTGCCATCCACGCATCTTCAAGTTTAAATCTGTTTTACACCATTGCACTAGCAATACAATAATACAAGATAATACCAAAATAAACTGTTTTTGAATATGTTTGTGTCACAAATGAATAAATATTATCAAGAAAATAAACACTTTTAAAACTTCAACACGAAAAAATGATTTGTTTAACTTTTAGAGAACAAAAAATAACTAAACATGCATTAAATAATATTCTCTGCGATAAAAAGCAATTCTTAATTTATTAATTTAAAACAAATTAGAAAATAATTCATAAACAATTTATTTGAAACAAATTGTCATTCCTACAATCATTATTGACTACGTGCATTTTGGCACGTAGTCATGTTTGCCTACTTTTCTATATGGGTTTAAGCATTGGGACAGCTGCTTCGATTGCTGTATGAGTTTTTGAATATAAAATTGTCAAAAGCCATATGAAATCATTAATTAGATGTGCATTTGAATATACCTTGTACTGGTAATTACACTCTTATCCGTGCTGGTTAAGAAATTTTAATATGCAAGGTAATCTCAGTACTATTTAAAAACATTTTACGCGTTAAAGATTTTTCTTTTATATGCAGCTTTTCTCAATACCAATCATAATTTAGACATTTATCTGTAATACAAAAGCTTCTTAAGTGCTGTTAGTAGTTAGAAAACAAATACATATTTTTATCGAAAAGTCTTAATTGAAAAGTAATAATCATACATAGATTAGTTAGTATATATACTTGTAGTGATATATACTTGTAGTAATAATAAGAACGCAACATATGTATGATTTCGGGACTTCATTCTGGGAATTGCACGTTTAGACCCAAAAATACGAATTTCTGCATCATATTTTGTTGCTCAATTTTTTGGCTCAAGGTGGATTCTTTTCTCGGTATATCGTTTGCGTCTGAAGCAAAGTTATAGATATTCAATAGGAGAAAAAAGCGTATTTTTTTGCTCAATTTTTTGGCTCAAGGTGGATTCTTTTCTCGGTATATCGTTTGCGTCTGAAGCAAAGTTATAGATATTCAATAGGAGAAAAAAGCGTATTGGCGAAAACGGTTTCGGCCTGCAGGGACAGGTAGCAGCAGCTTGTTGTACGGGAAGTGGCGCAGTAAAAGCGGCAATGTATACCTTTGTTTGTTTCATCAACACAAACGTAATAAAAGACATCCAATTTTTGGCATTTGTTGTTTTTCATATTGAAATATTCAATGTTCTTCTGGTTTTAAAATGAAATTCACTCTGAACATAAGAGTAGTTTAATTCACAGCCATTAAATTATTAATTTAGCCAACTTGACAAAGCGAATGATTCCGAAATCTTATTTTTGGGCTACTTTCACATGCAATGCTCAGTTTTACTATGTTATGAGTTAGTATTTAGCTTTTTTTTTTACAAATATAGAAAACAAAAAACAAATAAAGAAAACAAAAATAATATAAAAAGTTATAAAAATGGTAATGTTTTAAGTTGCCTAATTTTTTAGTGAAAAAGAAATTGTTATTGTATGACATTGTAATCACAAAAATTAGATGTTAATTGAAATTCGAAGTCTAATTAGTTCAACTAAAAATACTCTAATTAGACAAATGACTACGTTTTTTTACAATTAATTTCTAAGAGACGTAATCGGATTTTTTTCAAATACTTTTTCGCAAAGTGTTTTTATAGGCTACCTTTAATGTTTATCTAGATATTATAACTGCCTGATTTTATTGTCTATAAAGTGAGTTTCACTAATTTTTTATAAAACACACGATTGATATTATTTAATATACGTGAAAGGCTGCATTAAATCACCACTCTTGCCTCAGCTTAAATGATTGCTCTTTATTAATTTATTTTATATTTGAATAATATCAATTAGTAAATGGATTCATCTTAAAGAATATTTTGGCCAAGTTCGATTGCTTTGAAAAGCCACAGGTTAGTTATCTATTACTTTACACTTCGAGTTGAATTGGCTTAAATTGATTAATCCCAACTTGCAAATGTAAATTAAGAAAATTATTTGTTTTGTTGTGTAAAAACAATAACATTCTCGTTAAAAAAACTAGTTTTTGTACATAAAAATCCGAAAATTATATTATTAAGTTATAGAAAGTGTAATGAACGAAATTTGTTAAACTTTAAATAAACAGTTTATATTGACGAACTTGTTATACCTATTCTAAAAATACAGCCATTTAACACTTATTATAAAAGTTTTATTATTACTTTGTTTTAGGTACGAATAATTACAACTCTGATGGGTAACGCAGTTCATAATGTTAGTTTTTTAAATAATCTTACGTTTTGCAGGCAGTGTTTTTAAAATATATTTTATCATTTTTCAAAACAGTCAACAAGTACATTAATAAGAATTAATAGTATTAAGTTAACAAAAATAACTTTAGCTCAACATGCATAACGTAGAAAATTAAAACCTGTTTTGCTTTAAGTATAATTCTACAAGCATATATGTACATACTTACAATGTAAAAAACAAGGAAATGCAGGTTTAAAAATAATTCTGTTATTTACATAACATTTGTAAATATGTGAAACGGTGTTACCAAACACAAATAGAACCATCTAATTTATAATATGCTATTTAACACAATGTTATGTTAACATGTTTTTTAGAAAAACTGTTGTATACTTTATATACACGTGTATTTAAAAAATTCAAAAAAAGTTATTATTTCGAGTGTTTTTATAGAGGTATAGAAATTTAAGTCGGCAGCCTTTTATTTAACTAGCGGCCATTTTTTCAGCTGTCACAGTATGAATGTTTAGTTTGGTTTTGCAAATCGGGTCCAAAGAAAGATTGCCGTTGACCCCTATTTTCCTACGCGACGAAATTTACTTTTGTTTGAAATTAAAACCAAACTGCCGTAATTGGAGTGATGATAATTATCATCGTTACACCGTTACATTCAGTAAAAATCACGCATAATTTCACGTTTCACGCTGCTAGGTTACGCCGATAAGACTAAAACGATTGAAGGAAAACCTTCGTCTCATTATTGTGGATATTCGACAATTCATCGATTTCAAAGTTCTATACCTCTACAAAAAACACCGTTTATTGTGTTTTAACACAAATTCACTGCAAATAGACAAAATACGAATGCTTTTCTGCATGCAGTAGTTTATTAAAGAATGCTTAAACAAAAGGATATTGAAATACCTATGAGCTTCACCTGACTGAAATTATCCACGTTCCGCACAAGGATTTATACAAAATAGGCAAGAATTGACAACACTGATATTGCAGCTTGAAAGAGACACAAATTGGTGTGATAACATTTATGAGAAGTTATGTTTAAGAGGCGGATAGAAAGTGATATAAAGAAAATTACAGGGGCACGTAAGTGAGGTTATGTCTTACAGGTTCCCGTTTCATTGATAAAAATAACTACAAAGTAGTTCTGAATTTTTCTTAATGAGTAAAATTTTAACAATAACAAACGACACAACGTAAACTAAAATCCAAATTAACACAAAATAATAAATTTTTTAACGATAAACTGTGAAATAACATTCGTTAAGTTATTGCGAAATGACTACGCCTAGAAGTAAATGATGATTGATAATTAAAAATTCAGAAAATTATTTAAGAGGTTGCTATCGACATGAACAAATGTGTTTTTTTTTGTTTTTTTTTGTCGTTTTTCACTTTGCACATTTTAAATATTTTAATATTCTTTTAAAAGCTGCGTCATGAAAAAAGCTTTATTTCTTAAAATGTTTTTAATTACTTTAGAGTGTGAAGCAATTAAAAATAGATTAGAGAATTTCTCTTACTTCACTCTACCAATTGCCTATAAATACTTTCTTCAACAATAGATTTTTAAAATATTTTCCAAAGGTCTAATTTTAAAAGCGCTTAGTTTGAAATAATGTTACAGCTGTTGTTGTCTTTTGCCTTAATTGGCCTTTCAATTGGTCAATATTTGCGCCCTCTGATTATAAGTCCATTTCCAGGACATTATTATGATTTAGATCCTTTTGAAGAGAACTATAACCCAAATATGCAGATTTTGCAATTGTGCACTTACACTGACGTTTCATATGAAAAATGCCTTCATGCTGTTGGTGTAGCTGAAAACAGCTCAATTCCATTTAATTTGGAATGTGTTCGAAAAGAAAACCGAGAAAGTTGTATACGTTCTGTGGCGGATGCATCTTCCGATATGGTAGTGCTGAGTGGTCATGGTTACAAGAGGGCAAGAGAGGCAGGCTTGAGACCCATAGTTTTTGCCAAAGAAGATGAAGAAAGTGTGTATATTGCTGTCGCTCCCAGGAATATAACATTTATTGGTGTCCAACAGGCTCCCATGTAAGTAATTTGAATTGAATTTTCTCTACAAAATATTTGCAAATAGAATTCTTCCGTAAAATGTAAATTTTTTTTCATGGCAATTTTTGACACCTTGTTTTGAAGAGAAGCGTATTCCAGTAAGGACGTTCTGCCTTGATCAAAACAAATGGTAATCAGAAGAAGCAAGGTCTGGGCTAAAAGGAGGATGAACCAAAACTTCCCATCCACTGTTTTCCAAATAGTTTTTGATCGATCGTGCAAGATGTGGCCGAGCGTTGTCATGATGAAAGAAATTGGCCTCGTGTCTGGCCGGCAATTCCGGTCGTTTTTCATTAAATGCTTTCCTATGATCGTTTGACCTGATTTCAACAGCTCAAACTACAAAATACCTTTCTGATACAGATTTGTATTCGGCGTTGATCTGGCTGGTTGGCCGGTCTTCGCATATCGTTAGGTATCTTTTTGTCATCAGCAACAATATGTTGCAAAAATAACTTCAAGCATCATTTCTGACTTGAAAAATCGCCTTTTAACGTCTCTTGGCTTCAGTTCATATGTCACCTTGCTTTTCAATGAATCGCAATGTTTTTAAACGTACGAAAATGACTTGTTGTGCGACTCTCAATGATAATGCTAAATTTCTTGTATTAGACAACAAGTCGGCTAATGCTCCCAATCCCTCATATTTAAACTTTTTCGGCTGACCAGGCTTCTGCTTTATTTTGTTTTCTATTTTTACGGACTAGCGCTCAGAGGATGACCCTTACATATGCAATACATTGTCCAGAACTAGGAAATTAGGTTATGGGGAGGAGGAAGTAATGTTTGTGGAAATTCAATTTGAACTTTCCTACATTGAAAGTGACAGGAAAGACCTTTGGAGGAAGTTTATTTCACATACGGACTGTACGAATTTTCCCTGTAATGCGTTTTGCGATTCACTGGAAAACCAACCACAATCGAGTTGAACCCGAAAACGTTCGAGTGATGGGAACAAGTTTTCTAATTCTATTAGAGCTCTTGCCATTATAGTAACCATAAAACAGTGAAATACATCCCACATTGCGTCGTTGCTCTAGAGAATCAATACAGTTCTATATCCTACTGTTCTCAATGAGCCTCTTGGCCCTCTTCTGTACGTGGTCGAGCAATTCCAAAATAGACTTTGGGGCGACGGCCCATACATGATAGTTGCATTCAAATTTTGAACGGATATAGGTGGTATAAATAGCACGAAGATTGGATCAGATTCTAGAAAATCGAGGCACTTGAAAGCTTCTTTAGAAACTTGAAAAAAAATTCGATGGACTCATCGAATATAACACTGAATTTTCATGTCAAGAACATTAAGAGCATCCGTTTCCGCAATACCTATATCATCTTCTTCTTCACTACCGTAACACCAGTTTTGAATCGCGCAAACCATCGCTCACAAGTTTTCTGAGTTGGTGCATGTTGACCGTAAGCTTCTACCAACAATTGATAACGTTCCTTAAATGATACAAGATTATCAAATTTCCCCGTTAGAAATATTTTTAGGCACAAAATCCGACATTTTTACAGCGTTTGAAAAAATGTGTGTTTACACTTGGGCGTCTATCGAATCAGAATTACAATGACAGATCTTTACTCTGTCATCTGTAATAGTTATGCCATATGCTATTCAAATCGACATTATTAACTTGTATTTCTATTAGTTTTGAATTTTTGTTTGTTCATATTTTGGTATTGTGGCTTGCAGTTGACTTTGCACTGAAAGAAATGTTGGATAAGAAACTAATATTTGTTTGCTTATAGTTTTGTTTGTAGTATCTGTGGTTTAAGCCAGTACGAGCTCACATAATTAAGGAAACAGCTTCCAAGTTCAAAAAGCTTTATTTTTATTGTCAACACTTTCTCTTACAGCTATTTTAATCACTCCAATGATCGTGCCTTTCATGCTGCCACTTACTTTAATCTTCGCATGGGTCATGACATTTGCCGTTTCCGTAGTAAAGCCGCCTTGTCATTTTATATTTCAATAATAGATGCAGCTAATTATGTACCAAGTTCTGAGGAAATCTTAATTTGTCCTGATCGTACGCCCAATGAATTTCAAAACTATAGACAATGCAATGTTGAAGCAGGTTTACAAAGAGCCGTCTTTGTCAAATCGGATATATTAATGCAGCATGAAAATGATATTCGCAACATATTTGAAACAATCACGGAAAGGTTTGGCCAAAGGAGCGCATATTTTAATTTCTTTGACACATTTCAAGGTCAAGATGATGTGATTTTTAAGGTAAGTTGAATATTTTTATCAATGAAGGTGCCTTAAAATTTTAGTTAAAACCCAGGAAAAAGGATAAAGATTCTGAAATCTAAAAATGTAAAAAAAAATTATTTTTTAAAATTAATTTTAATTCTTTCTTTTTATTCTCTTTTTTTTTAGAAAAACACACTTTCCTTCGACTTTGTGCCAACCTATAAAAACGGAGTTGACGAGAATGTCTTTAATGAACTGCACTGCAACGAAGGTGATGATTTTCATGATATCCGTCTTTTATTGTAAACAATTTCTAAAATATTTAAAAAAATAAAATAAATTAAATATTGATTAAATTAAATAAATAAATAATAATTTAATAATTAATTAATTAATTAATTAATTTTAATAATTTTTTGTTTTCAAAAATAAAAAATTTTTTCCTGAAGAAGCTTTCCAAAGGGAAGCGAAATATCGAAAAGAAACAAAACAAAAAAAACTATATAAATAAATAATTTTTAAATGTACAACAATAATTTAATCTAAAAGATTTACAAGAGAATAAAAAACATGCTTTTTTAGGTTCCCGAGTTACAAAAGCTCAAAGAGTCAATTTATAAATTAGTTCAAATATTTAATAACCATTGTATGGAATCAACTTCAGCTACAGTGCTTTAGATTTATTAATAAGATTATCAGTAAATTGCCAATACGCTACTTCCCGAACGTTCTCACCACTAACCGAAACAGAGGCCGTAGCCTCTGGAGCTAGCGGTTGCCGTGGTAATCGTAACTGGTAAGACTTCGAAAGTCCTTATCTTCAAGTTTCAAGCTCCCTTTAATCTAGGCGACTGGTGTCGCATTTTGTCTCAAGGTGGGAAGGGTGATCATCATTACTGTGCGCTTCCGGGGCAAGACCAAGGAGTCTATTGAACAACATTACTTACCATCGTTATCGAAACTTCCACCAACTCTGCACATTTTTTTCGACTAATATGAAGCTTGCATATTTTGCCGTTCTGCTGAATCTTATTGCTCAGATTTACCCACGTCTGTCTAGGAGAGTAGATAATTCAGTTTAAATAAATTTTTTTCCTTAATGTTTAAAAGAAATAATTTTGAAAAAGTTTTATTACAATTTTTCATCAAAACGAGTGAGTAATTATCATTATTTATAATAGGTTTGTTCCCGTACTCTACTTTGGGAGCCCGCGGGTTCCCAAATTTACCCAAAAGCGTTCCCGTACACAAAGTTTGGGCAAGTGAGAGAGAATTTGAGAGAATAATATTCTTCTTCTTTCTGCCCAAAACAGCCCGCACTTTTTCTTCGGGCTGATTTGGTAAGATTGTAAATCAATCAGCTGTTGCATAAAATAAACAATAGAAATTGTCAGCGAACAAGTTTTCTATAGAGTTGAAATAAAACTTTTTATTGAAGAATATTGAAAAATGTAGGAAAATGCTTAAATTTTTTATTTAAGTATGTATGTACTTATATATCTATGTATAAAAAACATTCTGATGAGATATATATGCATAAATAACTACATATGTACATATTTCCATGGACATAAAACAAGTAAATAATTTTGACATTTTATTTCGGGCTAAAAATTTGGTTTTTAGTGTTCCCGTACTTTTAAACGTTTTAGTCTCTAATTGAGAGTATTTTTTCATTACTCTCATTTGTCCAAACTATACTGAAAAAGTACGGGAACACAGCTAATACAGCGTGTACCCCGGGAAGGTATGCCACTTTGTTTTGCCGCCATTTTGGTAAACATTAGTCTTGAGAATTCATATTTGACAGTCGTGAAGTAGACACATGGCAAATTTATTATGGAAAGATATTCGATAAACCCGCGTGCTTTAATTGTTAAAACATTTTATCAAAATCCATTATCGATTACTGTGACGATGAGAAAGAAACAACGTGCCAACAAAACCCACTATTTATCATGTAGTGCGTAATTTCGAAGAAAGGTGATAGACCCAAGCATGGACTACAACGTACTATAGCCTGAAAACATTACTGCTGCTCAAGAAAGTGTTAAAAATAATCCATCAACCTCAATTCGACGCCGTGCGCAGCAGCTTGGTCTTCAAAGAACAACTTTGGCCACAATTTTGCACAAGGATTTGCATTTGTTTCCATATAAGTTTCAGTTGACACAAGAGCTTCTTCCACAAGAATATTTACGCCGCCGTATGTATGCCAATAGGCTGTAACAGCTCGCCAACGACAATCAGGAGTTTCATAAAAAAATTATTATGAGTGACGAGGCACATTTTCATTTGAATGGATATATGTGAATAAACAGCATAGTCGGTTCTGGTGATTGGGAACCCTTAAATTATTCAACAGTCAGCTTTGCATCCATTAAAAGTCTGGTGTGAAATTTGGTCAGGAGGAATCATAGGACCTTACTTCTTTGAAAATGATAATGGTGTAAGAGTAACTGTGAATGGGAAGCGATATCGTGATATGATTGAAAACTTTTTAACGCCACAGCTGCATAGGCTTTAGGCATCAGATGGTGCTACATCGCATACAGCCAGAATTACAATTGCATTGGCCTTCACGGTCATCTGATTTGACTGCTCTGAACATCGTTTTGTGGAAATATCTGAAAAGCAAGGCTTATGCAAGCAAACCAGAAACGCTTGACTAACTCAAACAAAATATTCGTGATGAAATTAATTAAATGCCGTGAAATATGCGAAAATATAATGAAAAATGTGTTCAAAAGGGCTCGCATTTGTGAGGCTAAGAGAGGCGGACATTTATCTGATATTGTATTCCATACATAATTGCCGACATTAAACAAAACATTTATCTGGGTATGATTTTACGTCAACGCACATACCAAAATATACCCCCCCCCCCACCCCGGGGGCACATGATAGTCTTTTTAGAACCTATTATTCCATCTAGACTGGTGCCTTGAAGGGTAAAAGGGAGCCCAGGCCCTTTAAAGGCTAGTAGGAGCCATCTGTACAATCCACATATTTCCACGGGAATCAGTGAGCTCGCAGAGTTCGCTATTTGTCTCTTTAGACATTTAGCTGTTCTCTGGCTGGTTATTGAGGTTGGCCCCTATATGAGGGTATCGTGGTGGCTGGGTGTTTCGAGGCCCTCGTGAGAGTTTGTGGGTCGGATCATTCAAAATGAATACAATGAATGGTTCAGGTCCAGTGAGTATAAATGCCGTCGTGTTCTTAATTATATTAAGCTTCATGCGTTCTGGACCAGGAGTTGCATAGTCTCCAATTCTTCAGCAAGTTGTAAAGGCTGTGACCTACTTCCAGCTTTTGAAATTTCTACTAGGAGTGACCGGAGGATCCACGGATTCGAAGGCCTTCTAGGGCGTGAATGGCGTTGCTTTTCATTCACAGTTGTAATGGCCACCATCTGATTATGGCTCACTGCCGGTGCAGATGTAAGCCTTATCACATCACATCACATAAAAACATACCATTAACATTATGGATCACACAACCATCTAGACTTGTGTTTTGCGGGGGTAAAAGGGAGCCCAGTCCCCTTAGGCTAGCAAGGAGCCAACTGGAAAATCCACTATATTTCCACGGGAATCAGTAAGCCCCAGAGATCCGCTAATTGTCTCTTTAGACTTTTAGTTGTTCTGTGACTGATTATTGAGGTAGGCCCTTCGCGAGTATTGTGGTGGCTGTATGTTTCGAGGCCCTCGTTTGAGTTTGTGGGTCGGATCGTTTACAATGAACACAATGAATGGTACAGGTCCAATAAGCATGAATGCCGTCGTGTTCTTAAATTATATTAAGCTTCATGCATTCTGGACTAGGAGTTGGATAGTCTCCAACTCTTCAGCAAAGAGTGAAGGCTGCGCCTTGCTGCTACACTTCTTGAAGTTGCAACTAGGCGAGACCGGAGGATCCGTATCCGAAGGTCTTCTAGGGCGAGGATCACGCTACATTTCATCCACAGTGGTAATGATCCACCATCTGATTAAGGCTTACGGCCAGGTGCAGATGTAAATCTTATCACGTCATATCATTATCTATATAAGATCCATTCTCTTCTTTCATTTAATCAAAAATTATAAACAAACAATTTCCCGGCGGACACTTTGTATAATGCTGTATTAAATACATGACGAGAAAAAGTTTGGATAAAGCCTTTTTGTTTTGTTAAGACTATGTAATAAAACAAAGGCTATGGAACCTGACTTATGACGAGGTTTTTAACATATAAATGCCAATAGATATACACCTCGTAGAACTCGCGGACGTAATAGCGGCGGTCATTTCAGCACGAGACTCGGGTGACTTTAGAAGGAAATTAAAATATGTTATAATTAGGACAAAAATTTAGCTTGGGGACCACGGGCTCATGCTTGCCAGAGACAAGACCGAGGTAATCTTGATGACACGGATTCATATGCCACTTAAAGTAAGCATACAGATAAGCGATATGACCGTATAACTCGACTAATTAGTTTTAACTTTTTACATTTTTTTTCGTTTCCCTAATTTTTCGTTTGTTTATTGATATTGTATATCGCTGTGTCCGTATTAGTTTCAACATAACGGCACATACATACATATGTAGATGGATGCATGCAGAACAATGCGGTCATTTATTTACAATAAAATTAGAAATTTTAATCTCGAAAGCTTTTTTTGTTGTTGCAATTTTGCTATTTTGTAAATTTAATAAACACAATTAATTAATTAAACAAAAAACACATCAAAATTAATTGTTTCCACACCATTAATTATAACTTTACATATTTACATACAGAAAATGTTATTTTCCCCATAGAACAGATTAACACAGTTCGTTCTACCTTTGGGGTTTTTCCAATTGCTACTAAGTTTTTGATATGCTTTTTTATTGATCTTGATTAAACAAGGAACGTAAAACAGCAACGCTACAACGGCAGCCTCTAAATAATGTTTCTATATTTTTTTCTTTTTGGCATTTAATTGGAATTTATTCATGGAAAAAATATTTTCAAACAGTGGCAACCAAACAAAATAATCAGCTTCGTACTCTGTCATAAAATTCTTCAATCGAAACTCTTAATAACGAAAAAGAGAGAGAGAGAGGGAGTAAACATTGTAAATTGAAATTATTAAAAATAATTTGAAAATCAAATAAAGGAAGCAGGCTTTCTTGCGCAGATGTTACACGTGGATCACATAAATCATAGATAATTAATTGTTTCTACAATCCAGGAGTAAGTGTAGCGAACATATGCCATGCAGGCTCAGCTTCTCCTTACTCAGGACCGTCATGCGTGGTGAAGAGCCACATCCTACAAGAGGTGATGCCGTTTATAGCAAAACATGATGGATCTAGACCAGACAAGGTCGAAAAAAATCATCTTTTAAAATTTATAAAAGCTCTTTTAAGGGCTACGGAATATCTAACAAAAGGAGTTAAAATACGAAAAACATTTTCCTTGTTATCTTGATTGCATATTTTTCACGTTTTCTGCATATTTTATTTTCAGATAATACTTACCAATTGGTTTTCAATTCTGGTGATTTTCATCTTTGCATCAGTAAAAAATTTTTATTTTGTAGCCCTCAAAAGGACTTTTAAGTTTAAATTAATCTCTTTTTTAAAATATTTGACAGCTCTTAAAAGTGCTGTTCTTTGATGTGTTTTTTCCAGCCAAAACTTGTGTCCAGTGCCATCTGTTTTTGACCAGTCATTTGGGTTTTACAAATATTTTCTTAACCTAGTTTTAGTTTCGGAAATTCTTATAATTTATCACCACTTCAGTTTTTATTCTCAGGAACACTCACCATTCAGAGTACTATTGTCGTTTTCCACCAGCCACACAAATAAATTACACATCTACGTAAGGCTCTGTAAACAAAAACAGATTTTTTTATAGAAATGTAATTCACTTTTTATTTTCAGGAATACTTACCATTTAAAGTACTATTCTTGTTGTTTTCCACCAGCCGCAGAAGTAATTTCCACATCTATGTAAGTGCCTGTAAAAAAAGCAAATTTTATTATTAACAAAGTAATGAACATTTCAATTGCAGTTAATACTTACCAACATGTTTTGAGTTCTGCTTATTTTCCTGCAACCGATGCACCCAGTTTGCCTTCAAAATATACAATTTAATTTAATTGTTTTAAAGTTTTAAATACAATTTTGCAAATTTTTAAAGTTTCTTCTCATTTATTTTGTGTTTGTTTATGTATTTTGTGGCTGTCAAATATATTTTTGTGTAGGGGTGGGTACGTATTGTATGTATAACTGCTTGCTTTTTCTCATTGTTATTTAGGATGCCACTCTATATCCGCTCTTTTCAATAAAGCGGTTAATAGCAAATGTTAAGTGCAAATTTTATAACTCAATTCTAAGACATCTATTTTTATCTATGACATAAATAACGGAATATTAATGGAATAACCAGTGGAATGGTGTTCCGGACACTATCTGATTCTTAATGACATACATACATATACAGTGCACTGACCTGTAAAAGAATATCGATGTACTAAAAAACCATCTCTAAAAACAAAATACGTCGTAACCCTTCCCTCAGTCGGCAAAAGATGCCTAAAAGATGTTCATGTGTTATTCAGAATAAGGCACTCGCAACGAAATATCGATTTCAATAGTCCCTTATTTCAAAATAAAATGTTTTTTGAATTTTGAATTTTTTTTATTAATTGTGTTTTTCAATAATAAAGATATAAATAAATAAAGAAGAAAAGAAATAAAAAAATAATAACTATGTTTTCTTAAAAAAATTATCATTAAAAAAAAAATGTATAGGGGTACTTAGGTTTTGGCCGATACTGTATGTTATGAAATTTTCTTAAAATTCAAGGGGAATGGTTCACAAATAACCATTAAAACAGCTTCTAGTGGCATCAGACAGCTGTGTATTTAGTACCCCAATTAAAAGAGCCAAATGTGGTGATGATGATGTTCGATATTTATTTTGCCACTGAATTTTTTTAAAGCAAATAAACTCAAAAATATTTAAAAATATTTTTTAAAAAATTGTTCATTGCTTTTTTTGTTCTTAAAACAAAGTTTCTTTAAAATGTTTAATTTCTTTTCAAAGTGTCAACATTTTGCAGCGTGTATTAGTGGATGCACAAATATGACAACTGCATCATCGATACTCTGAACATTAATTGCGCTCAGTTTATTTGTTGTTAACAATTTGTATTTAATTACTAATTAAATAAATTATTTACTCGTAAATAGAAGCGAAAGAAATTAACAATTTTAACAATTAATTTTTCTATAGAAAAATAACAAAAAAAAAAACAACAACTAAAAACAGTTTTTAGAAGTTGATATCGTTTTATTGTTATGATCGTTAATAAATTAAATGTGATCTATGTGTTTGCTGATTGAAATTGAAACTGAGACAGACAGACAGACAATTATCTCTAATTTGGTATTCTTTAGGTGTTTCCGTAGATGTTCTTTGAATTATAGAAAAATTGCACGTTCTGTTTACTTTTTTTTAACTTTATTTTTTCGTACCAGTTTCTTTTGATTAAACTTGAGTTCAACTGAAGCCAGCGTTTCAGTTGGCGAAGGAGAGCGATGACTTTGTTGCCCAGCCCGTGTTTTATGAAAATTTAATAACTTGATTTTTGTTTTGAATATTTTGAATGAACTGTATTGTAGTTGTAGGCGTTGGTTGTTTTAATTATTTTCTTTTTGAAAATTTTTTTGTTGTAAAAAACAACTAGGAAAAAAATGCATTCAAGATTTTTTTTTTAATTTATTGTATAAATTTAAAGAAAGTTTTTTTTACATAAATTTTTTTATAAATCATTTTTCTTTAAGCAAAAGGTCTTTATATAAAAATTAAGAAAAATTTTATTTTCATTTTCGATATTTCGCCACACCATTTAGTGGCCTTTTTAGAAAAAGTATATAATCAATTTAACAAATCAATCGATAAATTAAAATTTAGTTATATTATATGCCACCCAATGTTTCCCCCCGGGGGCACATGATAGTCTTTTTGGAACCTACTATTCCATTTAGACTGGTGTCTTGCGGGGTAAAAGGGAGCCCAGGCCCCTCAAAGGCTAGTAGGAGTCACCTGGACAATCCACATATTTCTACGGGAATCAGTACGCTCGCAGAGTTCACTGTTTGTCTCTTTATACAATTAGCTGTTCTCTGACTGGTTATTGAGGTTGGCCCCTATATGGGAGTATCGTAGTGGTTGTGGTTTCGAGACCCTCGTGGTAGTTTGTGGGTCGGACCATTCATAATGAACAGCTTCAGTTGGAAAGCTGGAGTTGGAAAGTCTCCAACTCTTTAGCAAGGAGTGAAGGCTGCGGCCTACTTCAGGCTTTCGAAATTGCTACTAGAAGTAAGTCTGTGTGGAACTAAATTTGCCAGTTTGTCTGTCGTTGTCCTGAGATTATGTTTCAGAGTATTGCCGGGTTTTAATGCAGCGAGTATTCCTTCTTTATGAAAGTTAGTCTGTATATTTCTGGTCCTGTTTAAGTAAAAATGTGCCGTCATGTTGTATCGGTTGTCTCTTTGTCTTCTTTATTCCTGTTTTTAGTGTTGTATTGTCTAGGAAACTAATTGATAGTATTGAGTTTGTAGCCGTTATTTTTATCTATGGTGTAAGGTGTGTCGAGTTCTTTGTTGTACTTATCTGGAGTAAGTGGGATTATCTTAAGTCTGTGTTATGTATAAATGTTGCTAGTTTATGGTGGCTACGGTGGTTCGAGATGATGTGGATGGTAGTGTCCGTCGTAGTTGGTTTTCTATAGATGTCAAATGTTAAACAATCAGTTTCTCGTGTTATTGTTATGTCAAGATAATGCAATTTTTTGTTGTTTTCATTATCAGTGCATACACAATTGTTATTATGGATTGTGTTTAAGTCTGCTAGAATTTGTTCGGCATTGTCTTGTTCGAGGATGCATATGATGTCATCTACATATCTACAGTAATGAGTTATTTTGTGTTTTTCCATTAGTGTTTTTATTTTTTTTTGAAAAGAGAAATAGTACTTCAGGCAACAATGCCTATTTAGTCAAGTACCGTCCTACATTCTTTAGGAAAGGGATAGAGAAGATATGAAACAGCTGGTGAAAGTAGAAGGGTAGTCGGATATTAACTGCCGTATAAAGACAGCAACCGCTACCAGTGACTATGCCGTCATCGCTGAGCAGCTCCACCGACAGTCAATTTTTATTTTTGTAGTGAAAAAAACCAAGGTCTTCGTTGGGAATTGAACCCACAACCCCCATACTGACAAGCTAGTACACTACCTACTAGCCTACAGGGGCACCTAGTGTTTTTACGTGTTGGCATTCGAGATGTTGCATGGTAATTTTCATGAAGATGGCGGAAGTTGAGTTTCGCATACCGAGTCCGTTAGGTAATTTGTAAAAGTGGTTATCAAATCTAAAGGAGTTCTGTTTTTTTATCGTTTTTGCAATATCTACAATGTTTATAGTGATGTATTGTTAATGGTGAGTGAAAAGTTATATAGGTGGAATAAATAGTACGAAAATCGGATGAAGTGAAGTATTAAAGCGTTTTAGAAAACCGAGGCACTTGAAAGCCTCTTTAGAAACTTGACTTAGCCCATCAAACATCACTCTGAATTTTCATGCCAAGAACAGCAAGAGCGTTCGATTCCTTAATACCTATATGAACCCTAGTAACAGATGCAGCACCAATTCCGAACACAAATCTATGCGTAAGTATGCAGCATTGCATCTTACGGACGCAATTTGGTTTGCAAAGTTTTAAATACGAATGAAAATTAGTCAAATTTGTTTGCTCGCATTTTGTTTTTAATCCGCCGAATAATATTCTCGATATTTAAGTTTTTTTTTTATAGGACCAGCACTCAGGGGATGACCCCTACCTATGCAATGCATTGTGCCAGAACTAGGAAATTAGGTTACGGGAAGGAGGAAAGAGGGAGTAGTGTCTGTGGACATTCGATTTGAACTTTCTCAGATTGAAAGTGACAGGAAAGACCTCCGGAGGGATCTTATTCCACATACGGACTGTTCTGCTGAAAAACGAATTTTCCCTGTAATGCGTAGTGCGATTCTCACTGGCCAATCAACCACAAAAGGATGTGCTATCATCGAAAATCGAGTTAAACGTGAAAACGTGCGAGTATCAGGAACAAGTTCCCTGATCTCATTAGAGCACTTACCATTGTAGTAACGATAGAACAGTGAAATGCATCCCACATTGCGTCGATGCTCTAGAGAATCAATAGAGTTGGATACCCTACTGTCAGCAATGAGCCTCTTGGCCTTCTCCTGTATGCGGTCGAGTAACCCCAAAATAGACTTTGGAGCGCCGGCCCATACATGAGATTTGTATTCCATTTTTGCACGGATGTAGGTGGTATAGATAGTACGGAGATCGGATGGGGTGAAGTATCTTCTACACCGCTTTAGAAAACCGAGGCACTTGAAAGCTTCTTTAGGAACCTGAAAAATGTGTTTAGTCTAACGAACATCACACTGAATTTTCATACCAAGAACATCAAGAGCTTGCGATTCCGTAATATCTATATCACCCATAGTAACAGATGCAGCACTACTACCAAACGAAGATCTATGCGTAAGCATGCAACATTGTGTCTTACGAGCATTAAATTCTACTCTATTCACACGACCCCATTCCAAGATTGTCGCAAGGTCGTGATTAAGCGTATCATTCATGTTTTGCCTTTTGAAAGTAACCTCCAAATGGCCTGGTCTATTACCAAATGAATATGATTGACAAATGCCGCTGTCATCTGCAAAAGAATATATTGGGTTGAAAGTTCGACAAAGAAGGTCATTTAGAAAGATAAGGAATAGGGTAGGAGAAAGAACGGAGCCTTGCGGTACCCCTGAATTCATCATGAACTCGTCTGATGAAATCCCATCTATAACAACTCGTATAGTGCGATTTCTGAGAAAACTCGATAAAAATCTGGAAAAATTATCACCGATACCAAAAGCAACAAGTTTTGACAGAAGTGCATCATGCCACACTCTATCAAATGCTTTGGAAATATCTAGAGCCACCACCATGCTTTCTCCAAAATGATGTATGGAGTTACACCATTGTTCCGACAAGAATGCTAACAAGTCACCCGTACAGCGCCCCCTACGAAAACCATATTGTCAGTCACTAAGCAAGCTGTTGGACTCTAGGTATCTCACTAAATGGAAATTAATCATACTTTCAAATACTTTAGAAAGTGCAGAACAAATTGCGTTTGGGCGGTAATTTTCAGGGTTGTTAGCCTCCCCCTTTTTTGGGATCGGCGTTACATTAGCAACTTTCCAGCACTTCGGAAATTCTCCGACATGGTACAATGTGCTGAAAAGGGCTGCTAATGGACGCGCTAGCGTCGACGAGCACTGCTTCAAGACCAGTGCTGGTCTTCCATCAGGCCCAGGAGACTTGTTTATTTTGAGATCTTGAAAAAATATCCTCGGCATAGTAACTGATACTCTGTCGAGATCTGGCGGTGGTTTACTGCTTTCCGGCAAACAAGAATTATTTGCAAATATACTAGCTAAAAGGTTAGCTTTATCAACCGGGTCAGTGAATATTTGATCATTTTTAAAAAGAGTCGGAATTGAAGAACTAGCATTATCACGTACTCTTTTAACAAATGACCAAAAGTTCAAGAACTTTAGCACGAAGGCGCTCTTCGTACAGATGCCTTTCGCGCATTTGTATTGAAATAGATTTTTAGGATTTAAGGAAAATTTAAGAAGCACTTTCCCGGCAAACTTACTTACCTTACGAGTATTAGTAAGTGAGATGAATTTATCGGCTTCCACAAACCATGTGAGATCACAAAATACAGTCGCTGGTATAGATAGAGGCTGAAAATATTTTTAAATCTCAGGGAATAACGAATTTCCATGGCAGAGACTTTTTAAGAAGATTAAAATTATATGATTCATTTGTTATTGAATTGAGGGCTGCTGTCAACCCCTAAAGGCCATGATTGCATTTTCCACAAAATCTTACAATTTATTCACAAGAAAGTCGGTTTTGCTCAGAGAAATTGCAAGAGAAGATAAAACTCAAAATGCAACTCTGATCACACAGAAAATTAATTAAATATTAGCAAGTCGAACATTTGGAATGAACGATTTTACGAATGCTACGATCCATATATGCCTACATTTTCTTATAAAATATATCAACTTAATTGTTAATTGAATTATCGAATTTACGTTGGGCTTAAGTTCATTTTCATACCTGACTAATTGCTAAAGTTGTTCAGACATTAGCAGGAATAAATCGATTTTCCGGATCGCTACATTTTTCGTTTCGTTAGTTTATATCTATCTGTGTTCAAGGTAGAAATCAGAATAATAACGACAATTTTTTTATTAATTTGTTAATAAAAATAGTTTGAAGTAAAACATAACCTTGAATATTTTGTGTTTAATCTCTTTTTAAAACGCCAGCAAACTGCGCTTAGACTGAAAAGAAATAAGAAGAAAACTATAAATGCTTTTTTGCTTTTTTTACACAACTTTTATCGCTAACTTTGTATATATATATGCTTTATATACATATATACAGCTGCGGTCAATATAATAGTACTACGCACAAATTTATACTGACTCCGTTTACATCTGTTTAATTTTTGGGCCGATACAACTCAAAACAAAATAGTAAATTCTTTAATGCTAATGGTTTTTTATCGTTAGAAAATTATTTAATTTTTGTCAACAGTTTATAATACGCTAATTAATTTAAACAAAAAACTTATAAACTACATAGTCAAAATAATAGCACTTCAGTTCAGTGATCCAGTGAGCATGCTTGACATGTGTTCTGGACAGGAGTTAAAAAGTCTCCAACTCTTTAGCAAGTTGTGATGGTTTGCAGCCCTGCCCTGGAATCATTAAAGTTGCAACTAGGTGGTTCTGTTGCTTAAAATTATGTCTTCGGCTTCCTAGGATGCATGTATGACGTTCCAAATTATACAATTGTGGTTTGTCCACCATTTGATTAAGGTTACATAGCCAGGTGCGAATGTAAAACGAATCACACTATCTGCACAAAATGCTAAGTGTTGACAAAAGTACTTTTGTAGAGGCTGAACTATATTATGCATATTTTGGCTTAAGGCAACTTAAGCAACTGTGCAAATACCTAATAATCATTTGTGGCAAACTATAATGTACTTAACAAAACCTATCGTCAAGTTTCGTTAAATGTCATTTGCTTAAGCAGAGCACAAAACTGGTCGCACATTCCGTACGGAAACAGCTGATTTTGCATTTTGTTATAGATACATTTGTAAACAAATTCCAATGGAGGGCAAAAAATATTTTATCTGAATTTAATAGAAAATGTACAAACAAAAAAATAGCTTATATGACAAAAGAGACGCGTTTTATTATAACGGCAATTCAAAGGAACGAGGACCTTTAAACATTTTATTTTCTTTTACATTTTTTAACACACAATTTGCAATAAAATTTAATTTCTTACAGCCGTATGCATAAAAACTTAAAGTAGGTTTAATTGCCGTTGTTAAGCACAATTTCCTAAAGTTGTATTCAAAAAACGCTTTTACCTTAAAATACCTTTGTTAACTTTAAAGTAGGAAAAACCTACGTTAAGCCTACAATAAATTGACAGTTCAATTTCATTATTGAAAGTTCAAAAACAAAACAAATTGTGTTTACAATAACCTGAGCCGTTTATTTTAAAAGTGGCATAAGTTACTTTGTTACTGTCATCTTTTTATTTTAAATTAGTTTATAAAACATTTTAATTTTCAGCCATTTTAACTAGTCTGTATTTAGTTTTCTTTCTGAAACGGATTTTTCTAATGATTGTGTTGAAATAAAATCTTTTTTCTCCATGTTGTGCACTGTGAAGGATTTTTTCGACAGGGGGCTATTACTACTATTACTATTTTGTCCTTTACATAAGTCACTATGTGCAATAATATGCTTTTGAGTTGTGACATTATTAGATATTTTATACAACACGAAGCAACCGCCTGAGAATAAAAAAATAACAAAATAATGCTAATTATGTGTAGTATATTAGATATCACTATAATATAGTTCAGTAAACTGCACTATTCTTTCGTACTAATAAAAATAAATCCAATAATCACAATAATACTTCACACACACTTATTACATGTTTCCATTTCTTTCACACTAAGCTCGGTAATTAATTTCCTGAGTACAGCGACAAACGTCACTTTCAAAATAAACATTTTTGTTGCACCGTTAATTATCAATACTCCTCTCAAGCAAATCTCAATACTTCTTAACTCTTAACAAATCTCAATACTTCTTAATTTCAAATTTATTAAAAATGAAAAAAAACTGTTCAGTTGTGACTTATGCCACTTTTAATGTAAACGGCTCAATTGACAATTAAACTTTGTTATTTCAAAAATGTTAAAAAAATTTATTTAAACAAATTGTAGTATACAAATAATTATAAAAACTAAAACATAACATGCCATTCAATATAAAACATTTTTACATCTTTATTTTATATTTTACAAAAATATAATTATAATTAATTATTTTAAACAAAAGTTTTATTGATGTACATATAATCAAAACAAAGCTCGTTATCCGAATATTTATTTTTTTAATATGAACAAATTCTTTGTAAGTTCTTCTTAAGCCTTGCAAATTGATCTTTTTTGGGTGCTTTGCTTTTTGTTAAAAAAAATTAATACAAAAACAAAAAAAAAACATGTTGATTTTGCTGAAAACAATAAAAATATTTTTTATGGATCTAAATACCCGGATAAATATATTCATTTTTATACATCGTTAACTACAACATGACAACTGAAAATGGTGGCATTGCCAGAATCAAAATACTAATTTTACTAAAGCATAAATTAGCTAAAGTACTGTTTATGAATACAATTTTTTAACAAACGTCTGTTAGCCTTAAAGTGTTTGTTTACTAACGTGTACTTTAAAGCTCAAGTAAGCGTTTTTTATGCATACAGCCATTATTGTTTAAAAATTCAATGATGCACACAATGATGCACATTTTAGTACTTTTGGCCCAAATAATACAAACAGCGATACTTGTGTAATTTTTCTTTCGTAATTTTCTTAAAACTATTAACCAAAAAATTATAAATTTGTATAAGGATTTTTTAGTAGTTAATTATAAAGCACTAGGTCGCTATTTATTAAAAAACTTTTATTTTTTATTATATTTTCGATATTTCGCCACACCGTTGGTTGGCATCATTAGGAAAACAAAAATAATGAACAAACAAATTGAAAAAATTTTTTTGTTTGTTTTCCTGATGATGCCAACCAACGGTGTGGCGAAATATCGAAAATATAATAAAAAATAAAAGTTTTTTAAAAATTTTTTATTAAATAGGTCAAAAAACTATAACTATTTGTATAAGGATAGTATTAAGTATACAAAATAAAATTATTAAGCGTTTTTTTGCTAACAAATTTCATTATTTGTTTGCAAAAGTACGAATAAAAAAACGAATGTGCAACTGTGCATAATAATTTCTATATTCATGTAAGTACAATATAGCCACTTAAAAGTTTTCAATGATTTGCTTAAGCATTTGACAGACTTTTCGTTCTATTTTTGACAATAGCTTAAGCCAGTTTATGCATATTATAGTTGGGTCTTAACAGTTAAGAAATTTTACAACAAATGCACACACTCTGAGATAAAATTTGTAACTATTTTTTACACTCAAAAAAATAATAGAGTAAATAGGTAAAATTTTTACATCTTCCGAATTAGAATATTGCAACTGGTGCTATTATATTGACCGCAGCTGTATATATACATATTTATTTATTTATTCTTTTTTTTTTTAATTGAATAAAAACTTTTTTCATAAACTTGTTTATTTACAAATTTGTTTGTTAATTCTGTTCGCCGGCCGGTAAATGTAAATTGCAAAAAAAGAGAGAAAAAAGCAGAACACAACAACAACAGCAAAAAAACAACACAAATAATTTGTGGAGAACAAAAATAATAAAAGAAAAAAGAAAATAATAATAAAAACAAACAATATAATTTTAATGAAATTCTTCAGAACTTAAATATTCACAAAAAACATCTTGAAAATTATGTATTTCAGTGCCTGCTTAACTGGCAATAATTTGCATTTATTGTTGTTATTTTTGTTGTTGTTTTCACAATTACATCACTAATTTATAATTGTTTGTTTTCTTAAAGTAGATACTGCGGACTAATATTCATCAACTGATTTGGAAAAACCTTCAATACAAATTAGCTTCAAATTGCATTAATTTAAAATTATCTGAAGCAGTTAAGAATGTGACGTTTTAGATCAAATTAAATTCAGCGGCCAAAGGCAAGCTGATTTCAAATTTCAAGTGTTTGAAATAAATCGTATTTTAGTTAGCAGAAACTAGAATTTTTTTTTTTTGCTTAATTTCTTTAAGTTTAACTTTAAGTCAGTGTAGTTGTATTGGTAATTGTTAGTTTCAATTGGATATTTAATTCTACAGTGAAATCTTTGCTTTACAAATTAATAATGTCAATGTTTTTTTTTTTGGCATTTATTATTATAACTAACTGAGTTAACACATTATTCAAAATATTGTCCATCGTTAGCCACTACGTTTTCTCATTTTTCTGGTAGCATATGAGTTCCGCAGATGTGAGGTAAAGAGTGAATCAAACTAATTTCTGACACCCTATTTTATTTTTTTATAAAGAGAAGTAACACTTTAGGCAACAATGCCTATTTAGTCAAGTACCGTGCTACATTCTTTAGGAAAGGGATAGAGAAGAGATGAAGCAGGTGGTGAAAGTAGAAGGATAGTCTGAAATTAACTGCTGTATAAGACAGCACAGCGGCCAGTGACTATGCCTTCATCGCTGAGCAGTCCCATCGACATTCAATTTTTATTTTTTTAGTGAAAAAAACCAAGGTCTTCGTTGGGAATCGAACCCACAACCCTCAACCTGACAAGCTAGTACACTACCTACTACCCTACAAAACTATAAATCTATAAAACCCTGTTCGAAAGTGAAGCGTATTCTAGTAAGGCTTTGCATATGAGTTTTTATGCTTGGGATTATCGTAATGTATCCTGTTTTCATCACTGGTCTCTCAGCTTTAATTAGATGGAAGCAAATTTCCAGCTTTTGATTGCATCAATGCTTTTAAACGTAACGAAATGGTTTGTTGTGTGACTCCCACAATAATAATATCGGTTCTTTTTTACGTTTGGCGACAATCTTCGTCAAGCAAGGCTTTCAATTTCTCATTCTGAAAGTTTTTCAGCTGACCATGCCGCTTCTTGTTTTCTGTGTTGAAATAACTACTTTTGAATGGCGTAAAATATTGCTTACAAGTTTCTAACATTAATGGTAACTTTCGGCAATCGTTTTATGCAAATGAAAGAAGGTTATCAGACTACTCCGCAAAACATTTTTCGTAGATAAAAAATTCTCCCTTAATAAAGCGATTGAAAAAATGTAACATCACGTTTACCCTGGTTGCTGGGGTATGCTCAACGGCGGCCAGAATTGTGTTGTGTTTCATTAAAAGGCGGCTGGTTGATTCTGTATAAATCTTCAGCCTTTATTTGCCATTAATCTCCTTAACGGCAACTCATTCTCTTAGCTCTGAGTGCCTTGCAATGGTGTGCTTAGGTGTATCTACGCTAGATGCAAAGTAAAAAAACCACTCAAACAAAATTTAACGCTGCTCTGGTCACTCCCAATAGCGACGATAGGCACAAACCGAGCTGGGTAAAAGCAACCACACCAGTTGTGATCTCACTAGTGTTACTATGGCCAGCATCACGGGGTAAGAATTAGTGTACGAAGGAAATACCCAGAACACCGGAAATTGTGCAGGGTAAAAACCACTAGAGCACATTTTAACGCTGTTTTGGTCACTCCCAGTAGCGACGGTAGGCACAAACCGGTCTGGGTAAAAATTACCACACCGGTTTGTGACCTCATTATTATTATTTGCCGAAGATACTCAGAAATATTTTCGGGCGATAGGCCCTGGTTAAAATATTACCTGTTATCCGTCGGCCGGCTAAGCACCTTGGCGTCTAACAAATTCTGAGTTTAATGACAGATGTTTACCTCCAAAATATTTGATTTGTTATTATTGATAATTATGCCATATGCTGTCCAAGTTGACATTATTAACTCGTATGCCAATATTTTTATTCGAATGTAAATGTTTTAAAATAAAATTTAGTTTTTTTACAAAAAAAGGTTTAAAGCATTTAAAACGATTGTTATGTTACGTCGTGGCAATAATTAGTTGGCCGCCACAATCACAAGATTTGACATCTGATATTTCACTACATTATTCGAATACTCGATAGTTTATATACTCGATACAATCTAGCCATCTTCATATATCTCAAAGTCTATCCAGCAGTTGTTGTCATTTAAAAATCTGTTGAATCCTTTTGCCTAATTCTATGCGATTTTGTTTGTGATCGTCAAGATAAAACTTGTAATCAATAATTTTAAATACGGCTGGTGTAAATAAAACAGAGAAAAAGAGGAGGGAAAACAACTATTTGTGAATACATAAATATAACAAGTAGAAAATATTATTATTGCTTTTCTGGAATAATAATCAGTTTGCCTCTGTGTAAGTATGTATGTATGTATATGAAAATGAATATAAATATGTATATGAAGTGGGCAGAAATGGATTTCATTACAATAAATTAAAAATAAAAGTTAAACAAACTTAAGTGACTACAACAAACAACAACTGGTTAGATGAGTATTTTTTTGTTTTTATATACTTAAGAACAGTGTTTAAATAAAGTTAAAAACTAAAACTTCAAAGAGTCACTGATTTCTTTCCTATACCCGGCATTGTAAGGCTCTTTTTGTTTGTTGTAATCTTTGGGCGTAACATTTTGTTACTACATTCTGTTTTAGTTTAATTTTCTAAAAATTATAAACCATAAATAACAATTTATAAAACAAAATATATCGGCTAATCAATTCAGCCCTCAACATATGCATCCTCAAACAGGACAACGCCGAACAAATTCTAGCAGACTTAAAACAAATTTATAATAACATACACAATGGAAAGAGAACAAGACAGAAATTTGCATTATTTTGACATCACAATAACACGAGAAACTTATTGTTTAACATTTGACATTTATAGAAAACGAACAACGACGGGCACTACCATCCACATCAGCTCGAACCACTCTACCCAACATGAACTAGACATATGAAACACAGATTTAAGATAATCCTACTTATTCAAGATAAGTACAACAAAGAACTCGACACAATTTACACCATAACTAGAAATAACGGCTACAAGCCCACTACTTTTACTAAACTTCTTAGACAATACAACACTAAAAACGGGAATAAAGAAGACAAAGAGACAATCGATACAACATTACGGCACACTTTTACTTACACGGGACCAATAATAACCTTTTTCGCTAAGAAGCAATTAAAATCGAAAACACTCTGAGACATAATCTCAGACAACGAGAGAAACAACTGACAAATTTATTTCCAGCGGAGTATACAGACTTACTTTCACCTGCAAACATACTGGACAAACACTAAAAACAAGATTCACACAACACATACAAACGGAAAAGAGAAAATTACAACTCTGCATTACACCTTAACACTCACGGACACCCACCAAGGAATATAGATGAATGTATAATATTACTACATCCTTGCAAAGAAGGACGAAGACTAGACATTCGACAAAACAAAAGTTTTCAACAGTGATATTATAAACGAAGAGGTAAACACAACCCCGGACACAATGTTCACACCACTAAAACTACTCATATACACGAACAAATGAAAAACAACCTCAGACGGACACACGTACCTAAATAATAAGGTGGTTGGCATTCTACCTAAGTAGATACGACCTTAACAACAGAACTACCTGAACGTGAACACTGATTCACCACTTCAAAATAATGGAAAGCGCTCGCCGTTTACATCGAACGAACAACAGGCAGAAAGGATCGTACATTAATTGTGCTAGATTTCTGCGAATTAATTAAACGAGAATTGTATTCAACTAACAAAGCAAGAAGCCAACAAAATTCTAAACAAAAACGCCATAATAATTTTATCCATGTTTATTTATCTTCTTTTAAAAATTAAAAAAAAATGATTCGGTGTTTTTGTATAAAAGTCTTAAATCCAAATAATATTTTTTTTTATTTCAATAATTATTAGTGGCGTTTTTTTAAATCGCAAACAGTTAAATCCTCAAGTGTTGTAAATTAAATCATAGACTTTAAAAAACCTTAAAGTTAAAAAAATGAATTCTAAATTTTAAAAGTCATGCTGGACAACACTGTAAAAGAAAAGTAAAATTTATTATAACCTCAAAATCTCATTTAACGAATTATATTGTAATGAGGAAAGAAGAAAGATTCAATTGAAACAAACGATATAAACAAATATAAAATTAAAGAAATAATATTTTTACTTAAAAAGAGGTTCAACACCGCCACAACTTTGTTTATTTTATTTATTAATGTTGCCATTGTAGTGTTTTTGGACATTAAATTGGAAAGATTTTTTGTTGACAGGCCAAATCTATTTTGATAGAATAGAACATTAGAGTGTAGATTATTGAAAAGAAGTCACAGACAGATTTTGTGTTCTTTCAAAAACTTGTTTTGTAATTTAATGATCTTGCTCGTTTTTCGTGTGCTACCTTTAAAGGCATTATAAACACTTTTCGGGCTTGAATATTTCTAGCAAATTTAATTTTGTCTTTAAGCAGCTTTAAAATCATTTTCTATTTGCCATTTTCTCATATCACTTTATTTAAGAACTGAAAATTCAAACTATTATTAAGCACTGCCAGTTTTACACATTTCTCTGTTATGACATTTGTTCTAAGGCGACATAGAAAGTTTGTGAAATTCTGTTGCAATGAAATACAACACTGTTTCTACAGAGTATTCGCCGGAAGGTATACTACTTTGTTTTGCCGCCATTTTGGTAAACATCAGTCTTGTCAGTACATATTCGACAGTCGTGAAGTAGACACGTGGCAAATTTATTATGGAAAAATATTCGATAAATTAATGTGTCTTAATCGTTAAAACATTTTATCAAAATCGATCAACGATTACCGTGACCATGAGAAAGTTACGTGAAATTTTTGAAAGAAACAATGCGGCAACAAAACCCACTATTTATCGTGTAGTGAATGATTTCGAAGAAAGAGGGTCTATAGATGATAGGCCCAAGCATGAACCACACCATACCACAAGATCGGCTGAAAACATTACTGCTGCTCAAGAAAGTGATTAATTAACAATTCATCAACCTCAATTTGACGCCGTGCTGAGGAGCTTGGTTTTCAAAGTACAACTTTGGCCATAATTTTGCAGAAAGATTTGCATTTGTACCCATATTAGATTCAGTTGATATAAGAGCTTATTCCACAAGGCCATTTATGCCACCGTACTTATGCCAATAAGATCTTAAAGCTCGCCTATGACAACTCCGATTTTCATGAAAAAAACATAATGAGTGACGAGGCAAAATACAGAATAGTAAGTTCTGGGCAATGGGTAACCCGCAAATTATTCAACAGTTCCCTTTTCATTCATTAAAAGTGACAGTCTGGTGTGCAATTTGGTTAAGAGGAATCTTTGAAGGTAACTGTGAATAGGGATCAATATCGTGGTATGATTGAAAACTTTTTAATGCCGCAACTGCACGCTTTGGGCTTGATTAACATGTGGTATCAACAAAACGGTGCCACATCGTATACATCCAGGCTTACAATGGAATTCCTGTGAGACCTCTTTCCCCAACAAGTTATTTCAAGTAATGGTGGTATTGATTGGTCTCCACGGTCGTCTGATTTGACTGCTCCGCACCTCTTTTTATGGGAATATCTGAAAAGCAAGGTTTATGCAAACAAACCAGAAACGCTTGAGCAACTCTAACACAACATTCGTGATGAAATTAATGAAATATCGCATGAAATGTATGAGAATGTAATGAAAAATGTGATCAAAACGGCTCTTATTTGTGAGGCTAACAGAGGTGGACATTTATCTGACATTGTATTCCATACATAATTGCTGACATTAAATAATACATTTATCATTATCAAATTATAAATAAACAAAGTAGTATACCTTTCCGGCAAACACCCTGTAATTTGATATTTTACCCTGCTGATATTTTTATTTTTAATTCTTATTACGTGTACAAATTATAATAATTATGAGGTCCTTAACAAAGTCTGCTGTTTTATCCATGACAAAACACACTGTTGCTTATACTTGTTGCTTTATACTTTTATTATGTTCGCAAGTTAATTTTTTTTGCTACATTATATGCTAATAGCAGTTTCGTTTAATGCTTTAACATCCATAAGTAAACTAAATTCAAGTTCTTTACCCTACAGTAATGACACAACGTGTGATTAGATTTACATCCGCGCCTGGCCATGAAGCCTTAATCAGATGGTGGATCAAACCACTGCATAATTTGGAACGTCATGCTCGTCCTAGGAAGCCGAAGCTTTATTTCTATGCAACAGAATTTCTAGTTGCAACTTCGATGATTCCAGAGCAGGGCTGCAAATCATCACTCCTTGCTTAAGAGTTGGAGACTTTCCAACTCCTGTCCAGAACACATGTCTAGCATGCTCACTGGATCTGGGAACATTTCACCAGGTAGGTGTTATTAAAGGTGAAATGAACCCGGCCACCATACAACCATAGACTGATATGGGGCCGCGAAACCACAACCACCACGATACTCCCATATAGGGGACAACCTCAATAATCAGCCAAAGAACAGTTAAGTGTCTAAAGAGACAAATAACGGAACTCTGCGGGTCACTGATTCCCGTGGAAATAAAGTGGAGTTTCCATTTGTACCCCTGCTGACTTTAGGGGACTGGGCTCCCTTTTTCCACCAGTTGCACAGGTCTACATAGTAGCTCTTCCTTAAGGCACAGTGATGACACATTCTTTTCGCTAAATAATTACTGAATTACGAGTACTAAATGAAATATTTCTTCGCAAATGCCTACTTAATGCGATGAGGTTTAGCCGCCGTTTAGTGATTGTGTGATTTAACAAAATTATATCAAATTCTTATGTGTTATGTGTTCGAGGATTTCAAATTCTTGCTTATAGAAACACCTCTAAACGCTGTGCTTCTGTTCTTATTTCATTGCACATGTTTTCGGAAACATTTTTGCTCGCTTTTGAAATCACTTAATTTAATTTTTAATTCATTTCTTAAGAAAACAGTTTTATTGATAACAAATAACAACAACAACCACAATAAAATATTTATAAATAAAAAGAGCTTAAATAACAAATATTTGTTAAAAAAATTATAGATTGTCGATGAAACAAATTGGAAATTTATATTACGTCACTTTTAGCACATTAAATTATAAAGATTTTTAAATACGGCTTAAGAAATGTAACAACGGCTGAAGGGCAAAGATACAAAATTAGTCAGGCCTCTTTTTAGCCGAAGGCCCTGCAATGCCTAATCATTTTCCGCCGGTCTCTATTTTCAGAATTCTACATACTGGAGATGGAGTCATCCTAAAGTCGTTATTTTAACATAGATATTCATCTCTTTTTAATTGTTATAGACACTCATTTGAAATTTAAACAGAATATCTAGCACTAGCTCTACACTATAAAAGCGATGCAGGTTGTACCTGAGCAAAGATCGTTAATTATTCGAGCAACGTTCTATATTTGTTTATGGCTTTGTTATGCCAGCGTGAAAGAAAGAAAGAAAGAGTGAAGAAACAGCGAAAATGAATTTGCTTTACGGGAAAAATTATGAGAAATTTCATCAGAAGAAAAATATTCTGAGAAAGCCCGATATTTTCTCTCGAAGTAGATTAGACGGACGGGCCTGTTATCACAAATAAAGATAGGATGGCGCTAACGGAAAAACTGGCTGTGTCTGCAGCTCACCAAAGAGAAAGAAAGATAAATCAACTAATTGGTGTCCCGTTTAATTACTGTGAAGCAAATTTTCAGCAAGAATGCTATTAAAAACGCAAGATTGCCTAATTGATATAGAGACTGCAATATTAGTCTCTACTGAGACCGCAGGAGCTCTGCAAATAGGCTAATGACTTAATGAGCGCAGATGGTCTCGATGATTGCTGAGCACTGCACGGTGTTAATGGTGTTCATATGCTAGGAGTTTTTAACTTCCACACAAAAGGTTTTTGGAGAAGTGTCTAGTTTTAGGAGGAGGAAATAGTGAAGCACTTCTTCAGCTTACAGAAACTTGCAGATTTCTCAGAATACCACTGGGCGAAATACTGTGACACTACCAACGCCCTCAAGTTGCATAATACATCTCAGGTGCCAATTTCAGAAAAATAGCAAGCATGGTCGTGCTCCAACTTCTTGCTTGAGAGTAGGAGACTATCTAAACTTCCGTCGCTTCCAGCAGAATGATATTCGGCTGCAATCCAACAGCATATTGGATAAGAAAAACCCACACCTTGCCGCGGTTTGGGCTTAAATCACAGCCATCACCTTCTTCTTCGAAGTGGCTCACTAATAAGCATTACAGGGCCTTAACCTGGAGGGCATCTGATGCCCCTCGTACCATTTGGTAACTCATTGGTCGGACCTTGAATGTGTACCGTCGTTTACCTCCAGAAGTACATGTCAAGATGGGAAGATGTGCACCAAGACTGCGTGCCTAAATGGGGGCCGTTTTCGTTATATATTTAGTTTCTAAATTAGTAGGAAATTTCTACAACGAAAATTTCTCCAGAATCTTAGCTGGCAATTCTTAAAAAGCTGTAAAATGCTCGATGAAATGCATCGAACTAAGTGAGTTTTATTATTAAAAAACGACTTTTATTTAATTTTATTTAAATTGCCACAAATGATAGCAGACGATCAAGTCACCGAAGGTATCAAAATTCATTCTATGAATTGTGAACTAAATCCATGAACTCGTGGTGATGATTCAGTGTTTTGGCTTCAATGTGGTAAAGAAAATGTTGAAGTAAAACTTTAGAATTTGAATATTGAGCTTGAGTGATATATAGGCATAAGGCGGGTAGGCCTACCATCCGCGATGAAATACGAGAAGCTGTTATTGGGGATGCTAGGGAAGCTACCTTACTTTCAAGTCTTCATTTCAGAACAATGATTTCTGTTCAGCTGCAGGAATTTTTTTTTGTTAAGAGAAGTAGCACTTCAGGCAACACTGCCTATTTAGTCAAGTACCGTGCTACATTCTTTAGGAAAGGGATAGAGAATAGATGAAAGAGGTGGTGAAAGTAAAAGGATAGTCGGAAATTAACTGCCGTATATGAGACAGCACAGGGACCAGTGGCTATGCCTTCATCGCTGAGCAGCCCCACTGACAGTCAATTTTTATTATTGTAGTGAAAAAAACCAAAGTCTTCGTTGGGAATCGAACCCACAACCCTTATACTTACAAGTTAGTACACTACCTACTAGCCTACAGCGACACCTAATTGAATTAAACGATAGAGGGTCTCTGTGTGGCCTTAGTTATTGTATTGTAAACAGCGACGGTCTAACGGTTAACTAAATTTGGATCCTGCTCAATATTAAACAAAAGACGTTCGTACAAGCTTTACTTTGCTTTTTGATTCTTTGGAACGTGATTTAGTGATGATTTAAAATTGCACACTTTAGTGATGTTTATTTAATGTGTCTTTTAATTTTATTGGAGTTGGGAAAAAAAGCAAAGAGAAGTGAGAGGCATTATAGAAGAATAAAATTATGTTTGGAAGAAAGAAAACTAAAGAGAAGTGTGCTAGACTTCAAAGAGAATTAAAGAAGCAGATTGAGGCCTAAAAATTCTTATCGTTTCCTCTTTTCAAATCGCAATAATTTCTAATTCTCATTGTTGAATTTAGTAAAAATTTAATAAATTAAATTTTTGTTTTATATAATAATTAATTATAATTATAAATAAATATAAATAAATATTCTTTTCAGCGGTATTTTTTAATTAACAATATATATTTTTTTCTTCTCGATATTTCGCTTTCCTGTGAAAAGCTTCTTCAGGAAATAATTTTTTAAAAAACAGATTATAATTATTATAATTTTATTATAATATTTAATAATTTAATTAATAACCAATAATTTATTGATGTCTATTTATTATTTTATAATTAATTTTTTTTTAGGAAGATGTTTGTGTATAAAAATTTATTTTCATTTTTAATATTCCTCCACACCATTGTGCGCGCAGCTGCAGGAACAGGAAATAAAAATGTAAAAAACAAGTTTTTTAATAACAATTAGAAAAAAACTAGTGCAAAAAAAAGAATGATTCACAAAATTTTACTACGATTTTGAATTTCAATTTAATAATTGTCTAAACGCCTGTGATTTGAAATAAATTGTGTTTTAATTCTGTTTGATTTTTTTTAAACACGTACCTGCTGCAAAACAATCACAAATAAATGTCTTAAAATTTTATCTGGATTTACATAACTACACGCTTTGTTATTTATATTTTTTTTTAGCAAATAAAATTTGTGTAAAATAAAAACGGCTGTAAGTGAAAAAAGTATATAAAACAAATAAATAATTAAAATAATTATTAATTAAAAAAAACTAAAACAAAAAAAAAACAAAACTAAAACTAATATCATTCTAATAACCTTATTGAACTAATAATGCTAATGAACACCAGGCTACAGCGAAATCGGGCTTTTGTTTCTTTCACAAAATGTGGCATTCGAAAGGCTGTTTAAAAAAAAACTAATTTTTATTATAAAATTTAAATTCTATATAAGTTTTTCTAGTTCAGATTTAATTAAGCAAACAAAAGAACTAATTTAAATTGCCTGAAAGATGTGTGTAGGATTAAGAACAAAATAAAAAATAACAAAAATATTTAAAAAAAAAGAGCAAATATTGACCAAAACGTACATAAACAACATTTTGCATAGCAGATACTTTGAAAAGCATTTACACTGAGAAGCAAAACAGACAAAAAAAAAAATACATATTAAAATTGATTATAATAGGTGAATCCCAAAAGCAAACCAAAGTCAAGCCACACAACAGATGTATGGAAGCAGCTTATGTACTCAGCTCAAACTCAGCTTGCACATACTTTTGTTTTTGTTTTTTTTTTTGTATATAAAAACAAAAATAATAATAATAATAAAAAAGTCATCATAGATACATACATACGAGTATATACATACATATGTATATATGTACATATATACAAGTATAACAATATAACAAATAATATACAAACATAGTATAGATACAAATACAGATAGTGAGAACATTTAACTTGGCTGTAGAATAAACGCATTCAGCTGTAGTTTGAAATTTTTGGGTATAAAAAGAAACTGGCTGCACTTGAACGACAAGCAGTTTAGCAAGTGATCTCAAATCGAGAAGAGGTTCTTAGTTTTTGTTTAGTGTTTTCAAATTCATAAACAGCATTAATTGAACTTAATTATGAATTTAATTAATTTAATTAAACTAGCAACGGTGCTAGGAGTTCTGGCTTTTGCCCAGGCTGAAGAACAACAAATTTGTAAGAATATTTTAATAAAAAATTGTTAATTTTTTAATTAATGTTTTTTTAAGCACAAGGTCTTTTTATAAAAATTAAATAAAAGTTTTATTTTTCATCTTTAGGGACATTTCCAAGAAAAGTAAATAAAAATAATTAACTTTTTATAAAAACACTTTGAGCTAACAAACATTTTTTTATTAAATAAATAAAAAGCGGCAATAAACTATAATTATAATTTAAAAAAGAAAAAAAAAAAAGCGAATAACGTGTATATTAATATTTTTTTTAGATCGTATGTGTGTTCCTCAAAAATATTATCAGGATTGTTTAAATTTGCTTAAGGATCCTTCGGAAGCTGGCATACGTATGGAGTGTGTAGCCGGTAGAGATCGTATCGATTGTTTGGACATGATCAATCAACGTAAAGCAGATGTCTTGGCCTCCGAACCCGAAGATATGTATGTCGCCTATCATACCAAAAATGCCGACTACAGAGTCATTTCAGAAATCAGAACTAAAGAAGATAAGGATGGTGAGTATGAGTGTAAAATTTTTAACATTTTTCATTTTATATCTTTTTCAAATGAGAATAAACATTTTGGAAAATGCTGTTAATAAATAGCATTTTATTCAAAGTTGGAATAATATTTTTTAAAATCTCTTCAATAATTTTCAAAGTGAGAAAATGTGTTAAAGTTTTTAGAAAAAATATTTTTGTACACAACAATAATTTTTTTTAAAGCATTATAAGCAATTTCTGTAAGTTCCTGTTCTACATATAATTTTCTTTAAGTAAATTTTTTTATTTTGATTTTTTCACCACACTTTTGGGTGGCATTTTTAGGAAAAAACAACCTTTTTTTATTTAATCTACGCTAGATTCGTTTCAATATATTATGTTAAAATACTTATTAGTCAAAATATATTTCAAATGTATTACTGTGGGGGATTTTATACTCATATGATAATAAAGTTGGTTCAATAAAAACTCTCTTTTAACTAACTAACTCTCTTAGGTGCCCCTGTAGGCTAGTAGGTAGTGTTTTAGCTTGCCAGTATGGGGGTTGTGGGTTCAATTCCCAACGAAGACCTTGGTTTTTTAACTACAAAAATAAAAATTGACTGTCGGTGGGGCTGCTCAGCGATGAAGGCATAGCCACTGGTCCCTATGCTGTCTTATATACGGCAGTTAATTTCCGACTATCCTTCTACTTTCACCACCTCTTTCATCTATTCTCTATTCCTTTCCTAAAGAATGTAGCACGGTACTTGACTAAATAGGCAGTGTTGCCTGAAGTGCTACTTCTCTTTTAAAAAAAAAATTTTGCTTGAGATATAGGACTCTTGAATTTTCTATTAAAAACTTATGGTAAAACCCACTGATAAGCTAATAAGCAGTAGTGAAATAGCCATATAACTATGCTTTCTTTCCCCCACATTAATATATTTGAAATAATTTTCGAATAAATAAAAATAAATATTTTCTAAGAATATAATAAAATATTTATTTTTAAAAGGAATCTAGCACAAATTATTGTAGATTCAATTAAAATGATTCCAAAAAATAAAATTGTTTATTTTCAATTTTTTTTTTAAATTATTAAAACAAATTTTTATGCAATTTTTTTCTTTGCTTCTGAAAATGTCACCCAGTGATTTGGCGAAATAATGAAAATAATAAATAATTTTTAATAAATATCTCTTATTCTTTTTTACGGTCTTTTTAAATTAAAATAACAATATATATTTTTTTTCTTTTCGATATTTCGCTTTCCATATGAAAGACCGTAGAAAAGAATAAGAGATATTTATTAAAAATAAAAAAAGGTCGATTAAAAAAATTACAAAAATTATCAAATAAATAATTTTTATTAAAAAAACAAAGTTTTTATTTTTAATATATTCAGAAATCTTCAGAAAAAAACAAAAAAAGTATAAACAATTTTTTTAATTAATTATTAAAAAAATTGTATAAAAAAATTTTTCTTTTCCTGAAGATGCGACCCAATGGTGTGGAAAAATATTGAAAATAAAAATAAAATTTATTTAAGTAAGATTGAAAAATTTTCATAACTTTTTTTCTCCTACGTTTCGCCGGTATTTCCCGGCTTCTTCAGGGAGTATTTAAACTAATGTAAGCAGAACATTTTTTGTTGTTCGTTTATGAGCGTGAAAAATAAATATAAAATTTTAGATATCTCATTTATGAAAAATATCGTGAATGTTGATTTTTGAATGTTCATAAATGAAAAATTCTGAACCCTGATTATAAGCAATTTCTGTAAGTTCCTAATCTACATATAATTTTTTTTAAATAAATTTTTTTATCTTGATTTTTTCACCACACTTTTGGGTGGTATTTTTTTTTATTTAATCTACGTTAATTTGTGCTAGATTCCTTTCAATATATGTATGTTAAAATATTTATTAGTCAAATTATATTTCAAATGTATTACTGTGGGAGAATGTTATTCCATATGAGAAATAGTGAAATAATGTTGGTTCAATAAAAGATCTCATTTAATCAATTTAGCTTGACATATAAGACTCTTGAATTTTCTATTAAAAATTTATGGTAAAATCCACTGATGAGCTTTATAAGCAGTAGTGAAATAGCCATACGACTGTGGTTTCTTTCCCTCACATAAATATATTTGAAATAATTTTGGAATAAATAAAAATAAATATTTCTAAAAATATCATAAAATTTTTTAGTAGTTAATTATAAAGCACTAGGTAACTACTTAGTAAAAAATTTTTAAAAACTTTTATTTTTTATTATTTTTTTCGATATTTCGCCACACCGTTGGTTGGCATCATCAGGAAAAATAAAAATAATGAACAAACAAATTGAAAAAATTTTTTGATTAACAAATTCGAAATAATCAAAAAATTTTTCAAAAAACAAAACAAACAAAAACAATAGAAAACGACAAATTGAAAATTTTTTTTTGTTTTACATACATACAAACAAATTTTCAATATTAAAAAATTTTTAAATGAAAAACAATTTTGAAAATACATAACAAATTAACAAAACAATAGTATTTTACACACAAGTATATTCTAAAACATAAACTTAATGACCAAACGTTACAAAAAATTAAAGTATTAATTAATTAATACAGAGTTTTGTTTTATAATTATAAATTATATATTATAAATGTCTATAATTTTATGCAACATTCTCCGTATCTGCTTTAAAATTTATTCTTTTGGTTAATGGTACTTTAATTATTTTATATCATTTTTTTATTTATTTTTTTTTTATTTCATAAAATATTTATTTTTGAAAGGCATCTAGCACAAATATAGATTCAATTAAAATGAATCCAAAAAAATAAAACTGTTTATTAAAACAAATTTTTAGGCAATTTTTTTCTTTGCTCCTGAAAATGCCACCCAGTGATTTGGCGAAATAATGAAAATAAAAATTTTATTTTTAATTTAAAAAAAAAAAATAAGTTTTTGATTTAAATATATTCAGAAATTTTCAGAAAAGAACAAAAAAAGTATAAACAATTTTTTTAATAATTATTAAAAAAAATTGTATATACAAAATTGTTCTTTCCTAAAGCTGCCTGGAGAAATATTGAAAATAAAAATAAAATTTATTTAAATTTTTTATAAAGATTGTGCCTAAAGCATCTTTTTATAAAATTATAAAAAAGGTCTAAAAGCAATAATTAATTTAATAATTAATAATAAATATTTTTTTTAAAATAAAAATTTTATTTATTGAATTATTTATTTTATTTATTTTTCTTAGAATGAAAATTATTGTTCCCCTTTCAAGTTTATGATTTAAATTAATTTAAATGAAAATACTTTTATTTTTATTCGACCTTTTTTAATTTAATTAAATATGAACTAATCTTTTAACGGTCTTTTAAATAATTTAACGATTTTATTTTTTTCTCGATATTTCGCTTTCCTGTAGAAAGCTTCTTCAGGAAATTATTTTTTATATTTTACAAAAACAAAAAATTAAAAAATTATAACAATTTGAAAAGAAAAAATTTTTTGAAAACATTTGACAAAACATATAACAGGAAAGCGAAATATCGAGAAAAAAATAAAATCGTTAAATTATTTAAAAGACCGTTAAAAGATTAGTTCATATTTATTTAAATTAAAATTTTAAAAATTAAATTTGCCAAAAGAAAAATTGAGTAAAATTTTCAGGTTTTTCTTCTTTTAAACATACAATTACATACATTTCCACCAAAATATGTTCATAGAAAAGTACTCAACATTGAATAAAATCAGCATCATACAGTTGGAAGTCTCATTTGTGTTCTCGTCAGTGATTTGATCAAACATGTTTTACCCACATCCTAAACTGCCAAAAATGATGCGATAGAGTAAAGAAACTGTTGTGAAAGTTTTCACATTTAGCATAATACTTCATTGAAAAAATCAGTTGTATGCTGTATGATCGAACATGTTTGCTCACACATTTAAGCAAATGAATGTTGGTGTTGCATAAAATCACTGTGTACTGATTATAATCAGTATTTTCTGATTTTGTTCAACTGGTAATTATGATTATTTTTCGGCTAGGACTAGGTCTAGCAGGTTATTTTGTTGTCAGTAAGTTTTCATAAATATATATAGGAGGATCTAAGGATCTAAACGTACAAACACCAGAATTGATTTGAGTTAGATGACGGCGTATAATTAAAATCACGCAGCCAACAAAATGCAAATTAATTGATTAAATTGAAATCACCAGCGACTATGGGCATTCGAACAAGTTTGATGGTTTGAACCTAAAAGACTGTTTTTATAATGAACATTTTGTTTCAACACTTTTGCCATCTCATCCAATGGTGTTCATTGATCCTTATTGCCACTTTAAATTTAAAGCTGCTTTTAGATCAAAAGTTTCAAAACAAAGGTGTCACCTAGCACTCACATAGTCACGTAGTAATCATCATTCCAACGCTTTTTTTTCATAATTTATTAATTTTCAGTTTTTTACTCGACACTATCCAGCGATTAAGAATGTGCCTTTCCATCTCAGGCAATTCAAGTTATATCCATCTTCTTTGATTTCCATTCAGCTGCACTTATTCAGCTACGAAAATTCCGATTGCATACGATCTTGCTGACTTTAATTGATATTTTCTGTTACCTTTTCAAGGTGATGGAACCCACCCTTTGCATGCTCTTAGGCTTTGCAGCTGATTAATTTTGAACATCTAAAAATTCGAAACATTTTTTCCGATCTATCTATCCACTTCAAAGTCATCGGCTTATTCATCCATATGTTGCAGTTAAAGGCAGTGGATTTTTTAACACAGGCTCTGGCCCGCTAAAGGCTGCATTTTAATTTATGAAACGGGGTTAAAAAATCAAAACATTCAAAAGATGTGTTAAGACCGATTTATTTCATTTAAAATATTAAACAAAATTTTAATTGGTTCAACGAAACTTGTAGTTTGAATTTAAACATTTCTTCATTCGTGTTAAATTGGACCAGCTTCTTTTGAAATAGAAATTATTGAACTGCAGAAGAAAATAAATATAAAAAGAAATAATTTCACTAAATTTCTTATTTTTCTTAACAGCTGATTTCCGTTATGAAGGCATTATTTTGGTGAAAAAGAACTCCAACATTCATACGCTTAAGGAATTGAGAGGTGCTAAATCTTGTCACACGGGCTTCGGTCGTAATGTTGGCTTTAAGATTCCCGTTACCAAATTGAAGAACTCACACATTTTGAAAGTATCCATGGATCCTGAATTAACGGCTACCGAACGTGAACTAAAAGCATTGTCCGAATTCTTTTCGCAATCATGTTTGGTGGGCACTTATTCACCATATCCTGAAACTGATCGTTTGTTAAGTAAGTTTTGCGAAAGTCTCTTTATTTTATTCGTTCTCATTCATCGTTTTCTGTGTGTTTGTGCCTTAAAGAGAAAAAATATCCGAATTTGTGTGCTCTTTGCGAGAAACCTGAACAGTGTAACTATCCTGATATATACTCGGGCTATGATGGTGCCATACGCTGCTTAGACAAGGGCAAGGGTGAAGTTGCCTTTACTAAAGTTCAATTTATTAAGAAATACTTTGGCGTAAGTATTCATTTTAGCGAAGAAATAACAAACATTTTGTTTAATTTGATTAAATTTTTAATCGTTTTTTATTTCAAATCTTCTTAGATGATTCCTGGTGCTAAGGCTGAAGGCGATGCGTCTGGATTTGAATATTTATGCGAAGATGGTACTAGACGTCCCATTACCGGGCCAGCTTGCTCTTGGGCTCAACGTCCCTGGACTGGTTATATTTCCAATGTTGATTCTGTAAGTGGCGATGAAAAACTACACAATTTGCAAAATCGTTTAGAGAAATTCTTCGAAAACGGTTTGCATGCTGAAAACAAAGAAGCCGCCTCTCACTTGCTCATCAACGAAAATGCCGTCTATCACAGCAAACCCAAGGCGGTAGAGCCTAAAGAATATTTGGAAAAAGCCGGCTACAAAGATGTGATTGAACGTGATGGTTCTGCTATTAGAAAAATGAAGTTGGTGACAAGTCTATTCCAAAATTAATATTCATTTTTATTTCATACTATTTCCTCTTCCCCCGTTTTAGAATGTGTGTCCAAACTGATGAGGAAATGAAAAAATGTGATACTATGCGTCGTGCTGCTTATTCTCGTGACATTCGTCCAGAAATTGAATGTGTGCAAGAGAAAGACTGTATTATAGCCGTTAAAGAGAATAAGGGCGATATGGTAGCCGTACATGCCAACAACTATAAAGATGCCAGAGATGATAAACTCAAGCCCATTGTCTATGAAAGCTATGGTCCCAATAATGTGTATGTTGCTGTTGTAGAATCTTCTCTCACCAAGGACAATATTCAAAATTTGCCCATGTAAGTTGAAGTTTACAAATCAGCATTTTCAAAGAAAGTTAACTTTATTGACTTAATCCTAATTTCCTAAAGCAACTACAATGGCCAGGATGAAAGAGCTGAAAAGGCTGCCGCTTATCTTAATAAACTGCGAGGCATCAATACATGTCAAACAACTCCATCTTCGGAAAAGAATATCATGATTGTCAACTCTAAGGATTTAGAACAACATAAGAACAAACAATTGTTGTGCAGCAACTTAGAAAAGAAACCAGTGACTGAATGGCAAAACTGCAATTTGGAAGCCAATCTTCCAGTGGCAGTCTTCATTAGAGACTCAATGAGTCCCGTCGAGCAAGAAACACTCAAACATTTATTCTTATCTTTGTCGGACAAATTCGGTAAAGCTGGCAGATTGTCCGATGTCTTTGCTCTGTTTGGTGAATACAAGAAAAATGAGAAGAATGTTTTGTTCGATGACGATGCTGTTGAATTCGCCACCGAACTGAAGAACATCAATACAAACGAACAAACTTATAACAGTTTGAAATGTGATACAAATACAATTAAAAAGAATTAAAATTATTGCAGACGGACGACACACTTTTGCAATAATTTTAAAATTTATTTTTATATACACATAAGCATGCATAAACATGCATTTTGAATAAAAGCTACAACAATTATATTGAAGCGAATTAAACTGAATTTTATATTAAAAAACAACAAACAAGTTTACATAAAATGAAGTAAAAGAAATGAAAAATAGAGTTTTTGATTTTTCTTTAAAAGTCGAATATTTGTATGTAAGTATTTGTTCTGAGCCGCACACATGACATACAGTGGTGGACAAAAACGTTCGTTTTTTTTCTTTAGTAAATAGAAAAATTGTCTCATGATATTTTTCTGTAGCTTTTTACAGAGAAAACTTGTCATTCAATTTTTGAAATATTGTGAATGATTTTGAATTTTGTATAGAAAAATTTATGACCGTTGAAATTTTCGGCGAACACCGTTTCGCGACCAGATTGCTTCGCTTTTTGTAACATTTCGTTTGGGGATTAAAAGATGAAGAAAAATAATTTTTTTTTTATTATATTTGAAAAGGAAAAATTTTATTTCATTGCACAACAGCAATGAATTCATTTCGATTACAAATATGAAATGGAATTTAGTTGAACTTCTCCAAATAAAAAATGAAAGTGAATCCAGAGTAAATACTGAATCGAAGCGTTATACGTGTCCGCAAATTAGCCGTTTCTTTGAAGTGTTCTTTGGTAAACCACATTTTTTGTTTTTTGGTCTGACGTTGAATACGGTGTGACTTCTGATCGTGTGAAGGTGTATGTGTAGTTGTTATGTGTTGCAATGGATTGTGTTGGTGTGATTGATTGGTGTGAGTAATTGGTTGAATATAATCTTTTACCTTGCAAGTCGGCATGAAGTCGCCTTCTCGAAAGATATTAGCTCCAAAGGAAGTCATGTGAAAGCAGTTATTGTATTCAAGGATGCGTTGAAGAAAATGGCATCAGTTCCATCAAACAATGGTTTCAGTGGCTGCGCAGCACAATCCAGCCGTTTCTATTTTGAACTTTAACGCATTTCAGTATTGTCATTGGTCCAATATCTAAATTGTCATCATCACTGTAGTTCGCAGTGGGATCATATGGGAATGCCAAGCGATTGCATGATGCCAATGATCTTGTGCGGCGGCCGATATTCGCACGTCGTCCTCTCGGCATTTTGGACTATGGACTACTGGTGAATTTAACCTCAAATGTACGATCCACATAATTTACACAGTTCAACTTACCACCTTAAGAACAAATGCCTGCTGTTGAATACAAATTTGCCCAATACGCGTGATTGATTTGATGATTTCCACTTGAACTGTTAAGAAACCCGCCTACTCGGGTTGACTAACTCAAAAACCGGTACATACAAAAGTGAAGGCAAAAGCAGTTCATAGTTCACTACACTACACAAACAATGTATCACGTACCGGCGCCATCTACTTAAAATGAAACGTATTTATTTTCGTGAGGGATACTCACACACAACGTACTGGTGCCGTTGTAGTACATGCTACGTATCAAAGATGGCGCTGTATGTGAAAAATGATTTTCCCTGTTTTCCTGCTTTGCTCTTGAAATTTTTCCTGAATTTTCTTTGCTATCATGAAGCCCGAGACCTTTCCAACCAATGCAAAACCGTGGAAATCGGTTCGTACAGTCTGGAGTTATAGCGTCAGGAAGAAAAACCCGACTAATTTTTATATATATAGATAAAATTATTTTATAGAAAAATTATAACTGATGAAAATAGTCTATAAAAAAATCATGTTATAAAATTTTGTAAAGAAAAGTTTTTTACAAAAAGAATTGTAACTGATAAAATGTTTTTTATAGAAAAACTATGACAAAAGCGAATTTTGTTCAGCGATGAATTCCAGTTTTGTTTGAATGGATATGTCAATAAGCTAAACTGCCGTATTTGGAGTGATGATAACCCTCAACTGTATGTTAAGACACCATTACAACCAGGAAAACTGACTGTTTGGTGTGCTTTACAAGCTGGTGGAATCATTGATCCGTTCAGCTTTAAAAAAACGATGCAGGCCAAAACGACAGACATTGGTGACTACAAAAGAGCCATGATTACTGACTTTTTCTTTCATCAACTGAATGACCATGATGTGTAGGAGCTGAGGTTTCAGTAAGACGGTGCAACATATCACACAGCTCGTGCTAAAATTGTTTTATTGAAGGAAACGTTTGGTAATCACATAGCTTAACGTTTCGGACCCTTGAATTGGCTGTTTGCTGTGTACGCTGCTAAGCCCAAAACGATTGACCACCTTAGACTATGTCCAAGCCAGCCGTGGCGGTCATATGCCAGAAATCACATTTAAATTATAAAGCCAGGAGTTCATTTTTCGAATAAACTTAATTTTATATCAATTTAAGAAATTCTTTTTTGTTTTAATGTATTCCATTTTAAAGTTCTATACCTCTACAAAAAACACCTACTACTGCTTAATATCTTACAAAATTCTAGGCAGTCAGGACTACTATCATGCGCTTGCTCTAACTTTTAATATTAAAATCACATTCATTTTTTATTTTATATATTGTGTAGATTAAATATATTTTTATTTGTTATTTTTCCTTGTTATTTTATATTTAACTCCAAATGAGTAAAAAAATTATCAACGATTTTTATTTTTATGGAAACGTAAAAAATTAACATAAATTTAATAAAACTACAAAAGTCTAATCAAAACAAAAAAAAAAAAAAAAAATCTTATAGAAACTTCATACACATACACACATAATGATAATAATAAAATCGTCAATAAATTCTTAAAGGTTTCAGAATAACTGCTAACAAACATTTTAACATACAAAATATAATAGTTATTGTGGGTTTTTGCTTTTGGGACAGGTATCTGGTTCAACCAGTTCAATTTTTTCATCTTGGACACTTTCATTATCACTTTTGGAGCTGGGATCAGATTCTTCTTCGGAATAATCTTCATCGTGGGTATGGGTGACCGTGCGTGGTGTACTTGGGCGGGTATGAGGCACAGTGACCGGCTTAAATAAATAACGAAAATTTAATTAGAAAAGTTATCTTTAAAAAAAAAAGATTTAAATTTTACCTTTTCCTCTGTTTCGCTTTTCTGAACGGCCTTAGCTACCGCTTCAAGTTCACTAATTTTAGTTTCAGAAGGGTTGCTACTGTTTGAAAATGATGAACTCGATTCAAACTTGCCTCTGCCTCGTTGTATCAAGGGTGATTCTATTTGGAATCTTTGTTCGTGAGCCACAGTTGATTCATGAGGCAACAACATTGCAGGAGCACGAAACATGTACGAGAAGGGATAATAAATTAAATTCAAAAATGTGGCTGCATATAAATCTGCATATCTGACAACTTGGCTGGAGAAAAAGGTTTGTCTTGAACCGGAACGGAAAAGAGAACCCATCATACCGTAAGCCATGTCCATTTTATGGGTAACATCACGTATGGAACCACGCAACTTCGAAATATCTGGTTTCACTTTCGCGCTTGAATCTAAATTTCTAAAAAAAAAACAATTTCGAACGTGTAAAAAATATAAAAACAATTTCAAACGTGTAAAAATTATAAAAACTTTTTTCTTAGTATTGCTGTGCCGAGTTTCTAATGCAATTCTCATTCTGTCTTTAAAAGTTTTTAACATTATGAACAAGTTTTTTTTGAAGAGATTTTAATAAAAGAAATAATTTCTATCTATGCGAACATCTTTTGTGAATTGACAAGATATATAAATCGATATGTGTCTGATGTTGTAAAAAATTTTCTGTTAAATTCAAAGTTATAATCCAAATAAGTATAACTGGTGACCTACAGTAAGACAAATCTTAAAGATATGTGATTTTCAGTAGAATTTTAGCTTTATATCGAAAGAATGCGAAGTAAATGTTTTTGACTTTAAGGTTATGACATTGAAGGTGTAAAAATACAAAAAAAAAAAAAAAATTTAATAACACTACACTTCTGAATCATGCGTGATAAGATTTACGTCTGTACCTAGCTGTGTAAGCCATAAGCAAACGGTGGATCATACCACTGTGGATGAAATGTAGCGTCATTCTCGCCCTAGAAGGCTTTCAGATACGTATATCCTCCGATCACTCTAGTTGCGACTTCAAAAGTCCGGAGCAAGCCGCGGCCTCCACTCCTTGCTGAAGAGTTGGAGACTATCCAACTCCTGGTCTAGAACGCATGAAGCTTAATAAAATTTAAGAACCCAATCGCAATCATGCTCACTGGACCTTGACTATTCATTGTGTTCATAGTGAATGATCCGATCCACAAAACACAAACTAGGGCCTCGAAACCACAACCACTACGATACTACCGAAGGACCAAACTCAGCAATCAGTCAGAGAACAGCTAAAAGGCTAAAAAGACCAATAGCTGAACTCTGGGGCTTTAACGATTCCCTTGGAAATATAGTGGAATTGTCCAGTTGGCTCCCTGCTAGCCTTGAAGGGAACTGGGCTCCCTTTTACCCCCGAAGACACATGTAATGACGATGAGATTCCGTCGAAACATATCAATGTGCCCCCGGGGGGATAGTGTGATTCGTTTTACATCCGCACCTGGCTATGTAGCCTTAATCAGATGGTGGACAAACCACAATTGTATAATTTGGAACGTCATACATGCGTCCTAGATAGCCGAAGGCATAATTCTAAGCAACAGAACCACCTAGTTGCAACTTTAATGATTCCAGGGCAGGGCTGCAAACCACCACACCTTGCTAATGAGTTGGAGACTTTCCAACTCCTGTCCAGAACACATGTCTAGCATGCTCACTGGACTGGATCATTCACTTTGCGTGTCATTAACAGTGAGATGATCCTGGCCACCATAATAACCATTATACAGTTATGGAGCCGCGAAACCACAACCACCACGTTACTCCCATATAGGGGCCAACCTCAATGATCAGCCAGAGAACTATTAAATGCCTAAAGGGACAAATAATGAACTCTGGGGCACACTGATTCCCGTGGAAATAAAGTGGAGTTTCCAGTTGAATCCCTGCTGCCTGCAGGGGACTGGGCTCCCTTTTTCCCCAGTTGCACTGTGTCTAGATAGTGGAATTCTATAAAGGCCATATTTATGTGCCCCCGGGGGGATGTGATTTGATTTACATCTGCACCGACTAGGTAGTCATAATCAGACGGTGGTCAAACCACTTGAATGATTTGCAAACGCCTTTCACGCCCTAGGAGGCCATCGAATACGTATATCCTCCGGTCACTCCTAAGTAGCAATTTCGAAAGCCCGAAGTAGGCCGCAGCCTTCACTCCTTGCTAAAGAGTTGAAGACTTTCCAACTCCTGGTCCAGAACGCATGAAGCTTAATATAATTAAGAACACGACGGCATTCATACTCACTGGACCTGAACCATTCATTGTGTTCATTATGAATGGTCCGACCCACAAACTATCACGAGGGTCTTGAAACCACAACCACCACGATACTCACATATAGGGGCCAACCTCAATAACCAGTCATAGAACAGCTAATTGTCTAAAGAGACAAATAGTGAACTCTGCGAGCGTACTGATTCCCGTGGAAATATGTGGATTGTCCAGGTGACTCCTACTAGCCTTTGAGGGGCCTGGGCTCCCTTTTACCCCGCAAGACACCAGTCTAAATGGAATAGTAGGTTTCAAAAAGACTATCATGTGCCCCCGGGGGAGATGAAAAACACATACATATAATAAGAAACAACGAACAAGATGCCAGAACTTACGTTACAGGAAAAATTTATACGTTTTTAACCAGCCGGTAAACAGAAATCCCAGTTGCGAGCTGAAATGAACTTTTAAGCAAAACTTTACACTGAGAGAGAATGTTATTAGCTTATCTGTACTGAGCTAAGCAAATACAGAAACATTAAGGCAATACATTTTTAATGCGTTTTATTTTGCGATTAAAATGATCCAAAGAATAGCTAAAACGCAAAAAAGCAGACATTTTGATTTTCTAATTGTGAAAAGTGAATTTTGCTATTCCAGATAAACAAGAAATACATTGTTTTTTGACAGAATAAGGCATCTGTATAACTGCAAGACTGAGAAGAAGCTTACGTCCAAATATAACAACTTTTAAAAAGCAAACACAATCACGAAAAATTGGACTTAACTTTAGTTTTCATACTCACTTAAACAGTTCACCTAATTGACAATCTAATTTCTGCAATTCAGCAAAATATTGACATTTATCAGTCCATACATGCAATTCTTGCACCAGTTCAGGTACTACCAAAAACGTACGCCAGCCACGAATCTTTTTCGATTTCAATATGTCACCAAAAATATGATCACCAATATATAAAACATCTTTACCCTTGGCATTAATGAAATTCGTAAATACTTCACATGAACCTCCCGAATACACTTGACCCGGTTGTAATGGACCAATATGGGTACCAATTTTTAAAGCACCCGTTTCGGTATCAACTTGACGCAAAATGGTACCCTCTCCAAAGAACAAGGGCTTGCGGGCATCCACAACAATAACATCGAAATAAGTTTTCCAATCACGATGTGGCTCTTCTGGTTTTGAGCCGTGCGGAAAATCGAAAATATAAGTCATAATTTTATTTGTGAAATTGTAGTCACTATTGGTTAGCAAGAAAACCTTAGCGCCAGATTCACGTATGCGAGCCAAGACCATGGGTAATCGTGGATCTTTGTTGACATAATAATCGAGGTTCTAAAATGGAAAAAAAAGTTATAATTTCGAGAAAAAATAAACTTATAGCTTTAAATAGAAAATTTAAATTTACCTCTACTGTTCTTTTCTTTAAATCACCCTGTATATGGACCCAGTCCACAGCTCGACGAACATCTTGAAATATCGAATTGAAAGACATTAGCAATTCACAAGCTTTAACACCAGTGCGATCTCTGTAGAAGCAATCAAATAGCAAAATTATTATATATTTTTTAAAATTAAACTTTAAGTATAATAGTTATAGTTTTTTTAACCTTTTTAATATTTTTTAGTAGTTAATTATAAAGCACTAGGTCACTATTTAATAAAAAATGTTTAAAAACTTTTATTTATTTTTTTTATTTTTTCGATATTTCGCCACACCGTTGGTTGGCATCATCAGGCAAAACAAAAATAATGAAGAAACAAATTGAAAAAATTTTTTGATTAAAAAAAAAAAATTCAATTTGTTTGTTCATTATTTTTGTTTTTCCTGATGATGCCAACCAACGGTTTGGCGAAAAATCGAATAAATAATAAAAAATAAAAGTTTTTAAACATTTTTTTATTAAATAGTGACCTAGTGCTTTATAATTAACTACTAAAAAAAATTAAACTTTAAGTTGATTATAAATTAAAATATTTTCTTAGTTCGGCTTAAGCTCGCACATATATTTTTTTTAATTTTTCTATGTATTTAAAAAAAAAAATTATTATTTAAATAACATAAAAAAGGAAAATTAAACAGCAACATAATGTCAATAAATAGTATTTTTCACATCTATCCGCTTTAGGTGGGGGCACGTTACAAATATCATCTGCACTCAAGGAACTCTAATTTGGCAAATAAATACTCAAGGAAATATCTATTTGGATTCGGTGTTCTAAAACGAACATGATATTTATAAAAATATAGGACAATACATAAAATTTGTAATGCGTTCATATTAACAGTAAAAATAAAACTTAAATGAAAGGGTGTCCTAATAGTTATGTGGCATTTGTTTTTGAACTGCAATAGACAGACAAATTACCTTGAAGCACTTTTATACGTCCGCTTTTAGAACAGGTATGAAAATTAAAAATAAAACTTAAACTAGAATATAAAGGGTGTTCTTATAGTGACTTGCAGGCGGTTGCCGCCATTTTGGCAAACATTATTCTTGACAGTCTAGTGTGCAATTTGGTCGGGTGGAATCATTAGACCTTACTTCTTTGAAAATAAGAACGGCCTAACGGCAACTGTGAATGGGGAGCGATATCGCGATATGATTGACGACACAACTACATGCTTTGGGCTTGATTAACATCGCATACAGCTAGGATTACAATGGAGTTACTGCTAGACCTCTTTCCACAACAAGTTATTTCAAGAAGATGTTGTTTGGCTTCCATGGTCGCCTGATTAAGATCAATTTTCTTTCATTTAATGAAAAATTATAAACAAACAAAGTGGTATACCTTCCCGGTGGTATACTTAAGTCAAGTAACTATAGCTTTTTAACTGCAGCAGACAAACCTTTAGATTTACACAAAGCATGTATAATATAATAAATCTGAACAATAAATTGGAAAATTAAAAGGTGTTTCCATAGTCATCGTGGTTGACGATTATGGCATTATCTTTAAAAATTGTTGTAGGTGGACGTGTAAAATTCTTATAGAGTGTGTGCCACACTCCGATGGTAAGGATATTTTTTATCTATAAAACATAATTGTTTTAACCGAATAGCCTGAGACTATTAATTTACTATAACTGTTGTAGTAAATTCGCTATGAAAGCAAGTATAAAAACTTAGGTTCAAAAAGTGTACCAACAATTTTATTAATTTTAAGAGAGCCTAATGCAAAATTAAAAATTAAAATGTAGAGCATTTTTGTAGATCATTCTATCACAATAAATAATACTGATAAAGCTCTTAAAAAACTTTTTGTTTATTTATTATTAATATCGTGCGTTGTGGAATAACTTTAGAAACTGTCTAAACTTGAGTTTTCTGTATCCTTTTCTTTAATTCATTCAAAATAGTACTTACTCTGTATATTCAGAACTGTTGGTAAAGAAATCCACTAAACAGGCCAAAAGGTAAGTTTCAGGTAAATTAAAGAGTGTATTTAAAACATAAACACGAGATTCGTCTAATTTCAAAAACTTGTTTGGATACAATTCATAAACTTGAGAACTGTAATTAAAAAAGAAAAAAAGTTAAAATTTCTAAAATAATAAGAAAGAAATTCCCTTAACAAAACTCACTGTTTTAAAAATTCAAATCCATGGCAACACACTAAAATGTTACCATAAGCATCAACTTTCAACAAATTGCCGTACATTGTATCAAACCACAGACCACGAATTGGAAATGAGGGATCATATTCGAATTGCATAATTTCTTTGGGATAGCCCATGCTAACCAAACGTTCCTTGACCAAATCAAAACCTAATTGTTCGTATTGTGGTGATTTGTATTCTAAATGAAAAATTATTAAAAATTAAAAGAAAAACCTTCTCTATTTAATTTCAAACTTACCAGCTAAAGTATAGTCCATATCGAAGCCATAGAATTTGATGTTTTCCAAATGCAGTGAACGATTAACAAAAATTCTGTGGAAAAAGAAAATGGTTTTTAATTTAAATTTAGCTTAGCATAGTTTTGGGCTGTTTAATAATATTAATTAATTGTTAATGTTTTGAAGCATATTTTTAGTTGTTAAATTAAAATTATTTTTTTTCATTTCATTCGGGGTAACTAATTTCATTCAGAAGTTAAGCGGCATTATTTGCTCCGCTATTAATAAAATATTTTTTTTAATGTATATTTGCAAACAGTTGTGTCTCTTAAAGGTTCATTGGTTTATCAAGATTTGTTTAGTAAATTCATTTAAAATATGTACAATATCCATAATACCCTTTGCTTTACTGAGTTGCGTGAACTCTAGACTTTAGACATCTGCATCCAATTTCTGATTTGTCATTTCCTTCAAAACAAAGGTGGCTTGAAAACTCGGTCTTCTTTGAAAGCAGAGTTATTAAAATTTCTCAGAAAGCATCTCATCATTTTGTTAATATTTTTAAGTAAACATGTTTTTTAAGAAATAGGGATTTAATTTAAGACAAGAAATAAGAAAGCGGCGAGATGTTCTACTATAAGAACTGGCTCATACAGAAATAGAAATGTCGACTGTTGGTGTTATGACAATTTTTATTCTTTCGGATGCATTCGAATCTTTTGCTCCCCCCCGGGGGCACATTTATCGGTCTTTATAGAATACTTGATTAACTAGACCTGAGCTGCTGAGGGTATAAGGAAGTCCAGTTCCCTGAAGGCAGCAGGGGTCAACTGGAAGCTCCACGTTATTTCCACGGGAATCAGTAGCCCGCAGAGTTTCGCTAATTGTCTCTTTAGACTTTTAGCTGTTTCTCTGACTGATTATTGAGGTTGGACCTTCGGGAGTATCGTGGTGGCTGTGGTTTTGCGGCCCCATACAGGTATTGTTTTATGGTGGCCAGGATCATTTTACCTTTAATCACACCTACCTGGTGAATGATCCTAGATCCAGTGAGCATACTAGTCATGTGTTCTGGACAGGAGTTGGATAGTCTACAGCTCTTCAGCAAGGAGTAGTGGTTTGCAGCCCTGCTCTGGAACCGCTGAAATTGCAACTAGTCTAGTCTTCGGCTTCCTAGGACGTGAATGACGTTGCTTTTCATTCACAGTGGTTTGACTACCATTTGATTAAGGCCCACGGCCAGGTGCAGATGTAAATCTTATCACGAATTCGAATCTTTTGATAAAATATCATTAAATTTTGGATTGATCTCTATTTGCTCAGTTGATCTATTGATAAAGAATAATTTAATTTTTGTAGTGCCTTTTTGCTAAATTACGCCAAAATCTTTTGCAATATCCAATACGTTTTTATAGTTTTTTTTTGTTTTTCTTATATTTAGGGTAAACAGAAAAATTCTATATTGAGGGCCTTTTTAAATTTTATTTTATCTTAATAACTTTCAGGATCATTAGATAAAATTTATCAAATAAAACAAAAATATTTATATTTTTCTAAAAGGCAAAAACATCTGGACAGAATGAGAATTTTTTTGCAACCCGATCAAAAATTTTAAAGCTTTAAAAACAACTCAAGTTTTTCGTACTATTTATACCACCTATATCCGATCAAAGATGGAATACAACTCTCATGTATGGGTCGGCGCCCCAAAGTCTATTTTGGAGTTGCTCGACCGCGTACAGGAGAGGGTCAAGAGGCTCATTGGGTACGGTAGGGTATCCACCTCTATTGATTCTCTTGAGCATCGACGCAATGTAGATTGTATTTAACTGTTTTATCGTTACTACAATGGTAAGTGTTCTAACGAAATTAGGGAACTTGTTCCCGAAATTCGTATATTTTTGCATTTGACTCGATTTTCGTTGATAGTGCATCCATTTGTAGTCGATTGGCCAGTGAATTGCACTATTAATTACAGGGAAAATTTATTTTTTAGCAGAACAGTTCATATATGAAAGGTTTTTATTGTCAATTTCAATGTAGGAAAACTCAAATCGAATGTCCACAGACACTACTCCCTCTTTACTCCTCCCTATGACCTAAATTCCTAGTTCTGGTACAATTCACTGCCTGAGTAGGTGTCATCCATTAAATATTGGTCCGAACGGAAAATAAAATTTTTTTAAAGCTGCCTTTTCAATTCTCAAAGAGTTCAATTCAAAACCTGTTTCTTTTAAGTACGTTAACTTGTGCAATATACTGTACTGTTGGCATATTAATTTTGAAGATTTCAATCTCAATAAATTTTGTGGTTTGAATATAAAACGTTGGCAGTTTTTTGCTTTCTTTGAAGATTTTAATTAAAGACTTTTAACCAGAATGTTAAATCTAGTTAACTACAGTTAAGTTAAAGCAAGATATCGGAGTATGTAACTGCAGTTGTTAGCAAAAAAATTTTTTGTGACCTCATTATGTTATAAAAATACAAATGGCTTCAAAATTATATGAAATATTTGTATCCAGAGCTCTAATATTCCGTCATACAAAAGGACGATGAATTAAATTGATGCCTTACAGGACATTTTTCTCATCAGCATTAACTTATAATGGAGTTAAAGAGAATGAGTTTCGCTATTGTAATTAGTGGAGATTTTTATTTCTTATATTTTTATGCGCTTTGGATTGTTTGAATGTAATTAAATTCAAACGAAAATTTTCCAAATAATAGAGGCGGGGGATAAAATGAAGAAAAGTTACTTTTTTTATTAATTTTTTCGTTGAATTTCACAAGTTTATTTTTAGCGGCTGGCAATCAAAAAAAGGAAGAATTTAATGCCTCAAATTGTTAAGTATGAAACTGTTGTTTATTATCAGATGGCTGTTGTAAAAGTTCCGGTGATTTTTATTACCATCGAGTGAGTGAAGTTAAAAAATTACCAGAGTTTGGACACTTAAACCATTTGGAATTAAAAAGTTAGGAAATCTTTCTTTTATAAACGAAATCCTTTAAATTGAATAATACTTTTTTGAAAGGACTTTGCTTTAAAAAGGACGCTAAAAAATTAAAAAAAGGCAAATAATTTTTATTATCGAAGGATACAAAAATAATCCTGACGGTAGCAAAGAATGTTTTTTTTTCAATCAAAATTAATTGTGTACAAAAATGTTGTCTTGTTTTAAAATTATTTAAAAAGAGTTGTTGGTGGTAGTTGAGATAAAAGATAAGTTTTTTATAAAAATAAATTTCTGCTTCTCAAATTAAAAAAAAAAAAATTAAACAAAAGTGCAAAATAAAATAATTGAAATAAAAAAGCAAATATTCTGTTTAAAAGCCAACATTTATTTGTGTTCAAATTTTAATTGAAAAGTTATTAATTCAGAGCTGGGAATGTGTTGTTTGCCAGTATTGCTGTGTTGGTTCGCTTAAAAAAAAATTCCTTTTTTAAATTTAGAAACTGCAAGATTTTATAGTTCGTTAACCAAAATAATTTCGAAAAGTTACTCGTGGTACTATTTTATAAACTTTCAATTATTTAATTTAGCACCTTTAACAAAAAATAAACCGTTTAAGAAAAGAAACCTTTTTTTGGTAAAAAATATATAAAAAAGTATATTTAAAAAAAAAGTATATTTAACTACAGTTTTTAAAGAAGAACGTGGCACATATACTTTCGCAAAAAGTACTCTGAAAAATAACCTGTAAATAATTACATTGGAACAGGTTCCTTTAACGAAAATTTTTTAGGCTTCAAAAATTAAAAAAAAACAGTAGCTATAATAATAATAATAATAATATTATAATAATAAATAATTTATTGTAATTTTCGTAAAAAAAAAAATTCATTTTGTGGTCTAATTCTCATTTAATCAATTGTTTTCAGACTTATGTCCTACGGAAAGGTATACTATTTTGTTTTGCCACCAGGTGCCCCTGTAGGCTAGTAGGTAGTGTACTAGCTTATCAGTCTGCGGGTTGTGGGCTCGATTCCCATCACCTTGACTGTTTTCACTAAAAAAATAAAAATTCACATTTGATGGGGCTGCTCAGTGATGAAGGCATAGTCACTGTGCTGCCTTATACGACAGCTAATTTCCTATACAATGGGCCTTCTAGAATTGAAAGATGCCCCGCTAGACTATTAGGTAGTGTACTTAGCCTACCAAATTAGGGGTGGTTATTTTCACTACAAAAATAAAAGCTTGAAGGCTATGCAACTATCCTTCTACTTTCACCACCTGCCTTATCTCTTCTCTATCCCTTTCCTAAAGAATGTAGCACGGTTGCCACTAAATAGGCATTGTTGCATTGTTGTCCTACTTTTCTTTCTTTTTTTGGTAAACATTAGTCTTGACAGTTCATATTTGGCAATCGATTAACCAACGGTTTTCATCGTTAAAACATTTTATCAAAATCAATCATCGATTACTGTGACGAAGAGAAAGCTACTAAAAATTTTTGGAAGAAACAACGAGCCAACAAAAGGCACTGTTTATCGTGTAGTGAATGATTTCGAAGAAAGAGGGTCTGTAGGTGATAGACCCAAGAAAGTGTTCAATCAACAATCCATCAACCTTAATTCGACGCCGTGCTTAGGAGCTTGGTTTTCAAGAAACAATTTTCGCCACAATTTTGGACAAGGATTTGCATTTGTTTCCATAAAAGATTCAGTTGATACAAGAGCTTCTGTCACAAGAGCATTTACGCTGCCTTAAATATGCCAATAGGGTGTTACGGCTTGCCCATGACAAGCCCGATTTTCATGAAAAAATCATATTGAGTGACGAGCCACATTTTCATTTGAATGGATATGGGAATAAACAGGATAGTAGGTTCTGGGGAATGGGAAATCCTCAAATTATTCAACAGTCACTTTTGCATCCATTAAAAGCGACAATCTGGTGTGCAATTTGGTCAGAAGGAATCTTTGAAAATGAAAATGGCGTTACGATAACTGTAAATGGCGAGCGATATCATGATATGATTAAAAACTTATTAACGCCACAGTGCATGCTTTGTGCTTGATTAACATGTGGTATCAACAAGACGGTGCCACATCGCATACAGCCAGCATTACAATGGGATTACTGCGAGACCTCTTTCCACAACATGTTATTTCAAGAAATGGTGATCGAAAATTATAAACAAACAAAGGGTTATAGCTTCCCGGTGGCCACCCTGTATATCTAAAATTTTTTTAATATAATTTTGAGAGAAGGATCTTCATTACTCTTATATTCAAACCCAAATCGCATCCTGGCGCATGTGGAAGCTATAGACCCAGTTCTCTGGCATCAGCTTTTGGAAAATTATTCCAATTATTTCTCGTGGCAAGGATTAATGACGTGATAATTAACAACGACATTTTAAAAGACTTCGAATTTGAAATTAGAAGCAAAATTTCGACGATACACGCGCTAACGATACTAACCAACTTCATTGCCAGGGGACTGGTGATAATACCTATGTAACCTGGACTTTGCTAAAGCTTTTGACATGGTTTGGCATAACGGGCTTATATTCAAGATGATAGATACGGGTTTTAGTGTGATCATTTGCCGTATAGTGGACAGCTTAATAAGGATGTTTGGTCGGACGAAGATGCGATTTCTAATGGATTGCCACAGGGCTCGTTACTGGGCCCAGTACTTTACAGTATCTTTGTCTCTGACATACTACAACCGCAACGGGAAGATCTTTTACTAAAGAACGATATAACCGCTATTTGACGATATTAACAGACTATTTTACAAAATGGGGTCTAACCTTGGACATGGCGAAGACCGCGGCCGTAGTGTTTAAAGAAAAGCCAAATTGTACAGACTATTGGACGATAACTGATTGGGATTTCGGATAGCCTTACATATATAGATATTTCCCCCCGGGGGCACATAATAGTATTTTTGGAGCCTACTATTCCATCTAGACTGGTGTCTTGCGGGGTAAAAGTGAGCTCAGTCCCCTGAAGACAGGCAGGGAGTCAACTGGAAGCTCCACTTTATTTCAACGGGAATCAGTGAGCCGCAGAGTTCATTATTTGTCTCTTTAGACACTTAATAGTTCTCTGGCTGATCATTGAGGTTGGCCCCTATATGGGAGTAACGTGGTGGTTGTGGTTTCTCGGCCCCATAACAGTTTATGGTTCTATGGTGGCCGGGTTCATTTTACCTTTAATAACACCTACCTGGTGAAATGTTCCTAGATCCAGTGAGCATGCTAGACATGTGTTCTGGACAGGAGTTGGAAAGTCTCCAGCTCTTCAGCAAGGAGTGGTGGTTTGCAGCTCTGCTCTGGAATCATTGAAATTGCTATTAAGAAGGACCTGTTGCTAGAAGTAGACTTCGGTCTCCTAGGGCGTGAGTGGCGCTGCTTTTCACTCACAGTGGTTTGACCACCATCTAATTAAGGCTCCATAGCCAGGTACAGATGTAAATCTTATCACATAATACCTAAATATTACTCCACCGGGGGCATATTATAAGTCTTTATGGATCCTACAAAAACCATCTAGACTGGTGTCTTGTGGGGTAAAAGGGAGCCCAGTCCCCTTCAAGGCTAGTAGGAGTCAACTGGACAATCCACTATAATTCAATGGGAATCAGTGAGCCCCCAGAGTTCCGCTATTTGTCCCTTTAGGCATTTAGCTGTTCTCCGTCTGATTATTGAGGTTGGCCCCAATATGAGAGTATCGTGGTGGTTGTGGTTTCGAGGTCCTCGTGAGAGTTTGTGGGTCGGATCATTCACAATGAACACAATGAATGATTCAGGTCCAGTGAGTATGAATGCCGTCGTGTTCTTAATTATATTAAGCTTCATACGTTCTGGACCAGGAGTTGGATAGTCTCCAACTCTTCAGCAAGGAGTGAAGGCTGCGGCCTACTCTGGGCTTTGGAAGTTGCAACTAGAAGTGACCGGAGGATATACGTACCCGAAGGTCTTCTAGGGCGAGGATGACGGTACATTTCATCCACAGTGGTAATGGTCCACCATCTGATTAAGGTCCACGACCAGGTGCAGATGTAAATCATATCACGTCATATCTAGATATTAACTTCCATGAGAACTTTGACGATATTATCCTTTCATTTTTCAATTTTAATTTTTAAGTTTTTATGTTTTTTTTACAAAATAAATTTCAATTATCTAAAGGTTAAAAATGATTACATGTTTCTATGGGAATTATTTTTGTACTTTTTAATAAAGCGGATATAGCAATCGCCACCGACAGTGACCAGGGCAGTGAACGGTTGTGCCGTGGTAATATCCAGCCCAGCCTACAGTGCCTTGGCTCTGCGGCGTATAGACAAAACCCGACGGCGCAATTACAGACAGAGCTGTGGTAATACCCAGCCGAGTTTGTGCCCGCAGTCGACACCGACAGTAGCCAGGGCAGTGAACGGTTGCGCCGTGGTAATACCCAGCCCAGCCTATAGTGCCTTGGCTCTGGCGGCGTACAGACAAATTTCGACGGAGCGATCACATACAGAGCCGTGGTAATACCCAGCCAAGTTTGTGCCCACAATCGACACCGACAGTAACCAGGGCAGTGAACGGTTACCCCGTGGTAATACCCAGCCCAGCCTACAGTGCCTTGGCTCTGGCGGCGTACAGACAAATTTCGACGGAGCGATCACATACAGAGCCGTGGTAATACCCAGCCGAGTTGGTGCCCCCAGTCGCCACCGACAGTGAAGTTCTTCAAATACTGACCGTGTGACGTAGAAGAGAATTACCTAAGCCGCCTGCACACACACCAGTGCACAGGATACGAAGCCCGAGCTGCAGTCAAGCAGAAGACCGGGAATAAGGAATCCGTTCCTTAATAGAGAATAAGTTTTTGTTTCAATCGACACAACACGACCCCCTGGACGCCGCTGAGCATACCTCAGCTACCAGGAAAGGCGTGTCGTTACAACACTAACTAAAAATATCAAGTCTTCTGCCTATAGATGCTAAAAAGACAGAAGATCATATTCTTGAAAATAACGACTCTATGCGGAAATCCTTTAATACGAGTAGTTAAAACTCAGCATACAAATTCTATACCCAGAGCAATAGGGTTACCATTTCTCCCTCAGGATAAAAAGCTAAAACAACAAGAATATCACTGTCACATACTTTTTAATTAAGAATGAATTTTTTGTTATTGAACTTTCTTATCAAAGAAAGAGATCGTAAAAAGCTGATTTCCAAGAATTTTTTTTATTTGATATTCAATGGTTTTTATGTTTACAGTAGATAAACTATGAAATTTAATAAAAAAAAAATAGTCCCAATAATTTGTAAGCTTATCTATCTACAATATAAAAAAAGCGTTTACCAAAATGTATGCGGGATTTGAATTATGTGGAAAACATTTTTGCTTTCTTAAAAAGAAAACGAAAGAGATTGGTAGCCAGCCATTAAGGTGAAAAAATTCGTTGATAATGTTTTTTGTTTTAAAACCTTGTTCAACAAACGAGACTGCAAACAAGGCTGTTGTGTAAAGCTTCATTTTAAATAATAGTTTGCGTGAATTTTGGGACATTTGTTGTCGTCATCAGTTTTTGTATCATCACTAATTAATCACACATGAGAAATGAAGCGATTGGAACTACGTCTTATCAACTCAGAAGCAATCGTAGAAAGAAAAATAAAATTAATTTTGAAAGTTAAAAAAACAAAAAACAAAAAAACTGCCAATTAAAATAACAAACTCATTTATTTTTGATAAGACTGAGGCAAAATAATTAGAAATTATTAGCGAAACGTATAAAATCAAATAAATATTTATTATCAAATTTAGTATGTTTTTAAACTCTGAAAAGGAAATTAATATTGTGTTTGTAGAATGATAAAAAAATGGCTATAGTGATATTCAACCCAAGCACATGAACTTGTGTTGACACTATTGTTTTTCGCCTTGATTTCCTTCAAGCACTTGGAACTTGAAAGAGCCCTAATCAATCAATAAAACACGTTAAATGTCTTAAAAGAATTGATGATTACTTTATTTGTTCCGTTGCTTTTATACAAAATTAATTAATAAAAATAATAACAAACTACGGAAATCAAATTGCTTACTTTACTATAAATCAAATGACTTAATTTGGAAATAAAATAGTAAAAGTGCTTAACTTAACATAACGCAAGTGCCTTAGTTTATAACTTGTGTTAACTTTAAACAAAATAAGTTTTATGAACTTGAAACTGCTGACTTTACATTCTTTGTTTTTCTCTTTTAATTGCAAATTTAAAGTTAACAACGGTTACTGAACTTGATATTAAATTACAAAATGTTGACCTATTTAAATTATTGCTTGTTAGCAAAACAAAAAGTGAAGAAAATATTTATTATTATTATTATACAAGAACAGGTAATTGAACTTAAAACAAAAACGTAAACATATTAGTCAGCAATTGCAAACTTAAACGAAAAATAAGAATAGAAATAAGAATAAAAATAAACAAATAATATTGTGTTGATGGAAGCATCAACATTCTCCCCCGCGTTGACCAACGGTCACTGGTGACAGATGCCAACTAGATTTGGATCTCTGCAACATCGATGGTAGCAGATCGTGGTAAGGGAACTGGATGAGGTGTCGGTTCAACAACCTTCTGAAGTTTTCCTTCTTTATAGGTTGAGTGCAGCTTTACTGAGATGACGGCTACTAAGATAGTTAGAGAGATTAAAAGCGCAGTGTAGCTTACGGCATGGTGATGTTGGCTTTGGGACCTGATTAGCTCTGGTAATTGGGCGATAGTTGACTCATTAAGTTGTTTTTGCAGGTTACTCAGTTGATGTAGATGGGTTTCAAACTGGTTGTCAGTATTATTAAAAATTCTTCTGATCCCCTGTGGAGTGCTAATTTGATCAATGTGCCTGAACTGGACGTATGAAGTATGCATTCTAGTTGACGCATCAAAGTGGCCTTGAATAGTCAGAAGGTTGGTTTTAATTATGCAATTTGGTTTTATTTGCATTATTCCAGTGCCTCTTATTAGCTGTTGGGAAGTTTCATTTCCACAAACTGCTGAAATTTCTATTGTTGTAGTTGTGGCAAAAATCCATTTGTTCGGATTTCTTAGTTGAGTCCATGTTGTGTTATCCTTCAGCCGAGTAAGGTTACAATTGGCTGTGTGTTGATTGTTGAGGATACTAATTTCACAGTAATTTATATCTTTTTTTAATTTAAGCTGCTTATTGCAGCATATATATGTATCCCCTTTAGCTATAGTGCAGCTTGACAACTCGTCGTTTGTAAATGGAATAAACTCATCTTTGTGTGGGTTTACTGCTATAAAAGGTACATTTAGTTTGATGGATATTAGCGCATTATTTCTTATTGTTGGAACTGGAGTTGTCTTCAGAAGTTCTAGGAATTGTTGATCGATCAGTGGCAACCTAATTTCGAAGAGAACTTCTCCTTTTGTCACTGCTCCATTTGTCTTCATAAGCTTGTAGAGTTGAACCAAGCTATCGTCTTCAATTGGAAGCATACGTTGTACTGGTAGGTGTGCTTTTATTGTAGTTAACTCAGCCCTTAGCTGATGAGGTGACAATAAAAGTGGACTAATTTTTTCGTGGTGAGCGTCAGTTAGCACGTCAATAATCTCTTTTTCCACCCTTTGTAAATTTATTGCTGTTAATGTTAACTGATTGGCAAGCAGTGATATTAATTGTGTTTGGCTAACTTCTGACATTTCTTTAGCGAGCGCATTTGCTTCAAAGTTGATTCTTGCAACGATTTCCGTTAGTTGTTTTTGGGTGCTGAGTTCATCTTGTTTAATTATATTAATCGTGGAGTCAATAATTGATGTTTGGTTTTTAAGTAATTTGAAAATATAGTCTGTTTCGACCTTTGCTCTTTTAATGATGTCTGACATTTCACTGGCGTATTCTGAGTCCAGCACTCCAAACAATGACCTTGCTACATTTCCTACAATGTTGAATGCACCCCTTTTTACTCTACTAGTGGCGAATAGTTCTTTTTCTTCCAGCAACTCTGCCTTTACTTGTTGAAAATTATTCATCAAAATATTACATGTCGACTGATGTGTGATAGTTGAACATAAGTGTTGCAAGGTTATTAAGCCGGATTGAAAGGTCTCTAGCTCGGACAAGAAAGGTGCTAGATCATAGTATACTAAGAGTTTCCATTCAGCTGTTGCCAGTTTTACGGTTCCAATACTTTCAAAGTACAGTCCTGGGTCAGAACGAAAGTTGTCTATCTTTATATAATTACCCATAGCGACTGGAATGAGAAGAAGGGCTACGATCATGGTGAGTAAGAGTGAGTTGTTGGTAGTCCTTGATTTTTTGGTGGGTGGAGTATCTGCTTCATCAGCGGGCATTGGGCGAACAGCGTTGGATGGCTCACTTGCTGGTGCTTCGACTTCGTGAAGTAGCGGAGCTAGTCTATGGATAGGCCTCCTTTTTACACCTGAGACGGTTTGTACATCTGCTACTCGAACCTTGCCATCGTTTCCCTTGTGTGTTTGAAGGATTCTTCCAAGTGGCCAGCTCATAACTGGTAAGTTGTCATCTTTTATAACAACCATCTGTCCCTCTTTCACGTTTTCACAAGGTGATTTCCATTTCTGCTTTTCCTGTAATTGTTGCAGATACTCACTAGACCAACGTCTCCAGAACTCATGTTTGAGTTGTGAGACGAGTTTCCACCTTTTGGCCAGAGACCCATTTGGTTGCACTGCTCTGCTGTCCACTTGGGCTGTGAGGGGTTCTCCAATTATAAAGTGTCCTGGAGTCAGTGCAGTGAGATCATTTGGATTAGATGATGTCGGAGTCAGAGGACGCGAATTTAGTATGGCTTCTATTTCTATGATGACAGTTTCAAATTCTTCGTGTGTTAGTGAAGCTGTTGAAACGCTTCGTAGTAACAATTGCTTAGCGGATTTTACTGCTGCCTCCCATAAACCTCCGAAATGCGGTGCTCGAGGTGGAATGAATTTGAATTCAATTCCTTCTTTACTGCATGACTGCATGATTTTTTCTTGTGCATTATTAGCAAAAATCGCTTTATTAAGTTCTTCCAATTGATTCCGTGCACCTACGAAATTTGTGGCATTGTCAGAGTATATGGTCTGGCATCGTCCGCGGCGTGATAAAAATCTTTTGAGGGCCCCAATGAAAGCATCGGTTGTCAATTCAGTTACTACTTCCAGGTGTACAGCCTTTGTTGAGAAACAGACGAAAACAGCTATGTAAACCTTATGAGGTTTTTTACCGCGCACCTTATAATGGACCCAAAATGGACCACAGTAATCAACGCCAGTTTTAACGAATGGACGTGATGGGGTTACCCTGCTTGCGGGTAGATTCCCCATTACCTGAGTAAATAGTTTGGGTTTAGCTCTTGTACATCGAACACAATTTTGGACTATACTTCTTGTCATTGATTTACCCTTGATGATCCAGTACTGTTGTCTGGATATGGCGAGTAATGCTTGTGGACCACAGTGGTAGTTTTCCTCATGGAACATTGTGAGTAGGAGTTTTGAAATAGGATCATTATAAGGTAGAAGAATGGGATGTTTGGCGTCATAGACTAAATTTGAAGCTTCCAATCTTCCTCCGACCCGAAGAATGTCATTTTCGTCAAGGAATGGAGATAAGCTGCTAATTATACTGGACTTGTCCACGTGCTTATTTTTCTTCAATTTACCTATCTCCTCGTTGAAGTCGCAGACTTGAATTGCTTTAACAATTTTAAACCGGGAATCATCTAGCTCGATAGGGCTCAACGAAATATGTTTTGGTCGAAAGTCGTTATGTGTTTTTAAGTTTTTTATGAATCTCAGAACATAGCCCAACGTTTTCTGTAAGGTTCTAAAAGAATTTTTATGGTGGATTCGGTATATGATACTATCGTCCTTTGATACTGTAGTCGTTGTAACAGGAATGGCCTTAATTTTCCTTTCAATATCAGTTGAACCTTGAACTTGCGTTGAGTATCCTTTAGGCCACAATTCCTCCTTTCCATGAAGAAAAAGTGGTCCGTATAGCCATAAATTGCATGTTGGCAAATCAGCTGCACGAATTCCTCTGGAAGCTATATCGGCTGGGTTGTCTTTTGATCGTACATGGCGCCATTGTTCGGTTAGAGTCAGAGACTGGATTGTTGATACTCTGTTGGCGACAAACGTTTTGTAGGAAGATGATTGTGCATTTATCCATGATAATACAATTTCTGAGTCAGTCCACAGAAATATTGGTTGATTTTGAAACTGCATGTCAACCTTTATTCTGTGAGCAAGCTGGGCAGCTAATACTGCTGCACACAATTCAAGTCGGGGTAGTGTCTGCTGCTTCAATGGAGCAACTCTTGATTTTGCACACAGTACTTTTACAATCACTTGTCCATTTTTAAGAGTCGCACGAATGTATGCAACTGCAGCATAGGCCTTCTCAGATGCGTCTGCGAACACATGTAGTTGTGTTTTTACTGGAGATTCACACTGGAAGACATGCCGCGGTATCTTAAAATTGTTAAGATTCTCTAGATCCTTCCTGAACGTATTCCAGGATGTACAAAGATCATTAGTTAATGGTTCGTCCCAGTCCAATGCATGATGCCACAGGTGTTGGATAAATATTTTTGCCTTAACAACGACAGGAGCCAACAGACCGAGAGGATCAAAGAGTTTTGCCAGATCAGATGTTACTGTGCGTTTCGAAATTTGTTGATGTTGAGGTAATTTGACCTTAATGCAAAAATGATCACTTTGAGGCAACCAGTACAGTCCCAAGGTTTTTATTGTACTAGTCGCTCCATTATTATCGAAATCTAGGTTAACCTCTTGATCACCAGCTGGAATAGCTCTGAGTAATTGTGGATGGTTTGCACACCATTTCTTTAAGCTGAATCCGTGTTTTTTCAACATAATGATGAGTTCGTGTTGTATTTCCAACGCTATCTTGAGGCTGTCTGAACCTCCAAGGCCGTCATCCACATAGAAGTTGTTCTTTAGCATCTGTGACCCGTACGGAAACTTGAGAGAATTTTCATTGGCTATTTTCTGCAGACATTTTGTGGCCAGGTAAGGTGCTGCCCGAGTCCCATATGTTACTGTGTTGAGTCTATAATAACAAAGTGGTGATGACGGAATTTCCCTCCACAAGATCAATTGATATTGATGGTCAGTGGGGTTGATTAGAATTTGCCTGTACATTTTTTCAATGTCGGTTGTAAAAACGAACTTAGGCAATCGAAAACGAATTAAAATGGAGAATAGTTCGCTCTGCACCACTGGACCAGTATACATCAAGTCATTTAAGGAATATCCATTTGATGCTTTTGCTGATGCATCAAAGACTACCCGAAGCCTTGTTGTGGTGCTATCAGGTTTTAATACGCAGTGGTGTGGTATAAAATATCTTGGATGTAGTACGTCATCTATGTTTACCCTTTGCATGTGACCTAATTGCTCATACTCTCTCATGAATTGTGTGTACTGGATTCGGATATCGTCGTTCTTTTGGAGTCGTCGCTCCAAACCAATAAATCTGTTGTATGCCATGGCATGCGAATCACCCAATGATGTTGGGTTTTCTCGAAATGGAAGGCTGACAATAAAACGACCCTCCGTATTAGTCTGAGTATGATGAATAAAGTGAGATTCACACTGAGCCTCTGATGGGGATAGAGTCCTTTCATTTGATTCTATTTCATCCAGTTTCCATAGATTTTCGACTGCTCGTTCCAGTGAGGATTCATCACCAAATATTGCACATGTACGTGGTGGTGACGAGCTGGGAGCACTAGTTTGTTGTATAGATCCGCCCACAATCCAGCCAAGTAGTGTGTTTTGTAGTGTGGGACCACTGTTTGTCAGTTGTATTGTCCCTGGTTGCATAAGATTGAAGTAGAATTCGGCACCAAGCAGAACATCGATTTTGCCTTGTTGATAAAATCTGGAATCTGCTAAGTGGATATTACTTGGAATGTTCCACGTTACAACCTCAATGTTTTGATTTGGCTGTGGCGCAATGATGGTTGATAAGACAATGGCTTCCAAGTTTGCAGAGTAATTTTTATTCGTAGATGACATCTCAACATTGACACGATATTGTGCTCGTTTCTGAGTCCTTCCCACTCCATCGATGCACAAAGATGCTTCCATTGGGGAAAGAGACAACTTTTTGATGAGTCGATCCGTCACAATATTTACTTGTGAGCCTGAGTCTAGTAATGCTCGAAACTCATGTGAGATACCATTTGTTGCTTTCACAATTATGTTTGCTGTGGCTAACATGACATAGGTCTGCTGCCCCGCTGACGAATTCATTGATGCGGATGAGACTGCGATTGTCTCTCCGCTTTTGTTTGTAGGTTGCCCAGGTGAACTTGACGTCTTTTGTCTGTTTTGTGGATTTTGTTGTAAATGTAATAACGTATTATGTTTTTTGTTACACATTTTACATGTACTAGAGGTGCAAGCCTTTGCAACGTGATCCGCTTTTAGGCAATTAACACATAGCTTTTGTTGTTGTGCCCACCTTAACCTTTCAGCTTCTGTCATTTGTAAGAATTTCTTGCAATGATAGATAGGATGACTTCCGAAGGTACACAGCTTGCAATTGCCAACCCCTATCGTAGATGTTATAGACGAGACTGTCCTGAGTGCCTTTTGATGTATAGCCCATTTATCTTTGTGTCCAATAGAATCCATTGACTGAAATTGCCTCTCAAGGAAAGAAAACAGCTCTTCCATTGTTGGCACATCTTTAGGTTTGGATAGCGACTGAATAAATTGGATGTAGAGAGCACGATCTAGCTTTTTAATCATGAGTTGAATCATTATGGCGTCCCAAGATGCAGTATTAATATTTAAATTATTTAATGCCAACAAACATTCTTTTGTAGTGTCATGAAGAGTCTTTATTGAAGCGCTAGATAAGGTGCCTGCTGGTTGATTTAGAATTTTGTCTACTAATGTGGCCACTGTGACTCTTTTGTTGGCATACCGTTCCTGCAATAACGTCCATGCTGTATTGTAGTTCTCTTCGGATAACGTTAAGTGGTTAATTAATTTGGCTGCTTCTCCTGAAACGTTTGATTTGAGGTACCACATCTTTTGTACCTTTGGTAGCGGTTGCTTGTCGACCATTTCTGTAAAAAGCTCATAAAATTGCCTCCATTTTAAACAATCTCCATTAAATTGCGGAATTGTTATTTTTGGTAGCGGCAATGAGCTGTATACGCCTGAACTGATTCCTAACCGATTTTCATCATGTATGAGTTGTTTTTGTTGATCTGCTAACACGGCGAGCTTAACTAGGTGGTTGTGTACTGAATCTTCGAGAGTGTCGTAATCTTCTTGATGTAAACCTATTCTTGATGGATCATCCATTTGTTGCCATACGTCGTCATATAAATTTTGAATTTGGGACCATAACTTTTTTACAGCCTCTGATTTCAGTTCATAAAATTGTCTTGGCTGCTCTTCTGTAAGTGTTTCCAAACCTTGCAACAACCGTGTTAATGCTGTCATACGTGCGGTTATTAACCTGGATAGTCCTGGTGTTTGTAACTCTTGTGGTTCACGCTGAATGACTGACTCAGTTCCGGATGTTCTTACAGCTGGTAACGGCTTGGCGCTTGGTGTCAGCTTCCTTAGTTGTGTTTCAATATACTCGATTATCAAGCTATATTTTTCTCCAGTAACTTTGTGGAGGTCCTTAATGATGTAAGGATCCTCTTCTGACACAGTGGCATCATTACGAATCTGATTTTCTGTTTTTTCAAATGTTTGCCAAAGGTTGTTTAATTCATTCCGTTTGCCATGGTAGAAGTCTAACGTCCTTCTGTCAACAGGTGCCTTTTTTATTACTGCAATGGTTTTGTCAATTTCGTCAGCAATTAATGCTTGCTGTGTCATGAGCTGTTGGACCGCTGCCATGTTGAATGTTGTGTTGTAGCCCTGTGCTACTGTTGACCAAGAATGTTAGCTTTGGAAAACTGATGAATGGTCTCCACTGTCTGAAGTACACGTGGTTGTGTGCTCAAATGATTTTTCAAATTATGACTCCTTGGGTTCTCCAAAATGGTATTTGGTTTGTTGATGATTGCTGCGAGTTTTGTTTGGTTTTTCTGAAAGGTCCCTTACCGCTGGTGGGGGGAACTCAAAGAATTTTTCAAGCGTATGTAGTCACCAAAATGTTTGTTTTTGGTGGTTGTTGCTGCGTGCCTTTTCCTGCGTCTGCAGGATCAGAAGGTTGCGTTGTCTTTTTTATTTATTTTTTAAGATATTTGGAGTTCCTTACCACTGGTGGGGGGAAACTCTAATATCGAAATCACGTCGGGGTCACCAAAATGTTTGTAGAATGATAAAAAAATGGCTATAGTGATATTCAACCCAAGCACATGAACTTGTGTTGACACTATTGTTTTTCGCCTTGATTTCCTTCAAGCACTTGGAACTTGAAAGAGCCCTAATCAATCAATAAAACACGTTAAATGTCTTAAAAGAATTGATGATTACTTTATTTGTTCCGTTGCTTTTATACAAAATTAATTAATAAAAATAATAACAAACTACGGAAATCAAATTGCTTACTTTACTATAAATCAAATGACTTAATTTGGAAATAAAATAGTAAAAGTGCTTAACTTAACATAACGCAAGTGCCTTAGTTTATAACTTGTGTTAACTTTAAACAAAATAAGTTTTATGAACTTGAAACTGCTGACTTTACATTCTTTGTTTTTCTCTTTTAATTGCAAATTTAAAGTTAACAACGGTTACTGAACTTGATATTAAATTACAAAATGTTGACCTATTTAAATTATTGCTTGTTAGCAAAACAAAAAGTGAAGAAAATATTTATTATTATTATTATACAAGAACAGGTAATTGAACTTAAAACAAAAACGTAAACATATTAGTCAGCAATTGCAAACTTAAACGAAAAATAAGAATAGAAATAAGAATAAAAATAAACAAATAATATTGTGTTGATGGAAGCATCAACATATTGTTTTCAATATGAATAATTTATTTCATTTATTATTCGCTTCCTTAACAGTCTTGTGTTTAGGCGATGAGATTCAAACAACAAATGTTCCCTTAGCTCCCTTGCAACAACAACAACAACAACAACCACACCAGCACTTTCATTTAAAGAATGTACAAATTATTAAAGACATTAAAACATTCATTCAACAAAATCCAAATCTACGTTTGATACGTTTAGATAAGAAGACACCAGAGAACCGTTCACAGTCGGTTAAATATACTATGGGCAATAGAGTACCAGGTAAGATTAAAGAGACTTTTGTGAAAGGCAACATTAAAAAAAAAAACAAAAACAATTGTTTGCTGATAATTATTAAAAAGAATAATATAAAAAATAACATTTTTCTTTTTTTAAAATAAAATTACTTTTTAAATTAATAAATAATATCTGATTGAAAATAATTCGGAATTAAAACAAAATCGGGTGTAAACTGGAAAAATGTGCAACAAATAAATAAAAATAAAATTACAATTCCAACTGCCAAATTGTTTAAGCCCATTTTCTCTTTGTTAGTATTAATTTCAAAACAGTGTTGTTCAAATAAAATTTTATTGACGATGGATGTTGAAACCGTAAAAAAAATTTCTAAAAAAGGAGAATACACTTTTTTTTTAATTACTTTCCAATTAAAAAGAAGGCCGCTAGTGGTCTTCAATCCCTTTAATCTCTCTTAAAATTTTTTTTATTAAAAAGAGATTGCGATGTGTTATCGTAAATACCACACAAAAAGAATATTTGCAAAAAATTAAAAAAAAATGATTACATGCCCGTTATAAGACGCCGAATGGGGAGAGCATTCTTTTTGAGATTTAATTTTTTAATGTACCGGCCACAAGGTTACACTCTTGCAATGTGGTTATAAATCATCTTATATCTGGGCTTCTCTTAAATTCCATATTCCCTTAAAGATCCGATTTCAGTAAGAGCGAGAGAAGAGTACCTACGCTCCATTAAAATCATTTTTTGAATATCCTTCATCTATAGCCTTTAACTAAGGCTCTTTCAATTTGACTTGGGCTACTCGCAGGCAAATACGCATTTTCAACTTCGTGTTATATGATCTAAAAAAAAAAGTAAATTCTCTAAGATTAATACACGATACTAGGATACTCCGAAAGTAACATGCGGTTTAGAGTAAAACAAAATCCATTTTATTTTACTTCATACACTTAACAACGTCATTAAAACCTGCAATGTTTTTTTTTGGAGTTTATAAAATGTTTATTTTTTCATCCAACGCCTGAAATTATGTTGCAAAAATTAATTAGTCTCTTATGGTTTTTAAACAATTTTCTTTCAAAGGTGACCGCTTAGTAGCACAATATGCTGATACAAGTTTTTATCCAGCATCAAAAAATGTTTCCATTAGTGTTACTTATCCCGGCACTAGCGTGGTTACATTCCTCGATATCAATTGTTTACAAGACAAAACTGATGGCAATGCCTATGTAGCGGATGGTGGTATTGGGCAACGTTTCATTACAATTATTCTAGAGGCACAAGAAACGGAACGTTTCAGTTACAACATTCATATTTATGGCAAAGATTGAGAAAATCTCCAAAAGGAAATGGTAAAGATTTCTTTTATTGTTAATTAAATTAATTATAATAAAAATTTAATTTGTTTTTAAATTGTTTATAAAATTAATCGAAATCAAATAAATAAAGAAAAGAGAAAAATAGAAATTTTAAATAACGCCCAATGTTGAATGCAGCATTTTGTAAGAAGTTCGTAATACGTAACAGCAAATAATGGATGATTTGAGAAATCTTAACGTTAATATTTCTGTAGAAATGTGGAATTAAAAAAAAACGTTTTTTGTTAGAAGAAAAACCGAAATGCGCAAATATAGAGTTTACCATCATTTATTTGAGTAGCAAAGTGTTCGTAACTCTAAAAATTCAGATTTAACAATCTAGGTTCTGAAATCGTGGATAAGAGTAAGAAAAAAAAAAATTGAAAGAAAATCATAGGTTAGAAGGGGAAGCATCTGATATCTAGCGTTAAAGATTTGTAAGCGGTGAAAAAAAAATAATTTAAAAACAAAAAATTAATTTTTTGTTTTCAAAAATAAAAATTTTTTTCCTGAAGAAGCTTTCCAAAGGAAAGCGAAATATCGAGAAGAAAAAAAGAAAAAATTATATAAAAAAGATCGTTAAAAAGGAAAAAAGATATTTATTAAAGAAAAATAAATTTAAACATTTGACAAACACCAAGACGTTACAGTCAATGGAGAATGCTGCAGAGAAATGATTTCTGACTTTTTCGTTCATTAATTGAACAACCAGGATGTGGAGAAGCTGTAGCTCCAACAAGACGGCGCAACATGACACATTGCTCGGGCCACAATTGATTTTTTTTTCCAGGCAACAATGCCTATTTAGTCAAGTAGCGTGCTACGTTCTTTAGGAAAGGGATAGAGAATAAGCAGAAGGATAGCTACGGAAATTAACTGTCGTAGAAGACAGCACAGAGACCAGTGACCACGCCTTCATCACTGAGCAGCCCCACCGATAGTCAATTTTTTTTTTAAGAGAAGTAGCACTTCATGCAACAATGCCTTTTTAGTCAAGTACCGTGCTACATTCTTTAGAAAAGGGATAGAGAAGAGGTGAAACTGGTGGTGAAAGCAGAAGGATAGTCGGAAATTAACTGCCGTATATAAGATAGCACAGCGACCAGTGACTATGCCTTCATCGCTGAGCAGCCCCACCGACAGTCAGTTTTTATTTTTGTAGTGCAAAAAAAAACCAAGGTCTTCGTTGGGAATCGAACCCACAACCCCCATATTTACAAGCTAGTACACTACCTACTAGTCAGTGGCAGGGGCACCTTTTTTTTTTTTTTGTAAAGAAAAAACAGCCAAGATCTTTGTTGGGCATCGAACTTACAACCTCCAGACTGAAAAGCTAGTACACTAACTACTAGCCCACAGGGGCACCTAATTGATTTTTTAAAGGAAACGTTTGGTAAACGGTTATTTTCAAGTTTCGGACCTGTAGTCTCCAAGATCGTGCAGTTTAACGTCGCTAAACTATTTTTTGTGGGTTTATGTGAAGTTTACTTTGCCGCGTTATTGTTGGTATACGGCCGCAATTATTGGACCTCCAGATTGGAATTACCTCTAAGCCATTCGTGGCGGTAATATAACAGAATTCATATTTAAATTAAAATACCAGATTATCTTTCGAATAAAATAAATTTCATGTCAGTGTTAAAAATTAATTTTTGTTGTAATCGATTTCAGAGTTCTATACCTCTATAAAAAATAGCCTTTACACAAGCAAAAATAAAACAAATGCTTTTTGAATGGCAAATAAATAGGCGCTAACGAAGCATTTTCATTTTGTTTATTTATTTTCATACTCTGATGATCAAAATCTGTTAAGGATACCAAGTTTGCTGTATTTAATCATCACAACAGCTTTACTGAATAACTTTGAGCTGTAACTCAGTTTACCAAGAATTTTATTATGTTTAAATAAGCGGGTAAAATATAAATAATCTAAAATATAAGATAAGAGATACAGAGTGTTCCTGTATCGTTGCTTTCAATTTTAAAATTTATTACAAAAAAAGGAAAATTAATAAATAATATTGTTATGCTACTTCCTCATTGAAACACCTGAGTCTTTTATTAAAGTCACATTTCTATGACATTTTTATAAATATTTCTTATGATAATAAATCAAACTAAATTTTGAAACAACCCAACATTTAAATTATTCAAAAGATTAACGAAAACCTTGACCATGACAGAGCGAAAATGCAGACAAACTATACAAACGACTCGACAACATTTTCAATTTATTAAAGCCAACATTTCTAAACTATTTTAAATTTTAAAATAATTTTTTAGTCAATTTTGCAAAAATAAGACATTAAAAACACACAGAGAAACAAAAAACAAAAAGAAAAAAAAAAAATGCGACATTAAATTTAATTTGTAAATTATTTTCACTCATTCAATTCCTTAAGAATTGAAATGTTGTAATTAATTTATCGTAATTTTCGTATTTTTTTGTTTATTTTAAAATTAAATTTGTCTTTAATTATTTAAACGCCGTTAGGTTAATGTTGGCGGGTGCCGGCATTTCGCCAAATGTTAAGCAAATATGCGACGACACAGCATGCAAATAAAATCCCTCGTATTAAATAGTTTTATTAAAAATAGCACAATTTATTGTATAAAAATTATGATTTACTTTTTCTATTTTTATTTTTAAACAAATCATTTACTATTTTTAGATAAGAAATTTACATAAAAAGTATTTATTTATTTATTTAATTGTTTCTTAGATGGCCGACCATTCGAATTTATGATATCGCAATCGTTATGATTTTTAAATTCAATATCGAAAAAAACCAACTAAAATTTTGAAACAAAATTAAATATATATATTTTTTTCCAATTTCTTCTTCTTATTTTTTTTTTGTCAAACCATTTATTTCTTGAATAAAACATTAACAATAAACAATTTGTAATAATAAAAAATTGTGCGATTTATTAATTGTTTGGATGACATTTAAAAAGCTGCCAATAAACCACAAAAACGAGCAAAAAGGAATAAACAAACACACTTGTGCAATTAAAAGCAACAACATAAAAACATTAATTGTTCCTAAATTATGGCTAATAATTTGTAAAAAAAATAATAATTATTAAAAATTAAATAAGAACAATTGCCAATAAAATGTTGTCGCAAAATCAACACCTCGTAATAGTGAGCAAAGAATATTTTTATTAAAAGTATACTTTGTATATGTGTATGTATGTATGTATGTACATACGTACGTAGTCGTGTATAAATAATAGAAGATTAAACGGTCTATTGAAGCTTAAAAACATACAAGGTAGATTTACTAAATTAAGATTTTATTTCGTTAAAGAAAATTGTAGAGCGCCTTTAGAAAAAGTTCAGTTGAAATAGATCAGAAAATAATTTCAGAAAATTTTTTAATACAGTCGACTGTTGATAATTTAAAACTCTCTGCACCTGGCTGTAAGCCCTAATCAGATGGTGGTCAAACCACTGGGATTGAAAAGCAACCTCATTCACGGCCTAGGAAGCCGAGGACTAATTCTAGCAATAGGTCTTTCCTAGTTACAATTTCAGCGGTTCCAAAGCAGGGTTGCAAGCCACTACTTCTTGCTGAAGAGCTGGACACTATTCAACTCCTGGTCCAGAACACATGACTAGCATGCTCACTGGATCCGGATCATTCACTCATCCTGGCCCTCATAATCAAATTCATGCGAGGGCCGCAAAACCACAACTTCCATGATACTCTCAAGGGGCCAACCTCAATAATCAGTCAGAGAAACAGAGAAGTGATTTGATTTACATCAGCACCTGGCCATGAAGCCTTTATCAGATGGTGGTCAAGCCACTATGCATAATTTGGAACGTCATGCTCGTCCTACAAAGCCGAAGCCATAATTCTATGCAACATAACTTTCTAGTTGCAACTTCGATGATTCCAGAGCAGGACTGCAAATCATCACTCCTTGCTTAAGAGTTGGAGACTTTCCAACTCCTGTCCAGAACACATGTCTAGCATGCTCACTGGACTAGATCATTCACTTAGGGTGTCATTAACAGAGAGTGTGATTCGTTTTACATCCGCACCTGGCTATGTAGCCTTAATCAGATGGTGGACAAACCACTATTGTACAATTTGGAACGTCATACAGGCGTCCTAGGAAGCCGAAGGCATAATTCTAAGCAACAGAACCACCTAGTTGCAACTTTAATGATTAAAGGGCAGGGCTGCAAACCACCACACCTAGCTAAAGAGTTGGAGACTTTCAACTCCTGTCCAGAACACATGTCCAGCATGCTCACTGGACTGGATCATTCACTTAGGGTGTCATTAACAGCGAGATGATCCTGGCCACCATAATAACCGTTATACTGTTATGGGGCCGCGAAACCACAACCACCACGATACTCCCATATAGGGGCCAACCTCAATAATCAGCCAGAGAACTATTAAATGTCTAAAGAGACAAATAATCAACTTTGCGGGCATTACTAATCTCCGTGGAAATAAAGTGGAGTTTCCAGTTGTACCCCTGCTGACTTCAGGGGACTGGGCTCCCTTTTCCCCAGTTGCACTGTGTCTAGATAGTCGAAGTTCTATAAAGACCATATTTATGTGCCCCCGGGGGAAGTCAGAGAAACAGCTAAAAGTCTAAAGAGACAATTAGCGGAACTCTGGGACTTACTGATTCCCGTGGAAATAACGTGGAGCTTCCAATTGACCGCTGCTGCCTTCAGGGGACTGGGCTCCCTTATACTCTCAGCAGCACAGGTCTTAATGGTCAAGTAATACATAAAGACCAATAAATGTGCCCTCGGAGGGGTGTTTTCCAGCTCTCCTGAAAAACACTCAATATATTGAAAAGAAAATCTATATAATTTGGTCCCCTCAATAATATGAAATTATTTCAATGGAATTTTGATTGCCGACTCTCTTTATAATTTTAATTTTTTAGCTCTACGCTCTATAATTTGAATTGTTTTTGAACAACTGCAGGGTGCACAATAATCCACCACTATTAGGTCACGTGAAATTAATTTATTTTCCGTCTAATACAACACCTTAGTTGCAGCCTTTAGATAATGCCTTGGATTAGCCAAAATTTTAAAATCCTCTATCGCAGAGAAATTGTTTCCAAAATGTTGGATAGCAATAAAAAGGGTGAGGAAGCGACCACAACAATTTTAACAGCTGTGATTAGGATTGAAAAGGTTTGGAAAAATGTTAGTTCAAAAAGAGCGGGTTTTCGTTAACATCTTCAGCTCAGCTACCAGAGCCACCAGAAGTTCCACACTCTAATTCAGCATGGCAACTTCTACCTGACTTTGAAGAGGTGAGTTTTGAGAACTATGTTCAGGTAGACAATAACATCAGTGTCTACGGGTGCCCTAACCGATGCTGAACTGTTGAATCTGACTTCTTTGGATGAGAAAGATGAGCAACCACCACTTCCAGTGTTGTTAAGCCAAGCAACGGCAAGTCTTACCACCTTATGCTCCTATGCTCTCAGAACGGATGCAAGTGATGATTTCTTTTCAGCTCTAATCACAATTGAAAATTTATTCAATGACAGTTTGAAATATTTAACTCCAAAAAAAAAATTTACAAACTTTTTTCATAATAAATTGCTCTGCAACCGTATATCACTATAAAAAATTTAAATAATTTATTTTTATCTTTCTTTTGATATTTTGAAGTTTCGTTAATATGAAAACTCGATTATTCGAACTTTTTCTCTGGTCGCTTGAGTTTCAAATTATCAAGAGTCGACTGTATATGATTTGTTTATAGAAAAGTGGTCCTTCAAATATTGAATAATTAATTGCAGTTGTCGTTAAATCTTGCTGGATATAGTTTTTAACCGAAAAAGTTCCAATACTGAAATAAATATGGAACTTTGTTTGTATGAGGCAAATGTGCGTATGCTTCAAGCTGATGCTTCAAAGTATTCTAAAGCTGAACTAATGTGTCTCTGTAAGGTTGCGCTGGGTTTAAAGACATAAAGGAACTGCTAGAAATTAAAAAAACATTGGCGGTAAGAGGATCTGCTGTGAATTCCTGTAAACTTGAACCCTGGGTAACACTGGAGAATGATTTGGGGCGAGCAAAGCACATACAATGGTTGATATCAGTAAACCTTAAAAAAGGCTCACAGGGTATCCAAAGAAATCGTAGGCAGGAAGAGCAGAAAGATAGATAACTGGCTTAGTGACTTAGTGCAAACTCTGCTTGAAGGAGACTGATACGTGTGTATGCAGCGTTGACTAGTATTAGATTTAGGGCTACGGGCATACTTATGGTAATGCGGTTATTTTGTAGGATTTAAGCCTTGAATAGTTGTTGGTTATAAGAGATTCTGGTCAAAATTCATTATAGTCCAGAATTAAATTTATTACCAGCAATTGACTTAATAATATTAAGATGATCGTATATTATCAGCCGGGAGCCTGAAATATTTGAGCAACGAAGGGATTGAAAAGTGACCCATAGTGTTAGTGAAATGCTGAGGAATTCAGGGTCACAATTCAAAATTTTATCAAAACTAACTTTTTTTCCATAAATTAATTCAGACAACACAGTTCTAACTACTGCAAAAATTTCTTTCACATCACTATCTCCTTTAGCTGGAAAAATGCAGTCATGTCTATTATTGCGTTATCTGTGTTGCTTGTGCACGGTGAACTAAACAGTTTTTTGTCTCTCTTAAAAATTTTAGTATTTTGAGTTGGGGCCCTTTTGTATTTAGGGTGCGATATGTTTTTATTTGTGGAATTAGCGTTTGATTTTTTAAAGGAAGAGTTTTTCTAACGACTCCTTAATAACATAAAAGTTACTTTTAAAGAAGAGAAAAAAACCGGAATACTGGGAGTAACCTGATTTTCTAGTTTATTTGAAATCAAATACACGACAGATCTAATCGTGATTCACTTGATTTTAACAAAAAAAAAAAAAAATTCAAATATCAAACTCTTTCACTTACTCCTTACGTATCGAAGTGTGTACATCCATTACATAGCAGTCATCATCGAAACTCGAGACCTGTGTTAAATCTTCATCGTCTTCAATATCTTCATCGTTTTCATTTTTTAACTTATTAAAATTATTATTATTATTATTATTGATATTGCTGTTGCTATTGTTGTTGTTATCATCCTGTGAATAAGTGTATTCGGCAACTAAAGAATCTATAAATTCTTCCTCATTCAAATCCTCTTTTAAATTCTCATCACTTTCTAAATGAAGGTGGCTGATGTTGGGTGGTGTTGCTGGTGATGGTTTTGCTAAAACTGTATTCAAATACTGAGCAGATTGACTACGTTGACGCTGCTTACGACCACCACTACTTAACAATGACGAAGTCACTTGATAATGTTGCCTTAGAGACGACGATGATGGCTGTTGCAATTGAGGAAATTGAAATTTAATCGTATCAACCGAATAGCTACGCTTATTGTGGTCTCTTCTAGTGTAGACAGCAGCAGTAGCCACAGCAGCTTCATTATTGGTAGCACTAACGCAAAGACCACTACCTTTAATTAGTGACATATCTGTGGTAAATGTACTAAATTCATCTGGACAGTCGGGTGTTACATAAATATCCGCAATTACATCTTGTGCGATATTTTGTTGCGATGTCAATGAGTTTCTTCGAATATCAGCGCCATTGAATGATAAATCCATTTTGCATTCAAAATCAAACAAATTTAAATGCAAAAGTTGTTTGTGGAAACGTTTTATTTTGAAACTTTTTTAGGCCACACAAACTTTATTTGCTTGCTCGTGCAATGTTTGTGGGCGTTTGTTGTTGTCGTTATTTCAAAATATTTTTGTTGTTATTGATTTTGTTTATTTTTTTTTTAATTAAAATAGTTCTCAAAATTGTTTAACAATTGAAGAGTTATTGCTTTTTGTAAATTAATTATAACTTTAAATTTAAAATTTTAATTAAATAATTTAATAATTTTTTATCTTTTTAATTCATTAGTTTGATCTGTTAATTTAAATAAAAAAGAAAACCCAAAGAAATATTTTTCACTCTTAAAGAAATGCCAAATCTGTATTTGTTAATTAAAATTAAATTATTTTGGCGCAGTCAAATACAAAACTATTAATTCCAGGACGATTTTATCCTTTCTGGTTACTAAACTCAATTTAATTATACTTTTAATAAATTCTTCGTTTGCTTTTAAAAAAGAATTATACATTTATACGTGTTTTCAAAAAGGACTTAACTGTAAATCATTATTATATTTCTAAGCACGTTTTTGGCGGAATGGGGGAAAAATTTTCTTAATTTTTGAATTAAATTTTTTGTTCTGTGCATTTATGAGAATTTTATTTCTTGTATAATTAAATGATTTTTATTTTTTCACCTTTTTTTTAGTACTATTTTAAAATCTGGGGCAAATTGCACTGATGGAAATTGTTCGTAATTTCTATTGATTTTTAAATATAAATTTATCGAATGCCACAATTTATCTCCTGCACGCTTTTTACTTAAAATTTAGTGTTTCTATGTTTTATTTTATATTAATGTAGGGAGAAGCAAACCGCTTTAAATGAGCCCCCTTTTCGACCACCTTCCGTCCTTAATGATTGCAGGCAAACCGAACTGTAATATATGGTAAACCTTTTTTTTCCATAAAGAGAAGTAGCACTTCAGTCAAGAATGCCTATTTAGTCAAGTACCGTGCTACATTCTTTAGAAAAGGGATAGAGAAGAGATGAGACAGATGGTGAAAGTAGAAGGATAGTTACGAAAATTAACTGTCGTATAAGACAGCACAGTGATCAGTGATCATGCCTTCATCCCTGAGCAGCCCCACCGACAGTCAATTTTTATTTTTGAACCCACAGCCCCCATTATTGTAAACTAGTGCACTACCTACTAGCCTACAGAGGCACCTTGATTTTATTAACATACATGCTATCACTAGTTTTTTCTTTTAAGTTAGTGATTTCTGACTGTTATCCGGTAACAAACAGTCAGCCTTCTTTCTCATCACCCAATATTTAGTGATTGCTAGCATTTGTCCAAGACTAAGATCCTCCACACTTAATAAGCTTCTGTCCGTGATCCTAAGCCATGTTCCCTCCCGGAGCACATTTATCGGTCTTTATAGAATACTTCACTAACTAGACCTGAGCTGCTAAGGGTATAAGGGAGCCCAGTCCCCTGAAGGCAGCAGGGGTCAACTGGAAGCTCCACGTTATTTCCACGGGAATCAGTAAGTACTCCGCAGAGTTCCGCTAATTGTCTCTTTAGATTTTTAGCTGTTTCTCTGACTGATTATTGAGGTTAGCCCTTCGGGAGTATCGTGGTAGCTGTGGTTTTGCGGCCCCATACCGGTATTGTTATATGGTGGCCAGGATCATTTCACCTTTAATCACACCTACCTGGTGAATGATCCTAGATTCAGTGAGCATGCTAGTCATGTGTTTTGGACAGGATTTGGATAGTCTCCAGCTCTTCAGCAAGGAGTAGTAGTTTGCAGCCCTGCTCTGGAACCGCTGAAATTGTAAGTAGGAAGGACTTGTTGCTAGAATTAGTCTTCGGCCTCCTGATTTTCACTCACAGTCGTTTGACCACCATCTGATTAAGGCCCACGGCCAGGTGCAAATGTAAATCTTATCACGAAATCCCAAGCCATGTGCTAGCCAGTGCTGGACTATCACATATAATGTGCGTCACAGTGTCAGACTTTTCCATCACCATCAATCATCTTTAATTTTTATCTTGACTAGATGATTCTTGAGGTTTCTATGACCTGCCCCTTACGTAGTTATCCTATCCTATCCATATCAGGACTTTCACTCGCCTTAAGCTAGTGCTACTCTTGCTTCTGGTATACAGAAATTCACAACGAATCCGGCGAAAACCTAATAATTTCGATTTAAATAACATGTGACATAACTATCACATATGGTTTGTGTCAACAATAACAAGTAGCGAGATGCGAAAATGTAAACACACATTTTTTTCAATCGCTGTAATAATATCAAATTTTGTGCCTAAAAAATGTTTTGCGGGGAAGAAAGCCATCGATTGCTAGTAGAAACTTGTGATTAATGTGCACCAACTTAAGAAACGTGAAAGATGGTTTGCGCGATTCAAAAGTGATGATTTCGATACAGAAGCATGAAGAATTCTGGTCAGATGAGTAATTGGAAACATTAATCGACCAGGATTGTTCTCAAACGCAAGAAGAACCTGCATTATTATTGGCAGTCACACAACCATCTATTTCCCTACGTTTAAAAGCATTGGGATTCATTCAAAAGCAAAGAAATCGAAGCCGAAAAGAAATCATTTTTGCATCGTATTGTTACTGGTGATGAAAAATTTATACATTTCGATAACCCCAAGCGTAAAAGGTCATATGTAAAGCCCGGCCAACCAGACAAATCAATGCCGAATATGCCAGGTAATGTTTTGTATTTGGTGGGTTTAGAAGGATGTTTTGTATTTTGAGCTGTTGTAATCGTTTTACACGATCTCAAGGGACCTGTACCGAAGACAATTCATTGCAATCAATAAACAACTACCACGTGCTGCAAGACTAGTCAAAAACTATTTGGAAAACAGTGGCTGGGAAGTTTTGGCTCTTCCGCCTTATGTATATAATTTTTATTGTATTAAAGTTATAAAACTTTTGCGTTAATTAAGTATTATTTGCTGGTGGTTTTGACACTTGTGTGCAGCTGCAGCCTGCTTGTGGAAATTTATTGAATGAGACATAAATCCATAGAAAAGTTAGTTTGCGTTTAAGTTCACCCTTAATGACTCCGGATTTAAAATGAACAGCTCATTATATTTTGTACAGAGATGTTTACAACACTATGCCGAATGTTGACACTAAAATTTGTGTTAATTTTAATTTTTATGTAACGAAATATTTACAATGTCAGGGCTATCTATTGTTTATTAGTCGAATATTTTATTGCTTTTTTTGTTTGTTTGCTTTATTTTTAATACAATTATCAAAAATGATTAAGCAGAAGATTTTTCTGCTGCCTTTACAAGTTTACAGTCTGATAAAATTGTTGTAAACAAAAGAAATATTTTGGCATATGTTGAAATTAGATAAAGTGAATTTATTTATTAATTTGTTGCTGTTTCAACATTGTAGTGAGAAAATATTGTTTTTTTATTTTTTTTTTCAAATTCGTCATATATTTTTAATGTTGATAAATAATTTGCTATTTACAGTTTTTATAGTTTTTATATTTTTTGCCCTGTTAGCAGAGGCAGCGTAGTTAGCAGTGACTAAATATTAATAACGTCATTATTTCATGATAGACACACCCGTTTTATGGTTTTACACACAATTTACATTGTGAAAGTAAAACATCATTGTAAATCATGTAAACGAATTCGCTTTCTAATTTTAAAAGTCTAAAGGAAAGGGCGAGATTTTTTCGAACCCAGTGAATAAGAACGTAGGTGAGAGATTTAAACATAGAAATAATTTTTTATTTAATTACTGAAGGAATAAACGGATACGGCTACGGGAAAATTTGCTGGATTTGAGGTAGATTTTTTGGGTCGATTTTTAACTTCTCATGGAAAACGTTATCGAATGAGCTGTTTAGAATGTAAACACTGGGAGCCTTAAAAATGCCTGATTCAATGCCAATAAAACCACTAGAAACTCCTTAATACAAGTTCTCAAAAGAACAATATTTAATATTTGAAAAATAATATATTTAAAGGAGAATATCTGAACTAAAGTACCTTACAAACGACGTCTTAACACAAATCACTTAATTATAATCGGCTCTGAAAAAAATATATTTATATTTTAAAGTACCCCTTCAAGTAATTTTTAAAAATGTAACTTCGTAAAAATCTTTTCAAAAATTAAACAAAAATATTACAAAAAATTTTTCATAAAGGGTTCGCCATCTAACGTTTTTTTTTTTTAGCTAGTGCTTATTTCGTGAACGGTAACACTTAGCTCAGGTTTGATTTGACAGTTAAATAGTTTTATCCTTCCTCTGAACGAATATAGTTGTATATACGCTTGAATAACACTGGGAAATATTGCGACATTACTTTAAAAATCATGGTAATGTTGCAGAATGTGTGCGAAAATTGTGTACGGATTTTGGAAGAAGAGAAGCACCGTCAGCTCGGTATGTTCGTTATCTTGTGAAAAAAGTAAAAAAAAACTGGCATTCTCATCGATAAACCAAAGCGTGAAAAACCAAAAAACAGTACGTACACCCGAAATAATTGCTGCTGTGGCAGAAAGTGTGGGTCAAGCGCCATCAGCATTAATTCACCGTCGTTCTCAAAAATTGAACATTTCAGAGACATCATTGAGGCGAATTTTGCATAAAGGCCTTGATATGACGCCATACAAAGTCCAATTGGTTCAGCAGTTGAAGCCAAGTAACCTTCCCATGCGTTTTCGCGTCGCTAAGTGGGTCTGCGATCGACTTACAGAAGATGCCGATTTTGCAAAAAAAAAATCGTCTTTTCAGATGAAGCTCATTTTGATCTTGGCGGGTATTTAAACAAGCAAAATTGTCACATTTGGGGCACAGAAAACCCGCTCGCATACATTGAAAAACCGAGGCACCCAAAACGAGTCACTTTTTGCTGCAAATTTTGGTCCAGAGGCATAATTGAGCCATTTTTCTTCGAAAATGAGAAAGGAGTGGCCGTTACTGTCAATGGCGATTCGTTGAACAAATTTTTGTTTACAAAAATTGAAGAGGAGGATATTGGCAACATTTGAGTTCAACAGGACGGCGCTACGTGCCACACAGCCGAAGCTACACTCGATGTTTTGCGCCTTATTTTTGAAGATCGCATTATTAGCCGCAGAGCTGATATCGTTTGGCCACCTCGGAACTGCAATTTGACACCGTTGGACTATTATTTGTGGGGTGCCGTCAAAGATAAGTGTTACGCCGACATGTCAGTGACAATTGACGCTTTAAAGGACAATATTCGTGAAGCCATTGGTGAAATACAGCTGCACACAATCGATGGCTACTGCATGGCCAGCCGAGACAGCCATTCGAATGAAATTATTTTCCATTATTAACCGAAAGGATTGTACTTTCAAATAAAAAAAGAAATTTGAGAAAATATTCAGTCGTTTTGTTTATAGCATTTAAAACAAAAAAAAGTAATTTGGCGGACTTTTTATAAATAAAAAATTGCCTTTTTTTAAACAAAATAAAATAATGTAAAAATTTAAGTTATATAATTAATTAAAATTATGTTTTTTTAAAACAAAAAACTTTTACAAAAACGGCTCTATGAAAATAAGTACATTTCAAAATATACCTTTTTAAAAAGTTTTTTTTAATAAAAAATATGTTTTTTTAAATAATAATAATAAGAATAATATAAATGATAAATTTCAAAACAGGACTGTTTAAATAATTTTATTGTAAATCGATAATCTTTTGTAAGTCATTTTCCAAAAAAAAAAGAAAAAAATGTATAATTTACATGCCCTTGAAATGGAAAATTTTCTGTTTCTCTCTTCTTCCGCACACAACAATAAAGAAATAAAAAAATATTTTTTTTAAATAAATCTGAATAAATGGGAATATATTCCCATTGTCACAAAAGCTACATACTGGCGGAATAACAAAGATATGTTAATAAAAATAAATTACTGCGTGTATGTGACAATTTTTCATGTGCTATTTTTAAATTTTATTGCAATTTAACACAATAAATTAAGTGATTACGATTTTGGGTACTTAAGTTTTTTAATCTCATTTTTACGTTATCTTCTGTACTTAACGTAAAAAATGACAAAAAACCATTTTCTGCTCTTTGCTGTCTATTTTGAAAATATTTCAAAAGCATTCGAATTAAATCTAATTAAAATTTACTAAAGAAAATTTCAGTTTCCGAAATAATGGTGCCCACAACACCATTTAAAAAACAAAACCGTAGTGAATGTGTACAAGTATTTGCTTGTTTTTTATTTTCTTTTAATTTCTCTAGTTATCTGAAAATGACTTTTAACGAATTCCACGGCTTTTTCTTGTGTTCAAATAAATAAGCCTCTATTTAAATCGTACAAGGTGAACTTCTATTTTCAAGCATAAAAAGGCAATAAAAGCAACATCTGGAATTGAAATAATTTGATTTAAGCAACGTGCATACATTTGTGACTAATTACTCGTAAATCTGGCTGTTACAGAAAAAAATCTTCATTTTTTATATAAACGAATATGATGGTTGAGATCTTTTTGAAGAAATTGCTGATTTTGATCTATAAAATTTCAGATGAACCTTGCAAGAGTTAAAATAATTTTTATAATTGTTATCATGACCCCTAAGTGTCCTAAGTAAAACCCAAATTAGAAAAAGTTCGGACAAGGTGGAATTATATAGACTACTAGCTGACCCATTGAGAACGAATTTGTGAAATCGCAAAGAAGAAATGCAGACAAATAAGCTCGACTATTTTAACGGCGACAGTAATCGAGTCCATGCTACTTTGGGCTTTTCGCCGTCATCCGCCAATGCCCATTGGAGACAGTTGGCGGCTGGCGACGACTTCATGGCGTGTGTTTAGTTTTGAAGTAAACAACGCTCAATATTCACGTTAATGCGACCATATAATATCAAAACACAGCGCACAAAAAAATTAAATGCATTGAATGAATGAATACACAAAAAGTCGATTCAGTCGTGTAATTGCAGTGCAGTTGAATAACCTGGATACAGACTGCAGCGCCATCTGCCGGGCTGGCTTGTGGATGTAAACCAGCCAAAGTGGCACCCAAACGCAAAAAAAACAAATTTATTCAGTGACATACACACGTACAGTAGAATTATATACATAAAGAAGATTTGTATGGGTGGTACCACACGTCTTTATCAAATCCCGCCTATATTTGCAGCAGAACTTAAAATATGCCAAATGCTGTGCAAATACCGTTATCAGGAGCAGAAATATTGGATTCTTAATTTGTGGTTTGTATGAGAGGTACCACGCCCCTTTGTAAAACCCGCCCATATTTGCAGTAGCACTTAAACAATGCACACCAAATCGGCGTACCAAATTCTGTGCCAATACCTTTATCAGGAGCAGAAAAAATTGATTTTTAATTTTTGGTTTGTATGGGAGGTACCACGCTCCTTTGTCCAATTGGACCGAATTGTAAATCTAAACCACCCGGGGCGCCAGCCAAATGCCGTTTAGGAGGAGTTCAGTCACAACACACGTACAGTAGAATTATATGTATAAAGATATAGAGACTATATTGACCTTTAATAATATTACGAATTATAAAAAAGCTATTAAACTGACTAATTGTTTTGTATTTGTCATCGTCGTTTCTGTAATCTTTAATCTATTCATCACATTAAGAGTGCGAAAAGTACTATTATAAATTACCAAATTTTTTTTTTTTTATTTTTATTAGTATTTAAAATACTTTTAATTACATTTCAATTCGGTTACATTTACAATTAAATAAATCAAGAAAACAACATTTTATGTACTGTTTCTAACAAATCTAACAACATTTTTCTTAAATAAATTATAATTTGTCTTCAATTTTACATCATCTGGTAACGAGTTGTATAGCTGAAGACCCTTATAAAACAGCGATCGCTGCATTGCGCTTGTAGATACCCTTTCGATTCTAAAGTGTTCAGAGTTTTGTAGATGATATGGTTGAACTTCTCCCACATACATTAACTGCTCAGTTAAGTACTCGGGCGCCATTCCCCTTTTGATTTTTTGAATAAAATTAATAGTATTAAGCTCAAGTCTTTGTCCTATATTAAGCCACCTTAGTGAATTTAACATAAAGTTTATTGAAGTATATCTGTTGCATTTTAATATCACTTTCATTGCCCTGTTCTGTAGTTTCTGAAGTTTTTCAATTTGATTTTCTGTGCAGCATGAGTATAAAGTAGTCGAGCCATATTTGAAATGAGGTTTAACTATAGTATTATAAATGTTTATTGTCATGATAGTTATTTGTTTCCTAATTCGTTTAAAGAAGCTAACTTTTCTGCCGACCTTCTTAGATATATAATCAACATGCGTGCTAAATTTCAAATCTTTATCTATAACGATGCCCAAATATTTTATTTTGCTCACTTTCTCTATTACTTCATTGTTAATTTTAAAAATTTCATTACTATCAGCGTTAATTTCCATTATTTTTGTTTTACTTTCATTTAACTTAAGTTTGTTCATATTTAGCCATAAGTTCACTGAATTTATATCCCGATTTAGATTGCAGTAACATTATTCCAATGTATCTGCCTCTGTGAAAATAAGCGTGTCATCTGCATAAAGAGTAATTTCACATTTATCCAGAATATTTGGCATGTCATTAATATATATAATAAAAAGCAAAGCGCCTAATATTGATCCCTGTGGAACTCCATAATCATTGCCCAATGCATCGGACATTATATTATTCACTTTTGTTATCTGCTTTCTGTTTGTTAAGTATGATTCATACCACTTTAATTCCGTATTCCTGATGCCATATTTATATAACTTTTGAAGAAGTATCTCTCTGTCTATAGTTTCAAAAGCTCTCTTAAAGTCCAAAAATATTGCTACAATTTTTTTAGCTTTGTCAATTATCTTCCATCTGTTCAGTATGTAATTAATTGCAGTTTCGCATGAAAAATTTTTTCTAAAACCAGATTGGTGTTTCGTCAAGGTTGTTGACCTCTTATATATTCCTCAACGAGCCAACTTTCGTATCGAGCATGACTTTGAAAAGTCCGACAGAAATTACGTTCGAATAATTAATTTTAGTTGTAATAAAAAAACTTTCTACTGATACTAAATAAAACAATACGAATCAGTAAGTATTTTTTTACTAAAGTTTTATTTTATAATCAACGTAGGCCGGTAAGTCTTTTGGAATAACTAATAACTTTTGAAAGAAACCCTCAATGCAAAAAAGACATTAATCTTAATCATTAAACATTTACTGATTACTGTAATCAATTAGATTTTGCTAATAATGCAATTTCAATTTTAATCTCAATAACAGTATTAATGAAAATAAAAATTTCATCAATTAAAACTTATTATATTTCTTAGCCCGTAACATCTTGAAGGAATGTAGTAACAGTCGACTCATATGGGATGTGATATTTATGAAATACGAATGATTATTTTGTTAGTTCAGTTGCATTGAGGAATTAATAAAAAAAAAAATTACATTTTTTTATGTAAAATTTCTTCATTATTTTAAATTTATTTCATTAACTTAAAGAAATTATTTTATTTTATTGTTATTTTTATTCGACCGTTTTTGCTTAAATAAATAACTGCTAATTGTTAATAATTAATAATTGTTAATAATTTTTGTTTTTATAAAAATTAATTTCCAGAAGAAGCTTTCCAAGGGAAAGCGAAATATTGAAAATATACTTGATAAATTTATTTAAAAAGACCATTATTAAGATTGATACTTATTTATTTAAGAAATTATTTTAAACAAAAAATTTATTATTTAAATTTTAATTATAGTTTGTTGGCCTTTTTAATTATGTAAAAATTTAATAAAAAAATTAATTATAAAATTTGTTATTTGGAATGATTTTTAAATTAATCTATGTTGATTTGTTGATAATCTGTTACTATATTTATAATAAATAATAGATTTTTTAATTTTTTTTGTCGTTTTGCTTTGCGCTTGAATACCATAACCATTTAATCAATCAGGCTTGAGATATAAGGTTCTGGAGTATGGAGTTTTCTATGCAAAATTTGGATAAAATTCTCTAATGAGGTGCATAAACAGTAGTGAAATGACCATATTTTCATGTTTCGATTATAAAAAATTTTATGAAAAAATAAAATATTTCTGTTTAAAAGAGTCTAACACAATTAACCTAGAGTAACTTAGAAATATAAAGGGAAACGAATTTGCTGACCAATCTGCCAGAAATGCTATTTATCTCCCACTACAGGCAACTCACAACTGTCTCCGCAAGGAACTAAATTCACTGGTAGAGTTTGACCTAATCCAGGACATCGGTAATAAGTTATTTAACGCTTCTTCTTTATGGTATAAAACTATTAACAAAGAACGCAAAACAATTTATGACTTCTTGAGATATGGTACATTAGCTGTAAATAGACTCGACAGTATTAAATTCGAACGACTTCGTTTGGGTCACACTAAACTAACACATGAATCACTATTGAACCCTAATAGCATACCTTTTTGCAACTGTCCTATTTCATATCCCACGACACCGTCCCACTTCCTTAGTGACTGTCCCAGAATTAGTAATGACAGTAGAAGAATCTTTCATAATTCCGATCCTCTTATATACTCCTTTACCCTTCTATTGAAAATATAAGAATAATTATTAATTTTTTAAAAAATTCTAACCTATACAATTTAATCTAAATGTATCAAAAAAAAAAATCCTATTACAAATAATATTTAATATCATTTAAAGGAAAATGTTTAAGCTGTAAGCAATTAAAAATTGCTTTTGTTTAACATTTCACAGAATAATTACTTTTTACTTGTTACTTAAAGTAACAATTACGAAAGAAAAATTTATTAAAGTCCTTGTATTACAATTGGTAAAGAACTTCAAGAGACGTTGTGAATTGTTTTCATGGGAAAATTAAAATTTTTTGTCATTTTAAGGATGTTTTAAAAGAAGAAAAAATTTAGAAAAAGTATAAAAACTCGTATAATGTAAATAAGAAATATATATACAGTCGGCTTTCGATAATTTGAAACTCGTTAATTTGAATCTTGCGATAATTTGAACTGTTTCCAGGTCCCTTGAAAAACAATCAATATATTGAAAAGAAAATCTATGTAATTTGGTCCCCTCAATAATTTGAAATTATTTCAATGGAATTTTGATCGCCGTCTCGCTCTCTCTTGAATTGTTTAGCTCTGCGCTCCATAATTTGAACTTTTTTTGGACAACTGTACGGTGTCCAATAATCCACCACTATTAGAAAACGTGAAATTGAATTATTTTCCACCAAGGCATTATCCAAAATTTTAATACCCTCCCTCTACCGCAGAGTCATTCTTTCCAAAATGTTGGATAGCATTGAAAAGGGTGAGAAACTAAGCATAACAATTTTAACAGCTATAATTATGATTGAAAAGGCCTGGAAAAATGTCAGTTCTACAACCATTTACAACTGCTTCAAAAAGAACGGGTTTTCGTTAACATCTTCAGCTCAGCTACCAAAGCCACCAGAAGCTACGCACTTTCATCCGGCATGGCAACTTCTTCCTAACTCTGAAAAGCTGAGTTTTGAGAATAATGTTCAGGTAGAGAATAACATCAGTGTCTACGGTGCCCTAACCGATGCTGAACTGTTGAATCCGACTTCTTTGGATGAGGAAGATGAAGCAGAAGAAGATGAGCAACCACCACTTCCAGTGTCATAAAGCCAAGCAACGGCAAGTCTTAGCACATTACGCTTCTACGCTCTCCGAACGCATACAAGTAATGATTTGTTTTCAGCTCTAATCACAATTGAAAATTCGTTAGACAATGACGGATTGAAATATTTAACTCCAAAAAAAATTACGGTCTTTTTTTCATTATAAATTGTTCTTATGCTAGATAAGTATGTGCATATGCAGCTGTAAGTAAGTTCACTATAAAAACTTTTAAATAAGCTCTTGTAAATTTGAATTTTTGTATCTTTCTTTTGATATTTGGAAATCTCGTTAATTTGAAAACTCGATTATTTGAACTTTTTCTCTGGTCCCTTGAGTTTCAAATTACCAAGAGAGATGAGAACAAAAAAAATAATATTTACAATTGTAGTCCTAATAAAATCCGAATTCCTTTCAGGTGCTCAATATTATTTTCTCTCTCTTATTCCGTATCAGTGGACTTCTCCTAAACATCTCTGCACATACTGTAGGAATGTACTCAATTATCAATTTAGAACCAATAAGTTCAAAATGGCCATAACACAAAACGTTGTTATCATTTATTATGAATTAAATGCCTTCAAAAATAACATCCATAATATCGTGGAAGGTATCATCCTGACCTAATAGTATTCGTCTTTATCTAAAAATAAGGAAAACGTTTCACAAACATAGTAGAGTTAAATAGCTTGGGTCCCAAGATACACATGGTGTAAATGGATGAAAAAAGTATTATGAGACAAATTTACAGTAATGATGGTTGGCATCATCATTATTTTTGTTTTTCCTGATGATGCCAACCAACGGTGTGGCGAAATATCGAAAATATAATAAAAAATAAAGTTTTTTAAAAAATTTTTTATTAAATAAGACCTAGTGCTTAAAATTAATTACTAAAAAATATTAAAAAACGTCAAAAAATTATAACTATTATATAAAAATTAATAATTAATAATTTTTTAATAAAAATTAATAATTAATAATTTTTTGTTTTCAAAAATAAAAATTTTTTCCTGAAGAAGCTTTCCAAAGGAAAGCGAAATATCGAAAAGAAAAAAATATATAAAAAAGATCGTTAAAAAGAAAAAAAGATATTTATTAAAGATATATAAATCCATATTTAAATTTTCTGTTTTAAGACATGGACTTGTTGGAAGGCAGCTATTAAAAAGAAAATTTCCACAAATAAAAGAAAGTGGCGACAACAGGAGGTGGAGCTTACAGCCATATTTATATATTTAAAAAATAATAGACGGTCGGTGTGGACTTTATCAATTTGTTGAAGGATAATCAAAACCAAAGTCTCTGGATATGAATAGTAAATCTTTATCATCAGAAGAAGAATTATTTGATTAGCACAATGTTAACAAAAATGCTTTTAAATGAATTTTTTTTGCATATAAGTTCTCTGGAAAATCAAATAGATTTGAAATATTTGAAAATTGTATTCTTTTTAAATCCTATTCTTCTAACAAAAGTATTGCTGTCGCCAGAATGAAAACCACTGAATATACGAAACAAATCAAAGATTTTTTTATTCATTAGAATAATACCTTTTATCAAAACGAATTCAGTTTTACTTATTTTGTTGTTTATTGTCTTAAAAATTATACGGAATGAAACACAAATGAAACATAAAATCAATCAACAGTCATCACACCTAAATCGTTTTTGTTATAAATTTCAGTTTTGAAAACGAACGTTTTTTCATCACAACCCTGATTGTTTGCTATTTTGAATGCGTAAGTTTAATTTATTAAAACAATATGTTCTCACGAACTAAAACATTACAAAATTAAAATAAATCAGGAAGAAACGTTTCGTTTTAATCATTTTTGTATCCTGTTTTTTAAGCACAATGAGTCAGTCGTGCCTCATTATTCTTTTCCATGTACAAACTTCCCCAGGCGAGTTTTATCGTTTAACTAAATTTAACTGAAAAGTATAAAAACTATCCAAAAATCTTTTTTTTTTATTTATGCTTAAGATAAATATTTGGATTATTATACTTTAAATTTAGAAAAATTTTAAAACTTTTCAACAACAACTCTTTAGTTTATTTACAACACAATTAGTCTACATTATCATCTACTCTGTTAAATTTGTTTTAAAAAGATGTCAATAAATGGAATTAAAAGTTATTTTGTAAGCAGATGAACACACATCCATTATAATAAAAATACTAACACAAACTAATTTTGGCTTGACCAGTAGTTGTTAGATGTTCTTTTTTTTTTCTTAGAAAAGTAAAAGAAAATTTAATTAAATCAATTTATGTTCCAACAACAAAGATAAACTCTGCGTAAGGTTTTGTCAGCATGTAAACTCACACAACTTATTCACAAATGTATTTTTCACAAAAACAAAACAAAACAAAAGAGTTAAAGTTCCGGAAAAAAAATTCAATTTTAAAATTGTTGACATGTTTTTTTGTTGTTTTCATTTACGATTTTGTTGTTGTTCTTTGTGATGCTAAGACAACATTTTTTTTGTATGCGGTGTGTCTAGAAATGCTCACGGAAGTAGTTACTCTATCGACAGAAAGGGGCCTATAGATTCAACAACATCATCTGTAGTGCAGACAGATGAAGTCTCGGCTGAATTCAGAAGACCCGCTAGAAGGTAACGTCCCCCGGTTTGGACCCTAAATTATCATTCTTTTTAAAGAAATAGAGATGTCGACATCACCAAATAAGCTCCCCCCGGGGGGGGGGGGCACATTATAAGTCTTTTTGAAGACTTGTGTCTTGCGTGGGTAAAGGGGAGCCTAGTCCCTTTCAAGGCTAGCAGGAGCCAACTGGACAATCCCCTATATTTCCACGGGAATCAGTAAAGCCCCAGAGTTCCGCTATTTGTCTCTTTAGACATTTAGCTGTTCTCTGACTGATTATTGAGGTAGGCCCTTCGGGAGTATCGTGGTGGCTGTGTGTTTCGAGACCTTCGTTTGAGTTTCTGGGTTGGATCATTCACAATGAACACAATGAATGGTCCGGATCCAAAGAGTATGAATGACGTCGTATTCTTAATTATATTAAGCTTCATGCTTCTGGACCAGGAGTTGGATAGTCTCCAACTCTTCAGCAAGGAGTGAAGGCTGCGGCCTGCTACGGGCTTTTGAAGTTGCAACTAGGAGTGACCGGAGGATATACGTATCCGAAAGCCTTCTAGGGCGAGGATGACGCTACATATTATCCACAGACCCTCGGAGGCACATGATAGTCTTTTTGGAACCTCCTCTTCCATTTAGACTGATGTCTTGCGGGGTAAAAGGAAGCCCAGGCCCCTCAAAGACTAGTAGGAGTCACCTGGACAATCCACATATTTCCACGGGAATCAGTACGTCCGCAGAGTTCACTATTTGTCTCTTAAGACAATTAGCTGTTCTCTGACTGGTTATTGAGGTTGGCTCCTATATGGGATTGTCGTGGTGGTTGTGGTTTCGAGACCCTCGTGAGAGTTTGTGGGTCGGATCATTCACAATGAACACAATGAATGGTTCAGGTCCAGTGAGTATGAATGCCGTCGTGTTCTTAATTGTATTAAGCTTCATGCGTTCTGGACCAGGAGTTGGAAAGTCTCCAACTCTTTAGCAAGGAGTGAAGGCTGCGGCCTACTTCGGGCTTTCGAAATTGCTACTAGGAGTGACCGGAGGATATACGTATTCGATGGCCTCCTAGGGCGTGAATGACGTTTGCAAATCATTCAAAGTGGTTTGGCCACCATCTGATTATGACTACCTAGTCGGTGCAGATGTAAATCAAATCACATCAATATCATACACAGTAGTAATGATTCACCATCTGATATTGGCCCACACGGCTAGATGCGGATGTTAAGCTTATCACGTATCCCTAAATAAGGGGTTGCATTGATATGTTTGGATGGAAACCCACCATCATTACAATGGGGGTAAAACGAGAGCCCAGTCCCCTGCAGGCTAGCAGGGAGTCAACTGGCAGCTCCACGTTATTTCCACACGGAATCAGTAAGCCCCAGAGTTCAGCTATTTGGTTCTTTAGCTTTTTAGCTGTTCTCTATCTAATTATTGAGGTTCGCTCTTCGAAAGTACCGTTGTGGTTGTGGTTTCGCGGCCTTCATAAACTTGATTAAGGGGCCAGGATCATCTCATCTTTACTGAGAATGTCAGTATTCTGGACGATGTGTTCTGTACCAGAGCTGGATGGTCTCCAGCTCTTCAGCAAGAAGTGGGGGTTGGCGGCCCTACTTTGAAACGTCCGAAATTGCAACTAGGAATAACCTGTTGCTAGAAATTAGTTTATGGCTTCCTAGGGCGCGGAGCACGCTTCATATCGCCCAAGTGGTGTGACCACCGTCGAGTTATGGCATACACACGCTAGGTACCGGCGTAAATCTTATCAAACATCCCGAAATAAGCAACTCTGATGTATTAAAATTATAACTCTGTTATATTATGTGTTTTATGTTGTAAATATTGTAAGTCATTTTTAGAAATTTGAATGTTTAATGAAGGGCTTGTTAATGCAATCGTCAATCAAAAACACTCATTGCGTATACGCAGTATTCTTACAATTAATTGTTATATTTTTAGTGTTAAATGCTTAATAACAATTTTTAATAAAGATTAATTTGTAAATAGAAATCCATCTAATTGCTTCCATTTGACCATCTTTCCCGTACCATACAATTGGCAAAGGCTTTTGAACTTTGTTAAACAAAATTAGTCTAAAATGGTCTTCTAAACCAAAAATCATCCTAATTTAATACCCCGTAAGTAGTACTGTGGCAACGCCGTTCAATATTAAAAAACTTTTAATTGTTTTAGTGTAAAACTTGTGTACTACTTATCTGTGTTAACATAAGTTCTATTCTAATATTGCCTCTGCATTGTTATAATTTTATAATCAATATTTGAAAATGAAATGTATGCAAGCAATTTTGTTAACATAATCACACACTTGTGCTCATGCACGTACTAATGTGCAATGACTGCCATGTGTTCTCCGTATTACGAAATTGTTATTTTATTGTATTTTACATTAAAAACAAAAAAAACTCTCATTTGACATTTCATTAAAAAATTCCTTTGAAGTTTTCTTTTTTAATAACATTTTTTTTATTTAACAGGGAATGAACTTTTACTTTTACCGAAATTTGAGGCTCTTTTATATTTTGTAGTGCTTCATTTTATAATTTATTTTTTCGTGTTTTTGGCACATAAACGCATTTTCACGCAGACAACACACACGCTTTTGAAGTCAGTAATATTTTACCACTAATATAGCGAATGGATGGTTGGATGGATGGTTGCTTGCACGTTTGGTGTTATTTATTTATTTATTTTTATTATTTTTTTTGTTTTTGTATTTTATTAGTTTTCAAGGCCTTCACGTTTTTATGCCTTTTTTTTAACTTTTTGGGAAGTATACCTTTTAAATGTAAATGATTAATAAAACAAAAATGTTATCTAATCTGAAGAGAAAAAATTATAAATTAACAATAAGAACAACTGTAAAAAAGAGAACTTAAAGCGTAAATTTTTAAAATCCAATAATTTTTTCATTGCAATTCGAATTCCCTTAGCTGCGATTGATAAAATTGTAGAAAATTACAAATGACTGCAAGTTGGAAAACAAAACTGGTTTTGGCAGCTTCTTTCATAGTTATAGAGCATTTGTGTTAAGTGATTTTGATTAGTGAGATGTCATTTCAGATCAGATCAAACCGCATGTGGAATCAACTCCCGTCAGAGGTCTTTCCGTTCAAATTGAATGTCCATAAATACTACTCCCTCTTTCCACCTCCCTATAAGCTAATTTCCTAGTTCTGGCATAATGCGCATTGCATGTGTAGGGGTCATCCCCTGAGTACTGAAAATTTTATGTCATGATTATTTTTTTTTTTTTAAATTTCATCAGTCATTACCTTTCTGCAACGAATTTCATGGAATGTGATTTTGTTATAAAAATATTTACATGTTATGAAGACCAATATTAACAGTCATAACTTTTCTGCAACAAAATTTCATCAACAATAATTTTTCTGTAGCAAAATTTTAACAGTCATGATATTTCTATAGACAACTTTTCGTCAGTCATTATTTTCCTTCCAAAAATGTTTATGTCATGTTCCCTTTACTCGCACGTTTTCACCTTGAACTTTATTTTCGTTGAGAGCGCATCCATTTGTGGTTGATTTTTCATTGAATCGCACTACGCATTACAGGGAAAATTCTTTTTTTAGCAGAACAGTCCGCATGTGGAATAAAGTCGCCCCAGAGGTCTTTCTTGCTACTTTCAATGTAGGAAAGTTCAAATTGAATGTTCACAAACACTCCCCTCTTTCCTCCTGACATAATGCATTGAGTGTGAAGAAGCCACCCCCTGAGTGCTGCTCCAAGAAAGAAAAAAAACGTGTCATGTTTTATCTATTAAAAAATTACATCAGTCATAATTTTTCTGCATAAAAATTTCATCTGCCATCATTGTTTTATAAAAAGTCATAATTGTTCTGTAGAAGATTTTCAACAATCCAATTTTCTGTAGAAAATTTTCATCAGTCTCATTGTTCTGAAGAAAACTGTTATCTGTCTGATTTTTCTGCAGAAAATATTCATCAGTCATTCTGTTTTCAATAGAAAAATTTCATCAGCTATGATTTATCAAGTTTTAGCAGTCCTGTTATTTTTTTTTTTTGCAGAAAATCCTCATCACTAATTCATTTTACTTTCAAAGGTAAACCTTCCCACAAAAATCATATTTTTGCAGCCTGTTTTAATTTTATACTTTTGAACGTCACAGCTTTAGCTGCGTTTTAACTGTTTTTACTCTTCACTGCGCTTGTATCAGATAAAAAGTTAAGTTCATGGAAGAAAAAGAACCACAAAAAATAAAACAATAAGCCGAAACTGTTACGCCCTTAGCACTCACTATTTGTAAATTTAAGCGCCAAAGATTTATATTTATTATTTAGATTTATTTTCTTTTTCTTTTCTTTTCTTTCCTTTTATAACACAAGTGAAATGAAATTATTTGTTGGAAATAATAGATGACTTATTCAACATAACGTTCGAGGTAAATTGTAATAAAACGTAGTAGATGCAATCAAAAGCGAAAAGTGTTATTTATTTTTAACATATTTGCAAAATGTTCGTGTTGTGTTTGCTATAAAGTCTACCGATAAACTGACAGACTGACACTCACAGCCGGCTTGTAAAACATGCGAACATTCATAGTATGTACAAGCAAAAAAGTGAAAAAAGAACTAAAATTCAAACACTAATACAAATAGTACACACCAACACTTGTACATTCCTTTTTGTGAAACCTTTAATGTTTGCAATCAGTATTTGCTATAATTTTTGAAAACTGTGTATTAGAATTTTGAATAATAAAATTTTTTTCGACGGCATGTTCAGCATAAAACTAACAGTCTGTGGGCTGTTGATAACACTTTGTCGATAACATAATAAAGTGTCTCTGGTTTTACACCATTTGTAAATGAAAACCAATAAGTTCTCTCATTGCAAAAATAATCTGAACATTGATGGAAATGAAAGATGAAATGAGTGTTAAGATTAATTGTTGATCAATCCGCATATTTTTGTCTGCTATCAAAATTACAGTTTAAATGTCAGCTCTATTTTTATACATGTAAGTACATATTTGTTGTTTATTAAGATTTTGTCGTTATATTATACATTTTCAACTGGGTGATTGTTGATCAGTACGTACATTTTTGTCCACTAACAAAATTACATAGAATTTGCTAAATGCGTTGCTTGCGACAAACAACAAATTCATATAAACTGGCGTTAAGTTATCGTCCTATAAGTATGCTTAATGGTTTAGACCAGTGATGGGCGAACTTTTTGGGTGGCGGGCCAATAAATTAAAAAAAAATCTTGCGGCGGGCCATTAAATTAACAAAAAAAACATAGAGGGTCATTCATTAAAAAATTATGGGGTTGCTGTTCAATTAAAACTTTGGTTTAAATTATATATTTATTAGTTATATTACGTAATATTTTAAAACATAAAACATAAAAATTTTATAAGATACGGCTTATTATGGTTTTAAGGTTTTCCAGATGTATGGGAAGCATGGATCTGTTTCTGACTTGACATAATTTCCTCAAAATCTAGTTCCAGTTGGGAGAATGCGACTTTAAATAAATTAAATAGACTCTCGTCTGACAATCGGTTTCTTATTGAATTTTTTCTGTCTGCATTTCATTACTGAAAAGGCCTGTTCACATAAATATGAGGAAGCAAACATTGCCATAATTTTCTGCGCATGATTAATTAGCTTTGGAAATTCATCATTTGGTAAGGATTTATAGAAATTAAGCGTGTCTGTATTTAAAAATAGCTGTTTTAAATTATTATTACATTGCAATTCTATAATTTCCAATTGTAGATCAGATGGATTATTCTCAGGATTAACATTAAAAGGCATTGAAAAAATATCTAAACATGGTTGGATTTTTTTAAAGGCAGCAAATCTGGCCTAAAATTCTGAATACAGTTTTAATAAAGATTGTGAAAAGACTTTTAACTTGTCTTCACTCACAGACCTGAAAGAATTAAGTCTTGGACAATGAGTCAAATCATTTTTTCCCAAAGATTTAAAAAATATAAACAATTGAGTTTTAAAAGACCTTAAACTGTCCCAAGTTTCATCTATAAATTGATTTCTTCCCTGTAACTTCTTATTCAGTTTATTATAGTGCTCAAGTAAATCCGCGAAAAAAGCAAACTCGATGCACAAATTCTTATCCTCCAATATTTCCCACTCATCCCAAATTTCAGTTTTGGTTTTTAGCAAAACTTTAATTTCTTCGAGAAGACTCCAAACTGTCGACAGGGCATTCCCACAACTAAGCCACCTGATCTTTGTGTAATAAAGTACATCTGAAAATTCTGCATCAACTTCCGATAAAAACTCTTGAAATTGTCGATGTAACAAACCACGGGCTCGAATGGTATTAATTAATTTTAAAATAATATTAAGTACGTGGTTAAAATCCAAGGCAGCCTGGCAAAGGACATCTTGGTGGATTATACAATGTAAAAAAATTGTTTCGTTTTCAGGATCCTGACTTTAATAAACTCTTGCAAACCCCGTATATTTTCCCACCGTGTTAGGTGCTCTATCAGTTGTTAAATTAATTAATTTGGAAATTGGGGTATTAAGAGATTCCATCCCCTCTCTAAATTCATCATAAATTACTTTTATTTGGGTACGGTTTTCCGTTGACCCTCGTCAAATTTGGTTTGTGAACATGTTCACCGTACCCAAATAAAAGTAATTTTAACCCCGTCGGAAAATCCAAGCACATATTATCATAAATTATTTTTCCTGTCGTCTTTTCTTTCAAAGATCTCAAACAAGCAAGTTCTTCGGTTATTACAAAGTTTTCATCGAATCATCTGATCACTCCTGTCAATACTCTCGTCCATAGTGACTGAGAAGTACTTAAACTTTTTAAGACGTCCATCGAGTTGATTGGTTAAATTAGAAGAAATCGCTTCAATTCTTTTTGTGACCGTTCTACGTGACAGCCCTATAGATTCGAAATCTTTTACCTTTTCTGGGTATAATACCTTTCCAATGCTAATTAACACATCCTTAATAAATTCTCCTTCAGAAAACGGTTTGTTACTTTTTGCTATTTTATAGGCAACAATGTGACCAGATAACGTGGAAGATCCCTGGACACTTCTTTGATTTTTAAAAAACATTTGCTGACTAGATATTTTTCTTTTCAATTCCTCTGAATGAACTTACTCGACCGTCTCTCTTCATAAAAACTTTAAACAAGAAATGATAAAATCTGTTATTGAAAAATTAACTTAACGATTTGATGTCAGAAATATGACTTCAAACCATGAAACACTAAGAACTTTGTAAAATCGAAATTGGTTTCTATATATTCTAAAAATTACTATTTAATAATAACTAATTATGTTATTTATTTGGTGCAATTTTATAAGTAAATTCTCAAAACTGATGATACTATAGAAATATATTAAAATATTTTTAATTGTAGCAGTGATAGAATAAGAAATTAAAACAAAAATATATTTTATAGTTTGAAAGAACAGTTCCTTCTGTCTTCCTTTTAATATTATATTTTTTAGTCAGTAAGAATAGGAAATTTGAAGAATGCAGACCATTTGAATAAACTGAATATTTTGTTTTGTAGCGTGAATAGGAGAAAGCTCCTGTCTTCTCCAAAGAATTTGCCATTAGTTTTGTCTTAGGTCGAGTCAAAATTCAAAATGATTCTTTGTGATAATGTTATGTGATATAAAATTATAAAAAAATCAGTTTCAAGTCAAAGTGCAATTGATATTTGGTGTAGTTATGATGGTTAGCATGTTGACCAGCAATCATGTTATTGATTTGAGAGTCTGGCTTCGGATACCAAACTCAAAAGTGTTTTTAAATTTATTTTATTTATTTTTATATAGAAGAATATGATAGCGCTCTTCTCTGTCGCTATATTTCTGCAAGCCCTGCTTAGTCGGTATTATTTTTTTATAAAAAATAGCTGGGGCCACCACTATTAAACTTTTTAAAGCTTTAAGACAGTATAAGCAAGAAATAAGAAACACTGCCAGAAGTTAAATATAAAGGGGTGTCGCATCTTTTGGCTCTTTAAGAAGCGTAAAGCGTTATCAAGTTATTGTTGAGCGCTTCAATTTTGTTAAATGTTTAAAACTTTCGCTAAACCTTAATGTTGTGAACTTTTATATTTTTTTATCAAAAATATTATTAAATAAGTTTTAAAGTGTTTTCTTCTTATACATACATACATACATACATCAATGTAGAAGTGTGCAAACTTCTAAGGTTGAGTGTGAGAATTCTCGAAAAATATAAAATTTAAGGTTTCGTAGCTTTAAATGAAATTTCATTAACTTTTCTCTAAACCTTTTTTAAATTTAAAATTCAATACCTTATGACAAATTCGTTTATTTGGGTCAAATTTTTAATACGGATTTTGAATCCGTTTGGAAATGGTATTTGCATTTTATCACAATACTATCGTTTAACCACATACATATGTACATTCGCACACTAAAATCATAACAGACTGGTTTCTCTTTTGTAGTTGATATTTAACGGTGGGCGCTTATAGACTTGGTGACGTCTAACGAGGTTTTTGATACTTAGACAGCATATCTACTGCATACAAAAATATAAAACCCTCAGATTTGAGTACAGCTACCCCTGCATGTTATTGCTGGCTGTCATATAATTTTGATAACACGATTTTTTATAAATTTTGTTTTAAATTTATTTTTATTTGTTTGCTGTATTTTATTCGTAACATTTGTAAGCTATTTTCAACCTTAAATAAATTTCAACTTTCAAAAAATTTTTTTTTAAACTAATAAACATTCATTAATGCCATTTAAATGTTAAATTAAATGATTGAATACTTTGCTTGCGAACAGCCTGTGCTAAGCAATTGAGGGCAGCGCATTCAGGGGTTTAATTTTTGATTTTTTTGAAAATTAAATTTTACCTGACGACGCTTTTTCTTGGAGAAAAGTCGCTGACGTCAGTCACTGATCCCGTTTTTTTATAGAAAAGAAAGGACTGACCGTTTTTTTTTTTCTTAAAAACAGTCAGACCATTTTTTTTTCTTAAAAACAGTCAGACCGTTTTTTTTTTCTTAAAAACATTCAGACCGTTTTTATTTTTTTTAAAAACAGTCAATCCGTTTTTATTTTTCTCAAAAACATTCAGACCGTTTTTTTTTTCTTAAAAACAGTCAGACCGTTTTTTTTTTAAACAGTCAGTCCTTTCTTCCGACCCGTGACTGACCGTTTTTTTTTTCTTAAAACAACGTAGTCCGCGATTGACCATTTTTTTAACACGGCCCATGACTGAACGTTTAAGAAAAAAAACGGCCCATGAATCGTTTAAGAAAAAAACGACCACTCAGGGCCAGGTTAAAATAACGGGCAATCACGGACTGCATTTTTTTAAGAAAAAACAAAAAAAAACGGTCAGTCATGGAATGCGTTTTTTTTTATAAACAGCCATTCAGCGACCTGATTTTTTAAAGGAAAAAGTGGCCGTCTTGTTTTTATGAAAAATGTGATCACTTATAGATATGTTTTTTAAAGTTATGGATGCCGTAAATTTGGGAAAAATTATCAGTCACGGACGACTTTAATTTAGGAAAAAAATGGTCAGTCACGGACATCGTTAATTTATGAGAAAAGTGGTTAGTCACGAACGAAAATTTTTTTTAAAGTGATCAGTTACGGAGGATGTTTTTTTAGGAAAAAAAACTGGTCACGAATGACTTTATTTAGGAAAAAAAGAGGTTGCTAACAGACGTCGCTAATTTAGAAGAAAATGGGCAGTCGCAGGCGACGTTAATTTAGAAAAAAAATGGCGAGTTTAGAACAAAGTTCTTTGTTTTTGAGGAAAAATATGCCCAGTCACGGATGTCGTTTTTTAAGAAAAAAGTCCTCAGTCATGAATCACTCTTTTGCAAAAAAAAAATAAAATAAATAGAAAAAACAGTGTAAAAAAAAGTAGAATTTCTTCCCACCCGTTAATCATTTAATATTTTTATTGTTTGCGATAACAGCAGTCTAATAAAGTTTTTTCATAAATAAAAGGAGATATCTACCACCGTATAATTCACCAATTATAATATGATATGGCATGTGGCTACCTCAAACATGATGTTTTTCTATGACAGTATTTTTATATATTTTGTTTTTGACTTTATGTATGACTTTATGTAATTCATTTCATTTCATATGATTCTTTCATAACTTATTGTGACGCACGCTAAATATATACAAATAATATATTATTTACTGTATCAAAAAATGGAGTAGCACTGTCTTACATGTTGTCTTGCAAAATTACAACAAAATTGATGGTTACATTTTTGTTTACAAACAAAAGTTGACAAAAATTAGTCACAGTGATGCCATTCAAAATGTTTTTCTACTTAGCTGGCATTTTGGGCCACATTGTTTCAAATATCATGTTGCATTGAAAGTAGATAGACAGACATACAGACAGACATGGTGATGTAGGCAGAGAGGTAAGTATGGAAGTTTAACCCTTTGCAGCATAACAACAAAACTGATAATAAAGTAAAACTAGTTGCAAACGTGTGGACGAAGTTCACATGCTGAGATTGCGATTAAGATGATTATGTCCCGGTAAGTTACAGGAGCGCGTAAACACGCTGTTGATTTAAGCGTGTAAATAAAAAAAATGAAAGTAAATTATTGTATTTTGTGCAGTGAATACTAAAAGTAGCCAGGCAGCATATGGGTAATATCAAAGTATCTGGCAAAATTAAATAAAACTGTGTGACATGAACTCTCATTTTCCTTTCAGAATTATTTTATTTTATTAAATATTAAAAATATATAAAATCTTACCCCTTGAATATTTATTAATATCTAGAGTTTTACGTTACCTGAAAAGATACAAAAAAATATGTATAAGTGATGATTAAATAAAATGTGTTATAGTATTGTAATTAGAAAAAAGAAGTGAAGCTAATTTTTCAAAAAAGTATTTTTTTCTAAATTGAAGCTATATTTTTAATAGGTACTCAATTGATTATTTTATTGGGCCCTTTCACTTTATAAAATTATTTGTTTTCATTTATGCTGGAGGCACTGTTTAAAGGGGTGTTTTTTAAGGCGGTAATTAATGTTGTCTTATTATGCACTGTATCAAAAAAGTATTTTTCTTTAAATAAAAAAAAAAATTAAAGCACTTTTTTGGCGTTTTTGGAAATTATTATGCAGCAGACTTTAATTTTTTAATTTGTGTAAGCAAAAAAATATTTAAATATTAAAATATGTACACTGGATGCAAAAAACATTTCGCAAGTTGGTCCTTTAGTTTAACGATTAAGAAGGTGAAGAGGAATGTGGTGTATCAACCGCAGTTAATAGTGGAATTTTGTATGTGTAATGTGTTGAAAAGCAAGTACAATATTGTACGTCACAGCTACGTGATAGTTAACGATTGCACTTTATGAGAATTTCTTATGATTGGAAAATTTATTATTTCTGTTATGAAAAATTCTTTCCTCAGAAGTTGGTAGAAGATGTGGGAAATACTTGTTCATATTGTTGAATTTCATAATGCAACAAAAAAACATGGCTTGAACGGTTTGTTGGATTCATGGTTAATAATTTTGTACTAAAAAATTTAATTTAAAAAATCAGAGTTATTTTACAACCATCAAATTTTATTGAAAAATAATTATTATTCGCCAAAGAAAAAAAAAACAAATTAAATTGAAAACTAAAAGTTAAGTTTTTGATTTTATAATACTGCTCGTGATCGTTTTGGTCCCTCGTAAAGCTTTTATCGATTTGAAATTATTACTTAGCAGCAGCCAGCAAGACGCATTTATTTAACAAGTACAGGGTGTCCAGCGGGAGGGTATACTACTTTGTTTGTTTATAATTTTTGATTAAATGAAAGAGAATGAATCTTGTATTGATAAATGTCTTATTTATTGTCGGCAATTATGTATGGAATACGGTAACTGATAAATGTTCGCCTCTGTTAATCTCCCAAATGCGAGCCATTTGAGTAAATTCTCACACATTTCACGCGGCATTTCATTGATTTCATCGCGAATATTTTGTTTGAGTAGCTCAAGCGTTCATTTCATTGATTTTATCACGAATATTTTGCTAGAGTTGCTCAAGCGTTTCTCATTTGTTTGCATAAACTTTGGGTTTCACATATCCCCACAAAAAGATGTCCGGAGCAGTCAAATCAGGCGACCGTGGAGACCAATCAATACCACCATCACTTGAAATAACTTGTTGTGGAAAGAGGTCTCGCAGTAATTCCATTGTAATGCTGGCTGTATGCGATGTGGCACCGTCTTGTTGATACTACATGTTAATCATGTGGCGTTAAAAAGTTTTCAATCATATCACGATATCGCTTCCCATTCACAGTTATAGTTTTCATTTTTAAAGAAGTAAGGTCCTATTATTCCTCCCGACCAAATTGCACACCAGACTATCACTTTTAATAGATGCAAAGGTGACTGTTGAATAATTTGAGGGTTTCCCATTCCTCAGAACCGAACTATTGAGTTTATTCATAGATATTCATTCAAAATTGAAATGTGACTCGTCACTTATTATGATTTGTTCATGAAAATCGTGATTGTCATGGGCGAGCTGTAATATCCTATTGGCATATGTATAGCGGCGTAAATGGTCTTGCGGAAGAAGCTCTTGTGCCAAATGAATCTTATATGGAAACAAATGCAAATTCTTCGGCATAATTGTTCTTTGAAGACCAAGCTCCTGAGCACGACGTCGAATTGAAGTTGATGGATTGTTTTGAACACTTTCTTATGCAGCAGCAATGTTTCCAACCAATCTTGCAATACGTTGTGGTCCATGCTTGGTCCTATCACCTACAGACCCTCTATCTTTGAAATCATTGACTACACGATAAATAGCGCGTTTTATTGGCACTTTGTTTTTCCCAAAAATTTCACATAACTTTCTCATCGTCACAGTAATCGATGATTGATTTTTTTAAAGTGTTTTAACGGTTAAAACGTGTCTATTTCACTATTGCCAAAATGAACTGTCAAGACTAATGTTTAAACAAAATAGTATACCTTCCCGCCAGACGCACTGTAGAAGCAATGTTACTGCAAACCTGGAGGTCTTGCATAAATAAATATTTAAATAAATACTCCTCGATTAATAGCTACTATTCTTTTATTTTATAAAAAATCATTTGTAGTTTAAACACATGTACTTATAATTATTTCTATAACAGCAAAAGTATTAAGAAAATGTTATAAAAGCTATTTCAAATTTAATTAAAAACTATGTGAAAAACTGTGGCGATAAATTAAACAAAATAGAAAAAAAAAACGGTTGATTTCACCAAACGGGTGGTCCTATGTTAATAATAATTAACACTAAATGTTTTCAGACTTATATTATGATAGAAGGATATATGTATGACAATTCTGTGTGAATCAAAATATCAGCCAGAGGTATGCCACTGATCATCTTTACGATGGTCCAATGATGACTTTCCGACAATTTTGAGGTTCAATGTTGTTAATGTGCTGAATTATTTAGTCCATCCTTTAGCTCTTGAATTGTTCGTGGCTTATTGACGCGCTCATAGTTATTTTAGTTGAAATATTTTTAATGTCTTTATAAGATAGCGTTCATTGATTACCATCGCAGTTAAAAAAATTCTTATCTATAAACCTAAAAGCTAGATGTTCAAATATAAATAAACTTTATATTTGCAAACATATGCAAAAACATGCTTGAAGGCAAGCATTTAAACATATAACATCTGTTTTAAAATGTTATACTAAATATAAATAGAGTTAGACGTCAATTAAGGCTACGACTTAATCTTAATAATTTCCAAAAAAATATTATTATTATTTATTTCCGTGGATGTCTAGATAAAAATCTGCCTAACGAGATATTATTTTTTATAAATATGTAAATATGTAAAAAATATTAAGACAAATTAAGTAACCCTTGCAAATTTCTGTATATTAAAGACTTTCCAACAGAAGTTAAATGTGTTAGACTTCCCTTCAACTACTGCTTGAAAACATACAACCCATTAAAAATGATAAGATTTTTCTTCTTTTATGCTCGTAATAGAAGCACAATTTTTAACTAATTTTAATTATTTAATCTCAGTAGTACACGTTTAAGCGAATGATAAATATTATAATTTTCCTTTGTTGTCCAATTGGTGTTATCTATTTCAATATGTTTATTATTTCCCTACTTTTATGGAAGATTTTTAAATAAATTATTTAAACTACAACAAGCGATAACTTAATTATAAGGAGAACGTACTTAAGGCCCCTTAAATGAGAAAGAAGTTCAGTATGAAACACTCATAAATAATTGAAGAAAAAATGCTTTCAAGCAAAATCAAAATTTTCTTTTTTTAATTAAAATTAATAGCCCCCGAATTCTTAAATTTAACGAATTTTTTTTAAAAATTTTGTAATTTAACTCAAACGTACTTCCAGAGTAAAAAAAAAACACTTTTGCAGTTTTTGTGTTCGTGGTAATTTTTGTATTGTTGTTTGCTTGTGGAGCATAAAGCATTTTGGTTTTTTGTTTGTTTTTTCTTAAAAAAATATATTTAAGTTCCATCATCAATTAAATGCCAAATGGACCTTGATTAGTGTATTGTATGTATTTAGCAAATGTCACGGTTATAACAGTAAGAGAAAAATAGAGAAAACAATTTATAAACATTGTTTTATTAAAAAACTAATTTATTTTTAAAACGAACTATTGAGCTGGTTTCAATAACAAGTGGACATATATACACACCCTGTATTATTATTTTAACCAGAAAATGTTTACTGATACTGAAATTCGAATTGTATAAACTCGTAGGTGGAAACATAAAAGACCCTGGTTAAAGGCAAAGATATATTAAATTCTGCAACTTTAGAAAGACTGTGCGTCGAGAGTAATACATTTACTGAAATTATTATCCAACCCAAGGAATACATTTATATGCTGCACTATTAAGCCTCAAACTATGAGCCTCAAGTGGTTATATATAAAACGCGGAAGCCTTAAATAAGCTTGGTTCTAAAGCTCAGTAAAAAGAATAAAGGTTGAAGGGGATCGATTAAAGGGACTGGGAAATTGTATTAACACACTTATAACCAGTGTTATTTGGTTTTGAAAAGCGTATTTTAAGTTATTGCTGCCTTAGGTTTAAAACTTCATAAAATATTTATTTTCCAGAAATTCTAATTTTTTTTAATATTTATTTTGATTTTTAAACAAATAAATTAATGTAAAAAATAATAAACATTTTTTTACATTACAGTTTAACAGTTTTAATAAAAACTCTCATTTAATCAATATGGCTTGAGATATAAGAGTCTTGAATTTTCTAAACAAAATTTGGAGTAAATCCACTGATGAGTCGTTCCAAATATATATTTTGTTTAAGAAATATTTTATGAGAATAACATAAAAGACTTATTAAAGGAATCTAGCAGAAATTAACGTAAATGAAAGTTTAAAAAAATAATCTTATTTAAATTTTTTTTGAAAAACTTTTCTTCTTCACTGTTTTTAGCCTCTTGTTTATTTTTCCTTTAAACTTAGCTTCAAGGCCGTGATGTGAGTAATGGGATATCTTAAAATAAATAGGAAAAAATCTAATGATAAAATTGATTACTAATGAAAAAGCATCAAAAAAGCCACTAAGAAAATTGTGTGTTACGAAAGTTTTAAAATAAACGAAAAATGAACAAAAAAATGTCAACTTTAACGAGACAAAAGTTTTAAACTTTAAATTACAAAAATAAAGTTAATAAATTCCTTAAGATTTACGAACAGAAAATTTATTGTTGGGAAAAACCCAAATGTTGTTATACGTAAAAAAACACTAAATTCTTAAAAAAAAAACTTAAAAAATTGTAATAAATTGAGAGATGTTGTGTTCTTTACTTCATCATGGTCTGATAATGACTGCTTTATTGGAAAACAAATGACAGAATGTATGTCATCAAAGTATATCTTAGACTAAGTAGAAGGAGAGAGCTTTTAGACATTTAAGTGTTATAATATACAGGGTAGTTACAAAATACATATCTTATTACATCTCCCCTTTTAAGTTATTATTTATTATAAATTCATATAAAATATTCTTCTTTCCTTTCACATCAAATTTAATACATTTTTAATTCATTTTTCATAGTGAAATTTAACATATGATATAGACTTAAAATAAAATTGAATTTTATTTGCGTTTTCTTAAAAAATATGAATTTCTGCGGTATTCCACGCCATCTTTATCAATAATATACGATCGAGGAGTTTTATGTTTTTGTATTACTTTTGCTTCTTGCCAATGTTTATCATCTTTTACCCATATCTTTTCCCCCTTTGCAAATTCATCTTTTTGTTTTGAATTTTGATCGTGATATTTTTTGTTGTACTTGTTATTTTGTTCAATTGTTGCTTTTACTTTACTATTATTATTATTATAGAAAAATAAATTTTTTGATGGGACTAAAGTTCTTGTGCTCCTGCCCATTAATATTTGAGATGGAGATAAATTAGAATTTTTTATAGGAGAATTTCGATATTCTAAAAGAGCAAGCCAAATATTACTCTTTTCTGCTTTTGTTTTCATAACAAGTTTTTTCGCTATTTGTACCATTTTTTCTGCGAAACCGTTTGATCTTGGATATCGGGGACTAGTTGTTGTTACTTTAATATCTAATTTTTTAGCCCATTGTACAAATTCATATGATCCAAAAGGAACATTGTCAGCTATTATTTCTTTAGGTAATCCATGACATGAAAATAGAACATCTAATTTTTGAGTTACTGCTGAAGCAGTTTTCTTATTTAGAGGTATAATATCTAAATATTTTGAAAAATAATCACCTACAACTAAAAAAATCTCCTTCGATATTTCCATAATATCCATTCCTAATTTTTCATATGGCAAATCCGGTACTTTATGATTTATCAATGGCTCTTTAATATTAGAATATCTAAATCTTTGACAAATTTTACAGTTGTCAATCATCAATTCAATATCGTTGTTCATAGACGGCCAATAAAGAATTTGTTTAGCTCTACTTTTAGTCTTTTCGTACCCTAAATGTGGTTTATGAAGTTCAATTAATATGTCTTTTGTTAAGCTTTTAGGTAGATAAATCCTATCTTCAAAAAATACAAGGTTATCTTCAACAAATAGATTTGATTTTAATTTCCATAGAAATCTCAACTGTTCAGGTAATCTGTTTTTTTCTTTTGGCCAACCATTATTACAGTATTTAATTATGTTGCTCAAAATTTTGTCGTTTTGAGTTTCCTTTTGAATTAAATTTTTCCTATCCTCACTGACATTTATGGAATGTATCATTTCTCCTAAACCCTTTATTTCTTCTACAGAAGTTGATTTTTTATCAAAACTTCGTGACAACCAGTCTGCCAGATACATGTATTTACCAGGTAAATAACTAAGATTCAATTTGTATTTTTCCAATTTTAATTTCATTCGTCGTAATTTCATTGATGGTATTTTATTATAATCTTTATTCATAATTCCTAACAGAGGTTTGTGATCTGTCACAATTTTAACATTTTGTCCATATATATAATCATGGTACTTATCACACGCAAAAACTATTGCCAACATCTCTTTTTCGATTTGTGCATACCGAGTTTCTGCATCTGATAGACTACGGGACGCAAAACAAACTGGTCGATTTTCTTGCATTAATGCACAGCCTAACCCATTTTTTGAAGCATCCGTTTGAATTACTATTTGTTTTGTGTGATCAAATGGTTTTAAAGAAGGAGCTTTTAATATTAAATTTTTAATAGATTTCAAACTATTTTCATGAACAGTTGTCCAATTAAAAACAATTGAATTTTTCATTAATTCTCTCAACGGATTACTGACCTCCGCAAGGTTAGGAATAAAATCTCTCAAGTAATTTATAAAACCCATAAGACGTTGCAAATCTTTTTTACACTTTGGAGCTCCTATATCTTCAATTCCCTTTAGTCTGTTTTTATCACACTCTATACCATCTCCAGAAATTTTGTGACCTAAAAACATAACCTCGTTCCGTTTCCATTGTATTTTATTCCAATTAAATTTTACATTATGTTTTAACGCTCTTTCCATTAATTCGCTCACTGTTTTATCATGCTCTTTTTCATTCTCTGCGACTACCAAAATGTCATCTATATAAATAATTATATTGTCAATGCCTGCAAAATTCTCTTCATTAATTTTTTGGAAAGCTTCTGGAGCTATTTTAATTCCAAATGGAAGCCTTTTAAATCTATAACAACCAAATGGTGTGCTAAACGTACAAAGTTCTTTTGATTTTTCACTCAAAGCAACTTGCCAAAATCCGTCTTTTAGATCAAAGACTGAAAAAAATTTTTTATTCACTAATTTAGGCTTAATTTGTTCAAATTTTGGGATTTCATAAAAATTATCCCTAATAGCCAAGTTCAATTCCCTTGGATCCATACAAATTCTTAAAGATTTATTAGGCTTTTCTACAACAACTAAATTCGAAATCCAAGAACCCGGGTTTTCGCATTTTTCTATAATGTCATTCGTACACATTCTATCAAGAGTAAGTTTAAGAGGCTCTCTGAGCGTTAACGGAATTCTCCTTGCTGGTTTAGCAACCGGAATCACATTATTTTTTAATTCTATTGTAAAATTATCTTTTATACAACCGATTCCCCGAAAAAGTTCTTCATATTTAGTTTTTAAGATATTTTCATTTAATTCAATATTAAAAATTCTTTTAATTAATTTCAAATCAACGCAAGATTGTAAACCCAAAATTGGTATATTATTGATATCAGATGTTACATAAAAATTTAATTTAGTCATGTGCTGTTTAACATTGCAATTCAGATTTATGACACCTATAATCGGAATTTTTGTTCCATTATAAGCAACTAATCTGTCACTACAATTTTGAACATACGTTTTCATGCCTATTTTTTCAACATATTTAAATGGCAAAACATTTATGGAAGCTCCCGTATCCAATTTAAATTTAATATTTTCATTTCCTATTTGAATGTTTTCATACCATGTATCACAATTATGATTAGATAATATTGAATCAAGATATAAGCTGGAATTACTATCAAAAGTGTTTAATTTTACTTCTTGTACATTTTTAAATTTACAAACATTAGCAAAATGATTTTTACGTTTGCAAATTTTACACATTTTACCAAAAGCAGGGCATTTGCCTTTAACATGTTTATTACCACAATATGTACAATTGAAAATACCTGTTTTACTTTCTGATTTATCCTGTGTATTCCTTGGGTCATGTTGATTCTTGAAACTTTCTTTTCCCTTACTTTTCTTCATAAAATTCACCACTTCCCGGCTTCCTTGCAATGTAACCATCTGTTGATTAGATGCCTCTGCAGCTCTCGCATATTGAACAGCTTTATCCATTGTTAAATCTGGGGTATCCAATAACTTTTTCTGCAACTTTTTATCATTAGTTCCCAGTACAATCCTGTCACGCACCATCCTATCCTCCTGGCTGAATCCACATCTTCGAACCATCTTCTTTAAATCCATGAGAAAATTATCAAACGGTTCTCCTTCTACTTGGCATCGATTACTGAACATAAATGTTTCATAAACTTCATTGCCTTTTGGTTTACAAAATTCATCAAATGCTTTAGTCACTGCAGCATAGTCTTCTTTTTGCTCTTCAGTTAGTGAAAACGTGTTGAACAATTCTACCGCATCAGGTCCAACGATATTAAGAAAAATAGCCACTTTTACATTTCCCTTCTTTTTTTCCAATTCAATGGCCGTGGCGAATATTTGGAAATTTTGCCAAAATATTCTCCAGTTTTCCGACAGGTTTCCACTAGTTTTTAGTTCGTCAATCTTTCTTACGTGGTCCATTTCAATATTTTTATAAATATATTTAATTGTTTTTGGTGGTCTTCCACGTGGTTTGCTTTTCCTTTCAATAAGACTTTTTTCTGCCTTTGCCAATCCCATGTAATGCTTTTTACTGTTCTTTTTACCGACTGCGCCATGTAATAAATTGAGAGATGTTGTGTTCTTTACTTCATCATGGTCTGATAATGACTGCTTTATTGGAAAACAAATGACAGAATGTATACATCAAAGTATATCTTAGACTAAGTAGAAGGAGAGAGCTTTTAGACATTTAAGTGTTATAATATACAGGGTAGTTACAAAATACATATCTTATTACAAAAATCAAGGTCAGACGATAATCAAAAAGAACAAAAATTCTTTCCTGAATAGGACACACACACACCCACACACCTATCCATTAGATATATTACAAATAAAAACTTAATTAGGATAAAGTCAGATAAGTTGTCAGTTTTTAGTTTATGAATGGACTTGTGGAAGAATGACAGTGGCAATCAATGATTTCACAAATATTAAAAATATTACTTTGAGTGTTTCAGAGAATATCATCAATATGGATGCCAAAAGAAGGATAAGTGAAACAGCAAATGACGTTTGCACGTCATATGGGAGATTATAAAAATATCTAAGATAAATGAAAAAATACGATTAATCGAACTCTTCCTTTTCTTTTTCTCTATGGATATAGTGCGTCGTTGAGAACTAGAAGCACGTAAATCCAGTTAAAAAAGCTTTTATTTTTTGAGAGATGGTTGATGTATGCAGTTGAATTACCGCCTTTTGCAGCTAGACCTCTTGTGGCCCTTAGATTTGATATTCAAGATGTAGAATATACTCTCCGAAATACCAATCAAAGAAAAGCTCCGGGGTTGGATAAAATAAGTAATAAAATGCTTGTTTTGTTAACTCGTGTAGCTAAAAGAATACTACTCTTTATTTTCAGTGCTATTTTACGGCTTGAATATTGTCTGGTGGATTGGAAGGTGTCTATGATTACGATGATACCGAAGCAAGCAAAGGATCTCAATAAAGTGGAGGCATAAAGGCCGATAAGTTTTCTTCCTACAATTTCAAAGCTGTATGAAAAACTGTTGATGGCGAAGTTGGCTCTTATACTGAAGGAAGTGGGTTGTATACCCGATCATCAATTTGACTTCAGAACTCAACACAGCACTATCCAACAAACTCAACCGATAAATGTCATCAGAAAGTCTTTTGAAGATAGGAAATATTGCTCAGCAATTTTTTATTTTTTTTTTTAATTTTAAGATTTGAATACTTATTGTTAGTTCAATTAATGAAGATGCAATAAATGAAAATTAATGAGAGAAACAAACAGATTATATTAAAAAAATGTAATCATTAACTAACTTTTTTGTTAAATCGACATAACAACGACTTTCATTTCTATTGCTGGTGAAATTTTATTTTATGAATGTTTTATATATTACTAGCAAACCCGGCCACCAGATAGATGGCTTCGATTTTTGTAACATTTCGCTTGGGGATTAAAAGATAAAGAAAAATTATTTTTTTTGTTTTATATTTGAAAAGGAAAAATTTTATTTCATTGCACAACAGCAATGAATTCATTTCGATTACAAAAATGAAGTGGAATTTAGTTGAACCAAGTAAAAAATGAAGGTGAATTCAAAGTAAATACTGAATCGAGGCGTTATACGTGTTCGCAAATTAACCGTTTCATTGAAGTGCTCTTTGGTAAACCACATTTTTTGGTTTTTGGTCTGACGTTAACACAAATAAAGCGTATGGTTTCCCAACTCGTGAAAAACAATGATTTTCTAAATTTATCCCGCAAACACGAAGCGATTGGCCTTGCGACTTGTTAATTGTCATTGCGAACCGGAGATTGCAACCGTTCACCTGCGTACTTTCCGTTAATAATGGTTGCCTCAATCAAATTCGGCATAAGTCTTTTCACCGCAAGTCGAGTACCGTTGCAAAAACGCGATGGATTCAAATTACGCAATATCATAATAACTGAACCAACTGCGAGTTGGAAGTTATGTGGTGGAAATCCTGGTAACTCCAGAGACTTCAAAAACTCCGTTGGATAATTTACTGCAGCATCGGGATTTGTTATGGAATCAACGGATTTGTATGTCACCAATTCGCCATCGATTTTTGATCGAATGGTGATATTCAGTGCATGTACAACATCATTATTCTTTGCGGCGAGAATTGCTCGCATAATTCTGATAATTCTCACTAATGTTTGGGGAAACATTTTCAATAAGAGCTAATTGAGAGTCTACAAATCGGCAAAAGTCGTTGGTAAGAGTAATTAATCCAGCTGTCGCATCAACTGGGACTTTTCCATTTCCAACAGCAACAACAATTGTTTGGAAAATTGTGCAGCACTCTGATCATTTTGAAGTTGAACTCTCATATTAGTGGCTGGAGATAATGTTTTTACGTTATTCCACAAAGGTGATGCCTTCAGGCAAGCATTCAATTCATCTGCAGGCGTTGCATGGGGAATTACTGGCAACGTCTGCCTGAAATCGCCTGCCAGCAATATCATTAAGCTGCCAAAGATGTTGTTATTTCGCCGAAGATCCTTTAGTGTGAAGTTAAGTGCTTCAAGTGATTTCTTATCTGCCATTGTGCACCCATCCCAAACAATGAGCTTGCATTGCATCAACAATTTTCCCATTGCGCTGGATCGGGAAATATTGCATGTTGGAGTATCAGTTGTGTTTAAATTGAGTGGCAACTTAAGCGCAGAATATGCAGTACGACCACCATCTAGAAGAGTCGCCGCAATTCCAGATGATGCTAACGCCAAAGCTATGTAACATCTTGATCGAATAGTAGTCAAAATCAATGAAATGACAAATATTTTCCCTGTTCCTCCAGGTGCGTCCAGGAAGAATAGACCACCAGTATTATTGTCCACCGCTTGCATAAATGTTTCGTATATTAGTTTTTGTTGTTCATTCAGCAATGGCACATTAAATCAAACGAATTCCTGCAATGTATCAACATTGTATTGCAGCTCTCGATTTAATTCTTGGTTGAGTTTATGTTGCATCGATCGTTTTGGCGCAAGCATTCCTACTTCAATCAGTAGCTTGTTTGCAATAGTCAAGCATTGATCCTCAATCAGAATCAATCCTTCATTATATATTTCACCGGTTATTTGCATGTCGGGATTATGCGTTCGAATGCGCAAGCGATGCAAGATATCTTCATTTGCTCTATTTGTCTTTGCATTTGTTCCATAACTGAATTGGTTGTGAAGGGCAACATGTGGTGATGATAATAGCGAACAGCGTTCGTATTTGGTGCGCATTTGATGAAACATTTGAACCCGCAATGAGAATCGTTCTCCAGTAAATCCAATAGTTGACATGCTTCTCGACATGTTTGGCATTGGTGGCCATTCACAGTTTTCAAATTCGCAAATGATTTTCGTCTACGTACATTTACCAACAGCAGTCGCAAATAAAAACATTCATCATTTCTAGGGTAAACAGTATACATGCGACCTAGCGCACGGCGTCATCTACTTAAAATGAAACGTACTTATTTTCGTGAGGCATACTAACACACCACGTATTAGTGCCGTTGTAGTACATGCTATGTGTCACAGATGGCGCTGTATGTGAAAAATGATTTGACCTGTTTTCCTGCTTTTCTCTTGGAATTTTTCCTGAAATTTCTTTGCTATAAACCTCACGGAGCCCGAGACCTTTCCAACTAGTGCAAAACCGTGGAAATCGGTTCGTGCGTTCTGAAGTTATAGTGTCAGGAAGGAAAACCCGACTTATTTTTATATAATAGATTATAATTCGATTAAAGCTATTCCTGATGACACTGGATATAAAAAAATTTGTTATTCTTGTTAATATTTCTTAGACCCGAAATAATTGCTAAAAAATATCTTAATTAATTGAAAAAAAAAATAATTTAATATATTCACAGCACTTAAGACTACAACAAACTAGAAAACAAACATTTTTAAGTTTCTAAAGTTTTGAACATCACTGTAAATATTTTTCTTTGTAAGTTTCAGTATTACAGACAATTACAGGTCAATAGCAATTTTTTTTTTAATTCTTTAGAAGATAACACATTTCGCTATTCACTATGGGTTGATATTTCATGAGCTTTTGAAAAAATTTGCATTGAAAATTAAACCACTATGAGTTATGACTCATTTCCAAAAAATGATTTGATATTAAAAATACTAAAAAGCAAAAAATAATTTTCATTTAAATATTTACCTGTGGTCTAATACTCTTTTGTAACTGTGGGAAATTGTATCAATAGCTGAAAGCCCATTTATAATGGATTGTTGTTGTTGCTGTTGTTCCGGTTCATTTATTTTACCACTGCCCGACATTTTATTTGAATTATTAGAAATATTTTTTATTTTCAAATTATTATTTTCAATATAGTCTTTTGTTTGATTTTTTAATAATTCTTGTTTAGAATGTTTATCGACGATACCTAAAGAGTTTGAACGAAAACGTAAAGCAATTGATGAGATGGGAGAAAGAATGGGATTTAAAATTTCAAAAGCATCTTGAGAAATTTCTGGCATTATTGAGTATTTATTTGTGCGATCGTTTTTCACTTTAAAAATTAAACGTTTGTTAAGCGCGTATGTCTGTTTAACAACTGCCACTGGATGCAAAAATTTATAAAATTTAATAACAAATTACGAACGACAAAAGAAACATTTCTTTTCCAAGATGCATTTGTTGATTATATTTGTGTTTGCAAAACTAGAAATCTGTTCAATGTTATTTGTTTTACTGTATATATATATATATATTTATTCGTATCTTATCAGAAAGAATAAAACAGTAACACACATACACTTGAAACAATTACTCTTTAGGTTAGAATTTTTGAATAAAATATAAAAAGCTTATCATTTGTTTTAAATAAATAATTTAATGATTTCACTTGCTCTTTTTTACATTGAGAACTTTAAGAGTTTGTTTTTGTTTTCGTTTTGTTTTTATTTTCTTTGCATTTCTATTATTCTCTTAAATAAACAAACAACACTCGTTGTTTTATTTATTTTGTATTTAACTTGTCTTCGTTTAAATCTGAAGACTTTATTTTGCTTTTTAAGCTGTCATCATTGCTCATTTTTCATAATAAATTATATTTGTTGTTGTTGTTGCTTATGTTCCTTTCCTTTCCCTTTATTCCTTGGTAATGATTAGAATATACAATGTTATGAATAGACGACAATCTTTAGCAACGCATTAGTTTAAATGCGTGACAATTTTTATTTTTATCCCAAGAAGTTATTGTGAAATTTAAATAGATTGAACGGGTGGTTGTATCTCAACAGAGGTATTACACGATATTTTTGTGTTTGCTTGGTGACATTTCTGCTTCAAAACTAACAAATTACTTAATTAATGAATCCTTCTAAGGGTTTCCCTACAAAGATCCTTGAGCTAATTGTGTTATCATAATCCTACATTAAAAATTTGTTATATTTCTTTAGATTACGAGGGCCATTTAACAATATTTTTTGTCACAAAACTGGTTAAGTAGAATGTTTGGTTCGAAACACGGCTGGTAACTTTTTTTTTGAATATTACAATACATTTTTATTTTTAAAAAATCGGTTACAATTAATTTAAGCTTTCATTGAACTTTATCAAAGGCATTTTTAAGATATATTTTTCCGGTTGTGCTTTGGCAACCCTAAAAACACTTCTAGTTTTACCAAATTTCAGCGAACTAATGAGATCAGGAATTCGTGAGCTCTTATCTTTACACACTGAATCATAAAAAACTTATAAATTTAAAATTTTTGCCTTCAAACAGTTTACTTAAAAATAAAAACTGTTTGATGCTTAAATTTGAACGTCTGGTAGCTACTTAAGCACACAAAACTAAATTTTATTTCCAGGGTAAAACGCAAGTTCTACGAAATAATATTATAAAATTAATTTAATAAAGCTTGTAGTATGAAAATGATTAGTTGATCGTTTGCAATAATTTAGAGTTAGAGGGTGATATGATATGTCTGTGCCTGAAAAAAAAATTTTTTTTTAAAACGGTGTATCTCATATAAATTCCGTCACAGTCATTAAAATTGATTAAAAATTAAATTATTGAAATTGATTTGTCGTAAACTTTGTCTTCATGTTCTAAGTTTTAGCCCAAACTCTTGAAAATTTACTCTTTATGGTGATGGTTACACATTTTGAATTTTTTTAAAGAAAAAAAAAAAACTAATTTGCCCTACAAATCCTGTTTACGAATTTAGTTTTTAAAAGTTTGTTTTACTACCAGGGTGTTTGTGTTTATGTTTGTTTTTCTTTTTGTTTGTTTGTTTGTTTAGTTTAAAATACTTCAACTTGTTTGTTTAAAGGAAGTTTTTCAAAAAGGAAAGAAAATATCTGCAAATGCGTTTGCTATTATCCAGTAACAAAACCAGATTTTGATGTTATCATTCTTAACCTGTTTGAGACCAGCAATCTGAAATATTTTATATTTAAAAACTTTTAAACAGAACAATGGCTGTTAAATAATAAAACAAGAAATAATTAAGGAAACTTTGTTTGCATTCCCAAAATAGGTTTCGCCCTAAATGGGTTAAAGACTGTACTATTTTAATTACCTATTTTTGACTATAGCTAACTAACTAACTAACTTTTAAGTAACTAGCTTAATTAAATTAAGGTAACAAATTACATTTACATTTGTTTCCTAAAGAGCAAAAGTTTACTGTTCCAGTTAATAATTAAAAAAAAATCTTCTCATGTTCTAAGGGATTTTTAAAGTTCTTAATTAAATTTAATAAAAAAAATTCTGTATTAAGTTTTATACATTTATAACAATCATTACCAGACTTTAGAATACAAATTAAAATAGAATGTTTTTAATAAAAAAAGTTATACACTAATTACACAGTGGCGCATTTATATGCTCACCAAGCTTTTACTATTTTTAAAAATTTTCTAAAACTTAAAGTTGAATTTAAGATGCAGAAGATTTTTTAAAAATAAATTAATTTCTCAACTTTTGCACACTTCACAAAAGAAATCGTATATTTTTGCATTTCGTTTAAATTCGTCTCTTCTTCGTTTTAAGATATTTCTGGATATGAGGATAATATATTGGATCCATTTTAATGCTCTTAACAATTAAACCCCTCCTTTTATAACATCCACCCACCCTACTTACGGCCCTAAATAAACGAAAGACTTAAAAGCCAACCTAATAGAAATGAGAAGGAAATTGACGAAGAAGCGCATTATTAAGAATAGATTAGTAGGTAGTGTACTAGCTTACAAAACTGGGGGTTGTGGGTTCGATTCCCAACATAGGCCTTGGTTTTTTTCACTACAAATAAAAATTGTCTGTCGGTGGGGCTGCTCAGTGATGAAGGCATAGTCACTGGTCACTGTTACTGTCTTATACGACAGTTAATTTCCGATAGCATCGGCCTTCTAGAAATGAAAGCTGCCCCGGTAGGCTAGTAGGTAGTGCACTTAGCCTATCAATCTAGGGGTGGTTATTTTCACTACAAAAATAAGAGCTTGAAGTCTATGTTACTATGCTTCTACTTTCATCACCTGTGCAAAAAATTTGTATTTGGATGAATAAGAAATTGAACATGGGATTAGAAGAAAATCATGGCACCTAAAGCAGAGAATCACCAGTATGTCAAAATAAACTTAAATTGAGGAAGAACAAAATGGATTTATCGTGTTAACAATTAAATTACAAATAATATCAATCAAGTGGAAATAATAGCTGCAGCATAAACACCAGATTTTATATTATCGGAAACATATATGATAGAATACATTACCGAAGGTGAAATAATTTTACAAGGATATAATCAACTAATATCATATAAAAATTCCACAAGAACTGTAGGAGTGATAATAAACTACAGAACGGAATGGAAGGTCACAAAAAAATTCGTCAGTACCCCTTTCCTAAAGATTGTAGCACGGTGCTTGACTATATAGGCATTATTGCCTGAAGTGCTACTTCTCTTTAAAAACAAAAACAGCAACAGCATGGATTTTGTCACTGATTTATTTAAGAAATTAGCATAATAACGGTAAAATATATTTTGCTATCAAAAAACTATTTTCCACAAATTTACTGATCTGTTAAACTGTCTACGATTCTCGTATCAAAATTGGCAGCAACTCGGAACAACCGGTATCTTCACACAACGTCGTAAAAGTTAACATTAAGCAGACATCTGATGACCATTCCACTTTTGTCCGACTAATCGAACCCTTTGTGTTGCATACAAAGAACAAAAGAAGGGGACAGAAAATAAAGAAAAGGGGGAAAAATGAGTGATAGATCAATTTAAAGGCGAGAGCATATAGCAGTGGAGTGCAGAAAGTAGCAGAAAGACAGTGAATAGCGCGAGAGGATCAGCAATTTAAATCATCAACATTTCAGAAGAAATAAATTCTACACAAAGAGGAAATGGCTTGAACCGAGTCGACATACAACCATTTTCATACATACACTAGCAAGCCCGGCGAACTCCTTTTCGCCACCAGATGGCTTCGTTTTTTGTAACATTTCGTTTGGGGAAGATAAAGAAAAATAATTTTTTTTTGTGTTTTATATTTGAAAAGGAAATATTTTATTTCATTGCACAACAGTAAATTATTCATTTCGATTACAAAAATGAAGTAAAAACTGAAAGTGAATCCAAAGTAAATACTGAATCGAAGCGTCAGCAAATTATCCGTTTCATTGAAGTGCTCTTTGGTAAATCACATTTTTTGCTTTAATCCTCAATCAGAATCAATCCTTCATTGTATATTTCATCGGTTATTTGCATGTCGAACGTACTTATTTTCGTGAGGGATACTCACACACCACGTGCTGGTGCCGTTGTAGTACATGCTATGTATCACAGATGGCGCTGTATGTGAAAAATGATTTTCCATGATTTCCTGCTTTTCTTTTGAAATTGTTCCTGAATTTTCTTTGCTATCACGAAGCCCGAGACCTTTCCAACCAATGCAAAACCGTGGAAATCGGTTCGTGCGTTTTGAAGTTATAGGAAGGAAAACCCGACTTATTTTTATATTATGTCTAAGATTTTCAAAACTGAGCGCATAATGAAACAATGTCCTATATTTTTTTGGGAAACAATCCATGGAAATCTGAATATAGATTTTCTTAAAAATTTGTTTGCCGTCTTTTAAAGCATAAGAGTTTTTACGCCACATTTTTATTTTAAATTCAGTTGCTTCTTTTATTATGATTTCGACTTTAATCAATAGCCCATCATTCTGTTTGTACTTTTATAGAATTAGGTGATGCTCAGCGATTGCTTTTTATTTTTCCGTAAATAATTTAAAAATAAAAATTTTTACTATTTAAAAAATGAAATCATTGCATTTAACTTGTCAGTAGTTTGTGTTGCTAAATAAATTGATTTACAACTTTTCCCACATTCATAAAAATCACAAATTAGTGTTTTAGATCTTTCAAGCGAAAGGAAAAAAGAAATAAAAATAAAAAATAACTTTTTAAAGATTATTCAATAAAATGAAATGTGTTGTTTAAGTATTCTACTTATAACAGATTTTTCAAATTATGAGCACCATTAAATTAAATATTTAAAAATTTTTCCCTACAAATCAGTAAATTTTTGTCAGTTCTGTGTTGAAAATATAAATTTCTAAGCTTTTTTAAATACTTTAATCGTTTCAAATATATTTATGTTTATGCATTTATGCATGAAGTATTTGACAATTGGAGCATGTTCTATTTTCATCTGTAACAGAATCTGTTTTTGGCAACACAAGAATTTTTGAGTGGCAAGTGAAGAATATTTCTAAACAAAAAATACGAAAAAATAAGAAAAAGACCTTTGAGTTGTAAACTCACAAACAGAAATAATGTGGGATACTATTTTACACACAATTCCACAAATACGAAAAACGTGGATATATTATTGGTGACAGAAAACACGTTATTTTTTTTTACTACATGAGCTCAAAAGGTCATTAATATTTTTTAGGTCGCTGAACTTCCGTCCTAAAAAATAAAATAATAGACAAAATTAGTTATGTCCCACAAAGAAAAAAAAAGAAAAAGAACTTGATATTAAAGAAATACCGCTACATTTGGCACATTCTACGGAAGTTATATTGACCCGAGGTAAAGTTTTTTACGACTTAGAAATTTGGATACAATATACAGATTGATTCTGAATTGAAATAAAACAATATTTTATATTTCTTATATGTGCTATCGAATGGAATGGAAATGCGGTGAAATCTTTACAACGATTTAGAGTACAGGGTGTCCCCAAAGAAAGCATACTATTTTGTTTGTTTTTAGTTTTTGATTAAATGAAAGGGAATGGATCTCATATTGATAAATGTTTTATTTAATGTCGGCAATTATGTATAGAATACGATATCAAACAAATGTCAGCCTCTGTTAACCTCACAAATGTGACTCATTTGAGCACATTTTGCATTACATTCTCACACATTTTGCGCGGTATGTCATTAATTTCATCACGAATATTTTGTTTGAGTTGCTCAAGCGTTTCTGGTTTGTTTGCATAAACCTTGCTTTTCAGCAGCCAAATCAGGCCACTGTGGAGGCCAATCAACATCACCATTTCTCGAAATGACTTGTTGTGGAAAGAGGTCTCGCAGTAATTCCATTGTAATCCTGTCTGTATGCGACGACACCACGTGTTAATTAAGCCCAAAGCATGCAGTTAAGGCGTTCAAAAGTTTACAATAATATAACGGAATCGCTCCCTATTCACAGTTACCGTGTTTTCATTTTTAAAGATGATTCCTCCTTTCTCCAAATTGCACACCAGACTGTAACTTTTAATAGATGCAAAGACGACTGTCGAATAATTTGCTTTTCCCATTGCCTAGAAACGACTATTCTGTTTATTCACATATTCATTCAAATGAAAATATGCCTCGTCACTCATTATAATTTTTTCATGAAAATCGGGGTTGTCATAAGCGAGCTGTAACATCCTATTGGTATATGTGCGGTGGTGTAAATGGATTTGTGCAAAAAGCTCTTGTGACACCAATGAATTTTATATGATAACAAATGTAAATACTTGTATAAAATAGTGGCCGTAGTTGTTCTTTGAAAACCAAGCTCCTGAACGCGGCGTCAAATTAAGGTTGTTTTATTGTTTTGAACACTTTCTTGAGCAGCAGTAATGTTTTCAAACGATCTTGCAGTACTTTGTGGTCTATGCTTAGACCTATTACCTACAAACCCTCTTTCTTTGAAATTATTCATACGATAAATAGTGCGTTTAGTTGGCACGTTGTTTCTCCCAAAAATTTCACGTAACTTTCTCGCTGTCACAGTAATCAATGATTGATTTTGATGAAATGTTTTAAAGATTTAAATACTTTGGTTTATCGATAATCGATTTTTTCAATAATAATAAAATAAATTGGCCTGCGAAATATGAACTGTCAAGACTAATGTTTACCATTGCAGTATATTTCCCCGTGGACACCCTGTATTAAAATTTTTAATTAAAATTTTTAATAGCTTTATTTTTATTCGACCTTTTTATTTTAAATGGTCTTTTTTAATTAAATTTTGACGATTTTATTTTTTCTATATTTCGCTTTCCTATGGAAAGCTTCTTCAGGAAACTTTTAATAATTGTTAATAATTTTTGTTATTAAAAGTTTCCTGAAGAAACTTTCCATAGAAAAGCGAAATATAGAAAAAATAAAATCGTCAAAATTTCATTAAAAAAGACCATTTAAAAGATTAGTACATATTTAATTAAAATTTTTAATTTAAAATTTGGCAAAACTATAGATTATTTTAAGTCTCTGCCCAAACAGTGTGTTAGCAAATAGAGTAGATATTTTGCTAAGCATAATTTTTAGCGCTATTCAAATATTAAAATATACAAGTTAATAATGTCGATTTTTTTTATTTGAATATGCATTTATTATAATAACAAAATAAGTTGATGCATTATTCAAAATATTGTCCCTTGTTAGCGGCAATTTTTTTTCTGTCTTTTTGGTAGCATATGGATTCCGAGTCAAAAGAACTTCTCCGGTTTTGTGGTAAGGAATGAATCAAGTCAATTTCTAAAACCCTGTTCTAAAGTTAATTGTATTCAAGTAAGGGCGTTCTACATACATCGATAAGTCAATTATCGATTGCGATCCCCTGTGATCATCAATAGTTCATAATACCAGACAGCTTTCTGATCCCAGTAAATACAGAGCATTACCTTGGCGTCATAGATAATCGACGTTGGTGCTGAATTGCCTGGTTTACCGGGTTCGCATGATGATATCATAAGGTATCCATTTTGTTATCACCAGTAACAATATGAAGCAAGAATGATTTCTGACATGCAACGTTTCTCGGCTGCAGTTCATATAAGTTTCTTTGCTTTTGTATGACTCCCAATGTTGGGACTCCCAATTAGAATGCAAGTTCTTCTTGCGTTTGACAACCACTTTCGTCGATTAATGTTTTCAAATTCTCATCAAACATTTTCGGCTGGCCAGGACTCTCCTTGTCTTCTGTATTGAATACACCACTTTTGAATCGTATAAACCATCTTTTAAAATTTTTTTGAGTTGGTTGGTAAGCTTCTATTAGCAATCGACTACAGTCGTCGTTTGCTTCAAATGAAAGAAAATTAACACACATCTCTGCAAAACATTTGTTTGGACATAAAATTCGGCATTATTATGGCGATGGAAAAAATCGCGTGTTACACTATGGAATAGTAAAGTATAATGATAAATGTTAACCCATATTTGTTATTACTGACACAAACCGTATGTAGTAGTTTTCCCCACGGGGGCACATATATATGGTCTTTGGAGATAGCAACAACTTAGACCTGTGCAACTGGGGCACAAAGGGAAGCCCAGTCCCCTGAAGTCAGCAGGGGTACAACTGGAAACTCCACTTTATTTCCATGGGAATCAGTAAGCTCGCAGAGTTCCGTTATTTGTCTCTTTAGACATTTAACTGTTCTCTGACTGATTATTGAGGTTGGCCCCTATATGGGAGTATCTTGGTGGTGGTGGTTTGGCGGCCCCATATTAGTCTATGGTTCTATGGTGGCCGGGTTCATTTCACCTTTAATAATGCCTACCTGATGAAATGTTTCCAGATCCAGTGAGCATGCTAGACATGTGTTCTGGACAGGAGTTGGAAAGTCTCCAACTCTTAAGCAAGGAGTGATGATTTGCAGCCCTGCTCTGGAATCATCGAAGTTGCAAGTAGAAAGTTCTGTTGCATAGAATTATAGCTTCGGCTTCCTAGGATGAGCATGACGTTCAAAATTATGCAGTGGTTTAATCCACCATCTGATTAAGGCTTCATGGCCAGGCGCGGATGTAAATATAATCACACGTATGTAGTAGTTATGCTATGAGTTGTTCAAATCGACATTATTTACTTGTATCAATAATTTTTATAATTTAGAAATTCGTATTTTTTTTTTTTTTAAAGAGAATTAGCACTTCAGGCAACAATGCCTATTTAGTCAAGTACCGTGCTACATGCTTTAGGAAAGGGCTAGAGAAGAGATGCAACAGGTGGTGAAAGTAGAAGGATTGTCGGAAATAAACTGCCGTATAAGACAGCACAGCGACCAGTGACTATGCCTTCATCGCTGAGCAGCCCCACCGACTGGTAATTTTTAATTTTGTAGTGAAAAAAAACAAGGTCTTCGTTGGGAATCGAACCCACAACCCCCATACTAACAAGCTAGTACACTACCTACTAGCCTACAGGGGCACCTTTTAGAAGTATAAAGTAGAAGTATAAAGTTTAAAGTTATTTATGGTAAACTTCATTCTAACCAACTGATTATGTGTCATAATAAAATCTTTTTCATATACTTATCATTTAAAAAATTAAATTTTAGTGGGTAAAATAATAAGCAGTTAACGAAATTAATGCAGTTGTGAAGCAGACTTTTGAAAATTATTAAAAAAATATTGTGAGATATGATTGGTACCCGTTTTGTATTTTAAAATAAATTCGTCAATAATGAAGAGGGCTAGATGTGGGATAACTTTTAATTTTAAATTTTATTTTTTTAAAAATCAATAGGTACAACATAATACGTTTAAGTTAGATCCTATGAAGGAGTTACCTTTATAATTTTAAAAATTTAGTTTTATGCAGATCACACCTTCTGAAAATCTTTAACTGAATATATAATCGTTTGAAAGATAAGCTCGTGTACGTCGAAGTCACGTCTCTACGGCAACTTTTTAATTTTCATTGTCCTTATAGCAAACGTAGCAATGTATTCTCCGTGAGACCGAGAATCTCAATTAATCTTCCAATTAAAATATTTATTTTTAGAATTAATGATAGAAAAACAAACAAAAAAATATATGTTTTTTTTCATTTTGTTTATAAAAAAATCGTTACTTTGTTTTTAATTATTAATTCATTAACATTCACAGTAAAATTTCAGTGCAATCGAAGTAATAGCACAACAACAAAAAACATAATCAAGTTATTGTAAACAACAACAATCTATCAGCCTTGTTTCCCTAGTCAAAAACAAAACAAAACGAAACGAAAAAATAATAATTAAAACCGACTGCTGAAAATAGAAAAAATTATTAATTTATGACTTAAAACACACTAACAAAGATTTTTTGTTTCAAAAACAATTTTTTCGTAAGACTTTTTTAACTATAAATTTAAAAAAAAAACACGTACACAATTTAAAAACACAATTATTTAGCTCTCACGTACTCTACGATCAATACCGGTCAACGTACTTTGCACAACTGATCGTGAGTATTAAAAAAATATAAAATTCAAACAAAAATATACTTTACCTATCTAAAAAACAAAACAACAAATAAATAAATAAAATAAAAAAAAAAATAAAAAACAATATGCAACAACAACATAAACAAAAAATTATTTTTAAATTTTAATACAAGATACAACTTGTACTTGTTTTTGGCATAAATATGAATGAATGACAATTAAAAACAAAAAACAAAAGAACCCACAAGAGAGTTCATTATTTTCGTCTACCAGCGATGGATAATTCAGTACTTTAAAAAGGTGATCTGAAAATTTGATTAACAATACAAAGTAAATGATGTGAAGATTGAAGTTCTAAATTAGACAATTCTCTTCAACACATTTCTTACTTTGGAGAAACAACGTGCCAACAAAATGCACTATTTATCGGGTAGTGGATGATTTCGAAGAAAGAGCGTCTTTAGGTAATAGGCCCAAGCATGGACCACAACGTACTGCTAGATCGGCTGAAAACATTACTGCTTCTCAGGAAGGGTTTCAAAACATTTCATAAATTTTAATTCGACGCCGTGCTCTGGAACTTGGGCTTCAAAGAACAACTTCTGCCACAGTTTTGCACAAGGATTTGCATTTGTTTCCATATAAGATTCAGTGGACACAAGAGTTTCTTCCACAAGACAATTTACGCTGCTGTAAATATGCCAATAGGATTTTACAGCTCGCCCATGACAACCACGATTTTCATGAAAAAATCATAATGAGTAACGAGGCACATTTTCATTTGAATATATTTGTCAATAAACAAAATAGTCGGTTCTAGAGAACGGGAAACCCGCAAATTATTTAACAGTCATCCATCAATAGTGAAAGCCGGTTGTTCAATTTGGTCAGGAGGAATCATTCTTTGAAAATTAAAACGTCGTAACGGTAGCTGTAAGTGGGTAGCGATATCGTGATATGATTGAAAACTTTTTAACGCCATAGCTGCATGTTTTGGGCTTGATTAACATGTGGTGCCACATCGCATATACTCAGGATTACAATGGAATTACTGGGAGACCTCTTTCCACAACAAGTTATTTCAAGAAATGGTGATGTTGATTGGCCTCCATGGCCACCTGATTTAACTGCTCCGGATGTCTGAAAAGCAAGGCTAATACAAACAAACCAGAAAACTTGAGCAACTCAAACAAAATATTGGTAATGAAATTAAGGAAACAGCGCGTGAAATGTTTGTGAGGCTAACAGAGGCGTACATTTATCTGATATTGTATTCAACACATTATTGCCCACATTTAAAAAAAACATGTATTAATATAAGATCCATTCTCCTTCATTTAATCAAAAATTATAAGCATACAAAGTAGTATACCTTCCCGGCGGACACCCTGTATTTAAAATAATATAAAAAACCAGGCCTTTGTCGATAGCAGAGTAATAAAAAATGAATTGACTAACAGTCGTTATTGTAAGCAAAAACCCCTCGGGGGCACATTTAGCAGTCTTTATGGATTACTGAACCATCTAAACTTGTACTGTTTGGGGGTATAAGGGAGCTGAGTACCCTGAAGGCAAGCAGGGAGTCGACTGGAAGCTCCACGTTATTTCCACGGGAATCAGTAAGCCTCAGAGATCCACTAATTGTCTTTTTAGCTTTTTAGCTGTTTCTCTGACTGACTATTGAGGTTGGCTCTTCGGGAGTATCGTGGTGGTTGTGGTTTTGCGGCCCCTTTAGGAATTTGATTAAGGGGGCCAGGATCATCACGCCTTTAATAACACCAACGGGTGAATGATCCGGGTCCAGTGAACATGGTAGTCATCTATTCTGGACCACAACTCTTCAGCAAGACGTAGTGGTTTGGAACCCTGCTTCGGAACCGTTGAAATTGCAACCAGAATTAGTCCTCGGCTTCTTAGGGCTTGAATAACGTTGCTTTTCATTCCCGGTGGTTTGACCACCATCTGATTAAGGCTTACGGCCAGGCGCAGATGTAAATCTTATCAGGAAATTGCAAACAAAAACAAATACCAAACAATCAAGACGGAACAAGATCGCAAAAGCCAGTGCGTGCAAATGAAAGTTGAAAAAAAAATTGCTGAAATTGATGTGAATTCTAATTTTTTCGTTGTTGATCGATATCATTTAGAAAATTCAATTTTCTATGCCTGATACCGACACTCTTTTTCTTTTTGTGGTGTAACTCTTTGTGGTATAATTTTATTCATTCTGTTTCTCACTGTTGTGCTAGCGGCCATTTTGCAGTGTGACCAGATCTTTTGTAATCAATATAAATGAAATGTAGCTGCTTGTAGACGATTTGCACTTTTTTAATTATGCTAAATAAGCTTTTAGCAAAGGAAAAAAAAACTAAAATGTTTCGTTCTCTCCATTTAGTATCATTAGAATGTAAACGTGCTGTAATAAACTGGAAGTTGTTGGTATTTTCATTTAAACTTTTATGCTTAGTATTATAACTCTCACTTTGTCAAAGTTGAAATAAAATTCTTGGAGTTTTAAATATGGGCAGGGAAAGGTTTTTGAGCAGTTGACATTCCCAGAAAAAAAATAAGTTAAACCACTTGTGCTGGCAGAATTGATAACTTTTAATTACTCGATATAGTTCGTTTGGGTATTCGATACTAATCGATAGTTTCAACGGGTTTTTAGCGATTAAAGTGGATATACGTAGGATCACTGCAAAATGATGAGACGATATTTTGGTTGATCCGACTTCATTGCCTTTGGTATATTTTAAAATCTGGCAGCACTGCTTTTAGTTAGTGTAGGAGTGTGAGTGTGGTTTGTGTTCTCAGTTGTATCTTTAAATTGCATTTTAATAAAAATTTCTTTTTTCCATTGTGTTTTCTCGTCATAGTTTTTGTTTATTTCCTTTACTGCAGATACGAATTTGAATTGAGAGATCTTTACAGCACTTGATTATATTTCTTTTGTTTTTTTCTTTTTATACAGAAAATGACCATAGAAATTTCCATGCGCCTCTCTTCTACTTGAAATTGGGTTCAAAAATTTCCATTTGTTTAGTTTTTTTTTGTTTTTTTTTTTTAGGAATATTCCTGATGCATAATTTTGTTGTTTTTTCACACTATTCTTCTAGTATTTTTCCATTTGCAACAGCTTATTTTGAACTTTCACTTTCTATTAACGAAATTTTGATAAGAAAAATTTCTTTTACTTAAAATGGAGAAATTTTAAAATACTTTCCGTTATCTATTGAAGAGGTGGCTATCAGGTCATTTAAATTTAAATTACAGTGTTTGGAAATTCTTATTTTAAGTTTAATAATTTAATAACTTAATCGTTTGAGGAAAAAGGAGATTAAAATAAAAGGGCGCATCGTTAAAAACTCTTAGAATTTCTCTTTCCGAAAACATTTGAAATTTTCATAAACATCCCCCCCATCACCAAACGAAATTTTTTATTTCCCAGCGGCAGTTTAACTTGCTTTAAGTTTTTATGCCGTATGCATGTTAGTTAATAAATAATTTTTTCAAGCACAAAATTAAAAAGTTTTATTTTCAATATTTAACTATTAGGTGGCATATTCAGGAAAAGTTTATAAACAATTTAATAAATCAATTAATTAAAGGTGTATAAAAAACCTATAAAAACAATCAATTGTTTATACACTTTTCTTTCCCTGAATATGCCACCCAAGGGTGTGGTGAAATATTGAAATTAAAAGTAAAACTTTTTTAATTTTTTATATGAAAAAATTATTTATTATTATTTAGTTAATATTAAATAAATTATTTATTTAATATTAGCTAGATATATTTATTAACTTTTAAAATGATTAATTTTAAACATTAAGTGCAGCCATTGCCCTTTTTTCGCCTGCCTCCTTTGCAGAAATAAATATTGTGGGTAAGTCCCTATGGAACAATAAAATTATTAGTTCACTCCTATTGCCAACATTTATCAAAACACACAAAATACGAAACAGCTTATTAATTCTATTTTTAAGCCAAAAAATTTCAACAGCCCCTGAGTTTATTTTGATAACAATTGAATTTAAATTGTTGTTTTATTTTGCAAGAAATATAAAAGTTTTTGGCCCCCAATAATTTAATTTGCTTAAACTAACAAAATGTGTATGTATGTAAGTGTTTTTTTTTATCAAGCTAACTTGTCAAACGTGTTAATTTCTTTGAACAAATATTAAATTTAATTATGTATTAACTGATAACCGTAAAAATCAATATTAGAAATACTCGTAGTACATGACGAAAATAAATTATAGAAAACAACAAAATGAATGTTTTTTTTTTTTTGTAAATGCTTTGTTTTATTAAAAATATAAAAATAAATATAAAAAGAGCAACAATTTTTTTTTGCTTTCTTTTGTTTAAGAGACTGTTAAATATTGAAATAAGAGACACATGAGCAAATGCATACATAAATTAACTTATTTCCATTTAAATTTAAATTGTATGATTAAAAAAATAGACCAGCATAGTGGTCTACTTTACGAGAAGGCAGCCAAAACCCCTTTTTTCATGGTCCCCAATTGTAAAATTTTAAAGTTCATTCGAAAGTAGATACTAGTGTACCTCGGAAGCCAAAAAATTAAAACTTTATTTTAACTATATCACACTGAACAGGGTGATTCAAACTGGGCATTTTCAGTATTTTGCTAAAATGAGAAATTTCTTAGTAAATTTTTGATTTTTAAACTTCTATAATTCTTTTGTTGTACAAGGTTTTTAAACAAAATAAACTTTGTATAATAGCGTAATTTGTTAGCTATTAGTATTGATTTTTGATTTTTAGAAATAAATTTTTTTTAGAAGTCCAAATTTTTTCTAAATTCTCTTACTTAATAGAGCATAACTTCTAAACTTCGTTAGGGAATGTAAAAGCAGTAGCACTGTGTCATATCCCTATATGCCTATAACCCATTGTATACCCGGCAGGATCCGACCGTGAGCACCAGAACAATTTTTCTGGCACAAAGTCGAACAGTTTTTGCAAAATGGAAGTAGAAAATGGAATTAAAAATTTTTTTTCTGTTTTGCTATTTTCTAAGCATTTTATTTATTTTTCAAATCACCTTTATGAGAGACCTTATTTAGATGAATATGCGTATTTTTAGCAAGAAAACAACAATTTTTAGTCAATTTCAAAGTCATGAACAGTTGGTCACAAAAATAGTTTGCCTACTAAAAACAACGTAAATTGATATGATTTAGGTAACAAAAGTACTTTGTGATTTGCTGATTGTAAAATAGTTTTTTTTTCAAATTATTAAATTGCTTGGCTTTGGGCATAAAAACAAACCATTGATATTTATCCAACGCTCTTACAGGTAGAAATACAAAATCAAAAACGATCCGAAAAATAAAAGATGAAATAAAAGACCTTCAAGCTGTAATATTTACTGCTGATGAACAGGAAATTGAAGTAAATTTTAAAATGTATCTCACAATGATTGATGGAAAACTTGCACAAGCTTTAACTGATACAAAAGCATCATCAAGCTGCATTATATTCCAAAGGACATCAAGCCAATTAAGCCATGCAGTTCTAGATGATGACACTTTTAAGTCAGCATACGAATTTGGATTGTCCTCCCTTCATACTAGAATACATTGATTTGGATTTTGGTCCGATAGGCGAAAATGAAGAAAACAGAAACAAAAAACAAGAAAAATATTTAGAACAAGTCCTAAACATCGATCAGCTAAAGCAAGGGAAAGGGGACACAAATGATGAAAACAATGCAAGATACAGAAACTGTAGCACCTATCACAGGAGGAGCTTCAGTATTATTTTACAAGTGCTAGCATGAAGCAGAAAGATAAATGCAAAAAAATTTGGAGAGTACGCCAGAAGAACAGCTATACTTAATAACGAAAAATATATGCCATCCACAGTTCATAAAATATTGTAGGAGATTTATCTGAAGAAGCGCAAGAATGGCAAAAATTGAAAACTACTTCTATTGAACTAGACGTATAAGCTGAACTGCTTCTAAAAAATGATAAATCGAGGCTTTTTAGAAGAAATATTTGATACTGGCTTTCGTACTAAAAATTTCACGGGGGCTAAAGCTTGGCTCATTCTGACTAAATTGAAGTTTTTAATAAGTATAAGTTTTAAACATGAATCAAAATGTAAGACTTTATGTAAAACAAACTCTTTGAACAAGTTGTAATACTTTACTTTCGTAGCAAAAATCAAGTAAAACTTAGAGTGTATTTTTAAACCTATTTTTCTAACCGATCGATTTTAAATTTATATACCTTAAAAAAAGCCTATGATCTCACCTAGTACGACCCATTCAAAAGTTATATATTTTTGACCGCCTTCTCGTAAAATAGTCCACTGTGCGACGTTAATACTTAAGATTCAGTTTTAACGGTTCAAAGTGTAAAAATAAAATTCTATTGTTTTCGTTGCAATGCTTCTCCGTCTGTTATATTCCTCCTCTATCTTTAGAATTAAACTAGCAATTTGGTTATAAAATTTTCATGGTCTCTATAATAACAAATTAAATAATTTCTATAAATATCTTGGAGCATATTAAATTTCCTGACAGAGTCTGCGATAATATTTTGGGTTCACCTCGTGGTATCAGATGACCGAGAGCAAGCCTTGTCTAATCGAATTATGAAGAACCATTAAAAGCAGCCATAAAAAATTATTTGTTAAAACTTATCTGCAAATAACCTTGTCTTTTAACTAAATGATTAATCTAAAATATTAAAACAAATTTTTCTTACAACATCTGTGTGTGTCCCCTTCATTAAATATCAAAGAAACACCAGCATTATTTCGAGGTCTATTAACATTATTATGAATTAATAAATTACATTTGCGATTTAGGCCTGAAGACTATTGTTGGACATGATATGCAGATACGTCCATTAGAGCAAAATTTCAGATACGAGTATATGTGATGAAAACTTGACAAATCACTTTGACTACTGCGCTGCTCATAAAAGTAGCGATAGCAGGGAGTAAAACAAAAACCTTCTGGTATAGGATAGCTATTGATAGATGGACTTGAAATTTGAATAAGCTTCATGCTGTTGTAAAAGTTTAGAAGGAGCTGGACCTACAGCAAACTGTTGTGGTGTCATATTATGCATGTACTGGCTTAAGGCAGCTTAAGCAACTGTGCAAATACCTACTAATCATATGTGGCAAACTATAATGTACTTAACAAAACTTTTCGTCAAATGTTATTTGCTTAAGCACAGTACGAAACTGATCGCACATTCCGTACGGAAACAGCTGATTTTGCATTGTGTTATAGATACACTAGTAAACAAATTCCATGGGAGGGTAAAAAATATTTTATCTGAATTTAATAGAAAATGTACAAACAAAAAAATAGCTTATATGACAAAAGCGACGCGTTTTATTATAACGACAATTCAAAGGAACAAGGGCCTTAAAACATTTTATTTTATTTTCCATTTTTTAAAATACAATTTGCAATAAAATTAAATTTGTATTGTTTATAAATTCAATGATGTGCACAGTTGCAGTTTTTAGTACTTTTGGCCCAAATAATACATACAGCGATATATGTGTAATGTTTCTTTCGTAATTTTCTTAAAACAATTAAAAAAATTTTATAAAAGTTATAAATTTGTATAAGGATAGTCATTAAGAATACAAAATATGATTATTAAACGCCTTTTTGTTAATGAATTTCATTTATTTACAAAGAAATTATTTTTTTGCAAAAGCACGAATAAAACAAATGTGCAACTGTGCAGTATAATTTCTATATTCATGAAAGTACAATATAGCCACCTAAAAGTCTTCAATGAGTTGCTTAAGCAGTTGACAGTCTTTTCGTTCAATTTTTGACATTAGCTTAAGCCAGATTATGCATGTTATAGTTGGGCCTATAGTAAGAAAACGAATCACCTTCACAGCTTTTTTCTTAACAGCTCCTCATCATGAGGACCCATAAAATAATTAAGGTAGAAACCGTTGACACCGCTGCTGCAGCTTATGTTGATTGTTGATCACATGTAGCTGTTGCTTCATTGATTGAAACTAGTTTGTTTTCAGAAACATTAAACGCAGATGTATTACTCTCAACCATCACTATGTTAGGAGAGACTACATAATGGTAGCTTTCATCATTAAAATCCTCGTCATGATCCTGCGTCTTGGCATTAATATCAGGCTCCATTTTTTATTTATTCAATTTGCAACAAACCTACGCAACTATTTGCAGACACCAAAGGATTCAATTCTATCTTTTTTACCGCATTTGATATTGAGTCATTTCCCAGCATTCTTCTTTCATTGGCAAGCTCAGCAATGAACATTAAATATGTCAAATTCAGAATCAATATTTAACTTATTTTGGCCTTCAATGACAACTAGTGTGAAAATTTCAGTTTCAATAATTTGTGAATCTTTTCTTTTATGTCTTTAGCTAAATAAATATTTTTATATTTTTAATCGAAATTCAACGGTGTTCCCATTTTTTTATAAAGTGTTCTCGAAGTCAAATTTAATCAATTGAGCAGCAGTTTATTTTTTAGAATAATAATTTATAGCAAACACACTTTTATTTCATAAAAAAAGAACGGCAAAATAAAAAAGCGAAAAAAAAAAACAAAACAGCGATAATGCAAAGAAATTGACGCAATATTATTGCTTTTTGTCATCATGAACGTTGTGGTCTTACGCTACAAAATGTGCAAACAGTTTTGATTTAAAGCAAATATTCGTACCTCAGTTTTTAGTTTATAAAAATGGACAGAAAAAAAACCTTTTGACATGACCATTATCAAAAGTAGTTCGATTTAATCCAAGTAAGAGATTTAGTACGCTAAAATGTGGAGACCGCGGCCATCTCATCTCTCTCCTTATTGGTTGTATTGAGCGATAAATTAAAAATCTATCCTCATTTCAACAATGAGAGAATTTTGTTGGCAAAATATACGATGCTTGATAAAGAAAATAAATTTTCGATTAATATTTTTATGGTAACTTGGTGACTTTACAGGCATGCTAACTTGCTATTGTTAGCTCAAGTTATTCTTTAACTTAACTAGGATAAAAAACTTTGTAGCAGAGAATTGAAATTTACATTTTATAAAACTACTGTTAAGTGCTTGTCGTTTGCGTACATATCATCAATCATATCATCAATCACTTAGCGTACATGCGTAAGCATGTCGCTATCGGATTATGATGATTTGTCGTTATTGACATGTTGAGAAATTTTGTTAAAAAAAAAATTAAAATATGAGGAACAAAAACCTTTAAATGATGAGGGCTGCTTCCACTTTTATATTTCATACATCTGTAACCTAAGAAATTTTTTGATGGTCCCCAGGGCACTTAATACGAAATATTTGTCACGGTCTTTCTAATAAGTATTTTCCGCCTGGCATTCCCTTTGAACTTTTTATTATAAGAATTTACTGTAAAACTTGGCAAATGTCAAAAATTTCATTTATGACAAACAGAAGTGCAAATCATGTTGTTTGATAATAAACATTTTTTCTATAAAAATATAAACACTCAAAATATTTTCAAACAAGAATTAAAAAATTATATTTTTTTTCTTGGTGAAAAAAAAACGAGTATTAAATTAGACATAATTTATATATGCCGTTCTTATACGAATAAATACCACCCGGCAAGTGCCAAAGAGCAGATGGTTGAACTTGATAAATAAATTCTTCTAAATGAAAAAAATAACAACTTTGTTTTACTGAGAAATGTATTTTTAAATGTATACATACATTATACATACATACATACACACAAACGTAAATGCTTGACTAAAGTTTTTTATAATAAAAAAATATTTTTAATTAAAAAAAACCGAGAAAGGTGTTTTAAATGCAAAACAAAATATCTCTGATAAGAATGTATAATAAAAATGTGTTAAACATGTCAAATCTTGTGACTTTTAAAAGTATAAAGAAAATATGTCACTGTAGCTAGCATCCGGTTTTGAATAAAGTACAACTTAATGCGTTGGCTTTTCATGCTGCACAACTAATAAATAGGCATCAATTTCCTTACTTTTATTTTCCGGCACAGAATATGAGGCAGATTTTGGATCATGTTAGCAGCTTGTTTTCCCCGTCATAACATACACCCAATAGTTTTGTTTAATACTGTAATATCGCCGGTAGCAGCGATTTATATTTATAGACGAAATAAAACGTCTAGATTTTGCTAATATGAACAGATCTGGCAGCCTATTCTAATAGTTTCTTCTATAGTCGTTAGGGTTCGAAACCCAAAACGGTTAATAATTTAATTCTATGGTTATTTTTAATATACATAATATTAGATCTAGCGGATCTAATGGAATGGAGTAGACATTTATATGAAAAATGAAAAGCTATTTTTATGGAGTATTTGACTCTAATGCATATTGTCATATTTTGAACCGCAATAGTCGGGATATTTAAAATGTCAGCAATTAATAATACAGAAAATTTGAAATTATAGAGAGGGCCACACAGAGGTAACGAACCCTTTGAATGTGCACTGCAGCCAACGCACACTTTTAGTATTTAAAATCACACGCGCCATAAAAAATATGAGACTATTCAGCCATAAAATAAATTTTATTTTATGGTGGAAGAAAAATTTCTTGGCAAGGATATTACTGACAGATTAACTGACTGTACTCTGCGCTTCGTTCTTGCCCATATCGTCCGCTGTAAATAAAAATTATCTGTTTATTTTAAGTTGTTTGAGGGAGTAGCAATCGATTTTTCGCTCAACTAGATTTCACCCTAAATTTATTTAATTTAACAAGTTTCAATAAATAACTTGCCACATAAAGGGAAAGGTAAAACAATAACAAGGAGTGTTATATTAACTGCTCCAACTGCATTTAAAATGAATAATTTACATGATCAGAAATAAAAATTGTTCCTACTACGCTAGAGGCGATTTGTTGTTTATAGATGAAAAAAAGGTGTGGCCTAATCTGGAATTTCATGGGATGTCGTTACACAAGGTTAAAATTTTGCTGTATACTTGTTAAAAGAGGTGTAATACGTGATCAATAATGTTCTGATAATTTTAAAAACATCTGATGCTCTGACGCATCTGATGATCTATGAGACGCATTTGTCACGTACGCATTTTACTTATATTTGCTTGCTTATATTCTCTCATTCATACAGTGTCTGTCATAAAATATTGAAAAAAAAAAGAAAAGTATAGTTAACCCAATGAAATGAATGAAAAATATTTTATAACAAATTTGAGCCCAAACATAGTTTTATAGCTTATTTCCACGGCACCTGCTTCGCTCTCTATTCTTGCTTCACACCCCAATCATAAGCGAATCAACCTGCTTCGCCATACAAAATTTTGAGAACGAAGCTGGTAGATTCATATTGAATCTAGCTGCGAGTCAAGGAAAAATCCTCTCTTCTCTAGTTTTTATCGTAAGTTTATCTGCACTAGTTGTCAAAATTAAACATTTTTGTAAACAAAGACAAATTGCAAACAAAACAAAGTTAAAAGTAAAAACTTAAAAAATTTAATTGTTTTGTGGGTGTGTTAATTTATTTTAATTTTATAAAATTAAAAAAAAATGGATAGGAAAAAAATTATACTTAATGCTACCGCGGCAAGAAGGATATCTTCTGTTGTTTTTCAACTTATGTTATTCTGTTTAATAACAACTGTCATATCGAAGCAGATAAATGAGTTGTGTAAACAGCATGATTCATAAACTTGCTTCAGAGAGCGAAACACGAGATTCAAATTGTCGTGGAAACAGGCTATTAGACTCAAGCATGATACTCTGTTCATGATTTCGTGAGAAATTCTATCTTTTGACATATAAACAAAACAAACTGCGGAATAAATAAAAAATAATCCTGTTATAGAGCACTCTGCTAATTTAGTTAAAAGTTAGGAAATATTCAAGATAACATTTTGTTTTCAACTGTTGTTCTTTTCATGTAAATGAAAAATGTTTCTTGCAATATTTTTTCTTCAACTGTGAAACAATATCGTACGGAATTGTAACTTGCAGCCGATCAATATATTATTTCTTATTTGTGTCATAAAAGTTAAGAAAAATTGAAAAAAATTGTTTTCCATTCCAAATTTCTTGCTGTTTCCCATTTTTCTCTCTACTTCTGTATGTAACAAATCTCTGGGCATGTTTTTTGTTTACACAATATAAACGGCAGTTTTCTTCAGCAAATTGTCAAATTTTCCATGCAAATTATTATAAAAGTTGCTCAACAGCATATTCAAACAGAGCATACAGTATAACCGCAGCGGTAAAGTCATAAAAATCTTATAACAAAAAGGTATTCCGATGTAAACATAATTTTAAGCCCTAAGCTTATGCTATACTTTTGTTATACTTATATAGAACTGCTCTGCCCCTCTATTTGATATTAAGCTGGTGCTAGTTTGTTACTTTTAAATAACACAAAGATGTGAATATAAGAATAAAATATTTGATCCCTAAAAGCAAATATTAAAAATAATTGGCCGAATTAAATAAATTCTGGTAAAAAAAACTTTAAAAATGAAAACAAAAAAAACTCACCTATGGGCTGCTTTACGATAATATTTCTTCACCATCGTATTGCCATTGGCTGTTGTACTGGGAGACATGAGTTCAAATGATTGTTCCTGCATTGAGAAGTTAAACTAGAAGCAGAGATCAGTGGAAGTCATTATTTCAAAAATTGTAAACAAAAACAATGACTTTTTCTCAAACTTTGTTTTTAAAGATTTTACGACAGAGAAAGGGAAAATTTTAACAAATAATTATTTACAAATAGTTGTTATTTTGAAAAATTATACAGATACTTACAATGTTACAATCATCATGATAAAAACGATTTTGTGACATGATTTCAATGTAGAAGCTTTTACTGCTTTTGTTGTTGATGATGTTGATACAACAAGTTGGCCTAAAGAAAAGCTTGTGTGTTTTAACATTTGCAGCATGAAATAAAGTGCACCATTTAAGCGGAAAATTTAAAATATAATTTTCATTTTTACAACAATTAACAAATAGTGTAGCAGGATTACGAAAAATATAAAGTTTTAAAGCCATTTAAATTTGATTTGTTTGTTTAGTAAAAACAAAAGCATAGAATAAAATAATGGCATTGATGATAGATAGGATAGCCATCTCTATTGCTGAATGATCAGTAGTGGTATTTTAAGGATTTTTGCTGAGTACATAAAACCATAAATTAAATGAAAGGAAAAATAAAACTAAACAAATTTTAGCATCTTCAAATAACACAAAAAATGATAACTAGATACATCTATTTAGGGAAATATTTTAACAATTTTTAATAATAACTTTAAAAAATACGAAAATGTTCAGCCGAATTGGGTAATAAAATACAAGAGTCTCAATATAATATTTCATTTATTGTAAATATAGAAAAACCCATGATTTAAATTAACTAAAGAATTTATAAATTTAATTGTTTCATTGTTTAGGCGGAAAATATGCCTGTAAAAAGCTGTGTGTATTTGTAGGTGTATAGTCAAGTTTGTTCAGTGATTGCATATACTATTTATATAGGATATTTTTTATAGAGGTATAAAACTTGGAAATCCGCCACGGCTGGCTATTGACTTCGAATGACTCCCCCACAGAAAATAGCCTAGCGGCGTTAAATCACAAGATTTTGGCATGAACTGCATGACATGTGTGACGACCAAAAGTCGGCAGGCTCGTTTTTGGATCACATAGCAATTAAATCACAAGCAATTAGATTCTATATATATGTTTTTAAAATTTTTTAATTTTTTTTACTGAATTTCATAAATTTTTACATTTTTTAATATTTATCGTTTAATGAATTTCATAACATTATTGTTATACGCTTTTCATTTTATATAATTCATAATTATATTTTATAAGTACATTTATTATTTGTTAATGAAATATTTGAAATTATAATAGCCGTTAATAAGCACCACCTATTAACATGAAGATACATCCGTAAGGAAACCATACCATTAAACAGAACCCTGGACAGTCGCAAGCAGCTGTCGTTTAGTGGCTTTGAATTAATTGAGTATAGCTTAGGTCTACGGCCAAGCAAGTTATGTCGCTGCTTCACCTAGCCAGAATTTTATTTGCCCAGGTGACTGAGGCCAGAGCAAGGCCGCGCTTTGTTCAGCAAGGCCAGAATTTTATTCGCCCTAGCTGAACAAGATCGTAAAAACGCTAACACCAATTTAGACGTGAAAAGGTTGTCTCAGAATCTTATTCGTGACAACCGCAACAAGTCAAAAATTGGTGGACAGGCAAACTGTTCTGCTCAGACTGGACCAGAATCTTATTCGCTCCAGTGTGAGAAGCAGTAGGCTAGCTGGCAGAGAGAACTCTTGAGGGCCACGAAGCGGTGGATCATCGTTGGCGTGCTCAGTAGTGCTGTAGTATAATTTTAACTTAGTTTAAGAGTGGATTATAATAAAAAGTTTTATTAGTAAAACAAAAGTGTCTCTTGTGATATTAGTGAAGCAAACTTTTTTTTGTTTGTAACGAACCCTGGACGCCGCGAGCTCTATCCAAGCATAATGCGAGAACATGTCGTTACACATGTTTCATCTACTTGTTGTAGTCTTTAACATTTCGATTGTTCACTTGAGTCAGTAATTAACGCTTTTTAGCGGTCACTATTGACGAGATTCATGTTTAAAGAATGACAAATGATTATTATATATATATATATATATATATATATATATATATATATATATATATATATATATGTGTGTGTGTGTATATATATGTACATATATATAGCCACGAATGTACGGCACAACTTTTTACTGATATATTACTGACATTTTGTCAAAAATTTTAAATCCATTTTATTTTTTCAAAAAATCCTGATAGCCAGGAACTTTTTTACACATATCAATGCAAGTTTTAGCCTGGTCATGAATTTATAAAAAATCTTTGTATTTGGTGGGGAATCCTTTATAATCCGTAATTTTGATGCACAGCAGCGTATCTCCTCGATAAATTTTCAACTAATACCCTACAACATTCATTTCGAATGTCATGACGTGATAAGATTTACATCTGCACCTGGCCGTGGGCCCCAATCAGATGGTGGAGGGCCTTCGGATACGTATATCCTCTGGTCACTCCTAGTTGCAACTTCAAAAACCCGGAGTAGGCCGCAGCCCTCACTCCTTGCTGAAGAGTTGGAGACGGCATTCATACTCACTGGACCTGCACCATTCATTGTGAATGATCCGACCCACAAACTTTAACGAGGGCCTCGAAACACACAGCCACCACGATACTCCCAAAGGGCTTACCTCAATAATCAGTCAGAGAACAGCTAAATGCCTAAAGAGACAAATAGCGGAACTCTGAGGCTTTACTAATTCCCGTGAAAATATAGTGGATTTTCCAGTTGGCTTCTACTAGCCTTAGGGGACTGGGCTCCGTTTTACCCCGCAAGACACAAGTCTAGATAGTTGTGTGATCCATAAAGACTTATAATGTGCCCCCGGGGGGATTCGAATGTCATACCAAGCCTTTTGGATTTCTTCCCATAAATCTCAAGATCATTCCATAGGTTCTCAATTGGATTGATATCAAGAGATTGAGCTAGCCACCAGAACAGTAATACCATGTTACTCTAAGCAACTCTTTACTAGACGTGAAGTGTGCTTAGGGTCATTATCATGCATAAATTTCCACATTAGAGGCATACTATCATCAGCGAAAGGTATATGTTTTGTGTATGCGCTGGTCCATTTTAGTGGCAATCTTGTGAATAGGACCTGCACCATGCCAAGAAAATGCTGCTCAGTGTGTTGAGGGTCATTATCATGCATAAATTTCCACATTAGAGGTATACTATCATCAGCGAAAGGTATATGTTTTGTCTATGTGCTGGTCCACTTTAGTGGCAATCTTGTGAATAGGACCTGCACCATGCCAAGAAAATGCTACCCACAACATAACATTCCCACCGCCATGCTCAACAGCTTTAAGGGTGTACTTTAATTAATGTACCTGGTTTGGAGGGAAGAGCGCCATACATACCGTTTTCCGTCAGAACCGAAGCGGCAAAACTTCGAATCGTCGCTCCAAAGAATATTTTTACAAAATGTTATAGGTTTATTTATCTGTTCTTTTGTAAACTCTAGCCGGGATTTAATATTTTTTTCTTGACATAAGTGGTTGACGTTGTGCAATGCACCCATTCAGACGCCTTCTAATTGTCCTGGAAGATATATTTATACCTCTAAAATTTCACTTTTTATTTTATTTAAGCTTTCTAAAGGATCTTTAGCAGCTGTTTTATAAATTAAATTGGCCTCCCTGGGTGTCGTTTTTCGGGCTCTATGTTATTGTTTAACATTTTTAGTATTTCCATGCTGCCTGATGTGCTTCAGGGCGTTATAAATTTTGGGTCGCTATCATGTCAGGATATACATAAATATATTAATTTGTTTAGGCTCATTGTCAACTGAGCTGGATTTGAAGTTATTCTCTCACAACAAATTGCTTTCGCTTTAAAATGTTGATGACAACATTGATTTCGATATTCTTGTTTAGTCCCAATTTACATTGGACGACTTTTGTCGCTGCAATTCTTAGTTTGTTGTTGTAAATAATGAGAGTAAAGAGAATAGGGTAAGAGAGGAACTCTACCACTATTCTCTTTTTCTATGCAGTTTAATAATTAATATTTGTGTTGTTGGTGAAAAAAAAGAGAATTAAACTTTTAAGTTTAAAAAAACATATAAGTGCGACCTTTCAAAATAAATTCATTTAAATAATTATTTAATTAAATTTTTCTTTTTTTAATTTTGAGAGAATTTTAAAATTAAGCGAATATTTTATTTAATTTCAATTAAAAAACTTAATTTGGAGTTAACCAAACATCTAGTTTAAACTTTTTACATCTTTCTTCCACCAAGATTTTATTCAGCCTAAAAATAGGCTTTTAAATTGATCTTTTTTTATATTTTTTCTTTTTCATTATAGATTAGACGTTCCAAGATAACTAAGAGGAGAGCAATTGTGCTCGGCGTAAATTAAAATTGTGAATTTATTTTTTGGAATTTGCAAAAAAAAGGAATAAATGTGATCCAAATTAGTAAAAGGAAAATATGAGAAGAAAAACTTGGCCACAGCCAATGAAAGATGGAGGCATGTTGTGTGAAAGCAAAATGACGAAAATTAAGTATTTAAAATATTAAAACATTAAGAAAAACACACAAAACTAAAATGGGCAAAATAAAACCAATACAATTACAGTTAGGAACATTTGATTAAAGGCGTAATTTAATAAGTTCTAGCATGTAAACAATTGTGGAAATGCTTTTAGCAATTAATGAAAGACGACTTCACTTAATTTTATGGACACTTTATAACTACATCTCAATGGCTATTTTTTTTTTTTTTTTTGGTAAAGAGAAGTAGTACTGGTACAGGTGGTGAAAGTTGAAGGATAGTCGGAAATCAATTGCCGTATAAGACAGCACAGCAACCAGTGACTATGCCTTCATCGCTTAGCAGCCCCACCAACAGTCAATTTTTTGTTTTGTAGTGAAAAAAAATACAAATTCTTCGTTGGGAATCGAACCCACAACTGCCATACTGACAAGCTAGTACACTACCTACTAGCCTACAGGGGCACTTTTTCTCAACGGCTATTAATACAAAATGATAAAAAGGAACTTTAACATTCATTATTCGCAAAATATACTATTATTATTTCAACTTTAGTATTATTATTGTTTTAGTAGTGAAAATTGCATATTCAATTAAAATTATCTTCAATTATTCGAAAATATTTTGGAATAACAAAATTTTGTTAATAAACTTAAAATTTATTTATTTAAAATATTTAATTTGGAAATTTGTGGCAAATGTTTCTGTTTAGCTTTTTAAACAGGTCAAATACCTATGTGCCAAGTGCAAAGTTAGTAATTAAAAGGTTTCTCCATGGATTATGTTAATTAGGGGAATTTTTTAATTTCTAGGAAATTTAAATAAAAGGTTTCCCAATGTGACATATATGATTTTAAGGTATCTCTGGAGCGCTAAGGGGAAGGAAGGGGTGGCTTTAATTATCTACTAAATTATTGTAAATAGATTTATATAGAATATATGTATGTTACTATATCCTCTAGATAAGAAATTAGTAATTCAAGAGTGTTGTCATACAAGAGTTATACTGCACAGACAATTGAAATTAGGGTATGTAACAACTAAGTTAGAGAATATTTTTATATATCAATGTTTTTAATAAGCCCAGCTGCTAAGGTAGTTTTAAAATTTCCCCTTAGTTTCCCTGTTTTTCACACATTTCAAATTTAACAAATTTCAATTGCACCAATCGCTATTTTTTATCTTGAGTATTTCGAGCACCTAATTTGTACTACAAAGTTGTTTTTTCCTAATTTTTATAATCAATTCCTCCTGTATATAACAGCCTAGAACTTAATGGGGAAATATATATTGAAATTTCAGAAGCTCTTCTAGGGCTTCAATATCACTTTAATATTCACAGTTTAAAAAACCTGTATTTCAGAATATGAGTCTGAACACAATGTAATGATAATTTATTGCGGAGCGGTTTTTTACACGATTTTGAAGTAAAAAACTGCAGGGCGGAACGGCATAAAACCAAAATCTATTTTACTTTCATTGGGGACTTTCTTAGAGTCTAAACACAATAATGCGATATTTTATTGCGGTGCGTTTTTTCATACGATTTTGAAGTAAAAAACCGCAGTGCGGTGCGGCATAAAATTAAAATCTATTTTATTTCATTGCTATTTTTTTATTCTCTCAATTTTTTACACTCTTTCTCTTTCTAATGTTGCCATAGTTTTTCACAACATTATTGTAAACAAAACACATGTGATTTTGAAGTTTATATAAATTGTTGTGGCATCAATAAAAGGTCCAAAAAGCATAGCGGTACACGTAAAAATGGACATCAACGAACAAATAATTGAAGAAGTGAGGAAGCACGAGTGTCTTTATAATTTTCAGTCGTCAAATTATAAAAACACGCAATTGAAAGAAGATTTAGGGTGCAAAATTGGCAATGGCGTGCCAGGCAAGTGAATTTCTTTTAGTTATCTGCGGTTGTTGTCAGATTTTATTTAATTATAGCTAAGGAAGCCAAGAAAAAGTTTCGGAATTTACGGGACACATACAACAAGTGGAAGCAGGAGAATTTGCCATCAGGAAGTGCAGCGTTCTTGCGAAAACCGTATAGGTACGCGGAAACCTTAACGTTTTTAGAGGAAGTTCCATCGGCACGCAAGTAAGTTGAAGCAGATTTTTTTAAACAAATTGTAATATGTATATAAAGATGCTATATGGTTACAAATTTCTGAAGTTAAATTATTACTTTGTGCTGTTATTTCAGAACTATATGTAATGTGAGCGAAGATTCATTCGACACAACAGTAGAGGTATGCAATGATTCCAACGCAATATGTTCCCCACCGGTAAAAAAGCAAAAAAAAAACCTTAGATGAGATGCACGAAAAGATGCGAAACTTCGTAGATGCAGCATCAACAGCTATAGGAAGTATAGAAAATACAATCAAAACTGACACAACATCGCAGTTTTTCGAGTCACTAGCTAGCAGAGTAAATGAGGCCAATTTGACAGTGCAGCAAAAAACCCAAATTGAGAGCTCTGTTTGCACATTGGTATATTCAATGCTCAATGAATATATTAATTAAATTGGTTTCGTACAGAATTATAATATTGCATTTTACTTTTTGTTTTGTTGATCTCGTAGAGACTGAAGAATTTTGTATTTGAATTTATGTTTTATTGATCTAGTAGAGAATACAGAATTGTTATGTTGTTATAAATGAAATATATAGAAATATATAAAAATACTTTCTTTTATTGGTGGGTAAGCAAGTATTCATTAAGTACTTCACGTAAAGTGAATGTAAACAAACAATGACAAGTTTTGCCGTCGCCGTCTTCCGGTGTATTGTGTTTACTTCTCTCACCCGCAACGAGAAATCGCACCGCGCCACTATGATTGTATTTAGACTCTTATTCTGTCAATTTTTTATACTCTCTCTCTCTTTCTGATGTTGCCATAGTTTTTGAATAATTGGCAATGTTCACCACATTATTGTAAACATAAAACATGATTTTGAAGTGCATAAATTTTTGTCATATAAAATAAAAGTTAAAAAAATTTATTAACAGAAGAAAAAATAGATAATAACGAAAGAATCATCGAAGAAGTAAGGAAGTATGACTGTCTCTATAACTCTACCAAATTAACAATTTTTTTTTAATAGCTTAAATTTTTTTTATTTACTGTCATTACAAAATATTTAACACAAGCATGATGTGATTTGATTTACATCTGCACCGACTAGGTAGTCATAATCAGATGGTGGTCAAACCACTTGAATGATTTGCAAACGTCATTCACGCCCTAGGAGGCCTTCGAATACGTATATCTTCCGGTCACTCTTAGTAGCAATTTCGAAAGCCCGAAGTATGTCGCAGCCTTCACTCCTGGCTAAGGAGTTGGAGACTTTCCAACTTCTGGTCCAGAACGCATGAAGCTTAATTTAATTAAGAACACGACGGCATTCATACTCACTGGACCTGAACCATTCATTGTGTTCATTTTGAATGATCCGACCCACAAACTCTCACGAGGGTCTCGAAACCACAACCACCACGATACTCCCATATAGGGGCCAACCTCAATAACCAGTCAGAGAACAGCTAATTGTCTCAAGAGACAAATAGTGAACTCTGCGAGCGTACTTATTTCCGTGGAAATATGTGGATTGTCCAGGTGACTCCTACTAGCCTGGGCTCCCTTTTACCCCGCAAGACACCAGTCTAAATGGAATAGTAGGTTCCAAAAAGACTATCATGTGCCCCCGGGGGCAATTTTTAACACAAGTAGTACATTTTTTAGAAAATTTTCCAAAAATTTATGGACATAAATAAATAAAAATTTAAACAAACAATGACAAGTATTGCTGTCGCCGTCTACCGTTGTATTATGTTTATTTTTCTCTGCCGCAAAGAGAAATCGCACCGCATCGCAATCATTGTGCTCAGACTCTATAACGATTTCTTATTATTTTGCGTTCTCAAAATTATTTGGTTTTGTGTGATTTCATGAGTTTTAATTACATTTTTGCATTTAATCAAATTTCCTCTAGTGTTAAAATAAAACTGCGAATTAAGAATAGATGGATGTTATGTATGGAAATTTATGGATTGTAAGTGAATATAATACAAAAAATATGTATGTATGTATGACTGGTACCTTGGAATTTTTAAAATCTTTTTGAAGAATCAAATGCTTTTTTTTTATTCAAAACACTGTTTTCACCAGAAAACAAAAAAAAATCGATGGCACTGTAAAATACACAATTTAATATCAGATTTCTTGTGCTATAAAATTTGTTTTGCGTTATTTTTTTTATATAATAAACAAATGGCCCAAGATTTTCGAAAATTATTTAACTTTTATTATTATTAATTTAGTTTAAACTTCTTGTTTATCACTCACAGGCACTCTAACTTATTTATTAAAAAGGTATTTTCTATTATTTAAATTATTGAAAGTTCTTCCTGCTTCTTGATATTTTTTCTTGCTACAACTTTGACAAGTCTGGCGCAGACGCATCAGAATTGTTTTTGTATTTTCTATCTTAATTCTCTTTACCACATTTGTTTTGTTTTTGTTTTTTCACGAGCTAATAATTTTTTGCACAAATAGTTATCAAAATGCCGGCAAACGTAACACAATAAAAAGTGCTAAAATTAAAAAGGCTTTTAAAATGTTGTGTGGTGAGAGAAGAGCTTTTGTGGTGAAATTTAAGGCTTTATAGCCAAGCATGGGAGTTGTATGAAATTATTATATATAATACGGTGGTGTTAAAGTACAAATTGATTTTTGGAGCATCAGCAGATTTTGCCATGTGCTGTAAAGTTTCTGCAAATCAAACCGTTGGGAGTATTAACCCTTCGTTGCATGATTAAATTTCCTTGAGAATAAAATTTTTTTTGCATATTGTATTTATTGGGAATAGAGTTAGGATGCCGAAAATAAAATTTTGGTTGATTCAGAGTTTTAATAAAAAAGTTAGGAAACATATCATATATGCAAGTTCATGCAGCAAAATTGGCAAATTTTAATGTTTTCTGTCCAGTATTTTATTGGAATTCAAATTTTTATTTATGAATAACTAAAAATGGAAATTAATTAATTAAAAATTTAAGCTTTATAAACTGAAATTATTTTATTCACATATATATGTATATACATATAAACTTTCTCACTTACATACACTTTTGTATATATTATATATAATGAGAAAAGGTAGACTGAGCTTACTGTATTCAACACATCATTCGGAATGAAATTCTTTGAAGCAGTTTCTTGATTTATTGAAATACAAACTAGTCTCACATTTTTCACATTTTACATATGTATATCCACTACAACCCGGCAATTTACATGTTAAACGATTATCTAACCATGCTGGCCAATGGTCTATGCGATCAAGTCGAACCTCGTTTTGCGGAATAGGCAAACTTCTTTGGTGCTTTCTCTGTAATATTTAGGAAAGATCAGCCATAATGTGCACAAAAACCATTATAATAAATACCTTTAAAGCAAGATTTCTTGTTACTTTCGACGGTCTTCCACGTGGTATTGATACTTTCCCCATTTTGCAAAGGGTTTCACCCACTTTTAAACGAAAATCTGCCAAAGTTTCCTTGACAGTGTTACCTTTCTGCGCTTCAACGCGTTTATATAAAAGCCAAGCGTTGACCAAAGAGGTATCCAACAAGTGGTAAAAGAGACGCAAATACCATTTTTTGGAGCGAATTTTGATTTTGTAGCGTCCTATGAAGGAATCTAATAAATCCACTCCACCCATGAATTTGTTGTATTCTAAAACTATATTTGGACAAGCAATCGCGATTTTTTTCCCCAACTTCTTGTCAAATCTTTCAACTGCTGACTCAGGATTCTTTCCACAATAGTTTGACATTAAGTTCACAATTTTGTTATCCCTCCAAGAAACAACAGATATATCAAAATTATCCATCATGGTAACGTATTCAATGGACTCCCCACGTGATCTTTTCATAAGAACTTTATCGTCTACAAATTTAAAGTTTGGTATACGATTCCGCCGTACAGTTCCAAGTGAATAAATTCCCCGGTTGGCTAAAGTCAGCATTAATGGCATGGATGTGTAAAAGTTGTCAAAGAAGACTTTGTAGTTGTTGTGGGAGGGAACATCCCGCAGTAGTCTTATGACAATATTCGCACTAGATCCTAAATCCGGTTCTTCTGGAAGTCTATGTATGGAGCTATTCTCTTGACCAGTATATATCTCGAAATTATAATTGTATCCGGACACTCCAGTTAACACATAAAGCTTAAATCCCCACTTATGGGGTTTCATTGGAAGATACTGCTTTAAATATGATTTGCATTTCGTAGAACATAATTGTTCATCTACCGAAAGGGAGCTTTCATATGGGACCGACTTGAACTTTTCAATCAAATGATTTACAACAGGTCTAATTTTAAAAAGACGATCAAAATTTGGATGATCTTTTTGCTTCATGTCGTCATTATTATTGAAATGCAGCATTGACTTTATTTTTTCGAATCTATTTAGAGACATTGTCTCTTGGATTAATTTATTTCCGATAATTGGTGCCCAATAACGTCGATTGTTTGGAATTTGCACAACTGACATGATAATGCATATACCAAGGAATTTTCGTAAGTCTTGTTCATCCATTTGTTCGCGGCTTTCTGGATTTTTTTGACAAGCATATAAGTTAGATTGATACACAACTGACTTTATAAGATCGTCGGAAAAGAAATGTGCAAAATAGCTATAAGGCCCGTTTAAATTTAAAAATTGCTCTGGAAGACTTTCATTTCCCTTAAAGTTCGTATTTAGGTCAGTATCAAAATCTTTTTGCTTCCAAATTATTTTAGCATATCTCTCTTTAAAAGAGGCAACGTCAACAATTGACCGCTCCTCATTGACACACTCTTCTAAACCAGTTTCTTCTTCTGCACAGTTTTCGCCTTCTATATTTTCAGCTCTGTTTAAGTTTACTTCAACATTTATATCTCCGTCATCATCATCAAAATATTCATCTTCGCTTTCTTCCCAACCTTCTATTATTTTTTGGATTTCCTGATCCGTAAGTGCCCTGTTAATAATATACGTACCTTAAATGCATGATAATGCATATGTGCAATTATATAACAAATATGCAATAGCGTCTCATATTGGATAAAACGCATGAGATTGCATATGTGATATAAAACATTGCAGCACATCATCAAATATTATTTTTTTGCACAGGTAGGCAAAAAATAATGGCAAACCAGTTATTTTTTTGTATATAATACTTACATTTCATAAAACGTTAATAATATTTGTGAATATTAATATAAAACAACAAACTTTTTCACTTGCTGAAAACACTGCATTAAATTTTATTTTTTTTAAAGTAAATTTATTACACCACTTGAAAGATAGCACGCTAAACTGAATTTATTGACTTCAAAGAGAGAGCCGAAAAAAAAGTAACGGTAAAAAAAAACAGAACGGTTGCCAGATGAACGAAAAGTTAACATTGCATATCTGCCATGCCATGCATCGAAGGGTTAAAATACTTTTTATTAAAATTTTAAAGTTAAAAACAATCGAAATTATCTTAATTTATTTGATTTTTAATATATTAAATCATAGAGATACCAGATGCAAATAATCAAAACCCATTAAAAATAAAATCAAAGGGGAAACAAAATGAAGAATTAAATAAAAAAGTAAAAGTAAATTAGCAAAGAAAATTAAAGAAAATAAAGTAGAAAAGGAAAAGATAAAAACAAATTTACAACACAATTTGAGTGAAAATTATGAAATTAAAGTGCCCAGCCCAATATAAATTTATATAGATATAACAGATATTTCGTTTAAATATTCAGAGGAAGAGAAATATTTGAGCAGATAAGGAAACAAAATCCAAGTATGGAAAATTGTGAAATCAAGTTGGTGAGAAGATATGAGTACAGGAGGAATAACAGGAGAAAAATATACGAAGACAATAAATGCACAAAAGCTAAATATAGGATGGGAAAAATGCAGGGTCTTTGACGTCACTGAAGTAAGGAGATGTTTTAAATGCAAAGGATTAAATAACATAGAAAGTGAATCTAAAAATCAGGAAATATGTATGTGTTAAATGGCATGGGGATCACAAAGCAAGGGAATGTGGTAAGGAAGCTATAGCTAGTTGCATATATTTAGGTGCACCTGTAGGCTAGTAGTCTGGGGGTTGTGGATTCGATTCCCAACAAAAACCTCGGCTGTTTTCACTACAAAAAATAAAAATTGACTGTCAGTGGGGCTGCTCAGTGATGAAGGCATAGTCACTGGTCGCTGTTACTGTCTTATACGACAGTTAATTTTCGATAACATCGGCCTTCTAGAAATGAAATCTGCGCCGGTAGGCTAGTAGATAGTGTACTTAGCCTTCCAATCTAGAGGTGGTTATTTTCACTACAAAAATAATCCTTATGCTTTCACCACCTGTCTTATCTCTTCTCTATCCCTTTCCTAAAAAAAAGTAGCAAGGTTATGACTAAATAGGCATTGCTGCATTGAAGTGCTACTTCCCTTTCAAAAAAAAAAAACAAAGATATTGTATTTGGATGAATAAGAAATTGAACATGGGATTAGATGAAAAATCATAGTACCTAAAGCAGAGAATCGCCAGTATATCAAAATAAACTTAAATTGAGGAAGAACAAAATGGATTTATCATGTTAACAAATAAATTACAAATAATATCAACCAAGTGGAAATAATAGCTGCAGCATAAACACCAGATTTTATCATATTATCGGAAACACATATGATAGAAAACATTACCGAAGGTGAAATAATTTTACAAGGATATAATCAACTAATATCATATAAAAATTCCACAAGAACTGTAGGAGTGATAATAAACTACAGAACGAAATGGAAGGTCACAAGAAAATTTGACAAAAAGACTGATTCCCATTATAGGATTGTGGCATGTACAGCAATGAGGGAAAATGTGCTTTTGTTAATTATAGAGGTTTAAAGATCGCCCAGTGGTTATTAATCCGAATTTTGTGATGCTTTCAATGAAACATTAGAGTACAATGTGAGGAGAATACGGATATAATTATTACGGAAGATTTTAACATAGATAGAAAAAAAATCGAAACACAATTGAATGATAATGGTATGAAACAGATAATGAATGGATGAATATACTCGAGTGGCGGGAACATCAAGAACAATAATTGACTATGTTGTTACGAACAATTCTAAAATGACCGCGCGACAGTGTAATCGGAACAGAATATCAGACCACGAAATGAGTAAAATACTAATGAAGGATAATGGAGAAAAGACCGTAAGAGATGATAACACTTTAGACCTTTCTAAATGTGTATAATAGGAAAAAATTTACAAGGGAACTAAGTGAGAGAATATGCTTTCGGGAGAGAATATGAGCGTCAATCAAAGTGTTATGATGTTTGATAAATGCATGGAAGAAACAATACAAAAGTTTACTTTTAGAAGAATATGGAAAAATCAAAATATAGTTAAAAAATAGTTTAATGATGAATTGTATTATATGAAAAGAGAGAAAATTACAAAATATGAAATTGTTAGGTTGGAAAACACTACCGAATTCTGGACATGTCACAGATTCATAAGAAATCTATATAAACTGAAAACGAAAAAATGAAAAAATGTAGATATACTAACAGGACCAAAAACAAATATGGAGGGATATAAAAACATTAGTAACAAAAAAAAAAAACAAGAATGTGATAAAAATCTGTGATATGTTATAACCTAGAATTTAAGGAGAATAGTGAAATAACTAATAATTTTAAGATATATTTTGTACAAAATATTCGTGTGATAAAGAACTCAATTGAGGATGTGCAATGTACTAATCGAATGCCTCTAGTTAACCGGCAAGTCAAATTAATTGCGGCAACTCTTTTAGACGTTAAAAATATAGTTAGAAATTTAAAAAACAAACCGGATTACTATAAAATAAGTACTTAAATTATTCTTCATGATTGGCATATAATAGGGAAGATTTTAGTTGAGACTGTGAATGGATCATTAGTAACGGGACAGTTTCCAGAACAACTGGAAGCAAACCATGGTTACCGCAGTTGAAAAAGTGAAGGAGACGAGGAATATTGCCCCAATAAATCAATGTGCTGAAGACGTTCGAGAAAATATTAGAAAAAATAGTAAAAGGGCAGCTGGAAAAATATATGGAGGATAATAAAATTTTCATAAAATATTAATGAAGAAAATTTTCATGCGAAACGGCTGTAAATTTTGTTATAAATCGTTGGAAGAACATTGGGGAAGATAGAAAAATCATGGCCCTGATTTGGACTTTAAAAAAGCTTTTGAGACTATTGACAGAAAAATATTAAGTCGTAAATTCTATATATATGGTATCATAGAAGTAGAGCTCAAATGGTTTAAATCATACCTGGAAAATGGAAGGTAGAGCGCTAAGATCCACAGAATAGAATCTGATACAATAACTAACAATTTCGGACTTCCGCAAGGCTCAATATTAGGTGCGCTATTGTTTATCATATAAATTAACGATATGTCAATTATACTGAATAAATGTGAGGTTGTATTTTATGGGAAGGATACACTGATATACTCAGAAGGATCTTCAGGAGAAGAGTGTCAGTATAAAATGATAATATGAAATTGAACACATTAAAATTAAATGAGAAAGACTAAAATGCTAGAGATAAATATGAATAGTGGAATAACGTTTAAAATTAATGATACAGTTATAGAAAAATTTTAAAGTATAAAATATCTGGGATTTGTAACAGACCGAGAAATGAAGTTCAAGGATCACATGGAACACATATGTATGTAGAAAAATTGGTAAAAAAAAGTGTTTTTTTTTCAGAAAAATTAGGAATAAAGTGTCTACAATGGCAGCGATAAATATTTACAATACGATGATAAAACGTCATGCTGCAACGAATCACAATTGGAGAGACTACAAAGGTTACAGAATAAGGCAATGCGGACTATAATAAAATGCAGCAGATATACATCAATACAGACTATGCTTAACACATTTAAATTGATGAATATTAGATAACGACTCGTATATAACACCCTCAGTTTTGTAAATAAGATTAGACATGGTAAAGGTCCAGAATATCTTTGTGAAGAGATAGAATATGTCGGTGAAAAACAACTGTATGGACTACGAAATACCGAAGACTTCAGTTTAAGGAAGGCGACTATAACAACAGCGCAGAGATGTCTCTTCTATAAAGGCATGGAACTATTTAAAACCCTAACAAATGACATAAAAACATAATAGAATTATACTGTATTTAAGAGAAGATTTGTAGATTTTGTGAAGAACAATGGTTAGAGGTGAATTTAATATAGATTTTATCATTTTGATATTTATAAATGTAAAAGTATTTCCTCTTATTTGGATACAGTTTTCCGTCGACCCTCGTCAAATTTGGTTTGTGAACAAACCGGTTTCGGCCGTTTGACATCTTCAGTGTTCTTCTCGTACACATATCGTAAAAGTATTTGAACAGTTATTTGAGGTTAGATGTTGTTGTCATGCAGTTCACTTTCATTGATACATAACTCTGCAAACACATTTCCGTTTTAAATTAAAGAGATCACCTTTGTTATATGCGTATATTTATTTGTTTTATTTAATAAAAAAAAAACAATGACAATAAAAGTTATTTTAAAACTAAGCATGGAAATTTTAAGGAGTAAATATGGTCATTTTTACATTCAACTTAGCAACCGGAGTTCTTTCCATTCATAGCAAGTGTTATAATAAAAGCAAATTAGTTGTATACTTGCGTTTCGACATCCACCTCCTTAGTTAAGTTACTAATTGCAAACTTGAATAAAATAAAGTGACATTAGCTTGTTGTTATTGTTGTTAATTTACAGTCTGGTTAAGAACAAACAACAAAAAAAATGTGGATGAATGCCATGATGCCTAAAAAAGATTTGCTACTGCAACTGTTGATGCTGCAGACCTCAAAGGCCATGTTGAGAAATTTTATCTTATTTCCTCTAGCTAAACAATTTTTGTGTTATTGTTGCTTTCTGTTTTATTTTATTGTTGCCTGCCTGTTTGTTGACAGTTCCAAAATGATATTATCCATGATGTTGTTTTGTGTGTCCAGTGTAACGTTTATTGCATTTATTTCAGAAATTCCTATTTACAAACACAATACACGCAAAATACCATTCTGGTGGCCATTGAAAAGAGTTCAGTTTATTTCACTCTCAGTACTTCCATTTTTAAAACCGACAAAAACACACAAAAACAAAGCCGACACAAATTGCTTAAATGACAGGAATAATAAATCAAAAGCAAAAAAACAAACCTCAATTATGAGAACAAATTTCTGTAGGAAATTTGTGTTTTTATTTTCTTGCATTGCACGTCACACCATTTCATTTCATTCACTATAAAATTTATCAAATTAACAGATTAATTAATTAAAAGCTGTCAGGTTAATTATGTATTCTAAAACACAGTTCTATTTCTCTCGATATTTGTCAGCATTTGAAATAAAAATTAATTTGTGTGTAGATTTTCTTCTCTCTAGCTTTTCATGGAAGTGTCTAATTACAAGACATTAGTACATTCCGGATTGCATTAGTAGGAATGTAACAATTACAGTGCTAAGTTGTTTCAAAGCTTTTAGAGTTATCCACTTTTGCACGCTACACAGATTTTCCTTTTCCTTAGCAATCACCATTATTTTTATGGCGACATTTTGCAAGCTTCACTATTTTTTCTATCCGTTCTTTGGGTTAAATTTGAAAATGTTTGAGGCAAACATTTGACTAATGTGACCGTACCTTAAGTATAAGAAAACTTATGACTAATGAAATTCATAAAATGAGAACGGCCGATTTCTGTCAGTTGTTCGCATTTTTAAGGAGGTTTTTACGGAAGAAAATTATGGAAAATCCCTCCGGAAAAGTCGTAAAACTGGAAAAATCGACTTTCTGTATGAAATTTTCTATGAAATTATTCTTAATGGCTTTCCAAATCAAAAAATAGAAAATTCTTAGTGCAAATCATGGAAAATTGGGAATATGCAAAATGCGGAAGATTGGAAAATCTCTCCGCAAAAGTTGCAAAATTGGAAAAATCGAAAATTGATTCTTTGTATGAAATTTTGTGTGCAATTATTCCTTAATTATATATTGACTTAGACTTTGCGCAATCTGAAGATGGGATCGATCATAATCATCAATCTCAATCTTCAAAAATTGTGCAACGGTATGTGGTTGTTCGTCAAAAAGCTAATGAGCAATATAATTTAAGCGACAATCAATGAAGAGGAAGTCCTTATCCCACGAATTGCCATTATTCCAACTGACCTTCCATTCAATTTCAAGCGGATTCAGTTCCCCGGATTCGTTCCCAGTAAATCGCAAGGCCAATCACTAGAAGTCAGTGGGATTAATCTCGAATTTCCCTGTTTTTCGCACGATCAGGTGTACGATGCATGTTCGCGTGTTGAAAAAACGTCTTCGGTATTTGTTTTTGCGCCAAAAAACAAATCGAAAAACATTATTCCCCAAATCGCTTTCTACTGATTCCATTCAAATAAATCACATTGAAAATTTAAATATTTGTGTTGTATTATTACTCTAAAGCTTGTCTGAAGGCTAAAATTGGAGCGAGGCGATGTTCATCGGGTCCGCTAGTTTGTTATAAAACAATTTGACTGAATAAAACTTTTAATAAATAAATTACAATTGATGATTTTTCCATTTAGAATTTTTATGACTAATGAAATTATTTATAGACATTTTTTTAATGCAAAATTTTGACTGACAAAAATTTTTAATCCAAAAATTATTTTTTTTAATAGAAATTACGACTGAGGATTTTTTCGTATATAAAATTTATGACTGATGAAGTTTTTTATAGGAAAATTAGCGATTGATCAAATATTTTTTTTTATCGAGAAATGTTGATTCCTAAAATTTTTTATAGAAAATTTACTTTATGAAATTTTATAATATAATTATTTTCTTTGTATGTACAAATTTTATTATCATAATGAAAAACATTTTCAATTTCTGCCTCGAGTTCCTTGTTATAACATGGTATAGGTATTATAGTTATTACTTGTATGGTTTCGAAGGTCTTGGGTACCTTGATTACAAAAATTAACTCCCTATTTTTCTCAAGAATTGCTGTTCTTAAATATTTAATCTTTTTTATATTTCGTATATCGTAGTCGTCTATCTCTTGTTTGGTCAAGATAGTAGTTTTGTATGTGTTCTATGTTATTTTTGATCGCGGCCAACACAAACAGCCTTTCAAAGTACAAATTTCTAGTCAATACGTCCCTAACAGTTTTTGTGAGTCCCTGCATACGATTCATTACGTTTTCCTGGTTGTGTGACAGAATATCTCTTATCGAATATAGTGTTTTGTTGAAATGATCGTTGATTTTTATTTGTTGATTTAGGTTTGTTATGCTATTGTGAATATCGGTGTCAACTGTATTAAAATGGTTAATAATATCTTCCTGGTCAGTACTATCCATTGTCCCGAAAAGATATTTATATGCATGACCTACTACATTTATTAATCCTCGCTTCTGCCCACTATTTGGTGTTATTGTCTTCATTTTACGCAATAGTACGTCTATCTCGTTTTTTATAAATACTATTTCGTTTTTATTAAAATTTTTCAAATTCTGCTTCATTAGTAAAATTATATTTTTTATTTCTTTTTTTATCGATGTGGTGCAGGATTAAATCAGATTCTATTGGGATGTGGGGTGGTTGTGGAAGTACATATGTAACTCGCGTTCTACGCACACACGCTTTGTATGCGTTTGATACTTTTTACGCGTTCTACGCTTTTCAAACTTCAAGTTACATGCAACGCTTTTTATGCGCCAAGTTTTTTCTTATGATCAGCTGTGGTGTAAATAATTTTATCTAAAAAAAAATTTTTCCAAAAATGAAAACTGAAATTAAAATTATTCAAGAATTAATTGAATTTGTATCATATGCACAAATTTTGTGTAATGAGGACCTATGGAAAACTTCAGGAGAAAAGAAGACGCTTTTGGGTGCAACAACGTTTTTTTGCAACAACGTTTGAAAAATCAAAATAACAGAAACGATACAACGTCAAAAACAGCTGACATTTTTCATGGCGCTTGCGACGCGTAGGAAAGCAGAAAGTAAACCTACTTCATGCGTTCTATGCGTCATAAGCATTCTATGCGATGTGCTGTGTAACTTGTCACATGTAATTACACTGATTCTACTTTTTTGACAGACGCGTATAAAGCGTGTACGCTTAAGCTTTCAGCTTAAAACTTTGACACGTTTGATTAGTTCCATATTTATTATATGACTGAAAACAATATTGCAATAAGAAGAAGAAGAAGAAGAAGCTTTTGCTTTTGCTTTTTATATGGGAATTCCAATTTTTCATATCAATAATGTTCGGAAAGAATGGAGTGAAGAAAGGAGGCAGATATACAGAATTTTAATTTTTTTTTGGAGATTTCTTTTGACAAATAAATTATTTTAGCCAAACAATGCGTAAAAAACTCAACGATTTAGTTCCCGGTTAAATTTTTATAAAAACCTAAAATAATTATTAGCAATTAAAAATTAAATAAAAGTCATAAAATATCTAAAATCTAAAATCTACATCCCTACTTAAGGAACAAAATTAAATTTTCTTCCAAAATGAGTTAAATTTGACCCGAAGGTTAAATAGACAAGTTTTTTACTTTCGAAATTAAATAAAAAATTTCATAACGGAGTTTAAGATTTTTAAATTAAATTAATTAAGAATCTTAAATATTTTCTGCACATTATAAATAATTTTCTCATAAAAATTAGTCAAAGAATAAAATATTGTGGCTCACTTTTTTCATGATCATACCGTGAACGTGAATGCTTTTGCACTTACGTGAACGCACATTAGCCACATTTGGGAGAGTGCGATATCACGAGTGAAAAATTATCCAGGCTTAGAGGGTTAAAGAGAAAAACTGTTAAAATACAACATAATTTGGGTGGGTAAAATATTGCTAAATCTGCGTCGAGTGTTGCCAAGTCCATGTTTTGAAACTGTTGGGAATTAAATTCAAACTTCATTTGTAATTTTGCTACATTTAAAAAAAAAGAAGAACTTTCATTTTATTTGAAGTTGTTGCTTTTGTTGCATATAAACTGATGACGTAACAATAAAAACTCAATTAAAATTTGTGTTGAATTAATTTTTAATGTTTTTCATTTTTGTCGTTTGTTTGATCAAAGAGCAACTAACCAACCCAGTTGCTGAATATATGGAATGTTGTTTGATTTAATGCATCCGTCAACAAACACCAACCAGCCAAAAGTTGCCTTATAAAACGCATGATCATTAATGCGTATTTTTTATTTATTTATTTATTTTTTTGTCTTTTGTTTTATTTCTTGTTCATAATTTTCTACAATTTTTTACAAAAGCTGGAAGGCAAACAACAACAACAACAATAATAAACAAATAATAATTTCAACGTTTATAAGTTAAAATGGGAAAATTGTACTAAACAGCTAAAAATTAACGACAAATCAATAACTGGTTGTAACAATGATTGTCATCATGGGTTGGTCACCATTGCATTGTTTGTATTATTTGTTGTTGTTCTATACGTTGGGTGCATTGGTCTTCGGCCTGCCAGCAAATTTGTGTCTTTGTGTTTTACTTTGATTTTTTTTCCTTAATTTTTATACATTTTACTAAAAAGTGTACATGCAGACATTTTTCACGAAATTTGTTTGAAAGTATTGATCTACTTTGTGTATTTGATTTTAGTCTATTTGAAAAAGTGGTCACGGGGTTTTATTAAAGTTTAAGTCATTGACTTTTCAACACACATTTCGGTTTTAGCGTAGAATTTATACAATGTACGTTTGCCATTGTTGTTTAGCTTTGTTTAAAAAGGTTTTCTAGCTAAACTGGAACAAAGACATGGAATAGTGGTGCTAAAAAAATCTACTTTTCTTATTTTGTGTTTACTGATCAACTGATTTGTTCCTTGATGTAACTGTTTTTCGCTTTTATATGTTAAAAGTTTGTTATTGGCTGTTTTATTGAAAAATGTTAATGAAACTGCTTTTGTTTTGCTCTACACCCTTCATCCAAATTTTTATTATTATAAAAAGAATCTAAACACAGTTTAATTTATTCAGGGTTGCCAACTAAAATTACGCATTGAATGTAGAATGGAAAACAAAATTTTTCATTAGTCATAATATTTTTATAAAATAATTTAATCAAACATAATTTTGCTCATTCGCAATAATTTTTCTATAAAATTAATAATTTTTCTATAAATAAAACTTTTCTCAGATATATTCCAAGAAAAAAAAGTCCTAATTTTGCCATGAAAATGTCATCAGTCAAAAATTTTTCTATAAAAAATGTCATCAGTTATAATTATTTTATAAGAAAATTTTATCAGGCATAAAATTTTTACAAGGAAATTTTATCAGCCATAATTTTTCTATAAAAAAATTTCATCAGTAATAATTTTTTTAAAAGAAATCTTCATCAGTCATAATTTTTTTTGGAAGAAAATTTTATTAGTCATAATTTTTTTAAAGAACTTTTCGTCAGTCGTAATTTTTTTTATAAGAAATTTTCATCAGTCATAATTTTTTGTAAGAAAATTTCATGTCATAATTTTTTTATGCCAACATTTCGTCAGCCATAATTTTTTTATAAGAAAGTTTCATGTCATAATTTTTTTGGAAGAATATTTTATTAGTCATAATTTTTTTAAAGAACTTTTCGTCAGTCGTAATTTTTTTATAAGAAATTTTCATCAGTCATAATTTTTTGTGAGAAAATTTCATTCCATAATTTTTTTATAACAGCATTTCGTCAGCCATAATTTTTTTTATAAGAAAATTTCATTAGTCATAATTCTTTATAAGAAAATTTCATCAGCCATAATTTTTCTATAAAAAAATTCATCAGCCATAATTTTTTTATAACAACTTTTCGTCAGCCATAATTTTTTTATAAGAAAATTTAATCAGCCATAATTTTTTATTAGAAATTTTCATCAGCCATAAAATTTCTATAAAAAAATTTCATTCCTCAATGTTTTTTTTAAGAAAATTTCATCAGTCATAATATTTCCATTAAAAAATTTCATCAGTCCCAATTTTTTTGTAAGAAAATTTCAACAGTCACATTTTTTTTATAAGAAATTTTCATCAATCATATTTTTTTTATAAGAAAATTTCAACAGCTATATTTTTCTATAGAAAAATTTCATCCATCAATGTTTTTTTATAAAAAAATTTCATCATCCAAATTTTTTTTTTAAAAAAATTTCATCAGTTATAATATTTTTATAAGAAAATTTCACCAGCCCTAATTTTTCTATAAACAAATTACATCAAAAATAATTTTTTTATAAGGAAATTTCGTCAGCCATAATTTTTTTATAAGAAAATTTTATAAGCCATAATTTTTCTATATAGAAAATTCATTAGTCATATTTTTTTTATAAGAAAATTTCATCAGCCATAATTTTTCTATAAAAAAATTTCATCAGTCATAATTTTTTTATAAGAACTTTTCATCAGTTATATTTTTTTTATAAGAAAATTTCGCCGTTTTAATTTTTTATAAGAAAATATCATCAGCTATAATTTTTCTGCAATAAAATTTCATCAGTCATAATTTTTTTATAACAACATTTCGTCAGCCATAATTTTTTTTGGAAGAAAATTTTATTAGTCTTAATTTTTTTTAAGAACTTCTCGTCAGTCTTAATTTTTTTATAAGAAATTTTCATCAGTCATAATTTTTTGTAAGAAAATTTCATGTCATAATTTTTTACAACAACATATCGTCAGCCATAATTTTTTTATAAGAAAATTTCATTAATTTTTTTGTAAGAAAATTTCGTCAGTCATAATTTTTTTATAACAATTTTTCGTCAGCCATAATTTTTTTTATAAGAAAATTTCATCAGTTATAATTTTTTTGTAAGAAAATTTCATCAGTCATAATTTTTTATAACAATTTTTCGTCAGCCATAATTTTTTTTATAATAAAATTTCATCAGTTATAATTTTTTTGTAAGAAAATTTCATCAGTCATAATTTTTTATAACAATTTTTCGTCAGCCATAATTTTTTTTAGAAGAAAAAATAATCAGTTATAATTTCATTAGTCATAATTTAGCTTTAAAAAGTTCACCAGTCATGACATAACAAGTTATGTTATGATAAAATGATAAAAAACAATTAAACTTTTTCCGTACCAAAAGAATAAAATCATAACAGTATATTATCGCTGCAGTGTCTGTCGGCCTTTTGCATTTGTTAAAACAAGAAACTTTTGTTTATTCAAGAAGGCATGAGAAAACACGATTGGATCCTTTTTGGTACTAAAATAATTGTTTAACATACACACAAAGAAGAATACATACGATTTAGTACTTTTCAATCCCAAAAAAGTACTTTTTGTACAATAAATACGCCTGTTTAAAATTGTCATAGACTTTTTCTCAGTGTTTTTTTTTTTTTGTATTTTCTAATTAAAATTGTAATTTGAATTGTTGCTTGCTGTTCAATTACAAGAAATTAAATCAATTTATTATTGAAAATGATAAAAATGGCAAAATTTAAGCCACGCAAGCAATAAATTGTTTAAATACACAACAACAGCAAAGAACTTAGAGCTAAATGTAATGCATGGTCAATCTGAAGTTGACACTGTACAACAACAACAAAAACAAACAAACAAACAGACAAACTGGACTAAAATCATTTTTCGATTTTAACGCATTTAATTTTTAACATTTGCTGTTGTTGTCTTAACTAAATAAACTAATGATTTTAAGAATGGTAAAAAAGCAACAACAACAACAATAACAAATAAAAATTTCCATATTTAGGAATTTTGTTTAATTATTATTTAATAACAAAAACCAATTCAGAAAAATGACCACGCCACAAAATTTTACACAAATATTTTCCAAATAACGCAATTTTAATAAACATTGTCATGGCAAGAATCCAAAGTTACACATGTGTACTCGTGTGTTCTTAGCTTATGGTGGAGTGTGCGATAAAATAACATACGTGGAGGAGGTCTGTGGTTTCCATTGTAAATATATACGTTAGCGTTGCACATACTTACGCACATGCCACATGGTCAACTAGTTTTGCCTTCACTGGAACCAAAACCCAAAAACAAAATTGTTACAGTTTTAGCAAAAAGTGGTAACTTTTCTAACAGTTTCTTGTTAACGGCCAAGCTTTTTCATGTTTCTTTATTAATTGTGTGCGTTTTTTTTTGTGTTTTTTCTTAAAAACAGGTTGCAACGCATAAATATTTGTTTAAGCCGCTTGAGTTTTGCTTTATTTTGTTGTGTTTTTTTTTTCAGTGTATGAAAATAAGAAAAAGGTTTCGCAAAGGTTTTATGCAAAACCATAATACTTTTTGCGGGAATCATTATTTCCCAAACGTTTCAATTTTATTCTTATTGTTTTCTCTTCTGTCTTCTGTAACTTCGTAAGATTTGTTTAATGTACAGACAAACTAATCAAACCAAATAAATCACAACACTCCCAACAAACAACCCGTTTTATTATTCTACAAAGAAAAAAAATAAATGAAAGCAAACGTTTCGTTTTTGTTTATTTTCGTACGCTATTGATTTGATCGCTCTCGTAGCATGTTACGCCACGCAGGTCAATTAGCTTAACTATTTCCAGAACTACGATTTATACATTAAAATCTTAGATTTAATAAAAATAAATTTACCACATCCAAGTTAGACTCATACACACACATGAATGGTTTATGGGTCACTCTTAAATTTTAAATTTTGTCTTTTAATAATTTGATTATTATTTTTATTCGACCTTTTTTTTTCTTAAATAAATAAGTTTCAATCTTTATAATGGTCATTTTAAGTAAAATTTATCTCCCTGTCTGACTTCAGGGGAGCCCAGTCCCCTGAAGTCAGACAGGGAGATAACTGGAAGCTCTGCTTTATTTCCACGGGGATCAGTGGGCCGCAGAGTTCATTATTTGTCTCTTTAGACATTTAATAGTTCTCTGACTGATCATTGAGGTTGGCCCCTATATGGGAGTAACGTGGTGGTTGTGGCTTCGCGGCCCCATAAGGGAAATATGAAAATTATGGTGGCCAGGACCATTTCACTGATAATGACATGCAAAGTGAATGATCCAGTCCAGTGAGCATGCTTGACATGTGTTCTGGACAGGAGTTAGAAAGTCTCCAACTCTTTAGCAAGGTGTGATGGTTTGCAGCTCTGTCCTGGAACCATTAAAGTTGCAACTAGGTGGTTCTGTTGCTTAGAATTATTCCTTCGGATATCTAGGACGCATGTATGACGTTCCAAATTATACTATAGTGGTTTGTCCACCACCTGATTAAGGCTACATAGCCAGGTGCGGATGTTAAACAAATCACACTCTTACGAATGCGGTTAGTAAAAGGTGAATCATGTTAAGTGTTTTGAGTAGCGCAAATAATGGAGAGGTTGTCGGTGCAAATTAAATATTTTGCACCATCTTTCATGGCAACTTGGCGCAAAATAAAAATTGCCAATGCTTCCGCTGTAAAATTAGACGACTACAAAAGTTGTAAAGTTTGAAATTTTGATTTATCCGTGTATGGGAAATTCCAGAAATCTATAGCTGGTTTAAAAGTTTGTTGCTAAACTGCATCTGGTGTTATTTATTTTGAAAAGTTTATCATGGAGGAAATGTAGAAATAGCCATGGGGACTCAAAGGGTTGGTTAAGAAATTGGTGATGTAATTGAAGACCAATGGTGTGACAGAGTTTTATGGATTGTGAAATGGAAGACTCAACTTTAGAGGTTTTTTCCTGATTTTATTGCTTTTTTGTTATTTCAAATGTTATTTTATTGCAACTGGTGGGGAATTTAGGAACTAGGTAATAGATGAGCCAGGAAATTCGATCTTTTATGGAAGCCTTATCGGCTTCGGCAAGTAAGTTTATCGTTGGACTAGTTCGAAAAGCAATAGTGTAGCGTATAGAAGCATAATAGGGAGATTTGATTAATTTTATGTGATATGGAGCCCACCCACATCCATATATTGGGAGCCCATATTCTATTTGGGAGAGAATAATAGATGGAGTAATGTTTAAAGTTTTAATGTATTTTAAAGCTTTTAGCCCCTTAATATTTTATTATATTTAATTAGGAGTAAATATTGTTTCTAAGTTGCATGTGCAGTGTTGAAAGTTGACTTTTTGTCAAAAACTTTTGTCCTAGAATTCGTAAATAATCAACAAGTTTAGTCTTTGTTTTTGAATTCTATATTGAAATGGTCACGGTTACATCTACCACAAATGTGAAAGAAAGAAAAAATATCTACGGCCAGTTTTGTCGTTTGAGAAATTGCCATCATTTTTATTTTTGGCATTTGTTGTTGTTTTAGCTTAAAAACGCCTGTGTTTATTTCAAGTTGATTTTTTCATTAAATTTGGAGGAATCGAAATTTTAGCAGGTTTTAAAAATTGATAAAGAGCATTTTTTCTATTATCATTATTGTTTTTTTTTTTTGTTTTTTAACTCGAAGCGGTTTTAATATTTTTGAGGTTATAAAAATATTTTGCCTTCAGTTTTGTTTTTTACTGTTATTTTTCCACTTTTCTCTAATATTTATTTTGCTGTCTACGTTTAACATATATTCTCAACTTTTCTTTCGGTACAAATTTTTTCAGAGAAGTTTCTTCCCCACTAGCTTTTTTCTTTCAGTGTTATTTTACTCATTTTCATGCTGTTATCCGCATTAATGGTAGAAGAAACGCAATTTTAGTTAAATTATCACATCATGGCCATGGCTCGGCATTTGTGAGAATAAAAAGCTATTAAGGGCTTTTTTACATTGTAAAATAATGTTGTTGATTTAAAATACAGGGTATCCGCCGGGAAGGTATACCAATTTTTTTGTTTATAATTTTTAATTAAACGCAAGAGAATGGATCTTATATTGATATTGATGTTTTATTTAATGTCGGCAATTATGTATGGAATACGTAAGCAAATAAATGTCCCCCTATGTTAGCTTAACAAATGCGAGACCTTTTGAGGACATTTTTCATTACATTCTCGAAAATTTAACGGGCTATTTCATTAATTTCATCACGAATATTTTATTAGAGTTGCTCAAGCATTTCTGGTTTGTTTGCATAAATCTTGCTTTTCAGATATTTCCATAAAAAAAAGTTCGGAGCAGTCAAATTAGGCGGCAGAGGAGGTAAATCAACATCACCATTTCTTGAAATAACTTCTCGTGGAAGGAGCACTTGCAGTAATTCCATTGTAATTCTGGCTGTATGTGATATGGCACCGTCTTGTTGATACAACATGTTAATCAAGCCCAAAGCATGCAGTTGTGGTGATAGAAAGTTTTCATATCACATCACGATATCTCTTCCCATTCACAGTTATCGTTACGCCGTTTTCAAAAGTGATTCCTGCTGACCAAATTGCAGACTGTCACTTTTAATGGATGCAAAGGTGGCTGTTGAATATTTCCCAGAGCCGACTACTTTATTTATTCACATATTCATGTGTCTCGTTATTAATTATGATTTTTTTATGAACATCGGTGTCTCATGGACGAGCTGTAACACCCTATTGGCATATATACGGCAGGTTAAATGATCTTGTAGAAGAACCTCTTGTGTCAACTGAATCTAATATGAAAACAAATGTAAATCTTTGTGCAAAATTGTGGCCAAAGTTGTTCTTTGAAGACCAAGCTCCTGAGCACGACGTCGAATTAAGGTTGATGGATTGTTTCGAACACTTTCTTGAGCAGCAGTAATGTTTTCAGACGATCGTGCAGTACGTTGTGCTCCATGCTTGGGCCTATCATCTACAGACCCTTTTTCTTCGAAATCAATCACTTTACGTTAAAAAGGGCGTTTTGTTGGCACGCTCTTTCCCCCAAAAATTTCAAGTAATTTTCTCATTGTCACAGTAATCGATGATTGATTTTGATAAAATATTTTAACGATTAAAACACGTTGGTTTATCGATTTTGTTTCCATAATAAATTTGCCACGTGTCTACTTTATGACTGTCAAAGCTAATGTTTACCAAAATGGCAACAAAAGAATGTATTATACCTTCCCGGTGAACACCCTGTATTTATAATCACTTCCATTTAATGCCACACTAAATGTATATAATTTTGTCATTTGGTGGACATTAATTTATGCAGATGCCATACATCGCCACAATAAAACCCACAAACATTGAATGAATGAATGAATAAATGAATGTTGTAATTTTATAAATTTTAATATAAAATTAAAAATGGATTACAGAATTTTTTTATTAAAAATGAAAAATAATAATTAATTAAAAAAGTAAAACAACAGTGGGTATCATGTTTCTATTCTAAATAATTAGATTTTGATTTAAAATGCAATTTGCTTATTGTAAAGGTGGCTGCAGAAACTATAAGATTTCTGGTCATAAATTTTAAATGATGCAAAATATCGACACTTGGACCAAGCAAATGACATGAAATTGATTAAGAAATGCTTAGCAAAAGATGAACTGCAGGTGTTATTTGAAAGAACCGAACAATACAAATATCACAGTGAATAACTTTTAATGAACAAAAAAAACATTTCGATTTCGTGACCGAACTAAAAATTTCACTCTTAGCAAAACAGTGATTTACAGCTTTTGAACGAAATAACCAATCTCAATAAAATTTCTAATTTACCGAACTTTGGTCACGGACTTCATAGATTGGATGTGATAGGTGACGCCTTTTCTAAGTTTTTCAATATGTTATCAGGAAACTTACTTTGAGTCGACGCAAAGTCACGTCAACGGCACAATATTGGCATTGTGGTAGTCAATAACGATAATGATCGATTATTATTATTTGACGCTTTTAAGAAAACATTCAAATGATGTGATTCAAATTTTATCGACACATTCTTTTTAAGCGAGTCTACACAATTTTCCACAATAGCCGTTTACTCTTAATGGAAAATAGAAAAATGTAATAAAACATTAAAAAAGTATTGAATATGGAAAAAACAAATATAAATAATAAAAATAGTATTTTTAGTAGTTAATTACAAAGCACTAGGTCACTATTTAATAAAAAATTTTTAAAAACTTTAATTTTTTATTATTTTTTCGATATTTCGCCACACACACAATAAAAGTTTTTAAAAAATTTTTTATTAAATAGTGACCTAGTGCTTTATAATTAATAAACAAAATAAAAACAAAAAGAGTTCGTCCTAATTCTAAAAAATTAATTTAAATTACCAGGTAGTTTAACTAATTATCTAGATTTTACTAAGTGTTTTTTTAAGCGCTCAAATTAAGAAAAAATTAATAATAAAAAAAATAATGTTGTTGACCTTGAGTGGTAAACAGGGCACTTTTTTGTATTAAAAGTCATGAAAAGAGCAAAACTTTTTAGCTTTTGAACCCGTTTTTATGGCTGCATTATAGAGACAAAAAACAAACAAAAATATTTTGTCAAGCGTAGCAATTAAATGTTAAATTAATCATTAATAAAAAGCCCCTCAGTTTAACAAAAAGGATAATAGTGTCGAAAATGTATAACATAATTCCAAGGATTATTAAACAAAAACCAATAGAATATTTTTACTAAATTGGCCGAACATTTGAAAGGTTTCTTAGAAACAAAGCCTTTGGGTGAGTGGCCATTTAATTAATTAAAAACCTATTAAAGGGCCATTAAAATTATAAAAACATGTTTGTCCTATTATATAATCCTTTTCTGCCTTCTTTTTTTTAATGAATGATTATGAGTGGCCATAAATACAAAAGTCTTTTATATATTTCAATAAAAATTTTATTAATTTATTTATAGCAAAAATTGTTAAAATTTAAGAGATGCGTTGCAAAATATTTCCATTTTTTTTCTCTCGAAAGTTCAATACATTGGCATAAGCATTTGAAAATGATTTCAGGCATGTGACTATCCGACATATTCTGGATGTGAAAGCTTGACCCACTTTTTCGTTTTTTGTTTGTCGCAAACAATGTTTGCCTTCAAATCGTCTACTTTTGTTGGCTTATCAACACAATTTGGGTTATCAATGCAATTTGTTTTACACTTTCCAAAGTGGTGGAGAGTCTGATTAGTTTTCATCTTGTGAGGTACCTGGAGTCCAACAGCTTATTTAGTGACCGACAGTATGGTTTCCGTAGGGCTATCCTATCTAAACAATGGTGCAACTCCATACATTATTTCGGAGAGAGTGAGGTGGTGGCTTTAAATATTTCCAAGGCATTTGATAGAGTGTGGCATGATGCACTTCCGTCAAAACTTGCTGTTTTTGGTGTAGGTGATAATTACTCTAGATTTAAATCAAGTTTTTTTAGGAATCGCACTATACGAGTTGTTATAGATGGGAATTCATCAGACGAGTTCAAGGCTATATAATACCTTACTTCAAGGCTCCGTTCTTTCTCCTACCCTATTTCTTATTTTTCTAAAAGACCTTCTATGCCAAACTTTCAACTCTATATACTCTTTCCCAGATGACAGCACCATTTGTTATTTGTATTGATTTGGCACTGAACTAGTTGGAGGTGAGTTCCAAAAGGTGGAACATGAATGATACGCTCAATTACGATCTCGTGACAACCTTGGAATAGGGTCATGTAAATAGAGTCATTTTAATGTCCGTAAGATGCAATGTTGGATGCTTACGCATAGAGCTGTGTTCAAAATTGGTGCTACATTTGTTACTATTGGTGATATAGGTATTCAGTGTGATATTCGATGGAATAAATAAATTTTTCAGGTTTCTAAAGAAGCTTTCAAGTGCCTCGATGTTCTTAAATGGTGTAAGAGATACTTCACTCCAACCGATCTTCGTACTATTAATAACACCTATATCTGTCCAAAGATGGAATACAACTACTAATATAGGGGCCGATTGCACCGCGTGCAGGAGAGGTTCAAGAGGTTCAGTGGAACAGTACGGTATCCAACTGATTCTCTAGAGCATCGACGCAATGTGGAATGCATTTCACGGTTTTATCGTTACGTGATCCTGTTACTCGCATGTTTTCGCGTTTATCTTGAGAGCGTATCCATTTGAGGTTGATTTTCCAGTGAGTCGCACTATGCATTATAGGGAAAATTCGTTTTTCAGTAGAACAGTTCGTAAGAAGAATAAACTCACTCCAGACATATTTCCTGTCACTTTCAATGTAGGAAAGTTCAAATTGAATATCCACAAACTCTGCTCCCTCTTTCCTCCTCCCCAAAACCTAATTTTCTAGTTCTGACGCAATGAATTGCATAGGCCAGTGAATTTATATGGCCTACATAAATAGTCGAATATCCGTGGAAGCCAATTGTCAGGTCTTTTTCTATTGTTGAAAAGGAATAGGGTTGTCATCAACTGTGCATATTTTTTTGGGTTTGAAGGAAATGTTAGGCTCTGTTGTGTATGGATTTCACCATTTAGTCACAAATAAGACTTGACAGAAGCATTACTAAGCACTTGGGAACACTAAGTGGAATATGCTCAAGTGACCTTCAATGTTGCTTGTACGCATTACAGCATTCGATTTCAATTTTTTTTAAATTTTATTGTCATTAATTTGTTTTTGTTGCCGTATACCGCATTACATTTCATTACATTGAATATTTAATAAAATTACATTTCCAATTTAAAATTTTTTTACAGTCATTATTACATTTTACATCATCAATTGATTCTATTTTAAACAAAATGCCAAAATACTCGTCGTCTTAAGAATTTATTTTGTGCATTTTTAGATCCAGACACATCAGGGCGAAAATGACAAAAAATTGTTAACAGATTAAGGTGAAAAATTACATGAGTGTCTAGTGATACAATTTGCATTATAAAATTTATTGTGCCACAGATAACGTCACAGCTTTAAAATAATTTTGTTTGTTATGAATTTTTGTTATATTTTTTTGTTAAATTTAAGCAGCCTTTTACTTTTTACGTTCAGCTTTTATAAATTTGTTCGCTTAGATTTAAGTACAAAAAATAAGAAAAATATAAATAATATTTCGCAGCCTTTACTTGTTTAGTATAAAATAACAACATTTTTGTTGTTGGCGTTTTTTTTTGTAATTTTGTTACAATTAAAGTTTTTGCTGTTCAATTTTTGGCTTTGAAGTGCGTGTTTAACTGCAGTTTCACTGAATTTCCAACATTAAGAAAAAATGTTAAAAATTTAAGGCGTTAACTGGCGTTTTAATCGTAAAAACCTTTAAAAAAATCTTTTAAAATTGTAAAGTGTTTTTATGCGAAAATTGTTAAAGCGATTTAAAGTATTTTGTTTGTGGTTTTAAAACTTAAAATTGTTTAATTTTTTATTATTTGAAATTTCAATTTATTTAAGTTTGAAAGCGAAACTTTAATCGATTTTCCTGCAAGTTCATAGAAAAGCTAGAATGATAAAATTAAAAAGGAAATAGTAGAGAAACAATAATTTAATATATAGAGATTTGCATTAAAAAAATATTGAGAACATACTGTTCAGTACTGAATACCAAGTATTTAGTACTGAATATTATATATTTCGCTTTAATTACTCTATCATCTCGTATGCTTGGCTTTAAGTTTATTTTAGAAATAAATTATCATGTATTAAGTTTTTTATGTTTAGTACTAAAAACTTTGCCTAATCGGTATTGTTATTATTGTTGTTATTAGATTTTTAGTTTTGCTTAATGATGCGTAGCATATAAAGACTTAAACATTAATTTTGATCTCTATAACAGCATGTTATACGAGCTTCTTTTTTGTAATAAGTATTTGAAAGCTGCAATCTTAAAATATTAATTATCATACTCTGAGTACTGTGCTTTGAGTATTTCTAATATTGGTTCTAAATTTTTTTGTACCTAATGATTTCTTTGTATTGAGTTCTATTTCGTAGCTAAATGCAAATAATACCAAATTTTACATAAAAAATTCTTAAATTGCAATGATTATAAGCGTGTCCAGTGTTTTTAGTACTCAGCGCTATGAACTATAATTTTTATTTTGATTCACTTTGTGTTTATTACTTAGTAAAAATGATTTAGTACTGAAAATAAATTAGTACTGCTAATGATTTTTAAATATTAACTGTTTTTTACTAAAAATTATATAAAATAAATACTCGTATAGAAATACTTAGATATAATTAATTTAGCTTTATTAATTTAGTACTCAGCTTTACGTATTTTTTTTTGTTTAGGTTGCTGAATATCAAATATTTATTTAATTTTAACTGTTATTTAATTATTATTATTATTATTATTATTATTATTATTGCTAAATGTTTAGTTCTTTCATAAATTTCATAAATACTAAATAATTATTTTGGTGTTAAATTCACAAGTTTTTAGTACAAGCTTGAAATAATAAAACTGTGTTGTACTAAATGCTAAGTCTATTTAATGTATTCTAAATCTAAAACACCAATAATGGTAGTACACTTATTTAATATACTACGAACTAAATGGAAATCGTATTGTACTAAACTTTATAACATAATTACCGCTTTAGACATAATAAATATTTAGTACGGGTCTATGGCTGGGAACTTAATTTGTACTGTTGATTTTAATAATTAGGTATCGATTTGTAAATACATTTAACTGAGTTAATTAATGATTGTTTAGTAGAATATTTAGAACTCTATTTAGTGCTAAATAAATTTGCTAGTTATTTTCCTGTAAATAGTTGTGAGAATAAAGTATTTTTGTCTATATCTCGGAAACAAATATATTATGGCATCTTTAGTACAAGATCAAAACACCTTTAGTTCTTGTTATTGAAGTGCTGTAGCCCTGCCTGTGATAATACAAAAAACACGACAAACTAAAAGGCATTGAAATAAACTAAAAATGTTGTCTTCTGGTAATACATCATTACAGCTAATATCTGATCAAAACATAAAACGTCATTCCAAATATTCTTAGTCGAAAATCAAGTGTCATGCATATTAGTGTTATAATTTCAAAGTAAAAATAAAATGAGATAAAACAGGGATCACGGCTGAGCAAAATAAATGAAGTGAACAACTCAAACATGTAGCAATATATATATATGATTATCGCTTGCTGCTTAACGCTGTAATTTTGTTTTCATTCAAAGTGCGTAGTAGTATGTGCACGATTGCTGTGCATTAATTCTTTGAAAAATTTAAAAACTTTGCTTTTTTTATTTGTTATTCGCTAAACTTTTGGCTTAAAATCATTAAAGAAAACATTTTATTGGAAACAAGAAAAAGGCGTTTTTTATATACCAGCGACCAAATTAAGAACCAGTTCAAGTTTTTTTTACCAAAAATACAAAACTTGGATTAAGAAAAATTTTAAAGTAATAAAAATTTATACTGAAATATAATTGCCTTTTTAAACGTAAATAAAAATAAATAAATATTTAAAGTATGTATATATGCATGTACATATAGTTATATGTATGTATGCGTGTAAAAATATTTTTACACTTTTAAGAGAATTTTTATTTATTTCTAATTTTTTAAATAAAATCGTTGTGAGTTTAAATTGCTGTCAAATTTATTTCCTTTCACATGCTCATTCAATTTATTGGCATTTTTTTAATAATTTTTTTTTAGTATTTTTATTTTATTATATATTTTTATTTATTGCATTAAATTGATCCATTTCCTTTGCAGATTATTATAGTTTTTTTTTTGTTTTTTTTTTGAAATTTTTGTTCATGAGTGCTAGAATCTGTTTTATCTTTTCATTTTCAATTTTCAGCTGCCTCAATTAATTTTTTTTTTGCAAGAATTTGCTTCAGAGAATTTTAAAAAGTTTTTGATTTTTTTTAGCAAAAAGCGTTTTCTTTTTACTCGCAGTTGTAAATATTTTTTGCTGTGTATTAAGCGCACCTAGCAGTTTTAATGAAATGAAAGAATTTCTTAGATTTTTTATTAACACATATTAAAAATATAGCTGAGGCAACTATCGATAAGATGTTAGCACTCAAATTAAATTACAAAATTAAAAATTTCATAAGAAACGCCACTATGCAAATCAGTTATTTTTGAACCACATTTTATGATAAAAAGTAACGATATTATGATTATATACAAAATTAAAAAAATTTCATACAAAACGCCATTATGTAAATCAGTTATTTTTGAACCACATTTTATGATAAAAAGTAACGATATTATGATTATATACAAAATTTAAAAAATTTCATACCAAACGCCATTATGTAAACAGTTATTTTTGAACCACATTTTATGATAAAAAGTAACGATATTATAATTATATATAAAATTAAAAAAATTTCATACAAAACGCCATTATGTAAATCAGTTATTTTTGAACCACATTTTATGATAAAAAGTAACGATATTATGATTATATATAAAATTAAAAAAATTTCATACAAAACGCCATTATGTAAATCAGTTATTTTTGAACCACATTTTATGATAAAAAGTAACGATATTATGATTATATACAAAATTTAAAAAATTTCATACAAAACGCCATTATGTAAATCAGTTATTTTTGAACCACATTTTATGATAAAAAGTAACTATATTATGATTATATACAAAATTAAAAAAATTTAATACAAAACGCCATTATGTAAAACAGCTCAATTTCTGCTAATAAGCAAATGCTAAAAATTTTTAACGATCTAGTTGAAATCTATAAACTGGTGTATGCAGGCGTTATTCACCCGTACTCATAAATATTAATGCCGATCATAATAAAAATTAATAGTATATAGATATTTGTGACTCGACCATTATGGTACCATAATATGTTTAACATATTGCAAACTTTATTTGGAAAGGGCAAATATTCATAATTTTCCAGCTTTTTTTATTCGCAAGTAATTTCTTCTGGATATGTCTACAGGTAGCACTTACAACAACAATTACTAAACTGAGATAAATTATACTGATGTAAGCAATTTATTTTAAAACTCAACATGATTTGATTGTTTTTAATTATACTTTTGTTACATACAAACATATTTAACATACTCAGTTTACTGCTAAAATATTATGTTTGTAATTATCATACTAATTTGGGATAATTATATAACATAAGTTGTAACTAGAATTACTACTAGAATTACAAATACAACATGTTGCTATCTTAGTACTTATTAACCATTTAATGAGCAAGGGTCAACAAAAACTTTTTAATAATGACTTAATTATCATCTAAAATATAATAAAAGTTTTCACTGCAACCAGATAATGGTAGAGATAATATAAAATGGTTCTGGTGATTACATCGCAAATTTTTATTGTTTTTTTTTTGTTTAACAAAATCTGAGATGTGAATCTGTTCTTTAAAATCATCACGTTTAGTAGGGTTATTGATATTGGAAGCCTACAGCTTTCCAAAACTTATATTTTCAATATGATTTTTTTAGTTGTTTGCAACATTATTTAGTGGTGACGGGTGTTAATAAATCTACACGTCTAAATGTAACACTCCTGCGCTAAATAAGTAATTTACACTTCACATGTCTTTTTAACACTCAAATCTCCTCTGCTTCTTTGGTCTTTCAAATAATTTAGTTTATTTTTGTTCATAAATGAATAAGTTATTTAAAGAACCTTTAATGTTGGCGTAAATGTCTACCAAAATAATATGAACACGAAACTGAAGGTGTGTTCTGTTAAGTTTTGATTTAAAAAAAAAAAATCTTACATTTTCATTAGAGCATTTTGTTGAAATGAATTGAATAATTTATCAACAAAAATTATTGTTATGATTTGTTCATTTATTATTTTTATCGATTTTATTATTATTATTATTTATATTTAGCAGACAATGTAGGCTGTTTGACTAATAAAAATTTTCTTGAGATTTTAACTACTATTTTTTAGGGAGTGTGTGCCACCAAAAAAGCAATTAATTATTTAAAACAATAATTCGAAAAATATTAGTTTTAAGCAAAAGATTAATGTGTTAAAAAAATAAAAATCAGAAGTGATTATTTGTATTATCAAAGTCATAAAGCAGGGCTGCAAGCAAATTATTGTCGGCCTGAGAAACTAGCGAAATACGCACTTGGGTGTATTTGCTTGTTAACAAAAAAATTATAATTTTGATATTAAAATGTATAATTTTAAAAATAAAGGCAGACTGGATTTTGTGTGAGTATAAGTGTGTCGTTTATGAAAAATTTATTTGGACAGTTAACCGTCAGATTTGTATTAAATTAGAGAGATTTGGTCCCTTTTTGAATGATCAAATCTCATTGGTCATTACACCAAGTAATAAGAGTATCCCTCACATTTTGTATTTATTCATTCTCAAAAAGTAATAATTTTTTTGTCTGTTTTTGACCGCACTCTTCATAAAAAGGAAAATTTGAGTGCTACGTATAAATAGTAATTAATTCTGTTGTTTATCCCCTTTTAATAATACAGATAATCACACTTATTCTGTATGGCGACGGCAAGACAAGACGACGTCGCTTTTTATCGTTTGTTATATATCCGTATTCTCTTTGGCAATATTGCCATTTATCGAGGACTGTCAATACATGTTTGGTATTCTGTAGGACAATTTGACGTTGATGTTGCTTTAAATTGTCGTTGATATTGTTGTCTGTGATTTTGGTGTCGTGCTGTTTTAAACAAAAATTTTAAAACATTGAAAAAACTAAAAATACAAAATAAAATATCAAAAAAGTACAAATAATATGGAAAATGGAAACGAATTAAAATTACCAATGCTAAACAATTTGAAAAATTAGTGGGAGAATTGGGAAAATCTCCATCACTTGCCAGAGGATTTCGAAGAGGCAGTGTTCCTACTAATTTTAATTAACAATGGGAAAGTGTTGCGAATGCCTTAAACGCCCTTGGCCCACCAAATAAAACGGGTGACGGATGACAAAACGTACATTATGTAGTTCTTTACAAATACATGTTTGACAAAATTTTCTTTGAAGATTTGGAGCGATTTAAATGAAAAAAAGACGGTGCTGAACATTTTGATTTTAATTCATTTTGATTTTTAAGTAATTTTAGGTTCAATTTAATACAGATTTTATTGATTTATTTTTTTTTTTTTTGTAAAAAGAGAAGTAGCACTTTAGGCAACAATGCCTATTTAGTTAAGTATCTTGCTACATTCTTTAGGATAGGGATAGAGAAGAGATGAGAGAGGTGGTGAAAGTAGAAGTATAAGACAGCACAGCGACCAGTAACCATGCCTTTGGCACTGAGCAGCTAAGGTCTTTATTGGGAATCGAGCCCCGAACCCCCGACTGGCAAGCTAGTACACTACCTGCTAGCCTACAGGTGCACAGTCTAAATTTTTTTCACAACAGTTTTATCAAAAAAAGTGTACAAATAAATCAGCTTACTCAAATATTATATATGTGTGTTATATTTTATTAAAATAATCGATAATGTGGCAAAGTCATCACTAGACTGTTAGGGAATATCAAATTAGTATTGATGTTGCGTTAAAGTGATGTTGTCTCAAAATCCATGTTGCCGTCGCCAAACAGAGTAAGGGTGATTACTTGACTTGTGAGTTAGATTAGACACGCCATCTACTCCAAGATTAATGCAATAAATTCCAAATTTTTCACAATTACAAATAAAGCCCATTTCGGGGCATTGCAATCTCTATTAATTGAATATATTATATTTGATAACATGACATTACAAAAATATTTTTAATTTAATAACAAATTTTAAAAACGATAAAATACAGACTTATTTAAATAAGAATATTTCAAACAAATTTTAATATTTTGCAAAAAAAGTTTTAAGAAATTCTGCTGAATTTAAATGTTTTTAAAGCAAATGTTTTTCAACATGCGACATATTTAAATGAAACCATAACTTGGTTCAATTAAAAGCTTAAAAACCAAAAAAAAAAGAACATTAGTCTTAAAGGTTTACAGATGCTGTGAAAATGAATAAAATCTAAATACAATGGCAACACAGTGGGTCAAATTGTTTTATATTCAATAAAAGAAAATAGATTTGAAAATAATGAAAGGTTTAGGCAAATTATTTTTTTAAGCGATAACAAAATATAAAAAATATTGGAAAATATGTTTCTTTCAAAAACATTTTTCATAAAAATAAAAAGACCGTCTTTGGTCCACTGTGATTTTAAATATTTTATATTTGCCCACAATGCTCTTAAAACCCAATTAATCTCCAGTTGGTACTTTTGTTTTGTTTTGTTTAATAATTAAGTTGATGCAAACAATGTCAGTCACATTACATTGTAATGGCTTGAGTTTGCAAAACAGTTTTCATTTATAAAAACAAATTATGGTCAGCTGTAGTGCTTATAATAAAATAATCAATTTTTAATTTTTAATTAATTATTTTGTTGCCTACAAGAATTGCAATTTAATTATACATTTTGCTGTTGCTGTGCTAGAAATACTCCTTGATTAGGAATTTGTTAAGCATTTATCTGTCAGAGATTTTAAACTGGCAACAACACAATAAAAAAAACAAGCACAGCTAACTTTTAAAACATCAAAAGTGTATTAATCAGTGAAATTATTTTAAAAATTAAAGGGTGTTCTCGTTATTTTTTAAACCGAAATATTGAAACGAAGTATACAACTCACAATATAAGAAAATACAGAGTGCTCCATTGAAGCACAACTTTTACGTAATAAAAACAAAAAATAAGATTTAAAGGTGTCTGCATAGAATATATTATTCTGACTTGTATATATTTTTTTAAATTTTAAAATCCAAATAGGCAAACACTTTCACTCTCGGCTGGTACTTTTTTTATTTTTTTCCCAGCAATAAAAAGGATAAAAACTTTAAAAATTACAAAAATAGATTTTTTAATATTTTCAAATTTGTTCACATAAACATGTTCACAAAATCTGTTTTTTTTTATAAAATACGATTAAGAACATTTTTCGTGGCTAAAATTAAATTTCTTTTTAGAGTGAGCAAAATATGCCAAAAGGACTATTTTACATAAATTGTAGAAATATCTCAGAGTCATCTGCCATCACTGTCATAGCAAGCTGGTGCTGTATTACAAAATTTTCTTTTCCAAACAAAATTAAAATATTTTTATATTTTTAAATTACACATAAATACAATAATTAGTGAAGGAACATAGAAGAGCACAAAAATGTTAAAAATTATTTTTACAACATGAATAATGTGCGTTTGGGGTGATACCCATTACGTTGAGTGAGCGTGCGGTATAAATAATATTTTGTTTTTGGCATTTGTAGCCTAAAGCTAATTAAATTCACCTTAATATACCGTTTAAGAAAGACTTGGTTTTATTTAATTTTTGGTGAAGCATTGCCTTTTGATGTCTTTGAAAGCTTAAAGTTAAAGTTTTATGGTTTTTGATAGAAAAAAATGGACTATAAAACTTCGTAATAAAATTTTAGTCTGATAAAGAACAGAAAAAAGAAATTTGAATAATGATTAGCTAAGTGCGATGAGCAACTGACCTAATTTTTATGGGTGTTAATGCTTAGAGGGTAAAAACGTAAACCCATTGTTTTCGCTAAAATATTTGTTTGGCTGTCACAGCTTTTTAACTATGGACCTGTAATGGGTAGACTCTTAAAATTTAAAAAAAAGTTTTATGTTTATAGTTACTTTAATAAACAATACAAAAATCTAAAGGAAGTTTCGGAAACGACGTCATAAACATTTTGTTACATATTGATCTGCAATGAACGCACACGTCCAATTTGCAGGACTTGTAAATATTTTGATTCAAAAATTAATAAAAATAAATAAAAAAAATAAAAATTTTTTGCTTGGGGTCGTGATAATAATGTAATTTTAACATATATGATCCAATAGTGTGAATTTAACTCACAGTTAGCGGATTATTTTATGTAACTAAAGTCAAATATTAAAAAAGTTATTTTACACAGTATTTTTTTATCTAGTTAAATTTTAAAATTATTAAATTTGTTAAAACTTATTATAATTCAAGAAACTTGCTCTTAATACAATAAAAAATAAGATTGTCTGAATATTTAGCTTAATTTAGAAAATTCGAAACTGATTTCGAAATGGATTTCGAAATTTCGAATATACTTAAAAAGTTATATTTTTACTTTTTGGCATAAACTAAATAAATTTGATTTGGCGAATTATAAAAAAATTTTTAAACCGATAGTTCTTATTTTAAATTATCTTCTTCAAATGAAAATATTTTATAAATTTACAGGTTGCAAAAGAAGTATCCAAGTTTTTTGGTTTAAGACCATTTTCACTTTTTTTATTTCATCTGGTCTTATTATTATTGGTACCAGACGGTTTGATGATCAGACCGAAAATGATAAGAAATTCCCTTCAATAGGCCGCCAAATCAACAATATCCAAATTGAATGAAATCAGGGCATTTGGTCCCTAAAACCGTTACTTTATGCGTACTATATGTTGTTCATTAAGATATTATTCTTTTGCAATCAATTTTCACTTATAATACGGGAAAGAATATATTAATTTTTCACAAGCATTCGATCCTTTGTTATCCTGCCCATAACCTGTTTTGCTTGTATTAGAACAATTTTATTTATTTATTTATTTTCTTAAGTCTTAAGCCTTGCACATTTCAGCCTTAAAAATGATTTTCAAAACACCAGATTATTAAAAACAAATAACAACTTATTTTATTTATATCTAAGCGTAATAGAGCGAATATGATCTCTTTAGAGCCTCTTCTTAACATACTGAAACTAAGAACAATTTGTGGAAAATTTTATATTAAAAAACTTTGCTTCATTATGCTGTTTATTTTTAAAGGCTTCATAGTTTTATTTGCTTACTCGTTTTATTAATTAAATAACTTAATTTATTTGTTAATTCAGAGAACTTAAATTTGCAGTTGTCATTTATATTCGTCATTTATAATCGTTTACTTGTTATTTGTTTATGACAAAAAATATAAAAAAAATGCTTAAACACAAACCCAACAACAACAATGAAAACAAAAATAATGATAAATGTAATAAACGCATTGCCAACCACCATCACCATTTACGTCTGTTCATTGCAGCCATTTTTAAATTTTGAAACACTAATTTAAATGGAGCACGCAGTAACTCTCTCACACACGCACAAACACGCACACATCTCTTGAATATGAAATTTAAATTATATTCGTAAAACAAATACTAGGTAAGGACCAAGCATTGTTGTTGTTATTTCTATTTGCAGCACGTCGGTTGATGATAACGAACGAGCGTGCTGCAAACAGTAAATTCCCTTAAGACATATAAATTATTCAAATGCATTGCATTTTCAAGTTGAAATTTAATAATTTGTGCTACGAAATGTGGAGTTAGCACAAAATTGTTCCAATCTTCATGGTCCCGGTGCAATGCGCTTGCTGATGTAAAAGGTGTCATATAAATGTAGGGATAATATAAACGAAACTTTTATTTATATAGTTAAATTTATATTAAAACAAATAGCAATAAGGGATAATATAAATGACCGTATACAAAGTTATTAATTGTAGAATTCTTCAAAAAAGATGACAACGTTTTAGAATTGTAACACTGTTTAATAATCTCAACTTTAACAACTTGTGACAACTTTAATTCACAACTGCCAATCTTCAACTGTCTGCAAATACTAATTCCACTGCCCCAGTATTGCCAGATTATTTTCTCTTCATTTTCCAAAATATTCTACATATATGCCGTATAGGGACTAGTCAAATTCATGAAATAATCTACAGCGGCTATTTATTCAATAAAGATCCGTTTTTCTATTCTTTTAAAGTTCTGTTCACATTCAAACTTAAGCCTTATGATGATAATTAATAATAAAAAAATCATCGCAAGGTTTTCGAAAAAATAATAATAAAGACATTTACACGTTTTACTTGTAAATGTAAATTTTGGCCAGCATTCATTATTGGACCAAGGGTTTTTGGTAGATAAACTCAGTGAGAAAGTAACATTTATACTACTGGCGCATAATATCGAATCATGGCAACAGAGAGTTTACTTTCTCTGTTCTGACACTGCCAACATTTTACAACACTCTGCACAGTGGGGTGAAATAAAAAAAAAACGTTATTCGTAGTATTGGAAATTTTAATTACTTAATTAAAACACAAAGAACACAAGACATAAATAAATTAATGCAATTAGTTTTGGAAAAGCTGAAATGGTTTCAGTTTTCAAAAACGCATTTTAGAATCTTGGTAAGCAGGCAAATTTTATAAAAATAAAATTACATTCAAATAACTTTTTGTAATTCATTTGAAAAATAATACATTTTTATTAAAGTAGTTCATGAAGTTTTAAGTTTTGAAAATAATTGAATTCTAATGGCCTCCACCCTAGGTGACACATGTGCGACATCTTATCAAAAAGTTATTCATTTTTGCCTTTAGTGTTGCAGCGGGAATTGCCTCAATTAACGCTCGAATGGATTGCTTTAAATCATTCAAATTTGTCGGGTTTCTTTTATAAACTTCTTCTTTGCAATACCCCCCCCCCCCCCAAAAAAAAAAAAAAAATCAGGTGCAGTAAGGTTAGGAAGCCAACGGAATGTGGAGTTTGTTGAAATCAGTTAATTGGGGAATTTTTGCCCGAATTCTGTCATAACAAGCGTGGCCATGTTAAAACTAAACAGAGTTGAAAGGGATTCTCTTTCGGCGTAATTCTGGAAAAAAAATCTTTCAAAATTTTTAAGTTACGGTCTCCATTGACAGTAACAGTAAGACCGTTTTCTTTGAAAAAGTAAGGCCCGACAATGAACCTTGAAGAAACTGCATACCACACTGTTACGCGAATTGGATGTAATTGCATCTGATGGAGTATCTGTGGGTTAGAATTACTCCATGTTCGAAAATTTTGTTTGTTAACATTGCCGTTTAAATCAAAATGTGCCTCGTCAGACATAAGACGTTTTCATTCTCTGACACAATTTGAATGACTTCACAAAATTCCAAGTGAAACGGGAAGACTCATGGGTTCAGTTTGTTGGTTAATTGAAACTTATATGGAGATAAGTTTAAATCTTGGTGCAAAATTGTCTGCAGTGACTATCTGCTGACACCCATTTGAGGAGATAAGCTCCTTGTCGAAACTCGAGAATTGGATTATATGGCAGCAACTACAGCAGCGATAGTTTCCTGCATGCGAACTGGGGGATCTCGATGCTATGGACTTCTTGCGATTGTGCCACGCTTGGCAAAATTCTTTACGAGCCTCATTATAGTTCATCTGTTAGGAGGAGTGCCACCAAAGCGTTGCACTATCCAAATTTTTGTTTCATTGTGCCAATTCTGCACTTTAGTCAAATCTAAAGATTAATCTATAATATGTGCGTAAACGACGGCAAGACGAAGAGAACACTGAAGATGGCAAACGACCGAAACCGGTTTGTTCACAAACCAACGACGAGGGTCGACGGAAAACCGTACCCAAATAAAAAAAAAAATTAATCCATAAAATTATATAAAAATGGAACAGGTTGGTTATACAGAAAATAATTTATTACATTTTGTTTGTTTTTTTTTTTTTTTGTTTTGGTAGTAGCTTTCATCAGCCACCCTGTATGAAATTAACATTTTTGCTTCTCCCGGGTATTTTTTTAAAGCTCGTGGAACTTTGAAAAAAAAATTCTTGTATTTTTTTAAATCTTTAGAAAATATTTACGCATTATAAAAAAATGACAAATGCATTTTGAAAAAAATAAAAAATAAAAAATAATAATATATATAAAAACAGAAAATTAAACAATTTATTATATTCAGTTGATGGAAATGTACAATAATGAAATATTTAATTGGATTTAATACGTTTCTTTTAAATTAAAATAATAATTAAGAATCTAATTTATTTGAAAGCTTTTTTTATAAGAAAAAAGAAAATAAGAAAAAATCTTATTTAATCTTAACGTCTCATGACTATTTAAATAAGAAAAAATTTCTTTAGAATAAAATAAATATAAATTTCTATTTGTTTTAATCATAAATTCATTTTGAAATACAACATGAGAAGTTTCTTGCCTTTTTTTTTGTATTAAAAAAAATAATTTATTGCCATCATTTGCATATTCTGGCAGCATGTCGAAATTTAATTTAAAAATTATTAAGATTTATTGTCATTTGTTAAGCTTTTAAATATAGACAGAGCCTTAAAAAATCCTTTTTCCTTCTCTCTGCCTGCAGTTCTCCATCATGCTGGAGTTTCCCCATTAAGAAATTAACTCAATTTAAATGAAACAATATTGGAGACATTAATTTTGCTGCCTCGTTTCCAATTGCCTGATTATACTGTAATCTCTTCTCTTTGTAATGACTTGTTAGCTCTAAAAGAATAATATTTTTGGCATAGAAACCAATTTTATTTTTCTGAAAAGCAAGTGTAGCCGAAAAAGGTTTATTTTTACTTTCACAAAAATATGCCGACTAAAAAAAGATTTAAAACTGTTTTGAAGCAAATGAAACGAAAAAAGCTTAAAGAGGAAAAGAAAATTATTTCTAGCCATATTTTTAATAAGCGGCCTTCGGGTGTGGGCACTTTTGTCAATTACAGTGATGAAGAGCAGTTAATTTATATTTTATTTATATAATTTTATTTATATATTGAAATGAAATCATAAATAATTGTTTAAGATTAATTTAATCGACGTTAATATGTGCTTAATTCCTTTAATAAATATTGTTACGTTTATACCTTTTATAAATGGTTTGTTATGAGCTCTTTATTGCAAAATAAATAACACCAGATTTTACAATTTTAAATTAATTACAAATTTATTTACTTTAACTACAAACAAAGTTGACACTACAGAACAATTTACTGAAGATGCACGTCTTTAGTCCACGAGGTTTATTTTTCAACTATCTAACTATTCACTCAGGCGCTGCCTTTTTATATTAGTCCACTAGAAGTCTAGAAAAATTAAGAATCTTTTACTTCCTTTGTATCACATTTTGCTGTTGTATGTTGTCTGTGTATATTTTTGTTTTTATGCTAATGAAATTTCTTCTTGGAATTTATTTTAATACATTTCTTGTTGTCTTGTGTATATCTAAGAAAACTTATCAGTTTTCTTAGATATAGATAGAAAACTACGCAGAAAACTACTCAGTTAGTAAACATAAATTTGTTGTTTTGCGTGCATAAAATTGCTACGCAGTTTGTAACTAGAAATTGGTTGTTGTCTTGCGTCCATAAGTTTTCTTGGCAAGCCACGCAGTTAGTAAAAAACACCATACCCAGTAGTTCACTTTATTGCTTAATTATTTTCTTTAAAAACTTAAGCAAGACACAGCCGTAACAATATCTTATGATATTTTCATAAAATATTTATTATTCAAAAAAATATATTTGAAATGTCTTACTTACTGCGTGGGAAAGCACATCCATATCGCCATTTCACTACAGCTCACACAGCTCATCAGTGGATTTTACTCCAAAATTTGTATATAAAATTCAAGAGTCTTATACTATTAAGTACTATAATTTCGATGCTACAATTTACTTTCCGATGAAGTATTCTTTAAAAATCTGTGTAATTGGAGCATTAAGCATTTGTTTCTAGATCAAAAAGCATTGAGTTACACTTATGAAATGTTTAAGTATATTCAATATACGAGTATTTAGCTTATATTCCTTAACCATGTATATACCTAAAAGCTAAGTATCCTATGGTTTCTAAGTATTCCTATAGTAGATGCTATTTTTATCATTACAACAAAAATACGGAAATTATTTTTTCTCTCTATACTATAATTTTGTAATTCTGTCGGCGAAGATGGTAGTAGTTATGAATTTTTAAAAGTTTTGTTGTGAAAACTACTCTTAGTTGCCATTATTTTGAATAAAATACTCCCTATTTTTATTTTTTTTTTATTTTAAAAGCGAAGTAGCGCTTCAGGCAACAATGCCTATCTAGTCAAGTACCGTGCTACATTCTTTAGGAAAGGGATAGAGAAGAGATGAAACAGGTGGTGAAAGTAGAAATATAGTCGGAGATTAACTGCCGTATAAGACAGCACAGTGACCAGTGACTATGCCTTCATCGCTGAGCAGCCCCACCGACAGTCAATTTTTATTTTTGTAGTGAAAAACCACCAAGGACTTCGTTGGGAATCGAACCCACAACCCCCATACTGACAAACTAGTACACTACCTACTAGCCTACAGGGGCACCTAATTTCCAATATCCATTTAAATGCAATAGAAAAAAACTAAAAAATAGTACCAGTAATCAAAACAGCATGCAAGTTCAGGCCAGTATAAAATACTGCCCTATCGAAATCATTTGAAAAATTATGCATGAACAGATGTTTGATGCATGAACGGATTTAGAAAGATACATGTTGTGCATTGTTGAGCATTAATTTTTGTAATGAGGAAATTGATAAGGAAGTTGATAGAAAAATTCGATATTGTGGGCGAAATATCAATTGCAATAATTTAGCATCTCTTCTACAGCAACTTGATTATTGTCATTATATCTTAGCAATAGATACCAGCAGGTCGGAACTCTAATCATTAAATCAATAAGCAGTACCTAATACGAAAGGTATTCCCCAAGGTTCGCTTGCTGATTCTGATGGAATTATTCTGCAGATGGCAAACTTTAAAGTTCTTGGCGTTAATAATATAAAGCTGCCACCTAATGCTAATGCTATCCTATGTTGAATACTACTCTAAAGAATGGCGGCTACAATTGTTCGCCATGATAAAAAGAAAAATCAGGAAAGTATCACACAAAAATTGAAGCATATAGACCCATTTTATTTTTATTAAACATCAAGACTTTTCGTGAAAATCTTAGAAATTAAGCTGAGCCTAGTTTTTAATTGAAAACCAAGTGTTTCGAACCATAATTCGGACTACGACGACAACATAGCAAATATAGAGCTTAGTTAATGTGATAAAGAAGGCCTACATATAGAACCAAATTTACGTACAAATTTTTTTGAACCGTTAAAAAGCTACTTAACTTCTCTTAAATTTATTATTATTAATTAAGTAGATGGATCTACAAAAGTAGCTAAAAGAAATGGAGCAGAAATTTATTTATATAACATTCATATTGTACAGGAAAACTAAAGTTCTTATTAGACCCTTGACTTGGTAAAGTTATATACGTTGATTGCTATATTGTTTAAACGAGAAATCTTATCTAATCAGCTTGGCGTACGGTATAATACTCTTGAACCCTCCATACAAAATCTGGGGTAAAATCCACTGATGAGCTATATGAGCAGTAGTGAAATGGCAATATGGATATGCTTTCTCCCCCGCAGTAATACACTTGAAATATATTTTTTTGAATATGAGAATATCATAAAATATTTATAAGTAATTTATAATTCATCGGAATCATTTTCAATCTAAGCAATTTTATTTCGTACTTGATTCCTTTAAATAAATATTTCGTGATATTCTCACAAAATATTTATTATAAAAAATTTTTATTAAAAAAAAAAATAAACAATGTTTTTTGTTGTTTTGAAATGTTTTGTAGTGTTTGTATAGAAGTGTTTTTGAGTCTTGCTGTCTATGCTATGTTGATTTTATATAAATTCTCATAGAATCAATTTGGCTTTGGATATAAGACTCTTAGATTTTTTCTATACAATATTGGGGTAAAATTCACTGATGAGCTACTTGAGCTATAGTGAAATTGCAATATGGATGTGCTCTCACCCATTACAATACATTTCAAATATTTTTATTATTATTTTTATTTGAATAAATGTTTAATGAGAATATCATAAGATGTTTATTTTTTAATAAAAATTTTTTATAATTTTTTTAGTAGTTAATTAAAAAGCACTAGGTCACTATTTAATAAAAAATTTGTAAAAACTTTTATTTTTTATTATTTTTTATTAAATAGTGACCTAGTGCTTTTTAATTAACTACTAAAAAAATATTAAAAAGGTCAAAAAACTACAACTATAATTTTTTATAATAAATATTTTGTAAGAATATCATGAAATATTTATTTAAAGGAATCAAGCACGAAATAAAATTGCTTAGATAAAATATTTATTACATATTAACGTAAATCAAATTATAATAATAATTATAAAAACAATGATAAGCAGCCTTCTACGAATATAATTTTGTTATTTAACCAATTACACCACTTTCATTAAGATTAATTTAAAACTAATCGAGCAAACAATTTTTATTAGTGAAAGTTACTCTTTAATGATTTATCTACTTTAATTCATTGTATCGGGTGTTTTTTTAAGCCCGATAGAACTTGAAATTGTAAAAAATAACACAAAAAATTAAATTGTAATCAAAATTTCTTTTTTATTCGAAGGATCAATACGTGACATTAACATTTGAAAATGATTTCGGGCATATGGGCACCGCGGCTGTTCTTGACGAAGCGCATTCTAGACGTCCAATTTTGGGCCACTTTTTCGAGCACTGCTGGGCGTATGTCACGAATAACACGAACAATGCTGTCCTCCAAGGCGTCAATTGTTGCTGGTTTATCAGCATAAACCAGTGACTTCACGTAGCCCCACAGGAAGTAGTCGAGTGGTGTCAAATCGCACGACCTTGGAGGCCAATTGACAGGTCCATTTCTCGAAATCAACTTATCGCCAAATTTTGATTTCAATAAGTCGATGGTTGCGTTCGCTGTATGGCACGTAGCGCCATCCTGTTGAAACCACATCTAGTCCGGATCAATGTCATCCATATTTTCAAACAAAAAATCATTGATCATGGTGCGGTAACGATCTCCATTGACCGTAACGCGAGCTCCGGCCTCATTTTTGAAGAAATAAGGTCCGATGATGCCACCAGCTTGAACACCGCACCAAACGGTGCATTTTTCTGGATGCAATAGAGTCTGTAGGGTCTGTTGTGGATTGGTCTCACTCCATATGCGGCAATTTTGCTTAATAACAAACCCGTTAAGCCAAAAATGCGCCTCATCGCTGAACACAATTTTACGATAAAACAACGGGTCAGTTGCCAACTGCTCTAGAGCCCAATCGGCGAAAGAACGACGCATATAATGGTCTCGTGGCTTCAATTCCTGCACCAGCTGGATCTTATACGGGTGTAGGCCGAGATCTTTGCGCAAAATTTTCCACGTAGTGGACGGACAGAGCCCCAATTCCTGCGACCGACGACGAATTGATAAATTTGAATCTTCTTCCACGCTTTCGTTTACAGCGGCGATATTCTCTTCAGTACGCACATTCCTTCGACGTGTTGGTGTTATTGCATCCTCTAGAGAGTATGTGGTATGAAATCTATCGACAGTTCGACGAATGGCTTGTTCAGATGCACGATTATGTACGCCATAAAAATGACGAAGTCGTCTATAAGTTGCGCGAATCGACGACTGATTTTCAAAGTAAATTTGGATAATTTCGTAGCGTTGTTCAAGCGAGAGTCTATTCATGATGATTTGTCAGAGTATACTGAAACAAATAAAAAAAAAATGTTTCATCAAAATTTCATTTTTTGTGTTACTTTTTACAATTTAAAGTTCTATCTAGCTTAAAAAAACACCTTATATATTTTGTTACTTCTAAAAGCCATGAAACATTATGATATTTAGTCGTTAAATCTATCAAAAAAAGTTTGGATGTCCAAAAAGTAAAATAGTTTATATTAAAGGAAAGGTGTGACAGATCTGTCTGATTTGCTAAGCTTTAAAAAAATTGCATAAAATAATGAGACGAGCTGTTGAGGTGGATCCACGAATCTTTCATACAGGACACTCAATAACAGCAGCAAACAGCGTGAAATTAACTTTTTTTTCATTTACTTTCTAAAACCCGCGGTAGTCTGCTATTAATTTTATAAAAAAGTTTACTGATAGTTGCCTATTGGCACGACCAGTGTTGCCACAAATTTACAAAATCAGTTTAAGTAGCATTTTTCTTGTGTGATAACGTAACACCTAAACACCTCTATTAATAAAATTTTAAGAACTAAGAACTAAATTTCTTCAAACATTTTTATGAATGAGTCATCAGATTGCTTAGGATTGTCAGTCGTGACTTTTTTTTATAAAAAATATTAAAGCTTTCTTCCATCATTCTAAAAACTAATATACAGTTAATACTTTTAGACCTAATTTCATAGTGTACGAATACATTTTTCTATAACTGTACTACAAAGGAACACTTTTACTTGAATATAAGTTAAAAGAGAGGGACTACGCTAATGTCTTTACTTTGATGTGGTATTATGCCGGTTGCGAATGCATTGTAAAATTGTACTTTTATTTGTTACTTCAGATATTTTAAGGTATGAAAACATTAAACAATTACAAATTTACGAAACAAATTTTTTTAATATAAAAAAATTTATGTAAATAAATAAAAAATAAATATAAACATTCTATAATATAATACGTACTTAGCAAAACACCAACAAAAAATTTCAAAGCGAACGGGCTTCTTCAAAATTATACAGTCTTCAATATTTAAAATATACTTTGTTGCAATTTATGCAACTCTACCAACCCAAATGCATACAACTTTGTACATTATAAACTAAGTTTTTCCGAACTGTCAGTTTTGACTCAAAACTTCCTTCCTTTTCCTCTTTATCCGTCGCCATGCGAACTTTTTTGTTTTTGTTTTTAATTAATAAAATTAAATTATTGAATTGAAATAGAATAGAAAGCGTTTTAAGGCAGCCGGTTTATGAGAGCTTCCCGTGATTTCAGAAGAATTTTGCAACATACTAATACGTTGCTGATTTTTAAAATTTAAAGTTTAAATTTATTAGAAAATATCTGCAAAATTTCTCATTCAGAAATATTAAACATTTTTCTCAAAAAATTTATTTTTTTTTAATAAACAACTTTATTTTTTTTAATCATTTTTAATTTAATCTACGTTAATTTTTTAAGGATTCTCTAGCACAAATTTACGTAGATCGAATTTGTTGTTTAAGGTAAAACTCTTATCTATATATATAAAAATTAAGCCCAAAATAGGTGTCCGTTGGCTGCCAGTGTTTGATGAAATGGGCCGTCAGATTTCCACCAAATTTTCACAGTACCTTCGTAATGGTCGTTCCCTGGTTTGTATTTCAAGCGTTTACGCACAATAGTGCGTCCACAGTGCGTGTTTGAAAGAAGACAAATTTTTCAAAAAAATCAAAATTTTTTTCTATTGAATACTTTGCTCCATGTTTTGTATCAAATGAAATGTGTGTTTTCGTTTGTACGTTGCTGTGTGTGTGTGCTTGCATAGAACGCGACGACAATAAAAAGTGAAATATGCTCATGTTCATAGCAAGTGGATGTGCAAACAAATATGTACAGAATTTTGTTTTCCATATTCTGTTGCATTTTGTGTGTGTGTGTGTGTAATTTGCGCGTTCAATTGCAAAATGACCCATCAGCAGAAGGTTTTCAAAGCAATTGTTAGATATTGGGACGGGCGCAATTCCAATTGACCACACCACAAAAATGATTACGCGTCCAGATAATTTGTGCCACTTTGCACAAAACAAAAGATGGTCACAAACGTATTTCCTGGTATTGCACAAAATTTTAGGAACCATGATTGGTTTTTGGGGGAAAGAGCTATCTTAGCTGCGAAAAATGCAGATGTTTCAGATAACAATGTAACAATTTTGAATGATATTTCCGGGGAAATTTTTACCTACAAATCGGTTGACTCTGTTACCAATCAAGACGATGTTGTAAATTATCCAGTCGAATTTTAAAATTCGCTTGAGTTACCTAGACTGTCGCCCCACCGCCTACAAGTGAAAGTTTATTTTGCTTAAAAATATCTGCCAGCCACGACTTTGCAATGGGACACGTTTAGTAGTTAAAAAAGTCATGAAAAATGCGATTGAAGCAAAAATTTTAAAAGAAAAATATAAGAGCGAGGATGTGTTGATACCACGCATTCCTATGATTCCTCCAGATTTGCCGTTTGATTTTAAACGGCTTCAGTTCCCCATACGTGCTGCGTTTCAATGATCGTTGTTTTTCGCACGGTCAATTATATGTATCATGTTCACGTGTTAATAATCCAACTGCTTTGTTTGTCTATACCGCGAACCAAAATCAATCGAAGAATGTCGTATCTGTAAAAGCATTGCATTAGAGTAAGACGTATTTTATAAGCACACAAAAATATTGAATTGTGAAAAAAAGATAAAATTATTAAAAAACATAAAAACGAAAAAAAATGTATTCTTTCTCAGAAAAACGGAATATCACACTTGTATGCCATTTGGTTTGTATCTCTGTGTCCGTGACCACAAATTGTACATAAAATTAAACAAAATTGATTTGTATGCTTTTTATAGTAGATAGCATTGTTATATACCGCTCAAACTATGCAACAAATAACTTACTTTTAGCTAAAGGGTGTCTTTATAATAACTAAGTTTGCATATTTTTATGACTGCGATAAGAATTAATTACTAAAATATAAAAGGTGTTCCTATAGTGATTTGAACTTAACTTCTGGGGCTTGAGCTTTTCAACAGTACTGTGTGATTCGATTTACATCCGCGCCTGGCCATGAAGCCTTAATCAGATGGTGGACCAAACCACTGCATAATTTGGAACGTCATGCTCGTCCTAGGAAGCCGAAGCTATAATTCTATGCTACAGAACTTTCTAGTTGCAACTTCGATGATTCCAGAGCAGGGCTGCAAATCATCACTCCTTGCTTAAGAGTTGGAGACTTTCCAACTCCTGTCCAGAACACATGTCTAGCATGCTCACTATATCTGGGAACATTTCACCAGGTAGGTGTTATTAAAGGTGAAATGAACCCGGCCGCCATAGAGCCATAGACTGATATGGCGCCGCGAAACCACAATCACCACAATACTCCCATAAGGGCCAACCCCAATAATTAGCCAGAGAACAGTTAAATGTCTAAAGAGACAAATAACGGAACTCTGCGGGTCACTGATTCCCGTGGAAATAAAGTGGAGTTTCCAGTTGTACCCCTGCTGACTTCAGGGGACTGGGCTCCCTTTTTCCCCCAGTTGCACAGGTCTAAGTTGTTGCTATCTCCAAATACCATATATATGTGCCCCCGGGGGGTCTGTTTAACAGTACTAAACCGATAAGTAGAATTTACACAGAGTATACACAAATTGTTTGTTATAAAAATAAATGTAAATAATAAATTAATAAAAAAAATCGCTAAAAAATTTTTATAAAGTAATGAAGATTTTGTTTTAAATCACTGCCTTAAGGCAATTAATTGAAGCCTGTAAATTATGGTGCAGAGTACTTGTGTTGCATCTAAACTTTGTTTATCTGCATGTCTAATGAAATTTATTCATATATGTCTGTATCTTTGTTAATCCACGCTATATTACAATGAATATATAGATTTGTGTAAATTCTGAAGTTTATAATGTCAACATGTCGTTTAAATCTTGCAGACACATGTTTCTGTTGTTTGTTTTCCACTTTTCGTGCAGTATTTTATTGATGCAGTATTTTGTTGCTACAACTGCTGCTATTGTTATTCTCTAAAGCAGTGATGGGCGAACTTTTTGGGTGGCGGGCCAATAAATTAAAAAAAATCTTGCGGCGGGCCATTAAATTAAAAAAAAAACATAGAGGGTCATTCATTAAAAAATTATGGCGTTGCTGTTCAATTAAAAGTTCGGTTTAAATTATATATTTATTAGTTATATTAGGTTATATTTTAAAACAACATAACAATTTTATAAGATACGGCTTATTATGGTTTTAAGGTTTTCCAGATGTATGGGAAGCATGGATCTGTTTTTGACTTGACATAATTTCCTCAAAATCTGGTTCCAGCTGGAAGGATGCGTCTTTTAATAAAAGAAATAGACTCTCGTCTGACAATCGGTTCCTTATTGAATTTTTTCTGCATTTCATTACTAAAAAGGCCTGTTCACTTACATAAATATGAGGAAGCAAACATTGCCATTATTTTCTGCGCATGATTAATTAGTTTTGGAAATTCATCTTTTGGTAAGGATTTATAGAAATTAAGCTTATCTGTATTTAAAAATAGCTGTTTTTAATTATTATTACATTGCAATTCTATAATTTCCAATTGTAGATCAGATGCAACATTCTCAGGATTAACATTAAAAGGCATTGAAAAAATATCTAAACATGGTTGGATTTTTTAAAGTCAGCAAATATGGCCTCAAATTCCGAATACAGTTTTAATAAAGATTGTGAAAAGACTTTTAACTTCTCTTCACTCGCAGGCCTCAAAGAATTAAGTCTTGGAAAATGAGTTTTAAAAGACCTCAAACTGCCCCAAGCTTCATCTATAAATTGATTTCTTCCCTGTAACTTCTTGTTCAGTTTATTATAGTGCTCGAGTAAATCCATGAAAAAAGCAAACTCGATGCACCAATTCTTATCCTCCAATATTTCCCACTCATCCCAAATTTCAGTTTTGGTTTTTAGAAAAACTTCGAGTCTTCGAGTTTGAAGTCTTTCTTCGAGAAGACTCCAAACTCTCGAGAAGGCATGACAACACCTCAAATCGCTTCAATTTTTTGTGACCGTTCTACGTGGCAGCTCTATAGATTCGAAATCTTTAAACTTTTCTGGGCATAATAATTTTCCAATGCTAATTAAGTCATCCTTAATAAATTTTCCTTCAGAAAACGGTTTGTTACTTTTTGCTATTTTATAGACAACAATGTGACCAGCTAACCTGGAGGATCGCTGGACACTTCTTTGATTTTTAAAAAACATTTTCTGACTGGATATTTTTCTTTTCAATTCCTCTGAATGAACTTTCTTGTCTTCATCTGTCATTTTATAGTACTTCGACCCAAGATATTTTGAATTAAAGTGCCTAGCGAGATTATAATATTTGAATACAGCTACCGGTTCTTGGCAGATAAGACAAATAGGTTTTTGGTTGTATTCCATAAATAAGTACTTCCATGTCCACTCTTCTTGAAATACTTGACATTCCGAATCAATTTTTCTCTTTCTATTTTCCATTGACATTTATGGGGGTAAAAAACTTAGACTATTTTACTATTGCACTTATATTTACAATACAAGTGTATTATTTAATTACACAAATAAAACTGTACGTTGGCAACTTTATAATTTTACTTCACAATTTATTCTTTACGTCACGAGATTTACACTTTTACTGATTGCTGATTAATCCATCGCTGGCCTCGAATATTCAAGAATCTTCTAGATCTCACATATAATAGTTGTTGTTATGTTATACGTTCAGTTTTCTATATTAGTTGTTAGTGTTTTATGATGTTTATGTTTCTTCCTGGAATATTGCATCACAAAGTTGTTGTTCTCTTGTGTGTACAATATTTCTTAGAAAACTACGCAGTTTGGACACAATACAATAGGTCTATATTAGTTGTTTTTGTTTCATGCTTTTTAAGCTTCTTCTTGGAATATTATATAAGAAAGTTGTTGTTGTCTTGTGTGTACAATATTTCCCAGAAAAGTACGCAGTTTGTACACAATATAATATGAAAACATCGCATTTTTTTGCTAAAATTGTCAATTTATATCTTTTTTAAAACATTATATAAATTTATAATAGTTATAGTTTTTTGACCTTTTTTAATATTTTTTAGTAGTTAATTATAAAGCACTAGGTCACTATTTAATAAAAATTTTTAAAACTTTTATTTTTATTATTTTTTCGATATTTCGGCACACCGTTGGTTGGCATCATCAGGAAAAACAAATATAATGAACAAACAAATTGAAAAAATTTTTTGATTAACAAATTCAAAATATTCAAAAAATTAAAAAAAAAAAACAAAACAAACAAAAACAATAAAAAACGACATATTGAAAAAAATTTTTACATACATGCAAACAAATTTTCAATATTAAAAAATTTATGTAAATTTATTTTTTGGGCATAATTTTTTAATAGGTGATTAATTTTTTTTTTTAAAACGCTCGGCGGGCCGGATTAAAGGCTCTCGCGTGCCGAATGTGGCCAGCGGGCCGTAGTTCGCCCATCACTGCTCTAAAGTTTTAAAAATTATTATATGATTTTCAGTGCCATGCGGTGCTGTGCAGTATGGGCAGGATGTTCGGTAAATACTTATTCCAGTGGTTTGTAATCTAATCTCAATTAAATTGATTGATTTAATATTAAAATTTAATTATTATTTTTTATTCGACCTTGTTTCTTCTTTAATAAAAAAGTATTTATCTTTTTATAGGTCTTTTTAATTAAATTTAACACTTATAAAAACTCAATATTTCGCTTTACCTTGGAAAGTTTCTTCCTGAAGAAACGATAAACTTCCTGAAGAAGCTTTCCAAGGGCAAGCGAAATATTGAGTTATTATAAGTGTTAAATTTAATTAAAAAGACCTATAAAAAGATAAATACTTTTTTATTATTAAAATTTAATTTTAACTAATTTGAAATAAGCCGGCATGTTAAAAATTCATATTTATCAATTTCAAAAGCAGTGATCTCAAGCACCTTTGGTAAGTAAAAGCTCTTTAAGTTTGTGTTTCTTCTCCAAGCCCTCACTATATTTTACATGCAAATCACCATCATATTTCATTTGTCGAAATCGTACGCTCTAAGAAAAAGTTTAAATGATTCTAATATCTTGTTGTTGGGACTGTGACTGTGACTGTTTTATTTACAAATTAAAAGTTTAAAGTTAAAAGTGATTTTATTATTTCTTTATTTCACAATTCTTCTTCTTACAAACGATATGACAGAATAATTATAGTGGCGCCTTCGCAACTTCTTACTTTTGCATTTGCAAGAGAAAGTTTATCGTTACTGCTTTCTATCTCCAAATATTTTAATATAAAAAGTTTTCAACTTGGAAAAGAATTTTGTACACTTACACACACACACACACACATACAAAGGTAATTAAAACGTTATAATAGTTTTCAAATTGGACAAAAAATATTAAATAATTTTAAGATGACAAATACATTTTTAAAGGCTTCAGCAAATGGTCAGCAGCATAAAATTCTTACTAAACCAATTGAGTTTTATTAAAAATGAAACAAATTGTCTGCCATGATTGCGGTTGACATTTAGCGATGCTGTAAATTTTTTTTTAATTAAATTTGCTTGGCTTAAAAAATTTTTTTAATAATTTAAATGCGAAACTTGCAACATAAAACAAAAAAATCAAGCAACAAGAAAAATCGCCAGAGAACAAAGGAACTATTGTGTGTGTATGTGTGTTTAAGCTTATTAATCAGAAATCAGAAAAAATAGATAAAAAAAATATAAACAAAAAACCAACTTCAAGCGAACCACACCCATATCAATGATGAAGGTCTAAGATGCAGAAAACTTACAAAACAAAACAAACAAAATACATTAAAGTCAGCGCATTTGCTACAAAATCTTAAAAATAAAAATTTCAGTCTCACAAAAGTCAATTGAAAATGTATTCGTATTTTAATAAATAAATTTATGACACCTTTTACATTAAGATTATGGGAAAAATATTGGCTCTACAACAAACAAGAAACTTAACAATAGATAGAAGAATTATGTAGCAACGTTAAGTGGAACATCGAGGATGAAGGCTATTTCGGCAAGTTTTTTTCTTTATTAAATTTGAAAAACATGGCAAAATTTAAATGATTTTATGCCTGCGATTGTATAACATGTCCGGGAAACTTCCAAAATCAGATTTAAAGTAGCAAGTAAATAATAGTTTAAAATTAGTTTGAGATGATAACTGCTGGCTATATATTCGTTTACGATGTGTAACACTGGATGCTAAATTTTAAAGTCATGTGCCATTTCATAAAATAATAATTTCAGCTAAAATTTATTACAACAATAAAGAAAAAGAAAGAAACAATATTACATTTCAAATATAAAAATAAAGAAATATTAATTTCTTATTTAAAACATTGGATTCAGACGTTTTGCTGCCTATTCACTCCCAAGACTACTTGGTTGACCTTTTCCTACTGCTTTTATATGGGTACGGTTTTCCGTCGACCCTCGTCAAATTTGGTTTGTAAACAAACCGGTTTCGGCCGTTTGCCATCTTCAGTGTTCTTTTCGTACTAGTTGCGTTCTATTGTCAGCTGTGTTTTCCTACTGCCATTGCAATCCCAGATTTTTTTTCTTTCTCAGAACAGCACCTACACATGTAATGCATTGGGCCAGAATAACGCAATTAGGTTATGGGAAGGAGTAAAGAGCGAGTAGTGTTAGAAGACACTCAATATGAATTGAAAGTGACAGCAAAGTCCTCTCAAGGGAGTTTACTCCACATACGACTGTTCTGCTAATAACGAATTTTCCCTGTAACGCGTATTAAGTGGAAAATTAACCAAAAATCAATGCGATCTTAATGAAAATCCAGTCAAACGCAAAACCGTGCGAGCAAGTTCCCTAATTTCATTTCAGCTCTTATCATTGTAGTAACGATAAAACAGTGAAATACATCCTACATTGCGTCGATGCTTTAGAGAATCAATAGAGTTGGATACCCTACTACCCCCAATGAGCCTCTTGGCCCTCTCCTGTACGCGGTCGAGCAACTTCAAAATAGATTTTGGAGCGCCGGCCCATACATGAGAGTTGTATTCCATCTTTGGACGGATATAGGTGGTATAAATAGTACGAAGATCGGATAGAGTGAAGTATGGCTTACACCGAAATTTGTGTTAAGTCCATCGAACATCATACTGAATTTTCATGGCAAGAACATCAAGAGTGTACGATTCCGTAAAACCTATATCACCCATAGTAACAGATGCTCCACCAATTCCGAACACGACAACAGCAACAAGCAACGTTGCCTCTCACGGACATAAAAATCGTTTTTATTTACACGACGCCATTCCAAGAGATCGTGATTGGGCGTATCATTCATGTTTGGAACTCACCTCCAACTGGCTCGGTCTATTGCCAAATGAATACGAATGATAAATGGTGATGTCACCTACGAAAGTGTATATAGAGTTGAAAGTTTGACAAAGAAGGTCATTTAGGAAAATAAGAAATAGGGTAGGAGAAAGAACGGAAGCTCGCCTGTATCCCAGAATTAATCTTAAACTCGTCTGATGAAATCGCAGCTATAACAACTCGTATGCGTGATTTGATTTACATCTGCACCGACTAGGTAGTCATAATTAGATGGTGGTCAAACCACTTTGAATGATTTGCAAACGTCATTCACGCCCTAGGAGGCCATCGAATACGTATATCCTCCGGTCACTCCTAGTAGCAACTTCGAAAGCCCGAAATAGGCCGCAGCCTTCACTCCTTGCTAAAGAGTTGGAGACTTTCCAACTCCTGGTCCAGAACGCATGAAGCTTAATATAATTAAGAACACGACGGCATTCATACTCTCTGGGCTTGAACCATTCATTGTGTTCATTATGAATGATCCGACCCACAAACTATCACGAGGGTCTCGAATCACACAGCCACCGCGATACTCCTATATAGGGGCCAACCTCAATAATCAGCCAGAAAACAACTAATTATCTAAAGAGACAAATAGTGAACTCTGCGAGCGTACTGATTCCCGTGGAAATATGTGGATTGTCCAGGTGACTCCTACTAGCCTTTGAGGGGCCTGGGCTCCCTTTTACCCCGCAAGACACCAGTCTAAATGGAATAGTAAGTTCTAAAAAAGACTATCATGTGCCCCCGAGGGGATATATACTTACCTGGCGTAGGGGTTACCGTGATCATAACAACTCGTATAGTGCGATTCCTGAGAAAACTCGATATAAAGCTAGAAAAATAATCACAGACACCAAAAGCAGCAAGTTTTGACAGAAGTGCATCATGCCACACTCCATCAAATGCCCTGGAATTATTTAGAGCCATCACCTTACTCTCTCCTAAATGATGTATGAAGTTGCACTATTGTTCAGATAGGAAAGCCAGCAAGTCTCCCGTAGAGCGCCCCCTACGGAAATTATCGGTCGCTAAGTAAGCTGTTGGACTTCAGATACCTCACAAGATGAAAATAAATCGTACTTTGTATCACTTTGGAAAGAGCAGAATAAATTGCGATTGGGCGATAATTTTCAGGGTTGTTAGCATCACCCTTTTTGGGAATCGGCGTTACATTAGCAACCATACAACACTTTGGAAATTCGCCGGCATGATGCATCGTGCTGCTAACGGATGCGCTAGCGTCAAAGAGCACTGTTTCAAGACTAGTGTTGGAATCTCATTTAGCCCAGGAGACGTGATGATGTTGAGATCTGCTAAAATCTTTTTAGGTGCTCGAGCTCTAAAGAATATTGTCGGCTTAGTAACGGATACTCTGTCGAACTCGGGCGATGGTTGGATTTGTTAAGCAATAAGCAACTTCGGATACGAATTCATGCAACTTCAGGGAGACCAGTCCCCTGAAGTCAGCAGGGGTACAACTGGAAACTCCACTTTATTTCCACGGGGATCAGTAAGCCCGCAGAGTTCATTATTTGTCTCTTTAGATATTTAACTGTTCTCTGGCTGATTATTGAAGTTGGCCCCTATATGGGAGTATCGTGGTGGTTGTGGTTTCGCGGCCCCATATCAGGTCTTCTGTTTAATATGGTGGACAGCATCATTTCGCCGTTAATGACACGCTAGGTGAATGATCCACTCCAGTGAGCATGCTAGACATGTGTTATGGACAGGAGTTGGAAAGTCTCCAACTCTTAAGCAAGGAGTGATGATTTGCAGCCCTGCTGTGGAATCATCAAAGTTGCAACTAGAAAGTTCTGTTGCATAGAATTATGGCTTCGGCTTCCTAGGACGAGCATGACGTTCCAAATTATGCAGTGGTTTGGTCCTCCATCTGATTAAGGCTTTATGGCCAGGCGCGGATGTAAATCGAATCACACAGTTGCACTCATGTACAATATTTTGACACGGAACATTTTCCATTCTTTTTTCTTTTTTTTGTATCGTTGAATAGTTGGTGCATTCTTGGGAGTTTTCATATCAGACAAAATATATTGCTTCACTCCGGCCATGTTCATTACTTTATTGTCGTTCTAAGCGACTGTGGTAAGATCGATTCCATAAACGTTACGAGAAATTCTTTGTGTTCACCTCGATTTTTAAACTGCTGTGGGAATATTTACAGTAGATCACGCAGATGACGAATGTGAGACGAGGATAGAAATAATATCGTTTGGAATATAAAACGGAAAAACACTGTAGTGGAGATTTTAATGCCACTATTTCCGGTATCAATATATCATTTTTAGATAATTGCAGCTGCTTTTTTATCGCGAATGTCGCCAACTATAGTTGGGTCCTCCAGTTCGCGAAGGAAATAATAAGATAATTCACTACATCTTCTCAGCATCTACTGCTTCAATTTCTTTATTGGCCGTTTTATCTTTTAGCTAAATAATTCCAAGATTGTACAAATATTTTTTTCCATTATGATTTCGGAGAGTATTGTTTGCTGAAAAGAATTTTAAATTTATTAATCACACGATAATCCTTATGCGAGCTCACAAATTCCAACAAATCAAAAGTTTCTTATTGTTTGTATTCATTGGCCAATTTAGAGTTCAATGTTGTTAAGTTTATAAACTTTAGCTAGTCAGGCCTAACATATTCCGTGTCAATAGAAACTTTTCATTACACTTTTACCCAACGTTTCGTCAATTTCTTGTTAACTTGCCCAAGGGTTTTTAAAAATTAAAATCTTACATTATTACAATTAAATACACCACAATAATTCACCTACAATATAATATTGATTATATTACTAACTTAACATTTAGACAAATTTCAAAAAACAATTGAACCTGAGTAGAAAACAAACACAATTCAAATTAAATAGAACGTTTAAATTTTCCTGTTATTGCAACACTGTAGTTGGTGTTTATATTATCCGTGTCCTCTTTTAGGTTCATAGTGTTGTCAATGTCCTGTTGAATGCGGAGACTTTCCATCGTGTACCCCACCCCCTGTTTGCATTCCATGTCCAAAATCCTGACTTTTTCAAAGTCAGCTGCATGTCCAGTATTAAGTATGTGTTGTGATAATGCTGTTGTCTCTTTCCGTTTTGTAATATCGCTTTTATGTTCACTTATTCTTGTCTCCAATGTTCGTTTTGTTGTTCCAATGTATATTAGATCACAGCTCTCATTATCACAGCCTTTGCACTTTATCTCATATACAACATTGCATTGTCCCTGGTCATCCATTCTATCCCTTATGTTGCCGAATATTCCGCCCAATGTGCTGTTCGGTCTATATGAAAATTGTATTTTGTCAGTTTCCATCATCGCCCTCAGGCTTTTACTATCAGTCAAGCCTGGAATAAATTGTACACCGTAGAAAGTTGTTTGTGGATTGTTCTTATCATTATTAATGTTAGTCTGAGGATAATCTGCTCTGAGTTCAATTCCCGCTTCCCCTATCAAATTGTCCATAAGTTCTACCGGGAAACTGTTGCGTCTAAGTATTGTCGTAATTCTATTTATGTTCCTGGTGTAAAATTTATCGTCACTAACATTTAAAACTCTAAAGATGAAACCCCTTGCAGTATCAATCACCCGTGCCATGGGTTGCGTAGCACCAAAATCCATTAATCTTCTAGACGCTATATCCTCCGCATGCCAATCGAAAAGTACTCTGTCATCTTTCCGTTGCATTGTTGTGTCCAAATATGAGATCCTCCCATTTACCCCCATCTCCACAGTAAATCGTATCCTTGGGTGGTAACTGTCCAAGGATCCCAGAATTCCACCTTTGTCGTCAAATTCAATTATAGCCAAAATGTCATCTACATATTTACTTATGTATCCAAGGTCAATGTTCCCATCCCCTAGTTCAGCTAATGCCCCGTCTAATAAGTTATCCAGTATAATATCAGCTATAGTGGGTGAAAGAGGGTTACCCATTGGCATTCCAAAAGTCCGATCATAAATCCTCCTACATATAAAAAAACCATCACCAGTCAAACAAAAATCAAGTATCCCCAGGAATTCCGACCTTGGTATCCCGGTGAAAGTCCCACTAACGTCTCAATTTTCCATTATGTTTCCAAAGTTTCTTAACTGAACTTAATCTAACGGGCGGTCATTAAATGGCTTTCTGGCCTCAATCCAAAAAGTGTCTGAATATCAGCACGGGAAGCACATAGTTAGGCCTTGTCCCAGCTAGAAGACTGGAAAATACTGATGGCCTTTTTACTTCCAGTTTCTATACAGACTTAAATGCACATAAAGAGCTGTGTCTATTTCAACACTTTTTTGTTAAATTGAACTTTGAATATGCTACAGGAATAGACGTTAAGACATAAAAGAGTCTGAATAAAATCAGGGTTTTAAAGGCAAACAAAGGTAAAACTCGTAGAGAATATTAACTCGTGAACAGATTGATCTCTATACTAGTGAGGCAGTAGCTATTTGGTGGAAACAGAAGAAAGGTGCTGCGATATAAGCGTAGAGTTTAAGGTTGGATAAATATTTGAGAGCCTGGTAATAAAATGTGTACATCTTGGCATGTTTCCCTTGAGTACGTAGTCTTGAAGGTTCATCTTCCACACCTTAAAATTAAAGTCTCTGGGGATAAAAGGTGGTGCCAATTTTACCTAGGTTAGCAAAAAATAAATTCCTTCAAAGTCCGACTAGTGACTAACCAAATGGTACCACGGTTCCTGTTCCGGCTATTAGGCAGAGCCTTCGAGGAGTGTTGGCTGCGGCTTAAAATCAAACCGTGTGCTTTTTCGTAACCGATGCGCTGTTGCATTATTAAGAGATTAATGGGTGTTTAGATAGTCTCCAGCTCTTAAAAAAACAGTGGAGTTAAGTTGTAACTTAAGGCCATTGTTGGTCAGACCACCGCGGTTTTGGGCCAACCTAAAGCAAACGAAAGAAAATTAAGTAAAAAAGACCAACAAATATTTCACTCTTAATCTTTATGTTTGTAAATTTATTTATTTTTTTTTGTTGTGTTAAAAAACCTTTAAAATCTTTTAAATTTAAAAAAGGAAAGTATTTCGGAAGAAAGAAAGAAAGATAAAATAAAGAATGAAAAAAAAAATTAAAATTTAGTTTTAATGGATGGGTGAGATTTTGTTAAGTTCATTTTTGCCATTTGCAGCTACAAAGTGCACAACAAAAGAAACACACTAAAATATTCGCTTGAAAGAAGGAATGAATTAAAAACACAAAATCAGCGAAAATAGCAATTTAAAACAGATACATTTTTCAAAAAAAAAAAAATCGTATACATGCGAGTGGATACTTGTACAGAACTATAAATGTAAATACACAATAATGGTGAACAAAATGTATTGTATATTGTATTTTGTATATTGGCACGTTGCCTAGAATAACTAAAACTCAGTTAAACTTTTGAGAAAAACATGCAACATTCACATAAAATTCACTGGCAGCAAATACTGTCTCTGTTTGAAAAAAAAATATTCCTTTTTATTTCGGTCAAAAGTTAAAATAGCAACCACAATACACACACATACCCATACACACATAAATTTAATAAATAAAGCAGGACAAAAGTTCATTTAAATTCGCATATAAATATAAAAAAAGATAATACAATTTTATCTGGTTTTCCTTTACAAACAAAAACAAGAAGACAAGTTAAGAAAAAGATTAAATTTTGATAAATTTTGAGTTTTGCTTGTTGGCATTTCCCCTTTTTTACTCACACATTTTTATTTACCACAGGCGATCGATTGTGAGTTTAAAATTATATTTCTTTTAATTTTGTGTCTCTCTGCGTGTTGCTTTTATGCACACACACACACGCGCATTCACACACACACACACACATTCACATCCAATCTTTTTATTTAATGAAGACCTAAAATTACATTTTTCACGAAAAATAATTAATGATTTGGGACAATTCAATTGCATTGTGGACGTATCTTGCGGGAATACAATAAATAAAGTTTTGACTGCTCAAGCCGCTGGTGGAATACTGAAATAATAATTAAGATTAAGAGTACAGTAAAATACATTTTCAAGTGTAGTACCAGTAAAACATATTCTTTCTAGTTTTTAAAAAAAAATTAATTTTAAAAAAGTATAGATGAATTGCCTAAAAACTGTAAATAAAAGATAAAAAGCTTTTATGGAAAGTCTCTTTAAAAAGTACTTTTAGAAAAAATAAAAAGTACATAATAAAAAAGAAGTTTTTAAAAACGTATTTAAATAAAACAAAAATTTAATGCGGGCAGAGTCGTACACAAATAAGTATAAAACATTAAAAAACATTGAAGAAAGTTTAAAAAAAGAACCTTTGTTAAAAAGAAAAAATCCTAAGAAGCTACTCTAAGGAAAGTACTTTTGATTAAAAATCTGTTAAATACTTTGTAATGCTTCAAAAAACGGTAAAAAATTAACTTTTGAAAACAATAGTCAAAAAGTACTTTATGAAAAGTACCATGTAAAAAAGTAGTTACTTAGTGAATAGTCTCTTAAAAATTTTTTAAATTTTAATTGACCTTTTTAATATTTTATAAATAATTTTTTCAAGCACGTTAAATAACATCCTTTTGTATATTTCTTCGTTCCAAAATTTGTATTTGAAAAGTTTTTAGTACCAGAAATTAGCTGCGACCTGCCGGCACAGTCGTGCATAAATAAGATATTATAATAATTTAAAAAAATTTTTTAAGAAAGTCTCAAGGATAAAAAGAAATAATCCTAAGAAGGTGCTTTAAGGAAAGTACTTTAAAAAGAAACTTTTTGATTAAAAATCTGTTAAATACTTTGTAGGACTTTAAAAACGGCAAAAAAACTACTAGTCAAAAAGTACTTTATAAAATGTACCATGTAAAAAAGTAGTTGCTTAGTAAATAATCTTTTAAAAATTTTTTAAATTTTAATTGACCTTTTTAATATTTTACAAATAATTTTTTTCAACCACGTTAAATAATAATATTTTGCATATTTATTAGTTTCAAAACTTGTATTCATTTAAAAACTATTTTAGTACCAGAAAATTGTATGTATGTAAAATATTGTTTTCAATTTATAGTTGGTGTTGCTTTTAATTTTTTTTTTATTACTTTTCATTAATTAATTGATTAAATTGTTTATACACTTTTCTTTTCTTGAAGCACCCACTCAATGGTGTGGTTAAATATTAAAAAAATATTAAAATATTAAATATTAAAATAAAAATTAAGTTTATTTAAAGTTTAAAGTCTTTGCACTTGAAAACGTTATTTATAATAATTTTCAAACTTCTTTGAAAAACGTTCTTTAACAAGTACTTTTCAAAAAGTACCATGTGAAAAATTACATTCTTACTAAATACTTACTTTAAAACATTGAAAATTTCTTGGAAAAAAGTTTTTTTAAAAAGTACCTTTTGAAAAGTACCATGTGAAAAGTACTTTTTTTAGTAAATAATTTCATAAAAATTTTTAAAATTCCTTTAAAAATAAAACACCATTGTAAATTTCTTTTTTCAAATATATTGAAAGTAAAAGTGTAATTTTTAAGTGTTTGTGTTTTATTTCAATTGAAACAATTGCTATGAGACATGCAAATTAGAATAACCCTTAAAACAATACCAGATTGTAAATAATGTTTTCGGATACAAATTTAATTACACAATTTGACCTCGATTTCTGTTGTAGGTAAAAACTTTTATCACCGCCAGTTTTAATTAAATGTTTTAAAGATTTTTTGAGTTACTAACGTTGTGTATGTTTTATGCTTGTATTTAAAATGAACAGGAAGTTGTATTTAAAAAAAAAGGATTTGTTGTATTTTCTGAATGTGTAAGAAAATACGAAATATAATTTCTGCAGTGGCAGTCAAGGAATAAATGAATACTTTTTTCCTGTTGCAAAATGGGAAATTTAATTTGGTTGGGGGTTTATATTACAAAATAAGCACAAGAGACTGCACACAGTTCTGCACATATTCCAACTGATTTGAAGACACTGCCTTAATTGTATGAAGGCTCACTTCATCAAGTCATATGCTCGCTTTGTACAAGAATCAATTTATGTGAAAGTTAAAACTTTTAAAAATCTTTATAAGAGTCTAGTGTGTAAAATATTTCTTCTATTTCTACCTTCATCGCAATCAGCTTTTAAACGTTTAAAATATTTTTATGAGAAAGCTCGTTGGGATAAGCTCAACGAATTTTTTAGAGAAATTAATTGGAAACTATGTTTCTTGGACAATAATGTCGAATGTTTGCAATGAAAACTTTTACTAATTCTAGTTCGTCAATTCCGACTCTTTTAAAGAAAAACTAAATATTCCTTGACCCTGTTGATAAAGCTAACCTTTTGGCTGGTATATTTGCAAATAATTCTTATTTGCCGGAAAGCAATCAACTACCGCCCAAGCCCGCTAGAGTATCCGTTACTATGCCGAAAATATTCTTTCGAGCTCGAGCGGATAAAAAGGTTTTAGTAAATCTCAGCATCAACAAGTCTCCTGGGTCGGATGGGATTTTAGCACTGGTCTCAAAACAGTGCTCTTTGACGCTAGCATATCCTTTAGCAGCCCATTTTAGCATTATGTATCATGCAGGCGAATTTCCAAAGTGTTGGAAGGTTGCTAATGTAACACCGATTTCCAACAAGGCTGAAGCTAACAACCCTGAAAATTACCGCCCAATTGCAATTTGTTCTGTTCTTTTCAAAGTGGTGGAAAATATGATTAGTTTTCATCTTGTAAGGTACCTGGAGTCCAACAGATTACTTAGCGACCGGCAGTATGGTTTCCGTAGGCTCTCTACGGCGACTTACTGGTTTTCCTATCTGAACAATGGTTCAATACCATACATCATTTCGGAGAAAATTCCCCCCGGGGGCATATAATAGTCTTTTTGGAGCCTACTATTCCATTTAGACTGGTGTCTTGCAGGATAAAAGGGAGCCCAGGCCCCTCAAAGGCTAGTAGGAGCTATCTGGACAATCCACATATTTCCACGGGAATCAGTACGCTCGCAGAGTTCACTATTTGTCTCTTTAGACAATTAGCTGTTCTCTGACTGGTTATTAAGGTTGGCCCCTATATGGGAGTATCGTGGTGGTTGTGGTTTCGAGACCCTCGTGATAGTTTGTGGGTCGGATCATTCATAATGAACACAATGAATGGTTCAAGCCCAGAGAGTATGAATGCCGTCGTGTTCTTAATTATATTAAGCTTCATGCGTTCTGGACCAGGAGTTGGAAAGTCTCCAACTCTTTAGCAAGGAGTGAAGGCTGCGGCCTACTTCGGGCTTTCGAAATTGCTACTAGGAGTGACCGGAGGATATACGTATTCGATGGCCTCCTAGGGCGTGAATGACGTTTGCAAATCATTCAAGTGGTTTGACCACCATCTGATTATGACTTCATAGTCGGTGCAGATGTAAATCAAATCACATCAATTTCGGAGAAAATAAGGTGGTGGCTCTAAATATTTCCAAGGCAATTGATAGAGTGTGGCACGATGCACTTCTGTCAAAACTTGCCGCTTTTGGTGTCGGTGATAATTTTTCTAGATTTATATTGAGTTTTCTCGGGAATACGATCTATACGAGTTTTTATAGCTGGGATTTTATCAGACGACTTCAAGATTAATTCTGGGGTATATGCAAGGCTCCGTTCTTTCTCCTACTCTATTTCTTATTATTAAATGACCTTCTTTATCAAACTTTCAACTCTATGTACTCATTCGTAAATGACAGCAACAATTCATTTAGTAGACCGAATCAGTTGGAGGTGAGTTCCAAAAGGCGGAACATGAATGATACGCTCAATCACGTTCTTGCGAAAATCGTGGAATGGGGTCATGTAAATAGAGTCGATTCTAATGCCCGGAATTGGTGCAGCATCTATTACTATGGGTGATATATGTAGGGGAATCGGACGCTTTTGATTTTCTTGACATGAAAACTCAGTGTGATGCTCGATGGACTAAACACTTTTCCACGCTTCTAAGGAAGTTTTCAAGTGCCTCGGTTTTCTTAAACGGTGTAAGAGATACTTCACTGCATCCAATCCGTCCAGAGATGGAATGCAACTCTCATGTATAGGCTAGTGCCTCAAAGTCTATTTTGGAGTTGCTCGTCCGCGTACAGGAGAGAGCAAAAAGGCTCATTAGAATCACTAGAGTAGCCAACTTTCTTGATTCCCTAAAGCATTGATGCTTCTAAGGAAGTTTTCAAGTGCCTCGGTTTTCTTAAACGGTGTAAGAGATACTTCACTGCATCCAATCCGTCCGAAGATGGAATGCAACTCTCATGTATAGGCTGGTGCCTCAAAGTCTATTTTGGAGTTGCTCGTCCGCGTACAGGAGAGAGCAAAAACGCTCATTAGAATCACTAGGGTAGCCAACTTTCTTGATTTTACTGTTTTATCGATACTACAATTCCCGTTACCCTCACGGTTTTGCGTTTGACTCGATTTTCGTTGATAGCTCATCCATTAGTGATCGATTGGCCAGTGAATCGCACTATGCATTACAGGGAGAATTCATTTTTTAGCAGAACAGTTCGTATATAGAATAAACTTACTCCAGACGTCTTTCCTGTCACTTTCAAACGAATGTTCACAACCACTACTCTCGCTTTCCTCCTCCCCATAACCTAATTTCCTAGTTCTGGTACAATGCATTACATGAGTAGGGGTCATTCCCTGAGTGCTGGTCCCTACGAATAAAAAAAAGGAGCAGACAAAAATAATAATAAAATCAGCAGATTAATTTTTAAAAAGCCTCCTTTAGATGTTGTACAAAAGTAATGTCACTAAGATATTTAAGTGTAGTACACCATTTAAGGTAACAAAAATCAAGCGTTAAGTTTCAGATAGCTTTTGTAGGTGTTATTTTCATTGTTTTTCTTGCTTTTTTCCTATTTTATTTCATGTTTCTTTTGTTGCTGTTAAAAACTTTCACTTAAAGGAAACTTTCCGCTATTGACAATTTGACTGTATGATTTAAATTATTAAAAAAGCACAAAGGCTTTAACTGGGCTTTTGCTTTAAAAAAGCTTTGTTTTTAAAGAGGTTCTTAACATTGTTAATTAATTTATTAGAATTTTGGTGAATATTTATTTTAATCTATATATATAAAAGAGGATGTGTGTATGTATGTAAGAAATGGACTCGAAAACGGCTGGGCCGATTTTGATGAAATTTTCAGAGAATCTTCAGAATATTCAGGCGGGTGACACTGTGAAGTCCGATTTTTGATTTTCGGTCTGTGGGCGGAGGGGCGTGGCAAAATCCACCAATGACATATACATATTTATTATTTTTTTTTCTTTTTTATTTTATTTTTTAAAGCCATTGTTATGCTTTTCAAAACGAGATATCAATCTCTTAAATCGGTTATGTAGTTCCGAAGATATTTACAAAAAAAAACTCACTAATATATAATAAAATATCAAAATTTTAAAACTTCCGAAATGTTGCATTCAAAAATCCGAGTTTTCGGTTTATTTATATTTACAAAATATTTACATTACTATATAATACAACATATTCCCCGTTACGCTGGTAACAAATAACGGTACAATCCAACAAACTTTGCTATTTTGTGTTCATAAGTGAGAAACCTATAAGTGAAATCAATTTAGTAAGTAACAAATGTTTTTAAATTTACAATAAAGAAATAACTTCACAAATTATTTTTAATGCCAATTCATCAAATAGGTAATATGACTACTGTCGTTCCAATAACCAATAATAAAATGTTATAAAAGTAAAAAAACAAAACACATCATTGTTCCTTTTGCACTATTCCAGTTTACTAAAATGCCACCTAAAAAACAGCTCTTGCTAAAAAAACCATCGCAACGCGGCAGCAGAGGACAAGAAGAGCCGCTGAATCAGCTGAGGAACACGAATCACGTCTTCAGGAAAATCGTGAAAGGGCATCTACGTTTAGAGCCGCAGAAACGGAGAGACAACGCTAATCACGGCTTGAGCAAATGCGTGACAGAACATCTTCATTTAGAGCTGCTGAGACACACCAACAGCACGTCGAAAGCTTTACTGCCAATCGCTCCCGAATGGTTCGATCAAGAGAAAGAACCGATTTAAAGTTGGCGGCATTTCACTACAATAAGGAAGATGACTACCGCAATCACAAGGACGTAGTGATTGGCGCAATGGACAAAGTTTGCTTAAATTGTCGTGCTCTGAAGTTCGCTAAGGAATCCCCGGGAATGTGTTGTTTGAACGGTAAAGTTGTTTTACCACCAATAATTGAGCCGCCTGAACCCCTAAAAAGTTACATTTCTGGCGCCAATCCGACTTCAAAGCACTTCCTTCAAAACATACGGTTGGAGCGGTAATAGTCATGTCACGTGATCCGAATCAGCCAACACTATGAGATGGTACTAAATTGGTTATTAAAACGCTGATACCAAACGCGATTAAAGCAATAATAATTAAAGAAAAGTTTTTAGGTGAAGAGCTGCTTATTCCAAGTATACCTATCATACTATTTACGTTTAAAAGTCCAATTTCCCGCTCGCTTTGCATTCGCAATGACGATTAATAAATCCCAAGGACAGTCGCTAAAAGTATGTGTGTTAAACCCAAAATCACAATGTTTTTCCCACGGGCAATTGTAGGTTGCATGCTCGAGAGTTGGTACACCGTCACCACTGTTAATTTTCTCTCCCAACAGAAAAACAAAAAATATTGCCTACTTTGTTTTTGTTTGTTTTTGTTTTTTAATGAATTACCTTAAGAACTATTTAAACAATAAATTGAGAAAAATTTGTGTTGTTTCTTTTTTATACTGAAAATTTTTTTCTAACTCCATATGAAATATTAATCATTAGCAAATAGTTTCCGAGCGAAGCCGGGTCGTACAGCTAGTTTCAAATAAATGCTTTTTTTTTATAACTTTATGTCAAAATAAAAGAAAGAACAGTAACGCATACTTGATTAACACAGAATGAGAAAAATTTATTTATTTATGTTAAAATCCTGCACAACAAGAAATAATCTTACATTTAGAGTACAGGAAAGTGTTGTTAATAAATTAATTTAAGACGGCAAACACGCAGGCGATGCATTATTAAATAAAATCAACCATAAATTAGTTGTTTATAGAGACGAGTATTTATTATTGCGCATAATAATTATATAAAAAGTGTTTAAAGCTTTTTGGATTGATATTAAGCTGTTGTGTTTAAGAAAAAATTATTTCACAAAGGAGATGTATGAAAAACTGCTATTCCAACTGGCAAACCTGATTTTATTAATGAGATATTGTGGCATTTCTAAAAAAATGGTTTTATAAAGAAATAAAAGCACAGGGAAGTTGTTGAATAAAACGCTGTATAGCTTCAAAGAAAATTGGGAAACATGATCTTTTTAATCCGTAGACATATCTAATCATATTGTTGTATGCGATGTTTAGCTTTCTTCTTCTAGTAAAGTCACATCCTGCTTAAAATTAACAATCGCAAAGTAACCCAGAAACGAGAGAAGATTTTGTCTTGCATTGAAAAGTGAAGAATGATGAGACGACTAAATACAGCTCAGCTTTGTATAAGTCTGACTGAGTCACAGGTGAGTTATCATGGTTTGTGCAAGTAAGACAATAGTGAAATTTTATCTATTTATTAAAACGCCATTGATAATATGGTTAATAGTTTTATTATTAATTAAAATAGATTTTAAACAAAATTCATTTTTGGTGGCCCAAAAATCGATTTTTCTTAGACTGAATAAGATTCAGTCTTGGAATATATTTTGCTGGGACGGCTTTAATACAGCATACAGTATATCGTCTGCGTGCATATGGATATTGCTGTTTGGGTAAATCATTTGCATAAAAAGAAAAAAAAAGAGGACCATGGATTGATTCTCGAAGTACTCCTCTAGAATCGAACACCGAAACACAGTAACACCGAAACACAGTAACACCGAAAATTCACGACACAAACTGCCAACGACCACAGTGATATGAAGATAGCAGTCGTGTGGAAGTTAAACAAGTTTCCAAGTTTCATGCAAATGTTGCCATGATCCATCGTGTTAAAGGCCTTAGAGTAATCAAGAAGTACCAGAAAATTTATTTTTCCTTGATCAAGTTTACAAGCTATAGCCTTAGTTACATACAAAAAAGCTGAAACACGTGCGAGTAATTTTCACTATAACGCGACATTGGATTATAAAGAATTTTTTCAAACGCCTTAAGATGGCAATTTGAATTCCGAGCCATTTTTAGGAAGTGGCACAACGTGCACTTTTATTTCAAGGGAAATTTATAAAAAAAATTTACTGAAAAATTAAATTAAAAAAAAAATAAAATTTTTAATTTATAATTATTCGGAATCATTTTTAATATAAGCAAATTTATTTCGTGCTTGATTCCTTTAAATAAATATTTCATGATATTCTCAAACATCTTATGATATTCTCATAAAACATTTATTCAAATAAAAATAAAAATATTTGAAATGTATTGTAATGGGGGAGAGCACATCCATATTGAAATTTCACTATTGCTCAAGTAGCTCATCAGTGAATTTTACCCCAATATTGTATAGAAAAACCCAAGAGTCTTATATCCAAAGACAAACTGATTCTATGAGAATTTTTCATAAAATCAACATAGCATAGATAGCAAGACTCAAAGACACTTCCATACAAACACTACAAAACATTTCAAAACAACAAAAAACATTGTTTATTTTCATTTATTTCTACATAAGGGTTTCCATTGGAAACCATTCATATGTAATGTGAAAATTCCAGAAAATAAAAAAAAAAATTTTTTTGTAATAAATATTTTGTGAGAATATCATGAAATATTTATTTAAAGGAATCAAGCACGAAATAAAATTGCTTATAAAAAAATATTATTAAAAAAATGTTTTTTATTATTTTCTGCATCTTTGTCAACTATAAAAGTATAGTTTTATTTTTGATTAAAATTTTCCAGACTGTTAGCTCTCTTTCTTCGTTTATCTTCAACCTTCTTCGTATTCATTATAGTATTTTGGATATTTAAATATAATCAATAACAATTTGATATAAAAAATATAAATTTTATTTAATTCAGGACAAGCTGGTATCAGCACATGGCTGAATATAAATCATTTTATTATCAATAAGTAAATAAACAACAAGTTGTTGTAATTGGAACCATATTTTTTTCTAATATGATCATAACATTTTACATAATAATCAAGGTGCCCCTGTAGGTTAGTTAGTAGGTAGTGTACTAGTTTGTCAGTCTGCGGGCTCCTTGAGAGCACATCCATTTGTGGTTGATTGGCCAGTAAATCGCACTACGCATTACAGGGAAAATTCGTTTTTTAGCAGAACAGTCCGTATGTGGAATAAGATCCCTTCGGAGATCTTTTCTGTCACTTTCAATCTGGGAAAATTCAAACTGAATGTCCACAGAAATTACTCCCTCTTTCCTCCTTCCCGTAACCTAATTTCCTAGTTCTGGCACAATGCTTTGCATATGTAGGGATCATCCCCTGAGTGCTGGTCCAAAAAAAAACAAAAAAATCTGTTACTTTAAAACTTAATTAACACTTTTTCTTAAAATAGTAAGAAAAACATTTATTATTAGTTGATTAAAAGTTATTAATTTTAAATTATCGAAATTATAAAAAAAAATTGAAAAATTATTATTTCGTTTAGCTTTTAATATAACACCACTGTCTGTACTTTAACTAGTTTAGACATCCGTCGTTTAAATTTAAATAGTATTTGTATTGAAATTTGCCCACAAGTCATACGCATTTTTTTTGTAAGTCATAAAAGCAAAAAATAAAAAAAAAATAACTTGTTAAATTAAAAATAATGACTGCAATTATCTGAGCATGTCATACCAAAGAAGGCATATTTATCATTTTCAAAATACGCCAGAATTATGTCAGCAAAATTAAGCAAACCTTTTATTAAATTAAATTGTTAACAAAAAATACGTTCAAAGCGTTTAAAGTGCTTAAAGCGTTTCAGAATAAAAACAAACTTATTTTGCAATTTTACTTTAAGTTATTTTTTAAAAAACAAAAACAAACTATAAATCTGCAAACCATGGAAACCTTGAAATTTTCATTTGGTTTTATGGTTAACAAAAACAAAAAAAAAATAATGAAAATACTTTGTGCTTTTAGTGTGTGACCAGAATAACCCTGTTTTATTTAGAGCAGAACTGAGGGCAAAGGATAAAGTAGAAACAAGGATTAATACTTCAATTGCTGCGTTCATGCAACACCATTGCTAAAAAAATAAAAAAGCGATAAAACGAGTGTACATGCCATCGATAAAGACAATTTTTTATTAACCTTGTCTGTTAAGCATAAAAAGATATAAACCATTTATGCTTAATTTAATTGTTTTATGCTAAACACCCAATTAAAGGACATAAAATTGGCAAAAAACAAAATACCTTAAAGGAGGAACACTTAAAATTTTATCAAATAAATATTTTGTTTAAAAGAAACCTTTAAGAGAATTATTTTTATAATTAAGCTTTTTCAAAACTATTCAGAATTATTTCAATAATCATGAAAATTTTTGAGAGTTCAGAAGAATTTTGGATTTAGTAAATGTCAGCCTCGAGTTAATACTCCAGGCTCCATAATTTTGGTACAGTAGTTACTATTTTTGTTTAATATCAGTAACAATAGCGTTGACTACACACAGCAGTCTCAGAAGGAGTCTGATTACGTGAGAAACTGCTTATATTTTACGAAGTGATATAGTGATACATCATTTTTTTTAGCAAATTTTCACCATTTTATAGCAAACTTTCACAAAAAAAATTTTTTATTCGTCAAGAATGTAATATGCCATGCTTAAAATTTTCCAACTTCAAACTAAATAAATGTCAAAGGATGACAGCTCAATTCTTGACATTTATTTATACAAATAAACAAGAGAAAACTTGCTATCTAACCTCAAATTCGCCCATCCTTTATTAATTTTAAGGCTCCCCAGTAAGTGTGGATAAGCTATATTAAATTGTTACTACATGAAATCAAGTAGCAAGATCCTCGTGGATATTTTACTTCTTATATCAATTAACAAAAGATCTAGGACAAAATATTACAAAAAGCGAAATAGGATTTCTATTTGCTCATCCAATATTTTATAGTTGATGGAGCCAAAAATAGCTTTTTTCCACAAAGTCATCATTAGTAATGAGGCCAATTTTGAATAAAGCAACTGTATTCGATGATCTATGGTCGCTGAATTACTTTCTCTGGCGCCATTTGAAAGATCAAGCTTACGTAAGCAACCCATAAACAATTGACGCTATGAAAGATAACATTCGACGATGCATTGACGAGATAAGTGAAGCTTTGTTGCATAATGTGCTTCAAACTTTTGTAGCAGTCTGCCATTATTAATTCCACTATTTATACTTTACATTGGTATTTACATTGGCCTTTTACGCCAACTTACTTCCTAAACTCAAATTTGCCCACCGTTTACTAAGAAGGAAAAAAGTTTTCTTTGTTTTTTAATTGACATTAATTAAATATTTAATTGATTTAATTATTTATTTAATTATAAACTATTTTTTTCTTCTATTTTTTATTAAAAAATAATTCAGTTCAATAATTCAGTTAATTATTTAATCAGAAATTATGTTAGTTAATTTTGAATTAAATTAATTTAATTAAATGTATAATCAAGCCAAATAAAAATTTATTTAATTTTAATCTTAAAAAAACGAAACCTTTAATAGATGAAAAAGCTTTTTTTATACTGCAGTAAATTAGGCCAAAAGTTTGAAGCTGCCTGTCTAATAAACTGTGCAATAAGATTGATGTGCAACAAATGATCTTAACCAGCTATCACATGAAAGCTTATGCTATTGTAATAACGGCTGGAGGAGTATAATAAAATGGCATTATTATAATATAAAGAGATCAGTATAAAGATAACACTGAATATGGCAAATGGCCGAAACCGGTTTGTTCACAAACCAAATTTGACGAGGGTCATACTTAAATTATTATAATCCTCCACAAACCTAAAAAAGGCCTTTAGCTGTGAAAATCTGGGTTTCAAAAATCTTCATGGGCAAAGGGTTAATTTTATTTATAACAATTAAATTTAGTGCATAAAGAAGTAGGGTTTTCAACGTGTGGTGACACTGCTGAATGTTCGGAAAGGTTAACAAATTTAAAAATTAGAATTAAATTTATTAAACTTTTTTCCAAGCAACGCACCCATTGTTTTAATACCCATATTCGATCTATAATATAAAAATAAGTCGGGTTTTCCTTCCTGACGCTATAACTTCAGAACGCACGAACCGATTTTTACGGTTTTACAATCGTTAGTAAGGTCTCGGGCTCCGTGAGATTTATAGCAAAGAAATTTCAGGAAAAATTTCAAGAGAAAAGCAGGAAAATTCATTTTTCACATACAGCACCATCTCTGATACGTAGCATATACTACAACGGCATCAGTACGTGGTGTGTGAGTATCCCTCACGAAAATAAGTACGTTTCATTTTAAGTAGATGACGCCGTGCGCTAGGTCGCATGTATACTGTTCATCCTAGAAATGATGAATGTTTTATTTGCGACTGCTGTTGGTAAATGTACGGGGACCAAAATCATTTGCGCATTGGAAAACTGTGAATGGCCACCAATGCCAAACATATCGAGAAGCATTGCAACTATTTGATTTGCTGGAGAACGATTTTCATTGGGATTTAACACTTGCGGGTTCAAATGTTTCATCAAATGCGTACCAAATACGAACGCTGTTCGCTATTATCATCACCACATGTTTCTCTTCACAACCAACAAATGGAACAAATGAAGATATCTGCATCGCTTGCGCATTCGAACGCATAATCCCGACATGCAAATAGTAGGAATGCTTGCGCCAAAACGATCGATGCACCATAAACTCAACCAAGAATTAAATCGAGAGCTGCAATACAATGTTGATACATTGCAGGAATTCGTTTGGAATAATGTGCCGTTGCTGAATGAACAGCAAAAACTAATATACGAAACATATATGCAAGCGGTGGACAATAATACTGGTGGTCAATTCTTCCTGGACGCACCTGGAGGAACAGGGAAAATATTTGTCATTTCATTGATTTGGGCCACTTTTCGATCAGGATGTGACATAGCTTTGGCGTTAGCATCATCTGGAATTGCGGCAATTCTTCTAGATGGCGGTCGTACTGCACATTCTGCGCTTAAGTTGCCACTCAATTTAAACACAACTGATACTCCAGCATGCAATATTTCCCGATCCATCGCAATGGGAAAATTGTTAATGCAATGCAAGCTTATTGTTTTATGATGGGTGCACAATGGCACATAAGAAATCACTTGAAGCACTAAACAACATTTTTGGCGGTTTGATGATATTGTTGGCAGGCGATTTCAGGCAGACGTTGCCAGTAATTTCCGCCTGCAGATGAATTGAATGCTTGCGTGAAGGCATCACATTTGTGGAATAACGTAAAAACATTATCGCCAGCCACTCATATGAGAGTTCAACTTCAAAATTATCAAAGTGCTGCACAATTTTCCAAACAATTGTTGTTGCTGTTAGAAATGGAAAAGTACCAGTTGATGCGGCAGCTGGATTAATTACTCTTACCAACGACTTTTGCATATTTGTAGACTCTCAATTAGCTCTTATTGAAAATGTTTTTCCAAACATTAGTGAGAATTATCAGAATTGTGCTTGGTTAAGTAAACGAGCAATTCTCGCCGCAAAGAATAATGATGTTGTACATGCACTGAATTTTAACATTCCATCAAAAATCGATGGCGATGATGCAGTAAATTATCCAACGGAGTTTTTGAAGTCTCTGGAGTTACCAGGATTTCCACCACATAACTTGCAACTCGCAGTTGATTCACTTATTATGATATTGCGTAATTTGAATCTACCGCGACTTTGCAACGGTACTTGACTTGAAAAGACTTATGCCGAATTTGGTTGAGGCAACCATTATTAACGGAAAGTACGCAGGTGAACGATTGCAATTTCCGGTTCTCCTTGCGTTCGCAATGACAATTAATAAGTCGCAAGGATTTCAAGTCGCAAGGTCAATCGCTTAGTGTTTGCGGGATACATTTAGAAAATCATTGTTTTTCACTTGGACAGCTACACGTTGCGTGTTCACTAGTTGGGAAACTATCCGCTTTATTTGTGTTAACGACAGACCAAAAAACGAAAAATGTGGTTTACCAAAGAGCACTTGAATGAAACGGTTAATTTGCGGACACGTATAACGCTTCGATTCAGTATTTACACTTTATCAAATGCCTTACTGAAATCAGTGTATATCACGTCAGTTTGTTATTTCTGTTAAAACCCAATATGTATAATTGTTAAAAAATGTTAAAGACTTGTCGTATTAGAGCATTTCTTTTGAAATTCATGCCGATAATGGGTTATCAAATTTGATTTATGAAAGCGTAAATGTTTGGTGATAATTTTTTCAAATAATTTGCGTATAATGCTTAATTTTGCAATAACACGATAACTTGAAACATCAGACTTGTTTGCTGATTTTAAAAAGGAATAATAAAGGAATCCTACCATATTTTATTGACGTATTAAACAAAATTTCCAAAGGGATATAAATACTATTCGCATAATTAAACAAAATATTGCTAAAGATTTTATCAGACCCACAGTTATATAAAAATTATTGCAACTTATTGCAACTGCTTAACTAAAAAGCACAAGTTATCATGTAAAAAAAAACTAGATTGTGTTAGCAGGATGTGTTATACTTATCTACCCATAAGCTGTGTTTCAAGCAAAAATGAATTATTACTTTATACTTCCCCTTAATTAAACATTTATATTTTTTGTTAATTTTTTTTAAAACTCATTTAATTATTTAGTTAGTTATGGTGTCACTTTGCTTTTTTTTATAAATAATTAAATTTACATTTTGCTTTCAAAAATCTGAAAGTTCAAATTAGCCAAACGCACATAAATACGACAACTTATTTTTGTTCGTTGATTTTTGTCTTTTAAAAAAAAACATTTTTGTTACAATTGTATCAAAAATTATTCTCTTTTTTTTGAATTTATAATCAAATTTTTCTTGTGCAACATAAATTGCTGCAACAATAACCACATGAATTTAACGCTCTTAAATCAATCAACAATTTATTTTTATGCGTCTACACAACAAAATGTCTTGAGGTTTTATTTGAAAAATTGTTACTTTTTACTTTTACAATTTGGTTTCGAATCTGGTCTAGTCAATTTTGTTGTTGTTTTGCGTAAAGAAAAAAATAAAATTTAAAATTTAAATTGTTAAAAACAAACAAATAAAAAAAATAAATGTTGGCCCAATAAGAATGGCAGGGGTGCATGTTTATGTGCAAGTGCTGTGGCACAAGTCGACAATGATTCTTGTAAAACTAATAATTTGGGCTGTTGGCTGCCTATGTGTTGTGCTAAATAAAAGATTTCTGCGTTACAGTGAGTAGAAAAAAAATGTTACAAGTTGTTCTTTGAAGAACTCGACATGATAAAAATCATTTTCATTTGCATTAAATTTTTTAGCTGTTCCTGGATGACTTAAATTGATTTAAGCGATTTTTTAGCAGAAACAAACAATTTTACAAAAAAATTAAGTTTTAAAAGTAAAAAATCCATAAAATCTTACTTTTACAAAGCCAGCTGCAAACGAAAATTGGCACGTGTTTTGGGAGCATGCTCCGAAAAAAATATATAAAGAATTTTCAATTCATTTTGGGAAAGAGGGAAAGATCTTACTTAAAAATAAAAACAGTAAAAAAAATCTATAAAAAACAGGAGAGAATAAAAAACTCCTGTAGATGCCCCTGTAGGCTAGTAGGTAGTGTACTAACTTGTCAGTCCGGGGGTTGTGGTTTCAATTCCCAGCAGAGACCTTGGCTGTTTTTCACTACAAAATAAAAATTGACTGTCGGTAGGTCTGCTCAGTGATGAAGGCATGGTCACTGGTTGCTGTGATCTCTTATACGACAGTTAATATCCGTAACTATCTTCTACTTTCACTACCTGTCTCATCTCTTCTCTATCTCTTTCCTAAAGAATGTAGCACGGTACTTGACTAAATAGGCATTGTTGCCTGAAGTGCTACTTCTCTTTAAAAAAAAACTAAAAATTCCAAGAAAAAGGACAAATTCATAGACAATAAAACAAACAATGAATTAATAATTTGCTAATTGTTAATAAAAAAATTGTTAATTAAATATCTGTTATTCTTTTTAAAGGTTTTTTTTAATTAATTTAGCAATATATATTTATTCAATATTTCGCTTTCCTATGGAAAGCTTCTTCAGGAAAATTTTAATAACAACAATTATTAGCAAATTGATTTTTTTTTTTGCTTTCAATATTCAAAGAACATAGTTTCTTATGATATAACAAGAGGTCTGCAACCTCGTAAGGTATGTTAGCGTTCATTAAGGACCACAGACTTCCCGGAGGAAGTACCTTGACATGTTAGCAGTCTCCAAATTAGGCGATACAGAGAATCATTCCCAAGTTCTCCAAGGAATGTGTGCTTTCCAAGAACTTCACAGCCATTTCCACCATGTAAACATCTAATCGCATAAAATTAATTGCGCTATATATGATCATCTGCAGAACTTGCCACTTGGTCTCATATAAGGCCTAAGCCCAAAACAAGCAACCAAAACCAAACTCTTCCATCTCCTCAACTTATGCAACTGGTGAAAAGAAATCCCAAACAAAGCCGGAAAGATGAACGGTTATGGTCTTCGCAGTGCTTGAGATTCGACCCAATTTTATTAGTGGCCATTAGTGTTCCTTGTTCTAGCACCTAAAGAGGCAATGGTGGTTGTGGCATGTCAGACATAAATATTTTGTAAAGCACAGTTTGAAAACTAAAAAGGAAAGAAAAATTTTAAAAAATTAAAAAAATATAAAATTTATTTTGAAAAAAAAAAATCAAACATAATATTTATTTTAATAAATATAAAGATTTTTATAATATATGAATACATATATTATTACAGGCCTCAGTAACACCATTGTCATTTCCTGTCTTATCTGGCTGTTTTGAAGTTAAAGGCGAGCACTTTCTATGCGAGAATATCATTGAACACTGAACGCCAACACTGACACACCAGTACAAACTACAACACGGCTTTAGAATGATGTTTACGCATCGAAAGCGCTCGCCTTTGGCTTCAAAACAGGCAGATAAAACAAGAAATGACAATAGTATTTCAGGAGGAAAAATAAACAGCATAATACCAGACTCAGTAATATTTTAGTCTATAACTCAACTTTTTATACGAGCACATCGATAAATTTTTGCAGTTTAATATGCTCTGAATAACTGCTGAGTTGTCTCAATGTAAAGAATCCCCCTTTACAAGGTATAATATTTACTGTTGGGCCAATAATAAGATTTTGGGCAGATTTTGAATTTATGTTGCCAGTTGTTAAAATTTCTTAGCAAAATAATGACCAGTTTGCCACCCTTATTAACAACATTCCGCTTAATTTCGTCAAGCTTCGATTGTCTTAATGTTTATTGAAGTTCGGGTCTGCCATTTTAAGTTTTTTTCTGTAGGATAATGCTGAAAAATATTTTACTTTATTCGCGAGATTTAATGTGCGTGAAAGACAAAAGGTTGAATCTTTTTAAATTAAGTGGTTGAAATGTGATCATGGTGTGACCAGACTCATTGCTAACGACATTGAGTTTAATTGCAATGCAGTAGTTAGAAATATTTATTATTTTCACTATTACTATAGGTGACAGTTTTATAATATTACAATCACATATGGGCATACTGCATTTAAAATTGCAGTAACCAGTAAATGTTAATTGTACTGCAGTTCATAGTTCAGTACCATTAATTTTTTAATGTTTACTGAAATTCAGATTGCATTACCAACAATATATTACTGCAAACTAACCAATTAAAATTTAGCGATTACTGTATTTTTTTAAAAATCTAGAAAGCATATTCGCTACACCATTTAACAATTAAGTTTTTTATTCTCTTCGTGTAATGCAATGATCCTGTATTAAAGACTATTAAATACCAAGCCCTCTAAGTGCTTAAAACTTTATTCATAAAGGTAATCCCTGTCGTTGTTGCTGCTGTTAGTTTTACTTTTCAATTGAAGTTAGCTTAAGGTTATGTTAAGATAACGACTTAAATATTTAAGCAACTGAAAATTAAATTATTTTTAATTTCTACGCACACTTTTGTTATTAAGTGCTTTTATAAAATTAAAAAATTTAAGAAAAACAAATCATTAATAAAGTATAAAGCGCAACTACGAGGATATGTCGATATGCTTAGGGAAATTATTATTTGATAAAGAATCGAAGCATTAAAATGATTTTTAATTTTTAAATTAAACCATCGCCAAGTTTGTTTTCTGAATTTTGCTTCATTTTGCTTCATGACCGTGCTGCGATTTTATAAAAAAAGACAATAAAAAAATTGTAGTTTTTGAAGAGAGCACCTGATTCCAAATTTTAGTGCAGCTTACGTTTTGGAGTTATAGCTTTATATTCCTGATATCACACTTTTATTTTTCAGCCAATTTAAAAATTATTTTGTGGAATTTTTTACAGAGAACCTAAATTTCTAGAGGGTCATATGAAAGTGAAGTTCGTTTCTCCCTTCAGGCTTTGGCGTTTCAGAATACCAAGAAATTAGGTTTATAATTTTTAAAATTTTAAGAGTTGTAACTTGGAAACTAAAGTATACAGTGAGCTTAAATTTCACAGGATGTGTAATTTTGTATCTGCTAAAAATGTCCATCACACTAAGAAAAGACTTAAGTAAAATTGAAAAAAAACAAACTCATTATGTATATGTTTAAATATGCTCTCATTGAGCTACCCTCGTATGTATTTCATAATTTAGTTAGATTTTCTATATTTAAGGTGGGTCGTTTTAATGTACATGATTTTTAATTTAGTCTCTGGAAAAGCCAAAAGTAGAGGGTTGTAATTAAAGTTAATAAAACGTTAAATAAATCGATTTGAAAACTTTTTACGAACAACAGCGAAAAACAAAAAGAAAAAATTGATTAAAGAATATTTTTCGGGCGTTAGGCACAATGATAATAATAATTTTTAAGTAGATGAAGGCTTTTCAATTTAACTTAAACCACGAATGGTTAAAATATATAAATAAAATGCTAGAAAATTCCCACGATGTATAAAACATACCACACCCAAAGATACTTGGACTGTGATACACACAAACAAATTTATTTTAAACAAAAAAAAAAAATTAATTAAATTGAAAATTTATTATTGCTGTAGAAAAATAAAAGAAAAATATAATGGACTTTAGCAAAGCTTTTAGTAAAAGATTTAAGCTGCCATCTATCTACTCATAGCAATTAAATATTAATTTAAATTTAGTGTTATTTTAAAATAATTATTTCTTTAAGATCTCAGCAGAAAGCAGAAAAAGCATTTTTCTAAAGAACGTAAATTTAGTTAAGGAAAAGAGGATTTTCAATTTGAATTTTTTATTCTCATCTGTGTGGTTGTTGATTACATAAGTAGACTATTTTTAATCGCATTTGTAAAAATAAAAGGATATTAAAACAAGTTATTCAATTACACTCGACCCCATTATGCTATACTGGCAATAAAATAGAGAAATAGTCTTTTAATTTATCGAAATAAGATAACGTAATAAAGTGTTATATTGAAATAAGATTTAATACCTTTACATAACTGAAACAAAAATACTCTATAACGTTTTCTAAAAAAGTTGATTTAATATTTTTAACAAGAGGTAGAACTTTAGGCTGGTAACACTTTTTAAATTAGCGGCGATTTGGTCAGCTGTTAAGTGATTTATGTTTAGTTTGGTTTGGCATTACAACATGAGTAGACTGACGCCCACACAACGCCTCCAAATTGGACCCAAAACAACCCCCCGGGGCACATATATGATCTTAATGGAGAGCTACTATGTAGACCTGTGCAACTGTAGTACACAAATGAATTAGATAACTAAAATATTAGATATGTGTGTTATATTTTATTAAAATTATCGATATCAGGGACTACCAAATTTGTATTGATGTTGTGTTTAAGTGATGTTGCTTCAAAACCGACGACGATGTTGCCGTCGCCAAACAGAATAAGGGTGAATATTTCGAAGGCAGTTTGAAAGCAGATAAAAATATTTCTATTTATCGTCGATTGCATAAATTTGGTCTCTGTTAGTCGACTATATTTAAAGTTTTGCGGATATATATATGCGTCTACACTCGTGTAATGTTCAGCTGTTGCAGAAATCACTAGATTACAGTATGTAAGAAAATTGCGAAATTTTAGCGAAAGCAGTTCAAAAAATAGCTTACAGACTTTATTGTACCAAAAAATAAAATGGTTGGTGCAGTTTATTCGTTGGTAACATCATTGGTAAAGGGAGCCCAGTCCCCTGAAGTCAGCAGGGGTAAAACTGGAAACTCCACTTTATTTCCACGGGAATCAATAAGCCGCAGAGTTCGTTATTTGTCTCTTTTGACATTTAACTGTTCTCTGACTGATTATTGAGGTTGCCCCCTATATGGGAATATCGTGGTGGTTGTGGTTTCGCAGCCCCATAACACTTTATGGTTCTATGGTGGCCGGGTTCATTTCACCTTTAATAACACCTACCTGGTGAAATGTTCCCAGATCCAGTGAGCATGCTAGACATGTGTTCTGGACAGGAGTTGGAAAGTCTCCAACTCTTAAGCAAGGAGTGATGATTTGCAGCCCTGCTTTGGAATCATCGATGATGCAACTAGAAAGTTCTGTTGCATAGAATTATAGCTTCAGCTTCCTAGGACGAGCATGACGTTCCAAATTATGCAGTGGTTTGGTCCACCATCTGATTAAGGCTTCATGGCCAGGCGCAGATGTAAATCTAATCACACAGTTGGACCCAAAACAAAATTTCCGCTGATCCAAATTTTCATAAATGAATTTTGCTTAGCGATTAAAGTCACTTTTGCTTAAATAAATACGTCAATAAACAAAACTGCCATATTTGCAGTGATAAAAATCCTCATATATGTTGAGGCACTAAATAGAGGCTGCTGGAATCAGTGGTCCAAACGTTAAAAACGCTGACGGCCAGAACGTTACAAGACAAGAGTAACCTCTGTAAAGCCATGATGACTAACTTTTTAGTTCATTGATTTAACAACCATGATGTGCAGGTAGTGTGGTTTCAACAAGAATGCGCAACATCTCACACAGCTGGTACCACAAATGATTTATTGAAGAAAGACCTTTAGTAACTGCACTCTTAAATTGGCCTCCAAGATCGTGCTTTAGCCCTATTAAGATCGATTTAGTCCTATTAAACTATTTTCTGTGGGGCTATATGACGCCGCTAAGCTCAGCGCAGATTGGCTGAAACGATTGACCACTTGGAGAAAAACATTCTCCGCGTTATTTCCGCTATACGGCCATAGATAGTGGAACCAAGTTAAAATTTGGACCTCCACATTAGACTACATACGAGCCAGCAGTGGCGGTCATATGCCAGAAGTCATATTTAAATTAGAATTTCCGGTTTTCTGTCGATTAAAGTAAATTTCATGTCAATTTAAAAATTTCATCTTTGTTTTATCCCATTTTAAAGTTTTATACCACTCTAGAATCATTTATAAAAAAAACACCAAACAAGAAACAAGCAAGTTGCCAGATTTTTCTATATTAGACAAACTAGACGCTAAAACCCGTCTGTGAATAGAAATCGAAGTGTGACTCATCAAAATTATGCATCGAAGAAAATAATTATTAGATCAAAATAAATAAAACAAAAATATTTTTTCTATTCTATATTTGACTAGCAGAGGTGGTGTATATATTTTGAAATGCCTAATTGGGGAGAGGCTATTCTTTAGTCCTTATAACCTAAAATATACTGAATTTCGTAGTTCTTTTTGTATATTTTTGTGTTTGTGCCAATAGAATCTTTTTTTGTGATTAAAATATTTATTTTGAACTAAATAACGATTATTCTGGCAAAAGAAAACTGATTATAATAAAAACTCCTTTTTTATTTTTGTTTTGGTGTTAAAAAAATTGTTATAAGATTGTTTTTTATCCAAGTCTAAATAAAATGGAAAGTAATGTAATTTAAGTACACTAAAGTATACGAATACATCCATCCATCCGTTTTATACTGAAAATGTAAAAGTTAACGTGTTTATTATTTGGTATTAAGTTGTTTAGATTTTTTCCACCAGTAAATGAAATACTGTTGTTATTTTTCTCTGCCCCTTCGTTTGGTGTAAACAGCGAGCGCTTTCGATGTGAAGATATCATTTTCAAGCCGTGATCCAATTTGCACTGGTGAGTCAGTGTTCGCGTTTAGGTAGTTTTGTTGTTAAGGTTGTATCCTGGCACTTTAAGCAAGGCTCATCTTTCAGTACCTCTGTCTTTTATTATTATCTAGGTACGTGTGTCCGTCTGAGAGTGTTTTTCGTTTGTTCGTGTGTATAAGTAGTTTTAGTGGTGTAACATTTTGTCTAAGGTCGCCTTTACCTGATCATTTATAATGTCACTGTTAAAAGTTTTTATTTTGTAGATTTCCATGTTTTCAAGAATGTCTAGTTCTCGTCCTTTTTTTTTCTCGGATGTGCTAATGTCATTCATTCATCTATTTCCCTTAGTGCGTGCCCGTGAGTGTTAAGGTGTAAAGCAAAGTTAGAGTCTTCTCTTTTTCGTTTGTATGGGCTTTCGTGTTCTGCAAATCTTGTTTTTAGTGTTCGTCCAGTTTGCCCTATATAAGTATGTTTGAAGGTACAAGTAAGTCTGTTTACTCCGCTGGAACTAAATTTGTCAGTTGTTTCTGTCATTGTCCCTGAGATTATGTCTCAGAGTCTTGCCAGTTTTTAATGCTGTGAGTAGTCCTTCTTTGTGAAAAAGGTTAGTAAGTCTGTATATTTATGGTCGCCTTAATATCGGTTGTCTCTTTGTCTTCTTTATTCCTGTTTTTAGTGTTGTATTGTCTAAAAAGTTTATTGATTGTAGTGGGTTTGTAGCCGGTTATTTTTAGCTATGGTGTAAATTGTATCGAGTTCTTTGTTGTACTTATCTTGAATAAGTGGGATTATCTTAACTCTGTATATCATGTGTCTAAATATTGCTAGTTTTTGCTGGGTAGTTTGGTTCGAGGTAATGTGAATGGTAGTGAGCATCGTTGTTAGTTTTCTCTAGATGTCAAATGTTAAACAGTCAGTTTCTCGTGTTATTGTGATGTCAAGATAATGCAGATTTCTGCCTTGTTCTTTTGCCATTGTGTTTGTAATGTTATTATGGATCGTGTTTAAGTCTGTTAGAATTTGTTCGGCGTTGTCTTGTTTGAGGTGCATATAATGTCATCTACGTATCCATAGTAATGAGTTATTTTTTGTTTTTCCATTAGTGTTTTTACATGTAGTGATTCGAGATGTTGCACGAAAATTTCCATGAAGATTACGAAAGTTGTGATTCCCATATCGAGTCCGTCAGGTAATTTGTAAAAATGTTTATAAGTTATTTATAATTATTCGGAATCATTTTTAATATAAGCAATTTTATTTCGTGCTTGATTCCTTTAAATAAATATTTCATGATATTCTCACAAAATATTTATTACAAAAATTTTTGTTAAAAAATAAACATCTTATGATATTCTCATAAAACATTTATTCAAATAAAAATTAAAATAAAAATATTTGAAATGTATTGTAATGGGGGAGAGCACATCCATATTGCAATTTTACTATTGCTCAAGTAGCTCATCAGTGAATTTTACCCCAATATTGTATAGAAAAACCTAAGAGTCTTATATCCAAAGCCAAACTGATTCTATGAGAATTTTTCATAAAATTAACATAGCATAGACAGGAAGACTCAAAGACACTTCCATACAAACACCACAAAACATTTCAAAACAACAAAAACATTGTTTATTTTCAATCATTTCTACATAAGGGTTTCCATTGGAAACAATTCATATTTAATGTGAAAATTCTAGAAAATAAAAAATATCTGTAAATAATTTTACTAAATATCTTTTTTCTTTTTTAAGATCTTTTTTTATATATTTTTTCTTTTCAATATTTCGCTTTCCTTTGGAAAGCTTCTTCAGGAAAAAATTTTTATATTTTTGAAAAAAAAAAAAACGCAACGGGCACATGCAATAGTGAAATTCCAATATGGATGTGCTCTCCCCCATTACAATACATTTCAAATAATTTTATTTTAATTTTTATTTGAATAAATGTTTTATGAGAATATCATAAAATGTTTATTTTTTTAATAAAAATTTTTGTAATAAATATTTTGTGAGAATATCATGAAATATTTATTTAAAGGAATCAAGCGCGAAATAAAATTGCTTATAAAAATGTTTATTAAATCTAAAGTAGTTTGGTTTTTTATCGCATTTGCAATATCTATAATTTAATATTTTATGCCGATGTGTGATAAAATTTGAATCATAAATAGATCCTTTCATGGGTTAATGTAGAGGATATAATTTTTAAATCTTCAATCAAACATAAGTACGTCAAGGCGTTACAAAATAATTAGAGGTAGAGCTCAGCCCTTTGATATAATTCAGTATTTTGGAAGGTTTCAAAAATTTGCGCATGTCAAACGTAAACTATTGAATTTTTTACATTATGAAAGCAGCTTAGCAGATTCAATTTAAGCATTATGTAAAAAACGGAAAATTGGGTAACAGTTTAGAAGTTCATTCGGTTATTTTTTCATTTTTGAAAATTGCCTAAATCAAGATAAAGGAATTAATCATTATGCGAATGATCGCTTAATTCATAATTACCGCTGCTTGAATGTTTTTTTAATAGTTTAATAGACTATTTTTAGACTACTTTTGAAATCATGTTATTCTTTCTGCAAATATTTTAATAATTAAATAGCAGTTTCATTAATATGTCACAAAAAATATAATTTGCAACATTAAACAACTAACCAGTCGTTAGATTTTATACTATTTTATACAATTAATTTCTTAATTATGGTTAAATTAAAAATTAACATGATAAAAAAATATCAAATGAAAATGTGGTTTTAATTTTAATGGACAATTAAAATTAAAACAGCGACAGCCGCTGATAATTAGCAACCGGCTGCAATGAGCTATTGATGGAAGTGAACTTTAAAAAGAGAGAAACAAATTATCTAAAATCTATGCGAAAAATAAAGAAAAAAAAAAAACAAAAACTAAAAAAATCATTCACAATAGATGCTTAACATTCAGTATAAGAGAATAAATTGAAAAACAATTACACTTGATTTTATTTTAAGCTGGAAAAACTAAATCATATTGAAAAGTCTTTTAAACTAAATCAGAAACGAGTTTTCTTAAAGATTTTTTTTTTGTTAAATGATCTTTGTGTAGCCTAAGCTGAGTGTGTGTAAGTCTCTGCTGTATCTTGCAGCAGATTATGTTGCTGCTTGTGGAAAAATGTGGTTGGGTTTTAAGGCAAGTTAAACCGCCAAAAGTATAAATAAAGTGCCAGAATTTCAAATTGAAACAGTTTCTGTAACGTACTCCAAATAAAACGGTGCCAATTTTCAACTTAAAACTTTTCAAATTTAATTTCCTTTTTAACATAAAACAAACAACAACAACAATAAAATAAAAATGGCTTTCAAGGTGCGTAAAGCAGCTAATAAAATATAAAGGATAAATTTTAAACAAGAAACAATAATCACAACCGCATAATAAAAAAGGATATTTTACACTTGAAGAATAAATATTTTGTATGTGTATGTGAATGTATATATATATGTGTGTGTGTGTGAAATATATGAAAAACTTTTCTATTTAAAACAATTAAAAAATGCAAAAAGAATTTAATTTTTTTTTGTGTCATTTTTCTTTTCGGTTCAAATTTTAAAAATGTTGCTTTTCAATATTTATGCCTTGAAATTTTTTGTTCTTAAAAGGAAAATGTTTCCTGTAAAAAACAGTGTGTTTTCTTGTATTTTTTGTTTTTTTTTTTGCTTTTAAATTCTTAATAAATTGCACAAACACAATCAATCGAGTGTTGAATTACTTTACTCCTTTTGTGTAGAAATACAATAGAAAATGTTCGTTGTCTTTGTCATGTGAATGATATAAATTTGTATTAAAGAAAAACTCCTTGAGTTTCTTAAATAAAATTGCTTGTCGATGGAAGGACTAAGTAGAGCTTATTAAATTTCTTTTTATTTTTATGTAAAATTCTTGTAAAAAGATTTTTTAAATTTGTTTTTTTTTTAAATAAAAAATTTCTTTTTATATTAAGTCGATTATTATGATATTTAAATTTAAAAATTATTGTTTTAAAAAGGAATTTTTATTAAAATATCATTTAGTTTTAAAATCATGAATTGCTATATAATTTATTTGTTTTTATCCAGAAAAATATTAAATTGGTGTGGCATGGTCCCTGGATGTCTACTTTAGACTTTTAAGCAATAAATAATAAATGAATTAAAATTTAAAACACAAATCGATAGGAGAATTTAATCTTGCAGTTGTGCCCTGTTCCACACAACTAGTCTAAGATCTAAGATGACTTGATATAAATTTTAATACCAACTGCATCTGCTCTTCATATTTCAAAATATGCTGAAAATATCTTAAGTGTGTTGTTCTAAGATTAAATCGCTATTTACTTAGTGACTAGTATGCTGAAATTAGAAGATTTTAGAGAGATTCCAAGGCAAGTTACTAAACCTCTTACAAAATATGTTTTTTAATTGAAAATACTGGAACGTCAGCTGTGTTGTTCTCCGGCACCTAATTTATTATCTATTTTCTACTCTGTGACTTTGGAACCATCTTTCACCTTCACAGTTATCCAATCCAGAATGAACTGTGGCTTCAGAGGGAATCGATATCAGGAACTCACCTTTTCATAAAAAATCTATCAAACCGCTATAAACCCAGTCAAGCACAACTGTCGCATATTTTTAATGGGAGTTGAAATTATGTCCTTTAAATTTCTGTTTTTCAATAAGCAGATATAAATAAATTTTTTTTTTTGCTTGAGACTCTTAAAATCCACTGATGATCTATATGAGCAGTATGGATATACCACATGACCATATGGATATGCTTTTTTCACAGTACTACATTGCAATTTCTAAATAATAAATATTTTATAAGCTTTTCATAAAATATTTATGTTTTAAGGAATTTATCACAACTAATGTAGATTGAATTAAAATAAGGAGATGTCGCTAATAATGCAAATACATCTAATGCTTAGCATGTGCTGCCTTTATTTTTCCTTTATTCTTTCCTTTTTTGTTATCGAAGATACAGTACAACATTTTTAACGAAAAACACTGATTTCCATTATTGTTACAACACGAAAAAAATCTTTAACCATCTGAGACTTTGATTAACATGATTAATAGAAGTCAAATAAATGACGAGTTTGTAAAAGGGTACAAAAATAAAAATACATTTCTGAAAATTTTAATTTTCTAACGCAAAATAGATCTCAATGAAATCTCCATTTCTCACTTGTGGAGGTTACAAATTTTATTAGACAAAACATTGGATTTTTTCCTTTTTACTTAGCGCTCCTGCGCGTCAAGTTAAACAAAAAAAAAATTAATAATTTATTGACTTAAACAAAACAATTTAAAATTAAAATAAAAAATAAAACTTAACAGAGACAGACATTAAATTATAGTTTTACTCATAAATTAAATTTAAAAAATAAAATAAATAAAAATTAATAAAGCTTGGGCAATTTACGAATATATAAAACTTTCGTTGATGTACTCCCCACATATGCTCCCAGTGTTTCGCTTTCCGTATGATTTTTTTACATTTTAAGAATATTCTGCTGAGTTAAACATTGTAAGCGCATACTACTCATGTAAAGCTCTGCTATCGTTAATAGAATGCCAAACATTATAATTTATTATTTTAAAATGTTGTTTTTAAAAAAGTTAAAATTTGTTTATTCTCTACTTCTACGCTTCAAATATATTGAAAAACAGAGCAATATTTTGCACAAGATAAACTTTAAAAATATATTGCAAAGGAAACGAGGATACACAGTTTATTTACATACAAATATATTATAGCAATAACTCACACAGTAGTTAAAACTTTTAATTTAAGATAAATTAAATCTTTAATTAATATTCCTAACGATTAAACAGTGTTTAACACTAAAAGTCGGGCAAAATATTGGTAGATTTTTATCAACTCTTTTAGATGTGACAGGTTATTATTATTGAACATTTTTTAAATACTTTTAATTAATTATTTACTACATTATAAAATTTTGTAGTTAAAACATTGTCAAGACTTTTTTACCCGATGCTTTAAAAAAAATCCCAAAAAATTCTAAAACAATGGTCACACTGAAAGTCGCACATAACAAAAAATTTCTTTCAATTATCGTTATATTTGTTTATTTCTTATTATTTTTGCACAGGACGTCCGCTGGGAAGGTCTACTGCTTTATTTGTTTATAAATTTTGATCAAATGAAAGGGAATGGATCTTATATTGATACGAATGTTTTATTAAATGCCGGCAATTATGTGTGGAAGACGATATCCGATAAATGTCCGCCTCTGTTAGCCTCACAAATGCGAGCCCATTTGAGCACATTTTTCATTTCACGCGGTATGTCATTATTTTCATCACGAATATTTTGCTGGAATTGCTCAAGCATTTCTTGTGTGTTTGCATAAACCTAGATTTTCAAACACCCCCCCCCCCCCACAAAAAACAAAGTCCTGAGCAGTCAAATCAGGCGACCGTGGAAGCCAATCAACATCTTGAAATAACTTGTTGTAGAAAGAGGTCTCGCAGTAATTCCATTGCAAATGTGGCTGCATGAGATGTGGCACCGTCTTGTTGATACCACATGTTAATCAAGCCCAAAACATGCAGTTGTGGCGTTAAAAAGTTTTCAATCATATCATGATATCGCTCCCCATTCACAGTTACCGCTACGCCATTTTATTTTCAAAGAAGTAAGTTCCAATAATTCCTTCTGACCACTTTTAATTGATGCAAAGCTGACTGTTGAAAAATTTGAGAGTTTTCCATTGCCCAGAACCGACTATTCTGTTTATTCGCATATCCATTATAATGAAAATGTGCTTCGTCACTCATTATGATCTTTTCATTAAAATCGGCATATGTACCGGCTGCATAAATGGTCTTATGGAAGAAGCTCTTATGTCAACTGAATCTTATATCGAAACGAATGCAAAATCGTGGCCAAAGTTGTTCTTTGTAGACCGTTTCTGAGAACGGCGTCGAATTGAGGTTAATGTATTATTTTAAACACTTTCTTGAGCAATAGTAATGTTTTCAGCCGATCCTGCAGTACGTTGTGCTCCCTGCTTAGGCCTAGCACCTACAGACCCTCCTTTTTTGAAATCATTCACTACACGAAAGTCCCCCCGGGGGCACATAAATAGGGTCTTTATAGAATTCCACTATCTAGACACAGTGCAACTTGGGAAAAAGGGAGCCCAGTCCCCTGAAGACAGGCAGGGAGTCAACTGGAAACTTCACTTTATTTCCATGGGAATCAGTAAGCCGCAGAGTTCATTATTTGTCTCTTTCGACATTTAATAGTTCTCTGACGGATTATTGAGGTTGGCCCTTTATGGCAGTATCGTGGTGGTTGTGGTTTCGCGGCCCCATAACAGTATAATGGTTATTATGGTGGCCAGGATTATCTCACTGATAATGACACGCATGATAATGACATGCTAGACATGTGTTCTGGACAGGAGTTGGAAAGTCTCCAAGTCTTTAGCAAGGTGTGATGATTTGCAGCCCTGCTCTGGAATCATCGAAGTTGCAACTTCGACTTCGGCTTCCTAGGACAAGTATGACGTTCCCAATTATGCAGTGGTTTGGTCCACCATCTGATTAAGGCTTCATGGCCAGGCGCAGATGTAAATCTAATCACACAGTTGTCCGACTTTTAATGTGAGCCACTGTAAAAAGTTTTAAAAAAAAGTTAAAGTTTTGTCTGTAACGCTTGCTTAACTTAAAATTGGTTAATATTTTTAGCATCGTATATTCTGTTAAAAATTGCATTGTAATGGGATTTGGTGCAATTTTGATGAGCCCGTTAATTTGTTGATGATTTTTCATTTTTATCTTTAAATTTTGGGTTTCCGCTGAAATTTAAAATTTTTATATACTTTGGAATTTAAGCCAAATATGATGGCAATATCTTCTATTTTATTAAATTATTTTTAATTAAGAACATAAAACAATTCAAATAATATGTTTTGTCGAGTTATGAAATTATTTGTTATTCATTCTTTTGCCATTAGCATTCATTCATTCATTCATAAGATCTTCATTCTTAATCAAACTGTGTGCCAAAAGAATGATTTTTACAATGATTTTTTTATAGCTGGTTCTCCACCATGTTAAGCAACTGTTAATTAGGAGAACAATTTTGTTTTTACTTAGGCGGTTTGCATAGAAAATTAGTTTTATTGATGGCAAATAAATGTTATTTGGTTTCGCTTACAGTCATTAATGTTGGAATCTGTTCGCATAAAAGGTGATTTCTGTTTTTGATTTGAGTATGTTTTTTGTAACACTTTTTTAATTAAGTGATATTTGCAACAAAGACATGTTTAATTTCTATTATTACTTCTATTCTAAAGTTTTATTGGCAACTATTTTAGTATTGGCTATGACATTAAATGCTTTTGCTTCTTTGCTTTTGACATTAAATAGGAGTGCAGTTTAGGTCTTTAGAAAAACTTTGTTAAATTCAGAAACAATATTTTTGCTTTCTTCAACATTTGTTGTTTCCTGCACAAATGATTAAGATCTTTACATCAAATATTAAAATAGATTAATTTTAGTTTTTCAAGGTTTCTTTAATAAGATTTAAAAACTATTTCTTGTTTCTTTTGTGTGTACCTTATTTTCTGTGAAGAAAAAAAGAATAAACTGAAGAAGAAACATGGCTTGATTTTGCAACTAATGGGATACAATAAAATTAAAAAAAAACTTATACAAGAACATATTTTTATGCAACCTGGTCAAGAGGAGAACTGTTATTTCTCATCATTTTTATGTATAGATCTATGTTCGGAAATTATGCTGCTGTTACTATGGTATTACGGATTCAGAATCTCTTGATGTTCTTGGCATGAAAATTCAGTGTAATGTTCAATGGACTAAACACATTTTTCAAGTTTCTATATAAGCTTTCAGGTGCCTCGGTTTTTAAAGAGATACTTTACTCCATCCAATTTTCGTACTGTTTATACCACCTCTACTCGTCCAAAGATGGAATACAACTCTTATCCGTGGGCGTCCCAAAGTCTATTTTCGAGTTACTCGACCGCTTACAGGAGAAGACCAAGAGGCTATTTGGGGACTGTAGGGTATCCAACTCTATTGATTCCCTAGAGCATTGTCGCAATGTAGATTGTATTCCACTGTTTTATCATTACTACAATGGTAAGTGTTCTAACGAAATTAAGGAACTTGTTTCCGTCAACCACACGTTTTAGCGTTTACCTCGATTTTCGTTAGGAGCGCATCCATTTATGGTTGACTGGCCAGTGAATCGCAGTACGCATTACAGGGAAAATACGCTTTTTAGCAGAATAGTTCGTATGTGGAATAAACTCCCTCCAAAGGTCTTTCGTGTCATTTTCAATGTAGGAAAATTCAAATCGAATGTCCACAATCACTACTCCCCCTTTCCTCCTCCCCATACAATGCAGGGCATCATCCCCTTAGTACTAGTCCGAACGGAAAAAAACCATCTACTAAAAATTAGGTACAAGCAGTTTATTGGCATTACTAAAGCGTGCAAATCTGTCCCAGCGGGAATTTTTATTTTCTTTTTTTATGTCATCATAAATAGGTACTAACAATTATGCAAGGCATCGCAAATTATTGCAAAATGAAGGGTTTCGTTTTTGTCATCTGTGAACGCCAAGACTGCGTGCCATATTTTCTATGAAATTCCGATTTTAGAATAATTGCTTTAAGATACTAAATACAAGCTGCCAAAAGAAGTATCAATTTTTAAAATGTTGAAATGTAATTCATGACGTTAGGACCCCGAGTGGGAAATTAATTTGCAAAAGTGTAAGAAACTTTTATTTTGGGATGTTTAATATATGAGTTGTGTTTTTCGGATTTACTTTGTCTAAAGCTTAGTACTCTGTTCTAATTTGCGAAAAGTGTTGAGCAACATATGATATTTCGCTTGAAAATTTTGACAATATGTTGCCAGCTGATGCTCTCTTTTTATTTAATATTACTGTTGCGCATTACGGCAGACAAGATGAATCAGACCGTGTTGTCGCAATAAAATTATGACATTTTAATTCCGACATCTTGGCAGCGAAAATTCGCTTTTTTGGAGGAGATTCCTAATTAAAAATAGTTTACGAAATAAAAAATTTATAATTTCACTAAAGAGGCTTTAAAAATAATTTAAATTATCAAAAGGCTTTAATAAAAAGATCTGTTTTTCAACAAAAAAAATATTTTTTTATTAAATAACTTTTAATAAGGTGGATACGTATGGCAATAGATTTTATTGCAAAGAATAATATAAAAATATACTATTATTAAAAGAAAAACTTTGGCTATTATCATATATTTATTTCAGCCTTTTGTTTTGTCTGGCCAGTCTTTAAAAAATTTAAAAACTCTTATTTCACTATGTAAAAATTACTATTATGCATTAATATTAAAATTAAGTTGCTTAGTTGCTAAATAGTCTTTGAGCAGAGATCTCATCGTAAAGCACAACAATAATTTTTCGTAGTACATTTTCGCCAATCTCATTAGGCAATTTTAACTACAAGGAATTAATATAATTGAGGAAAGGCGCGTTGACATTATTTTGGTTTTGTTGTTTTGCCATATCAGCCAACGTTGTCATCACATCTGCCACCTTTGAGACACCTGCTTACATTTCATTTCGATATACGTTTTTCGATGAAACTGCTGTGTTTTTCTAAAACAAAATAAAAATCTGTAAAATTCTAATTAAAGTTACGTTTTAAATTAGAATAATAAAGACTTGGTGTCTACTTACATATAAATAAGTTGTTTTTTTCTCCGGTGGCGTAAAAGACAGCATCTCAGAATCAGGTAAAATATATTGCGTGGGCTGCCGATCTGGCGTGCTTAAAAGCTGTGAGCAACTGGTTCTACAATCAAAATTTTCAACACTTACGAAAGTTACAATAAGCAACAATAAGTTAGAATAATAACACTTACGTTCTCAATTTCGACGTCTCAGTGAAGTCCTCAGAAAACTCCCACGAATCCTGAGATTCGTCTAAAGAGAACTGCAAGTTGCATCCACTGCCAGATTTTTTTATGCTTTTCGTTTTTGGTTGTAATGCCGTTTTCTACTCAAAATACTATTCCAGTTTTGCTTACATGCTTCATCTAATAATATTCAAAAAAGATCATACATATGCACATGAGTATATTTCAATCCTTATCAGGTTTTCCAATCTCTTTAGCAATATCTATCCACGATGATTTCGCGGCACTGCGGTTAGAATATATCATTTGGGACTTATCCAAATAACTTTTCTTTTTTTTTTTACTGCAGAAATAAGGATACACTTTTCTGCGTCACTAAATTTTCTTTTTTCTTTTTCACTTTTTAATAAATTTACGCTTTTCTCCATACTTTTACTTTTTGCCACAACAAATTTAAAATTAAAAATTCAAATACTTGTGAGCTGTTGCTCACAATTCCGTGCGAAAAAAGTGCTGCTCATATAGTTTCGTAGTTGAAAAAAAAATGTTGCCTGAAACGTTTTTCATTTAGAAAAACATGCTGCCAGAAACATTTCGTGACTTTTTCAAAAATAAACGGGAGTACTAGTTCAGCATCATTATTTCTTATTTATTTCCTACGAATTATTTTTATATTGGCTTTGATAGCATTTCGCACGAAATTATGAACAGAGTATCAGGCTTAAACCAAAATTTTTTTTTAATTTTATAAAACTAATTAATTAAATACACACACTCACTAAATTTTATTTTAAAAAGGGCTTTTTAAATTAATATGTTTTATGACATGTAAAATATTTTGTAGTTCATGAGAAAATAAAATTTCTTTATTCTTTATTACAAAATAATGCACCTTTAATTTTTTTCTCGGACCAGCACTCAGGGGATGAACCCTACACATACATTGTGTGGGAGAAGGAAGGAGGAAATAGTGTGCTACTAGCATGTGCTTGTTTTATTTGCTCTAGTCAATCAATCAAGATTTCTTTTCAAAATAGTTCGTTACGCAATATATTTTTATAAATTTTTCTTTTTGAAATATTAATCCAGAATTTTATAAATATTTTTTTTCCAGCGCAAGGTCTTTATATTAAAATTAAAAACATATTAATTTTATTTTTAATATTTCGCCACACTATTGGGTGGCATCTTAAGGGAAAAAACTGTATAAACAATTTAATAAATCAAAGAATACATTAAAAATTGTTCACAAACAAATTCGAAATAGTCAAAACATTTTTTCAAAAAACAAAAATAATAGAAACTGCAAATTGAAAAAATATTTTACATAAAATAATTGACAAAGAATTCCATAAGAATATAAAAAATATAAAAATATAACATAAAAAATAAATAAATAAGTTTGTTACTTTCTCATTTAATTTATAATGATGCCATTTATAGAGTGTTTGTTGTGAAAGGGTCTTCTATTATTATTTAACACGTTGTTACAAAAAAAAAAAAAAAGAAAATATTCTCTATTAACGTTTGTTTCTGTTCTAAAATATTTAACAATATTTTTATCCACATTCTTTATTTTCCCGTTTGAGTTTAAGTCAACAACAACTTAACACATTTAAGTCCTGGTAATTCCTTCTTTTTTTTGAAGGCAACATTCACTGCATCAAACACTGCATTATGTTCTATTTTATTTTATATAAGAAGTCAGCAAAAACTAAAAAACAAACAACAACAACAACAAACGAAAAATGTAAAAAAAAAATGAAACTTGTAAATAGAGTTGCTTGATGTCCTACATTTTTTCTTAAAGTTGTTTGCTTCTAAAACTTATTTTTTTTCCTCATATTGTCGCCAACATCAAAGATGCTTTTACTATAGACGACAGACAGCAAAGACACAAACGAGTTAAGAACTGTGTATGTAACCTTTTGTATAGACGAATTTAGTTTATTTGCAGTTTTTTGTTTTGCTTCAAATACACTTTAGTTACACTTTATTTCGTTTCAACTTTCAATTTATAAGTTTTATTATTAAAGTCGCAGTTTGTCTTTGTTTGGAGGTCAATTAAAATTTATGTCGCACAAGGGAATAAGTGCAAATAGAATATTAAATTAACAACAAGTGACAGTACAAAAAGGGGTGCCAGTAAATTTAAATTAAAGAAACAAAGAAACACAAAAAGGGAAATACACTACAGAAATATGCAGAAAAGTTAAGAATTGTAAACTTTATTCGGCGGAGCTGTGTCTTTTAAGAAAAAATTCCAATTTCATACCTGGCAGCAAATTGCGGATATTTTTCATTCTTTGCTACTTTTCAACTGAACTTACTTCTTCCCCCCCGAGGGCACATTGATATGTTTTGGTGGAAATTCACCGTCATTACACGTGTCTTCGTGGGTAAGAGGGAGCTCAGTCCCCTAATAGGCTAGCAGAAGCCAATTGGACAATCCACTATATTCCCACGGGAATCAGTAAAGCCCCAGAGTTCTGCTATTTGTGTCGTTAGGCATTTAGCTGTTGTCTGACTGGTTATTGAGGTAGTCCCTTCGGGAGTATCATGGTGGCTTTGTGTTGCGAGGCCCTTGTTGGAGTTGTGTGGGTCGGATCATTCACAATGAACACAATGATTGGTCCAGGTCCAGTGAGCATGATTGCCGTTGTGTTATTAAATTTTATTAAGCTTCATGCGTTCTTGACCAGGAGTTGGATAGTCTTCCACTCTTCAGCAAGGAGTGAAGGCTGCGGCCTGCTCCGGGCTTTTGAAGTTGCACCTAAGAGTGACCGGAGGATATACGTACTTGAAGGCCTTCTAAGGCGAGGTATGATCCACCATCTGGTTATGGCTTACATAGTTAGGTATAGATGTAAATCTTATCACGCATAAACTTTCTTCTGTTCGAACTTTTTATGCGCAGTTTCTCCATGTTTCAGAATCTCCAGAAAAGAATTTCTTAACATAAATTAATTCTTTCCTTTGCATTTATTTTGCTCTTCAATCCCCATTTGAACTACAGAAGTATATTTATTTGCCATTAGGAGCTGAAAAACAAAAAACTCTATAAATGTGGGACCAGTTTGCGGTATGTCACGGCCACAGCTTATAAAATAGCCAGTTTACACGCTTTTGATTGCTAATGGAAGAAAAATAAAAAAATTTTTCAAATATTTCTTGTTCTTAACTTCAAAAAGATCAGCTATGCTGTAATCAGTTTCTATAATTGCATAGAGGGCATTTTCATTGTAAGCATCCTAGGGAATACAATAGTTCTGCATCTGTATCATTTTCGATCAGAAATATTAATGAGTCAAAATTTCGAGCAAAACACTTCTTTAGGGTTTCATTTTCATTTTCAATGCGAGATAAAAAATCTCGGTGTAATAAAAAGCCATAAGCAGAGCCATCTGTTATCAGAAAGCGATATCTTTTCGTAGTTATTATAAGCGAAAATAAGATTTGGAAACTTTATTTATGTATCTATACTAAAAACCTTTAAGGCCGGGGCACATAGAATCCGTCATGCGTTATACTTTGACTTATTCAACTGAAGCCAAAGTAACGACGGATGAGGTTGGCACAATGAGTACTTTGTTGACGGACAAGAAATCAGCTGTTTTTTGTTTGTCTTTCGTATTTTATATTTTTTTGCAGCAAAGTTTTATTTGAGTGCACATTTGAAATGGAGTTAGGTGACATCTTAGACTTTCTATTAATGATAATTTTTATTCCACTATTTATTCCATTATTTATTATTATAATTTATAGTTTATTTTAAAAATATTTTAATAGAATAGAGCGAAAACAAAAAAAAAACAAGAAGCAAATGAAAAATGTACTCAACGTACGTCAAAAGTTGGCAAACTTTCGTACTTTGCGTTGACGGAGACGTATTGATTGTGACAACGCTGATAAAAAAACGTGAATTTCAACTTTCTTGTCAGTTGACGGATGACGGATTCTATGTGCCCCAGCCTTAACGTTGTGCTTTAAAAACGATGGATTTGTTTTAGTCAATAAACAACAAACAACAAAAGTGGTGTGCGTGACAATAGTAAACGACAGATGTTAGTAAACACATAATTAGATAGTTTATTGGTGGAGTTGGTAGAAGTGTCTGTTTGTTGTTGTTAAATAAAAATCATAAGTCATTGTTCAACTTTCAGCAGCGCCATCTATGCGAGGACAATAATTATCTAAAGGGTGGTGCGAAGAAAGCGCATGATGTTAAAAGGAATTAAAAAGAAAAATGTTTCCCGAGAATTATATCAATATAAAGATTGTGAGATAATTTTTGGGAAACATTTTTCATGATAGAAGAATATGTCAATTATGTGTAAAACAAAATATCGGTCAAAATCTCGCCATGATTTCTGAGGCAAATCTCTATCTGTCCATATTTTTATATTTTCAATGACTTTAAAATATAATTTTCATTGAAGCTGCTACCCTATAAAATGCAGTAAATAGTCAATCTTTTTGGATGCGCTCATGCATTCTTAGCGTTATTTGATTTACATCTGCACCGACTAGGTAGTCATAATCAGATGGTGGTCAAACCACTTTGAATGATTTGCAAACGTCATTCACGCCCTAGGAGGCCATCGAATACGTATATCCTCCGGTCACTCCTAGTAGCAATTTCGAAAGCCCGAAGTAGGCCGCAGCCTTCACTCCTTGCTAAAGAGTTGGAGACTTTCCAACTCCTGGTCCAGAACGCATGAAGCTTAATATAATTAAAAACACGACGGCATTCATACTCACTGGGCCTAAACCATTCATTGTGTTCATTGTGAATGATCCGACCCACAAACTCTTACGAGGGCCTCGAAACCACAACCACCACGATACTCCCATGTAGGGGCCAACCTCAATAATCAGCCAGAGAACAGTTAAATGTCTAAAGAGACAAATAACGGAACTCTGCGGGTCACTGATTCCCGTTGAAATATGTGGATTGTCCAGGTAACTTCTACTAGCCTTTGAGGGGCCTGGGCTCCCTTTTACCCCGCAAGACACCAGTCTAAATGGAATAGTAGATTCCAAAAAGACTATCATGTGCCCCCGGGAGGATCTAGCGTTAGTGATATTCGCGAGATATTTAATTGACATCATGCACCATCGATTTGCCTTTGACGGCTCCTTAGCTGAACAAACTGAGAGAATATGCACAAGAGGTTTCATATATCCTTCAGATCAGGTTTGCTAATATTTGTGCACAATTCTCCTATTGCAAATGCATTTGGTCCATAACGCTGACCAACAAACTACGAAGTGTACAAATGTATTTTGATTTAAATGCTCATTTTCGTAAAAGGTGTCAAAAATCTTAAATGCGATGCTTAATTGTGTACCTCTCCATGGCTGAATTCATGAAACACTGAAACAAAGAAATGCCAGAATAAGTTGGACAAAGAACTTGTTGTTAAGGTGTGACTCACAATTAACAGCGTGCATTATGGTTGAATCACCCGTTATAAGTGTAACAATTTTTGTAAGTCGTGGTAAATATTGTAAGTCGGTGACGGTACCAATTAGTATAGAAGTATGAACATAAGATGAGTGATTTAGGCTCCACAAGTGACAGACTGAGCTGGTTAAAGGAGTTTAATTGGCAAAACAGGAATCCATGAATTCGAATGGTCGTAGCCAGAACTTCCTTACGATCGTAATGTTTCGCAATATTTAAAATAATTTTTTTTAAAACGACTATAGCTGTATTAAAGATTCCACAGTGCTGTTGTCATAGAAATTATATAACGTCAAAATAACATATAATACTAAACTTCACTATAATTTTAGAATAATAATTAAAAGGGGAATGAATGGCTGACTGCAAACAGAGATGTCCTATAAATGTGGATGGCTTCTTGTCTTTACAATTTTCATTCGAAAGTAGTTTTACACACATTTTTAAGATGAAACAAAAGATGTTGGTTGGTGTGAGGGAAAATTGAACAGAATATTTTTTCGCAATCATTATTAATTGTGACACCCCCTACTGTAGTAGCGTTGTATGAATTGCTACAAAAGAAGTTGTATGATTTTCAGAAAACTAATGCATAAAACCAATTTATTTTATTCATTTTAGTTGCTGTTGCTGCTGCTGATATTTTTGTTTTCTGTGCATTTTGCATTTTTAACATTAAACAAATAAGGTTATGAGCTTTTTTTTTTTTGTTTTGTTCGCTTAAAAGTCTTTGTTGTAAAATAATCTTGATTGACATTGTACGCTGTGCACAAATGGAATATATTGTTAATACAGTTTTTGCGCATCGTCTCAGCTTGAATCAGTTTATGCTCGTTCGAACAGGCACCACCATTAAGTAAAGTAAAATGTTTAACTGAATTGTTAAAAATTAAACCATGTTATACATATTAAAGCATCCATTAAAGCGTTAGTGCTGCAATATTTATAACAAAAAAATCGATAATTTCATTGTTTAAATATTTATTGTTTGAACATGAACATAAAATTTTTTCAATCCCAAGTTTAAAACCAACAGAAAAAAATAACTAATAAATATAATCGAATTACTGTCCTTCAGTGTTTTGCGAGCAATATTATAATTTGTTAATAAAGTTGCTGTTAAAATTTACTCATGAAAAGGGGTGACCATATGGTAGATGTAAATATAAAACATTTCTCGACTCTTAGAAACTAAAAATATTATTTAAACAATTTTTATTCAAAAATGCTTTTAGAAAACTAAAAATAAAAATCAGTGGTAAGAAATTTTAATTTTTTCATATAAAACTAAAACGTCTTTAGTAATTAAAAAAAGAATTAAAAAGTATACACAATATTATATTTTGGAATCATTTTTAATTTAAGTTACGTTAGCTTGTGCTAGATTCTTTAAAAAATATTTTTTTTTGATATTCTCATAAAGTATTTATTATTCAAAACAAAAAAATATATTTGAAATGTATTACTGCGGGGAAAAGCATGGTCATATGGCCAGAGTTTTCATTGAGACCTCTTTCGACAACAAGTTTTGTTTTTGGCTTTTCGCTGTAAGGAGTCAATTTTTGGTAAACAATTTTTTTATTTTGAAAAAAAAAATAAATTAAATCAAATCAGAAATCTTTGAAAATGACCAAAATTTCAAACATTTTAAGCTGTTTCAAACACTTCATTTCCATAATTTCTTAAGTCTTAAATTTTTTTTTTTAATTTTTATACAAATTTCTATTTTATTAATTTTTACACCTCGTCAAGATCGCTTTTTTTCATTTTCACAATTCTGGCACAAGCTGAAGGTTTTAGTGAATTAAGTAAAAATGTTTCTTTTTCAAATCACTTTCATAAATTCTGGTCATGGCAAATCTTACCTCCTTAACAGGATTTTTCCAAATTGCATAAAATCTGTTGGGTAATTTATTCAATTATTATACAAATTTATTTTATTTTTATTTTAACGAACTTCTCTACGTTTTAATTTTTTTAAAACTTAATTCAGCAAATCAATTAAAAAGAAAACCTTTTTGCACTTTATTTTATTAATAAAAAATTTATTTGCTGATAAATACAAATTCAATTCAAAGTAAATTGAATTAAAAATGAATTTAATGCAAATTAAAACTAAATTAATGACAAATTGTCAGTTGTTAAAATAAAACTAAATCTTATTTTAACAGTGTTATTTAGTTAAAACAGAAAAGATCAGCTATGGAAGAAAGAAATTTCTAGGATTATTTGCAGATGATAAAATGCAGCCTAAGAAAATGAATGCTAACGTTTCAATTTCTTCAAATCCTTAAGTTGGCGAATAAAAAATTTGTGCAGAAAAATATACGAATCAATCCTTCTTTTTGCGTTAGAACAAGCTAAAAGACTGACTTGTTTCAGAGCATTAAGGAAAAACGTTTCCACATCGTTTAATGTAAACATAAACTATTCTAGAATTAATATTTTCAATTCCTCATCTTAACGTCTTTCTTGGCTGTTTGTTCGCAAATGGCGAGCGTTGTATCACACACTAGTGAGTCAGCTGCTGGTCCAGCTATTTATCCCATAATCCTCGTATCTACCTATGTATTCAGAATGTCAGAATGTGAAGTTTAATATTTTCATGTTTTGTTATTGTCCAGGTACGTGTGTCGGTCTGAGGGTGTTTTCCGTTTGTTTGAGTTTATTATTAGTTTAAGTGGTGTGAAAATTGTGTCTGAGGTTATGTTTACCGGTTCGTTTTGTAGATTTCCATTTTTTCAAGTATATCTGGTCTTCGTCTTTTTTTTTTTTTGCTAGGATGCAGTAAAGTCATACACTTATCTATTTCCCTCGGTAAGTGTCCGTGACTCTAAAGGTGTAATGCAAAATTGGAGTTTTCTCTTTTCTTTTGTATGAGCTTATGTGTTCTGCAAATTTTTTTTTAGTGCTCGTCCAGTTTGTCCTATATAAAAGTGTTTACAGGTACAAGTAAACTTGTATATTCCGCTGAAATTAAATTTGTCAGTTGTTCTAGAATTTTCAATCGTTTTGTATTTCAGGATAAGCAAAAGAAATTTCTTTTGAATTGCAAACTGTATCGTCGAAGAGTTCTTTGTTTTCTGCTTATCTCATTGCCTGCAATATTGGTACTAAATTGTTTGGGTTTGTTCCGCCAGTGAATGAAATACTGTTGTCAATTCCTAAATAATGTCTTTCGTGGTTGTCTATTCGCCAATAGAAAGCGCTTTCGATATGAATACTTTCAGGCCATGTTCTATCTTGTACTATAGTATAGTATAGAAGCGCTTACCATTGGCGAATTCACAGCCCGGAAAGGCCTTATTTAGAGGAGGAATTGACATCAGCTTCCAATATTGTTTAATCTGTGTAGAAATAAGCCCCAAAGCATTCTTTACATTGATAAGAAAATCAATTAGCAAACGTTTTCACTTTTATTTTCACAATTTTTTTTATTTGGGTATGGTTTTCCGTCGACCCTCGTCAAATTTGGTTTGTGAACAAACCGCTTCCGTACGTTTGCCATCTTCAGTGTTCTCTTCGTACTAGTTGCGTTCTATTTGTCAGCTGTGTTTATATAGTTCGTCTTGTTCGTGTTTCCCTTCGTGTTATTGCATTCGTCACTTTCTCTCTTTTTTTTGTCTGTATCTCTCTCTCCCTTTTCGTTACCCCCCGGGGGCACATTTATCGGTTCTTATAGAATACTCGACTATCTGGACCTGTGCAACTGGGGGAAAAAGGGAGCCCAGTCCCCTGAAGTCAGACAGGGATACAACTGGAAGCTACACTTTATTTCCACGGAGATCAGTGGCCCGCGGAGTTCATTATTTATCTCTTTAGACATTTAATAGTTCTCTGGCTGATCATTGAGGTTGGCCCCTATATGGGAGTATCGTGGTGGTTGTGGTTTTGCGGCCCCATAACAGTATAATGGTTAATATGGTGGCCAGGATCATCTCACTGATAGTGACACGCACAGTGAATGATCCAGTCCAGTGAGCATGCTAGACATGTGTTCTAGACAGGAGTTAGAATGTCTCCAACTCTTTAGCAAGGTGTGATGGTTTGCAGACCTGTCCTGGAATCATTAAAGTTACAACTAGGTGGTTCTGTTGCTTAGAATTATGTCTTCGGCTATCTAGGACGTATGTATGACGTTCCAAATTATACTATAGTGGTTTGTCCACCATCTGATTAAGGCTATATGGCCAGGCGCGGATGTAAAACAAATCACACTCTCCCTTTCGTTTGTCTGTTTTTACCTATTTTGTCTCTCCCTTTTCATTCGTCTCTCTTCCTAACTAAATCCCTTTACGATCATGCTTGTTGTCCGTTTGTGTTTATGTGTGAACCTATTGGGTTGTGTTCTATAACGTAATAATCTGTAATTGTACGTTTATGATGTTCTTTATTGCTTTGCGTAACGTGTTTGTGTTGGTGTAATTTTTGTTTTCTTGTAAAAATGATCGTTCAAATATTGTGTCCGAAGCAGTGTTTATTTGTTCATTTATTATTCGTCCGTCAAATGTTTTCTGTTTGTATATTTTCATCTTTTCTAATACATTTAGTCTCCTTCCTTTGTGCTGTGTATGAAACAGTTTAACCGTTGTTTTTATATGTCCTGGTGTACATTTGTTGTTCGCAAATTTTTTTCTTCTGGCTGAGTACATTTCATTGAATGTCCAGTTTGCTCGTCACAATCCTTCTTTGTCTTTTCTCTTTACTCTCTGTAAAGAACAAAACGCAAACGTTTAGATTTTTGTATTATTGTACCCTGATATTTATTTTTCACTATTGAATGGGGGGTCTCTTTAAAACATTTAGCCAACTTGCTTTCTAATACACGTCTTCTTAAAATAAAATATTTTTTCTTCTCTTTATTATTTTTTACACTCAATTCAATCTTGATTCTATTGCATTGACAATACCATTCAACATATTTTTTCTTTATCTTTAATTTCAATTTCAATAATATGCACTTAAAACCAAGTGACAGTTAATATTATGTTCCTTAAGTGTGTGTACACACACACATACACGTACGCACAAATACGAATACACAACGGACAGTCCTATGCTTATAGGCAAAATTAAAAAAAAAAATAAAATTACACAAAAGAGTGGTTAGAAAACATAAGAAACACTTGAGAAATCAACTAGTGTTTGAATAAAAGAAAAAAGAAAACGGAATTGAAAACAATTTACTTCGAATGCCGCAATTACAAATTTGAACACTTGTTCCCTGTGTATCCTTTTAATGTCAATTGCAGTTCGTTTTTATTTAAGTGTTTGTTCACATTAGTTTTATTAATAGAATTTTCAATTGAAAACAGCTCGTTCTTAAAACTCATTAAAATATATAAAAAAATTTTTTTTTAAATATAACAAATATTGAAATAAATGTTTAATGAAGTATTTAAAGGCAAATGTTTACACATCCTTCGTATTAATAGACCAAACAAAATTCACGTGTTCCATTAAGTAAAATATCCTCATACTTGTAGGCGTTTAAAAACTTTTTTCACTGCCTATCTATTGCTTTCAATAACCCTCTGACAAAACGACAGCAACCCAACATATGTTGACAATAACAAGTTGTTGTTTTTGTTATTGTAATAGGTGATATAAAGTTTTCAATTTGTTTATGTTTTATTTATTTTTAACGCAAACTTTCTGCTCATGTTGTGTTATCAATGTCATTAAATACTCATATGCTTTATTATTGTTATGTTTTTAAGGTCGTGTTAAGCAATTAAATATTTAAATAAACAAACTTTTAAATAAGTGTTTTTAATTAAAATATGAGAAACATTTTCAGGAAATTAATTTCTAAAAAGTTATTTTGCACATGTAATAAGGATTTTGGAAATATGATCAATTTTTCATTTCAAACAGGCGCCTTGTTAAAAGTACCTTTTATAATTTATTAAAAACACAAACTTTTTAATTTAAAGATATTTTTAAAAAAGGTACTTTTGTAAAAAGTAAATGTGAAGTCGTTATGTTTTGAAATGTATGGAAAGGAATTTCAAAACAGTAACTATTAAAAAAGTACCTGAATAGAGGCAAGTGAGTTTTAGGTAAAAAAAATATATTTAAAAAAAGGCATTTTTATAAAAAGTACTTTTGTAAGTCGATACCTTTTAAAAATACTGTGAGGAAAAGATTTTCAAAACAGGAAGTAATAAAAAGGTATCTAAATCAATAGGTACGTAAACAGAGGCCTTGTGCAAAGTACCTCATAAAATTTATTTAAAAAAGGACTTAAAATAAATATTATTGTTTTTCAGTCGGTACCGTTGGAAAGAAAGTAACGAAGGGATTTTTAAAACAGTAACTTAAAAAAAAAACTGCTAAAAAAGTACCTTTTCAAACAATTAAACTTAATAACTTTTTAAATGAATATGAAACATCAAAAGTACCTTTATAAAAATTTATTACTAAAAGAAGGGAACCATTTAATAAAACATTTCCGAAAAATTCCTTTTAAATAATCCTAACATATCCTAAAACTCTTTTTTAAAAAGGTGCAAAAAAATGTAGCTAAAGTAAAACCCTTCGCTAGCTACATTAAAAAAATATTAAAAAAAATATGCTTGAAAAAAGTACATTTTAAATTACTTTTGAAAGAGTACTTCTAAAAAAATTAATTTTTTAAAAAGTGCTTTTCAATAAAATGGCTGTTACCAAATATGTTTTTAAAAAAGGATATATGAAAAATCTTTCAGAGAAAAGATAGTTTTCACCAATGTCTCCAAAAATTAATTTTTAAAATAGGTCTTTTAAGAAAGTACTATAAAAGTACCTTAAAACTGTGTGCTAAACAAACCTGTAGAACAATATTATATATGAAGTAATTAATTTTAAGAACAACAACAAAGCTTATTCTTTTCAAAAAGTACCATTTTAAGGTACTTGTGGTATCATAAAATATTTTTATTTGCAAGACTACAAAATACAAAGAATTTAGAGAGGAAAACAAGTGCCCACATTTTTGGCCCAATTATTGTTATTTTTTTTTAACAGGCGACAAGGCATAAAATATATAAAAAAAGCTGAGGCCATGTTATATCAAATACTAATTTATTTTTAGTGCTTTAAAAAAATAGCGGATTAATTTTAATGATGGGTGCTTCCATCTTAAAACTTTAATGTTCGTGTATATAGTGACATTCTTGTCCGCAATTTTATTTCGTGGCGTACTTAGAATATTTGTAGGTTGCCTGGAGGAAGTATGGGAAGAAAAATTATAAAAAAATTCTTTTAGATTTTTAAAAGTCATATAGGGCCTGCCTTTATACTTTTTTCATTTCCTAGCTGGAAAGTTTCCACAACTGCTTAAATAAATATTTTTTGTAATAAAATTTAAATTGCTCCCTGCAGCACGAAAATCAAAAGCAACATAAATTAAATTTCTATTAGAATGTATTATTTAAAATCCATAATATTTTAATTATGTTGTTATTCAAAATGATGGTAGGTAGGCAGCCTTGCTTACCTTGCCTGGCCTGCTATAGACAAAATAAACGCGTAGTAGATTTTAATTTGGAAACTTTAGGTTTATTTAAGCAAATATGAAAATCTAAAGCCGATTATATTTATTCGTTGGTAAGAAGGCATAATTTAATACGTCGTAGCTTTAAGTAGTTAATGTTTTTGCGTGAAATAAATATCTTAAATATAAGAGGCCCTGGCTTAAAAAAAAATTAATTAATTTAGAGCTTATTCTTCATTATTTAATTAAATTTATGGTTTCTGGTTTATGCTGGTTTTATTTCTCTTTTGTAAATTTTAATTTCTTAGCTGAAATTTTTATAATAAATTTTATTTTTTTTTATTAAGCAAACAAACATAACAAACTTTAAGACCCTTAATATGACTAAACAAAATACAGCCTTTAAAGTATGCTGTTTTATATAATGTAGATTTTTACCTAAAAGTATGCTTTATAAACTAAACTATTTAACAGTTTAAACTATTTAACTAAACTATTTATTTTGTGTAGATATAATAGCAAGCAGATAACTGCTAGTTTTTTTTACTTTAATATCAGCAAAAATAAGCCTAAAACTATGCTTTCTATGTTTAAGTTAAATCCCCCTTAACTTATAGCTGTCGTTATTTTAGTTGGTTTTTAAATACCCAACTGCCAAAAGAGAAAAAAATTAAAATGAATGAAATAAAAACCAAAAATTTTTGCCATAATCCTCCAGTTGTTATGTGTCTTCCTTGCAATCCCATGTATTGTCGGTTTCTCACGTTTTTTCAGACACTAAACGGAAATTAAGCATTTTCATTTGCTGTATTTTTAAAGCCAAGAATATCTCTGTTGTTTTTAAATGGCCTTAGTTTTGGATATGATGTGTTTTGTAGTTGTCTGCTATAGTTTCTTTTTTTTTCTTTATTTCATTCTTTCCTTTAAACTGTTAAAGTTTTATTGTACGAATATTTGTGTAAACGTACACATGTATGTGTAGCTGTTGAAGATTTATAATTCAGTATAGAATTTACTTGGCTTAAAAGTTTGTTTTATCAAAACAGTAGGAGTTAATAAAAAAAAGAGATTATTTTATAATAATGTCTGCACGATAATTTTCTTTCAGACATTTGCTTTTAACGTTTGTAGAACATGATTTAACTGCCACCTAAAGTGCTTAAAAATTTTGATTTTATACCTGTGGGCCTTTAGCAACAAAAAAAAAATACAAAAAAAACTAATTCAATGGGGGCTTTTTGTTGAAAAAGTTTTAAATAATTTAAATGTCCTTAAATAAATATGTAAATTATTTTTATTTTAACAACACCACCTCATTGTTGCCTGCGTTCCTGGCTAATCTTTTGGTATTAAAAAATATAAAAATTTGTATTTGCTTGACAAGCAGCCCATTGTTGGTAGTTGCTGTTATATCGGCTTTTACAACAAGAAGCTTAGTTTTGAATTGTGGCAACACCAACATCATTATTTTTGTAATTTAGTTTTTTGACGTATTCGCAGTATATGCATTGACAATTGTTACAATGAATTTAATTTTGCACGAAAATCGCATTAAAATAATTAAAATCCACTAATGGAACTGAAGGTTCTGTTAAAATTATATTTTGTAAAATTCGTGAAATTTTCATACAACATAATCGTCCTTCTGACACGCCTGTTTGACCGGGTCGTTCAACTGAAAATATTGCAGCCGTGAGTCACAGTTTTGATGCAGACTCTAATTTGCGAATTTCTCGACGTTCTCAACAATTGGGGTTATCCAAACCTACCTGATGGCGAATTTTGCATAAGCATTTGATTTTGAAGCCTTACAAAGTTCAACTGGTGCTGGAAATGAAGACCACCAAACACTCATATCGCCGTAGATTCGCTCAATTCATTCAGGAACAACCGACTGGTTTTTCTGAAAAAATAATTTTTTTTCAGACGAATCCCATTTTCACGTGTCAGGGTATGATAACAAGCAAAATTTACGCACATGGGCTACTGAAAATCTTAAAGCGAATAATGAGAAGCTTTTGCATGCTCAGTGTGTTGCTGTATGCTGCGCTATGTGGTCAGGAAGTGTAATTGGGCCATTTTTTTCAAAGATGAGGCTGCAAATGCAAAAACGATTAATGGATCACACTATTGCGAGATGTTAAAAACTCAATTTTGGCCTTTTATAGACGACATGGATATCACTGACTTGTGGTTTCAACAGGACGGTGCCGCATCTCACACCGCAAAGGAAACGATCAATTTATTACAAAACAAATTTTTCGATCGCATAATTTCACCACAATCAACAGTTAAGTGGCGAGCCAGTTTTTGTGGGGCTATTTTAAGGACAGAGTATATACGGAACAAATCGAATCGATTACAGCCTTAAAACTCAAAATTCGTGATGCTATTAAAGAAATAGGGCCGCCATTTTACCAAAAAGTGATTGAAATCTTTCAGGAAAGAATCGACATCTGTTAGCATGGTCATAGAGGACATTTGCCAGATATAATTTTTTATTCATAATTGCCGAACTTTTCTCATTGTAATCCACTAAAAATTCAATCATCTTAATCTAATTTTTTTTTAATAATTTTGTTTTAGAAAACAAACTTCTTGTTGAAGAACCCCTTATTATGCTAACATATAATAGATTTTGCAGTTAGATTCAGTCACCAACATCTGAAAGTAAACTTTTTTTGCATTAAATATAAGCAGAATTATATTTAGGAAGGATTTATTCTTTTTCGGTTGGTGCTCAAAAGTATGCTACATATTTCATTTTCAAAAATTTAAATTCGCTAAGTTGACGCTAAATTAAATTTATTAACGTTTGTTCATAATAATATTTTTCTTTCATAATTAATTTTTTGAAGCACAAAATCTTTATATAAAAATTTTTAATAAAAGTAAGTGTAAAATATATGAAACAGATAAATATATAATTGCACACAAAACACATAACACATTAAATAAATTATTTAGCAGTATGAAGGATAAAATAGGAAAAATGGAAATATCTAAAGTAGTATACAGGATACCATGTGGAGGAAATGACCAGGTGAACTGTGACAAAGTTTATATTGGGACAACAAAAAATAAACTTAAAACGAGATTAGCTGGTCACAGGTGTGACCAAAAATATAGGAATATTTCAACACAGAAGACATCCTTATCTTCACATTGTAAGAAATATAATCATTATCCAAAGTTTGATGAAACATCAGTATTAGATATAGAAAAAACTACAAGAGACGTTATATGTTGGAAATGTTAGAAATTGTTAATGTACCAAATGTAAGGAGAATAAATTTCAAGACAGACACAGACAATTTAGCTCAGAATTATAGGTACTTAATTAAAAAGACACATAATTTGTTATAATCATTTCATAAGAGAGAATTTGTTATTTGTTATTTCCGTTTCCTTTGTTTTTGTATGTTTAATTATTTGAAAATTTAAAATTTTTGTATGAAAAAATATTTTAAATGTTTTTGTCAAATGTTTTGAAACATTTTTTTCAATTTGTTAATAATTTTTTGTTTTCAAAAATATAAAAAATTTTTTCCTGAAGAAGCTTTCCAAAGGAAAGCGAAATATCGAGAAGAAAAAATATATAAAAAAGATATTTAAAAAGAAAAAAGATATTTATCTTTTTTTAATAAATTTTATATTCAATATTTCGCCATAACACTAGGTGTAACTATATTTATTATTAATAATATTTTATATATTTTTTTTAAACTCGCTTTAGTTGGCTTCTCTTGAATATGAAATTAATTATAATTTTTCTATATTGTTTTTTTTTGTAATTGTAGATTGTAATTGTGTTGGCTGCTTTCCTTGCCTGTGCATATGCTAGACCTGGTGGCCCAGCCGCTTATTCAATTTCTGCTCCCAGTGTTGATCATGCTTCGGTTGGTCAATCACAAGAGCATACCGTCAAGGGTCATTATGGTCAATCTTCACAATCCGATTATTCAAGTGCAGTACAAACAGCTCATTCACAATCTCATGTCCAACGTTCCAGTATTAGCAATGATGCTGGTATCGCTCCCGGTAAGTATTTACTATAAAAAAAAATATTAAACATTATTTAAGTAACTGAAACAAAATACAGCACAATAAATGTTAACATAACTCAAGCACAAGTCATTCAACAAACAAAAAATAATAATAATGACAAAATGAAATTATTGCACAGTAAATTTATAACAATCATTTTAATAAGCAACCTTAACCCACTAAATACTTTAATGTTTTTACAATTGAAAATAACCCTAAACAATAATGAAGTCAGATACTCGTTATTGAGTTGTTTTCATAACTCAAGGCATAACTCAAGCACATATTTAAAATTAACCATTTGTGTAAATCTAACCTTGTATATAAAAATATATATGTGTATGTATATAAAAATGAAGGTCATGTAGTTGCTGCTGCTCCTGTAGCTCATGCCATAGCTGCACCAGCTGTCTATGCTCATTCTGCACCAGCCATCTCTCATGGAATTTCCTATGCTGCCGCTGCTCCAGCCATTTCACATGGCATTTCATATGCTGCTCCCGCCATCTCACATGGTATTTCGTATGCCGCTCCCGCCATTTCACATGGTATTTCGTATGCCGCTCCTGCCATCTCACATGGCATTTCTTATGCTGCTCCATCTTATGGTCATGGATTATATTCACATGGTATTAGTGCTTATGCAGCTCCTGCAGCCATCAAATATGCAGCAGCTCCCGCAATTGGTAGGTTCTTGGGGCATAACAGGTATTTTAGCTCTTAAGTGCTTTTAACGCTTTTATAGAATTCGCACAGATTTGTTGTGTAGAAAAGTATTTATGTATGCACCTCTTTTATTTAGACTATTAACAATTATTTCAATTTTAATTTATTTTAATTTACTTTTTTTGTTTTCTTTATAAAGTGTTTTAAAAGAGTATTGAGAAACACCAAAAAATGATTATCAGTCTAATTATTTTAGCATTTTGCTTCGATGCACAAAATAATCTTTGAGTTGCCACTTCTATGTTAGACGATTTAAAACGTCTACATTATTCTACTATAAAAAGATCTGGCATTTTTTTAAATGAATCTATTAAGAACAATTATGTACGCAAGAGGATCTTATTGTTTTGTTTTTTGATGCAGTTGTTTTTAAGTTAAAAAAAATAGAGGCGAATAATTTTGTTTTACTTTTACGAAACGGTAGTTAAGATATATTGAGTAACCGCAATAGCTGCGTTTTTAACAAAAGTATCTCGTTTACCAAATAATCCTTTCAACCATATTAAATCGATCGCAATACATTGTTTTCAATCGACTAATTTTGTTCAACGAAAAATTTGTGTGTCTCTGAAAGATTGTTTTCCATTGAATAACGTTTTAATTGCTTTAAATTGATTCGCATTAAATTTTCCATACATACACAAACAAACAACAAAAATATGCTAATGAGGTCCTGCATGTGTTTTTTAATTATCAATTTAATTAATTAACGCAAAATACGAATATTTTGCAAAATACGATCAAATAGTTCATTCGATAGAAGCAGTTGTTAACGCACTTTCAATTGATGTACAGTGGCGAGGAATTAAAATTTGTCAAAAAAATAAAATATTAAAGTAAAGTTTTGTAATATTTGGTTATTTTTTGTTAACCTCAAAAAAAAATTATAATAAAAACAAATAACACTAAAACCACTTTAAGAACATTGAAAAAGCGCTTTTGATTTCGGCCCACTATGCGCCCTCACACCTAAACGAAAATTTTCCTTGAGCCAAAACCTTAAATAACAACAATAGTGCTTGGGAAAGACGCAATTATAATATATTGCTATTTTGTTGTTGCACAGTGGGATACTTAATAATAAATGTTTGAAGTATGTAGTTGTATTTTAATGAATTTCACTTGATATTGAATTTTTTTAAGTTAAATTTCAAATCAAATAGCCCTACGAGTACTGTCTGGGCTAGGTAGCCTAGTGAGGCTCGGTAACCTAAATAACTTCACTGGGAAACTTAGTGGTCGGTTCTTGTGCTATTTATATGGAAAATTTTACTCCATAATCTGTTTTAACTGTCGTTGATTAATTGTTTTATTTTTTTTATTTCCCACTGTGTATTATGACTATTGTTCCGAGCTTCATTGTTGATAATTAGCATACATTAGTGTCATTTGAGGCACATTGAAAGAAAATGTATGCACAGGCATTAAACGAAATGTGCACTTGTGATTGATGTCCTTTGCTTTTGTTCTCTGTAGTGTTTCGGTATGACAACGATTCGTTTCATATAAAAATGTTTTTTTCTTTTTATTGTTGAAAACATGACTCAAGACATGAGTTATTTATTTTTGTTTTTGTTTTTGTTTTTAAAATGATTGATTACTATTTGTTCATTGTTTGGGGCTGAATGTTGCTTCCAAATGGAGGTTATGTTTGCTTTATCGGCAGACAATAAACAATTGTTGTTGGTTGGTTTTGCTTTACTATTAAATTTTATGTTTATTAAACTTTATTGTTAGACTTTATGTCTTCGGTACGAATGTCAGTTAAATTTTTTTTGCAGTGACATAAAATTTAAAAATTATAATGCAAATTTTCTATCTAACTTTTAAAACTTTTGTGAGAAATAGGCCTCCTTAAAAGGAGTTTCAATTTTCACATGGATCATAGAAGTTTGGTGTTTCTGCTTGAACGTTCGGTCTCATACCAGTTATGGTGGGAATGCTGAAGAAGAGATTTAAATACACAAATTTATTTATCATTGATCCCATTGGCTCCTGGATAATTTAGTTCTTAATTTGAATAAATTACTTTTGTTATGGTTATTGTATCTAGGTTACACCTATACGAAAAATGACACAGTTGTTATTATATACTAAGGCGTTGGCCATTGGCTGATTTAGAAGCTGCCACTAGCTCCTTTCTTTAGTTTTAAGAATTTTAAAATCTTTTACTTGAATCATTGCAACAACAGAATATTTCATTTTATGCCAAGACTGCTGTGTTTGTTTTTTTTTAATAGACATAAAATACCTAAATTTGTTTTCCATCATTTAAATAGTCACTCGATAATACTAAATAGTTTCGCAGTGTTTTCATTCATGTCTCGTAGACGTTCGTGTGCTGTTTGTACGCTTCAAATCTTTAATATCATGCAAACATGATTTTAATTAAATTACAAATTTTCAAAATCACTGACCTTAACAATCAGCGAACTTTTTACAAAATTTCCGACTTATATTAGAAGGAGAAGAAGAATACTTGGGCTTTATTCTGTACTCTTAACGCTCCCTGGGAGCACTCCGTCCTGATGAATCCCTTCCACACCTTGACATGTGCCTTCGGGAGTAAATGGCGGCATCAGTTGCCCCGGTTAGTAGGAAACCGATACTGGAAGAGACATAGGACTCTCGAAGTCCGAGCAGTGATTTGGAAATACACACTGGTTCTAGTTGTTGGTGATAACCCTTGGGGAGCTCGAGCTTTAAAGAAAGTTCTGAAGAGGTGTTAACGAAAAGAAAAGGTTAACATCCAAGTAAATTTCCTAGTTGCGCTTTTAAAAGGACCAGGAGCTGGATAGTCTCCAACTCTTAAGCAAGGAGTGGGGGCACGGCCCTGCTACCGTGCACTCGAAAATTGCAACCAAAGCGTATATGCACCTATTGTGTATACGTCTTAGGGCATGGGTGGACGCTTTTTCGTATACCCGGTGGTATAACCATCATGTTATGGCCACATGGCTCGCTACTGATATAAATCTTATCACGGTCTGTACTCTAAACGTTGGAGAGATCGAAGAATGTTTTGGATCCAAAAACTAACTAACAAATGCATGTAGGGATGTTTGTTCTGTGAATAGGTATTTTTTTTTCGGACCAGCTCTCAGGGGATGACCCCTGCACATGCAATGCATTGTGCCAGAACTAGGAAATTAGGTTACGGGAAGGAGGAAAGAGGGTGTAATGTCTGTGGACATTTAGTTTGAGGGAGGGATCTTTTTCCACATACGGACTGTTATGCTAAAAAATGAGTTTTTCCTGTAATACGTAGTGTGATTCACTGGCCAATCAACCACAAATGGATGGGCTCTCAACGAAAATCGTGTTAGGCGCGGAAACATGCGAGTCTTGGGAACAGATTCCCTTATTTCATTAGAGCACTTACCATTGTAGTAACGATAGAACAGTGAAAAACACCCCACATTGCGTCAATGCTCTAGAGAATCAATAGAGTTAGTTGGATATCCTACCATACCCAATGAGCCTTTTGGCCCTCTTCTGTACGCGGTCGAGTAACTCCAAAATAGACTTTGGAGCGCCAGCCCATACATGAGAGTTGTATTTAATTTTTGGACGTATATAGGTGGTATTAGATAGTTCGGAGATCGGATGGAGTGAAGTATCTTTTACACCGTTTTAGAAAACCCAGGCACTTGAAAGCTTCTTTATAGAGGTATAAAACTTTTAAATGAAATAAAACAAAGATAAAACTTTTAAATTGTCATGAAATTTATTTTATTTAAAAAGTAATCTTTTAGCATATGAGCTTCACAGCTGGCTTGGACGTAGTCTTATCTGCAGGTCAAGCTTTTTCCAACATATGTGGGCATATAACGTTAATTTCGGCGTAGATTAGTGAGTTCACGTTTCCCCATAGACAATTATCTAGGATCTCAAATCTCACGGTCTTAGAGATAATTCATGGGCCCAAATGTGAAACTATGTGATTAGCAAATGTTTTCCTTAATAAATTTTATTATGGCAGAATCTGTATGAAATACAATACAATAACATGTAGAAATTTATATGCGATTAATGAAAGTCCCTTCAAAATTTTGAAAGCAAAATTAAAAATTAATTTTAAAATTTTGTCGGACTAAAATCAATTTTATTAATTTCTGAGCTTTATGTCAAGATTTTGTTCCTACTAAAGAAATTAAAATTTTCAATGTTTCTCAAATAGAGAAATCAAGTGAAGGATACACAAATATATAAATGTGTTTGGACGCTAGTGTAATGCTTTAATGTTTCGTTGATTGGTGTGTCGCTACGAGAATTTATTAGAGACCTGAAAAGTTGAATTTGATATCTGATTTTATTGCTGGCTTGTTGTTTGTGTAGATGTTGCCAATTAATGTCGTTCATCTAAATCGTTTACATCAATTCAAATTCATGGAATAATAGTTGGCAATAATATAATAATCAACCAAAACATGACTATAAATTTTAAGCTGGAAAATCATGGAGAATTCAAAAGAAAGAAAGGACAGTTAAAATGCAATTTCTATTACAACGAGTATTTCCGTCAGTAAAAGTTTTTCCCAAAGAGTTTCAATTTTGCTTTCATTATTTTCTCTCTGGCTGCGTATATATAATTTAATCTGCAGTTGGTCTTTGTGATCAAGAGCGATAAAAAGCTATAGGATATAATGCTACTCATTGCCTTATTTTACACATTACAAAGAATAACACTAAAAGGAAGCTAAAATTTTGTTTTGTATATTTGTGTACCGTGTCCTTACACCATAATGACATATATTTCCGTTTAAGCGTCTATTAAGTTTAGCCTAAAATTATAGTCCCCAATTGAGCTAGTTATCTGCTAAAAATTTTAAGGACCTCCACGTACCTTTACTTTTAAGCCATTTCACTCTAGAACAACATGTGCTTTGTGTTCTTTTGTTATCACAGTCTGATCTAAATACTCCTCAATCCGACCATTTCCTTTATCATCTCCTGCGTAATTATTAAGCAATATTTTCTCGCTCTGTCTGAGACTTTGTAGTGTCTTTGTGAACTTGACAAATAAATATTTTTTGAATAATTTTCTTCTACATGTCCAGTTTCATGAATTGCCTTAGACGTTTCCCTAAAAATATTAGCAAAATATTTTTCTCGAGAATTTCAAGTATTTTTGTTTTAACTGCCATGGCTACCAACAGCTTGAAATTGACAAAGTACGTAATGAAAGTTAACTTTTAGAGGACACTGTGAGCGAAATAAAAAAGTATAATTCTACTTGCACGATTTAAAATTAAAAAATTAAATTCAAATGCCGTTAGGAGTTATAAATAATTTTATTTAACAAAAAAAAAATTCTTTTAGAAATTTATTTCCAAAGGAATTCGGAGGACCCTTTTTTAAATTATATCACGTAAGAAGTTTCATTAAATTAATGCTGCGTAGCAAAGAAAACTAGGAGTGACTTGTTCTAAAGCTTTTCAAAAATGAGGGGGAACAAAAATAATAATTACATTTCATTTTAAAGCTGCAAATTCTTTAGAAGCTGCGTTATCTAACAGTTATAAAATTAAAAAAAAAAGTAAAATATGATTAATTACAAAAGGATACTTTAGGGATACAAAAAATTAAAGCAATTTATAGCAGAATGTATATTTTGTTTTTTGTTTATTTAAAATAATAATTTAAAAAGGGTATAAAAAAAATTTTAAAATTTATTATTAAGCGAAAGTTAAGAAAATCTGAATGCAGGGAATCACTTTTAATTATTTAAGTTATTAATTTGGAAGTGAAAGATTTTGTTAAAATTGCTGAATCAATTTAATCAAAATGGGTTTCGTAAGGGTTTTTTTTTAATTCTTCAATTCAAAACAAAAAACAAAAAAACAAAAACGCAATTGCTTTTTTATTATTAAAGGCTAAATTTTCTAAAATGCCAACCAACATTTCCAATATTTTATTTTAATATTTTATTTAATACAGTAAAAGAGACAATAATATTACTACGAAACATATGTATTATGACAACATGCAATCCTATGAAATTTGAAGTATTAAGCACATTTGTTAAACCTGTTTGTAATAGCTCCAGCTACCATCTCGTAGATAGCAGAAGTGGTAGAAATGACTTAGGGCATGATACCAAATGTTCAATTGGAGATTTTCCTTCGATATTTTTCAAGAACTGCTCAGCTAATATTGCAGCCAAAATTACTAAAGTTTTCAATTCGTATCTTGAGCATGGTGAATTTTTGAATTGCTGGAAGCATTGTTGCATTGTTCCAATTTTTAAATCTGGGGATCCAGACCAATTATAGGCCCATAATTAAACAAAGCCCATTTGCAAAGATTTTTGATAATATTTTAACGAGTAACTTAACTCTTAATACTCTTTAATGGCTGTATCTTCGTAAATAAGAGGAACTTGGCAAAAATAATTTGGGATCACCCACAAAAAATCAATTTTTGTATGAAAATTTCACTAAAAACTTAAGGTGGCTGTATTTCCGTAAATAAGATGAATTTCGCAAAAATAATTTGGGATCACCCACAAAACATCAATTTTTATATGAAAATTTCACTAAAAACTTAAAATGGCAGAATTTCAAAAAATTATTTTGAATCACCCACAAAAGGTCGATTTTTATATGAAATTTCACTAAAAACTTAAAATGGCTGTATCTCCGTAAATAAGAGGGATTTCGCAAAAATAATTTGGGATCACCCACAAAAAATCGATTTTTGTATAAAAATTTCATATTAAGAGTTTTATTCCCGATCGGCAACACGGTTCTACTACGACTATCTTACTTTTATTAAGCCGTGGTATTGTATCTGCTATGGTGCGTAAGCGCCAATGCGATGTTATATACACAGATTTTGCCAAGGCATTTGATACAGTTAGCCATCATCTGTTACTACTCAAGTATTGTAGATTTGGATTTTCGAAAAATATTTTGGCATTTTTTCATAATTTCTTGACCAATAGAAAACTTAAAGTTAAAATTGCTAATTGATTCTCTTCTAATATAATTGATTCCCATTCAGGTATTCGTCAAGGAACGCATATTGGTCCATTACTTTTTATAATTTTCATTAATGAATTACCATTGAATTTTAAGTTTTCTAGCTGATGATTAAAAATTGTATTCTACTATTGGCGATATTGGTGACTGCGAAAAAGTACAGATTGGTCTTAATAAACTGTCTGACTGGTGTTTTGAAAAACGACATACATATTAATGTTTCTTAATGTTGTATTGTCACTTATGCTGTATTGTCACTTATTACAAGGCCAATTAATTTTAATTATTCTCTTGGTGGTTTCCTTCTTAAACGTGTAGTTAAAGTTAAGGACTTACGCGTCATTTTTGACACCAAATTACCGTTTTCTAATCATATCGATTATGCTATTTCTGGAGTTTATATTATGCTTAGTTTCATTAGAAGAAATTCTAGAGATTTTAAATATGCATACAACCTCAAGTCTTTATATATTTTCTTGTTTCGAAGTATCTTGGAGTATTGTTCCATTGCTTGGAATCCAAGTCATTTGGGTCCATCAAGTCGCATTGAACGAATTCAGAAGATATTTACTAAGACTGCTTTAAAATTGATTTGGCCACATGAACTACCTTCTTATGATGTCAAAAGGAAAATGTTAGGCCTACAGTCCTTAGAGGATCCTCATTATTATTTGTCTCTAATATACAATCTGCCAATATTGATAGCTCGGAAATTAAAAATTATTTTACGTTGTATAGTCCCCCTAGGGACTTGAGAAACAATTGCATGTATGAAGAATGTCTTTTCAGAACGAATTATTAATGAGCCGATTGCAAGATGCTTACATTATATAATAGTTTAAATCCACACTTAAATTTTAATGTCAGTTATAATAAGTCCAAGCTTTTTTTATTCAAAAATTATAACTAAAATTGTAAGAATTTAATTCTGTAGATGAAATAAACCAGTAAATAAATAAATAAACATTTGAAATTATATGTATTTTCAACTTTTTAAACGAATTTTTTTTGTTTGACAAAATGATTTTTTACGACTCAAAATTTAAAAAAAAATATTTTAATTTTTTATTTTAAATTTGTGTTAAAATTGTTTTTAGTTTATTTATTATTTATTTATTATTTAATCTTTCAATTCAACTTGGAATTTTTAAAAGAAAGCAGATTGTTTGCCAAAAATGTTCTGAATTTTTTGGCTTATTTAACAAAAATTTTGTTTTTATTTATTATTTAAAAAATGTTGCAATTCAATTTGAAATAATTAAAAAAAAAGTAAAAAGAAAAAATTGTCGTTTGTTTGTTATTTAAAAATGTTTTTTTTAGGATTAATAATTTCCTGTTCCTGAAGATGTCAAGCAAATGGTGTGGCGAAATATAGAAAATAAAAAAAAAATTATTAAATCTATATATATAAAAAAATTAAGCCCAAATAGGTGTCCTTTGGTTGACAGTGTTTGACGAGATGCGCCGTCGGATATGCACTAAATTCGCACAGTAGCTTCGTAATGGTCGTTCGCTGATTTGTATGTTTGTTTTATGCGTTTACGCACAATAGTGCGTCCGTCCACAGTACGTGTTTGAAACAAGACAAATTTTCCAAAAAATTAAAATTTTTTCCATTGCATACTTCGACTCAATGTTTTGTATCAAATGAAATGTGTGTTTTCGTTTGTACGTTACTGTGTGTGTGTATGCTTGCGCAGAATGAGACGGCAATACAACTCAAAATATGCTCATGTTCATAGAAAGTGGATGTGCTAACAAATAGAAAATTTTGTTTTCCATATTTTGTTGCATTTTGTGTTTGCGCGTTCAATTGCAAAATGATCCATCAGCGGAAGGTTTTCAAAGCAATTGTTAGATATTGGGAATGGCGCAATTCCAATTGAGCCCGCCATTAAAATGATTACGCTTCCAGATAATTTTTGCCACTTTGCACAATCAAAACACGAACTGGTCACAAACATATTATATTAGAAACCGTGATTGGTTGGGGGAAGGAGCTATCTTAGCTGCGAAAAATGCAAATGTTTCAGATAGCAATGTGACAATTTTGATATGACATTCGCGGGGAAATTTTTACCTACAAATCGGTTGACTCTGTTGCCAATCAAGACAATGTTGTAAATTATCCCGTCGAATTTAAAAATTCGATTGAGTTACCGGGACTGCCGCCGCACTGCCTACAAGTGAAAGTACCAATTATTTTGCTTAGAAATATCTGTTAGCTACGACTTTGCAATGGGAACACGTTTAGTAGTCAAAAAAAGTCATGAAAAATGTGATTAAAGCAAAAATTTTAAAAGGAAAACATAAGGGCGAGAATGTGTTGATTTAAACAATTTTAGTTCCCCATACGTGTTGCTTTTGCAATGATCCTTGTTTTTCGCACGGTCAATTATATATACCACGAACCAAAATCGATCGAAGACTGTCGTATATGTAAAAGCATTGCAATAGAATAAGCACACAAAAATATTGAATTGTGAAAGAGATAAAATAATTAAAAAAAAGCATAAAAACGAAAAAGACAGGAAATTGTGTTCTTTCTGATTAATTTTCTTGAATGATTGAAATTTTTGGCGCACACAATAAAGAACGCTGCAGAATAAAAACAAACCACAAATGACTTGCAACGCAGTCACGGGCAGGCTAGTTTTTCTATAAAGATCTTGCGGTTAAAAAATTTATTATAAAATACAATAAAAACATTTTAATATTTAATTACAATTGTATTATTTGGGATATTTTAATTCAATTCGAAATTACTTGTTTTGAGCTGCCTTAATTCTGTTCTAAACACACATTGCGTAAATTGAAAATGCAATCCACATCAGATGGAAAAAAGATCAGTTCTGTTGAAAAACCTTTTAAAAAATATGTGACACACTATTCCCAATTTTTGAACTTACATGAGATATTTGCCTTTTAGACTTTTGTTTTATATAAAGTCTGACTTTCTAAATATAAAGCGTTTTATTTAATTAAATTTAATTTAAAACACGTTAAATATCTGAACAAAAAATAAATATTTGGGTGAATTTAACACGCGTTAAATAAAATAAAATCAATAAGATTCACTATTTCCGTATTTTTATATTAAAACTTTTGCCGCTTTTCAGCTCATGGTGCTGTTTTAGGTCATGGTGCTCTCTTGGGTCATGGTGCTGTCTTAGGTCATGGTTTAGGTTTGGCCCCTGCTCATTTGGCTGCCCCAGCAATTGTTAAGTAAGTAAAGGAAGCCTTTGTATTCACCTCAGTTTTATTATTAATTTATTTTTTATGCATTTAAAACTATTTTTCTTTATTATGCTGTCATAGTAAATTTTATACATTTGTTTAACTTTCTCTTTGTTTATTTTTTCTTAATGATTTCTAGAGCTGCTGTAGCTGCTCCAGCTTTAGTGCATACAGCTGTTGCCGGTCATGGTGTGCATTACGGTTACTAAGCATTTTCAGCCAACACACATAAAGAGAAAAGTTATAAAGAGTCTAAAGCAAACAAATCTACAACAACAACAATAACATTGCTGCTAAAGAACTTCTAAGTAACTTGTCTCTGTCTTAACCAACTGAATGAAGCCAACCTTAATCAACCGGCCATTTTATTTTTTATCTATTAAAAACATTTCTTTCTATGAATTATTTTTTTTTCTTTTGTTTTTAACCTTAAATACTTCAACATAAAGAGAGAAAACAAAAAAAGGAAAAGTTGGATATATTTTTTTCTGTAAATATTTAATTTACTTCTGTTGCTTTAATGTATAACATATCAAGTTACAAGTTGTTAAACGATTTATACATCAGGGGAGAAGAGAGCAAAAATTAGTATTGAAATCTTAATTTTTATGATTCCTTTTTTCCGAAATTTTGTATATAATATTTTTAAATAATTCTTAATCAATTTATCGCGGTTAAATTTTACTATGTAAAACAACAAACAACAATTATAAATGATTTGTCGAAATAAAAGAGAAATATAAAAATAAATTAATTTTTGAAATTTTTTACTTTCCTTTGCTTTGGTGAACTAGAAGTGACAAGTAATAATCTTTAATAAGAAAGTGAATTAAAAGATATTCACGTTGCATATGCTGCTCCTTCTTTTACAGAGACAGAGAGGCAGAAAGATAGAGAGGCTCTAACTTCATAATTTTTTTTTTAAGAGAAGTAGCACTTCAGGCAACAATGCCTATTTAGTCAAGTATCGTGCTACATTCTTTTAGGAAAGGGATAGAGAATAGATGAAACAGGTGGTGAAAGTAGAAGGATAGTCGGAAATTAACTGCCGTATATAAGACAGCACAACGACCAGTGACTATGCCTTCATCGCTGAGCAGCCCCACCGACAGTCAATTTTTATTTTTGTAGTGAAAAAGAACCAAGGTCTTCGTTAGGAATCGAACCCACAACCCCCATATTTACAAGCTAGTACACCACCTACTAGCCTACAGGGGCAGCTAATAATTAAAACAGAATGTTGTCGGTTGGTCCTAAAAAGGCTGAACTGCAGAGGATGTCTCTAAAGGAATTAGAAATTAAGAGTGTGCCTCATAGCCGATCGCTAAGTAAGCCAATGACGACTGTTTGGTATTAGAGCGATTATAATATTTATTATAAAATATTGCAAAATATTTAATTTATTTCATTTTATTATTTAATCCGGAAATAAAGAGTTAAGACATTTTTAAATTTCTAAACTTCAAGAAATTTTTTTAATTATTATTATTTTTCGATTATTATTTTTATTCGACCTCTTTTTTATAAATAATTATTAATCTTAGTAGCGGTCATTTTTAAATAAATTTAACACTATATTTTTTCAATATTTCGCTCTCCTGTGGAAAGCTTCTTCAGGAAATCATTTTTTATAAACACAAAAATTATAACAATGTGAAGAATCTTTTTTGAAAAATTTTTTTGTTAAATTTATTTAAAAAAGACCGCTACTAAGATTAATAATTATTTATTTAAAAGAAACTATTATTTTTACAAAAAAATTAAATTATGAGACAGTTTCTAAATTATTTTTGGTACAAAAGTAAAGTTTTAAAGCAAAAGTTTAAAATTTGCAATATCAAAAAGTACGTTAAAAGTTAAAAAAAAAGACTTTTTTTACAAAAAAAAATCTGAGTTTCAATATTATTAAATATGCCAAAATTATTTAATCTTTTCAAAAAACAAATTAAAATTATAAATGATTTTTTTTTTTAATAAAAAAGACGCGTTTTGTCATTTATTGAAAAAATCTCAGTTTTATTTCCGAAATCAGTTTTGAAGTTTATTCAATTCTAGCATAAAAACAATTAAATTTAAATTAAATAATTTTCACACGACTACAAATTTTATGTGTTAGTCCATTCTCCAGAGCCATCATTATCCTTTTAGCTTTTTAATCATATTTATTGCCCTCATTCTCATTTCCAGCAGAAGTTCAAGTTTATTTTGGTTGTAAAATTTATGAGAGATTGAGTATTTCAGAATTGAAATGTCACGATTTATGACACAAACTAAATATACAAACTCAATAAATCAAAGTTATTTATGTTAGCACAAATATTAGGGTGGCTGCATTTTCTGTGGATTTTTTCAAACTGTTTGGGGTTTTGAAGAAAAAAAATAGTTAAAAAATACTTTTAATTTAAATTTATATTTTAAAATATTCTCCTGCCATGTATTTTTATATTTGGAGCAAAAAAAAAAGAAAAAAAATATAAAATTTAAACTTTAAGAAAATTTATTTACTGCAACCAAAAATTGCAATAATTCATGAAGTAGCAAACAAAATTTAAACAATTCTTTACTGAGTTTTTGTTACATATTTTCCCATTTTTTTTTTTAACAATAAATTATTAAACAGAACTAAACGGAAGAGTGGCTTGCAAAACGGAAGTGTTCGCAAAAATTGCGAACGGAAAAAATTGTAAATAAATAAAAAAAAAAAACAGAAAATCATACACCAACTCGCACATAAACGATTCCAATGGTGTTTGATAAATATATTAAAATAGAATACATAAGGCAGGAATTTATTTTAATAATTCGCTGACAATGAAATAAATTCGCTGACAATGAAATAAATGCAAAAATAAAAAAAATTTAATTGTTATAATTTAATTTGCTCACAAAATAAAAATTATTTTTATTGCAAAAAATTTGATTAAACAATTCAGTGATATAATTAATACTAAGAACGGTTTTTACGATTTTTTTATATGTTATAATTTTTCCTATGGGATAAACTAGTATTGTAAAATTATATTTTTTTGGTAACTTTGTTATTCCGTTGCGTGCTTAATAAATAGTTCCGATTATTTCATTATTTAGTTAGCTACACACAATAAAGTAAAGACGAATCCCAGCGAAAAAAAAATTGCTAAACAAATAAACGCAAAACTAAAGGACAAGACGTACTAATTACAAAGGCGGACAAAAAAACCACGACTGTAGTAGTCCATATAAGCAAAATAGACAAAACACAACAATTTTTACAACAGAACAACTGCACTAAATTTAGAAATGACCAAACTGAATCTTTTCAAAGGGAAATATGCAGCCTATTAAAACGCTGCAAAACATTTACTGGCGGGAAAGTATACAAATACATAAACCGAGAACCACCAATTCTCAAAGCACAACCGAAAATACACAAGGAAAATATACCAATGACACCCATTTTAAACTACAGATCTGCACCAGCATATCACCTGCCTAAACACCTCAACGGTCTACCTAAAGAAAAGTTAATTTTATCAAATACATATACTATATGTAATACACAAGATCTTATCGAAAAGCTTAGACATCGAGATAACCGAAAACACGTTAATCTTTTCCTTTGACATCAAGGATCTTTATACTTCAATACCAACACATGAAACCTTAGAAATCCTACGCGACACACTAGACAATTTATGCGAAAACCACTACAGCACCGACATTATAGATATTGCAAAGACGATTTTAACAGGACTACTTCAGATTTAATAAACAATTTTCCAAATTATCTGACGGACTGGGCATGGGAAACCCAACTTCCGCAAACTTCATGGAAATTTTCATGCAATATCTCGAATCACTAAACGTAAAAACACTAATGGAAATACACAAAATAACTCATTACTATAGATACGTAGATGATATTATATGCATCCTCGAACAAGACAACGCCGAACAAATTCTAACAGACTTAAACACGATCCATAATAATGTTACATACAAAATGGAAAAACAAGCAAGACAGAAATCTGCATTATCTTGACATCATAATAACACGAGAAACTGACTGTTTAACATTTAACATCTATACAAAATCAACTACGGCGGACACTACCATCCACATCACCTCGAACCAAACTACCCAGCAAAAACTAGCAGCATTTAGACATATCATACACAGACTTAAGATAATCCCACTAACTGACCCCCCCGGGGGCACATTTATCGGTCTTTATAGAATACTTGACTATCTAGACCTGTGCAACTGGGGGAAAAATGGAGTCCAGTCCCCTGAAGGCAGCAGGGGTCAACTGGAAACTCCACTTTATTTCCATGGGATTCAGTAAGCTCGCAGAGTTCATTATTTGTCTCTTTAGACATTTAATAGTTCTCTGGCTGATTATTGAAGTTAGCCCCTATATGGGAGTATCGTGGTGGTTGTGGTTTCGCGGCCCCATATCAGTCTATGGTTCTATGGTGGCCGGGTTCATTTCACCTTTAATAACACTTACCTGGTGAAATGTTCCCATGCTAGACATGTGTTCTGAACAGGAGCTGGAAAGTCTCCAACTCTTAAGCAAGAAGTGATGATTTGCAGGCCTGCTCTGGAATCATCGAAGTTGCAACTAGAAAGTTCTGTTGCATAGAATTATAGCTTCGGCTTCCTAGGACGAGCATAACGTTCCAAATTAGTCAGTGGTTTGATTCACCATCTGGTTAGGTCTTAATGGCCAGGCGCGGATGTAAATCTACTCACACGTTGTTCTCTGGCTGATTATTGAGGTTGGCCCCTATATAGGAGTATCGTGGTGGTTGTGGTTTCGCGGCCCCATATCAGGTTTGTTGTTTAATATGACGGCCAGGATCATTTCACCGTTAATGACACCCTAGATAAATGATCCAGTCCAGTGAGCATGCTAGAAATGTGTTCTGGACAGGGGTTGGATAGTCTCCAACTCTTCAGCAAGGAGTGATTATTTGCAGCCCTACTCTGGAATCATTAAAGTTGCAACTTGCAAAGACCTGTTGCTAGAATTAGTCCTCGGCTTCCTAGGACGAGTATAACGTTCCTCTTTATGCACAGTGGTTGACCACCATCTGATTAAGGCTCCATAGCCAGGCGCAGATGTAAATCATATCACGTAATCCCACTTACTGCAGATAAGCACAACAAAGAACTCGACACACCTTACACCATAGCTAAAAATAACAGCTACAAACCCACTACAATCAATAAACTTCTTAGGCAATACAACACTAAAAACAGGAATAAAGAAGACAAAAAGACAACGGATGCATGACGACGGCATAATTTTACTTACACCGGACCAGAAATAGACAGACTAACTAACCTTTTTCACAAAGAAGGAATACTCATGGCATTAAAAACCGGCAAGATTCTCAGACGTAATCTCAGGACAACGACAGAAACAACTGATAAATATAGTTCTAGTGGAGTATACAGACTTGCCAACAAATTCTTAAAAACGGGTCAGAGTTAGCATGATTTCAAATGAATACATTAATTATGAATGGATTAAAATAGCGCGTAAAACGATATGAAACGTTAAATGAAATATTGCTAATCAAAAAATCTGAGCAGACATTTCCTTTTATTCAATTTAAAACAAACGTGACATTTAACATTATTCTTCGGCTTTATTATAGCAAGTCTACTAGTGCAGGATGATAGATTTAAGGGATTCCATTGTAGGCCGCAATGACAAAATAACAAGAACTGCTTTTGCATCGATTCCATGCTATTGATATAAACTTTGTAATTTGGATCCAAAATTATTGAGCCATTTTCCAGAATAGGTCTGACAAGAGTGGTATAAAGATGTTTTTGTGACATTTAGGTCACTAAACTCCTTTGTCCAGCGTTTTATAAATCCAAGAACAGCACAAGCTTTGTAAGTGGTCAACGAAATATGTTGTATAAAATTTAATCTGGCATCCAGTAAAATACCACATTCAGTTTCTCAAGTTCCTGGCTGCTGAAAAAAAACTGCACTTTTGTATGACATCTTTGGAAGAAACACATGTATTTGCCCTCTTTAATATTACACCATGAATGAAATGTCTCTAACAGCTTTTGCTGGAGAATATGATCAGCGTGACGATTATATGTTCGAAATATGTTCACATCATCTGCATATAATAGAGCGTTGACGTATTTACTGACATTGGGTAGATCTTTAATAAACATGTAAATAATAAAGGACCCAGATGGCTATCCCTAGGGCACACCAGATGAAACAATAACTTCCTTGGAAGTAAGCGTGTTAAAACGAACTTTTTGAGCTCCTTTTAAAAGATATGAATTAATTAACATAAGTAAATTGTTTGTGAATCCCATTAGTTTGTTTACGTTATTCACATCCCCGATTGGTTAGTGTTGGTAACTCTAAAAGATTAGTAATGGTTGAACAACCGCCTCTAAAACCATGTTAAGCAGAAACCCATATAGATGATTCCATAAGAAAAACCTTAAAAAAGATAATTTCATTACAACCCAGTATATCATAATCAAAAATTCTAAAAAAAAGTATTAGATTTTCTCAAAGCGAAAGAAAATTAACGCAAACCACATACGAGGAGTGTAAAATATATCGAAAATTCAGTAAAGTTTTTCCAGCAGATTAGAACTCACATTTAAAAAATTTCCCTAAAACTTTAAAAAGGTCAACAGAGATATTTAATAAAATGTCTTTTATTGGCGGCACATAAAACACGTTTAGACAACAGGCTCTTTAAATTTGTGATTTCGTCCTCCAAGTTTTATCTAATTATTTATTTCTCTTAACAAGATTTTTTAAAGAGAGTCATCTCATAATTTAAAACGATTTATTTTTTCCATCCATTCATATAAATAACTTTATGCAAAATAAGCTTTAGATTTTTTATGTGATTTTTAAAAAAAAAAATGAGTGTTGCTGCATACCGCTTATACTTCTTCCTCTTCAGTCAAATGTGTTCAATTTTTGTGAAGCAAGTAAAATTGGTTACACGCAATTTTTGCGTTTAATAAAATGACTTTACTGTGGTAGAGTTACTTGTTGAGTCATGTTTGCTACTGCTTCCTTCTAATCTAATGCTCCACTATTCACATTTAAAATCCTAATGGATTCTTGTTTGTTGAATGTGCTGACAATGCTTGCCATTCTCTTATAAATCCATTACATAAATCCATAACAACAGCATGAATATGCAGCATCATACGAATTACTAAAAATAGAAAATAAATAAAAGAATGAGAAGATGAAGGTGAGAAATTGAATTCGTTAGAAGTAATATTTATGCTAAATTTTCTTTTAAATAAAATAAAATTAAATATTAATTTTTATTTAAAATGTTAATTAATATACACATTCATCCATAAAATAAAGGATATTTTTATAGAGATATGACGATTAAGTTGACAAAACTTTTTTAACTGGTCGCCATTTTGTTCAAAAAGTGCAAATTTCTATTCGAATGCCCCTTCCTTTGGAGCAATTAAATCAATTAACTATGGGACGTTTTCACACCACGCATCACGTGTACTCTAAATGATAATATGCCTTCACAGAATGGAAGACCCAGATCAATATATCCGCTCTCTTGCGTAGCGAATTGGACATTTGTCCATCCACTTTATGGAAAATTTTGGGAAAAGATCTTGGTTTGCATGCTTACAAAATCCAAATGAAGTCCCACGATCTACTAGCTATTGGCAGCTTCGGCGAATGGGCCAAACATGAGATTGTCGTATGGATCCCGATTTTCATAAGCGAGACACACTTTTGTTTGAATGGATATGTCAACAAACAAATCTTCCGTATTCCCCCCCGGGGGCACATTTATGGTTTTTATAGTACGTAACAGCTGTCTAGATCTGTGCAACTGGGGGAAAAAGGGAGCCCAGTCCCCTGAAGACAGGCAGGGAGTCAACTGGAAGCTCCACTTTATTTCCACGGAGATCAGTGAGCCGCAGAGTTCATTATTTGTCTCTTTAGACTTATAATAGTTCTCTGACTGATCATTGAGGTTGGCCCCTATATGGAGTATCGTGGTGGTTGTGTTTTCGCGGCCCCATAACAGTATAACGGTTATTATGATGACCAGGATCATCTTACTGATAATGACACGCAAAGTAAATGATCCAGTCTAGTGAGCATGCTAGACATGTGTTCTGGACAGGAGTTGAAAGTCTCCAACTCTTTAGCAAGGTGTCATGGTTTGCAGCCCTGCCCTGGAATCATTAAAGTTGCAACTAGGTGGTTCTGTTGCTTAGAATTATGTCTTCGGCTTCCTAGGACGCATGTGGTTTGTCCACCATCTGATTAAGGCTACATAGCCAGGTGCGGATGTAGAACGAATCACACTATACGAGTTGCTATATGTCGGATTTAATCAGACGAGTTCAAGATTGTTTCAGGGGTATCGCAAGGCTCCCTTCTTTCTGCTACCCTATTTCATATTTTTCTAAATGATCTTCTTTGTTAAACTTTCAACTCTATTTAATCTTCCGCAGATGACAGCATTATTGGTCAACCGTGTGATTAGATTTACATCTGCGCCTGGCCATGAAGCCTTAATCAAATGGTGGACCAAACCACTGCATAATTTGGAACGTCATGCTCGTCCTAGGAAGTCGAAGCTATAATTCTATGCAACAGAACTTTCTAGTTGCAACTTCGATGATTCCAGAGCAGGGCTGCAAATCATCGCTCCCTGCTTAAGAGTTGGAAACTTTCCAACTTCTATCCAAAACACATGTCTAGCATGCTCACTGGATTGGATCATTCACTTAGCGTGTCATTAACAGTGGCAACCATAATAACCATTATACTGTTATGGGGCCGCGAATCCACAACCACCACGATAATCCCATATAGGGGCCAACCTCTATTATCAGCCAGAGAACTATTAAATGTCTAAAGAGACAAATAATGAACTCTGCGAGTTTACTGATTCCCGTAGAAATAAAGTGGAGTTTCCAGTTGTACCCCTGCTGACTTCAGGGGACTGGGCTCCCTTTTTCCCCCAGTTGCTCTGTGTCTAGATAGTCGAAGTTCTATAAAGACCGTATATATGTGCCCCCGGGGACAGGTCCGCAATCTAACGTTTTTTTTTTTTTCAGCTAGTGCTTACTTCGTGAGTCGTATCACTTAGCTCATGTTTGATTTGACAGATAATTTGTTTTATCCTTTCGCTGAACGAATATGGTTGTGTATATGCTTGAACAGTGCTGGAAAATATTGCGACATTACTTTGAAAATCATGATAATGTTGCAGAATGTGTGCGAAAATTGTGTACGGATTTTGGAAGAAGAGAAGCACCGTCAGCTCCGTATAATCGTTATTTTGTAAAAAATTGAATGAAACTGGCATCCTCATCCGTGAAAAGCCGAAAACAGTGCGTACACCAGAGAATATTGCTGCTCTGGCAAAAAGTGTGCGTGAAGCGCCATCAACATCAATTCACCGTCGTTCTCAACAACTGAACATTTCAGAGACATCATTGAAACGAATTTTGCATAAAGACCTTGATATGACGTCATACAAAGTCCAATTGGTTCAGGAGTTGCAGCCAAGTGACCATCCAATGCGTTTCGCGTCGCTAAGGGGGCCTGCAATCGACTTACAGAAGATGTTGATTTTGCAAAAAAAAATCATCTTTTCAGATGAAGCTAATTTTGATCTTGGCGGGTATGTAAACAAGCAAAATTGTCGCATTTGGGGCACAGAAAACTCGGACGCATACATTGAAAAGCCGACGCACCCAAAACGAGTCACTGGTCCAGAGGCATAATTGGGCCATTTTTCAGGAGTGGCAGTTACAGTCAAAGGCAATTGTTATCGCGCCATGTTGAACGAATTTTTTTGCACAAAAATTGAAGAGGAGGATATTGGCAATATTTGGTTTCAACAGGACGGCCCTACGTGCCACACGGCCGAAGCTACAGTCGATGTTTTGCTCCCTATTTTTGAAGATCGCATTATCAGCCGGAGCTGCGATTTGACACCGTTGGACTATTATGTGTAGGGTGCCGTCAAATATAAGTGTTACACCGACGTGCTTTCAAAAAAAAAGAGAAATTTAAGAAAATATTCAGTAGTTTTGTTTATAACATTTAAAACAACAAAAAAAAAGTTATTTGGCGGACCCTTTATTTAAATTAAAACGCCGAAAGGTTATTTTTCGTAAGTAAATTTCATATCTGTATTATTCCACTTTAAATTTCTATACTTCTATAAAACCTCCCGGGGGCACATATATGGTCTTAATGGAGAGCTACTATGTAGACCTGTGCAACTGGGGGAAAAAGGGAGCCCAGTCCCCTGAAGTCAGCAGGGGTACAAATGGAAACTCCACTTCATTTCCACGGGAATCAGTAAGCCGCAGAGTTCGTTATTTGTCTCTTTAGACATTTAACTGTTCTCTGACTGATTATTGAGGTTGGCCCCTATATGGGAGTATCGTGGTGGTTGTGGTTTCGCGGCCCCATAACACTTTATGGTTCTATGGTGGCCGGGTTCATTTCAACTTTAATAACACCTACCTGGTGAAATGTTCCCAGATCCAGTGAGCATGCTAGGCATGTGTTCTGGACAGGAGTTGGAAAGTCTCCAACTCTTAAGCAAGGAGTGATGATTTGCAACTAGAAAGTTCTGTTGCATAGAATTATAGCTTCGGCTTCCTAGGACGAGCATGACGTTCCAAATTATGCAGTGGTTTGGTCCACCATCTGATTAAGGCTTCATGGCCAGGCGCGGATGTAAATCTAATCACACGTTATACCTCTATAAAAACACGCTTTATATAAGACATTTTTGGTTAAAATGTTCAAAATCTATTATGAATTTGAAGAACTGAAGAAAATAAAAATATAATTTGGCTTAAATTGTAAAGCATCTGCTTTAGATATTCTTGAAATTTTTATGTTGATATAAATGCTAAGTTAACAATTGAACTGCAGGGCTCTTAACGAGATCATTTATATATTTTATAAAAATTGTCATTTGTGATAGAGTTCTTAAGGTGCAAAAAGCCTTATTAATTTTCTATTTAAATGAAACAAGTTGTAATTCAAACTCAAACTGTTTCTCTAGGTTGTTGTTCGATTCCAACAATGTAGAAAAGAAAGAAATACTTCTTTGTTGGTTACATTATGGACAGGCAATTTAAAGTCGTAACTATCAAAGATTTGTCAACAAAAGTAGTGACAGAAATACTCTATTCTTTTTCTTTTCCAGGACATTCACTTTGGCAAAACAAAAAAGCATTTTTTATAAAAAGTGTTTAAAAAGAAATATTTGCAACACAATGGCAGTCAGAAAACAATCTGCAGCAGCCAACAAAATATGATTTTTTGTCACCGATCCAAGTGCTTACTTGAGTTTCTTTAAACAGTTGCCAAAAGTATTTTTTAACCTTTTTGGGTGTCTTCTCGTTTTACTTACAATTTAGCATGCAAACAATTTGGCCAAAGTAAAAAACTATGAATTTTTGGTAGTATAAAAAGATAAAGATTTTGATATGCAAATATTTGTATGTGTGGGTGTGCAAGGTAGGATTAATATTCTCACATACTTTAGATTAAAGACTTAATTAAAAAATAAACTTAAAATGAAATTTTATTTAAAAGAAATTTTTAAGAATTTTTAAAAGACGATTAAAAGTCTAAACTTTTTTCAACAATAATTTTTTAAAAAAATTTTATAAATTTCAATTTATAACTCTACACATTTTCAATACAATATTTCTTTTAATTAGAATCATTTTTTGGCATTATCACGTTTTGTAGTCATTTTGCTTTATAATTGATTGATTATTCAATGAACGTTGCTATAGACTTAATCTCTGCAGCTGGTAAAAAAATTTTAAATTTAAACATGCGAAGGTGGGTTTAATTTCCCAACTCTTAATTGAAATGTGTAGAATTGAGCAAACTGTGTCATAAAGTTTGCTTTTGGGAGTCGTCTCTAGCAGGTCCTTTTTTTACAAACAACAACAGCAAAATTTCGTATTTTATTTATGCGTTGTATACATTAGCAAAAAATACGGCGAAAGAGCGAATTTAATGTTATCGTCCTCAAGCATAAAGAATTGGTTAAAAACTATACTACAGTACGTTAAAGATGTTGAATACTATAAATAACAATATACAAAAAGAATTCCTTTCTCTTTATTAATAAACATAGAAGAGAAAAAATTTTGATCCATTCCAAGCTTTAAATACCTGAAATGGAATTCAAAGACTGATTCCTGAAATTATCCAATCCAATTATACCGCAGAAAAAATTATTTTTCTTACAATATGTTTTGCAAAACATTTTATCCTTTCTATTGTGACGCAGATGATTTGTTAAAGCTAAAAAAAATATATATAATTATTAGTAAAAAAAGTAAACGAAATGACCTATAATGTCTGTTCACAAATTGCACAGTTTTTAAGAAATCTTATATACCCAAGACAACAACAGCATGCTTATAAAGAATTCTACAAAATAAGTTAAACAGCAGAAAACAGAAACAACTAACACAGAAAAAAACACACACAACCAAACAGGCGCCTACACTGAATGATGATAATAACAATATGTGATGATGTTAAAGTAGAATATTATTGCATTATGCGCGAACCGCCTAAAACAAGCGTCTGCTGGCCAATAAAGTGAAATCGAGTACAAACATCGTTGAACGAAGACATAAATATTGTTAACACATATTAACAATTAAATCTAAAAATGCTAAAGAGATAAACAAAATAAAACAAACAAACAAACAAACAAAACAAGAACCAAAATTATCTTTTCTTCTTTATATTTACAATTCTACTGTACGTGTGTTGTGACTGAACTCCTCCTAAACGGCTGGGCCGATTTGCAAAAATTTTTTTTGTATGCGTTTTAGTGGCGCCCCGGGTGGTTTAGATTTACAGTTTGGTCTAAATGGACAAAGGGCATGGTACCTCACATATAAACTACAAATTAAAAAGCTATTATTTCTGCTCCTGATAACGGTATTTGAACAAGATTTGGTACGTCGATTTGGTGTGCATTTTATACGTACTGCTGCAAATATGGGCGGGATTGTACAAAGGGACGTGGTACCTCCCATTAAAACCACAAATTAAGAATTCAATAAATCTACTCCTGCTAACGGTATATAAACAGAATTTGGTATTTCGGTTGACTGAACATATTTTAAGTTCTGCTGCAAATATGGGCAGGATTTGAAAAGACGTGTGGTACCTCCCATATAAATCTTCTTTATGTATATAATTCTACTGTACGTGTGTATGTCACTGAATAAATTTTTTTTGCATGCGTTTGTGTGCCATCTTGGATGGTTTACATTCACAAACCAGCCCGGCAGATGGCGCTGCAGTTGATATCCAGGTTATTTAACTACACTGCAACTACACGACTGGATCGATTTGAATGAATTTTTGTGTATTCACTCATTCAATGCATTTAATTTCTTTTTGTGCTGTGTTTTGGTATTATATGGTATTGCGTGATAAGGTTTACATCTGCACCGGCAGTGAGCCATATCAGATGGTGGCCATTACCACTTGGAATGAATTCGAACGTCATTCACGCCCTAGAAGGCCATCGAATACGTATATCCTCCGGTCACTTCTAATAGCAATTTCAAAAGCGCGAAGTAGGTCGCAGCCTTTACTCCTTGCTAAAGAGTTGGAGACTTTCCAACTCCTGGTCCAGAACGCATGAAGCTTAATATAATTAAGAACACGACGGCATTCATACTCACTGGACCTGAACCATTCATTGTGTTTATTTTGAATGATCCGACCCACAAACTCTCACGAGGGCCTCGAAACCATAACCACCACGATACCCCCATAAAGGCGCCAACCTCAATAATCAGCCAGAGAACAGCTAAATGTCTAAAGAGACAAATAGTGAACTCTGGGGTTCTTTGATTCCCGTGGAAATATGTGGATTGTCCAGGTGGCTCCTACTAGTCTTTAAGGGGCCTGGGCTCCCTTTTACCCCGCAAGACACCAGTCTAGATGGAATAGTAGGTTCCACAAAGACTATAATGTGCCCCCGGGGGGAATATTATATGGTATCGCATTTACACGCCATAACTGCCTCCAATGTGCTTTGGCTGATGACGTTTTAAGGCCCAAAGTAACATGGACTCAATTACTGCCGCCGTTAAAACAGTCACGGTGGGCATCGAGCTTATTTGTTTGCGTTTCTTCTTTGCGAAATTCGTTCTCAATGGGTCAGCTAGTCCATATATATAAAAATGTTGTCAAAAATGTATAGAATTCAATAAAATCAGAACGGATGGCCCGGTTTCTGTAACATGTTTTGTCAGTTGTTCGTATATTCGAGGAGAAGTTTTTTAGGGAAGAAAATTTTGGAAAATCTCACTGGAAATTGGAAAAATCGAAAATTGACTTTTTGCATAAAATTTTGTGTGAAATTATTCCTTAATGGCTTTCCAAATCAAAAAAAGAAAAAGTTCTTAGTGTAAATCATGGAAAATGGCAGAAAATACGAAATGCGGAAAATTGGAGAATCTCTCCGCAAAAGTTGGAAAATTGGAAAAATTGAAAATTGATTTTTTTGTATGAAATTTTGGCATTGCAATTTTCTACAGTAAAATTGCTATTTTTCTTGTTGGAATTTATAAGAGAAGTCTGTGGGATAAATCTCGAATTTCCCTGCTTTTCAGCTGTACGTTGCATATTCGCGTGTTGGAAAACAATTTTCGTTATTTGTTTTTGCACCGGAAAACAAAACGAAAAACATTATTCATCCAATCGCTCTCTACTTATTCCATTTAAATAAATCACATTGAAAATTTAAATATTTCTGTTGCATTATCACTCTAAAGTTTGTCTGAAGGCTAAAATTGGAGTGAGGCGAAGTTCGCCGGGTCCGCTAGTTTAAAATAGTTATCAGAAATTTAAAAATGCTTATATGACAAAAATTCAATCACTTACCTTTAGTCAACCACTTTTCAGTAGGCTTTCATATTAGATTAAATATTTGGATATTATTGTTATTGTTATTGTTTTGACTAGCAACATAAATAAATTTAAGCAAACTAAAATAGACACTTCTTCTGATTGCTCATTATGTCTTGGTGTTTCTATCAAGGCTCCTATTTTAATTTACCTCAGCACACGGTGTCTCTACCAGTGCTAAACCAAAAAATTTATAAATTCTAAACTCCAAAGGAAATCTTTGGAGTTCTAAACAGATCGTATTTCTTATATTCAAACAAAATAATAAAGCATCTGTTAGGCGTCAAAGTGGTAAAGTTAACATCGTGTATTTTTGTGTGTATTAATGGGAATAAATAGCGTAATTTAGTTTTAAAACTCGAAGGTGTTGTGTTATTATTTTTCAATAAAGGAATTTAATACTGCAACACCTTTATTAAAGGAATAAATGTAACAATATTTTGAAAGGATATTTCGATTTTTCTAAAAACTGAGTGCTTCGCTGGTTTTTATTAATTGTTTGTTACCAGAAAAATAATTAACTTAAAGAAAATCATTTAAAATTTTGAATTTTAGGCCTATAAACATTTATTGAACGTGTCAACAAATAGAACAACAGATTTAAATGCATCATGTTGTTAATATTTTATATCCGCAGAAATGCAGTATTTTTTTTTGTTCACATATTACACTTGTTAAACAAAATAATGATCTTCAAGTTCAATTAAAACACAAATGCAACTTAAAATACTGTTTATTATTCAAAGAACATAAACGATAAAATAAATTTAGTGTTTGTGTTCAAACATGAATGCACACAAAACACCGTACACAACGGCAAAGAATTTATGATCACAAACACTATCACAAATACCGTTAAATTTTTTTTTTTTTGATAGACTTTAGTGTTCATTCAGTGTATGTGTGCTGATCTTTAGAATGCCGAATTTTAGTGATTTTTAGTGTATATTTTAATGTGTATAACAGTGGTCACTAAAATTTAAGTGAAAATTTTTGAAAACAATTGTTTTCAAATTTTTTTTTAATTGTTAATAATTTTTGTTTTTATTAAAAATAATTTGCTGAAGAAGCTTTCCTAGGGAAAGCGAATATTAAAAAAATATACGTGTTAAATTTAATTAAAAATACCCTTATAAAGATAAATACATATTTATTTAAGAAGAAAAAAAAGGTCGAATAAAAATAATAATCAAATTACTGTGTTACACACAGTACAATATTTTTCAGGTCATTGATTTAGGACACAATTTTGAAAATTGCACGTGAAAGTATACGGAAAAGTTAGAACTTTTGGATCATTGATTTTGTCAAGTTGACTGCATTAGTAACCTAATGGCTGTCGATTAGACAACAACAACACCAGAGTCAGAACATTGAATATTTCAATGTGGAAAATAATATTTGGGTATGATTAGTATAGTGAGAACACTGAAGATGGCAAATAGCCGAACTCGTTTTGATTACATACCAAATTTCACGCGAGTTGACGTAAAATCATACCAAAATAAATTAAACTCCGTCGGAGAATATGTGCGCAACATATGGAAAATAATAAGTGACAAAATATGGATACATGGAAAAGTTTTTTTTTTTTTTGTATTGAATCTTTCCCTAAGGAATTATCAATAATTATTCAAAGCTTAACCTAAATAAAAAAAAACACAAAGTTGTCACTGCCACTGCGGAAGAGAACTAAAACATGCTCGTGTACATTCACCTCAGTAGGTCAGCGGTTTGCAGTCTCTTTAGGCGTCTGTGACCCTCAAATAAAAAAAAATAATAATAATTGTGGCAGCCCGCAGAATAACAAGTTGATCAAGTTGGCAATGGAATATAAATTAAAAAAACAAAATAAAAAAAAAATGTTTTTTTTTAGTTTTTCTGAGGCAATCGTTATAATTAGATGTTTTAAAATAATAAAATAAAATTGTTACAATAAATAATTTAATTGAGTTAATTTGTTTATTTAGAAGAGTTCATAGGCTATTACAATAATAATAAATAAATATAATTGTTTCAATTTAAATTGTTAACTATTTCACAAAACTCATCTCGCTTTCTTGCTGAATGTAAAGGAGCCTTAATTGTTCTTAGCCCCACCATATCCAATTTCTTATATTTCTCAGCCAGGAAATTTGTTTCCTTCCCATGCTTCGTCACCCTTCTATTCTTCTCTCTAGTATAAGTTGTAGAAATTCATATTTTTCACCCCTCATAATATTTCCAAAGTAGGAAGTAGTTCTTCGTTTAGTGCTTGACAGTATAATACTATCGCTGTTCATTCTTGAGCACTTCAGTATTTGATATGGCGTTCTGAGCAGTCTTCGCCAACACCACATTTCGAATGCTTGAAGTTTATTAATAGTAGGTACTTTAAGCGTCCAAGCTTTAACCCCATAGATGACCAGACATAACACTTCGAAGGTTGAGATTAATTAATCCACTTTCAAGGATTTTCTTATATTTGCTGTATGTGGTGTTAGCTATTACGATCCTTCTCTTAATTTTAACATCTGACTCATTCTAAAAATTGTACAAGAGTTGGTAAATCAGCCATATTGTCTTCCAGAATAGTAGTGTCATTAGCATAGCGAATGTTTTTGATAAAATTGCTTTTACTTTGGTTCCTGCTTCAATATCACTGATGGCTTCTTGAAATATTACTTCCGAATATAAGCTGAAAAGTACAGAAGACAGAATACAACCCTGACACGCACCTCTGTTTATAGGAAGAATTGATTGATAAAAATTGAAAACGAATGTATACATTTTAGTTTTTACTGTGACACTTCCAGCACAATGCACTGCTATTACCGATCCACCTAAACTTACAAGTGTAAATACTGTGATCCTGCAAGCCGAGAGATGGAGAAAGTAGCGTATATGTGGATTTCTAATCCAGCTATTGAAGTCAAAAATGAAAAAAAAATTATTTTTAAGGCACTATTTTCGGTGAGTTTTGACCCGCTTTCTTCTCTCCTATTAAATATATATAACTTTGCTTCAGACACAAAAGAGATATTCCGTAATATATCCAGGGACATAACCGTGTTAAAATATATAGAAAAAGTGATAAAAATCTAACTTGCGGAAAAAAATTCGTATGGCCATTAAATTAAGAAGTTTTAATTTTTGGGACTTCTTTCACGCTCAATTCCCAGAATCGAGTTTTTTTCTTAGTGCCAACAAAGTTGATAAGATACTTTGATATTTCAAGTCTTTGTCTCAGTTCCTTTTCAGATAGAAAGAGAGAAAATTTCATGATGAGAAAACATTCGTTTTATCTTCTTAAATTTTTTTTTAGCTAAAAATGTTGCCAAATTGTAAAAAAAACTGTTGCGTCTTAATTTAGTTTTTGGTGACTGGCAAAATTCGTTTGACTGTATTTACGAGTCACTTTTTTGTTAAGCCTACACTGTGATTCTTAAACTTGATGTTAACTTACATTGAAGAAGAGGACTATAACCATAGTAAAGTGAAAGGTTTTTTTCCTAGAAAGCAAAGTTGTACATTTTCCTTAAGTGTTTGCAGCATTAACCTGGAAAATCTGTTTTTCGCATGGTAAATTATATATCGGCGGTTCCTGTTTTCGAAAACCACTAGCTTTGCTTCTTTACACGCCAGATAATAAACAAACATTTTCTTTTTACCTAAAAAAAAATCTTATAGAAATAAAAATATTTAAAATAATCGCCAGAAAATAAATTTAAATTTAGACCGGACAACCGCTATCGCTATCGACTCAGCTGCTAAAATATAAAATATTTATTTTTAAAGTCGTTAAAGTTACCCGAAGAATTCGGTTGTTAAATCAAAAAAGATTTGACATAGATATTTTGAATCTTTACTCACTTCTCTCTATTGGATAATTAATTTGCGAGTAGAGAACATTTTGAAAGTCTGTTTTTATTATGAAAAGTTAATTTCCAATTGAAAACATTTCAAATTTTGTTTCTAAAATCTAGGATGAAAAAATTCCAGATAAATAATTTAAAAATAAATTTTACAAAATAAAAATTAAAATTTGGAAAAATTAAATTACACCAAATTAAAACAACAGTGGAACACCTCAACAAAGACCAGGATGAATGATTACAACACGTCTCTTAGAACGTGCCACAAGGAACTTAGAAATTATAGGCCAAGTTACCACTTTGGAATTTTACGTGTGACACTTGATCGGCCGAAGAGTATTGCAAGCCGTTGCGTGGAACAGTCTTTTTAGTGGTGGCAGTTGGTGTCGGTGCGGTCGAATAATTATTTGTATGCGAATCATCGCTGGGTGTTGAATAGTATTGTTGTTCAGCATAAGCTTGTTGTTGTTGTTGCTGATGTTGATGGTGCCCTTGCAAATAGCCGGCATACTCTTCGGCAGTCAAGAACTGATTGCTCTGCTGATTATCGTTGGCATTCGTTGGTAGAGAGGTAGCTGGGTGTTCAAAATAGAGTTGTTTCAAAAGTTGTTGTTGTTGTTGCTGGGCAAATAATTGTTGCTGCTGCTGCTGTTGCTGTTGTTGTTGTTGTTGCTGCTGCTGCTGAGCATAAAAGGATCTTAACTGATCAGAATATTGCTGTTGGCTTGGTTGTGGTTGTTGTTGCTGTTGCTGTGCTTGATGCTGCAAAGACTGCAATTGTTGTAAAGTTTGAGCGTATTGAGCAGCAGCTGCTTGATAAGTAGTTTCTTGTGGTACAGCAGCAGAAGCAGCAGGACTGTACTGGTTTTGTTGAGCATATGGCAGTTGCTGTGGCTGAATTTGTTGGAACTTGGGATTACTTCCCATGGGTGGATACTGTAAGGATAAAAGTGAAAGACTTTCTTTTAGAGATTTCTAAATAACTTAAATTTCATTTAATTTTTTTTTTGCATAACAAAAATATTCTTTTTTATTTTTAAAATGCTGCCTGAATATAGTTACTGCTCACCATTGGTGTCGTTATGTTCATGGCGTTGATTTATTGCTTTCCACGTTTAATTTTTGTTTTAAATTTTTATTATATTAAAATTTTTCGTTGTGATTTTTCAATTAAAATTTAATTTTTAAAATTTTGAATTTTTTCCTTTTCAAAATAATGAATTTTTAATTGATTAAAATTTCTTAGAAAGTTATTTAAAAAAAAAAATTCTCTTGCATTGCAGAGTGGAGATCATTAAAAATAACGAAATAAATAAATAAATATTTTTGTTATTTCTGAGAAGAGTAAAACTAAGTGATTTTAGAAAATTTCTAGACATGCAATAAGGCTATATCTTCGTATTAGGCATAGTAAAGATGAGGCAATTGATTGGTTATTTGCAAAATTTAAGCGGAAAAAGTCTCTAATCTAATTCATTTGGTACATTTGAAAAATACTCCCAATTTTTTATTTAATATTTTTTTTTATGTAATTTCGGCTTTGAGTAAACAAAGCTGCTTTATAAGTTGCTTCAGTTTTATCGCTAATTAACTAAGATAAAAGCCTAAATTTTCAAAGAATAATACAAATTGTGTTATCCATAGAGAAAAGGTAAGAGTCATATGTGACTAAGATGTAAAAAGAGAAGAGAATGAAAGCACCAAGATGTATTAAGGATCTTAAAAACGATTATGAATAATATTTCGATATCACATTCTCTATGTTCGGCATCTAACAAAAGTTAGTACAAATTTCTTCTTCTTCTTCTAATATTTTTTTCTTGTAAAGATTATAAACATAAACGAGTGTTTTGAATAATACTTCTCATGTCCTCGTGCCCTAAATTTATAAAATAAATAAAAACAATCAAATATTTATTTAATTTCATTTTAAAATTTAATACAAAAAGGAAACAATTTGGTTAAGAATTTAAAATTTAAACTATTAACACATTTATCAAAAGTTAACCAAAACAAACTTAAGCAAGTTCGTTAAGTGAATTTGTTAAGCCAGAGATAGTCTCACATACGAAGTGTGTGCTAAATTTTAATTTAAAATTTATGTCACTATTTTCTGTTGCTGCAGTTTCGCTATGGAAATATCTTTTCACCTTTAATTTAATTTTTTATGACTTGTGTGTCATTTACAAACTTGAAACAAAAGCAATTAAAAATATCTCGAATTTAAAAACATGAATGATAAAATCAGTGAGAGATTTAATTTTCTAAAACGACAAGTTAACCTTAATATGGGTAATTAAATGTACAGATGCATGCAACACTCAATTAATAAAATAAGTATAAAATCATAAACAAAAACAAAAAGGTTTGTAAAAAAATTTGTGAAATAAAAACGCCCGGTATAGAAATAAAAGTTATAAATGAATGCATGCAGCTGCCTGCAAAGGAATGCCACACAAACAACGGTTCGTGTAATAAAATTAAAAAAAAAATTTAAATAACATCAAAATATATAAAATAAATTCAGTTTTACAAGCCACAAGATGTTGCTGCAGCTACTAAAAGTCAACATTTTAACCAGCACAACAATCGTGTTGTTAACGTTGATAATACAAAATGGTTTTAGCAAACCGCAGGTGTGTATGAAAACTTTTTTTGCGTAAAACGATTTTACAGGATATGATTTTTATACTTTAAAGGATGCCAGCATGTTTGACTATGTGGCCAGTCAGACGCTAATGGTAGCCGGTAATGTAGTAGAAATTGTGGGAAATGGTGGCATAATAAGTAAACAAATACATTTGGATTTGCCTTTTGGCACTGCAAACTCGGAAACTTTAGTAGCAGCAGGCGCAGTTATGAAAAATAATGATAAAGATGCTGACTCATTAGAAGAAAAGAGACGCAAACGTTCTATAGATTCACAAATTATTGAGCACTCAATAGCAGGTGCAGAGTCCTCTTTAGCTTTACCCTTCTATCATCGCCGTTTACAGAGAAGCAAGCGGTCTCCTTGCCATCATGGTGGTGGTGGTGGTGGTGGTACAGGAGGTAATGGAGGTGGCACGGGGACACCAACTGACGGCGATGACTTGGATATAACAGAGAGACGTCGTCGTGCGTATGCCCGTAGACGTAAAATAGCGGCCAGAAAAAAAACATCAACAACTAATAAGAAAAATACCGTTAATCGTAAGAGAAAATTATTAAACGATGATGAAGATATAGATCAAGCTTTGACGCGTCGTCGCAAGCGTCAGACCGAGTTGGATGATTTAAATGAGAATGTCGCCGATAGTGGTAATGATTTTTCACAACATGCTGAGCAAATTGCCAAAAAATTACATCAAGTTTGGGAGAACTTTATGAACTCAATGAACGATATGGCCCAAAAAATTAAACAGCATTTAAGCGGCGCTCAAAATTCTACAAGTTCAACGGAAATCTAACATTTTTATTTTTCTGTAGAATATGTCCTAAGAAATTACTTTCAGAAATAAAAAGTTTCTATTTCTTATTTAAAAATATATATAAAATAATGATATTTTTCTTATTTTATAAAATAAAGTTTAAAGAAATTATCAAGACAAGTAAAATATACAAACGATGTAAAATAGATTATTAAACTAAATGGCTGAAATATCACTAATCGTCCCACTATGTAACAAGAACTCCTGCTTTCGCTCAATTTTATAACTAATGAATCATCTAAAAATTTATTGTTGCCAAAAGAAGAAATTCTTGTGATATTGTGGAACAGATAGCCATCATCGTATGACATACCATACTCATATGACCTAAAAAATAGGCATTAAAAACTTAAATGAGCAAACCGATGTTATTATTAAAGTGTTGGGAGAAGATTTAATTAATCGGCCCAGTATAAATTTAATTGATACACAAATTCGTCCATAATATTTTTGAAGCATTTTAACATTTTTTATTTTATGTTTTTATTGTCTCCGAATTTTCATATAATTCTAAGTGTAGGCACACACTGTGTGTATTCCTAAAAAGCGCTCTATAGGGTTACCCATTTTAATCCATATATTTTCTTTCTTTATGGTGGAGTGGCTACAATCACCCTTATTCTGTTTGGCAACGGCAACATCGTCGTCGATTTTTGTCAACATCACTATAATACAACATCAATACTAATTTGATATTCCCTAACTGTCTTATGACGACGCGCCAGTTAATTAAATATAGCACACATATCTAATATTTGAGTCAGCTGATTGATTTGTGTACAATTTTTGATAAAATTTTTGTGAAAAAAATATAAACTGTGTAAAAAAAAGTGTAATCTGTATGAAATTAAATATAAAATAAATTAAAAATTAATCTCGAAATGTACAGAAGCTGTGGCAACTTCTTCCAAGGGGCTAAGTATAGTGTGATTCGTTTTACATCCGCACCTGGCTATGTAGCCTTAATCAGATGGTGGACAAACCACTATTGTATAATTTGGAGCGTAATACATGCGTCCTAGATAGCCGAAGGCATAATTCTAAGCAACAGAACCATCTAGTTGCAACTTTAATGATTCCAGCGCAGGGCTGCAAACCATCACACCTTGCTAAAGAGTTGGAGACTTTCAACTCCTGTCCAGAACACATGTCTAGCATGCTCACTGGACTGGATCATTCACGTTGCGTGTCATTATCAGTGAGATGATCCTGGCCACCATAATAACCATTATACTGTTATGGGGCCGCGAAACCACAACCACCACGATACTCCCATATAGGGGCCAACCTCAACGATCAGTCAGAGAACAGTTAAGTGTCTAAAGAGACAAATAATAAACTCTCCGGGTTCACTGATCCCCGTGGAAATAAAGTAAAGCCTCCAGTTGACTCCCTGCCTGTCTTCAGGGGACTGGGCTCCCTTTTTCCCCAGTTGCACTGTGTCTAGATAGTGGAATTCTATAAAGACCATACTTATTAGTCCCTGGGGGGAAGGGGCTAAGTATAAGTTGATTTAATATGCCGCCTCCAGTAGCTTTGCATTCCATTTTGTTTTTTACCATCTTTTTTTTAACTTTAAATTTTACGTCACGTCAAATCTGTAAAAAGAATTTAGTCAAACATGTATTTGTAAAGAACTACTTATTAGACCTTTTGCCATCTATCACTCATTCTATTTCGTGGGCCAAGGGCGTTTAAGGTAACATAATCGCAACATTTTCCCATTGTTCCTTAAAATTACTAGGAACACTGCCACTTCGAAATCCCTTGGCAAGTGATGGACTTTTTCCCAATGCTTCCACTAATTTTGGAAATTTGTTGGCGTTGGTAATTTTAATTTTTTTCCATTTTCAATTTTTTGTTGTATTTTTAGTTTTTTCGATCCTTTAAAATTTTTGTTTATAACAGCACGACACCAAAATCACAGACGACAATATCAACGGCAATTTAAGGCAACATCAACGTCAAATTTTCTTACAGAATTGCAAACATAAATTGCCAGTTATCGATAAATGGCAATATTGCCAACGAGAATGCGGATTTACAACAAACGATAAAAAAACGGCATCGTCTTGTATTGCCATCGCCAAACGGAGTGAGGGTGAATAATATGACTTCTGTTCAAATTACAAGGGTAAGAACAGACGGATAGATATTATATCTATATTAAGGGAATTAAGTTTTCGACCTTTTAGTGAGGAGCTTTACGAAGGACCCGTTTGCATTATTATGTTTTCAAACTAAGAAGTTACGGCTGGTTTTGTTTTGACATGAAAAGAAAAATGCCTTTGCTTTGTATATCAAATAATATTTGTTAACAATAAAACTGGAAGTAGATTAACATATACACACATTTACATTCGTTTGATAAAAATAAAAATAAAAAAAAAATATTAAAGAAAGAAAACATAACAAAAAAGAGTTTTATAATAAATTCTGTAACATGCCAGCGGAAATGTGTGTATAGAATTTTTTACAACCACAAAAATGTAAAACAAAATTATAATTGTACACGAAGATACTAAACACAAAATTCAGATAAAATAACAAAAGCATTTCCGTTACGGTTTAAATCACCACAATCATTTTCATGCTCTCGACAGCCAAACAAACAATAAAATGTAACAGAAATTATAATTGTAATTTAAGCTGTTGCTATCAACAACAACAACAAACTGTTATTTTTAGTATTTTTTTTTTTTTGAAAAACTTGCAAACAATTGTTAATAAAACTTGTAATTAAACCAATTACAAAGACCATTAAAAAGGGATTTAAACAAAAGAATCCAATTTAGTCATTAACAGAGTATTAAAGCAGACATTAAAGAAAATAATTAATACCTCCATTTTAAGTACAGTAAGTGCCACAAATAATTGTTTTTTAAAGTAAAAGATATTTACAAATTTTTTTACTAAAATTTTGAAGCAGTTCAAGCCGTTTTAAGGATCTGAGCTGGGAATAAAATAAAAATGATTTATAAAACCTCCGAGAGAATAAAATGCCATGTGCGAGGAAGAATTGGTTTTGCTTCAAGGAGAATTTATCTTTCCACAATGCTGGTATCGATTATATTACAGAGCCTTAATAATCATGTGCAGGGAGAGGCATTATCTCATAATCAGGTAAAGTAAAAATCTATTTTTAAGAAATAATTTGTACGGGTTTCTATTCAAAGATATTCTTAAATTTATATTTAGAATTTTTAAAGAAAAAGAAAAATATTTTAAATGCAATTTTCGGACAATTAAATAATAGAATTATTACGTCAATAAAATCGAAAAGTCGCTCATGAGAACCTGGGCTATTCTTTAACAGTTGAGAATTGAGAAATCCCTTTGGCCAGAGCTATTTTTGCTTACAATGTATTGAAAAATAAACTTTAAAGTAAAAACCAAACACTAAGTAATACATTAACGCATTTTAACTGATATAAAAAATAATGCACTCCTCCATTAAATTTTTCTGAAAATAAGTACAGTATTTTGCAAACGTATTTAACTATGCGTCGTTTGGTCGATAATTCAAATTTTTATCCGAAATTTTATTCTAATCTGATATGAACTTTATTTGAATATTTTAAAAGGAGGAAATTGAATGGAATATTGATTGTATTTTACCTTATTGTTATCTTAGTTTTATCCGAATTTTATTCGAATATGAAATGAATTTTATTTTAATATCATGTAAATCTTATTCAAATTTCTCAATTTTATTTGAATATACACGAAGATTATTTAATTTCGAATATGATACGAATAGCCATTATCAGCTGTTACCATCAATAGACACTCACACTAAGATATGAACTCTTTAATAGTATTAATAATTTTTAATTCTCTTTTTGTTCTTGCCATTGTCAACATCGAAACGTGTAAAAATGAAATAAAAATAAATTCATAAATAATTAGAAAACAACAACAAGCCTAAAATTCTTACAAAGACCTTCATCTCTAATACAACTGCGTTATAAACGTGATAATTTTGTTAATAAAGAACAACAGCAACAGCAGCAGCCGCATACTAACGATTACTTATACGATGATAATTATGATGTTTTACCTGATATGCTGAACAGTTCATATCCCTCAACTTTAGAAGAACAAATTGCTGAAAAAGCAAAACAAGTTGCACAAAGCTTTAAAAATATGTGGCAGTCATTAACCGATTCAGTACAACATTGTTTCGATGCTTTGCGTGCTTTGTTCAGTGATGATGTTGGCGAAATAGAATTAACTCCACAACAAGAACAAGAGTTACTGGAGAATTTAAAGGAGAAATATCGCATGCACCAGGACTATGATAATGAAGTTTATTCAAATGTTTTTTGAAAATAACAATTTTTATTAAGAAATAAATAAATGTTATTTGTTGTTAATAGTTACAAAAAAAAGGACTTAATTTCTTGTTGTTTTTTAATTAAAAAAAAAAGGATAGAAGCAATTAGCAGAAAATAATTAAGCAATTTTAGAAGAGTTATTGCGATAATTGTGATAATTTATAATTTCTAGCGTGTGTTCGGCATTAATGTTGGTGGAGGTCACTTAATGAAATAACAAATAAATTGTAAGAATGTTTCAAGAACTTCTCTCAAATTTAAAACATAAAAAGTTGTTAATAGTTAAAAAAAAATTTATAAAAAATTTAGAAAAAATATTCTTTTTTTGGAACAATAAAATAAAATTTTATTTATTTTTATTTTAATAAATATCTTTTTTCAGATCTTTTTTATATATTTTTTCTTCTCAATATTTCGCTTTCCTTCTTCTTCAGGAAAAAATTTTTATATTTTTGAAAACAAAAAAAAAAAATTATTAATAAAAAAATTTTAAGGACGTATTTGTAAAAGGTGCATGTTATAAAATGTAATATTCCTTTATAAAGGCCACATTTTTTACGGATACCTTTTTTAAAGATACTTTTTCAAAAGTAGGTCTTAGAAAAGTGCTTTTGGAATAAGATTTATGATTTGAAAAGGTGTTTTTTTAAAAGGTACTATTTGGAAGGCTGCCTTTTAAAATATTTGTTAATATTTAGCATGCAATTTGTAAGTATTTTACCTAAAAGGCAATTTTTCAAAGATGTATGCTTTCTAAATATTATATAAAAATGTCTCTAATAAAAAGGTAATTTTTTTTAATTTTTTAAGTAATTTTAAGAAGAGTACAATGCGTTTGTATATTTAAGTTTTATAAAAGCTGTTTTCAAAAATTACAAAAAAATTGTTCATTTACTTCATTACAAAATACTTCATTTGAAAATATGTACAAAATTACGCTGAATAATCGCGTCATAAAAAAATTAAAATAAATAATTTACTTTTATGTTTATAAAAAAAATATCCCCTAAAAGCACGCTATGAATTAATAAACAGAATTGTTTTTAAAAGTATACTAATAAATTGCTTGTCAAAAATAATTAAATTTCTCTTAAAAAATAAAATAACTCTTCATCCCACTGCCGGTTTTAAGGTAAAAACTCTATACTCTACGTAATTTAGATTTTTGTACAAAAACGTTCTCTTAAAAACAGTTTTCAAAACAAAAAACACTGACAAATAAAACATGCAATAAAGAATGCGATTGACAAAGCATCGGGATGAAACAGGAAATTGTATTTTTTAATCAAATCATTGCATGCAATAAAATATTTAGTAAAATTAAAATCTGTACATCTTAAATAGAAAACAAAAATATTAATTATTATTATGAATTTATACCAAAAAATTAGATTTGAAATTAAAAGCAGACAAAACAAGCATTTTAAGCGAATAAATAAAAATCTATAAATTAAAGCCAGCTATTTGCCCAGTTAAATTAGAATAGCGAAATGAGTTTAAATAACACCATGATTAAATACGTTAAGTTGATAGTCTTGTTAAGTTTAATAATTTCGTGTGCAAATGTACAAGGAAATCCGCAGGTTTGTAAAAATATTTTTAATGAATATTTCTAAAATAACATCTTTTTGTTAGTAAAATTAAGGAAAAAGTATATTTAATTAATTAATTATTGGTTTTTATTTGATATTGTTTCGCCGCAAAACTTTCTAACCTTCTGCAGGACATAAACGATGCTGCTATTTTGGCTGCTGCTCAAGCCATGGATGTTATTGCCAATGGTGCCGCTGCTAGCGATAAAAAAGAATTTGAATTTTTTGGAGCAAATTTTAAAAATCAAATGGAAATAGGATTTGGTGATGCCGCACGGGCAAAACGTAGCAATCAGCTGTTAAGAACTAAGCATTTTGGTGATAAGAAAATCAACTCGCATAAAAAAATAATAACTAAGCGAGCTATAGACGAGTATGCTATTGCAGCTGATAACACTGATGATTTTGAATATTCTTTATCCTCCTCCTCTTCCTCACAATCTGAGGAAAATTGAAGAAAAAGTAGGAGATCTGTGTTGTCTATTGATGATACAATGATTTTGTCAATTTTAATTTAAATACAAAAATTAAACACAACTAAATTTCCTAAATTAGAAAAATAAATATTTTACTTGTAGTATTTTGGATTAAAAAAAAATAAAAATTTCTCTTGTTTTTATAGAAAAAATTTCTTTTTTTAAGATAAAAAAAAAAAATAAAAAAATTTCTTATTTTTTATAGAAAAATTTCTTTTTTTTTTATAGAAAAAATTTCTTTTTTTTTATAGAAAAAATTTCTTTTTTTTATAGAAAAAATTTCTTTTTTTTATAGAAAAAATTTCTTTTTTTTTATAGAAAAAATTTCTTTTTTTTTATAGAAAAAATTTCTTTTTTTTTATAGAAAAAATTTCTTTTTTTTTATAGAAAAAATTTCTTTTTTTTATAGAAAAAATTTCTTTTTTTTATAGAAAAAATTTCTTTTTTTTATAAAACTAATGACCCTGGTTTCGTCAACTATGGGACTGTTAAATTCTTTTTGGATTATGTAGCCAAATTATAGGAATTTAATCATTTTTGCACTTTTTATACAATCGGCGCTTTTTACTAAAAATATTGTTTAAAAATTGGCTACAATTGGATAGGGGTGGAGGAAGAACCGTTAAGATGTTTAACGCAATTTTTCTTTTATTTGCATTTGCTGTAGATTGTCTCTAAAATAGTGCAAGAAATTTACTAGTCCGGAAGGAAGTTTTGAGCAAGAAAACCATTAACACTTTTTTGGGAAAAATCCTTAAAAAAGCGGCGGTTTTTACTTTTTCCATATTCAGAGGCTTACAACTTTTTAACGAAACATGCTATCAGAGCCAAGCTTGTTTTTTTTAAGAGAAGTAGATAGCACTTCAGGCAACAATGCCTATTTAGTCAAGTACCGTGCGACATTCATTAGGAAAGGGATAAAGAAGAGATGAAACAAGTGGTGAAAGTAGAAGGATAATTACGAATATTAACTGTCGTATAAAACAGCACAGCGACTAGTGATTATGCCTTCATCGCTGAGCAGCCCCACCGAAAGACAATTTTTGTTTTTGTAGTGAAAAAAAACCAAAGTCTTCGTTGGGAATCGAACCCACAACCCCCATACTGACAAGCTAGTACCCTACCTACTAGCCTACAGGGGCACCTAAGCTTACTGCTGTTTTATTTTAAAGTTTATCAAGAATGCAACCAATATTTTAGAATAATAGTCTGAACATAAATAAGCACGCTACGGCAAAAATACTAAGTTTAGGTGGGTCAAAATTTAAAAAAATATTTCTCCCAAACTAAAAGAGGTAACCTCGCCATGTAAGCCTGTAGATATTTTCACGGTCTGCTTAACTTCAAAAAATGTTAACGTTTGAAAAAGAAATAAATTTTTTATGACAATTCAAAAAAAATTGTATGCACAAGGTACCCAGAAGCTCCTCTTTACCATAGGCGGCCGATTGCCCGCAACTTCACTCAGAAATACCTCTGCTTGGCCTCTGGGAATATGTCTGAAAAAATTTTAATATTGTGTTTTTACGTTTATGGCCAAATAAAAAAAAAAAAATAATTACGCAGCAAAACCTTACTATGGGAAGTGAAACTTTGAACCACCACGACAATTGCGATTTTTGTTGGGCGAGCATAAATACCATCACCCAAAGAAATCGAGCTTAATCGGAAAAAAGATGTTTTTGAAATGCAAAGACAACGTTTAAACAAGCTATTGTTTCCACGGGAATCAGTGACCCGCAGAGTTCCGTTATTTGTCCCTTTAGACACTTAACTGTTCTCTGGCTGATTATTGAGGTTGGCCCTTTATGGGAGTATCGTGGTGGTTGTGGTTTCGCGGCCCCATATCAGTCTATGGTTCTAAGGTGGCCGGGTTCATTTCACCTTTAATAACACCTACCTGGTGAAATGTTCCCAGATCCAGTGAGCATGCTAGACATGTGTTTTGGACAGATGTTGGAAAGTCTCCAACTCTTAAGCAAGGAGTGATGATTTGCAGCCCTGCTCTAGAATCATCGAAGTTGCAACTAGAAAGTTCTGTTGCATAGAATAATGGCTTCGGCTTCCTAGGACGAGCACGACGTTCAAAATTATGCTGTGGTTTGGTCCACCATCTGATTAAGGCCAGGCGCGGATGTAAATCGAATCACACAGTTGCACAGCCACCTCTGTTGATCTCAGGAATTGAAGAATAGTACAGGCAGCGTTAACAAAACTTTCTTATGATAGAGAAACATTATGAAGCCTACTCCAATGCTACACATAATATAATTTATAACAGCTCAAACGTATCAACTACTTTCGGTTGCTCACGATTTATTTTTTGCCTTATCAACTCCATCTCTACAAACAAAAATCATTTTGACTACAGTCTTTTGACTGCTTGAACCACCGCTACTCTGATAAATTCTAAAATGTCTTTATCCTTACATTCAGTCTTATATTTTTCAAAGCAACATGTACCAAAACAAAAAACAAGAAACAGTTTATTCAAGGACATTTATTTATGTCCTTTTGATACCTTAGAATCTGTCTGAACACTTACATGAACTGGTTGAGCTGTTTGTTGTTGTTGCAATTGTTGCTGTAATTGTTGCTGTTGTTGTTGTTGTTGTAACTGTTGCTGTTGCTGCCGTTGTTGGGCGCCGCCATAGTAACGTGTAAAACTCTGTTGCAGGCTGGGGGTTTTTAAACTAAACGAATTTGTATTGGCATCAGTGTGGTACGTCAATTGAGTTGTGCCTGAATTAATTAGACATAAAATGGCCAACAAACCGAAAGCGGATTTGTTCACTTCACCCACGAACATTTTAAAATTGATTGTTTTGTATTTGTGTTAGTGTGTGTGTATGTGTGTTTTTTAAATCCTTTAAAAGTGGATACAAATTAAACGGATTTTAGTTTTAACAGACCGTTTTTCTCAACCGCAGTTGTTTAAAGTTTAAATTGATTTTGGCAACTGTTTTGGTTTTATATTCTGTTTCATGATTTTGTTTTCAAAATATTTATGGCAATAAATGTATACGTGGTATGTGACAAATCAAATTAAAAGCAATTTTTGCTTAAAGACGCTTAACAATTGCATTTGTGGTTGGAAACCCCTCCACACTAAATATCAGAGAGTAAATAGTAAGTGATAGTTGGTTAGTATGCCAGGTCAGTCAATGCAATGAAACTTTAGCGCTCATACATACACACATGCTTACAAATTTAGACGCATTCAAACAAAATTATTATTCTACTCACAATTAACGCAAAAGACTCTTAACACAAGGCACAATGTATTTTATTTAAAATTTGGCTATTTTTAAATGCCACTCATATATTTCGGTTAAATATTCCATCGTTTAATACATTTCAATTACTTTAGTAACTGGATTTTAAATTTAAAATTTTAATTAATTATTTTATTATCATTTTTATTTATAATTTATAAATAAATTAATTGACTTTCGTTTAGTTAAAACAAAAATTTTTTATCACATTTGAAAAAGTGCGTGTTTTTTATAATTTTTTTATATTTTTTTTTAAATTTGTTTAAAATAAAATTAAGACTAAAATTTGCATTATTTTTACGTTTTTACGTATTACAATTCTTATTATTTTTTAATGTATATTTATTTATAGACTTCGAAAATTTATAGCGAATGAGTTAATCAATAAATTAAATTTTTTTATTAAAATATTTTACGGATAAAGAAAACAAATCTGTCAAAGTGCATTATGCGATACTTGCGAATGCTATACCCTCTTCGCCAGGAAAGAACAATCGTGTTTTGAATAAAAATAAGTTTTTCTTTTAAAATGTAACCAAAATACTGATTTTTTAACATTTTTTAAGGTGATTAATTCTAATAACGATCACATCACGTTTTTTATTTTGATATCGGAATATTAATTTCTCCTTATTAAGTTATCGCTCTGCTGCCTTATTATTGCCACAAATTTTTAGTTTTTGATTAATTTATCCGGTGTTTTCTAAATTTAATATTTTTCAGCTTTCGAAATTCATGGGATATTTTTAATATTTCAAATATGTAAATGCAATTGTTTTGAAAATTTTCAACAATTTAATTCTATATTGATTTTTAATTTTCGAAAATTTTCAAAAGTTCGGTAATTTTAACACGCTTTTTGAGATTTAACTTTTCACCAAAATATAACTTTTTATTTTGTATTGTACATTTACATCAATTTTAGTTAAAACATAAATTTTTCGATTTATTAAAAATAATTTTAATATACTTCTTTTCCATAAAATAAAGATTTTTCTAGGAAATATTGATTTTCAATAAGATATTGATTTTTTTGTTAACTCTACTTAGTCCATGTTTACACGCTTCAACTTTTGTTGCTCATTGTTTCTTATAAAGTTGACGTAATGTCTACACGCAGCAATTTGTGTCAACAATTTTCGTGTTGTGCTTTGCCTCAAAATTCGTACTTTTTGGCGTTTTATTTCATTTAAGTTATGAAAAAATTGAGGTGAAATAAAGGTTTACGTACTGGAGTCTATAACTGACATTTAAAAGCCATTTTATTAGAATTAATGTTTAAAAATACTTTTTAGCAAAAAAATGTTTATAATTTAAAATAGCCGGAATTAATTTTTTATCTTCTTTTGGTTTTATGGAATATAACGAACGACATATAATAATTATAGTTATGTGACCTTTTTAATATTTAATTAGTAGTTTTTTATTATTAAACAATAGGTCTTTATTTTGTAAAAAAATTTTAAACATTATTTTTTATTATATTTCAATATTTCGCCAAACCATTGGTTGGCATCTTCAGGATAAACAAAAAAATATATAAACAATTAATCAAAAATTAAAAAATCGTTGACAAATTAAAATAATCAAAAATTTTTTCAGAATTCTAGTCACTAATTAAATTCTTATCATCTACGGGAATTTTCTTAGCTTAAACAAATATTAGCGAATATATATTACTACAGAAAAATAGTTTATACAAGCATCCCTAACTCCGGCAATTTTATGACGAAATTAAAACATTCTTTATTAACAATGAAACAGTGAATAAAGAGGAATGTCAAAAATGTAAAAAAATACAACTTTGTGTATATGATTACGAATGGAAACACAAAACGAAATTCCCGAGTACAAGCAGTGAAATAGAAACATATTCAATTTGTATACTTTCTCTTTCTTTCTATTGGAAAAATCAAAAGTTGAGCAACAAAAGTTGAAGCGTGTAAACAGGGACTTATTGAAATAACCTTTATTATTGTTTTTCTAAAATATCGAATTTTAAATTCCTCCAACAATTTTCTATTATTTTTTTATAATTTTAATTTAATTTTTTTATAGCAAATATTATCCTTTTCTGTTAATATTTGATTCTTAATACATCGTGAAAAATATCTAGCTAATTTTCGTTAATTTGTTGAATAAAAATTTTAAAATACTTTAAAACTTGAACTTTTGAGAAGTGTACAATTTTATATATAAAATGAATCCGTTCATTTTATTTTTTTTAAATGTGAAAAAATCGATTTTTTAGTGAAATATCCATTATTTGGTGAAATATTTATTTTCGGTGGCATTCGACTTTTTTAAGCATTGGAAAATTACGGGAAATTTAGAATTTCCTTTTTTGTAATAAAATTTCATTATTTTAATTAAAATTTGTAGAATTGTGTCATAAATTTTCGTTAACTTCGTTAATATAAAATTTAATTGGTGAAATGTCGATTAATAAAATAAGTAATCTATAATTATTCGGAATCATTTTAATATAAGCAATTTTATTTCGTGCTTGATTCCTTTAAATATATATTTCATGATATTCTCACAAACTATTTATTGCTATGTTGATTTTATGAAAAATTCTCATAGAATCAGTTTGGCTTAGGTTTTTCTATACAATATTGGGGTAAAATTCACTGAAGAGCTACTTGAGCAATAGTGAAATTGCAATATGGATGTGCTCTCCTCCATTACAATACATTTCAAATATTTTTATTTTTATTTGAATAAATGTTTTATGAGAATATCATAAGATGTTTATTTTTTAATAAAGATTTTTGTAATAAATATTTTGTGAGAATATCATGAAATATTTATTTAAAGGAATCAAGCACGAAATAAAACTGATTGATAAAATATTTTTATATTTCTATAAAATTTGTAATTCTTAACTACTACTCAAATTTTTCTATACAGGGTGCCCGCCGGGAATACATACTACTTTATTTTGCCGCCAGTTTGGTAAACGTTTGTCTTGATAGTTCATATTTGACAGCCGTGACACGTGACCAATTTATTATGGAACAAATTTGTTATGGAAAAAAAAAATAAAATAAAAACGTGTTATAATCGTTAAAATATTTTATCAAAATCGATCATCGATTACTGTGACGATAAGAAAGTTAAGTGAAATTTTTGGGAGAAACAACGTATCAACGACACACTTTATTTATCGTGATTTCGAAGAAAGACGGTCTGTAGATGATAGGCTCAAGCGTGGACCAAAATGTACTGCAAGATCGGCTGGAAACTGTGTGAAAATGTAATGAAAAATGTGCTGAAAGGGGCTCACATTTGTGAGGCTAACAGAGGCGGACATTTATCTGATATTAGACTCCATACATAATTGCCGACATTAAATAAAACATCAATATCAATATACGATCCATCCTCTCTTTCAACCTGTATTTTGTTGTTTTAATATCAAAACTTTTTTTTTAATTTTATTACATTATTACATTTGATTTTAATTATAAGTTACAATGTAAAGAGTTCAAGGTTTTCCACTTCTCTGCTTAATAATTATAAATAGTTACAACTTCCAATTACACACATTAAAGAATTTTTGGAGGCAAAACTTACAAAAACCTATTTGATTTTTTAAATATCAAAACTATTTCCTTATTTTTACTTTTATTTATTAATTTTTTTAAAAAATTTTTTTTTGTGAAACACAAATTTTTTCAAGTTTTTGTTGAATCTATACTTTTTGTATTTTATGTATTTTGAATTTATTTTCGACAATGAATATAAAATTTTTTGTTGTAGGGTGTATAAAATTATTTTCAGCCAACATTTAGTGACATCGTGTCATGTCACATACAATATACAAAGCTGTCTTATGTAATAAATATAAAAATTATACAATTTACTCCACATGAAGAGAAAACAAAAATAACAAAACAATTTCTTTTCCTTTCATGCAAATTGAGCGTATAAACGAATGGCTGAGGAAAATAAAAACAAAATAATTTTTTTTTATTGATTGTTTGTGTATGTATGTGTGTGTTTAATATATTTTATATATTTTTGATTTTTAATCTTGTTGCATTAAGTGGTAGGTAGTATTTCAAAGTCGTGTTATAAAATTTATTTTGACAATAATATAAATAATTTTTTCCATAAATAAATAATAATATACGAGTATCAACATTCACACGCACACTTCAATAATTTCAAATTTATTTAAGTTTGTAAATATTTATACGTGTGTTGTTGCTTACGGCCACAAATTGCCACATCAATTTGTCAATTGTACTCGCATAGAAATTCACTGATATAATTTTAAAAATTTCTATCGATAGTACACGCGTTATGACAGACAAGACAAATGATTTAAATTAAAATTTAGCCAAAAAAACAGCAACACATTTATTGCGATATCTACAGGAAGTGGTTTTAACAAAAAATTTAATTTTTTATAATTCAGTTTTATTGTTTTATAGTGCAAAAACACGAAATTTAAATTTAACCATTTTTCTCATATTTGAGATCTTAACTGACATTGGCTTAGCTCTTAAGCCATTAAAGAGACAGGCTATTTTAATTGCCAGCTACTATTAGCTGTTATAAGTGGTGGCTGCTTCCTTTCCTAGAAAATAATTCAAAGCCAATCTGTTAACTGACTTGAAACACTTTAAAGTTATAACTGCCACATCCACAGTACAGGATCTGAATCGTGTATATAAGTATAGTGAGGTTTCATAGGACTTTGTAAAATAACGAATGAATACATGTTTTTCTAAAAAAGGTTGACTTAAAAAATATATATCCAATTAAAATATCTGTTATTGTTTAAAAATGAGTGACCATAAATATTATATTTGGACTTCATCTTATCAAATTATTATTGACTAATTAGGAATATTTCTGGAATATGACTTTCTAAAAATATTTGGTAAAAAACAAAATCTTTATAACGTACACAATGGAAGACAGGTAAATGGAATGCTGATAACAGATGTAGCGATTATTCTTCTATTGAGTAACTTTTTGTTTTCTTAAAAAGTTTGCATACAAATTTGTAAAAATTTTATTATTCTTAATTTATTTGGAAATTAAAATCCATTAAACTTAAGCAAAAGTGGTATGAATATCAGCTACTGACTCTAAATTTTGAAAACATTAGGCTAGGAAGGCGTCCATTTGCTTTCATGTCGTTAACTCTGGGCTACTTGGAAGGGACTGTTTCCAGAGGCCAAGAATATTTTCCGATAGGCTTTCTGTATTAATTTGAAGAAGCGTAAGACTTATAACACAGTCGTTTGTTGTATGTTGAATACGCCTAATATTGCTACCAATTATGTTAAAAAGGGTCTTTAATGGAGCGTTGACTAGTATTCTTATTTCCATGTCAATTACCTATATTCATCCATGCCATATCATGCTAACCATAATTAGTTATCGAACCAATTTTAGGAAATTTTCGGGTTTCCCTCCGATTTTTTTTCAACTCACTTTCTTTAAGTGATTGTAGCAACCTTTCGGCTGTATGATCAAGTACAGCTAGCAGTTGTAACTGTGCCGAAATTGGTGTGATTTTGATAGATTCCTTTGGAGGATAATGTTCCTTTTTAGCTGCAGTTATGTGATGATATCTGTACTTTACTTAAATAAATTTTAAACAATTTTTTCCTATAATTTTTAGCAGATAATTGAAACATCTGTGCAAAAATGCATGAAAAACTTAAGATGTTTTTTAAAAGGATGTCAACCAGTTGAAGAAATATTTATAACACCAATAACTTGAGTTTTTTGACAAAATTTTTCGGCTACCTAGGTTTTGATCTGTTTTCTTTCTGATGACATAAAAATTTTAAGAATCTATGTCAAGAAAAAATATAGGTTTTGGCCAATGAAAATTGATTCTGAGCCAATGTGCGTCGTGAGTATGTCTAGACAAGTTGGCCATTCCTTATAATCTCCATAAAATATTTGAGCTTCATAAGGCGGTAAAGAAATATTAGATGCAGCAACGTATTGGGGGTTTATAGATGATGTTGAAATTTTATCGGGATTAGCTTTTTGGCAAAGGACATCTGGAAGCTCATTGGATTTGGATATAATTTTAATGCGTTTTGCACCTTCTCTACTAAGTTATTAAATCTATTTAAAATATCATAATACCACGTTCTAAAATATGACCAAAGGCGAAAAATGTTATCCCTCTGGATCTCTAATGAATTAATATCGTCAGAGAGGCTAGTAAAGTATGATTGAAACCCTACTATACAGTTGGAGTTCCCCCCAGGTACACATTTATCTGTCTTTATGGATTACTCAACCATCTAGACATGTGTCAACGGGGGAATAAGTGAGCCCAGTTCCCTGAAGCCCGGCAGGGAGTCAACTGGAAGCTCCACGTTATTTCCAGGGAAATCAGTAAGCCCCACAGTTCAGCTATTTGTCTCTTTAGCATTTTAGCTGTTCTCTGTCTGATTATTGAGGTACGCCCTTCGGGAATATCGTGGTGGTTGTGGTTTCGCGGCCCTCATAAATTTAATTAAGGGGACAGGACCCTTCCCTAGGCTTCCTAGTGCGCGGCACATGCATCATATCGGCCAAGTATGTTTGACCATCATAGAGTTGTGTCATACACACTCTAGGTACCGACGTAAATCATATCACGCACACGGTCAGAGACGCCGATAAATGAGTCTAACATTGACATACTGACTGATTAGTAAGACAAAAATGAATATAATGAACCAAACAATAAGTTTAAATAAATTTAAAAAATTATTAATTCATTATAAAATAACTTCGTTTTGATTATTATTTATGACTTTCATTTTTTATATTTCATTTTTCACAACACTCACGTATTCATAAACACGCACGTGCGAAAATGCAGCAAAAGAAAAGAATATATTTTTTTTAAGCAGATTTGAAATAAAATAAGCCATTTAATCAATTTTAAAATTAAATAAAAATATCCATGAATTACTTTAATGCTCTCAAAATGAACAAAACCATCCTCTGTAAAGAAAACTAGAAAACAATTTTTTCTTTATCAGGAACGTGGTTAATTTAACAAATAAAGAAAATAAAAACAGGAAAAAGCGTATTTATAATCCATCCGTTAAGCAGAGAATGCTCTAGTTGTTGCTGTTGTTGTGTAAATATCAAAATCATGGGTCTCTTAATGTGTGGGTTTGCTTGTGTATTGCTGCTCTATTCATTACTTTACTTTACGTTAATTTCGAAACAAGAAATATTTTTGTTAAAGTCCAAATAAATCTTGATACAGCACAGTCGTCAGTTGTTGGTAAAAACTGTCTTTGCTCTTTTGACATTCTCTGTTTGATATGTGCCTATATTGTCCGATGGGGTTTGATTTATTTCAGTATGATTTTACGTCAACCCATGTCAAATTTAGAGAGAACACTGAAGATGGCATATAGCCGAAACAATCTAAATTTGACGCGGTTGGCGTAAAATCATACCCAAATTCTTTGTTAATGTTCCTGTTGTAAAAATACAATTGTATAAAGTGACTACATTTTATTCGATCAAACCTTCAAACTTGTGACTTTCAACCCTTTCAACAAATGTTGTCTGACAGTTTTTTCATAAAATTTGCGTGGTCCACACATATCTCTGATTATCAAGGCTACGAAAGCTTGGTAATCGTATCGCTTTCGATTCAAGAAAAGAAGATAAAAGTGTACTGGTACTTCACACAATGTATTTTATGTTCGATAAAAGTTCTTCTTTAGCTAATGGAGTCTTCAGTCAATAGGAATTTGTTTTAGTTATTAAAGACACAAAGGACTACTTACGCTAAAAACATTCTTAGGAACTTTTCAAAATGCATAACTAGAAGATGCTTTTTGTAGATTACAACTTACGATCAGTCCTAATAAATTATTATGGAGAAATTAAAGTCTAACCAATACAGAGTGTGATTCGTTTTACATCCGCACCTGGCTATGTAGTCTTAATCAGATGGTGGACAAACCACTATTGTATAATTTGGATTGTCATACAGGCGTCCTAGATAGCCGAAGACATAATTCTAAGCAACAGAACCACCTAGTTGCAACTTTAAGGACAGGGCTGCAAACCATCACACCTTGCTAAAGAGTTGGAGACTTTCTAACTCCTGTCCAGAACACATGTCAAGCATGCTCACTGGACTGGATCATTCACTTTGCGTGTCATTATCAGTGAAATGATCCTGGCCACCATATTAAACAAACCTGTTATGGGCCCTCGAAACCACAACCACCACGATACTCCCATATAGGGGCCAACCTCAATAATCAGTCAGAGAACTATTAAATGTCTAAAGACCACATAGTTGCAACTTTAATGATTTCAGTGCAGGTCTGCAAATCATCACACCTTGCTAAAGAGTTGGGGATTTTCCAACTCCTGTCCAGAACACATGTCAAGCATGCTCACTGGATTGGATCATTCACTTTGCGTGTCATTATCAGTGAGATGATCCTGGCCACCATAATAATCATTATACTGTTATGGGGCCGCAAAACCACAACCACCACGATGCTCCCATATAGGGGCCAACCTCAATGATCAGCCAGAGAACTATTATAAGTCTAAAGAGACAAATAATGAACTCTGCGAGCTCACTGATCTCCGTGGAAATAAAGTGGAGTTTCCAGTTGACTCCCTGCCTGTCTTCAGGGGACTGGGTGGCCTTTATACCCCCAGTTGCACAGATCCAGATAGCTGTTACGTACCATAAAGACCATAAATGTGCCCCCGGGGGGGATCTAACCAATATAATCGGATAATAGATATTTGCTTTGAAAATCAGTTATCTGTCCTATTGAAAAACTTATCCGTTGTTTTACCTTAACTGTGTGTTAAGCGATGAGGCTGATTTCACTTAACGGGTTTGCTAATAAACGAAACAAAATACACTACACTTTGTTGCAGTTCACACGCTGGGAATTTCGTTAGATCATATATCGTAAGATGTTTGCATAATGGGCGTTAGAGATTGTTATCGCATTATAATTAAAGCATTTTTTCTCTAAAATGTATGACAGTGTTTTGGAATGTGTTTGTGCCACCAAAATGGCAACGTACCACAAAACGATACAACAATAAGTTAATAAATTAATTTAGAGTAATGTAGCAGTCAACTAGCCTCCAAAGCCGCATGATTTGACACCAGCAAATTAACTGGCTTATGCTTGGCACCTTAAAAGCCAACATTCTTCGTAACATACATCTAACAGTGCTCGAAAAATAAGCTTTACACTTCGTTAGGAACAGCCTGGTGGTCATATTCTTATTAATTTTTAAATGCTAAAATAAGTTTTTATTTTATTTTTAATCAGGATTAAACTTGTGTTATTTTTTGAAAATACCTTTTCAGATTTAAATAAGTTATTATTTCGTCTAAATTGTAGTGTCTCTTCAGTCGGGGCTATTAAAAACCTCCTTAACTAATCGTGCTTCCGTTGAAAAATTTGTTAGCTTGAAAAATCTAATCCAATAATTATTTGAATGTTGTCGCTGTTGTTGTTTTCGCTTTCATTTTCGTTTCCTTTCGCTTTTTTTTCTGTATTATAACACGATGATAAGTAATAAAAATAATGACAATGCTCTCAATAATACATGTTAATGCGTTGTACATGTGGATGTGTGTATGTTTGTTTAAATGTTTGTTTTTGTTATTGTTAAATTTCATGAACGTTTGCCTTGTTGGTGTAACGGTTGTTCAGAATATAAGAAAGAGAGTGAGTGGGTGGATGGCATAACAACTGCTTACATGAACATAAATTTATAAATTTTTATTTTTCTTATTCACAACACGTCGCATACTTAAGCCAATAAACTTAACATTTAACTTTGATACATTAACAACGTGTAATATACACGAGGTGTGCTAAAAAAATTTTTACAAAATATAAATTTACTTTAAAAATTGTTGCCTATTCACATATTAAACTCTCCCAAAAATAGCAAACTTTCATGTCCTGGGCATAACTATTCGACATACCTCGTACACACGCACTCAACTTTTCCTTAAGTAAATTATACATATTCTTGACACATTCTAAAGTTTGATGGCAAAAAACTGAACTTTTTACAATTTTTTTTTTTTAAATTCTTATAGAAAAAGAATTTTGTTTTGTGTTTCGTGTCTTTAATTTGACAAATTTGTTTTCTGTCACAAAATATAAAACAGTTTTTATTTATTTAGGAATTAGTTTGCTTAGACAGGAATAGAAACGCGCCGAAGTTACTTATCCAAAAAAAGTTGATTTTTTCTTTGTTTGGTTAAATGAATGGAAACACTTCTGTGGTATTTTAACTTTGCAAAACTAGGGAAGAAATGTTTTTAATTGAATTTTTCTGTGAATTCAATTTATTTTTAATGATATGTTATCAGGCGTAAATAAAGTTTAACAGCCGTATGCATAAAAACTTAAAGCAGGTTTAACTGCCGTTGTTAAGCAAAATTTTTTAAAGTTGTTAATTAAAAAAACGCTTTTATCTTAAAGATGCCCCTGTAGGCTAGTAGGTAGTGAACTAGCTTGTCAGTATGGGGGTTGTGGGTTCGATTCGATTCGAACGAAGACCTTGGTTTTTTCACTACAAAAATAAAAATTGACTGTCAGTGGGGCTGCTCAGCGATGAAGGCATAGTCACTGGTCGCTGTGCTGTCTTATATACGGCAGTTAATTCCGACCATCCTTCTACTTTCACCGCCCATTTCATCTGTTCTCTATCCCTTTCCTAAAGAATGTAGCACGGTATTTGACTAAATAGGCATTGTTGTTTGAAGTGCTACTTCTCTTAAAAAAAATACCTTCGCTAAACCTTTGATAACTTTATAGTAGGAAAAAACCTACTTTAAACCTATAATAAATTGAGCCGTATATTTTAAAAGTGGCATAAGTCACTTTGTTTTTTAGTCATCTTTTTTATCGAAAAGATAATATAAAATATTTTATAGGGAATGTCATGGTAAAATCGTATTTAATGAATTTTTAGCCTTAATCACTTTGTCTTTATTAACTTTTCTTTTTGAAATAGATTTTTCTAAAGATTCTGTTTAAATGAAATCCATATTAGTCGAGTGGTGTCAAATCGCACGACCTTGGAGGCCAATTAACAGGTTCATTTCTCGAAATCAACTTATCGCCAAATTTTGATTTCAATAAGTCGATGGTTGCGTTCGCTGTATGGCACGTAGCGCCATCCTGTTGAAACCACATCTCGTCCGGATCAATGTCATCCATTTCATTTTCAAACAAAAAATCATTGATCACGGCGCGGTAACGATCTCCATTGACCATAACGCGAGCTCCGGCCTCATTTTTGAAGAAATAAGGTCCGATGATGCCACCAGCGTGAAAACCGCACCAAACGGTGCATATTTTTGGATGTAATGGAGTCTGTAGGGTCTGTTGTGGATTGGTCTCACTCCATATACGGCAATTTTGCTTGTTAACAAACCCGTTAAGCCAAAAATGCGCCTCATCGCTGAACACAATTTTGCGATAAAACAACGGGTCTGTTGCCAACTGCTCTAGAGCCCAATCGGCGAAAGAACGACGCATATAATGGTCTCGTGGCTTCAATTCCTGCACCAGCTGGATCTTATACGGGTGTAGGCCGAGATGTGCAAAATTTTCCACGTAGTGGACGGACAGAGCCCCAATTCCTGCGACCGACGACGAATTGATAAATTTGGATCTTCTTCCACACTTTCGTTTACAGCGGCGATATTCTCTTCAGTACGCACATTCCTTCGACGTGTTGGTGTTATTGCATCCTCTAGAGAGTATGTGGTACGAAATCTATCGACAGTTCGACGAATGGCTTGTTCAAATGCACGATTATGTACGCCATAAAAATGACGAAGTCGTCTATAAGTTGCGCGAATCGACGACTGATTTTCAAAGTAAATTTGGATAATTTCGTAGCGTTGTTCAAGCGAGAGTCTATTCATGATGATTTGTCAAAATATACTGAAACAAATAAAAAAAATGTTTCATCAAAGTTTCATTTTTTGTGTTACTTTTTATAATTTAAAGTTCTATCTAGCTTAAAAAAACACCTTTTAATTCCAATTCTGCAATATCATGAAGACGCATGGTTGAAAAGTGCCATTGCAAAGTGCTATTTGCAATTTTTTAATAATGGATAGATAGATAGATAGATACATCAAACTGGAGCTGAATGGACTGGAATATAACAGCATAAAAAGTGAACTTCAAAATGAGTTTCTTATTAACAATGCTGAAACCATTTTGTTATTTATAAGAAGGTAAAATGTACGGGTTGATATATTAACTTTATTTGCCACATAGGTTATATGATCTTATTGAACTTAATATTCGGGTCGAAAATAAACCTCAGGTGTCGCTATTGCATAGAATGGTTGCTTATAGTAATATTTATCTGCTGTGAGTTTTATTGTAATTTAGAGTAATTTTTAAAAGGATCATTTCTATAGGACAATATTTGATAATCTAATAGGTTGAGATCTTTGCTTCATGAGATTAAGAGTGGAAAGTAAAGTTGTATAAGAATTTATCTGACATCATTTGTGCACTGTGTGGCTTATTAGCCTTAATCACTTTGTCTTTATTAACTTTTCTTTTTGAAATAGATTTTTCTAAAGATTCTGTTTAAATGAAATCCATATTATGTACTGTAAAGGATTTTTTCGACAATAATCATTTAGAATTTATAAAAAAACACCGTTTCTATTGCACCAAAGTCACGATCATTTGATAACTGTGTGATTCGATTTACATCCGCGCCTGGCCATGAAGCCTTAATCAGATGGTGGACCAAACCACTGCATAATTTGGAACGTCATGCTCGTCCTAGGAAGCCGAAGCTATAATTCTATGCAACAGAACTTTCTAGTTGCAACTTCGATGATTCCAGAGAAGGGCTGCAAATCATCACTCCTTGCTTAAAAGTTGGAGACTTTCCAACTCCTGTCCAGAACATTTCACCAGGTAGGTGTTATTAAAGGTGAAATGAACCCGGCCACCATAGAACCATAGACTGATATAAAGCCGCGAAACCACAACCACCACGATACTCCCATAAAGGGCCCACCTCAATAATCAGTCAGAGAACTATTAAATGTCTAAAGAGACAAATAATGAACTCTGCGGCTTACTGATTCCCGTGGAAATAAAGTGGAGTTTCCAGTTGAACCCCTGCTGCCTTCAGGGGACTGGGCTCCCTTTTTCCCCAGTTGCACAGTGTGTAGATAGTGGAATTCTATAAAGACCATATTTATGTGCGCCCGGGGTGTATCATTTGATATGTATGAATGGTTCGAATAGGAAAATTTATGACCGAGCATATCTCATAAATTTTCATCCAAATTAATGCCAGTTTTATATTGCTATTTTGTCCTGTACATAAGTCACTATATTCAATAATATACTTTTGACTTTTGACATTCTTAAGGTGATTTATACAACACGAAGCAACTTTCTGAGAATAAAAGTAATTTTAATGAAATAATGTTAATTATTTGTATTATATTACATATCACTATAATATAATTCTCGCACTTATAAAAATAAGTCCAATGATCACAACAATACTTCACACACACCTATAACATGTTTCTATTTCTTTAACCCTAAGCTCCGCACTTAAGCTCCGTAGTTTAATTTTTGTTATACCCTTAATTACCAATACTTCTCTCGAACAAATTTCAATAGTTCTCAGCTTATTAATTTCAAATTTTTTAAAAATGAAAATATACTGTTCCTTTGTGACTTATGGCACTTTCAAAATTAACGGCTCAAGTGACAAATGCATTTTGCTATTCCAAAAATTAAAAAAAAAATTTAATAAAAACAAATTGTAGAGTATACAAATAACAATAAAAACTAAAACATAACATGCCATTCAGTATAAAACATTTATTTTATATTTTACAAAAATATTATTTTAATTATTTATTTAAAACAAAAGTTAAATTGATGTACTATAATCCAAAGCTCGTTATCCGAATACTTAGTTTTTTAATGTCAACAAATTCTTTGTAAGTTCTTCGAAAACCTTGCAAATTTACTTTTTTTGTTTTTTATTTATTTTTTGTTTTGCTTTATTTTTAAAAAGATTAATAACAAAAACAAAAAAAAATATGTTGATTTTACTTGAAACAATAAAAACATTTTTTATGAATCTAACTACCCGGATAGATTACATTCATATTTATACATCATTAACTACAGAATGACAATTGAAAATAGTGGCATTGCCAGAATTAAAATACTAATCTTGCTAAAGCATACATTAGTTAAAGTACTGTGTTTGTATACCATTTTTAAACAAAGGTTTGTTAGGGTTAAAGTGTTTATTCACCCCTATTCTACGTTTCGATTAAGTCTCCGTTACGATCGAAACTTGGTCTTCTGAAGAAAAACGGAATCGAAAGAAAAAGACAACAATGTTTAAAAAATTAATATAATCATTGTGGAATGTGGAAATAAAATAGCAAAATAAGCAAGTTTGTTATCATTTGCATAAACAAATGTAAAATTTAATACAATTATATTAATTGTTTTTTTTTTAATTTTTTATAGTTCAAATAAAAACAAATGAAATGTCAATTTTAATTCAATACAATAAAAAAAACTTTTATTTAATAAAAATAAAATAATCACACACAAACCATACCTACTTTTTTCCGTGCACTGGCATTTTTTGTTGGAGGGTCTAGTGCATTGCGGACTCCTGCAACTTCCTCCCAGAACACTGCCACTTCTTCCTTTGATTGCTGGTGGTATCCACAAGCAATGTCGGCTTTGCCAATTTTTCATACTGCTACGGTGCTGTTGTTTCTGACCTGTAACACATACAAAACACATCATATTCAGGTACAAAAATTAACAATTTAAAACAAACAAATTAATTTAATTAAATAAATTAATTAAAAATAGTTTTCAGTGCTTTTTTAACGTTTTTCTACTTACAGTTTTTCAATTTTAAACTTTTTAACCAAAAAACACATAAAGGAAACCCCTCCGTTAACAAAAAAGCAACTGAGAAAAACGAAGTTCTTATCGTAATGAAGAATACATACAATCGAAAGAAACTGAACAGAATCGAAACGCAGAACACGAAAGCTGCCAGACGGAGAAAATTTCGTTTCGAATCGAAACGCAGAATAGCCCTACTTAATGTGTACTTTAAAGCTCAAGTAAAAATATTTGATGCATATGGTCGTAAATATATAAAAAATAAGATAAAGTGGATTATATAGATTGACTTAAAAAAATTGCTTAATTCCCAGAAAGTTATTTAAAATGTCCAAAATTTAGAATTTTTTATTTTTAAAACGATCTAAGGCGAAAGTTCCAATTGCATCGTAAGAAACTGCATATTACATATAAGCCATTTTATTTTTTCGATTTCGTTTAATCTTTCACAAAAAATTTGGTTTAAAATTGATTTTTCACAAAAAATTGGTCCGCGGGACTCAAAACAAAAATCATTAATTTTTTTTAAATTAAAATGTTATATAAAAGTAACATTTTACGGAAGTGTAAACATTTTATATTTTGTTTATAACATTTTGAATAACAAGCAAATTTTTCTAAGTGAAATTGCAAAGAAAAATATTTTCATGTAACTTTTGATTCAAAAATGACTTTTGAAGAATTTCCATAACACTAGAAAATGAGTTATCAGTTCAAGAGAATAATTTTGGGAAAATTCGAAAGAGTTTTGGGTTTCACTAGAAATAAAGAAATAAACTAGAAAAGGTACAACAAAGCATAACATTATTATTTTAAAAAGTCGGCTATCTTCTTAATTATGATACATAACGTGTATATTAAGTAATTTAAAAACAGCAATTGTAAGTATTTAAAATTCCAAAGACCAAAAATTAGGCAACGGTTTTAAAGTTTTCTTTCATACAAGCGCGGAGTTATACGTTTTACAAACAAAATAAAACATCAAACTTAAACCCGACTACATATTCACTAAACCCATGATAGACTTCAAGTTTCAAGTCATTTAATTTGTCGTGAAGTATATATACTCTTCATCACAGCAAACTATTCAAATTATATTTATACGCGATGATCCGGCTTATAGTGAAAAAAATTCAAAATTTATTAAACCAAAAGACATGTGTTCGTCAGTAAAAGTTTTCCAATTTTTTTTTTAATTTTTCTATAAACGAAGTAAAACAATTTGTAATTATACTTTGGCTTTGGATTTAAATTAGAAATCAGTATATATCCTAAAGTATTTTATTTGATATTTTGAACTAAAGTTTTAAATAACAAAAAATTAACTCAATTACGGAAATTAAAATTGTTTGGTTTAAAAAAATTCTCATGCCATCATGAAAACACTGAAGTTTCTTTACAATATTACAACAACCAGCAGCATTTATAGAAGAGGTGAACAAAATCTGTTAATATTTCGAGGAATCGTACAACTAAGTATGACAAACTCTGGCTTTAAAGAATTGTTAAAATCTCTTATTCTCAATATTATATTATAATACTGTTGTTATATCCCGTCCTATCTGGCTGTTGTTCTCCTGAAATTATAAATTTAAAAGAATGAACTGGTACAACAATTATTTGCTTTTCTTTCAAATTATAACTGGCTGACACAAATACTTCACCAGCATTTTGTAATTAACTGTGTCGCACATACACACACACACACACACACATACACACGTACATTCACGCTTATTTGAATAACACTACATAGTTGTTTAATTAACAACAAAGTTAAACAACGACTACGTTGAAGTAATCGTCAGTCCATTCTTGTACAAAATGTTGTGTAATGAGCGTATTAAATGAACATATTTATGGTCTATTGTCATGATACGAGTACGAGTATAAAAATATAATTTACAACGAAATTTATATAAAATCTTGTCTTTGTTTTATATTCGTTAGCAATTACACATTCAGTGATTATGACCAGTCAAATAAATAAATAAAAATTATTTTTTATTTAGTGTGACTGTGACGTGATACTTGTTTTATTTTTAATCTATGGGCAGCGATGGAAATGTATAAAAAGAAGTCAAATGTATCCTTTATACACTCATTCCCTATTTCCAGAAAACTATCTCGTTGATTAGGATATTTTCTTTTTGGACTCTTTAGTGAGCTTTAGTAATTAAGGTTAAAAGATTGTTGGTACATTTCATCAATACTTACTAATGAGTAGCCTCTTACTTTTCTATTGCTCGCATGCTTTTAACCGAAACTACATTTCGTAATTTGTGTTGATATCGTGTTTAATTTCTTCTTTGCATGCACTGGTGATTGCAAGCTTTTTTGCCTTAAAATTTAGGCTCACAAAATCACATAATAAAACAATTTAGAAGGATAAATTATTATCACGGTAAGGAGAATGTATATGATATAGGAATGCCTTACAGCCCTAGGATCATACAGTACAACGTGTGATTAGATTTACATCCGCGCCTGGCCATGAAGCCTTAATCAGATCGTGGATCAAATCACTGAATAATTTGGAACGTCATGCTCGTCCTAGGAAGCCGAAGCTATAATTCTATGCAACAGAACTTTCTAGTTGCAACTTCGATTATTCCAGAGTAGGGCTGCAAATCATCACTCCTTGCTTAAGAGTTGGAGACTTTCCAACTCCTGCCCAGAACACATGTCTAGCATGCTCACTGGACCGGATCATTCACCTAGTGTGTCATTAACGGCGAAATGATCCTGGCCACCATAATAACCATTATACTGTTATTGGGCCCCGAAACCACAACCACCACGATACTCCCATATAGGGGCTAACCTCAATAATCAGCCAGAGAACTATTAAAAGTCTAAAGAGACAAATAATGAACTCTGCGAGCTTACTGATTCCCGTGGAAATAAAGTGGAGTTTCCCGTTGTACCCCTGCTGACTTCAGGGGACTGGGCTCCCTTTTTCTCCCAGTTGCACTGTGTCTAGATAGTCGAAGTTCTTTAAAGACCATATATATGTGCCCCCGGGGGGCACAACATGTTTTACCTCATTGATTTGGGACTTAGTTCTAAGAGTTGCACATGAAAGCGACTTCAAATATAAGAACTTCTGTGAAATAAGCCACCCTTCTGTTCAATAAATATTGAATATTTTAACATGGAAAATAATAAGTGCAAGTGAAAATCTAACTGGGTATGATGAATGTAGGTGCCTATGTAGGCTAGTAGGTAGTGTAATAGTTTATCAATCTAGGGGTTGTGGGTTCGATTCCCAACAAAGACCTTGGCTGTCCGTAGGGCCGCTCAGTGATGAGGGCATGGTCACTGGCCACTGGTCGCTGTGCTGTCTTATACGACAGCTAATTTCCGTAACTATCCTTCTACTTTCACCACCTGTTTTATCTCTTCTCTATCCCTTTCCTAAAGAATGTATAGCACGGTATTTGCCTAAATAAAAAAAGGTGCTACGCATGTATAACACCCGGTTATGGATTGCGTGATAAGGTTTACATTTGCACCGACAGTGAGCCAAATGGTGCCCATTAGCACTGTGAATGGCATGTAGCGGCTTTCTCGCCCTAGAAGGCCTTCTAATCCGTGCATTCTCCAGTCACTCCTAGTTGCAATTTCAAAAGCTCGAAGTAGGTCGCAGCCTTTACTCCTTGCTTAAGAGTTGGAGACTTTCTAACTCCTGGTCCAGAATGCATGAAGCTTAATATAATTAAGAACACGACGGCATTCATACTCACTGGACCTGTACCATTCATTGTGTTCATTGTGAATGATTGAAACCACAACTACCACGATACTTCCATATAGGGGCCAACCTTAATAATCAGCCAGAGAACAGCCTTTAAAGGGCCTGGCTCCCTTTTACCCCGCAAGACACCAGTCTAAATGGAATATTAGGCTCCAAAAAGACTATCATGTGCCCCCGGGGGGAACCCGGTTATGGATTAAACAAAAAAAAATTCATGCACTGATACCTTTTTGACACAATTACCTTAGGAATTAACGAAGACGGAGAGAGGTTCCACCAGTTGACCATGTCAATGGAAAAGCGATTTAAAGGTAAAACCTTAGATGCATTGTATGCCGAGGTTTGTTGGTCGAGTTTTATATTAATACAGTTTGAAGATGAAAACACTCAAGATGAAGACGAATTTTTATTTTCTAGCAAAATAAAGTTTGTAAAGTTTGTGTAATTCAATTATTGAGCTTGAGCAAAATAGCGTAAAATGGGAAAAAATTAGCTTTTTTTATTTTAAAGACACTGGATACACTTGTTTTTGGAAAGGTTTGTCCCGCTTTTCTTCTCCTAAGCTAAAACTTTGCTTTAGATACAAAAGAGAATCCAGTATACCGAGATATAGCCGTTATTAAAGTATCGAAATATTGATATAAATCCTCCTTAAGACAAAAAAATTCGTATGGCCATTAGATTATTAATGCAGTTAACTAGACAAAATGAATCGTGCAGAAGCTTTCACGTGCAATTCTCTGAATTAAGTCTCGAAATCCTGTTTCGCACTATGTTATTTTAAGCGCTGCGTTATTTGTATAACTAATGAAAATTTATGTTTTAAAACCTCGTGTCATTAGTCTATTCTTGAGTGGAAGCTTTTTCTAAAAATTTGATCAATTGATGTCCGAATTGTAGATTCATTTGTTTATCAGCAATCAAAAATGGGTTCTGTAGAGCTTAAATGTGCCTCTTATCACAGCTAATTTCGCTATAGTGGAAAAAAAATATCACAAATTTTCATTCGGGTCTCATTTTGTAAAAAGAATGTAATATTTTGTACATCACTGTATTTACAATGCAGTTTAATGCGACAAATTTCTAGAACGAAACTTGTCTAAATGTTTCAAATTTGTATGACGAATACTGGGTGGGAATTTAATAAAAAATTTTCTATAAATAAAATTTTTTATATGGAAGTTATGTGTAAATGTTCTATACTAAGTCAATCTGGATTCAAAGGTGTATCATTTAATGAAATTATATTTCTATAAACATTATTGCTATTATTTTTGTGACGTACATCATCATCTTTTGCTGGCTGTTATAAATTTATTTAGCTGATGTTTTCTAAAACAAACAACAAAAAATGGTTATCTGCTTAAAAATTAATTTCATGTTCCTCACTTTGCTACTGTTATTTGGTCGTATCTTGGCAAATAATACTTTGTATTCATAGATTATTCTTTTCAATGTTTCTAGTACATGTTTTTATCTAATTTCCTTGTTTGCGTTGCTTAATTAATGTGCATATTTCCAAAAAAATATAACAAACAATATAAAATAAACAGGAAATGTTTCTGTATTGCGAAATAAACTGTTCTGTTAAAAATATTTGCACACGCAACATGTTGCTTTTGACAGCTTTTGTTTCCATTTCAAAAGAGTTTTTGAAGGTTGTAAAAGAAACAGGTACACAGATATCTAAGCGTTAGTTTTAATAAAAACAACAACACAGAATTAAATAAAATTTAAAAGCTCTTTAAGACACTAAATTCATTGTAAATTTTATTTTAATACAGCTAAATTTCCTTAACCACATTAAGAATTTTAATATTTTATTTTAATCTATTATTTTATTTTTTCAATCCTTTTTACTTAATTCGTGCTTATTAAATAAAAATCACGTTTCAAACTCTTTGTTTTATTAAAATTAGCAATGAATAAAAATGACAAATTATGGGTGATATCGATAACCATGCGAATTGTATGGATATCGATTTCTTGCATTAAAACCAAAAAAATAATTTTAAATATTAAAAGAAATGTTGCGTAGTTAAATAAGAAAAGCAAAACAATAACAAAATCCTATTCTATAATTCAAATTAAACCATCGGGTGTTTTTATAGAGGTATATAACTTTAAGTTGAAAACGCTGTTTTAAATGGCGGCCCTTTCTAGAGTGTCACATGATTTATATTCAGTTTGGTTTGGCATTTCAACATGAATAGAGTGACACCTAAACAGCGTGCAAATTGAGTCCAAAACAAGATTACCATTGATCTCGTTTTATAACCAAATTTTGTTTAGTTATGCAGCTCATGTTTCTTTCAATGGATGGGCCAATAAACAAAATTACAGTATATGCGATAATAATCCTCAAGTGCACGTTGATACACCATTACATCAAGAACCTAGATGCTGAACCTACAGGGATCTACAATAATAATAACGATATGAATGTATGTGTACATTTATATATTTATTTTTTTTTTTTTGTGTATTTACATGTAACTGAATTTTTATTACTTCTTGTCAATATATTTACAATAAAAAAGAAAAAAAATTTTAAGTGCATTTATTCATAGAATTGTATAAAGGTACCTGGATACCTCATCGAACAGTTAAGGGTGTGTGAAGAATGTTGGCGTGCTACGCCTATCTGAATTTAGTAATCTTTTTTTAAAGCTCTGAAAATGAATATAATATCAAAAGTTAAGAGCTCTCAAGAAGTTTGAGTTCCGATGGATGCCAATTTGTACAAAAAAAAATTATTTCAAAATGCAAAAGGTACCTGGATACCTTGTCAGTCACATAAGGATTAAAATGATACTGGTCAGAATGTTACAGTCAATGCTGACCGCTATGGAGCCATGATTACTGACTCTTTTGTTCATAAATTAAACAACCATGATGTATAGGAGTTGTGGTGTCAACAAGACGCCTCAACATGTTACGCGGTTGATGCCACAATTAAAGAAAACATTTGGTAACCGCACGTTTCATGTTTTGACTCGTAAATTTTCCCCGACCATCGTGCGATTTAACGCCGAAAGACTATTTTTTGTGGGGGTAACTGGAAGGACACAAATGTTGGAAAAAGTCATTGAAAATTGAACCTCCAGATTAGACTAAGTCCGAGGCAGCCGTGGTAGAGATATGCCAGAGATTATTTTTGAAGTAAAGTAAATTTCATTTCATTTAATTTTTTTTAATCATCTTTGTTTTACCCATTTCAAAGTCTTATTTGTCCTGTGAAAAAATGTTTTATTTCATCTTATTTATTTATTCTTACAGTTACAATAGAATTTTATATTTTATTTTAAATTTTATTTGAAATTTTAATTGCTCAAATCCCATCGAACATTCTGCTGAGACTATACTGTAAATGGAGGAAAACTAAAAGCCAACTACTGATGCATGTGTTAACAAAATATGCTATTTTTTACGAATACTCACATAAAATACAAAGATGCCTGCAACACCTTTTTGTTTTATGCATTCAGGTGCGAACGGAAATGTAGAAGAATGTTAGTTGAAACATTTATGGCTATTAAACGTGAGATGTCTCTTTTGTTTGTTTTATCTGTGAATAGACCGTGGAAATGAGTGTTTGCTAGAAATCATGCATTGACGTTCTATGAAAAAGTCAAGCTATTAAATAAACGGATGTACACATTTCCATTTTAAAAGGATTAAAAAGGAATACAAAAAAAAAAAAATAAAACGAAAAACGATTGATTTTTTGTTATGTTGAGTGCTTTTGCGTATGTTTGAATGAATTTTAACCAGGTTTAAATGGCTTCTATTGAAAAGTTTTTTTGTCGACTACATGGCCAATAAATGATTTTAGTAGCAATTACTGTAAAGAAATCAGAAATCTGAAAATATTACAAAAAACTGTTAATTGATTTAGGATACAAAAACTTTATTGATTGATATATTCGCTTAAAATTTAAGATTTAATTAATTGCACAGATTGCTACGAAAAATGTGTGTGTAGGATGTATGCGATTTAAAAAATTACATTTTACATTACATTACATTGCATTTACATTACATTACATTTTACATTACATTACATTTTACATTACATTACATTTTACATTTTCTACTATCTGATGTTTACTCCTTTTTCTTTGGTAACTTCTCACGCAAAATTATGAAGTCTGATTCTCCACAAATAATCGCTGCTAATCTCTTAAGCGAATTCACTTTGTTTGATGCTCTCTATATTGAAATCTATTTATTTTACTCTTTTCAATATCAAAATTCGGAAAACTTTTCTTTATGGATATTCTCTTCTGGATATAAGTTTGAAGGTTTGATTAAATACAATATGTTGCGTTCTCTCAAGAAAAGGAAAAACCTGCTTTCGGGCATTAAAAAGAAATGAAGCAGAAAAGCATTAAATTTTAAATGGAGCACATCATTCATTAATTCATCGCATAAGCTTTAATCGCTTAAGTTTTAATTAGGTAAGTTTAGTCAAATATGGTTAAATCGGTTAAGATATAATAGAATAAGATTTAATCGAATAAGTTGTAATTGAATAAGGTTCAATCGAATAATTTTTGGAGCACGGTAAAGTTGATATGCTACGTTGTGTAGGCTTTAACATCTTACAGATTTTCTTTACGCAGGACATCAAATTTAGTTTGGTTCTGATGACTAGGCACAATGAAGAATTTTTGCACAAAAACACTAAGAAAACAGTTAAACATGGAAGCTTATCAATAATGTTGTGAGGTTGTATGACAGCTTCAGATGTCGGAAACGGTCGCATTGACATTTTAAATGCTAATATAATGGAAAGTACGCCAAAATTGGATATTGATGATAATTTTAAGTTATACTTAGGCAACGACATTAAGAGCACATGGGGCAAATTTTTTCTTTTTTTCTTCACTTAAAATGTTTAATAATACGTTAATAAAATTAATGGTCACTCACTTGTATACAAATACGCAACTGTGCATCTATTGGAAAATCAAAAAACATGTCACACAGATTTTAAGTGGCATATGTTTCGTAAAAAGTTAAGGTTTCTTAAACTCCCCTGATCACAAACTCATAGCTCTCAGGATTAAACAGCTGTTAGCTTATTTATAAATCATCCATCTTAGGCCAATCCCTGGCGAACAATTTGTATGTTTCTACCAATTGCAAGAATTAATGTTTTTTTTTAACCCATTAAATAATTTTTTATTCAAGTTATGCCTCTTGTTGGCATAACGAATAATACTTGTAACAATTGCCGGATGTTTACTAAATTAATAAGAAAACCACCAAGTTCTAACAGATGCTTCAACCACAACATATGATGCTAATAGTAAGTCACACCAGGTTTGTTCCCGTACTCTACTTTGGGAGCCCGCGGGTTCCCAAAGTTTTGGGCAAGTGAGAGAGAATTTGAGAGAATAATATTCTTCTTCTTTCTGCCCAAAACAGCCCGCACTTTTTCTTCAGGCTGATTTGGTAAGATTGTAAATCAATCAGCTGTTGCAAAAAATAAACAATAAAAATTGTCAGCGACCAAGTTTTCTTTAGAGTTGAAATAAAACTTTTTATTGAAGAATGTTGAAAAATGTAAGTAAATGCTTAAATTTTTTATTTATGTATGTATGTACTTATATATCTATGTATAAAAAACATTCAGATGAGATATATATGTATATATGCATAGATAACTACATATGTACATATTTCCATGGGCAAAAAACAAGTAAACAATTTTGACATTTTATTTCGGGCTAAAAATTTGGTTTTTAGTGTTCCCGTACTTTTAAACGTTTCAGTCTCTAATTGAGAGTGTTTTTTCATTACTCTCATTTGCCCAAACTTTACCCAAAAAGTACGGGAACACAACTACCTTAACGTTAAGTTTTTTGCTCAATTTGACATTTCTTTGTTGCACTGTTTGTTACAAAAATTCAACATTGTTGAGGCCTTTTTGAAAAAATGGGCTTCTAAGCCAAATTACATCTCGTGCACTTTGTGTCTTTTTGGTCAGCATAATCTGTAGGAAATGTGAAAGCATCTGCATATGCTCTCCTACTTCGTTCTGTGGAAAACATTGCTGTTGTTCGCGATAGTGTGGCAGAAAAGCCATCAACCTCGGATCGTCGTCGTCTCTAACAATTTGACGCCTCAATTGTTAGGGACGACAGAAACATATTTTAATTTATACACTTACAAGATTCAATTGACCCAAGAGCTGAAGCCTATTTAACATTTCAAGCATCGTCAATATGCGTAATGGTTCAACTAACCATTATGCATATGGTTAGTTGAACCATTATGCATATTGTCTGTCTTAATAAAGAAAATCATCTTTAGCGACGAGGCACACTTTCACCTTTGTGGATTTGTTAACAAGCAAAATGGCGACACTTTGGCAAATAAGAATTCATGAGTGATTGTTCATAAGCCGACGCTTTCACAATGTGTCTGTTTGGTGCGGTTTATTGGTTGGCGGCGTTATCGGCTTGTACTTTTTCGAAAATTAGACAAACCAAGCAGTGAATGGTGTTCGCTATGACGAGATGATAATGAACTTTTTGTATCCAGAAACCGGGGTTATGGACCTGGACAGAATAGAGCACCCTTTAATAATTTATATAATTTTGTAAAGTTGGCATAAGAGTTCCCACGTTAGTGACTAATTTGCTTAAATAGCAAATAAAACACTAGCACATGTTAACTTACTACAGCAAGCTTGAACTGGCGCAGTTTTAACAAAAGTTAAATAAAATTCTATTCAGCACAAATAATCCAAATAGTCTAACAACACACTAAAATACTTCTTCAAAAACCCCAAGGATAGAATTAAAAAGAGGGACATGTGTAACGTTGTATACGAAATTCCGTGTAAAGGCACAGCTAACCAACAATGTGACCAAGTTTACATCGGACAGACGAAACGATCACTTCAAACAAGATTAAATGAACATAACACAGACATTAAAAAGAAGAAGACCACTACGGGTATTGCACAGCCTATGTTAGAATACACACACACACACCTGATTTTGAAAAAACACGAATAACAGACATAGAGGGTAAACAAAACAGACGCTTAATATTAGAAAGTCTGAGAATAAGACAAAAAGGTAACAAAACAATGAACACTAAGGAGGCCATGGACAAAATTATCAACAATTACAATTTAATTCTATAGTGCTAAGGTTTGTGTATTATTTTAATTAGATATTTAATTAAATATTAATTATCAATTGTACTCGAATGATGTTTTTAGAATAAATATAAGTTTAAATACTCCCTGAAGAAGCCGGGAAATACCGGCGAAACGTAGGAGAAAAAAGATATGAAAATGTTTTCAATCTTATTTCACTAATCGACCAGTATAGCCAAGTCAGTAGGACAACACAACAAATATAAGAAAAACAACCCTGGACTATCAACTTAACAATCCAAATAGTCATTTTTTTTAAATCATTAACTAAATCTGTCACTCCACTAAAAGTTTTCTAGGGTTAAGGATTGAAATATTATAATTTTCCTGCCACATTAAATTATGTTGTTTTCCTTAATGAAGACTTATTCTCCTGAATAAAAGCATTCAAATTCCAGGAAACACGTAGATTTCTCGTAAAACATAACGCACGTGAATTGATAGCTGATTATTAATGACGTAAACGATCGTAAATCTACTCCCCCAGGTACTTAACGAATACAATAAACAATAACAAGCAAAGAAACTCTTCATTAAAAATGTTATTTTTATTTTTATCGATTTTGCAATTAATCACACATGTTGGCCCCTCTGACTAACTAACAAAAATTGCCTTATTTGAATTTGTTTGTTCATTCAAAGTGTCACATCTATTTAAACGTTTTATGATAATGGGCATTTGTGTGTCTGTGTTTGTGTGTATTAATAGGCAAAGAGGCACTAATTGCATCGTTGGAAACATATTGCAACTTCTAGATATGAGTACGTGCTAAATGTGAGCTTTTGGTAAATGAATGGTTGAAAAGGTACACTGCGTTGTTTATTCAATTAATGAAAAAAAAATTAAGTGCCATATTGTTGGTAGGTTGGCTGGCTGGCTGGTGTTGATTAAAAATTTATTTGTTTTTTATTCTGTTTCTTCACTTCAAAAAAAAAAAAATAAGAAAAAACCAAAGCCGAATATTAAGTGATTGGCTCCTTCACTATTAAGTATGTGAAGGCTCAATTCATCTGAAATCTAGCTAATCAAAAAACATTTACTCTATCATATTGGCTTCACAGTGGGGCTGGACCGAAAAAATAAAAACTTTTAAATTTGGAGGTAAATTTTTGGGAGGTTTAAGATTAATTTATTTTTATCAAATATTAAGCAGATTGTGCTTGTTTATTGTTTTTAGTATCACATTTTGCAGGAAGATAAGGATCAATAATTTTTGGAAACAGTTTTCAATAGTTTAAAAAAACTGGTCCAAGGTCTCAAAAATGGCATCAATTCCTATTTTCAAATACGAATAACAACTCAACTTTTTATGAAGCTTTATTTTAAGGCCTTATCAACAGCTTTCTAACTGTAGTATAACTTTATCTATCAAATCAAATAAATTACAAGACAGAAACGACAGTATAGCCATTTGAAGTAGAAGCTTCTTTCATAGTTTACCAATAAAAACAATTCTAATTAGCGCTAACGACAACATATAATTTCTTTCTTATTCAAAATCCTTGGCCATTAAATGTCAATTTCAGATTTAAAAAAAGGACAAATATAAACACTAAACAAACGTCATATTGCTGCTAGATACAAAAACAAACAACAACAAATAATGTCGCAAAATTATTTTGAGCTGTATCAACAACACGTTTTCGTCACGCCAACCATTATTATGTCATAAACACTGTTCTGCACAGATATTCTTTAATTCTTCTTCGAAAAAACTGGATGCACGTAACGTGTTTAATGTGCAAAATAAAAATCAACTTTCCATCACGTACAAACTATTTTTAACGGTCGTGGTAAATAAAATGGCCACAATAATTTAACCCAACAATGGTTTGTCCAATTTGAATAAATAAAACTCCAGAGGACACATTGTACAACTACGATTTATTTAAAGAAACAAAAAAAAGATTAAGGAAACACATAGTAGGAAATTTAAGAATCTTTCTGATATTCAAAGAAAGGAATTAGGAATTAAGGTTAATGAAGATTGGTTTGTTAACAAGACATAGATATTCCAGGGGATGTCAAGTGGATTCTTTCTCTAGGACAGAAATTTGCATTACCACTTGAAAAGAAAAATTTTCCTATGATAAAGGTAATTTCAGAAGGAAATGAATTGATTCAGACTATAAAAGAAAAAGAGGACCAGGAAGTAGCGCGGACAAAACTAACAATGATTATTGATAGGCACATTAGCAACATTAGGCCTACAGCAAGGGATATTTTTATATTAGATAAAGTGAAAACTGCTAAAAAATTTTTGAAAACTAATAGGAACATATTAATTGTTAATGCTGACAAGGGTAATGTTACGTTTGCTATGAGCAGAGATGATTATAATTCGAGCATAATAGACATTCTTAACGATTCTGCAAAATACTCAATATTGAATAAGGATCCTACTACTAAATTGCAGAAAACAAACAATGTTTTAGTTGATGAACTTTTTAAAAAAGATATCATTTCAGTAATGGAGAGAAATAGACTTAAGACAAATGTATCAAATTCTCTAAAGCTATATGGAGTACCTAAGATCCATAAACAGAATTTTCCCATGAGGCCTATTTGCTCTTGCATTAATTCCCCGGCCTACGGACTGTGTAAGTATATAACGAATATTCTTAAGGTAATAACAGGATAAAGATAAAGCCAAGGGAATAAATATACAAGATAATGATAAATTGTTTTTATTTGATGTAGTTTCACTTTTTCCAAATATTCCTGTAGGTTTAGCTTTGAGAATTATTGAGGAAAAATGACAGATAATAGAATATAATACGAATATTGAGAAGGAATTATTTTTAAGTATTCTTAACTTTTGCATTGAAGACAACAGGTATTTTCAATTTGATAATAGGATATATCAACAGAAGGAGGGCCTCCCTATGGGCTCTCCAGCATCTCCAATTATAGCTGATATTGTGATGGAGGAATAACTAAATTCATGTATTAGTAAGATGCATATTAAACCGAAGATTATCACAAAATATGTAGATAAATTATTTTGTATAACTTCGGAAGATGCAGTGGATGATATTTTGTCAGAATTAAATAGTTTCCATCCGGATATTAAATTTACGATTGAAAGAGAGTTAGAATCTAGACTTCCATATTTAGATATATTGATAATAAGAAAGGAAAATAAGTTAGTGTTTGATTGGTATAAGAAACCAACATCTTCTGGAAGAATTATTAATTTTTATTCAAAACATCCGAGAGAAATGATAATAACACAACGAAAAAATTGACTATAAGTGATAGAGAATTTCATTTAAAGAATAAGAATACAATAAGAGATATACTTAATGACAATTATTTTCCAGTAGAATTAACTAACAGATTAATTAGACAATATGGTAGTTATAGGCATACTTTAGGAAATTCTACGGCAGAGCCAAGTAATTATAAATCATTAACTTATGTTCCTGGAATATCAGAAAGATGAAGAAAGTCTAAAATATATGACACTGATAGATATAAAATTGCACACAAAACATATTAAACACATTAAATAAATTATTTAGCAGTATGAAGGATAAAATAGGAAAAATGGAAATATCTGATGTAGTATACAGAATACCATGTGGAGGAAATGACCAGGTGAACTGTGACAAAGTTTATATTGGGACAACAAAAAATAAACTTAAAACAAGATTAGCTGGTCACAGGTGTGACCAAAAATATGGGAATATTTCAACACAGAAGACATCCTTATCTTCGTATTGTAAGAAATATAATCATTATCCAAAGTTTGATGAAACATCAGTATTAGATATAGAAAAAAACTACAAGAGACGTTATATGTTAGAAATGTTAGAAATTGTTAATGTACCAAATGTAAGGAGAACAGATTTTAAAACAGACACAGACAACTTAGCGCAGATATAGGTAATTAATTAAAAAGACACATAATTTGTTATAATTATTTCATAAGAAAAAATTTGTTATTTAATTTCCGTTTCCTTGTTTTTGTATGTTGAAATATTTGAAATTTAAATTTTTGTATGTTTGTATGTATGAAGAAAATTATTTTATATGTTTTGTCAAGTGTTTTCAAAAAATTTTTTCTTTTCAAATTGTTATAATTTTTTGTTTTTGAAAATATAAAAAATAATTTCCTGAAGAAGCTTTCCACAGGAAAGCGAAATATCGAAAAAAATATATATTGTTATTTAAAAAAGACCATTGAAAAGAATAACAGATATTTATTTAAAGAGTAAAAATATAATCATTAATAACAGGAAAAATAATACTTTGTAGTTGAGAAAACACCACGTAAATGACTCTTGTGAACGTTAAAGTGACACATTCCATCACTACTGCAAGTAGATAAACCAAGCTTTACATAAATTCGTTCTGGCAAAAAATTTTCAAGCATTTTTGATTAACAATCACAGCCATTCAAAAAGTAATTCTAAAGATTAAATGACATGTTTAAAAAAATGTATGAAAGGAAGAATTAATTGCAAGTGCTAAAAATATATTTGAAAAGACTTTTTTATTCAGAAAGAAAGCAGAATTCTACTTACTTTTCATATAAAAAAACCGTGACTTATAAAAAATTTTACAGATCCACTAATCTGCTTTTCCAAATGTTTATTACTAGTTTTTTAAGACGTTATTTCTGCTTCTTTAAATATATTTTGCTTCTCAAAATAAGATATTTGCCACTCACACTTAAATTTCTTTTCTAAAAGTCTATAAAAAAATATAACTGAAAGCCAGTCCATATTTCCCACTTTAAGCGTAATTTTTTTTTTTAAGTAAAAGCTTTCATTTGTTACTTTTCCTATTAATAAACACTCGTACAGCCTTTTGTCTAAATCGATAATTTATTTTAATATTATTTTTGCAGAACAGTGTAATATATTTTTGTGTGTATAAAATAACAGGAAGTCTAGACTATAATTCTTATCTTTTCAATATCATCAGTATAAATATAAATAAAATCACCACACAATAAACTATTTGTAATAGTAAAAGTTTAACTCTTGGACATGTCCTACAGAGTACATGTCCAACAAAAACTTGTTTTTTTTAGGAGGACGAAGTGCAAAGCAGTTTTAATAAAGACTCATGTGGATAATGGAATGTTGAAAAGTAAATAAAAGTCTTAACAAAACCTAGCAAACAATTTCTGAGGTTACCTCGAGCGGAAAAGGACATCGGAATGAATTAGAGCAGAAAATAGAAGAAAGGCAAATGTCCATAAAAGAAGCTTAAACTATTAAATTTGGGGTTGGGATAGAATTTTAAGGAAATTGTAAATCTGGAAAGACTCTTGTACAAAGAAAGGTTCGTAGACCTGTTAAAGATTTTATTTATTTATAAATTAAAAAAATTTGATTAATTAAACTGTTAATTCACTCAATTAATGAAATTAGCGAACTTGTTCCCATTACTCGCACGTTTTCGCATTTAACTCGATTTTTGTTGAGTGCACATCCATTTGTGGTTGAGTTTCCAATGATTCGTGCTACGCATTGCAGGGAAAATTCGTTTTTTAGCAGAACAGTCTGTATGTAGAATGAACTCCCTCCAGAGGTCTTTCCTGTCATTTTTAATGCAGGAAAGTTTAAATTGAATGTCCACAAACACTACTTCCACTTGCCATAACCTAATTTCCTAGTTCTGGCACAATGCATTGCATGTGTAGCAGTCATCCCTTGAGTGATGGTCTGGGAAAAAAATTATGGTTTTAGTTTAAAAATAAACACACAATTTTTTTATTAAACAATCAATTGAATCAAATATATATTTTATTTAAACAAAAAAACGAAAGCAACTTTCTAATTAAATAAATATTTGAATAGTTTTTTTAAACGATCTTTTTTTATTTATCTTTAATAAATATCTTTTTTCTTTTTAACGATCTTTTTTATATATTTTTTCTTCTCGATATTTCGCTTTCCTTTGGAAAGCTTCTTCAGGAAAAAATTTTATATTTTTGAAAATAATTTTTTGTTTTTTTTTTTTTTGTTAATAATTTTTTGTTTTCAAAAATATAAAATTTTTTCCATATTGTTGATAACTTTGAATACGGGTCAAGGAGACTTTGTGGCGGTAATCAACAAAATTGCTTTTATAAACACTGTAAAAAACATGAGGTAAAAAACTGAGATAAAAATCTCAGCGTCTTTTTAAATACCAGAGTAACTTGTTTATGAATTGTTATGTATTTTCAATGATAACTGGAATAAAGAGTTTTGCAGAGTCAGTGATAAAAGAAAGTACCACAATTGCCAAAAACTATTAAAATAATACAAGTTTGAGATTAAGTTCTGGATACGAAAGGGTTTTTTACATGTTTTAATATTTTTAGTATATTATTTTTTTATTATTTTTATTCGGTCAAATTCCTCTTATTTACGGAGATACAGCCATTTTAAGTTTTTAGTTCAATTTTCATATAAAAATCGATTTTTTGTAGGTGAGCCCAAATTAGGCTTATTTTTGCGAAATTCATCTTATTTAGGGAGACACAGCCATTTTAAGTTTTTAGTTAAATATTTAAATTTCAAATAATTAAACATACAAAACACAACGAAACAGAAATTAAATAAATTCTCTCTTATGACATAATTATAACAAAAAATGTGTCTTTTAAATTAAGTACCTATAATTCTGCGCTAAATTGTCTGTGTCTGTTTTAAAATCTGTCCTCTTTACATTTGCTACATTAACAATTTCTAACATTTCTAACATATAACGTCTCTTATAGTTTTTTTCTATATCTAATACTGATGCTTCTTCAAACTTTGGCTAATGATTATATTTCTTACAATGTTAAGATAATGATGTCTTCTGTGTTGAAATATTCCTATATTTTTGGTCACATCTGTGACCAGCTAATCTTGTTTTAAGTTTAATTTTTGTTATCCCAATATAAACTTTGTCACAGTTCACCTGATCAATTCCTGCACATGGTATCCTGTATACTACATCAGATATTTCCATTTTTCTTATTTTATCCTTCATACTGCAAAATAATTTATTTAATGTGTTTAATATGTTTTGTGTGCAATTTTATATCTATCAGTGTCATATATTTTAGACTTTCTTCATCTTTCTGATATTCCAGGAATATAAGTTAATGATTTATAAATTTTTGTTTATGCCGTAGTACTTACTAAATTATGTCTATGATTGTCTAATTAATCAGTTAGTTAATTCTACTGGAACATCATCGTCATTAAGTATATTTCTTATTGGGTCCTTATTTTTCGCTTATAATCATATTCCCTATCGCTTATAATCATATTATGTCTATCATATTTTTCGCTATGTTTATTTCTAAAATATTCAAATTTTTCCCCAAATTAAGATCACTCAATTTTGTAGTTGGCCAGTAAATATTTTTTTTTTAATTTTATTCAATATTCGAATTTAAAAGTATATTTACCATACGCACTTGAGTACAATTATAACTCCCATTTTCTTATTTACTCACCTTAAATTGTTTATCTTTCTTTTTTTAAAGGAATATAATATTTGTTTTATTTTATTTTTGTAATAATAATTTTTATTAAATATTTTTATACAATAATCAAATTATTTCTTTCCTGCTGATTTTAACTTTATTTTAAAATAAATTTTCTTCTATTTCATTTTGATTTTTTAACTGTGTGTCTCTGTGTTTTTTTATTTTGTAATAAAAAGCAACTGTTTTATTTCTTTATAATATTTTCTTTTAAGTTAAAATATTTATTAGTGTAACAACATTTGATTTATAAATTTTATTTATTTTTTTTGTGGAGAGTTTAATGAAATTTATTTCATTTTTAAAAAGCTTTGAAGATTCAGTTTTTAGTCATTTTAATTAAAGTTTAATATGTATTTTATAAGTTTATTCAAAGTTTATTTGATTTTTGAAAATTATTATTTTTATTTTTTAAGTTTTTCCTTTAGTAGTGTTTTCTTTTGTTTTTGCAAAACAAGATTTATTTTATTTTTTTGTTAAGCTTGTAACAATTTTTCGGGGCTCAAATAAAAACAGAAACAAGCTTAATTATGAAGTTGTTTTTTATATTCAAATATTAATGTTAATCGTTTTGAATATGGTTCTATTTGATTTGAATAGTATTTATATTTAAATGTAAAAGTTTGTAGTTTAAAACTAAGTTTCTTCTATAATATGAGTTTTTCAAAAAATATTGGCACATTATTACTTTAATAAAGATTTTTTGTTGCTTCCATTTCTCTTGTGAATAATGTTTTATTATTTTTGTTGTTGTTTCTTCTATTTTATTAAATTTATTATTTTATTTTATAAAATTTTTAGTAGAGTGTCATAAAATATTAGTAAATTATCCAGAGTAGTTTTATTTAATAATGTAGTTCATTTTAATTTAAATGCACCTACAGATACAAACATACAACAAATACTCAAGTAACACATACACACAAAATATATTAATTACAACATTTACATTTTTAAGTTTATTTTTATTCATTTTACGTATTTTAACAAAACAGTAACAGTAGGAAAGTTCTTTCTTATCCTATGAACTTTTAGTTTAGACTCTTGTAAGTTATTTTTATTCTAAGGAATTGCAGTAATGCAGTTTCAAAAGTACCAAAAAGAAAAGGACATACATATAACAATTTTCAAGAAATTTCTTTTATAAGATATATATATGTACATATGTATTAAAATATGTTCTGTTTTAAAAGTACCTTTGTAAAATCAATAGTTTTTAGAGACGAACATTTTTTTATATAGTATTTTTTAAGTTACTACTTTTTAAGCAAGCTATTTTAACATATGCATACATGTAAATATTAAAAATTACACCTTATAAAATGTCTTTTTTAAAAAGTTCGTTTTTTAAAAAAGTACTTTTGCATTAAAAAACTTTTTGCAATAGTACTTCTAATACACAGATATGCATATATACATTAAAAACTACACCCTTTTAAAGTAACTTTTTTAAAAATTATATTTATAAATAAGGTACCTTTTAGAGAATATATAGTTTTTGAAAAATTCACTTTGAAAACTTTTTTTTTTTTTAAATGCGTTTGTACAGAAGTAATTTAATTTATAGTACTTTTTAAAATAGTAATTTTTAAATAATAAAAAAAAATATAAAAATATAAAAATGCGCGTGCATAAAAATATTAAAAATTAATTTTTCTTAACACACTTTTTTTAAAAAGTACGCTTTTAAAAAAGTACTTTTAAGGGAAAATATTTATTAATATTTCTCATTTAAATATTGTATTTTTAAAAATATATGCCATAATCTATTTTGTTAAACTTGCTTTTTTAAAACAATTAAAATTTTATTTTTTAATATATTTTTTAAAAAGGGCATTTGTAAAAAAGTCTAGAAAGTACTTTAATTTAAAGTACTTTTTGAAATATTAATTCTTAAATAGGCACTTTTAATATAGAAATGCGCATTCATAAAAACATTACAAATTATATATTTTTTTTAAATACCTTTTTAAAAAAGTACATTTGTAAAAAAGTACCTTTTAGAGGAAGGTGCATAATTATTTGAAATTTCCTTTTTACGAGTTGTATTTTTAAAAATATCGTACTCTGTTAAACTTGCTTTTAAAATAATGTGTAAGCAATTAAACAAAAATAATTAAAAAGAAAAAAGTACCTCCTAAAAATGCTTAAAAAAAGTTCTGGTTTATAAACCAATTTTCAACAATGTCTTGTGATTTGCATTTGTTATATTTATAACATGTTTAAATTCAAAAATCATTAAAAAAACTTTATAACATAGGACAGAGGTGCGATCGAAAAAAGATCTTTTCAAAAAGTTCCTAAAAAATGGCAACAGGTCAGAAAGATAAAATTTTCAATAAGCATTTTGAAGTTCGTTGTATGCTATCTTACAAAAGTCTCTTTATAGCAGTTGAATAGTTTTTGAACCCTAGTAGATTTAGATTTATATTTACGAATTTTAAACACTAAAGCTGATGTACATCGTCTTACGCATGAATTTTTAGTTTCAAAATGGAAAAACTCTGTAGAAGAAAAAATTTTATAGTTGTTTAAAAAGTCCAAGATAAAAAATATTTCCTACTGTTTTATTTATTTAACAATATTTTTTAAATTTTAAGTGTATTTTATAACTAAACTTTAACATTATAAATTTTTTATTATTTAAATTTTAATTAGCAATTAGAAAATTTGAAAAAAACTTAAACTATTTTTACACAAGATCGATTATTTAATTTGTTTAATTAATTTATTTGTATTTAATTATTTTGTATTTTATTTATTTGTTTCCCTTTATTTTTTTTGTTTTTTTTTTTTTTGATATTTCTTTATTGATTTTTAAATTTATATTTACTTTAGTCAAAAGTACAAAAATATATTTTTATTTTATGTTTTATTTTTTGTTTGAGTTTCAGTTAAAAAAATATTTCTCATTTCAGTTTTTCAAGTCATGGTTATCTTCAGCAATTTAGGCCTCTATACAAAATTTAATAAAAATAAAAAATAATTTAATCTACATTAATATGTACTAATAAATAACTTGTAATAAATATTTTAAATTAAAAAATCATTCCATAAAACAAACTTTTTTAATAAAATAATAATTATTTTGAATATTTTATAAATAATTTATTAAGAAAACACAAGGTCTTTGTATACACTTTTCGTTTCCTGAAGACGCCACACAATGGTGGCGTGGAATAAAAATAAAAATTAACTTAATTATTTTTAAATAAATATCTTCAGGAAATTATTTTTAAAAAATAATTTCTTGAAGATGCTTTCCACAGGAAAACGAAATATCGAAAAAAATATATATTGTTAATTAAAAAAGACCGTTGAAAAGAATAACAGATATTTATTTAAAATATAAAAAGGTCGATTAAAAAAATTATCTTAATTATTTTTTTTATATAAAGACCTTGCTGGGCTTAAACAATAATTTATTTATATTTCCTAATAATGGACTTATTATTTTTATTCGACCTTTTATTTCTTAAATAAATATGGGTTAATCTTTTTGAAGGTCTTTTTAATTAAAAATTTAACAATATATTTTTTGTCAATATTTCGCTGTCCTTTGGAAAACTTTGGAATGCTTCTTCAGAAAATTAATTTTTATAAAAACAAAAATGATTAACGATTTAAAAAAAAAATTAATTTCCTGAAGAAGCTTTCCAAAGGAAAGCAAAATATTGAAAAAATATATTGTTAAATTTTTAATTAAAAAGACCGTTAAAAAGATTAACACATATTTATTTAGTTACTAATAATCTTTAAAAAAATATCCTGAATGTGAATTAAGCATCCTTTAGCATTCAAAATTTTCAAGTCATAGCATCATGATCGTGATGACTTATTTAAACGATAAATAAAAAGTCAAATTGTAAGTTGTTGTAAAAGTAATTTTCTTAAATAAAACATTTGATGCCTGATCGACAATAACTACTTGATATATCGTTATTATTTCACAGATGTTCTTCAGTTGCTTTTAATAACTAAAACTTAATAATATTGAATTTTTCTTTTATTAAGCTTCCATCCATCGAGTAACCACAACTTTTAAACATTTTTCTATTTTTTATTTTATATATTTTATTTTATTTTATTTTAATTTATTTCCGCTAAATGTATTTCTATGTCTGCCAGTTTCATTTTATTTTGTATGTCCTCTTGTATTCCATTCTATATTCTATTTTTAAGGTTATTTGGGTGTGTGTCTTTAAAGCTTTTAAATTATTTTTTTGTGTTTGTTTTTGTTTGTTTCCATTTTATTTATTGAAGCTTTTCGTTGCGTTTAATATTGAACTTTTGTTTGCGAACAAAGCCACTCAATTTGCATTATTTCTATTAATATTTAGTTTAAATAGATATTTTTGTTTTTTCTGTTTAAATTCATTTTTGGTAACCCGTTAATGTGATTTGTTTGTTTGTAAAAATGTTGAGAAATATATAGAAAATACAATAAAAAAATCACAAAATATATTTAATAATTTTTGCTGAGACTTTACTCATACTAGTGATAGCAAATAATAAGTGTTTTCAGACTTCTCATTACAAACTATACTTTACAAAAACAAATTATCCCTTTCATTATATTTAGAGTGAATTAATGCACCGATTAAGCCATCACGCAACATTTTGTCCAGGAAGTTACGATTTTTAGCAGCTCTTAATGGGCCTTTAATTGGGCTATTTATATCAATTTATGAATTCATAGAAAAATAATCTAAAAATCCTTCTCGAATCAAATAGGAAGCCTTGCTGACCAGAGCTTAATCATGCTCATAGCAAGATAACACATCGTTCATGAAAATTTTGGGATTGAAAGAACTAAAAATATATAAAATAAAGTCACTTTATAGTTGAATATTTAACAGTCACTTCTAAGTACAGATTGAGGCTCCACTTTCTCTGATAAGTTATTTTGCTTAAAAGCTAAACTGCTTCTAGTTTATAGTTCTGTATTACTGGCGATCAAATCGCCTATAATATATTTAAGCAAAATATGTTATTTAATCTTATTTAATCACTCATATCTAGAGTACAAAAATAAAAAAACTAAAACAAAATATTTGCTCTCATATTCTTTGCTTCTTTGTAGTGAGTAAAACAAAAATAAATCAAAAGCAATGAGAAAGTTTGAGTGAATAGTTCTGTATTGCTATTCCTTATAAGCACACCATGTATCGGGTGTACGCCGGGAAGGTGGTATACTACTTTGTTTTGCCGCCATTTCATCTTGTCAATTCATATTTGGCAGTAGTGAAGTAGACACGTGGCAAATTTTGAATGAAAAAATATTCGATTAACCAACGAGTTTTAATCGTTAAAACATTTTATCAAAAGCAATCAGCGATTACTGTGACAATGAGAAAATTACGTAAAATTTTTGCAAAAAACAACGTACCTGTAGTGAACGATTTCAAAGAAAGAGATTCTGTAGGTGATAAGCGCATGCATCGACCACAACGTACTGCAAGACTGAACCATCATTGCTGCTCAAGAAAGTATTCAAAACAATCCATCAACCTCAATTGACGCCGTGCTTAGGAGCTTGAACATAAAAGAACAACTTTAGCCACAATTTTGCACAAGGATTTGCATTTGTTTCTATATAAGACTCAGTTGACACAAGAGCTTCTTCCACAAGACCATTTACGCAGCTGTACATATGGCAATAGGCTATTACACCACCCCATGACAACCCCGATTTTCATGAAAAATTCATAATGACATACATTTTCATTTAAATGAGTTTGTAAAAAACAGAATAGTCGCTTCTGGGTAATGGGAAACCCTAAAATTATTCAACAGTCACCTTTCCATCCATTAAAAGTGACAGTGTGGTGTGCAATTTGATCAGGAGAATCTTTGAAGATGAAAATGGCGTAACGACTACTGTGAATGGGGAGCAATATCGTGATATGATTGAAAACGCCACAACTGCATGCTTTGGGCTTGATTAACAAGACGGTGCCACATCGGTGAATTACTGCGAGACCTCTTTCCACAATAAATTATTTCAAGAAATGGTGATGTTGATTACCCTTCACGGTCGCCTGATTTAACTGCTCTGGGCCTCTTTTTAAAGGGATATCTGAAAAGCAAGGTTTATGCAAACAAACCAGAAACGCTTGAGCAACTCAAATTAAATATTCGTGATGAAATTAATGAAATACTGCGTGGAATGTTATGAAAAATGTGTTCAAAAGGGCTCGCATTTTTGAGGCTAACAGAGGTGGACATTTATCTGATATTGTATTCCATACATAATTGCCGACATTAAATAAAACATTTATCAATACAAGGTCCATTTTCTTTGATTTAGTTAACCTTTCTAGCGGACATCCTGTACATTAAATTAACCGTACTGAGCCAGAGGAGAAAACAATGAGAACAAAATTGAAATGTTTTGAAAAATTAAACATTTCGGACATTTTTGCTAATAGATTTGCTTGTGTAGTAGACAATGCATTTGCATTCTCTAATACAATACACTAATACCTTACTGAACTACAAAAAAAACTTAAACAACTGCTGACATGCTCAACACAATGGCACTCAACCGATGTGAAAAATTTCTATCTAAAAAAAAAAATTTTTTTTACCATTTTAAAGTCCCTCTACAGCAATCATCGACCACCTTGTACACGTTGTAACTACAACAAATTTTAAATGATTAAAATAAAAATAATTTCGTATTAAAATAAAAACTGCACCAATTTGTTTTTTTTACCTTAAAATACATTTTTTTACAAATTTCGTGTTCTTAAATTTAAACTAACTAAAAAAAAAAGTTTGTTGCTTATCTTAATTTAAATAGTTCTATACAAAAAAGTGTTCTGTAATATAAAATTATGTCACTTAGAAAACTAAGCCAAGCACCCTTTAAGCTATAGGCTAACAAACCTGAGATCTCCTTACAAATCAGCTAAGAAATTCTCCCTAAAATCCAATTCCGGATGTGCGGAATGTGTTGATCCATGGCCGAAATCGCGCGATTTCATAGAACTGCGAGCCGAAGAGGAAAATGAAGAGGTGCGTCCACTGGTACTACGTCTCACTACCCGATTTTCAATCACAGACATTTTCGTTAGCGGTTGCGTTGGATCCAGCTCTCCAAATGCGCCAGCAATTAAATCGTTGCTATTTAAAGAATTAAAACTATCACGCTTGGACATGCGATGATTAGGAGGATGATGATGATGTGATGTTGTGGAGCCCGATGTAAGATGAGGAATCTTGCGACTTAAACGGCGTGAATACTGATACTGGACTGCATTATTAACGGCTGGTACCGAAGATGGTAGTATGGCGGTGGTATCACCAGGCGTATAGCTATCAAAGAAATCCGACGGAACTTCCTCATCAAAACTACTCTTTTGTGGAGATTTTGAAGAGTTTATAGTTTCCTTGTCATAGGGTAAACTTAAGGTAACATCGTCGTCATTAATATGCGAAGAAAAACTAAAGGTGTCTGTTGTTCTTAAAGGATCTGTAGAGGTGGGCACTTTGGCCGATAGTGATGTGATCGAAGTGTTATTGGAAACTTCATATGCATAGGGATCGATTTTATTTTTCGGTGATCTCTGACAAATTTTCTCTATATCCGGTAACTTACGACGTTCGCCCTCACGTCTTTTTATCGATGTATTGTTTTTGTCCCTTTGTAATAGTTCTTGCATATCTAAACTTGATCTTTCACGCTCTAACAAGTCCATTATTTCTATTTCGCGTGCTAAAGTACTAGCAGAATCCATGCGAGAAATTGAGCTGCAATCATCAAAAGACATATCACGAGCACGCAAACCACTGTTTGCATTATGACTCATACCGTGTAATAATTTCTTTTCAAAATAGGGTGGCAAGCCAGTGCTGCTGCCATTGCCAGAAGTCTGTACAATCATTCCACTGACAATTGATGAATCTTCACCATCACCAAAGTTACTAATGTCACCATCATCTACCAAACTGCTGTTGCCATTGCAATATGTTGATGAAGTTAAATTGGAGAATGAACGATTATCGAGCGATTCTAATGTTAATTTCCGTTGGCCTCCTCCCAAGCAAGATGGTCGACCAATGCCAGCATCTAGTGAATTGATGCGCCTTTGTGCTGAGGATTTTGTTTTGCCATCAGAAATGATATTAATGCGTACATCGCCTTGGTGTTGTGGCGTAGTTGGATGAATTGTTGTACTTCCACCACCTCTCATTGAATCTTTGTTACGTTTGTAATTCTTAGCATCATGTCCATTGTCATTAGCTGCACCAGCTGTGGTATCATTACGTGTGAACATTTTGCCATTATTTTTGCCACGTCTGGGGGGTGGTACTCTAGTGTTTGTGTCTCTTCCAACTTCTTTACCCATTGAATGGTGTTGATATTTCTCTAGTTTGTTATTTTCAAGTTTAGATGTCATTGTGTCATTAACATCAATTCTACCTCCACTTCCGCCATTTAATAAAGAAGCTGTTGCTTGTTTAGTGTTTGCATTTGTGTTTTCATCCTTTTCTACTGAATTTTCCCTAGAGCTGGGTGTATTAGCATTACTGATGCCTAAACCAGCTGTACTTCTGCGGCTACCTGTACTACCTTTTGTTTGTTTCTCGTTGGATTTATTGGACAAACTTCTTGAAGTTAAACGAAAATAACCACGTAGACGTTCTTGCTCCTCTCTGCATTCAAAATGTTTAATCCCATTGTTGTTATTTTCAATAATACCGTTAATGTGCCATCAGAAGAAGCATATGGAAATATAATGGAGGAAGAAAATGGAAAAAAATCTTCTTAAGACATTTAGAAAATTAAAACAAAAAAAAAACAAGAAAAAACAACACAATATAAACTGTGATAACACCACAGGATACTGTAAATTAATAAATATTGAAATAATTTTTCAAAAGATTTTAAATGTTTTATATAATAGATTGTAGGTCCAGCTTCGCTCTTGAAACTATTAAAATTGCTGCAAAAAGCTGTGTTCAAAGCAGATCAGAATAAGTTATTCAAGCACATATGTATGTCTGTCATAACTAAGGTATCCCTAATACTTATTTCTATTTATTATTTAATTCTTTATGTTATATTGAGAATAATTATAGGCACAAAGTCATTCAACTTTAATAACGCCATCTATATGTCGCAACCTTCAATTTTTCAGTTAAATTTTTTTTAAGTTTTTTTTCTAAAATCTATAGAAAATCTTTAAATTTAAAACAAAATATAAAGGGTCCGCCATCTAACGTTTTTTTTTTTTAACTAGTGCTTCTTTCTTGAATGTTAACACTTAGCTCATGTTTGATTTGACATATAATTAGTTTTATCATTCCGCTGAACGAATATGGTTGTATATACGCTTGAGCAATGCTGGGAAATATTGCAACATTACTTTGAAAATCATGGTAATGTTGCAGAATGTGTGCGAAAATTGCGTACGGATTTTAGAAGAAGAAGAGCACCATCAACTCCGTATGTTTGTTGGCTTGTGTACACCCGAGAATATTGCTGCTGACGCAGAAAGTGTGCGTGAAGCGCCATCAACATCAATTCACCGTCGTTCTCAACAATTGAACATTTCAGAGACATCATTGAGACGAATTTTCCATAAAGACATTGGTATGACGCCATACAAAGTCCAATTAGTTCAGGAGAAGAAGCCAAGTAACCATCCAATTTGTTTTCGCTTCGCTAAGTGGGCCTGCGATCGACTTGCAGAAGATGCCGATTTTGCAAAAAAAAATCATCTTTATCTTTTTGAAAAGTTGCTTATGAATAAATTGTCTCCAATGCTAAGGGATAGTGGGTGTATCTCAGACCATCAATTTGGTTTTAGAAGTAGACACAGCACAATAGAGCAAACCCATAGATTGGTTCAGGTGATAAGAAGGACTTTTGAAGAGAAGAAGTATTGTTCAGCTATTTTTATTGATGTTTCTCAGGCTTTTGACAATGTTTGGCATGAAGATCTATTTCTGAAACTGGCCGCTCACTTGCCTTGTATTATAAGCAACCTACTGAAAAGCTACATAATTGGACGAAAATTTTCTGTTGTTGAAGGAGACTTCGTTAGTTTATCCAAACCAATTTCCTCAGGCGTACCACAAGGTAGCATTCTTGGACCAGTTTTATATTTGATATATACCTGCGATATGCCTGTAAGTGAAACTGTCCACACTTCTACGTTCGCTGATGATACAGCGTTTCTCCTAAAACTCCTATCAAGCCTCCATAAATCTTCAGCAACATATAACTCAGTTGGAGTTGTGGTTAAAATTATGGAAAGTGAACGTTCAAAAGTGCATTCATGTGACCTTCACCCTGCGAAGAGATAATTGTTCACCCGTTCGAATCAATAATCACATTGTTCCTCACCATAGTTATGTGAGATATCTTGGTATACATCTTGATCGTCGCCTTACATGGAAACATCATATTGACTCAAAGCTAACACAAATGAAACTTAAGCTAACGCAATTACATTGGCTCATTGGCAGGAACTCGAAACTTAGCGTAGATTGTAAACTTCTAATTTACAAGACTATTTTAAAACCGATATGGTCTTACGGAAGCCAACTTTGGGGCACTGCCTCAGCTTCAAATGTGGATAGAATTCAACGTGGACAGAATAAAATTTTATGGTTAATAACTTCCGCTCCATGGTACATCAGAAATTCAAAGATATATTGTGATTTAGACATACCGCTGGTGGCCGATTAAAAAAGAGGGATACCGCAGCTTTAATCCTCAATGCTACAGATGACACATCTTAGAAATATTTGTTTTGTTTTTTTTTTAATGTCAATTTTTTTTTACCCAAAAGGTTAGTTCTGACATGGTCGGGACTAATGGAACTTTTTTTTTTAGAATTTAAGATTTTAAAACTTATTGTTAGTTCAGTTTCTTGAAGATACAATAAATAATTATTAAAAAAAAAATCTTTTCAGATGAAGCCCATTTTAATCTTGGCGGGTATTTAAACAAGCAAAATTGTCGCATTTGGGGCACAGAAAATCCGCAGGCATACATTGAAAAGCCGACGCACCCAAAACGAGTCACAGTTTGGTGTGGATTTATGTCCAGAGGCATAATTGGGCCATTTTTCTTCGAAAATGAGAAAGGATTGGCCGTTACAGTCAATGGCGATCGTTATCGGGCCATGTTGTTCACAAAAATTGAAGAGGAGGATATTGGCAACATTTCAATAGGACGGTGCTACGTGCCACACAGCCGAAGCTACACTCAATGTTTTGCGCCTTATTTTTGAAGAACGCATTATCAACCGCAGAGCTGATGTCGTTTGGCCACCTTGGAGCTGCGATTTGACACCGTTAGACTATTATTTGTGGGGTACTGTCAAAGATAAGTGTTACGCCGACAAGCCAGAGGCAATTGACGCTTTAAAGGATAATATTCGTGAAGCCATTCGTGAAATACAGCTGCACACAATCGATAATGTGCTTAAAAATTAGACCGATCATGTAGGCTACTGCATGGCGAGCCGAGGCAGCCATTTGAATGAAATTAATTTCCATTATTAACCGGAGGGATTGTACTTTCAAATAAAAAAAGAAATTTGAAAAAATATTCTGTAGTGTTGTTTATAGCAGTTAAAACAAAAAAAAAAGTTATTAAGCGGACCCTTTAGATTTCGGAAGGTCCTGAAAGTAGTTTTTATTATTTTGCAGAAATAATTTCAAGCAGGGATTAAAAGGTCTCTGACACCAGAGTCGTTATCGTAAGTGTATACGAACGAAACTTAAATTAATAGAAGACAATTATTTTTTTAACATACGAATTCAATTTTTTCGCTAATTCTATATTTATTGTTTTAACTCTAAACATGTTGTCAGCACCTTAGCGAGAAATTAAACAATTGTGTTTGTGAGCAAATTTAAAATTACTGAACCATTTTATATATTTACGATCACAACTAAGTACTTCGTCCATCTAAAAACCACTGCAATTCAAAAGTATATTGTGGAATGTTTTAGTGATAATTTCGTAACGTATTGGCTTAAGTATCTGCCTTTAGATAAGATATTAAACTCTGGCAAAGGTGCACAGCGAACAAAACAACACTTTGTTGCCTTTAAATGTTTTGCTTTTTTATGCGGAATAAAATCAAAACGCAAAAAATATATTTGTCAGTTTTTCAAAATAAAATTAGTGTTCTCTTTAAGATCCTTAACATTTTTCATAATCTCAATTTATTATTGTACTGAATTTTTTAAAGGAATAAATGAAAGGAATAAATTGACTTGCTCTTGTAATACCTCATTTGGTTTAATGGCTCTTTATTTTGTTCTCCTTTCTCATTGAGTCAAGAAAATCAAATTTGTTTTTCACGCTTTAATCCCAACTGTTGCAAATTTGTTTGTGTTTTTTTTAATAGGAAATTACAACTAACTCCCCTCGCACCTCAAATTTTCATTATTTATTTATTTTATTTTTTTTTTTGAGGTTTCACTTACAGCAAATTTACACATTTCTGCTTCTGGAGGACAATTCACACTTTTCGTGTTTTGTAATTTAGAAGTTGCAGAAGGAAATTGAATGTATTTAGATTTCATGATTTCAATGTGAAATTGAAATTGTAAATTAAAAGCTCATGTGAAAAACACTGTTTGAATGTATTAGAATGCATACGTAAATAAACACCCACATTCATACAAATATGCGCACACCTATAAACAAAAAAAAAGTACTTCTAAGGCATTTTATTAACATTCTTTTAAAATAAGGAAGCGGTAGTTACAACTTAATACTCCCTTAACGATGGCAAACAGGATGTATTTTGATCCTTGGGATATGTAATTGAGACGAGTGAATGTTCATTGTATTTAAAGTAATTTGATTAAATTTAATATACTTAAAAGAAAAAACTGGCAAAACTGTTTCCAATGTTCAAAAATAACAAAAATAACAGCCTCAAGAATAAACACCACGTGCACTCAACATTAATTTGAAATAAATGCCACAGAAACGAAAAATCAAGAGGTCAAATTATTGTTCAAATTTATTTTTAACTTCCACGTTTATGTTCTCTTGCTTTGAATTCAATATAAATAGATGGATGATATGATAAATTTTTTATTTTATGTTTTTTAGACTTCAGTTTATCTATGACATTGTAGTAGAGAACACAATTACATTACTAAGTTATTCTTATCGAAATTGGATTTAGAAAAAGCTTAAAGCGATAAAATTTTTGCATATAATATTTCCTATTATCATGCAGCATTATGTGCATTACATCATACGATTTTCGATTATGGCCATGTTTAGGTGCCCCAGTAGGCTAGTAGGTAGAGTACTAGCTTGTAAATATGGAGGTTGTGGGTTCGATTCCCAACGAAGACCTTGGTTTTTTTTCACTACAAAAATAAAAATTTACTGTCGGTGGGGCTGCTCAGCGATGAAGGCATAGTTACTGGTCGCTGTGCTGTTGTCTTATATGGCAGTTAATTTCCGACTATCCTTCTACATTCACCACCTGTTTCATCTATTCTCTATCCCTTCACTAAATAGGCATTGTTGCCTGAAGTGCTACTTCTCTTTAAAAAAAAAAAAAAAAAAATAAAAAAAATGTTTGAAAGGCAGCAAGCCCAGAGTCAGCTGCATTTTTAGTAATGAAATGCAATTCGGGTTAAACGAATTATTAAAAAGACAACTTTTCCCTCGCGCTGTTTCATAAGGAACTCTCTCCTGTGTGTTTTATTATTTAAAAAATAAAAAAAAATAAAAAGAAAAACTACAACTCAATAAGTTACTAATTCCGCCACTAACAAGAGCATTATGTGTAAATAGAATAATCAATAATGTCGATGTTTTTATTATAATAATAAAATGTGTTGATAAATTATTCAAAATATTGTTCATCGTTAGTCACTACTTTTTCCCATATTTCTGGTGGCACATAGATTCCGCTCGAAAAGAACTGTTTCGGTTTTGAGGAAAAGAATAAATCCAGCCAATATCTGATAACCTATTCTGAATTCCTGTGAGAGTGTTCTGTATCAATCAAAGCAAATGGTAGTCAGTAGAGACAGAGGTCTCTGTGTACCAATTTTTCATCACCAGTAACAAAACAATACAAAAATGACTTCTTTTTGTAGCGTTCAAGCATCACATCCATCATTTCCCCCGGGGGCACATGATAGTCTTTTTGGAACCTACTATTCCATCTAGACTGATGTCTTGCAGGGTAAAAGGGAGCCCAGGCCCTTTAAAGGCTAGTAAGAGCCATCTGGACAATCCACATATTTCCACGGGAATCAGTACGCTCGCAGAGTTCACTATTTGTCTCTTGAGACAATTAGCTGTTCTCTGACTGGTTATTGAGGTTAGCCCCTATATGGGAGTATCGTGGTGGTTGTGGTTTCGAGACCCTCGTGATAGTTTTTGGGTCGGATCATTCATAATGAACACAATGAATGGTTCAGGTTCAGTGAGTACGAATGCCATCGTGTTCTTAATTATATTAAGCTTCATGCGTTCTGCACCAGGAGTTGAAAAGTCTCCAACTCTTTAGCAAGGAGTGAAGGCTGCGGCCTACTTCGGGCTTTCGAAATTGCTACTAGGAGTAACCGGAGGATATACGTATTCGATGACCTCCTAGGGCGTGAATGACGTTTGCAAATCATTCAAAGTGGTTTGACCACCATCTGATTATGACTAGCTGGTCGGTGCAGATGTAAATCAACTCACGCATCATATCCATCATATAAAGTCACCTTGCAACGTCTCTCGGTTTAAATTCATATGGGACCCAATTATCTTGATTTTGACTGAAACCCGCATTGGGTTTTAAACATAGAGAAATGAATTGTTGTGTGACTTCCAATGATAATACAAGCTGTGCTTGCCTTTAAAAACAATCTTTGGTTAGCGATGCTTCTTATACCTCATTTTCAAATATTTTCGGCTGACCAGGATTGTCATTGTCACCACTTTTGAACCGAACAAGCCATCGTTCACAATTTTTTTAAATTGGTGCATATTGACCGTAAGCTTCCACCAGCAATTAATAACTTTTAGCCAGCGTTTTCTTCACATGAATGGGGGTTATCAGACTTCTCCGCAAAACGTCTTCTTAAGCGACGAGATTCGATATTATTATAGCGATTAAAAAATGCTTATACTTTGGCATCTATCGAATAGTGAATTATTATTGCCAGCATTATAATGGCAGAGGATTATTCTCCAAAATACCATATTTGCTATTATTAATAGTTATGCCATATGTTATCCTAATCGACATTATTAAGTTAAGCTAATACGTGTTAAGCAAATGCATTAGTAAACGTTTCTGGTTTTAATAAAAAAAATTACAGATCCTGAGCCATAAGTTCAACTGAAATTAGCAGGAATTTAAAGAAACAAATTATTGTTGAGTAGTTGCGATGCAGAGTAAATTTTCTTTCAGACACTCTATTGAATAAGAAAAAGGCAGTCGATTGGACAAGATGTTAAAATCGCTTGAGTCACAGGCACTGTATAAGTCGTATGACCTAGTTGCGGTGCCAGTAGAATATGGTGCCATACTGTTAAGTAGACCACTGCCAGTTCCTCCTATTCAATAAGAAAAAGGCAGTCGATTGGACAAGATGTTAAATTCGCTTGAGTCACAGGCTAAGAACTGATTAACCAAGGTAATAGACTCACTCTACTCCCTAAATAATTCCTACGCTTAAAAAAGGAAAAGAAAAGTTGATTGAACTTCTTAAGAAATTATCTGTTTCAGTCAGTTGCATGCGAAATAGACTTTAAATGTTAATTTTCAACTTAACAAAATATTTCTGCAAAAAAATAAATTTTCCTTTTGTTTTATTTCTTAAGGATTTTGTTAGCAACTTTAAAAAACAACTCTAAAATTCCAAACAAATTCTTGAATTCCTCCAAAAAAAATACAACCAAGTGCCTTATTTCCATCTGTGTTTGTTATTTCAAATAACAAAAGAAATGTTTCCTCACATCTCATTTCCTTGATGTTACTTTGTGCTAAACAAAAATATAAATTTTGTAACAACAACAACAACACGCACGCCATTTGGAGAAAGTTTTCTTTTATTTATCTTCCCCCCATAATTGGATTAAAATAATTAAGCAAATACTACTCATCTTTATTAAAATCCATCAAGCAAAAACAAATAAAATAAATAAAATTAACAATCAAAATTAATTTGAAATTATGTGCCTGTTTGCTTTCATGCTTAAAAGGACTTAACTTACCTTGGCAATATTTGTGAAGCGTAGATACAGGGGAATATGACGGTGGGCAAAAAGGCAATCCACACAAACATCAAATAAGTGAAGTCAAAATGTTTTTGATTTTCATACGTTTCCTCAATGGAGAGGCGAGCAAAACGTAAAATCATTAAGGGACACAAACACACAATCTGTGCAGCAGCCATGCTGCCAAAATTACGCTGATTACGCTTCTCACGATTAACATCCCATTCGGCACTGTATAAGTCGTATGACCTAGTTGCGGTGCCAGTAGAATATGGTGCCATACTGTTAAGTAGACCACTGCCAGTTCCTCCTATTGTAGCAGTGGTGGCACCACTATACGAACGATCCACTGAAGACGCTGATGAGTTACTGAAATGATATTTTATACGAATAAATTTAACAAATTCTATTTGTGTTGCAACGATAATTAAGTGTATTTCTCTTGTTTTTTTTTTAACAATTTACGTTGCTACAATGTCCATGATTATTAAAGGCAATTGAATTAAGAGTAAATTAGGGTCTTAATTTTAATGGGTACTTAGCAGTCATTTAAGTTGTTTGTTTTAAGTGTCATTTAGGAAACAGGTTTTCTTTTTGGGAATTATATAATAATAAGAAAATAAATATTTATTATCTGAGTATAAAAATTAAAAAAAGAAAGATAACTTTATGTACGAGGGTAGACTGCAAACTCTATGACCTTTGGAAAACATAAATTTTTTTAACAGTGTCTCTTTTCAGCTCGAATTATTAACTCCATTAATTTTATAAAAAATTCCGTCATTCCAATACTGACTACAAGTCTTTAACCCACAATGTAATTGTAGGCTTAAAATGCAGAAATTGCAGAGGCTGGAGTGTTAAAAATCTTTGTTTAAAACATATACATAAACTGCTCTCCCCTTTTAGTAACTAATACGCCTTATCATCATACCGAAAAATAATTCTGCGTATTAACAATTTTCTTACAATATTTTAAGATTCTCTGGAAGTTTCGATTTCTTCAAAAAACATTTTTTGTAAAATTAGATTTTATACTGAATTTTTTAGCAAGTTTAGCAAGTAAATTGGCACATTTTTTTAATAATCTCTTGCTACCAATGGAATATAATGTCTGGTAATTGTCCACCTCTAGCACCTCGGCAGACGTGCGCTCTTTTCACAAAATTTTAAGCAGATTTCTTAATAAAGTTTCGCTTGTCTTGTCAATGCAGTGCCGAATTTTATCTTTCAGAACGTCAGTTGTTTATAGATTGCGTGGTACAATTTACGTCGGTACCTAGCGTGTGTACGCCATAACTCGACGGTGGTCAAACCACATGGGCCATATGATACGTGCGCCACGCCCTAGGAAACCGAAGACTAATTTCTAGCAACAGGTTATTCCTAGCTGCAATTTCGGAGGTTTCGAAGCAGGGTAACCAACCACCACTTCTTGCTGAAGAACTGAAGACTATCCAACTGCTTGCCCAACACACATGACAAGCATGCTCACTGGATCCGGATCATTCACCCAATATTCGCAGTAAAGGTGAGATGATCCTGGTGCCTTAATCAAATTCATGGGAGCCGCGAAACCACAACCATCATGATATTCTCGAAGGGCCTACCTTAATAATCAGACAGAGAACAGCTAAAAGGGTAAAGAGACAAATAGCTGAACTATGGGGCTTACTGATTCCCGTGGCTTCCAGTTAACTCCCTGCCAGCAGCCAAGGAGCTAGACTCCCTTATACCCTCATTGACACATGCTTACATGGTTGAGTAATCCATAAAGACAGATAAAGGAGTCCCCGGAGGGATTTATGGGTTGCTAATGTAAAATTATTCTTTCAAATGTCTTTAGCGAAAGTAAACCAGCGGCGTTAAATAATCAAGAACAACGTGTGATTAGATTTACATCCGCGCCTGGCCGTGAAGCCTTAATCAGATGGTGGATCAAACCACTGCATAATTTGGAACGTCATGCTCGTCCTAGGTAGCCGAAGCTATAATTCTATGCAACAGAACTTTCTAGTTGCAACTTCGATGATTCCAGAGCAGGGCTGCAAATCATCACTCCTTGCTTAAGAGTTGGAGACTTTCCAACTCCTGTCTAGAACACATGTCTAGCATGCTCACTGGACTGGATCATTCACCTAGCGTGTCATTAACGGCGAAATGATCCTGGCCACCATAATAACCATTATACTGTTATGGGGCCGCGAAACCACAACCACCAAGATACTCCCATATAGGGGCCAACCTCAATAATCAGCCAGAGAACTATTAAATGTCTAAAGAGAGAAATAATGAACTCTGCGAGCTTACTGATTCCCGTGGAAATAAAGTGGAGTTTACAGTTGTACCCCTGCTGACTTCAGGGGACTGGGCTCCCTTTTTCCCAAGTTGCACTATGTCTAGATAGTCGAAGTTATATAAAGACCATATATATGTGCCCCCAGGGGGTACAGAGTGTGATTTGTTTTACATCCGCGCCTGACTATATAGTCTTAATCAGATGTTGGACAAACCACTTTGTCCTAGATAGCCGAAGGCATAATTCTAAGCAACAGAACCACCTAGTTGCAACTTTCATGATTCCAGGACAGGGCTGCAAACCATCACACCTTGCTAAAGAGTTGGAGACTTTCCTACTGCTGTCCAGAACAGTGTCTAGCATGCTCACTGGACTGGATCATTCACTTTGCGTGTCATTATCAGTGAGATGATCCTGGCCACCATAATTTTATATAATCCCTTATGGGGCCGCAAAACCACAACCACCACGTTACTCCCATATAGGGGCCAACCTCAATGATCAGCCAGAGAACTATTAAATATCTAAAGAGACAAATAATGAACTCTGCGAGCTCACTGATCCCCGTGGAAATAAAGTGGAGTTTCCAGTTGACCACCTGCCTGTCTTTAGGGGACTGGGCTCCCTTTATACCCCAGTTGCACTTAGTCTAGATAGTGGCCCCCAGGGGGTACAAGACGGCCAATGGGCATCTCCAAATCGAGAAATTAAATGGCTGGGGAACTTCTCGTGAATAACCAAATTGTTTCTTTAAATAATCGCCGGTCTTAACGTGAGAATAAAGATCTTTATGTAAAATGCTGCGGAAAGTGCCTGGAATTAATGTTCGAGGTTCACTGTACTGTTCAGCGGCTATGTTTTCATCACTACGGCTACTACGAACATATTCTTTTGGTCTATTGTCAGCAGCAATACCGTAGGCCTTTAATTAAGTGAATAAATGACGAAAAGCGGTTTCAGATTAGTTTAAAGAAGAGGTGGTCGAATTTTGCAAAGTGATACAGTGAAATTTTTACAATTTTGATAGCAAATGTTCACAAATAAAATTCTTTGCTGAAGAGTGGAACATTGTATGCTTAAGATTTCCCAGCTTTTTCCTATATAAGTGTCAAAGGAAAACAGCTTAATTCTTGACATTTGATCAGTTTAAATGCTATTCACACCTTTACCACAAATTTGTGATATTTATGCCTTGTATCTGCCTATAAGAGCTTATGCGCAGCCTTTAATCTTATTTTCTTCACTTTTTATAGAGGAAATAACACTTCACTTTCTATATAAATTTCGTGTTCCAATCAGAGATGATTGAAAAATTAAGAACATCTTTGTCATAACTATGTCCTCTATGGAGACAGCCGTCAATAAGGTAACTTGTGTTTTCGAATTGAGATTTTAATTAAGATTCTTTTGTGGAGTGTTATTTTATTGGACGTGGTAATTTATATCCCATGCAAGTATCTGCTATAGTAATTTCAAAAATTGTCCATGTTTATCATAATCATCTCTTTGAAATGTTACAATAAATTTTTTTACCATACTTATAGTAAATTTACACAATTAACAGTTTTTGCGGGAATGTCCCTTTTTTAAGATTTCCCAACTGTTTACTAAATATATGTCAAAGACGACAACTCAATTCTTGACATTTAATCATTTTATAGGCAATTTATTTCCTAACCTCAAATTTGTCCTCCCATTATAAATATTTCTATAAATTTTTATTTGGGTACGGTTTTCCGTCGACCCTCGTCAAATTTGGTTTGCCATCTTCAGTGTTCTTTCGTACAGTACAAAAAGAACACTGAAGATGGCAAACGGCCGAAACCGGTTTGTTCACAAACCAAATTTGACGAGGGTCGACGAAAACCGTACCCAAATAAAAGTGAAGTTAGCCCCGTCGGAGAATCTAAGCATATATTTCTATAAATTATATTTTTATTTTCAATATTTCGCCACATCATTGCGTGTCATCAGGAATAGAAAATGAAAATGTAGAAAATTTTAAAATAATTAATAAAATATTTCAAAAAATATTTCAAAAAACATAAAAAAAATAGAAATAGAAGCATCTGAAAAAATATTTTAGGCAGCGATTAATATAAATTTATTAAACTTAAAATAAAACAAAATAAAAATTAAATTAATAATCAATTATAAAATAATAAAAATAAACCCATTTTCTTAAAACTTTTTTAGTATTTTTTAGTTTTTTTTAATTTTGTTATAATGTTAGATAACAGATTTAATTTTATTTTTTACTTTTATTATTTGTCACATAAATTTTATGTTTAAAATATGATTTTTTAGAAAACATTTTATTTTTTCAGAAATTGAAATTTTTAATTTCAGTACTGATTTGAAGTTCTTATTCAATTCTGGAATATCACACAACATTTTAAACTTTTACCGAAACTTTAATAAACTGAATGATTGATATTTTATTAAAAAATTTACAAGAGTGTATTAAAAGGCTTTATTGGTTGAGTACCAAAATAGATAAAACTTCTGTGAAGGGTGATATTTTATTAGTTTTTTATGAAAACATGGCAACGTCAAACAATTTTTAGTTTTATTTCCTGTTTAAATGTACATAGCTCTCACTCTCTCTCTCTCTTGGCTTATAGTTCAATTATCCATTCTTATTTTATTAATTTTTTTCCTTATGTGTCTCTTATCTTACATTCCATCAGACTGATAATAGCGAATGATTTAAAAAAAAGGAAAAATTACTTCACTTTGTTAAGCTTTTTGTTGCAATAATTTAATTTCTGTTCTCGTGTCAATGATGCTTGTTTCAATAACGTTATCCGTTGTTTTGCTTTCATTTCCTCTTGTATACAATTTTTTAAAATATTCTTTAAATAAAAGAAGCTGGAAAGAAATACTCACCGTTGCCTCATTCTGATATCAACGCGATGCTCATACAACATTACGGCCAATGGAGCTTCCGGCGGTCGTAATTCTTGTGAAGTGCGTATGTATAAATATGCCAACAGTACTGTGGGAGCACAATACCTGATGTTAAGCGAAGTAGTAGAAAATGTTTTATCGTTCAGTAAAATAGAATTGAAAAATAGAGAGAAAATAGTATTATTTTCATTTAAAAAACTTTAAAGTTAAATGAACATACATCAATAGGAATAGCCCTCGTACATATTCATGCATATCATCCATTAGATTTACCACACACAAACCCATGCCATTGAGACGCGGTATAAAGTCCTGAAAATGTAACAAAAACAAATAAAAACTTTATTAATTATTCTTTGATACAATTCCTTTTTCTGCAGTAAATAAAAATTAATGACAGTTAAAGAATTGATTGTAAATTGATTTTTATTGAGCGTGTTCAAATAACTACACAGTGGAGTTAATTAAAAAAAAATATTTTCATAAATAAATTTGAAATTTATTTTTTTAAACAAAAATAATTATTTTAATATTTTTTGGAAATTTTATAATTAATTATAAGTTCAGCTAAGTTAAGACTTAATGAATAATCTTAGGTTGGCTTAAGCTCATGTAAACTTTATTTAAATAATTTATTAATAAAACAATTTATTATCTTTACAAATTTTTGTATGAAAAGCGTTACATGTCTTTCTTACGTTAAATAACTTTTAACACCATCTATTTAACTAAAAAAAATATTTTTATTATAATTTTTAAAATCATTTATAATAAATATCTCTTATTCTTTTTTACGGTCTTTTTAAATTAAATTAACAATATATATTTTTTTTCGATATTTCGCTTTCCTATGGAAAGCTTCTACAGGAAAAAATTTTTTTCCTGACCGCAAAAAAGAATAAGAGATATTTATTAAAGATAAAAAAAGGTCGATTAAAAAAAACTAATAAAATCATTTATAAAATCAATTGAATATTCCGCCTAAATTCATGTTTAATTCAATTTCAAAAATTTTTATTAAGAAAAAAAATATTTATAAAGCAGAAAGCAAGAACAAATATGTTTAGTCCTTACCACCCAATACCAAAAAAACTAGCTTTTAAAAAAAACAAACTAAATTTAAAATAACGAAATTCAGTCACCTTAAAGCAAATTGGTTGTATTACAATTTTAACAAAATATTGAACATGTGACAACAAAGATGTAGAGACTATTACTTTGATACATTAAATTATATCATACACTATCTCTTCCGCAGGGTAAATTATTGCATTCGACATCAATAGAAATTTCAATAGAATTTAAATGTAAATTTCAAATGAATGTCGCAATTTGCATTAGAAATAAATGTTGAAAAAACATGAATTCAATTATTTTGAAGATGAAATTGTCTCATTTAAATGAAAATTGAAAATTGTTTAAAAAAAAATGCATGCAATTTAATAGCAGTAATAGTCATGGAAGAAAGAGAGAGAGATTAGAGTGTGACAGATGCGTGATAAAATTTACATCTGTACCTAGCTGTGTAAGCCATAACCAAATGGTGGATCATACCACTGTGAATGAAATGTAGCGTCATTCTCGCCCTAGAAGGCCTTCAGATACGTATATCCTCCGGTCACTCCTAGTTGCAACTTCAAGAGCTCAGAGCAAGCCGCAGCCCTCACTCCTTGCTGAAGAGTTGAAGACTATACAACTCCTGCTTCAGAACGAATGAAGCTTAATAAAATTTAAGAACACAACGGCAATCATGCTCACTAGACCTCGACTACTCATTGTGTTCATTATGAATGATCCGACTCAAACGAGGGCCTCGAAACCACAAACACCACCATACTCTCGAAGGGCCAACCTCAATATTCAGTCAGAGAACAGCTAAAAGGCTAAAAACACAAATAGCTAAGCTCTGGAGCTTAACTGATTCCCGTGGAAATATAATGGATTGTCCAGTTGGCTTCTGCTAGCCTTGAAGGGGATTGGGCTCCTTTTTACACCCGAAGACACATATAATGACGGTGAGATTCCATCAAAACATATCAATGTGCCCCCGGGAGGGGGGGAGTATGACAGATTAATATTCTCCAGAATTTTAAATTTTAAACTTGATCTTCTTCTTTTCATTTTTACCTAAAGCTATTAAAATCAATTGTTAGATTCGCTTTTGTTTAAAAGAATCCTTCACAAATCAAATTGCGTGGAATAGAAGTAAAGAATATACTTTCAGAATCATTCACATACAACAAAACTGTTGCTTAAATTTCACATTGAACATCATGACTTTATTATAAAAATAACTAAGACTAAAATGAGCAAAAAAATTCTTCTCCCATCTTCTACCACCATATAATCCGTTACACAGTTTGTTCCAAAAGTAAATGTAATTCATCAAATTAAAAATTAATTGATTCATGTTAGTGATATAAAGAATTTTCATTGCTGTATAACTTCTTGTGTTGCTCTTATTTATTCACTTTAGCGTCTTTATAATGGCAACTGGTGAAAGAGTGGCTTTTCTGTTTTCAATTGCCTTTTAAGTTCTATTTCTTTCTTTTTATTCAAATGACGACAAATTACAAATAAAGTAAAGGATTAACAAGCCTTCGTAAATTACCAAGACACATCATTTAGTAGCTCGGAAGGTTGGTGCTGTCATTACCATTTAAATGCAAAATTTTTACTTTCCAAAGTTAAAAAGAAACATTTGCTCAACCGTGAAGGTAAAATACACTAGTGTTTTAAAATAAAAGGATGCTAGGGAAATAAAATCAATGTTACTTTTTCTTAAAATAGCCTAATAAAAAATCGATAGCTTAAAAACCGAAATTTCAATAAAATGTTAATTGAAATTTTTTTTTAATAACGACTGAAAAATTGACAAAAACACAAACTCCAAAATTACACAAAACTATTGTATAATATAATTTAGACACCGCGCATTCTCTAGCATCTACTGTGATAGGCAGCAAAATGTATAAGAAATTAAAAAATTAAATTTACAGTGAACACAAAGCAACAAGGATTTATGTGACAATTACTGCAAATAATAACCAAAAAAAGAAATTAGACTGGTATGGGGCTTCCTCTAACCAAAATAATATTCTTTCTATTTTTATTTGCTAAATTAGTTGGTTAAATATTCGTTACAAGGAGATAGAAAGGAAGAATGGTGATGACGAAGCTAGCAAGCGAGAAAATATAATATCTTATATTTTTTTTAATTACCAAAAATACGTCTAAATGTGATTTCATGTGGTCAACCCACCTACTGGCCTACTGATCGGCAAAAGGTACCTGATGTTATCGACTTTGGAGTGACTAAGGGCATTTCAAGAGAAAAAATTAAGGTTGAAGCGTCACTTGAATTATCCTCTGATCATTCTCCCACTATTGTTTATATATGGAGAGGACAGGATATGGCATCGGAGTGGACTAGTACAAGCACAAATTGGGTCAAATTTAGGAAATATCTCAGTACACACTGTATGGAAAACATCCCACTAAGAACACCAGAGGACATAGAGCAGGGCCTTAGAGATTTTGATACAAACCTCAAACTAGCTGCCCAACATGCTACAGAAACCCGGAAATTGAAAAGGGGCAACCACGTTTACTCTGTTGATGTAGAGCAGCTCTTGTCAAAAAAGAGGAAAATTCGGAGAGAGTGGCAATCTCATAGATCTTGTCAACTCAAAACCAGACTTAAATATTGTACGAAGAGGCTACGAGAGCTTCTAGAATCTCGAAGGGTAGGAATGCTGAAAAATTACCTGGAACACCTTGACGCAAACCCACAATCGGATTATTCACTACGGCGCGCGTGTAAGAACCAAAAAAGGCCAGTTGTATGCAAGCCTCCTATACGAACTTCTTGTGGAGGCTGGGCAAGGAATGATAAGGAAAACGGCAATTTATTTGTTGACTATTTGAAGAATGTATTTACCCCAAATGTCTCGACAGATTTGGCTGAACTGCCACCGGTCGATGGTAATCCGGCAGTTACAATAAGGTTTGAACTAAGGGAAATTGAACAGACATTAACAAATTTGAATATCAGGAAAGCCCCAGGACTTGAGAAAACCAGTAACAAGATGTTATTTGAATTACCCAGTACAGCCTGGAAAATTATTCTTTTTATTTTTAATGCCATATAACGCCTTGAGCACTTTCCGAGAGAGTGGAAGAAATCCTTGATAACGATGATTCCTAAACCGGGTAAAGACCACACAAAGATAGAATCATACAGACCTATTAGCCTTTTATCAAATACATCAAAGCTGTTTGAGAGAATACTAATGACTAAGCTGAACCCGATTCTGAGTGCAAAGGAATGTATTCCGAACCATCAATTCGGCTTCAGAAGACAACATAGTACGGTCCAACAAACGCACAGATTAGTAAATGTTATCAAAAGGACCTTCGAAGAAAGAAAATACTGTTCTGCTTTATTTATTGACGTTTCCCAAGCGTTTGATAAGGTATGGCATTAGGGCCTCATATATAAAAAAAAACTGAACTTACCTGAAAAATTATATGGGTTATTAAAAAACTATCTAGCTGATCGAAGGTTTGTGCTGAAAGAAGGAGATTTTATAAGCTCACCTCAGCTTATTCAGGCAGGAGTACCTCAGGGTAGCATTTTGGGTCCTATTTTATACTTGATGTACACATCAGATATGCCAACTAGCAACCGAGTGGACACATCAACATTTGCTGATGACACAGTACTCATGAAACTGCAGAAGTAGCATCACGTCATCTACAGGACCACATACTCAACATGGATAAGTGGCTGAAAAAGTGGAGAATAAAGTTGAATGAGCAAAAATGTACTCATATAACCTTCACACTGCGTAGGGACTCATGCCCTACTATTAGCATGAATAACCAGATGATACCTCAACTTTCCGATGTCAAATACCTTGGTATGCATCTTGATCGTCGCCTTACATGGAAAAAACACATAGAGTTCAAACTGACACAAATAAACTTAAAGGCGGTCCAATTGAACTGGCTTATTGGCAGGAACTCAACTCTCAGCTTAGATTGCAAGCTTCTACTGTACAAGTCGATCCTCAAACCCATTTGGTCCTACGGAGTACAATTATGAGGTACTGCCTCAGCAAGCAATGTTGAGAAAATTCAGAGGCGCCAAAATAAGATTCTTCGCTTGATCACAGTTGCTCCCTGGTATGTAAAACACGCAAACATCCACAAGGATCTAAATATGCCATCAGTCCGGGCGGAAATGTCGAAACTCGCATTAACTTATTTGAGGAAACTGGAAACTCATCCAAATCCTACTTAATGAACCTGGTTACATCCGTTTAAAGAGAAGGGATATCATATGAGAGATAGCAAAAAACATGAAAAATATGAATTTTGTCTAGCACTGGCTGGACTAAATTATTTTTTTTTTAATTTTTTAGATTTAAGATATGAGTAATTATTGTTAGTTCTTTTTGAAGATTCAGTAAATAATATGAATAAAAAAAATTACCACAAACATTTTATAGATTCATTTTTTTAGTAGTTAATTATAAAGCACTAGGTCACTATTTAATAAAAAATTTTTTAAAATCTTTTATTTTTTATTATTTTTTCGATATTTTGCCACAACGTTGGTTGGCATCATCAGGAAAACAGCCAACGGTGTGACGAAATATCGAAAAAATAATAAAAAATAATTTTTATTTTTTTTTAATTAAAATATATGTGAACCTAAGCCGATCTTACAATAATTACTTCTTTATAAAACTAAAGAAGTTTTATTAATAATTAACTAAAAATATCGGAATGAAAAAATCTTTAAAAAAGTAAATTTTTCTAATTCTAAAAATATCACAGATTTGATCTTTTTTAATTTAGGCTTTAGAATAACTTTTAAATATTTGCAGCATAATAAATTAGTTTTTTTTTTATAAACCTGTACTTATAGTTTTAGACCACACTGTTCCTCAATATCAAAATGTGTGTCTGTAGATGAAAAGCTATTGATCCAATTATTTCTTATGGCTGACAAACTCACTGACGAATTTAAAATGTTAAACAGCTCAGATATTTTTCGTGAAGTGTACTCTGATATGAGTTGGAACTTGTAGAATTAATCTATTAAATTTTTAATAAAACAGAAGCCATTAAGAATAAGTTGCTGTTTTTTTTTTTTGCTTTTTATTCGATTAAATAATTTAATTTTATTTTATATTCCCACAAAAAAAAATTTGGGATAAATCTTCTTCTAATATTGTTTTTAGAATTTTTTTATTTATTTATGGGTCCCACTTTGAAGGATAAAAACTATTTTTGCCACATTGCGACTCTGCATTCACTGCTTTAAATAAAACTAAAAATATTTTATTAATAAAACCCTTAAATATAATTTTGAATTTAAATTTATTTGAAAAATTTTTAGTATGTGTTTATTTAATTTTAAATTTAAGGATATAAAGTATAAAGAGAAAAGATTAATTATTAACCTCACTTAACTGAGGGTGTGTGGCAATCATTTCATATGAATTGATATTAATATCAGAGGTGTGGTGTATCGGCCTATGAATGTTTACTGCCGCTACGAAGGACTAACAATATATGATTCAATAATATAGAGACATAAAAAACATGCCAAAAAACACGCTCTAAGATTCAAGTCATTGAAGCCGGATACAATTTTTGCTATAACCGTTTCTTTAAAGTCACCAAATTCGCCATTCGTAATTTTAGTCATAATATTTTTTAGAATAAAATTTTATGTCACAATTTCTTCGCAAAATAAATATCATGAGTCATAATATTTTTTAAAAATATTCCTTAATTTCTTGAAATAAATTTCCATGTCATAATTTTGCTGAAAAGAAATATTTCATCATTCAATTCAATAAATATTTTTTAGTGCTTTATTTCGATTACCGAATAAATAGATTTTCCCTTAAGCTCCAGCGAATGTTTATATATCAAGAAAATATTTTTGCTGTTATTTAATACTTCTATTTTATTTTCTAACAATTTATTATTTTTTCACAACCTTAATGTCTATCATCACACAATGTTTAAAATATCTTTAGCGAATTAATCATAATGTAGATTTTTAAAGCAGTTGAAAAAACATTTTAACTAAAGTGGCCTTTTCCAAAAAGCAGGTGTATTATTAAAAACTATAACAACAAAATAAATAAGCCATTTGTCAAAGTTTTTGCAAAATAACTTTAGCAAACATACGCTATCGTTTACATCAGTGGCAGCTAATCATGTTATAAATTCAATATGTTTCCAACTGACTTTGACCCTGCTGTTATTTAAGCGAGGCTATTCGATTATTTTTTATGCAGTAAAAGCAAACTTAAAAATCCATTTTTCCTTTTTCACAAATACGCAACTTCCTAGACCTGAAAGGGGACCGTCTGCTAAATTCTCAAAACAGAAGAAGCTTTGTCGTTTTTTGTATTTTTTTTTTTTTTTGTTTTTGGGAAAAATAAAATGAAAGAATGTTTTCGTTTGAAGCCTAAAATACTTTTTAACACAACAATTAATCAAAGTGTTGACAAGAACATGCTCAAAACAAGCAGCAATAGAAAATGGGGAAATAATATTTTGCCACCAACACATGTTGTAGGTTGGAATATTTAAAAGCTTTTTGCTTCTTTGAAAATGTTTTTATTTTGAACTTTTCAAAGGATAATATCAGCAGGATTACACGTATTAATAAATAACTTGGTTATTGTTTTAGCAGGCAGAAGAAGATATAAACATTTGACACTATATTTAATATGGGAGATTGAATTATTATATTTAATCCTACGTTAATATGTGCTACATTCCTTTAATCAATATTTTGTGATTGATATTCTCATAAAATATATATTATTCAAAAAAATATATTTGAAATGTATTACTGCGGGGGGCAAAGCATATCCATATGGCCATTTCACTACTGCTCATATAGATCTTCAGTGGATTTTACCCCAAATTTTGTTCAGAAAATGTATGAAATTACACCACTCTAATTAATCCAATTTTGCATTTTTAACCGAATAAATCACTCTCAATTGTACACATATTTTTTTTTAAATTCGAAATACTGATTGAATAATTCAAACGTGGCTGTATTTTTGTAAGTGATCAGTTTCAGTAATTTTTACAAAATATTTCATCCGAAAAATTAATCGATTAACGAATACGAAATCTTTGATGATCACTGCATATCAAAAATTAAACAGTCAATATGCTATTTTTTTGATTAACTGAGTTTGACCAAAAGGAGTAAGAGAAACGGTAAAGTCGGGTAGCGATTTTATGGAAACTATTTATTTATAGGAATGTGTATGAAAACATCCACATTGATTGCTTGGAAAATTAAATATCATTATAAAACAAAATTAAAAAAAAAACACCATCATCACTTAGCCAGGAAAGTGGTCTATCCAACGGTCTGTCAATTTGTACAGGCTCGATAAGAAAAATTTATAATCAACTTATTATTTATTTTTTTATCTTATCCTCATAATTATTTTTCTTTTCAAAACTAAAGTCAACTCCAACAAAACTGTCTTTGAGAGCCTTCCCAAATATTTTCAGAGAGTTTTAAAGAAAATTTGGCTCTTTTTTATTTTTATTCTTAAAGTAAAGGACTCGTATAATTTAAATCAACTTTCAGTTGAGTTAAATTTCATCGAAATTATACTCAAATCATACGAAAATATATTTTGCCCCTTTCTACTCCCTCTCTGTCAGAAATGTTTCAATCAGATTTGATTATAAAAATATTCATTTCTCTCTCTCTCTCTCTCTCTCTCTCCTTCTCTATGCTTTGCACCTTAAGGTTCCTTTTATGTAAATTAATTTGTACAACATTTATTTTCCTTAACTCTATTTTAAAGAAAAAAATCATATTCAATTAAAATTTTTTCCACTGTTTTCTTTCGAAACTAAACATTTTTATTTAAATCGTTTATAACAGAAAAATAGTTTCATAAACCAAATGCTGCTTAATCAACATCTTTTTTTTCTAAGAGATAAATTTTGTTTTGTTTCATGTTAGAAAACAATAAATAATTTTAGAATTCTATTTTTTGTTTTCTATTATTTCTCTCTATTCTCTGTTTTCAATTGAAATTCTTTTGCCAGAAACATTGTTGAATTTATTGTTCGATTGCATTTCAGCCAAGTTTTCCTTAATTTTAAATTGTATTTTATTGTTCTATTTTTTTTTCTTCTTCTGCAAATTTCACCTTGTTTAGAAAAAATTCCACAATTTCATTTTATTTTTGTAGACCTGAGTGCAATAACTATTTTTGATTACTTACTTTTTAAATGCTTTTGTTTTCGGAAATATTTTAAAAGAAAATTTTGTTAAAAGAACAACTTTTTATTTTGCCTCTTCATTTTTAAACCACCATTTTATATTTTAGCCATTTTATTAAATTCCTTCTACAGTTTTTTATCATAAACTTTAACATTTTAAATGTGTATTCTTTATGAGCAAATAATCTTTTATTTTAATATTAAACAGTTTTACTAAATGGGTCTTATACTCGTTATTTATTAAACATTCTTCAATTTCTTTGCAAAGTTTAAGCAGCAAGTTCTCGTTACTAATTTTTGGCGGTTATTCAGAAAAGGAATCAAATGTTTTTTTTTTTTAAATTTTCTATTACGTATGTTTCACGCAGTAACATTCAATTAAAGGTTTTATACAACATGTTAAAGGCAAATAACGAAAAAAAATATTCCAAAACCATCAAATGACATTTTTTAGGTAAAACAGAAACCTCTTGTTTGTTAACAAAAAAATAATTAATAAATTTTTAATTATAAATTTAGAAAACAGCTCAATGAATTATAATTATAATTGTTAATAAAAAAAACTTTTTTTAACTCTTCTAATAGTCAATGGAAGGATTTAGATCCAGTTAATCAATTGCAAGGGAATCGAATAAATATCGCAGTATAAATAAGGTGGATTATCAAAATATGTGAATGTTACTACAACAGCTACAAAAAACTATTTTCATCTATCCACAGCCAGAAGCATCATTCATCTACTTTACACCCCAACCCCCCCCCCCCCACCACTCCCCCGGGGGCACTTTAATATGTTTTGACGGAAATCCAAAGTTATTACATGTGTCAACGGGGGTAAAAGGGAGCCCAGTCCCCTTCAAGGCTAGCAGCAGCCAACGGGACAATTCAACTATATTTCTACAGGAATCACTAAAGCCCCAGAGTTCAGCTATTTGTCTTTTTAGCCTTTTAGCTGTTCTCTGATTGATTGTTGAAGTTGTCCTTCGGTAGTATTGTGGTGATTGTTGTTTCGGAGTCCTCGTTTGAGTTATGTAGATCGGATCATACACAATGAATACAACGAATGGTTCAGTAAGAATGATTGCAGTTGTGTTCCTAAATTATATTTAACTTCATGCCTTTTGGACCAGGAGTTGCATAGTCTCCAACTCTTCAATAAGAAGTAAGGGCTGCGGCGGTAAAAGGGAGTCCAGTCCCCTTCAAGGCTAGCAGGAGCCAACTGGACAACCCGCTATATTTCTACGGGATTCAGTAAAGCCCCAGAGTTCAGCTATTTCTCTTTATTTGAGGTTGACCCTTCGGGAGTATCATTCACAATGAACACAATGAAGGGTCCAGGTCCAGTGAGCATGATTGCGGTTGTGTTCTTAAATTTTATTAAGCTTCATGCGTTCTGAACCAGGAGTTGGATAGTCTCTAACTCTTCAGCAAGAAGTGATGGCTGCGGCCTGCTCTGAACTCTTCAAATCGAAACTAGGAGTGACATTTTTGTTTTTTCGGACCAGCACTCAGGAGATGACCCCTACACATGCAATGCATTGTGCCTGAACTAAGACATAAGGTTACGGGGAGGAGGAAAGATAGAGTAGTGTCTGTGGACATTCAGTTTAAATTTCTCTAGATTGAAAGTGACAGCAAAGACCTCCGGAGGGATCTTATTCCACATACGGACTGTTCTCATAAAAATCGAATTTTCCCTGTACTGCGTAGTGCGATTCACTGGCCAATCAACCACAAATAGATGCTCAACAAAAAACATGTTAGACGCGAAAGCGTGCGAGTATCGGGAACAAGTTCCCTAATTTCATTAGAGCACTTACCATTGTAGTAATGATAGAACAGTGAAATACACCACATTTTTCATGGTTGCTCTAGAGAATCAATAGAGTTGGATACCCTACCATCTCCAATGAGCCTCTTGGCCCTCTGCAGTACGCGGTCGAGTAACTCCAAAATAGACTTTGGAGGGACGGCTCATACATGAGAGTTGTATTCTATTTTTGGGCGGATAAAGGTGGTATAAATTAGTACGGAGATCGGATGGAGTGAAGTATCTTTTACACCGTTTTAGAAAACCGAGGCATTTTCATGCCAAGAACATCATAGTAACAGATGCAGCACCACTACCGTACTGAAGGATATACGTGTCTGAAGGTTTTCTAAGGCAAGGATGACGCTACATTTCATCTACAGTGGTATGATCCATCATCTGGTTATGGCTTACACAGGTAGGTATTGACATAAATCTTATCACGCATCCACTTTACAAAAAAGAAGTGAACGTGACCATTCCCACAAACTGCACTCACTAAAGCTAAATATGAACTAATAATTCTTTGTTGTTGCCAAGTTGCAATTGCATATCCTCGGTTCGAAGGCCTTTTAACTTTTCGCGAGTTTTAATATGCTGCAGTTAAATAAAGCGCAATCTATATCGCACAGCTATTGCATATTACTTTACTCGAACTCATTTTTCCATGTGAAGCCATAGTGGTGTTTCAAATAAGATTTTTATTGGCACCTTGAAATCAAGTTCCAAAATAATTTCAACCAAAATTTTTTCATAAATTTTTAAATTAGAAAAGCAAAAAGCAAAAGAAAGAGATATGACAGTTAAGCAAGAAGTAAAAGTGGTAGCCAATCTAAACAAATCTAAAAAATTCCCAATCATTTTTCTGCCAATTTTAGAAATGAAAGAAATACAACAAAAGCAACCCCATTGTGCAGCATTATGGAGCCTGAACATAAAAGAACGCTGCTAAAGTTTCTAGAGACACATGCAAGAAAAGTTCACAATATGTGGCCATAATTTCACTACGTTTTTTACGACTTTCATGTTTGTTTCCTGTTTGTCTTTCTTCTGCACGCTTTATGGTTTCTACGCTCAATTTGATTTTAAAATTTTTGGCGCTAAAAAAATCATTTTAAAAAATTGTTTTGCTGTTGGCTGGTTTTTGCTGCTATTTTCAAGTTTATTGCTGGATGCGTAATTTTTTCTTTTCTCTTTCTCTCTTTTATTTCCTTTTTTAATATCCTGTATGGTTTCTTTATTTAAAGTGCAATATGGGTATGTATGTATGGGTTGATGGGATAGTTTTTCTTGGCTAGAAGAAGTTTCTGAAAAATGTATTGTGAAAATAATAGCGAAATGTGCACATAAATGATTTCGAATGTTTCCATTTAAATAAAAGTCAGGCATCCGAATGGTCGGTTGCTGAAAAGCAATAAAGCAAAAGCTATTGTTGCTATTGTATGCAAAATAATGTTCAGCGTTAAAGCATATTTTTATCTCGAAGGTCTTTTTCATTGTCAAAACTATCACGCATATGTTGTCCAAGGAACATTTGTATTGAAAACGGTTGACTAATTGCAGCGTATTTTGGTGCAGAACACTTTTTGCTCTTTATTTTTTAATAAACGCTAAGTGTCACCTGTGAATTTGTGTTGTGTGTTAAAATGAAATTTTGCTGATAGCGTGAAGTGGTTGCATTCGCAGTTTTTTAAAAAACTATACTTGATGATTAAAATGCGCTTGCAACGAAACATGTCAGCATCACATTTAACGCTTCTGCCTTGAGGGATTTGAAGCATATGGCCATTATCGTTAAAGACGGAACACCCTATAGTTTTTAAATCTGTTTTTTATGGTAGATAAATTTTTGAATATTCCGCGTGAATAATGAATGTCTGCCTTCCACCATCAAAAAAATAAAATCAGATCGAAATTAAAAGAATTACAAATATCATGATTAAAATTATGTGGGGCGCTTAAAACTGAATTATTAAATTTACTAATCAGTTAAGGAAACAAATGCAAATAGTTACAATACCTTCAGATTTCTTTACTGGATTGAGAATATTAAGATTTCTCAATCACACAGTTTTTGCGTTATACACCTTCTGGAGAAGTTACAGAAATTATTACAGATTTGTCGCCTGGAAAAGCTGTGGTTACGGCAATATATGGTCCAAAAGTTTGTCTATGTGAATCAGATCACGTTGAATTGCACCAATTCTTAAAAGACTTTTTAAAACTTTGAAAACTCGTCAATTTATACTAAAATTTTACAACTACACGAGATTGTCCCTTTTTTCAAAGAAAATAAAATAAATTCAATAGAACAATATGAAAAAAAAAACTTTTTCAATTTGTTTGTTCATTATTTTTGTTTTTCCTGATGATGCCAACCAACGGTGTGGGGAAATATCGATATTATAAGATTGAATCGCTACCAACAAACCTCTAAAATGCCAATTTAAGGCTGAGGTGTAATTTTTCATGACGGTTTAATATAGATAGTTTTAATTATTACTTTTTGTTAATATTATATTATAATTATAATTGCAATTCCAAAGCAAAGCCCTGTACTTTATAAGCATTTCACTATTGTGACAGACTTTTATTTAAAGTGTTATTTTTTGTAGATGTTGCTATTGCAGGCATAGTTGTCTAGACACTGTCATTAATATCACGCTACCTTTTGTACACTTTTTAATTTGAAGTATTTTTTTGGTACCCAACTGCTCTTGTAATTGCCGGTCTTACTACTATGGTTCCAGAGAAAGGGTGCTGTGAGAGACGTGCAGATATTGGGATTAAATTTTTATCCCTTGGAATGAAGAAAAAAACTGTCAAATATTTTTTGTCTTTAAATTGAACTATAAAATAATTTTCAGGTCAAAATGAATTGAGTTTTTGCTACCAACTTTTAAAATTTGTGTGCAGGTGACAAATAACAACACATTTAATTCAGGGAATATGTTTAAAAAAAAGCACGCCGTGTAAATGGTATTCGTATTTATCAACTCCTAATGGAACTCCTTATTAAGGGCATCATTTTATTATACGCTCCGTGTTAACACACGAGTTATCATATTTTAAATAAAACCGCTTAAATTCAAATTTAACTTTATTATTTCACGATAGGATTTTTAATGCCAGATAGTGGTTTACAAAAGTGTTAATGAGAGAGGCAGTAATTAAAATATGTATAAAGCAATGTTGTTAACTGGGTCTCGTCACTCGCGTGCAAATATTTTCTATAAATAACGTTCATAAATTATCTTCAAATAGTGAAACATCTCAAATAGAAAGCTAAAATGTAAACCACAAGTTAGTTAATAAGTTGGAGGTTGGAGTTGGGGTTGGGGTTGGGGTTGGGGTTGATCTATTTTTAGCCACAGCTTGTCTTTCATAGTTTTGTTTTTAATAAATAAACATTTTTTAATTTTTGTTTGTTTTATTTCTGTTTAATACTCGTATCATGATTATTTGAAGGCAGCACTAACGACGCATATTAATTTTTGTTTTTTGTTTGCTCCTAAAACTATATCGCAGAAAATATTACACTTGTATTTTTTCATTTCAATGAATATGTCACTCCCATTTTTCGTTGTTTACACTTCAGTAACAACACGTAATAACAAAATGTATTAAAGTAACGTTAACAGCTTTATTAAAATTTCATGTCAACATCCTGCTTTTTCTTCTTCTTGTTCTTCTTTTTCTAAATTTATATTAGAAAATTTATTGTTATTGTTGAAATAAACCCTTACAGCAACAACGTAAAATAACTTTTGAATATTTTGTTTAGGGATTTTATTCTCTGTTGTTCTCTCTGAATGTCAAACATCTTTACGTAGAAGAGCAACAGTAATTGGAATTAACATGTTCAAACGGAACTGGAAAATAACTTCAATCACAATTTATAATGATATTTGACAGCAACAACAAAACAAAAATCTTAACTTTTATGTCATTTTCAATTCTACTTTATACTTTTTTGTTATTTTGTGTTTTTTATTCAAGTTATAACAGCAAAAGTAAGTTCTTTTTCGCTTCAGCTCACAACGAAATAATTTACTTTTTAGTCTTGTAAAAACTTTAAAGGAAATCGACTAACATTTGTTAGAATTAAAACAAAAATTTAAGAGCATCTAATTAGAAAAGCCTTGCTTAATTTCACTAGTATTAATTGTAAATTTTAGAAAGTGATATACAAGTCACTGGAGAAAAATATGAAATAAAATAGAATTTCCTCGTTTTGAATTTAGTTCCGTAAGCAAAAGCTTAGAATATTATTTCCAGTTAAAAACAATTTTTAAAATCCGAAACTATGCCAGTTTAATTTGAATTAAAACGCTAACTTCAGAGCTTTTAATACATCATAAATGTGTTTAGATGAGAGGACAATAGTAGCAGTCAGCACTTATCGATACTCTCACATCCTTATAAATATGTTATTGTTTTTTTACGTCCATGCATGCACGTACATGTTGAACACGAACACATTATAAATCATATTCATATTAAGAGAAAGTTGCGCTCAATAATAAATAGCGTGGTAAAATATCAGCATGATTGACTCTCATACTCTAACGATGGTTTTGACAAACATTCCCTAAGAAATACACAAGAAAGAGCTTTGTGATTGATTTTAAAAATATCCTTTCCTTAGAACTTTTTAGAATCTTTATTAAAATATTTTTTTTTTCTTAATGTGGTTTAAGTAGAGACCGATATTTAAGTTGAATATTAATGGGCAACTGTTTACGTACGATTAATCATTTGTGATTGCCATACATTTTGACATGTATTCATTAAGCTTTGTTTCTTTTTTATATTTTTTTTCTTTTTAAATATTATGTGGTGATGGGATACAAATACACCTGAATGTTATTGGTTAATAATAATTTCCACTTAAGAAATCTACTTCATAAATCAAATTTGTCGGCAGAATGGAAAAGTAATACAAAATTCATAAAGCTAAGTTTTACAACAAAAACAACAACAAAACCCTAAGATATTAATTTTTTTTTTATTTATGTTATTATGGGATAATTTTTCTCAAACTGTTAATATTGAATTCATTCGTAGATGTTTAAGATGTAGATGAGTTTATATCCTTGTCGAAATGTCCTTGAATATTTTGCTGTGATGCAAACTTCTATGCTGCAAAAATTTTCATATGGTGTTTCGATAATTTCGCTTAACATGAAATAGACTCTATTGACTTTATTTCTGAAAAATTTCATGTTGCATAATAATATGTTTGAAAACATAAAAAAATCCCTTAACTATGAAATATTATGAAAATAATAAAATTTAGCACAGCAAAAAACCAAAAGTTTTAAAAAAATAAATAAAAGGCTAAAAATCCCAAGAAAATCTCGAGAAACTTTATTTACTGAAAATCTAAATTTGTTAATTTTGTGCAAAAATATGGAATATTTACAAATATTTTCAAAAATTTCTGCTTCATTAATTTTGAAAGAAATTACAATTTTTTTCCTTTGACCTTTTTTGTAAAACTTTCAACCCCATTAACTCTTTCGCAGATGACAGCATCATTTATCTTTCGTATTCATTTAATAATAAAACGAAACAGTTTGAGGTGGGTTCCAAAAGGTGGAACATGAATGATACGCTCAATCACGATCTCACAACAATCTCGGAATGGGGTCGTGTAAACAGAGTAGATTTTGATGCCCGTAAGACACAAAGTTGCTTAACATAACACAGGTCTGTAAGGAAATGGTGTTGCATCTGTTACTATGGGTGATATAAGTATTACAGAATCGGAAGCTCTTAATGTTCTTGGCATAAAAATTCTCTGTGGTGTTCGATGAACTGAACACATTTTTGAAGTTTTTAAAGAAGCTTTCAAGTGCCTCGGTTTAAAACGGTGAAGAGATGCTGCACTCCATTCGATCTTCGTACTATTTATACCACCTATATCCGTTCAAAGATGGAATACCACTCTCATGTATGCGCTGGCGTCCCAAAGTCTCTTTTGGAGTTGCTGGACGGCATACAGTAGAGGGCCAAGATTCCTGTGTATCTAACTCTATTGATTCCCTAGATCATCAACGAAATGTAGGTTGTATTTCACCATTTTATCGTTATTACAATAGTAACTGATCTAACGATTATTAGGGAACTTGTTTCCGAAACTCGCATATTTTTGCGTTTAAATCGATTTTCGTCGAGAGCACATGCACTTGTGGTTGTTTGGCCAGTGAATCGCACTACTCGTTACAGGGAAAATTCGGTTTTTAGCAAAACAGTTCGTATGTGGAATAAACCCTCCAGAGGTCTTTCCTGTCACTTCAAATTGAATTCCCACAAACACTACGCTCTCTTTCTTCCTCCCCATAACCTGATTTCCTAGTTCTGACACAATGCATTGCATGTGTAGGGGTCATCTCCTGAGGGCTGGTCCGGAACGAAAAAAAATTATCACAAAAAAAATTTTATTAATAATTAATAAATTAAAATCAAAAATAAAATAAAACAAAAATTACAGACAAAATATGGAAAAAAAATAACAAAAACCCACCAGGAAAATCCCAAATGTTATAATTATTATTGCCAAAAATAAATAAAATGTTCATATTGTTTATTACAATAATAAGATTTAAATGCCGAAAATATAAATGTAAAATTTGATTTGGAATCGACAATTAAAAATAAAATTATAAATTCCCTCACAGAAATTTAAAAGTGTTAAATAAATCTTATGAGCACAAGCTCTTTATATAAAAGTTTAAAAAATTTTATTTATATTTATATGTTCATTATTTCGCCACACCTTTGGGTGACATTTTCAGGAAAAGAAAAGTGTATAAGCAATCATTTTAAATCAATTATTAAATGAAGAATCGTTGATTGATTTAAAACAACCGTTCATGCACATTTCTTTTGCTGAAGATGCCACCCTGTTATGTGGTGAAATATTAAAAATAAAAATTTATTTCATTTTTACAGAAGGACCCTGACTCTAAAAACTATTTATAAAATATTTAAAAAGTCGGTTAATTATAACTATTATTTGTTATAATTGAAACAAAAATAAATCGAAACAAAAAATCACTAAAATTAACAAAAATTCAAAACGTAATTTTATTTAACAATAAAATATCAGCCACTATTTATGATTAATTTATAATGCGATATTTCTTCAAAAAAAAAACAAAAAAACAAAAAAAAAGGAGAACAGAGAAGGCGGTTAATTAAAACCAATAAGGCAAATTGTAAATGAGATCTTAAAATCACAAAAAAATATAATAAATCGTTAAATATAAAATACGATAAAAAAGACATCAGAACTAACTGGTCAAACACAACTGCAATTTAAAATTAATAAAAATTTTATTAAATATTTAAATTAATAGTAGGACTTTGTCACTCTTACTTAAGGCTATTCACAATTGTCAACAAAAGACAAGAAATAATAAGTGGAGGGAATAACAAATAGTTAAAGTCACTTTGATTTGACTTTTGTAAATCTTAAGGCAACATAAGAATCGAAATGATTCGACCACAATTTAAGAACTAACAAATAAAAAAAAATTAAAACCTAAATGTAAATTACACATCATTGCAAGAAGCCCTTTAATTTCATACGGTCCTTAAATTAAATAACATTAACAGAAAATTTGTGGTTAGAGCAAAAAAATATCTAGTGTCGACTAAGCACATTTAACTTAATTCAATACCCAAAAGGCAATAAGCCAAAAAATTGGCTTTTAAAACCATATATGCGAAAAAGAAACAAGTGTTCCTTCTTCGCAACTTCACTAATTAATTAGTTTGTGTAATATTCACATTTTGTACCCTCTTTGTGACGTATTAGCAATATTTCAAATTAATTATCACTCATACGTCCCATATAACAAGGCACTTTATGCTTTGTTTAATACATTTTCGTTAACAAGTTTGCTGTTTGCCACAAGTATCTGGATTAATTAACAAAAATATGAAATTGGCGAACTTTGCTTATGCTTTTTTAATAAACAAATTAATAAGAGAAAAAGTTAATTATTTTTTCTTTTTCCTTTACTTACAATAACTTTATAGTTATTGCGAGAAGCTAACTTTGTTAGCTAATTGATTTATGATGAGAAGAAATTGTGACATTTTTTGGAGTATAACAACCCTTTTAGAACAGTTTATACAACTCACTTAACTGAACATTTTAAATCATAAATAACAATCATAAAAAAATGCTATTTAACTTGTAAAAAATAATTTAATATTAATAAATGTTCAATGTAAAAGACAGCATAATTTTTAAAATAATTTGTATTTTTAAAACTTTTAATTTTACGCTCATCATAATATCACTTAACCGCATGGCTAATAAAAAAAACTGTATTCATTTTTATTTACTTTTTTTATCATAAAAAAAATTGAAGACACAGTACAAGCACCTTTATAGGTTATTACTAATAAAACTCATCTGCATACTCAATTTTGAGCTAGTTTTTCAAGCAGTGCTGGCAATATGTAGTGAATAATGTTGACCTCCAAGTCAGTTTTCTTGGCTTTACAGAAAACAAACGAGATATTTTCAAACAAGAACTCAGGGTGCGATAACGATTTTCATTGACCGTAACGTGGCTTTTGGCCTCACTTTTGGAACAAAAAAGATCCAATGATGTTACTGTGTGTTTCTATTTGCATTCGTGCCTGGCCATGAAGCCTTAATCAGATGGTGGACCAAACCACTGCATAGTTTGGAACGTCATGCTCGTCCTAGGAAGCCGAAGCTATAATTCTATGCAACAGAACTTTCTAGTTGTAACTTAGATGATTCCAGAGCAGGGCTGCAAATCATCACTCCTTGCTTAAGAGTTTGAGACTTTCCAACTCCTGTCCAGAACACATGTCAAGCATGCTCACTGGACTGGATCATTCATTTTGCGTGCCATTATCAGTGAAATGATCCTGGCCTGTTAAGGGGCCTCGAAACCACAACCACCACGATACTCCCATATAGGGGTCTACCTCAATAATCAGCCAGAGAACTATTAAATGTCTAAAGAGACAAATAATGAACTCTGCGGGTTCACTGATTCCCGTGGAAATAAAGTGGAGCTTCCAGTTGTCTCCCTGTCTGACTTCAGGGAACTGGGCTCCCTTTTTGCACTGAGTCTAGATAGTGGAATATTCTATAAAGACCATATTTATATGCCCCTGGGGGGACAGTGCTGGTCAATATGAAGTGAGTAATGTGAACAATGTTGGCATACAAGTGACTTTTCTTGGCTTTACAGAAAATAAATGAGAGTACTCAAATTCCGCAACCAAGTCCATTTTTTGTTTCTAAATAAATTTGTCGCCTAAATTTGAGTTACGGTCATCATATTGCACGTAATGCTATTCTAATGAAATCACACCTCGGTCAGATGAATTTTTTGCATATTTTCAAACAAGAACTCAGGGTGCGATAACGATTTTCATTGACCGTAACGTGGCTTTTGGCCTCACTTTTGGAACAAAAAAGATCCAATGATGTTACCAACGAATAAACTGCACCAACCATTTTTTTTTTGGTACAATAAAGTCTGTAAGATATTTTGTAAACTGCTTTCTAGTGATTTCAATATCTGCAACAGCTGAACATTACACGAGTGTAGGCCAATATATATATCCGCAAAACTTTAAATATAGTCGACTAACAGAGACCAAATTTATGCAATCGACGATGAATAGAAATATTTTTATCTGCTTTCTAACTGCCTTTGAAATATTCACTCTTATTCTGTTTGGCGACGGCAACAGCGTCGTCTATTTTGAGGCAACATCACTTAAACACAACATCAATACTAATTTGGTAGTCCCTAACGCTGCCAGTTTATCGATAATTTTAATAAAATATAACACATATATCTAATATCTGAGTTATCTTATTCATTTGTGTACTATTCGTGATAAAATTGCAGTGAAGAAAATATAAACTGTGTGAGAAAAAAAAATAAAATCTGTATTAAATTGAACATAAAATAAATTAAAAATCAAAATAATTTAAAATCAAAATGTTCAGCAGATTTGCCACAGCTTCTTTCAGCTTCACTCGTTCTATTTGGTAGGGCGTTTAGAGGGCGTTTAGAGCATTTGCAATAATTTTTCATTGTTCCTTAAATTTTTCAAATTAGTTGGTGTTGGTAATTTTAGTTTTTTCCATTTTCTATTTTATTTGTTCTTTTTTATATTTTCTTTTGTATTTTTAGTTTTTCCAATTTTTAGTTTTCAAAATTTTTTTGCTTATAACAGCACAACACCAAAATCACTGACGACAATATTAATAGCAATTTAAGGCAACATCTACGTCAAATTGTCCTACAGAATACCAAACATGTATTGCCAGTCATCGTTAAATGGCAATATTGAATACGGATTTACAACAAGATATAAAAAACTACGTCGTCTTGTCGTGCCGCCGCCATACAGAATAAGGATGATTATCTGTGTTATTAAGAGAGGATAACCAAAAGAATTAATTATTATTAATTTGTAGCACTGACAGTTGCCTTTTTTCCAAGAGTGCGGTCAAAATCAAACAAAAAAAATAATTACTTTTTGAGAACGCATTTTTACTCTTATTACTTGGCGTAATTTATATTTAACACGGGGAGAAAATACATGTAAGAGATTTAATAAACATGAATCCAAATTTATTAACAAAATGGGTCCATTTTCATTGCCATCAAACAGAATAGACAGGTTTTAGTTTTTATACATCAAACTTCTTTGCCATCAGCACTAATTTACTTTAAGCAACATTCATAAAGGACCATCACAAATAACCATTTATTGAACAGATAATAGAATTTGTTTTTGTTATCAATATAATAGATTTTTTATTAACAATTTGTAAAATTTTATTTATAACCTAAAGCTTCTTACAAATTTAGTATTGGCCTTTTTCGTTTAGGAATTTGTAAAGCATCTCTTTATTATGAAAATTATTTATTAAGTATTAATTTTTCTTTTGTTTTTTTTTTTTTGTTCTGTAATATCCAACATCAAAGTTTTCAAATATTTTGCCATTTGTGTGTTTTGTTGTTGTTTTAAAAATTAATTTTCTTTTCTATTGTACCTTTAAAGCCGGCATATTTAAAAAGTTATTTCTTTCGTTAATATTTATGAAATATTTCAAAACAAAAAAAAATTGTTTGAAACAAATTTTTTGTTTGCTATAAAAAAAAACAAAATGAATAAATTGCTACAAAAATAAGGTTCTCAGCATAACACGTGTACAATCTCATACCGCTCGTCGTTAATATAAATGAGAAGCACATGCAGCCATTTAAAGTTTCAATATTGGTCCAAAAATTTTAAACTTTAAATTAATTTTATATTTATTTATAGATTTTGACCGCAATTTGTATTTAAATATCATTTATAATTTCGTTACAGGTTTTATTTTAAAAGAAACAACAACAAAAAGTTGCTTCTGAACTTCTGGCTTAACATCTGCACGAGCAGGTTTTGTTAATAAAACAATAAAGAATCCTTAGAGAGAAATAAAAAACTTTTGAATCATTGAAAGCATAAAACTTTATTATTATTTTTTTTTTCATACAAATTATTGCCTAAATTATATAAAATATAAAATGAAAATGAAAATTTTTTCTGAGGATACATTAGCCTTTTCAATAATTAAATCAAATCAATGCGAAACCTTTGCCTGCATTTATCTCTTCATTTTACATGGACTTAACTCTCCTAAAAAGCAAGTATTTTATTTTCAGAAGCAGAATGCAAACTGGATTAAAGGCCGGGACATATTAATTCCATGCTACGTTATACGTCGTCTTTTTTAACTGACAAGTGAGTGGAAATACAAGTTTTCTTATGATCGTTATCACAATCAATACATCTCCGTCAATATAAAGTACGAAAGTTGGGCAACTTTTAAATTTTGACGTACGTTGAATACTTTGACAGGTATCTTTTGTAACTTCTCTGTTTTCGTGCATATTAATAAAACAATTTTGATGTTAAAAAATAAAATTCAATTAAATAAAATAAATTAATTAAAAAATAATACATAAAGTAAAATTACGGTTAAAAGAAACTTCAAACTATCATTCGATTCCATTGAAAGTGTATACTTTAATAAAATTTTGTTATAAAAACATGCGGTAAAAACAGCCGATTGATTATCCGTCAGTAAAGTACTCATTGTGCCAACCTCATCTGTCGTTGCATTCATTTCAGTTGAATGCGTCAAAGTATAATGTATGATGCATTCTATGTGCCCCGGCTTTAAATGCAGTCATGAAATTGAAAACAATATTTAAGAGCTGATTTACATACCCTACGATGTTCGCATTAAATTGTTTATTCACAGCTTACTTTGAGGCGTAAAAAATTAAATTTCTGGCGGACCCACAAACCAACTAAGATAATAACCTAATTTTTTATTGATATGTGCGTCGTCCCCAGCAACACAGAAACGTAGCAACCGAGCGGTTGATGACAGGACTCGGGGAAACACCACTAACACGGGGAATGCGAGAAGCGCCTGGTAGATTACATCAAGAGACAAATTAGAAAGGACAAGGAACTGGGAAATGAAAAGAGAAAATGGGCCACATTAACATATATGGGAGAATCAACGTACAAACTGGCAGAATTCTTTGGAAAACACGACATCAACAAAGCATTCAAAACAAGAAACAACCTAGGCAGAATACTACAGAATAAAACAACCGAGACAAATATACTAGACAAACAAGGAGTGTACAAATTAACTTGTACATGCCATTAGAGTTATATCGGGCAAGCAGGACGAAAAATTAAGACCAGATTTAGGAAACACATTAGAGGCTATAACAAAAAACTACGAAAACCAAAATCAACTCCAGAATCAAATTTTGCGAACCATATATTCAACAACAAATGTACACCAGGGCATATAAAAACAAAGGTTAAACTGCTTCATACACAGCACAAAGAAAGGAGACTAAATGTATTTGAAAACATGGAAATAAACAAACAGAAAACATTTAAAGGACGAATAATAAATGAACACTTACAAAAATAAACACTGCTTCGGACACAATATTTGAACGATCATTTTTACAAGAAAACAAACATTACACCAACACAAACACGTTACGCAGGTGCACAAGCCCAAAGCAATAAAGAACATCATAAACGTACAATTACAGATTATTATGTCATAGAAAAAACCCAATAGCTTCACACATAAACACAAACGGACAACAAGCATGATCGTAAACGGATTTAGTTAGGAAGAGAGGCGAATGAAAAGGGAGAAACAAATTAGGTAAAAACAGACAAACGAAAAGGAAGAGAGAGATACAGAAAAAAAAAGAGAAAAAGTGACGAATGCAATAACACAAAGAGAAATACGAACAAGACGAACTATATAAACACAGCTGACAATAGAACGCAACTAGTACGAAGAGAACGGCCGAAACCGGTTTGTTCACAAACCAAATTTGACGAGGGTCGATGAAAAACGGTACCCAAATATAAGTAATTTTTTATTATTATTTAAAGCTGATGTCTAAGATTAAAAGCCACCTCACACCTTGCAGCAGTTCTTATTACTTACAGCCTCTTATGAAGAGTAAAATAAACCAGCAGCACATTAAGGTTCTTAAAGTCTCTTAAAACAATGCGAAATTTTTTCACAGCATAATCGAACAAATATATCCACAATAGAGAATATTGTGCGTGAATTTCAGCCAACCGAAATTGTTAGAACTGAGAAAATACCTGTGCATGCTTTCCCAGATCTCTTTGGGGCATACAATGCTAGTGATAGTGTGGCAGAATAACCATCAACCTTGACTTGTTGTTGTGCCCAAAACTTTAACATCTTACAAGCATCACTGATATTTCGCGATAAGACTTTCATTTGCACCTGGCCGTGGGCCTTGATCAAATGGTGGTCAAACCACTGTGAATGAAGAGCAGCGCCATTCACGCCCTAGGAAGCCGAAGACTAATTCTAGCAACAGGTCTTTCCTAGTTGCAATTTCAGCGGTGCCAAAGCAGGCAACAGGTTCTTCCTAGTTGCAATTTCAGCGGTTCCAGAGCAGGGCTGCAAACCACTACTCCTTGCTGAAGAGCTGGAGACTATCCAACTCCTGTTCAGACCCTTGACTAGTCGGCTTACTGTATCTGGATCATTCACCAGGTAAGTGTGATGAAAGGCGAGATGATTGTGGCCACCATTAATCAATTCATGCTTGGGCCGCAAAACCACAACCACCATGATACTCCCGAAGGCCAACTTTAATAATCAGTCAGAGAAACAGCTAAAAGTCGAAAGAAATAATTAGCGGAAACTCTGGTGGGGCTTACTGTTCCCTGTGGAAATAACGTGAAGCTTCCAGTTGTCCCCTGCTGACTTCAGGGAACTGGGCTCCCTTATACCCCCAGCAGCACAGGTCAAGTCTTCTACAAAGACCGACAAATGTGCCCCCGGGGGGGGGGGGGCATTCCTTTATACGAATTTTGAATAAAAATTTGAATTTACACGGTTATAAATGTCAATTTACCCAAAAACTGAAACGTGTTGATAATTTCAAGTATCGCGAATAAGCCGAGTCATTCTTTGAACAGACCTCAGCGCCAGAGAACATCACGATTTTTCTTGATTTTATTCAGCACAAAAATTTTTGTTCACTTTAAAGAATAAAGAAAAATTCAATGATGATTAAAAATCATATTCTTTCCGCTGAACTCATTAAATTATGAACAAGTTCGCACAGGCAAGAGAAAAGCTTGCAATAAATTCATTGCATCCAAACGTTCTTATTCTCATTAATTCATACAACATGTTTGAACAAATGAACAAATTCATACACAATGATTTCTTGCTTTTTGTACTTTAATGTTTGATTTCCTGCTTTTTGTTATTCAAATGTTGTTCAAATGTTATTCAAATTGTGTGTGTTGAGTGGAAAAGGCAAGTATACGAGTTGACAAGTATGATTCTAACTATGATAAAAATAAGGCAGTGTTCAAACTGCAAGTTGTTCGGTTGTCTTAAAATAAACAACAACAAAAGAGAGTGTGTGGGCAAGTTTGATCATTTGCAAATAAAAGACAAGATTTTTGTGCCTTTGTTATCGTTGAACGGTTTTTTAATCAACAAGTGAAGTTCTCTGTTCAGCACCCAGGCATACTTTCAACTCAGTAAATTCGTTAACAAGCACAATTGTTGCATTTGAGGAAATGAGAATTCACGACTAATTATTAAAAAAGCCGATACATCCACAAAAATTGACTGTTTGATAAGGGTTATAGGTTGGCGACATCATCAAGCCATTCTTTTTCGAAAATGAGCTCGACCAAGCAGGTACCGTGAATGATGTTCGCTATAGCAATATTATAACGGCCTTTTCGTAACCAGAAATTGAGGATATGAACTTTAACCATATGAAATTCCAACAGAATGGTGCTACAGCCAACGAAATAATGACTCTTTTTTCGCGAGAAGCACCATGGCGATTTTCATTTACTGCCACGATCATGTGATTTTATATCGTTAACCTTCTTTCTTTGGGAAAATTTAAAAGAGAAAGTTTGACATCAATATGCCAAGAACAGCACATTAACGACATTGAACCTCAAATATGTCCTAGATCCATTAAAAATATGGATTGTTGTGTATAGATATGGCATCGAACATGTGGCGAGCATTTGATCGATATTTCGTTTCACACATAATTGTCATAAGTCCTTCTACTGTAATACAAAATATTAAAATAATTCTATGAAAACTTTTAGTTTTATTTACATTTTACATCGTCGATTTTGGTTGGAGCACCCTCTAAATGAAACTTATTCTTTTGACAAAAAAGCTTAATGTTGAGCAACTATTTCCTGATAATTTCAAAAAATAATTTAGTATCTCATTTCTAATTTATAAAAATTCAAAACCTTTAGGCCTGTATTAATACACCATCAATTTTTTAAATAAAAGTTTTAGCAATTTGTATTTACATTGAGTGGCGTAATCACAAAAAGAATATAATTATAATTTTGATACATGAATTAATTTAAAAGGAAATTTTTCAAATAAAATTTGGTTTGAAATACATTTTGTATCGCCACCTCTTTTGTATGAATACAGCAAGCAGTTAATATTTAAATATTATAAAAAGCCGCAACTAAGTTTCCTTTGCTTTCATAATTATAATTAACATTAATTAATGTTATTTATTACCCATATGCGTCCTTAAATAAACTAAAAGTTTTAAGTGTTCATTCATACTTTTCAAAGTTAAATAATTTTTAATAAGCAGTTTTTCTTAGCACGCTCGCTTTTGTTGAAGTGCCCATAAATCCCATAACGTGTGTGTGTGTGTGTGTGTGTGTGCGTATTTTGAAATAATTTTTTCTCTAATTCTGTTCTACATAATAAAATATCAGTTTCCTACATACAAATGAATAACGTTACAGCCCACACTTATCTGCGTTTTTATTCTGTTTATATAAGTAAAGGGTGTTCAAAAATTCAGGCAAGAAATAATTTTGATAGAAAAAACGCAGGTTTATAATTAAAAATTGTACATTTTTTTTATCAATTTATATAGTATAGTATACAGTATAGGGTTATCTATGGCATAGCATATTAGGTAAATGGCCTCCACGACTTTGCTGGCACATACGCACTCTTTTGTTAAAAATTTCTATAATTGTTTTGCAAAAATATGGCAAAATTTCGTTGATACAGCGTTCAATTTCCTCTTTCATGGCGTGGGTGGTCGTGAGCATGTTGATATAAACCTTAGACTACAAAAGACCTCAAAGAAAAAATTCTGATCACCAAAATGAAAAATTACACGACCAGCAAATGACTCATTCAGTAATTTAATTCTTCCTCGGACTGTATGGCATGTGGCAATGTCTTGTTGAAACCACGTGCCGTTCACATCCATATCTTGCAATTTTGCCACAAAAAACTATATTATCATGTCGTGCTAGCGAGCATCATTAACCGTTATTGTCTGAACAGCTGAATTTTCGAAGAAAAATGGTGCGATGATGCCTCCAACCCAAAATACACACACAGTGATACGTTGTGGATGCAGCATTTGTTTTTCAACAATCACTTGTGGATTTTCTGAACCCCAAATGCGACAATTTTGTCGATTAGCAAAGCCATCAAGATGAAAATGAGCCTCATCGCTGAAGATGATTTTGTTTGAAAAATCAGCATCCATTTTTGGTTGCTCCATAATCCATTCAACGAACTCTCTTTGCTATGCATATGGTCAGTAAGCTTCAATTCTTGAGTTAGTTGAACTTTGTAAGCATGAAGATGTAAATCTTTCTCAAAATGTCAAAATGTCCTATTATTGATAACGGCGCACACTGGGGATTTTTGTAGGGAGGTGAGGAAAAAAAATATATTTGTCAAAAAATGTAATGAAATGTCGATCGTTACTTACAATGTTTTTTACATAACTAACAAACAAATTTTAATTATTTTTTTAATTTTTAATTTATTACTTACTTTAAATCTATTTTTAATTTATTATTCTTAAAGAGCCTTAACTTCATCGCTTATTGCACAATGCTTTCTCTGGCTAAATGAAGGCGTCAAATGTGAAATCATGGGATCTGATGTTACCATCATACAGTGCGTAATATCGTCTTCGTTTGTGGCAATTCGACTGCATTTTCTGGTGTGTCTAAGGCGATATTTTTTATAGTCTTTGTTACGACATTCCTGAGCCTCTGCGGATAGTAGGTCTACAGAAAAAATACACTTTTCAATTATATCCTTGCCATGAGTCGGAATTTTGTGAAGTGTAGGTGGGGGATATTGTGCCACTCGTACAGTGCAGTACAAACTCTTCTGCCGTCTCCAGACAAAAATCAGCATATTGTTTTGGATCTACTACCTCGGCGATTGTTATAGTTTCGAGAATTATTGAAAACCACTTGATTATGTTTTCATCTAGACCCGTGATTGCGGAAATCAATGCAAGATTCGTAAAGAATCTTCATGACGTATTTCCTGAATTTGTCATACCAGAGCCTTACTTAACAGGTTGATAACCTGTATTTCAATTTTCTCTCTAAAATTACGCTTTTTCAAAAATTTTTAAGCTTCTTTTGAGTGGACTGTCCCACGTTTGAATTCAATATTATAAGCGACATGCAAACGACACCCCATCAGCTTAATACGCGCACGAAGTGGTGACATACCAAATTGCGGTGCTTGTTCATTTACGGGAATAGCTTGAACTACTTCGATTTTATTCATCTTGGATGTTGTGGCTCCACAAATGAGACAAGAAGATGCAGCTGGTGTTTCTGTTAGTGATTGTGCTGTCTTGCCGTCATTCATTGTAAAATATAATTCATGTTTTACTCTAAAGTTGCGATTATTCACTGTTAACTCAAATTCTTTTAGTTGAGATATCTCCTCAACGACTTTTCTCTTTTCTTCTCGTATAACTTAAGGTGTCTCTTTAACGTATGCAAACTGTAGTGTTCCACAATACTGTGTGGAAAAAGATTAATTGTTGTTCCATACTAATTTATTTATGTCATCACTTAATGATAATTTAAGTGGTACAACGAGAGTCAGAATTTTGTGCATATCTGAAGCAAATTTTTTAAATTCATACCTTTAGTTAATTTTGCATAACGCGTTTAGTTAATTTGCGAAACGCGTTCATCGATTTTAATGGGTTGTATCTTATTTTGTTCATAGGTTATACGACTTTACGTGAAAGTAAGTAATAGGACTTGACACTTTTTATACCGTTTTGGATTTTTTATGAATTAAAACAAAAAAAAAATAACTTTTTAGGCAAAAAATATTTTTTTTTTCTTCATAAATTTATTTATAACTTCGAAACTGTTGCTTATGTAGCAAAGCGTTATATAAACAGATGAAAGTACTTATAATTCTTGATTTTTCTAAATTTTTTTAAGTAAAATCCGACTAGTGGTTCCTGAGTTATGTTAAACAAAAGGGCCTTATCAGAATTGAGTCGCGAATCAATCAGCTGAAAAATATTGTACTGTGTAATGCAACAAATTGAGAGGTGGCATCTGGTGGCACTTGAAATTATGAATTAAAATGTAAAAAGAGAAATGAGGCAATATATTAGCGGTGATTACTAACTGCAGGAAAGTAAAGCTAAAATTGCAGGTCCAAATGTTTGGAGAAAAAAGGGATTTTTTTTTACATGGTCATAAAAATAAACAAACAAAAAAAACTTAAGTCTCTGCAGAGTTTATTTTTTTTATTTTAGTATACTGAAATATGCTACTTTAAATAAAAAATAAAAAGAAAAACGTTGCTCACATAATAAAATAATATTCGTTTTAAAATTCTTAGGTTTAAATTAAGTTGGTTCAGTAAAACATACAAGTACTGAGCTTGAGACGGCTATAAAAAAACACTAGCAGTCAGATCGGAGTAATTCTTTTTGATTTGATTGTACCATTTAGTCTAAAATTTCAAAAAATCATTGCATATTGCATGAAAGTATGTTGACAATTTGTCATTTTTTCCGCGAAATCCCCAGTGAGCGGCGTCGAATTGATGTTCCTGGACTCTCAACAACACTCCCACGAACTGCTTCAATGTTTTGAGTGAAAACAACTTGTTGAAGGATGGCCAAACTGTTTAAGATCACTAATTGATCCAGTCTCTCTAAATATTTCAGTTAGTCTCTTTACAGTTGATGAAGTTAAATCACCAATCCAACCATATTTTGTAGGAAAATTGCAAACTGTTGCCACCAAACTTTTATTATTTACAAAATATTGCTCAACAATAAAAATGAGTTGTTCCTTTATGTAACGCTCTTTTTTAAAAAACCCTGAACTAACAGCTGTTACGCTGATTTTTTTTTGTGTTTTTGGTTAACAACATTCTACCACACAAATGTCGCAAAATTAAATTCAAAAATTCTCATGTATTTTGGGATACCCGTTATTTGTGTTCATGCAGTAATTTCTAGTGAACTATTCCTTTTTTTAATGTTTTTCTATAAATGTGTGTTTGTGTGTTATAATTCTCTTTATAACTGTAGTTATTTTTATGTATTTTTCATATTTTCAAATAAATTTTATTTATAAACATTTTATTTATGTTAAATGTTTTGTTCTTCTTTTCTTGACGAAGAAACTGTTTGTGTGTTTGTTTTTTCTTTTTTTTTTTTGTTTCTTTCTTGTTTGTCAATGTCTGTGTTTGAAAGCGAAAACTTACTCCAATTTCCACATAAATCGTATAGATGGGATAAGGTAGTGCAATAACCATGCCAGTTAACCAGGTTGCACAGCAACACACAAAGGCGGGAAAACGTCCTTTTAAAGGATCACTCAACCAACGCATACGGTCCCATGCTATTAAAATGTGTGTTATTATGGCAACGTGTAGTGGTATGTCCTGAAATAAAATAAAATAAAGTAAAATGAATACAATTATGAAATATAAAAATATAACTTTTTTGTTCCTTTCGTTTTTTAAATAAACGCGAAGGAATGAAATTGTGTAAATATTTATTAAAAATAGTTAAACAAGTAAAAATCATTATTTAACGTTTAGTTTTTGTTTTAAAAAACTTTCAAAAAGAAACTATTGAGGAGTACTCGTGTAATTTTGCATGATTGAATATTAAACTACTAATAACTAAAGTCATGATTGGCGTAATTTATCTGTCTTTGCTAACTACGAGTATAAAACTAAAATTTAATAAAAAATAATGTACACCTAATTCTGTTGTTACACGGTCTTTTTTTACACGAATTTGATTTAACATGAATTTGAAAATCAAGAATTTTATTTTTTTTACACGATTTTATTCGATTTAGCACGGTTCAAACTATCACAACACACATAAATAAAAACACACACAGCATACAAACAGCTACATACATTCAAGCAAATTTACTGGTGAGAGAAATTCTAAATGTCAAAAATTTAAGGGAATTCCCTTTTTGCAATGTGTACAAACGTTTAGTAGAAGTTCAAAATGTATTGCGACCACAAAGCGAATACCAACATCCTACAACTTACACAATTTTATAAACATATATAATAATAATACACGCAAACATGCAACATAAAGCTGTCCATGCGAGAAACATGGATTTGCTAAATTTAAGCTGCAAACTTGCAGAGATTGACCTTGAGTTTTGTTAACAGTCATCGCAAACGCTAACCGAACAGGAAACTGCAATCGTTAAAAATCGAATGGTAAATCTGTTGGTATCATTGGAATGCGTGGCAAGAGTACATCTGTCCCTTTATATTTTCCTGTTATAATGGTCGCTTCTATTAAATTATTTCTCAGTTTTTTTACTGCAAGTCGAGTGCCATTGCAAAGCCGTGGTGGATCGATATTATGCAGTAAAATAATGGGCAGTGTTTCGCGCTAAACAGCAGTTTTGGAAGCCCTTGATGTTGAGGTTCGAAATCGCTGAGTTTCTAGGCGTGCTTCACTTTGCTGTAAATTCTCTGCAGCTCTAGAGGCTGCGGCTCGAGACCGTTCAATTTCAAGGCGTGCTTCACGTTGCTGTAAATTCTCTGCAGCTCTAGAGGTTGAGGCTCGACACCGTTAAATTGCAAGGCGTGCTTCATGTTCTTCATGAGTTTCGTTGTCTCTATATTGGATTTCATTTTTATTGATTTTGGAGTACGTGCTGAAAGGGATGATTTTTTTGCAGGCATTTTTTTATTTATAATTAAGTTTTTAGGAAAATCGTTTCTCACTTAATTTAAACTTTGATTATATTAACTTTTTAAAGTTTTTTTTTTATTTTTTGGTTATAAATTTAACAAAAATTGAGGTAAAAAAATATATCACTATTGCAAATGCGTTAAGGCAAAAGTAAATAAGGTTAGTGCTCCCCTTTTTTGTTTTAAAGCAGTTAGAATCCAGTACTAAACTGCATGTAATTTGCTTCATGCTCCCCTTTTTTATTTTTAGACGAATCAAAAAGCAGCAATTACACAATCAGCTGTTTTCGCAGTCACTTGTAAGAGAATGAGAATGGGGTTACCCCACTCTCTGTTTTAATTAACATATATTACAAAATCAGCTGTTTTGCAGACAGTTGTGGGAGAAAGAGAATGGGGCTACCCTACTATTTTAATTAATATGTATTTCAAATTTGAGGTAAAGCCGTTAATAAAGGTAGTAACAGTAGGTGCAGAAATGTGCATGGTCGAAAAATATTATCATGTAATAAGTATTCCTGAGTCAAAGAATTTATTATTTCGTAAGAATATCCTATTGTGAAAATTTAATGACGATCGGTCCAGTAGTTAAGACTATATTACGATTTTTAATTGTCCTAAAAAGGGGCGTGGTCCCATCCACTTTTCTCCTGGTACGTATTCCTTATTATCCCAATACCATATGTACCAAACATCATCGACGTTGGTCAAGAAATGCCCAAAATATGGCGATTTAAATTTTTGGGTTATATGGGCGGTGCCACGCCCCTTTGTCCAATCAAAGCTTCATATAGCCTGCTATTCCTTCCAGAGTCACAGTAACATGCTGTGAAAATGTTTTAAAAAATAAATTTATTTATAACTGACATAACAATAATAATAAATGTGTTCTTTCAAGCAACCCCCAAAACTAGGCAATAAATTTCATTTAACGTTTCTTTTTAAGTTGTCAAAGTTTATTATTTTATTCTTAAAAAAACACTCAAGTATTTTTTTTTTCTTTTACAAAACACCTTTGGACTTTCTAAACAATTTATGCTGTCTTTGTCCTACTTAATAAGTATTTATGCTTTGTTCTTTCTTTTTATTGCCTAAAGTTATGTTGCAGTATTTATAGGTATCGCTATTATTTTATTCCACTGTCTGTCTGTTTAGAATCTAAAAGAGCATAGAAAAAAAAAACCTATTTTGTTTGTTATTTTGTTTGACTGCAGGCTTTTATGTAGTGGAGCATGACATGTCTTTTGTTGCAAGTTTTGAAAATGCCAAAAGGCTAATAAATATGCACCCCTTTATGTTATTAGCCATTAGAGTTTTCAGATAAGATAATATATCTGAGGCTTGGGGAAAAGTTCTCTCTTATATATAACTGAAACACTCTTGCAATAAGAGGTCATTCTTAGCACTGGTGAAGAAATGTTGAATGAAAAGACATAGTTCAAGCACACAACACTCTGTAAACACGATTAAAAATGTTTTCAAAGTCTAAGTAGTCTATGTCTATAATCATGAAACGATGTCCATTGCTAAGCCCATATTGTAAAATGTGTAAAATAGTGTGAAAAAGGATTTTGTGGCAAGAAAATGTTAAAATTCGTACAAAACTTGTATTTTTGTTTTCTAGGGGATTTTACATTTTTCTATATATTGTTATGCGAATGCGTTTTGCTTAAGTTTTAAAAGAAAATAATTTAGCAATAAAGTAAACTACTGGGTACGCTGTTAACAAACTACGTAGTTTTCTAAGAAAACTTATCTACACAAGACAACAACAACTACCTTATAATAATCTAACTCAAGTGGATCACTCGTGCCATTGTATCGTAAACCCCACTTTCGTACTGTGTCTATAATATTGATTCTGAGTGCGATCATTTCTGGGTCCGTACAAGTTTCACGTTCTGCTTCTTCTTTCGCGGGTCACTTTGACATAATATGGGTTGCTTGTTCTATTACATTTAGTGCAGAACCGGTGGTTTCATATTTTGACTGGATATTTCTTAGCCGTTTAGCATTGTCCTCATTATGTTCACAAGCTAGGAATTTAGCCCATCGTCTGCTAAGTTCTTCGACGGTGCCAGTTGTATCCAGTTGAAATTCATTTAAGTAGGATACTAAATCGTCCCGTTTAAGGGAATAAGCGCAGGATGACTTCAACATTTTCGTCTTTTCGTTTTAGTTTATTATCTCGTTTTTGTTTATTGAAGAGTTTTTTTTTTAATTGGGACTTCCGCACTGTCCCTGCTCGTGCGCCATTGTAACGACATATTCTCACGTTATGCTGGGGTAAAGCTCGCGGCGTCCAGGGTTCGTTACAAAAAAAAAATGATGCTTCACTGATAACACAAGAGCCACTTTTGTTTTACTAATAAAATTTTTTAATTTAATTTATCAGCATAAAAACAAAAACAAAAATAAATACAGCCATACAGGCGCCTATACATTAAATTGACAACATACAGCAACAAAATATGATACTACGAGAGTAGAAGATTCTTAATTTTTCTAGACTTATATTGGACAAATATAAAAAGGCAGCATCTGAGTGGATAGACAGTCAGTGTAAAAATAAATCTTGTAAAGTAACGACGTGCATCTTCAGTAAATTGGTCTGTATTAACAACTTTGTATGTAGTTAAAGTAACTAAACTTGTAATTAAATTAAAACCTCTAAAATCTGGCGTTATTTAACAACATTATTATTTTCAACATTTTACAAAAAAATTCGACAGTTTGAAATATGAAAAGCAAAAAAAAATCCTCCTTTAAAATCTGAATTTCATTGATAACAATTCTGCTTTCTAAAGCTGTTTTCTGTTTATTAATATAAAAAGAGAGTGGCATGATAAATGCAAATATTAAAAATTCTCATAAAGTCTTACTTAAGAACAGTATTTAGTTTGCTTTTATTACAATAGATCTTTTTTTCTGATACCTTTTTTACTCTCACGCAATGTTTTACCAAAATTTTCGAACTAAGAACTTTCTACGTTAAAGCACTAACACGCCTACTTCAGTTATTTTTATGTTAATTTTAACTAGTTTAACACCCATCGTTCATGGCAAGCGATCCAGGGATATTTCTTTCTTAAGCTAAATTATTTACAATTTCTGTATGTAGTTTGTTCCATGAGTATGTTCTCTTTCGTGCTGCTATTTCCTCTCCCCGCAATTTAAATTACACTGCTCAACAAAATAAATGTTTTTTGAATGTTTCCTATACTAAGTTAGTCAATCTCTACTTATTTTGGGGTGATAAAAACGAAAATGACAATGAAAAATTTTTATTAGCTCTGGTTTTTGATGAGAGTGAAAAAAATGAATTTTTAAGAACATGTTGCATCCAAGTTGGGTTGGTGATAAGCTTGAAGAAGCTCTTTAACCAATGCTGTGAAGTTATCATTTCGTTTCTTACCTAAAAACTCATGTACAACTTTTACGATTTCACGGATTTGAGGCCCAATAAAGAAGCCTTCCTTGACTTTTGCATCACTTAACCTAGGAAACTTTGCTCTCAAATACTTAAAAGCTTGCCATTCCTGGTCCATGGCCTTGACAAAGTTTTTTATTAGTCCCAACTTAATGTGTAATGGGGGAAGGAGAACATCCTTAGGATCTACAAGAGGCTCGTCAACTACATTTTTCTCATTAGGGTTTAGGTCTCGTGTAGGCCAGTTCACTTTTTTATAGTAAGTGCTTGGTGAAGCCTAATTGCATTCCTAGAAGTATAGCAATGACTTTCAGATCACCACAGATTTGCCACTTGTGTTGTTCATATTTGATTGATTGGAGAAGTGTTTTCATATTTATATAAGTTTCCCTCATGTGAACTGCATGACCTATAGGAATAGAAGGTAGCTGATTTCCATTACACAAAAGTACGTCTTAAGCTTAATTTTGAAGAGTATATTAACAGTCTTCATTCAGATGGAGTGTGATCCAAATTCAAGCAGTTCATCAAACCATTAACATCAGAACAAACTACGAGGTTTTCTTTTTTCTCCAAAAAAGGAAGCAAATCTTTTTGACGCTCTCTGTACTGAGATATTTTCACATCATGTTTTAGAAGATTCCGCTGTTGTAGTCTTGACCCTAAAACTCAGCCTTTTCCTTAGACAAGCCAAGATTTTTTATAAGGTCACTCAACTCTGCTTGACCTATCACTTACCTCAAAATCAGGGTCAAAAGATGTAGAAGGATGGGTTGCTCCTTCTACACAGTTTTTATCACCTTCCTCTAAAATTTCATAGTTTTGGGGTGGAGAAGGGACTGGTAAAGTGTCTGAGTATGGTACAGGCCGAAGAGCAGATTGGAGATTAGCGTATATAACCGTTCCTCTTTTCGTCATAGATAAACCATGCTTAATGGGAGAAGTTAGGCAGAAATAACAGTCGCCTATATGATTGGTAGGCTCACGCCAAACCATAGGTACTGCAAAAGCCATTGTCCGGTTTTATTTTTCAGCCACTCTCGCAATATGACGGCACAAGAATTGCAACATATATCAGGAGTCCATGATTTATCTTGGTCCCCAACTTTCACACCAAAATAATGTTCATGATTTTCTGTTTCACAATTTGACAAGCACAGCCTAGCGGGTGCATACCTAAAATATCTTAATGTTTTTTTATTATTTATTTTTCATAATATCATTTATAAAATATTTTCTATAAATTACCCCATCATAATTAAGTTTAAGAATTCAATTGAATTAAAAACAATAATTCTTAAAATTCCTAATATAAAACCGTCTTTCGTTCAAGTGATAATTTACTGAACACATCTTATAACATGTCTTACTGAAATCGCATACTTTCATTATTAGTTTCCTATGAGACAACTGAAATATTTTAGCACTTAAGAGAAAAACAAACATGAGAATATGGCAGATGTGATAATTGGGTTTTCCCCAGAATCCACTTACGCTTTAGAACTGAAATTCATCATTTCATCATTGATAATAAAAATATTTCTGTGTTTTCTATCTTCAGCAAAATTGTGTAGATGCATTGAAAGATATTTTTAGATTGTCATTTTATTTTTCTTAGTTTGTTGTGTGACATTTATTTAGTTTTGGATCATTGAGCAATAATTGCTACAAACGAAACAAATGTTTGTATACGCAGAAGGGAAAGTATCCTTAACTAAATACTTACAAAAGCAAGTTTTCAGGAGTAAAAACTCTTAAAGCACACAGTACAGCCTTTAAATATTTCTAGTTTGAGGCAAAATCAAATTATATCTCATGGTGGCTGCCATTAAATTTTTTTCAGTGTTCTGGTGTTCGACCAAACAGGCAGAGTCTTTCCTTTAAAGTCTTTGTGTTATCCTCAACGTTTTTTTCTCCCACATAATAATGTCAATAATAAAATAGAGTTAATTTTTTAAGCACTGAAATAGAGCGATTAAATTATTAATGAAATACACAATTAAAAAATATCCCTTACATTTACTTCTACCTTTTTTATCTTTTTAATGTACCATGCTTACAGTGTAAACCATAAGTACGCAAACAAGAAAAATAACAAATAGAGAATTTTAAACAGCCTAAATAAAGTTAACAATATTCAAAATAATTGCCATTATAAATTAATCTCGAAATGGTTTTCTATTAAATCAAAACAAAGTTTTGGGTTAAGTTAGGGAACCCAAAAAATATTTTAATAAAACATTTTATATAAAGTACCATGTGATAACTACATCCATAGCTATGGCACAACAATTTTGTGTTGTTTATTCTTGATAGCCTTTCCACATCGTCGGCAGCACAGCCTTTCACATCACTTTATAAGTTTTAAGTGCAAGAAGCCCAGAAGTACCAAAAGTACAAATTTGGTACCAAGTACCAAATACCAAATGTGTCTTGATATAAATAAGCACCACAGCTAAGTCTTAAAATAATTAATGCTTTATCCAGCTGATAATAATGTCGATTTTTATGCAACTTGCTTCACGACAGTGCTACCAGATTTAGTTAAAATGCCTTACAAGGTTTGTATTGGCTCCAGGCAATCACCAAATATTTTTAATATGCAAAAAAATGAATGAATTAAAGAGTTTTGGTTGTAATTTCTGGGATATTGTCTTTGTGCCATTTTATAACCGTATGCCAATCACTAGTGATATTTTGTTCGGAATAGCCACAACTTTACTGGCAACCTGCAATTTCTAATCACAAGGTAATAATGTCGATTTTATTATAATAAAAAAAAAGTTGAGCAATTATTGAAAATATTGTCCATCGTTAGTCACTGCTTTTTTACATCTTTCTAGTAGAATATGAATTACGCGCCGAATTGCTGCGATTTTGAGCTAAAGAATTAGTCTAGCCTATTTCTAATAACCTGTGGTAAAGTAAAGCGTATTCCACTAAGGATTTTCTGCATTGATCGAAACAAATGGTAATCAGAAGTAGCAAAATCTTATTCGCACGCCGAGTGAGCCAAAACTTCCCATTCACCGTTGTTCGCATAGTTTTTGACCGGTCTTACAAAATGTGGCTGAGCATTGTCATGATGGAATATTATGGCCTGGTGCTTCGTGGAATATTCTGATCGTTTTTTGTTGTTTAATCTCTTCAAACAAATCAATTGCCTTCAGTAGCTCGTACTGTGTGATTCGATTACATCCGCGCCTGGCCTTGAAGCCTTAATCAGATGGTGGACCCAACCACTGCATAATTTGGAACATCATGCTCGTCCTAGAAAGCCGAAGCTATAATTCTATGCAACAGAACTTTCTAGTTGCAACTTCGATGATTCCAGAGCAGGACTGCAAATCATCACTCCTTGCTTAGGAGTTGGAGAATTTTCAACTCCTGTCCATAACACATGTCTAGCATGCTCACTGGACTGGATCATTCACCTAGCGTGTCATTAACGGCGAATTGATGCTGGCCACCATATTAAACAAAAGACCTGATATGGGGCCGTGAAACCACAACCACCACGATACTCCCATAAAGGGCCAACCTCAATAATCAGTCAGAGCACAGTTAAATGTCTAAAGAGACAAAAAACGAACTCTGCGGCTTACTGATTCCCGTGGAAATAAAGTGGAGTTTCCAGTTGTACCCCTGCTGACTTCAGGGGACTGGGCTCCCTTTTTCCCCCAGTTGCACTGTGTCTAGATAGTCGAAGTTCTATAAAGACCATATATATGTGCCCCCGGGAGGTCAGTAGCTCGTACTACAAAAAACCCTTCTGATTCCACCAAATACAGAGCATTACCTTGGCGTTATGGATTTTCGACTTCGGCGTTGATTGGCGTGGTTAGCCAGACTTTCTGCACTTGAGGTTATCGTAATGTATGCATTTTTCATATCCAGTAACAATACGATGCAAAAAGGACTTCTTTTTTATAACGTTCAAGCACCATTTCCGACATGCAAAATCACCTTTCAACGCCTCTCGGTTACAACTCATATGGGACCCATTTGCCTGCCTGCTTTTGAATTAGTCTCAATGTTTTAAACGTGAGTGAACCTCAATTATTTTTGCATTTCACAACCATCTTTGTCGAGTAATGCTTCCAATTGCTCATCTGCAAACTGAACAGGCCTCTGCTGGTTTTCTGTGTCGAAATCACTACTTTTGAATAGTGCAAACCATCGTTCACATGGATTTTTATTTACAAAAATATTAATTACTTCAAAGGGTACATTCCTGTGCATCTAAATTTCTAGTTTTACTTTTTCTCTTTTGTTTTAAATAAACATTTATTGAAGTCCCTCTGCTATTCAGAGCGTAAAGTTACATTTACAGAGTTCATTTTTTTTTATTTTCTCTTGCATTCATATTGATTTGTGTACATTAGTTTAATAAATTTGTGTTCACGTTTGTGTTCACGTCTGTTGTTGTTGGTGTTTGCGTCTGTTGGTTTATTGGCCTGTAAATAAAAATAATGTTTTTCTACGAGTGCTGTAGTGAATGTGAATCTTTAGAGATTTGCGAATGCAAGTATTCAGTTTGTAACTCATGATTCTTTTGTTGCTCGATTTAGAAAGCTAAATTACAGTACTGTACATCGGGATGATGTCATGTTAGAATTTTTTTCCAACTATCTGTTGCGAGAGTGAGAACTTTTATTATTAAAATTTATTAAGTAGAAAAATATTATTTTTTCTAATATTTTTTAGTAATTAATTTTAAGCACAAGGTCTTATTTAATAAAATTTTTTTTTTTTTTTTTTTTAAACTTTATTTTTTATTATATTTTCGATATTTCGCCACACCGTTGGTTGATGATGCCAACGAACGGTGTGGCGAAATATCGAAAATATAATAATAAATAAAGTTTTTTAAAAAATTTTTTATTAAATAAAAATATTTTTTCTAAAATATTAGAAAAAAAAAAGGTCAAAAAATTATAACTATTATATAAAAATATTATTTAAAATAAAAATTGCTCTGTTTAAATATATGAGTCGCTGAATTAATAAAGCTGATCAAAAAGATTTTTTTTATCATAAATATATTTAATTTGAGCTAAAAGTTTACTATTGAAATTAAGACAGAAATGAATGACTTTCTAGTGACGCTGTTTCCTGCCTTGCAGCAGATAATATTCTCGAAAAATTAAATGATTTTCCTTAATCCTAAAATTAATAAAAAAGAAAAACAAAAAACAGTAAAAAATATTGCAATATCTTTACACAATTTTTGACAACAGATGGCTCTACCTGTAGAATTATAGAAAGCGACATTGAAATTATTTTATAATATTTACTACAAAGAAAACTCTAAAATGGGAAACTTAAAGAAAAAATTTAAATTAAAAACTGTTTTATTTTGTGACGACCAAAAGCCAGCAGCCCTGTTTTTAGATCACATAAGATAATCAATTAAACTGTATACATTCTTCACATTTCTTAATTTTATTGTTGAATGAATTTCATAATTTTTCAAAAAGAGAACATTATTATTAAATGAATTATTAAATGGATTCCATTATACACTTTTCATATTTTATAATTAATATTTTAAGGAAATATTTTAAATTATAAGACAAAGAATAGCCGTTAAGAAGCGCCATCTATTGACACGAAAATAAATCCGTAATAAAAACATACCATTAAACACAACCCTAAACAGTCCCAAGCAGCTGTCATTTAGTCCCAATTTACATTGGACGATTTTTGTCGCTGCAATTCTTAGTTTGTTGTTGTAAATAATGTGTGTAAAGAGAATAAGGGAAGAGAGGAACTCTACCACTATTCTCTTTACACACATTATTTACAACAACAAACTAAGAATTGCAGAGACAAAAATCGTCCAATGTAAATTGGGACTTAGTAGTATGGGTCTGTATGTGTGCCTGGCAGAGGCATATAAAAGCGGTATACTTGAGTATTTTGGGAGAGTTAGCCACGGGCAAGCAACCGGACAAGACTTCTTTTAAGTAAGTTAGAATTTTATTCACTTAAATAAAATAGTCTTGCGAATATGTTCAGCTCAGTTAATAAAAGTCAGAATTTTATTCGACTTCGAATTAATTGAGCATAGCTAAGCAAGTTCTGTCGCTGCTTCAACTTGGCCAGAATTTTATTCGCCCTAGCTGAACAGGACGGACAAGATTGTAAAAAGACTAACAGCAATTTACACGTGGAAAGGTTGTCTCAGAATATTATTTGTGTTAACCGCAACTAGTCGAAAATTGGTGGAGAGGCAAACTGTTCTGCTCAGACTGGATCAGAATCTTATTCGTTTCAGTGTAAAAAGCAGTAGGCTAGAAGTGGAAAAGTTGTCTCAGAATATTATTCGTGACAACCGCAACTAGTCGAAAATTGGTGGAGAGGCAAACTGTTCTGTTCAGACTGGACCAGAATCTTATTCGCTCCAGTGTAAGAAACAGTAGGCTAGCCGGCGGAGAGTAGGTGTCGACCTGCGAGAACTCTTGAAGGCCGCGAAACGTTGAATCGTTGTTGGCGTGCTCAACAGTAGTGTTGTATAATTTTAAGCTAAATTTAAGAACTGCAATAAAAATTATTAGTAAAACAAGTGTCACTCGTGTTATTGTAAACAAACAAATTTATGTAACGAACCCTGGACGTCGCGAGTTCTATCATAGCGTATCGCGAGAACGTGTCGTTACTATGTATGCTCCTGGCGAACGTGGTCTTTGAGAAATTGGTCTTTTAAATACTAATTCCGGATTTTTTAAATATGAAGAACTAAAAGCATGATTCCACAAGCGACACAAGTTTGAACATGAAAAACTTGTGGGACAATTCAACAAATAACTTCATCAAATACAAGCAAAAACTTGCAACATTATTAGAAAAAGTAAACACGGCACATTATATCCCTCAATGCAGCAATAATTCGGATCACATGAAGCGAAGCTGTTCTCTTGGTAAAATTGGGTAGATGATAAAAAAGGGTTTTTAAATCAGATTGTTACGGACGATAAAAAAATTATCTACTGGCAAGTCAAAACAGTATATGATCAAATATGATTCATAGCGAAATAAATTCCAGAGTAAAACGTCAGTAAGGCAAGTTAACACTCAGTTCATTGGAAATTTAGAAAGATATTTTCGCTTACATGAAACATGATCCATTAATTTTTATTACTAAAACAAGATCAAAGATCTGTGTACAAACATTAGTTTTTAGAGAACAATCAACTATAAGCTTTGCGATAACGCTAACAGATGTAAAGACATTGAATTGAAATATTTTAATAACCAAATGATATTTGGCTTTAATTTATTCGAATAAATTTAATAGCATAAATTCGATTGTGAATTCTGTAAAAAACCATAAATCTTTTTGTACAAAAATTACATATAGACAAACACACACACACACCTGAACATTTAAATTAATTCCTCTATTAGATTGACAGTTTGTTTAGTTTTAAATGCAAACAAACCAGTTGATGTGGAAGAGTAACAAAAAGCAACAAAAACAAAAACAAAAAAAACAGCAAGAACATAAATCTGTGAGGCATTTGGTATCACATCACATATGTGTTTTACTAGAACGTATTGGCATAAATATGAGAATGTATTAGTTCTAGTATTAACAAATATATCGAAATGTGTGTTTTTTTTATTTTAATCCATAACAAAATTTTTTACTGAAGCAATTTTTACTATAAAAAATATATAAAATATTTCGAAAACATCACACATAAAGTGTAAGTCAATAAAATAGTTTTAAATGTCCTTTCATTCAAGTGCAAATCTACATATGTGTATAAATGTCAGTGTTGTATGGGTGTATTCTTCTTTTTATAATGAATAAAACATGTGATTCGTTCAATTATTTTGTTTCTTTTTTTTTTCAAACAAACCAATTATTTTTTTAAATAAATTTTTAAGCTGAGAAATGAAAGGAGAAGAAGTGGTAGTGAGATCAGCTAAAAAAACATAAGATATATATATGGATATATCGAATATAAGAAACTAAACATAGTTATTCAAGTTTTGACATGAAATCTTATAAAGGATAATTATGGAATAATCAAAAGGCAATTGTATTGGACATAAAGAAATCAATAAAAAAGAAGAACTAAAAGTTTTATTGAAAATTAATTATAGCTAAATGTCTATAGTGTTGCTTAAGAGCAACTAGTTATTTAAAAATATCTTAAGGACTTATTGTGATTGACTATAGTTTTAATAGAATAATAAAAATTTATAGGAAAATAATTTTAGTGTGCGAAAAGAGTTTTCCCTTTTTCTTCACACTACAACCCGGCTGTGGCTACAATAAGAATAACAGCTAATTGACTATGGGCTTACAAATTAATTTAACAAAGCAACCGAAATTAACAACATACTAGTAGTCCTCAGCGTACCAATGATTCTCAACATGTCCGTCAAATAATGATAGAAATTTTTTTAAGAAAATGATTCCTCTCTTTCCTTCCTCCTCCCTATAACTATAATTTCCTAGTTGTGGTACAATGCATTGCACGAACGCAAAAAAAGAAAAGAGAATACTTACATCACCAATCTCAAACTAAATAAATAAGAAGAACAAATTTATCTTATTCCAGTCTAGTGGTCAAACGACTAAAGGTGTATCCATACATAATAACTAAAATGACCTGCTATGAATTTGAATACAATAGAGAGATATTATTACCGGCATTGACAACAAAACACCGCTACTGCTTAGGCTATCGCAGTGATCTGCTTAAAAAAATTTTAGTTAAAGTAGACAAAGGAAAAAAACAAATAAACTCAATTCAAATTTTAGACAAAAATTAAAAAAAATTGGAAGATGATACCAAAAGCAAAGTTTGAATGGTTTTCCTAATTTTTATTTATTTACTAGCTGTACGACCCGGGTTCGCTCGGAAACTATTTCCTATGATTAATATTTAATATGGAGTTAGAAAAAATTTTCATTTTCGTCGTTGGAAATTAGAGACGTTTAAACTTTCCTATAATTATTATTGCTAAGTTTTTTTTATCAGCGTTTTAATAACCAATCTAGTACCATCGCATAGTATTGGCTGATTCAGGTTACGTGACATGACTATTACCGCTCCAACGTTAAGCTGGAAGTTATGTGGTGGCATTCCCGGTAAGTTTAATGAATTCAGGAACTCAACGGGGTAGTTAACAATATTTTCGGGATCGGTTATGGAACCAATCGATTTATACGAACACCGTTCGCCATTAATTAAGCTTTTGAATTTATTTAATCTATTTATTTGTTTTTTTGCAGCTAAAATGGCTCTTTCACTTAACCAAAGTTAATCCCTATTATTAATCAATTCTTATTATAACGTTCATAAAAAATAGTGAAGGTTTCAAATCTATTTTGAAATGAAATTTATATGGACATTTTTGTTTTCAATATACGTCCAAATAAATTTTTTTCTCAATACAACACTTAAAATGCAACTGTTCCATCTCTTGTTACTCACTCAACGGAAAACTGAGAAGAGAAAATCAATTGGCAAATGATTGAAGTTTTTTCTTACCATATTTCGCGGGCTATAATCACGTGGCTTATTAAAATCTTTATAAACGCTTAAGATAGTTACAATCATTCGTAGAATATTTTTAATGATTTTCGCTTTAAACGATAACAGAGAAAATTGCAATATAAACTGATACAGCAAGACTATAAAAACTAATTAAAATTTGGCATTGAAATTAAGACAAAATTGTATGGAAAACATTTTCAACAAAATCCATTAAAACTTGACTAAACCACCTAACAGACATTGCACTGTAGTTTTTTTCAAAAAGAAAATGAAAACAAACATTTCTCGACTGGTTTGCTGTCATGCAAATATCTCATTTCAACCCATTAAATTCATGTCTACATCTACATTTCCCACAGTGTAAATTAAATTTTTTGCCATAAAAGGAAAACAAAAAAGGAGAAAACAAACATTTTAATTATACAACCTGATTACTGGAGCACATTTATAATTACAACTCACCTGCAGCATTGGCAAAAAGAAACATAAAAATTGTCCAAAAATCCAATTCTGTATCAGCATGACCATCAACGAAATCGGCAAAACCACTGCACACTGTACAAAATGGCAAAATGCCAAATTCACAATGAATGCATGTGTGACATCTTTATATAGACGATGATACATAACGTACGCAATTATGGTCACATTCATTGCTATACCAGTCATCGCTAAAATTGCATACTGTATCAAAAATATCCAATAAACATTTTTAATGCTGGCTATCAAAACGGGACCATTATAACGATCGATGGCATTTGTATCATTTATGTGACCATCTAGAAATTGTGCTATAATCAGCAGATATTTGTCGGGAGCATCTTTATCAGCTGGATTCATTTTTTGATTATTTTCATCTGCACTGGTACTGGCTGCCATATGAAATTCCAAAGTTCCATTAAAAGGGGGTGGATCTGAAGCTAATGCTGCTGCTGCTGCTTGTTGGAAACTTTCGCTGGTCATGCTATAATTTATAGCAATTGAGAGATACAAGTTGACGTTGGAGAAAGTGTTAGAAGAGCTGAAATTAAAAAATATTTTAGGACTTTATTTATAGTACACTGAGTTTTATATTTTTTTTAAATATTTATTTTTGTCTATTGTAAAATTACAGCTCGTGAGTACTTCTAATTAAGACTTGTAAGCGTGGAATTTCAAACTTTTATTTTGAATTCGCATTACTGATGTTTGTGAGATGTTCAAAGGCACAACGAGGACTCGAGCTTGGTACTTTCTCCGCCATACTATCTTGAACAATGGCAGTGTTTTCAACAAAATGAACTGGGCGAAGCATGCACAGGTTTTTTCACATTTTCTATAAATCCACTTTGCTGATTGGTGGACACATTTGGTGGATTATGCAAATTACGAAGTGTGCGAAACTCTTTTCGATTTAACCACCCATTTTCGGTTAAACAATTCAACAGTCTTAATGCGCTACACAGTTATCTTCTTTTCCATGATTCAATTTGTTAAACACTGAAAATAATGCAAATGAATTTAGGCAAAAAGTTTAGACTTTAAGATCATCATGACATCATGCATTATGGTTGGACCACCCCTTAACTACTTTAGCGAACGTTATGCAATTTTTTTTTCTTCTAGTTAGTTGTCAGTAGATTAGAAGAGCTAAGACCTGATATGATATGAAAAAAATATAGTTGGACAATAATTAAGACAATCATATTAACAGGGGGTTAAATACTAAATCAAAGTATACTTTCAGGAATTTAACATATTTGTTTTTTAAATATAAAAGTCTAGATGTTTAAAAAAAATTACTCCAAAGTAGCTAAGCAGCCATTTTTTTCCTATGAATTTGATTACAATAACAAAATACAAAAAACTTTAATCTCTAGATATTTAAAAATAGAGAATTAAACTTTAAGGCGAAATCTAAAACGTACCTGTAATAAGAATAGAAAGAAATATTTAATTAAATTTTCACTAAACTACACATGGTTTCCTTTTTCCTTTTTCATTTCTTCTTTTATGATATTTTACATTTTTAATATTTTTAGTAATTTGAGGTTTTATGGCAAAATTGTTTTCAGTCCTCAAAATCATAGCCGTTATAACACATCTACTTATTTAAAAGTATCTTATTGAAATAAAATATTTCAAGCAGAAAAACCACACAAACTTAGTGTCCTTTGTGAATAGAAATTTAAATTCATTTTGTGAGTCGTTCGCATTATCCTTCTCTTTAATTACTCCAGATTCTAAATGATTTTAATTACTGCTACACTCTGATATCTAAATATTATATTTTTGTTTATTTTAATTACTTTTCATTGTAAATAATTTGTTGGAATTGTAATTAACAATAAAATAATCTGCTGGATGGATTTCTACAAAACAATTTTAATAAGCAAAATTTGATTAAATACAAAAAAAAACACAAAATATCCATGATGTTTTACGATTCATAATTTACGGTTTTATAGATTTATAGTTTTGTAAGAGATACGTAATGATGACTAAAAACTAAAAAAAAATATATTTTTCTTATTTGAGGAATATTATTTTCACAATTTTTTTAAACCGACATCTGAAATATAACAGCTACAAATATAAAAAAGTAACAAGAAATTATTACAAAAAAAAAATAAAATAAAAAATTATATTTTTAACACAGCACAAATCTAAAACACGTCATGTAAAACATCACAATGATTTCCAGTTTATAGTGGATGTAATGGTGCACACATACATACAAAATCATATAATCATAAGCATCGCATCAAATAACATCACATCAGTGCCAAGTATAATGGTCAATGTAAAAAAATACACTGAAAAAAATGCCTTTTGCATAATATTCATAAAAATTTGTTTTTCAAAATCTTAACTTCGATTTCAGAAGAAAAGAGTGATAATTCATCGCTCGCAAATAATGACGGGTTAAAGAAAAGGGCTACAGCGATTGTACACAGGTTTAATTTACATGAGTGCTAAACCTTTCAAGTACGCAACACTAAGAATAAATGAGTCTTTTTTTCTTTCTTTGATTTAAGTATCCTAAACTGGTTCATTTCTTTCATTTAGAAAGAAATTATTTTTTTGCAAAAGTACAATTAAAACATGTTAGGAACTCTGCATAATAATTTCTATATTCATGTAAGTACAATATAGCCACGTAAAAGTCTTCAATGATTCGCTTTAGCATTCGACAGAATTTTTGTTCAATTTTTGGCATTAGCTCAAGCCAGTTTATGCATATTATAGTTGGATCTTAACTTCAATTATTCTTTACATCTTTTTTTCTAAAAACGTTGTTCTCTGGTTTTGTCTGTGCGTTTATGTATTTCAGTTTGTCCCGTTGTTCTACTTGTGCGTTTCTTTAACCCTCAGGTGACCACTTAGTCCGTCTGGTGTTCATTCCTACATAGATAACTTTCTAAATTATAAACTTTTTAATTTAGTTAAGATGGAGGAGAAGGAGGGGTATCCTACTAAGAGGTAAGTAAAAAATTTATAAAAGTTGTAAATAAAGCATTGGAAAAATTAAAACTTTCATTTCTACTAATTACATTGACACCCTAACTTTTACGCCTCTCAGAGATGGCGCTAACGATCCTTAAAAGAGAGATATGCTCTCTCTTTTCTATTAAGAAAAACACTCTAGCCGCAATGGCTAGATTTTTTGAGGGGGCTTAAAAGTTTTGATTTATGGTTTATGTTTCTTTAAAATTTTTCTTAGTGTCCTATTATATCCAGTATAACATTTTTATATTCATATGGGATACTCCTAGGGATTCCCATCTGTGTAATAGATGAACCTAATAAAAAATTATGTAAAAAACTATAAAGAATAGAAATAAAAAAATAAAAAAAAATTCAAAAACAGCAAACAGAAATATCATAAATGTTGATGGGCAACATAAAACTGAAATTCGCAACATGGCAAAATTAAAAAAAATAACTGCTCGTATGTCTTTTTGTGCGAGCAGCAAAACTGAAAAGCAATGCCACCAAGGGAGGTACCAAATAAACCACAAACGAACTCAGTGCAAGTCAAATCATAACCGAAACTCAAACCAAAAATGAAGCCACCAAGTTTAATGCAATTTCTATTTATTGTGTGCAAATGTGGGGTGGAGGGGGAGTGTGGCGAATAAAACGGAATATCAAAATAGTTACTTTATTTTCGTTCAGTAACTGTCTCTCTGCAATTGGGAAAAAATATATATAAAATGTGCACAGAGGTGGGAATATACATACATACATACATAAATGAGAAAATATGTGTTAAGAAAAATTCCTTGTTCATAAAAGAACTAACTACGAATGATATGATATGATAGGATATGATGACGAGGATGCTGTGGATACTAATAATAATCCTGGAAGTGTTAAATGTATCGTATAAATGCAATTTTATGATTATAAATGTTTATGCGTTTGTAAAAACGAAGTTATTTTTAGTTTTTACTTTCTCCTTAATATTTTTCTTGCTGTTTATTATTGCTTCATATCTTACCAAGTTTTATTATCTGCCATAAATCCAATTCTTACGAAAAAAAACACAACAAATACTTGTATCTGAGCAACAATAAATTTTCTCATACAAGTGTACGAACATGTATGAAGTGAATATGTATGATGAATGTTGAGAATCTAATAAAACACATTTTCCTTTGTTTTTAATTTCCCATAAATATGAAATGTTGTGGACATGTGTGCATGGAAACATATCACAAAATAACAGTTAAATGACACTTTAATAATCACATAATCACATTTAACATGATTTTTAACTGCCACAATTTGAGCGTGACAATTTAAGAGTGCTGCTAGTCAGGCAGTAATTAGTGTAAGCTCTATGCAAACTTTTTTTATTTGCAATCTCTCTTGAGATATTAAGCATATTTGCTCAAAATTAGCACTATAACATATATATTGATTTTCAGTCAAATCTATAATATTATCTACATATTTACAATGCTTTAAAATTTACATTTAAATGGTTCAACAATGTTGTAATTCATTACTTATGTAACTTTATTTATAAAAGTACAAAACAAATACAAATGAAAAGGGAATAGAATGGTATTTTCAATAAAACTTTATAATCTAAATGGAAAATCTAAAATATGAACTCTTTTCAGTCTTCTAAGTTCTTAACTTTCGTCTAATAATAAGATGGCCAATGGATTAATATAATCACTTAACCTTTGTATGTATCGTCTGCTATACTTATTTATTTCATCTTTAATTAAGGGAATATTTAGGGCTAGGTGTAGTGCTTTATTTCTTTATACCACGGTGCATTAACTATTGCTCCCAAAGTTTTTAACTAAAATCTTTGGAAAAATTCAATATTGGAATTACTCGCTGCACCCCAAAGTTCAGATACGTGATAAGATTTACATCGTTACTTAGCCATGTCACTATAACCTGATGATAGATCAGACCACTTGGATGATGTGATTTGATTTACATCCGCACCTGGCTATGTAGCCTTAATCAGATGGTGGATAGAACCACTGCATAATTTGGAACGTCATGCTCGTCCTATGAAGCCGAAGCTATAATTCTATGCAACAGAACTTTCTAGTTGCAACTTCGATGATTCCAGAGCAGGGCTGCCAACCATCACACCTTGCTAAAGAGTTGGAGACTTTCCAACTCCAGAACACATGTCTAGCATGCTCACTGGACTGGATCATTCACTTTGCGTGTCATTATCAGTGAGATGATCCTGGCCACCATAATAACCATTATACTGTTATGAGGCCGCGAAACCACAACCACCACGTTACTCCCATATAGGGGCCAACCTCAATGATCAGTCAGAGAACTATTTAATGTCTAAGGAGACAAATAATGAACTCTGGGGCTCACTGATCCCCGTGGAAATAAAGTGGAGCTTCCAGTTGACTCCCTGCCTGTCTTCAGGGGACTGGACTCCCTTTATACCCCCAGTTGCACAGATCTAGATAGCTGTTACGTACTATAAAGACCATAAATGTGCCCCCAGGGAGGACCAATTGGATGATATGATTTGATTTACATCTGCACCGACTAGGTAGTCATAATCAGATGGTGGTCAAACCACTTGAATGATTTGCAAACGTCATTCACACCCTAGGAGGCCATCGAATATGTATATCCTCAGGTCACTCCTAGTAGCAATTTCGAAAGCCCGAAGTAGGCCGTAGCCTTCACTCCTTGCTAAAGAGTTGGAGACTTTCCAACTCCTGGTCCAGAACGCATGAAGCTTAATATAATTAAGAACACCACGGCATTGATACTCACTGGACCTGAACCATTCAATGTGTTCATTTTGAATGATCCGACCCACAAACTCTCACAAGGGTCTCGAAACCACAACCACAACCACCACGATACTCCCATATAAGGGCCAACCTCAATAACCAGTCAGAGAACAGCTAATTGTCTCGAGAAACAAATAGTGAACTCTGGGGCGTACTGATTCCCGTGGAAATATGTGGATTGTCCAGGTGACTCCTACTAGCCTTTGAAGGGCCTGGGCTCCCTTTTACTCCGCAAGACACTAGTCACATGGAATAGTAGGTTCCAAAAAGACTATCATGTGCCCCGGGGGGACCACTTGGATGATATGTAGCGTACACCCACACCCTAGGAAGCCAATGGATATCCATCAGGCCATTCTTAGATGCAATTTCAAGAGTTAGGAGCAGCCCGCCATCCCCACTCCTTGTTGAAGAGTTAAGGGCTATGCAAATCCTGGTCTGAAACACATAGCATAGCATGCTCACTGGATCCGGATCATTCACCCTGTGTTCTTTGTCAGAAGCGAGATGATCCTGGCCCCTTTATCATTCACGAGGGCCTGCGAAACCACAACCATCACGATACTCCCCAAGGAGTAAACCTCATTAATCAGACAGAGAACAGCAACACCTGAATTCTGAGGCTAAATGATTCCCGTGGATATAAAGTGGAAGTTGTCCAGTTGGCTCCTGCTAGCCTTTGGGGCTCTGGAGTCCCTTTTACCCCCGGATGACACATGTCTTAATGGTGAGATTTCATTAAGACCTATTAATATGCCCCCGGAGGGAACACCAAAGTTCATTGCCATAAGTCCATATGGGCTTTACGATACTTTCATAGAGAAGTAGTTGAGTTGGTGAGGGCGCGTGTATAAGACTTTATAGCTTAAAAATAAAAAATCGCGTTACAATTAAAAAACGAAACTTGCGGCATAACAATTAAACGGAAGATCATAGGTTTAGGAGTATCACGGAAGCCTTTGCATTTGGACGCCGATTAAGAATTTCAAATACTTTAAGTCGCCTGGGACTCACAGAATATAAAAAAAAATCATAAGAACAAATGTAGCCAGATGCTCAGAATCGAAAGTACAAAACAAAAAAAGGTGGTTTTATAAAAGAAGAAGAGAATTTTGAAATAAAAAAAAAATAAAAGTGAATTTTTTTAAATAGAAATGAAATTCAATTTATTCGAAAGATAATCTTTTAGATATGTGCTTAGATTCTCTGACGGGGCTAACTTCACTTTTATTTGGGTACAGTTTTCCGTCGACCCTCGTCAAATTTAGTTTGTGTTCACAAATTTGGTTTGTGTTCACAAATTTGGTTTGTGTTCACAAATTTGGTTTGTGTTCACAAATTTGGTTTGTGTTCACAAAATAATCTTTTGGCATTAAAATCTAAATATGACTTCTGGCATATGACCGCCATGGTCATGTAGGTCCAATTTTCGATGACTATTTCCAACATTTGTGGCTGTATATCGGTAATAACCCGGTGAAGGTAGTCTATCGTTTCGGGCTTATCGGTAAAGAATAGTGACTTCACGCGTATGCATAAAAAATAGCGACGTTAAATCATACGATCTTGGAAACTATGCGATTACTAAGCATTTCCTTTGATAAATCAAATGCGGCACCAGCTCTGTAACATGTTGAAAGCTCAACTGCACATCAATTGTTGGACAAAAAAATCAGTAATCATGACTACTAAGTAGCCACCATTCACTGTTACATTTTCACCGGCATCGTTCTTAAAGAAGTAAAAGACGATTGGTCCATCAGGCTATAACTCACATAAAACAGTCAAATTTTCTGGTTGTAATAGTCTTCATCACTACAGATTATTATCACTACAAATATGACAGTGTTGTTTATTGGCGCGTATCCATTTAAGCAAAAGTGAGATTCATCGCTATACAAAAATCGCCTATAATATTCTATTCAGGTTAATTTAAGAAAATATAAATCACTTGACAAACGACTAAATGGCCGCCATATAATAAAGTTTGGCCAACTTAAAGCTCTATACCTCTATAAAAAACATTCGATAGAAGAGAAACGAAAAATTGACATGCTGATATAAGCAAAAGTACGCCTGTATTTAAAAAGGGAAAATCATTACTTGCAGATATCAATCCGAACCTTTTGAACCTTTTGAACATTTATATTTTCTTATTGGATCACATGACATAAACATGATATTCACAAGAAAAAACCTCATTATAAATCAATTTAAAAACATAGTACAAGCTCACAGGCCGGGAAGGTGAGATAAATTAATCTTTATAGATAAATTAAAGATATTTTTTTTTAATTTTATTTTAATGGAATTGCAGTCTTCATTAATAAGAAAATTCTTAAAAGAGCTTCAACATAATTTATTAATTTTATACAATAGATAACATATTCATGCTCTCGAGTGGCTGCAACACATCCTCTAAGCCAGCTAGCATTACCAGATTCTTTTTTCCAACCTAATAATTCTAAGCTAAGCCCCCCGATAATTCGACAACAAACTCACACCGCATCTTCTAAATGATGTTTAAATAAACATTTATAGCAGCAGCTAAGAAGCAACACATAAGAAAAATTCAAAAAAAAAATGAGAAAAAAATTTAAAATATCTTTTTCTGTGTTAAAAACCACAACAACAATTTTTAATGTTTTGCTTTAACAATTATTTGCTGAAAATTCAAGTGAGCAAAATAAACTAAAACAAATTTTTTTTAGAATGACTTTTTATATTTTTTATGTACTTTTTCCTAACTAACCGCTTGAATAAAAAAAAACAAACACACACACACAACACAATCTAATGATTTTTGTTGTTTGAAGTTGCTTTGTTATCTGCCTAATAAGTAACAAACCACAACAATTGTTTGCATGTGTCTTTAACATGATTCGAATATATTTTTTTTTATAACATGAAAACTACAAAACTTTATGTATTTTAAATATAAATAAATAAAAAAAAACAAAAACATTAAAGTAACCACAATATACTTTTTCAACAGCTGCAGGTTCATTAAACTTTGACCAAGCTACTGGTTTTCCAGCCAAAAAAAAAAACATTTTAAAGCAACTCTCCTCATGCACATGCATTTTAGTTTATTTTCATTTTGTGTTTTTTTCTGGTTTTTTACTTTTTTCTGCCATTTAACAGTCTCCCAATTTTTATTTTTATATGTATGTGTGTATGTATGTGTAAATGTCTCAGACAGACATATGATTGTTAAAAGATGTTTAGTTTGCATGTGTTTAAAAATGGGTGCATATTGCTTATATAAATAAATAAATATGTTGCATGCAACACACACATATTATTACATACATATATTCAAACACAAGTATATTGGCTGGAAATACTAAATATGTATTTTATTTAACTTTAATAGTGTTGGGTGGGAAAAGAAAAAAAATCTTCTTTGATTTGAGAAAAATAAAAGAACTGAACTGAATTTTTTTCCATAAAAGAAATAAATTCTTTTAATTGGTAAAAAATTTATAAATTATTCTTATTAGAGAATATGATATCTTAAGAATGTTGTCATATACCGCTTATATCGTTTTTGTTTTAATCCAACTTGTAGGGTCGCAATACCTCCTCTAGATACTGATTGAGAGAATTGAAAATTAACATTCGCGTACAAGAACAATTTTGGTTTTCATCCTGCCTACGTTTAAGCCCTTAATCATTTTCAAGGTTTAACTCCAATTAATAAATTTTCTTAATTAAATTTAAGGTTTTTGTGTTGATTTGATATATTAAATTTCTATAAATTAATTACTTAATAATTAATTAACTGCTTTCATTTTGTTTGTCTTCTTATTTAATTATAAAATATTCAACCCTTTTACTGAAAGTTAACGTCGACATTCTCACCACTTTAAGTCAACGTAGATGTCACCTCATCGATAATTGCTTATTAAGTAAAAGTGTAGTGTTGACATCGTTTTTATCTAAAAGAAATTTTGTGTCATTCCTATAAATTTGACAGTTGACAGTTGCATTAACAATTATATATAAACATAGAGAAAAATATTATAACAAAAAATATTTTTTACGTCTTTGTGAACATTTCATTAAAGAAAAGCTGAAAATTTCTCTATTAGAAATTTGTTTATTACTTTCATCTAAACGAAACAGCGTTTATATTCATTGTGCAAAAAAATACAGCACTCAATGAAAAGTGTTATGGCGATTGTCACTTATTTGCAATAAGTTAAAGCTGTGCTGTCTTCTACGACAGTTAATTTCCATAACTATTCTTCTACTTTCACCACCTGTCCCATCTCTCATTCCCCCTGGGGGCACATTATAGTCTTTTTGGAACCTACTATTCCATTTAGATTTGTGTCTTGCGGGGTAAAAGGGAGCCCAGGCCCCTCAAAGGCTAGTAGGAGTCACCTGGACAATCCACATATTTCCACGGGAATCAGTAAGCTCGCAGAGTGCACTATTTGTACTCTTAAGGCAAAGATGTACTCTGTACTGATTATTGAGGTTGGCCCCTATATGGGAGTATCGTGGTGGTTGTGGTTTCGGACCCTCGTGAGAGTTTGTGGGTCGGATCATTCAAATTAACACAATGAATGGTTCAGGGTTAGTGAGTATGAATGCTGTCGTGTTCTTGAGAAATAAGAGCTTCATGCGTTCTGGACCAGGAGTTGGAAAGTCTCCAACTCCTCAGCAAGGAGTGAGGGCACGGCCTACTCCGGACTTTCTAAATTGCTATTAGGAGTGACTGGAGGATATACGTATCTGAAGGCCTTCTAGGGCGTAGTTGGTGTCCAATCAACTAAGTGGTTTGACCACCATCTGATTATGACTATATAGTCGGTGCAGATGTAAATCAAATCACGATTGTCCCATCTCTCATCTCATCAAAAAAGTTAAAGCTTGCAACAAAATTAAGATTCTAAATACAAAGCTCTTGCAGCTTTCCTTTGATTATCACAGTCCCCAGGGTCTCTATTATTTTAAACAATCGAAGTTTTGTTCACTCTTCATCGAATTTTAAAAGACAGAAGAAGTGATTCAAAATTGAAATTCTTTTATAAGACAGGATTTCTTGATGTTGTTGGTTGCGTTAATGGTGTGGAGATTAAATTCGGTGGATGACATCTTCAAGATTTGCTGCATTATATTCGCAGCTTTGTAACGACAAGTTTTGTTTATCACCTACCTTCTTGGTCTGTGAAAGAAATGACACTAACTGCTTTATACACTTTATACCGTTTCTGGCCCCCCCGGAGGCACATTTATAAGCCTTTATGGATCACACAACTATCTGGACTGGTGTCTTGCGGGGGTAAAAGGGTGCCCAGTCACCTTAGGCTAGCAAGGAGCCAACTCAAAAATCCACTATATTTCCACTGGAATCCTTAAGCCCCAGAGTTCTGCTAATTGTCTTTTTTAGCCTTTTAGCTGTTTTCTGACTAATTATTGAGGTAGGCTCTTCGGAAGTATCGTGGCGGTGTTAAATAATATATATATAAAAATCAGTCGCACGGTCAAGCCAACACCGATAGAAGTTAAACTTCTGTGGTATTGGTACTTCCACCATGATAGTCTTTTTGGAACCTACTATTCCATTTAGACTGGTGTCTTGCGGGGTAAAAGGGAGCCCAGGCATCCACCATTTGCATCTGCACTGTCGATAAGAAATTATTGCGGAGTATAAAACTTCTCCAAAAAAGACTTCTTATCTGCAGGCGATCTGGTTGCCAATTTATCACGTTTCATAAAATGTTCTGCCTTATATACTTGTGCGTGGTTACACACATTCACACACACACGCATTATTTGTTATAATTGATTGACAACTATCAGCTGTGAGGTTTGGTCTGAATTACAGCTGACTGCATTGATGAGCTGTTTGTTCCTGACTAACAGCTGGCGCTCCGGCATTCGCGACCGTTCATTTAAATCTTATTTTATACTTTAAAAATATTTATATATAATATAATTCATAAATACGGTAATACTATTAATTTGTCTTAAATTAAAGAATGAATTCAGTTTGAATAGTAATAACGTGAAATAATAATAAGAAAAATAATTAATTTATAATTATTCGAAATCTTTTTCAATATAAGCGCAATTTTATTTCGTGCTTGATTCCTTTAAATAAATATTTCATGATATTCTCATAAAATATTTATTACAAAAATTTTTATTAAAAATAAACATTTTATGATAGTCTCATAAAACTTTTATCCAAATAAAAATAAAAAATAAAAAATAAATTTGAAATGTATTGTAATGGGGGAGAGCATATCCATATTGCAATTTCACTATTGCTCACATAGCTCATCAGTAAATTTTACCCCAATATTGTATTGAAAAAACCTAAGGGTCTTATATCCAAAGCCAAACTGATTTTATGAGAATTTTCATAAAATCATGAGAATATCATGAAATATTTATTCAAAGGAATTAAGCACGAAATAAAATTGCGGTTAATAAGAAAAATAAAAATAATAAGTATAGTACTAATAGCAATTCATGTTAAAATTAAAGCAGTAATAAAATACTAATATCTACCGTACTGCTATTTACCTTATTTTACTTAACACTTAAAAACACTCTTCACCGAAAAATAATAAAACGTTTTTTCATCGCTTATCTATTGTCAACCATTCAATTCTCTTATTGGTGATTCGATGGAAATCAATTCCAATTTTATTACATCCCCGCCCCCTTAGCATTGTTTATAATTGTTCGGAAATACATGTCGCTGAAAATCTTTTGCTTGATTTTGTTATAATTCCAAGTCTCGCAATTAATATTTGAAATTGCTTAGCACTTTTGGTTTTACTTTTTTACTTTTTTTATCCATAATCAATATTTTTTTAATTTCATTAATATTGAATGGCAATTCTAGAAAACCAAGAAAAACCAGTCTCACACCAACTCGATGTTGTCTCCAAAGCGTCTTTAAAAATACCAAACGTTATATAATTGTAAGTTATTGTTGTCAATATTGACTACTAGAAAGCCATTATTGTACCTTTGACATGACTTTGTGTCGACGTTGATATTTATAACAAGAATTATATTAATTCTTTTGCGCTTAAGTAGCCATTGTTAAACTTAAAAGCTTTTTTTAATGGATAACATTAGCATGTGACTTTTTATCAATTTGTTCTCCCATTACACAGTTTATTTCTTTTTTTCGTGCGATTCTTACTTTTCGAGTGTCATGAGGCGTCTTTGAAGAGTCGGTTAATTTACGAAGTTTTGCTATTGAGTTCTCATATTCACAAGCCATTCAATTTAATATAATTCTTAAGGAACTTAAAGATCACCACCCAACAAAAGAACGTATAGTTATGAAATCTAATTCTCGTTAGTTCCATCTCTTTAGTAATTTCAGTAATTTCCAAATTATATTTTCTATTAATTTCAATTTTCTATTCGTTGTGTAAAAATATCTACTGAGACTAAATGAGGAAACTACTTTTTTATTTGGCTTGTAAAATGAAGAAAAAAAGACCAAAACTAGAAAAATTATAACAACAATAAGTATCGCAAATTGTATGGAAACGGTCGCCCAAGGCAAAAATAAAACAAAATTTCTCGACCTAAAATCCAACAAAAATACTCATACTTTACTTTAACAGTTTTGCCGCATGTTTAGGCTCTGATGCCGTAGTGCATCAGCAACAAACAGTAACAGCAACGGGCCATTGTAACAAATGCACAACAAAAGAAATAGGTATTCGTGCTACATGCAACATACACCAGAGAATAGCACCAACAACAACAACAACGCACAAAATATCATTATTCAACGTTAATATATATGATAAGTATATTGTTATTGCTATTGTACTTATGATTTTGTGGTTCTTGTCTGTGAAAACTAAAACACATTCATGTTTTGAGATAAAACAAAATTGGCTCTACGGCTAAATAAATATTGTTTTTTGTGTAAAAATAATGTCAATAGGCCGAAATATTTTTTATCAGCAATAAATTTCTTTTTATATTTAATATTTTAAATTATTATTTGAAGCCAAAAATATTATTATTCCTTTCTAATTTCACTTTATTTTGTTTAATGAATATGAAAATGGGATTCTATTTAAAAAACATTTATCTTTGGTTCATGAATCGTGCAGTATTTTTTGCCTTATCATTTTGATTTGGTTTGTAATTCAAATTTAAAATTATTTTGTAAAAAATGTCTTCAGGGGTTTTTTTACTACAGAAAACCCTAATCAGTCATAATTCTTTGCTCATGATTTTTATTTTAAAAAAATTTAAATTTATTTAAAATTAAAATTTTAAATAGAAAAATTCATGTCATAAATTTTATATGGAAAATATTCATCAAGCATAATTTAATAATAATAGAATTGTTTTATAGAAAAATTTCGTCACTCATAACTTTTATATAGAAAAATTCATGTCATAAGATTTATATAGGAACATTCATCAGGCGTAACTTTTCTTTTCCAAAGTATAATCAGACAAAATTCTTCTATAGAAAAATTATTTCAGACACTGATAACTTTTCTAAGAATTATATTTTTTCCTCAGAATTATATTAGTCATCAGTTTTATTTCTCATATTTTTTTATTGAAAACTTACATCAGTAATAATTTTTAATAGAAAAATTTCATTAGTTATAGTTTTTTCTACAGAAATTTTCATCAGTCATAATTAGTCTATTAAAAAATTTCCGCTAGCATAATTTTTCTCTAAAAAAAAATGTATCAGTTATAATTTTTATATTGAAAAATTATATCAGTCAAAACTTTTCAACAGAAATTTTCATCATTCATAACTTATCTAATAAAAAAATTTCCCCTAGCACAGTTATAATTTTTATATAGAAAAATTTCATCAGTCATAATTGTTATATAGAAAAATTTCATCAGTCATAATTTTTATATAGAAAAATTTCATCAGTCATAATTTTTATATAGAAAATTTCATCATTCATAACTTTTATATAGAAAAATTCATGCCATAAGTTTTATGTAGAAAACATTCATCAGGCATAAATTCTCTCTTCAAAAAGTACGATCATACATTTTAGTCATAATTTTTCTATGAAAAACTTTCTTTATGCATAATTTTTTTAAAAGAAAATTTATGTCAAACATAATTTAAATATTGAAAATTTTCATGAGTCACAACTTTTATATAGAAATACTTATGTTATAAATTTTAAATGGAAAACATTCATCAGGCATAATTTTTTTTTTTTTAAAATATGATCACGAAGAATTCATCTTTTATAGAAGATTTCCCTTTTCCAAAGTATAATCAGACAGAATTATTCTATAGAAAAATTTTTTCAGACACACAACTTTTCTAAGAATTATATTAGTCATCATTTTTTTATGAAAAAGTTTTATTAGCCATAATTTTTGTATGGAAAATTTACATCAGTAGTAATTTTTTTAATAGAAAAATTTCATCAGTCATAATTTTTCAACAGAAATTTTCATCAGTCATAACTTATCTATTAAAAAATTTCCCCTAGCACAAGTTACCTATTTAAAAAATCCATCAGGTATAATTGTTATATAGAAAAATTTCATCAGTCATAATTTTTATATAGAAAAATTTCATCAATCATAATTTTTATATATAAAATTTCATCATTCATAACTTTTATATTGAAAAATTCATGCCATAAATTTAATGTAAAAAACATTCATCAGGCATAAATTCTCTCTTTAAAAAGTACGATCATTTTAGTCATAATTTTTCTATGAAAAACTTTCTTTAGTCATAATTTTTTTAAAAGAAAATTTATATCAGACTTAATTTTAATATTGAAAATTTGCATGACGTTTATATAGAAAAAAATTTTAAATGGATAACATTCATTAGGCATAATTTTTCTTTTCAAAAAATACATTTAGACAGAAGGCTTCAATAGAAAAATTTTTTCAGACATAACTTTTCTAAGAATTATATTAATCATCATTTTTCTATGAAAAAATGTTATTAAGTTTAAAATAATTAAATGAAAGAAAATTTAAACAGAAATAATTTTTTTAATAGAAAAACATCATTTGTCATAATTTTTCTGTAGAAAGTTAATTTAGTCATAATTTTTCTATAGAAATTTTCATCAGTCATAAGTTTCCTATTAAAAACTTTCCGCCATCATAATTTTTCTATAAGAAATTTTTACAGTCATAATTTTAATGTAGATAAATTTAATCAGTCTTATTTTTATATAGAAATATTTCATCAGTCATAATTCTTTTGTAGGAAAATTTCCATAGTCATAACTATATAGAAAAATACGTGCTATAAGTTTAATATAGAAAAGATTCATCAGGCATCATTTTTGTTTTCAAAAAATTTTTTCAGACATAATTCTTCTATAGAAAAATTTCATCTGTCATAATTTCTCTATAAAAATATTCATTAAACATAATTTTCGATAAAAATTTTCATCAGTAATAATGATATTTAAATAATTTTTGAAAGAAAATTTACATCAGACATAATTTTTATATTGAAAAATTTTATCAGTCATCGTTTTTATATAGAAAAATTTCATCAGTCACAACGTTTACATAGAAAAACTCATGTAATAAGTTTTTTAAATGGAAAAATGGAAAACGTCAGGCATAATTTTTTTTTTCAAAAAGTAAAATCAGACAGAATGCTTCTATAGAAATATTTCATCATATGTAACTTTGCTAAGAATTATATTAAATATCATTTTTCTATGAAAAACTGTCATTAGCCACAATTTTATTAAAAGATTATTAACATCAGAAATCATTTTTTAATAGAAAAATTTTATCAGTCATATTTTTTCTATAGCAATTTGCATCAGTCATACTTTTTCTATAGAAATTTCCCTCAGTTATAAGTTTCCTATTAAAAACTTACCCCCATCACAATTTTTCTATAAAAAAATTTTAACAGTCATAAATTTTATATAGAAATATTTAATCAGTCATAAAATTTATATAGAAATATTACATCATTATGACTGATGTAATATTTTATAGAATAACTTCATTAGTCCTAAGTTTTATATAGAAAAGACTCATCTTGTATCTTGTAAAAAAAATTTCATCTCTCATACTTTTTCTATAAAAATTTTTATCAGTCATAACTATTCTACTAAAATAAACTTTTCCCTAAAAAAATGTTTCTATTGAAAAAATTTCATCAGTCATCTTTATATAGAAAAATTTCATTAGTCATAAATTTTCTATAAAAATTTTCATCAGTCATAACTATTCTACTAAAATAAATTTTCAGTAAAAAATTGTTCTGTGAAAAAAATTTCATCAGTCATCATTTTTATATAGAAAAATTTCATTAATCATAATTTTTATATAGAAAAATTCGTTTCATAAGTTTTATATAGAGAGCATTCATCAGGTATCTTTCCAAAAAATATAGTCAGACAGAATTCTTCTGTAGAAAAATTTTATCTATCATAATTTTTCTAAAAAAATTTTCATGAATTATAATTTAATTGAGTTTTCTATAGAGAATTTTTTAAAAGTTCAAATCAAACTAGAACCCTATTTCGAATACCACATCATATTTGTTGTAGCAGGAAATTTAACGTATCTTCCTTCAGTTTTGTTAAAGGCACGAATTTCGTTAAAAATAAAATATTTTATTTTTCTATTTTTAGCAAACAGGGCGTAGTTGGAAGGCTCTAAGACTTCAATTACGATAAAGGAACAAAGAATTACAATAAAGTTTAGTGGTAAAACTTAAGTCTCCAATAAAAAATGATGTGGACTATTAAAAAGAAAGTAAAATGATTTATGGATTTTCATTTAAGCTCAATTGACATTAAAAAAGTTATTTGATAAATTATTGTTGGTTTGTGCTCTTAAAAAATTGTTCATCAACAGCACGAACAGGTCAAATAGTTTTCAATCAAAGTGATGACTTATAAAACATATGTTGCGATTGCCACCTCCTCCACCTTCATTTCCTGAGCTGAAAATGTAAAAAGATGTTAAATGAAAATAATGATGTGTATTTTATTCAATTCTGCGCTCGAAAATTTTTAAGGTAAAGCAGGCATTAAAAGTGCGTGAACAAAAGTATTCGTTCACGTTAAAGCGCTCTTGTTTGGTTGTTTTTTTTAAGTCGTGTGATTTATGATGATTTCTTTTTATAGTTATTTATTAAATTTACGATTTTTTATATTTGTTTTTATTTCTTTTGCTTTTTATCTTTAATGTTTGCCTGTATAACAGAAATATCACATTTATAGCCAAGTTTGGATAAATGGATTGAAAGGAACTTAAATTTTAACTATATTTTTTCTGTCGTAAATTTTAATGTCTTTTAAAAAAACTGTCTGCATTTCATTACTTCAGGAGTTATCGATAAACTTAAAATAAAAAACTGTTTTAATTAAATGGAAAATTTTATTTTAGTTGGGCTGCGTTTTGTTTGGATTTTACTGCTAAGAAGAAAAAGGAAACCATAACTTTTAGCTTGTGTCTATTTGGATTTAAAAAACAGTTCATTTAAATTCTAAATTTATATTTGAATGCCTTAATAATTGTTATTTTTAAAATAATTTTTCAAATCTGAAATATTGTTATTCAAAGCAAATTTCCTGCATATTGGTTAAACAGCAAATATCGTTCAAGTTAATCAAAAATATAAATTTTTCTTTTGGCTAATTAATTAGTTTCTTTCTTAAAACTTTTCCACTTTTCCACTGCTCTTCAAATTTTTATGTTTATTTTGGATAACATTTTTTTATATTTTGTAGATAATTTCACTTTTGTGTGGCCTTCATAATGGTTTTTGAATCATTTCTTAAGACATTTTTAAAAATCATTTAAAAAAAATATAAATTTCATTTCATTACAAAAAATAAAATTTTATAACAAAAAGTTATTAATTAATACAAAATAACATTATTTTACACGAAGGCAAGTCCATTTAAGGATTTTTTATTGTTTCTTCCTTTTTTTAAACGGGCAAAGGCCCATTTATATTATGCATGTGTTGGCTTAAGCCAACTTAAGCAACTGTGCAAATACCTAATAATCATATGTGGCAAACTATAATGTACTTAACAAAACTTTTCGTCAAATGTCATTTGCTTAAGCAAAGTACGAAGCTGGGAAACAGCTGTTTTGCATTGTGTTATAGTTACATTAGTAAACAAATTTCAATGGAGGGATACAAATATTTTATCTGAATTTAATAGAAAATGTACAAAAAAAATAGCTTATATAACAAAAGAGACGCTTTTTATTATAACGGCAATTCAACGGAACGAGATCCTTTAAACATTTTTATTTTTTTTTTCCATTTTTTAACACACACACATTTAATGCCATTTTAAGATTAAAGTATTATCCAAGCGTCTGGAAAATAGCCAAAGCTAGAATGATTCCGAAGCCGGGCAAGGATCTTACCAGGGCCGAATCATATAGGCCCATAAGCTTATTATCAACCTCATCAAAGCTATTCGAGAAGTTGTTTATGACTAAGCTGTCACCAATTTTAAGTGTTAGAGGGTGCATTCCAGACCATCAATTTGTTTTCAGGAGCCAGCATGGCACCATTGAGCAGACTCATAGATTCAAGTAGTGAGAAAGGCATTTGAGGAAAGGAAATATTGTTCTGCCCTGTTTCTAGATGTTTCGCAAGCATTTGACAAAGTATGGCATAAGGGACTATTACATAAGTTGATGACATATCTCCCAATCAATATGGTGAAGTTTCTGGAAAGTTACATTGTGGAGAGAAGGTTTACAGTAGCCGAAGGAGACTTCATCAGTGAACCCGCATCGATAGCTTCCGGTGTGCCGCAGGGGAATATACTGGGTCCAGTTTTATATCTGCTTTATACGTGTGATATGCCTGTGAGCAGTAGCATCCATACTTTAACATTTGCCAATGATACGGCCTGCCTTAGTTGTCACGAAGACCCGCGTATGGCATCTCAGGTTGTTCAGGAACATATTACGCATCTGGAATTGTGGTTAAATTTATGGAGAATAAAAGTAAACGAGCAAAAGTGTGTCAACTTAACTTTTACTTTAAAAAGGGAAACTTGCTCCCCTATTCGTATGAACGGCCAGATTATTCCTCACCACTTGCACGCTAAATATCTTGGCATAATTCTTGATCGTAGGCTTACATAGAAACACCACATCGACACAAAGCTAATGCAAATGAAAATCAAGTCATCTCAAATATACTGGCTAATTGGCAGGAACTCAACTCTTAGTCTGGACTGTAAACTTCTATTGTATAAGTCGATTCTGAAACCAATATGGTGCTATGGAATTCAACTATGGGGCACTGCTTCAGCTTCAAATGTGGAAAAAATTTAACGCCGACAGAACAAAATACTACGATTAATTACATTAGCTCTCCATGGTACATGCGAAATTTAATTATACATCGTGATTTGGATATTCCACTCGTGACTGCTGAAATTGCTCAATACGCAGGCAAATATTTAACTAAGCTCGAGTGCCACCTTGCGCTGAACATTTTGAATTTTAGAGGTCATATGCGATTAAAAAGGAGAGACACAGTGGCATTGGTCAATAACCCTCCTAATGGAAATGGAATCTCTTGAAAATAGTTTTTATTTTTATTTTTTTATATTTATTTTTGATGTGAGAATTTGTTAAGATTATCTTATTGCTGTCACTAGAATTATGTCTGACACTGGCCGCGCCTAATGACTATACATTCAGATTTAAGATTTGAAAAATTGTTGATAATTCATATATATGAAGATACAATAAATAATTTATGAAAAAAAAATTTAATTTGCAATAAAAGTTGCATTTTTTAGTACTTTTGGCCCAAATAATACATGCAGCAAAATATGTGTAATTTTTCTTTCGTAATTTTCTTAAAACTATTAACAAAAAATTATAAATTTTTATAAGGATCGTAATAAGTATACAAAATATGATTTTTAAAGGCCTTTTAGCTAATAAATTTCATTTATTTAGAACGAAATTATTTTTTTTGCAAAAGTACGAATAAAATAAATGTGCAACTGCGCATAATAATTTCTATATTCATGTAAGTACAATATAGCCACGTAAAAGTCTTCAATGATTCACTTAAACATTTGACAGATTTTTCGTTCATCTTTTGACATTAGCTTAAGATAGATTATGCATATTATAGTCGGGCCTTTTAGCATTTGACAGACTTTTTGTTCAATTTTTGACATTAGTTTTAGCCAGCTTATGCATATTGTAGTTGGGCCTCAAGTGTCCCAGTAACCCGTTTATCAAGTCAAACTTTCAAATATTTGAACCAAGCGAGTATGCTCATAAGTTTGTATTTAGTATTTCGCCCTCACTCGCTGTAACCTTCTCATAACTCAGAATTTGCATAGTTCGAGTTAATATCATTAAAGCTATGTAAATCAAGCGTTTTTATATATATGTGTGTGTGTGGTTTTTTTAAGGTAAAGGTCTTTAAAATTTTATATTAAATAACTACAGCAGAACCAAATTTTGCTGCAACCTTATTTTATTTAAAGCAGTTAGTAAAAATATATTTGCGTTTTAAAACTTAAAATTTATCTTCTGAAAAATTGTATTTTAGGAATTATAATGATCTAACGCTTAAAATAATGAGCACCCATTATAATATGTGGCTGTACATGTTTATTAGCGTGTGTAATTTATATATATAAAAATGAAATGGTCCACGTATGTAATGAGTTGGCGTGAGGACGGCTGGATCGATTTGGCTGATTTTTGTTTTATTCGATTCGAAATTTTCAGGAGATGGTTTGTATGAAAAAAAATATATAAAGTTTTCCGGAAAACTTAGAAAATTCATTTATTAATTTTCTTCTGCTGTTGTTGTAAACACAAATAAGTTATTCACGACTCGACATGTTCGTTCGAACTGGTTTGATGAAGCTTATGGTTGTTTGTATGCTAATTAGTTTGCATACGTGCAAACACACGTATACATTCTTATCATACGCTAAAAAAACTCGTAGATCAAATTGAAAAAAAAAAAACACAAACAAAAAGAAAACAAAATAAAAGACCAAATAAAGACAGGGAACATCTTCAACTGCTGCGAAACCAAACATTGTTCTAACATGTCAACAGTCAAAAATGTATTTTTATGTTTAAAGATTTTTTTTAATTAGCTGCCAGATCTTTTAGAGACAATACCGTCACAATTTTAGGGAAAAAAATCTTACTTTATTTAAAATTCACAATAAAATCACATGTACATACATAAGTATGTAAATAGATTGCATGTTTTTCAACACTTTGAAATATGTATATTGTATGGAAAAAATAAAAAATTCACATCCTTTGGTGAATTTGTTTTGAATTTAGAAAAATATGCATTTTAAGTTTCATTTTTAAAGTTTTTTTTCCTAAAAATATATAAATTTATACCATAAAAATATAATTACATATGTATATAAAAAATTGACTTACATATTTACATATGCATACATACATACGTTTTAATAAACATCAGCTTTGCTTATGTTACAGAATTTGCCAGGAGAGCCCAACGAACATGATACGTTTTCAATAACTAGACTTTATTTCGAAGTAATTTGTCTTCGCATGAGAAAATTTAAAGAGCAACTCGAAGAACTAAAATTTTTAACACATTTTTAAGAAAAAGTATAAATTTTTTTTTATACATGTTTTTATTTTCACTTTTCAATATACGAAGTATTAAATCATGTTAGTAAAAACATAAATAAATCATTTTCACTTCTCAATTTTTTTACTTAGCCTACGTTTAAACTCTATAAAATTCCTAAACAGTGTTCAGTGATTTAATTTTGACGTGTTGGATAATACTAAAAGTGAAAATTTGAATATATATTCTACATACATACGGACATATGTATGCATGCACATTATCCGTGCTTTAAAATTGTTCATGCGATTTGATTCACATAATTTTAAAATTAATAGTTTTTATAAGAGAAGAAAAACCTTGATATGTTGGATAGTCAGGGCTTAAAAAATATTATGTCACCGACAATTACACTTCACTTTGTAGTTAAAAAATAATTTTCTACTCGATGCAATTTTAACGATACATACATACATATGTATTTCGGTTATATGCTGAAAAATTCAATATCAAAATTCTTTTGTTCTAAAATTTTATTGCTAAAGTAAAAAATAAAAGCTAAACTTCGAAAGATTTTGTTAGCAGCCAACATTTCTTAAAATTTGAATGATTATCTACGTCTAGGTTTATCTATCTATTCTTATATATTGTTAGACATTGGCAGTGGAAAAAACCGACTGAATCTACAACAGGCCAGATTTCCTTTTCAATGGGCTCTTGCCAATTCACAACGTCTAAAGACGAACTAATTGCAAAACTGTTCACATACATTGCTCAAAATTATAGCGATTAACTTTGGTTAAGTGAAAGAAACATTTTGGCTGCAAAAAATAAATACGTTCAAAAATCCAAAGCTTAATTAATGGCGAACGGTATTCGTATAAATCGATTGGTTCCATTACCGATCCCGAAAATATTGTTAACTACCCCGTAGAGTTCCTGAATTCATTAAACTTACCGGGAATGCCACCACATAACTTCCAGCTTAACGTTGGAGTGGTAATAGTCATGTTACGTAACCACCCAATACTATGCGATGGTACTAGATTGATTATTAAAACGCTTATGGCAAAAACTTAGCAGTAATAATTATAGGAAAGTTTGTAGGTGAAGAGCTGCTTACTCCAAGGATACTTACCATACCAAGTGATTTACCATTTAAGTTTAAACGTCTCCAATTTCCCATTCGCCTTACATTCGCAATGATGATTAATATATCCCAAGGATGTGTGGGTTATACCTAGAATCCCAATGTTTTTCCCACGAGCAATTGTATGTCGCATGCTCAAGAGCTGGGATACCGTCAGCACTGTTTATTTTCTCTCCCAACAGAAAAACAAAAAATATTGCTTACTATCAAGCTTTACCTTTTTTGTTTGTTTATTTTTTAATAAATTACCTTAAGAATAAATTGAAAAAAATTTGTGTCGTCTCTTCTTTGTACTGCAAATTTTTTTCAAACTCCATATGAAATATTAATCACTAGCAAATAGTTTCCGAGCAAAACCGGGTCGTACAGCTAGTAAGTTAATAAAAAAAGAGTGGCTGCCTTCATTACCGACATGTGTTCGATTCTCTATTTTTTTTTCTTTCTCTCTGTCTATTTCTCTTTCTCTCTGTCGCACCCTTTTATTTTCAATTTCGAGACTTTAAACATAATTTTTCCATTAACTTTATGCATGTTAAGCATTTTATAAATTTCTATTCTTTACAACAACAAAAATAGTAAACATTATCCTTAACAAACGCAAAGAAGGGTTTGTAATAAAACAGTCAAACAGATGTTATTATTTAACACAAAAGAAATATTTAAATATTGCCTTCAAGTTATTTATACTCTTCTAATAATTTGATTATATAAAGTACTAGTTGAATCCCGGCGTGCTTCGCTACGCCTGAATATTAACATTGAAGTAATTTCATTGACTTTTTTATTTAGTTTTTATTTGCAAATAATGAAATAAAATAAATAAATCAATTCAGTATAATAGTGTATATAATATTTTTTGTTTGATTATGTGGTGCATAAATAAATAAATTTATTGGTGCTCCCATTCTGGAACATAAGACACATAATTGTTCGTTAGAAAATCACGGTTCCTCCAAATTCACCCCACACACGCTTGAAGCGTTTGTCCTTGAGCTTTGTTAACGGTTATAGCAAAAGATAAATGCACGGAAAATTGAAGGCGTTTGGATTGAAATAGCATGTCTATTAGTAGTTATGGGATCCATGGTATCTGTGCAACTTCTCCTTTTGCGTTGCCAGTGAGAATTGTTACGTCGACCAAATTGGGCATAAAATTTTTCACGGAAAGTCTCGTTCGTTCTATTGCAGTGTTTTAGTGAATTGGGATTTTGAAGAAGTATGATCGATGAACCAATTTTTAAATTCAGTGGCAGTTCCAAGGAATTTAAAAATTCAACTGGACACTTTACTCACTGGCAGCTATCAATATGTATACACTACAACTTGTATTTACCGTTTCTATGAAGTCAGCACGCAGTATACATAGACACGCTCATAGGCACCTACGTATTTGTTGTTGTTGTTCTTTTTTTTGTATATGGACAAGATCACATGTTGTCATGAAAAGTCACGAACGTGTCGACAGATTTTGTGCAAACTTTAGATAAATTATCTACACGGCCATACGAATAAACCCTATTATCTCGGTTTAATCGTTGGTTTGACCATTTGACAATTTATATATATTTGTATTCTGATTTCCTAACAGTGAAATGACTTAACATTTTTTCTTTATCTTCACATGTATTGACACATTATTTCTCATTTAAATCACATTAATTTTGTACTAATAAAAATAACTTAGAATTATTTAGAAAATTAATTTTAACATCGTTCGTAGTGTAAGTTTTTTAGTAAATGAATCCATCTTAGAAATGAGTTTAAACTTTCCCTGGCTTTCACATTTTATATTTCTAACAAAACAACAACTTCTAAGTTTGTGTGAGTTGGTGGTGATTCAAATGTCTTGCTAAAGCTAAAAGATTAATTTTTACTCTATCTAGTTGCCGTAGTATGGGGTTTAGCAGTTGTTAATCAACCCAGATATTATTTTTATTAAATATTCCAGTGCGTAGATATATTTTACTTTGGAAAATATTTATTATAAATTATGAGTAAATTTTATTAACCACAACTTAAGCAACAACAAACGCCATTCAAATGAAATCAACTATATTCACAACTACAGCAATCTGAACTGAAATGGCTTTGAGTGCCATTTTTTTTTTTTTTTTTTTGCCTTTTCCATATTTAATCTCTGCACCATTTCTGGATGTGATATGGGTTTGAAGTGCATGAAGTCACAGTGAAATTTACTAAAAAAGAAATATTCAATACTTTGTATACGTCTTACAATATCAGTTAACTTGAAATAATTGTAAAGGGTGTCCCAAAATTTAAGCATGAGGTAATTTTGATGGAAAACAAAAATTTATAATTAAAAATTGTAAATTTTTTAATGATTTCTATAGTATACTATAGAGTATAGGGTTATGTATGGAGTAGCATATTGGGTAACTGTGTAATTCGACTTACATCCGCGCCTGGCCATTAAGCCTTAATCAGATGGTGGACCAAACTACTGCATAATTTGGAACGTCATGCTCGTCCTAGGAAGCCGAAGCTATAATTCTATGCAACAGAACTTTTTAGTTGCAACTTCGATGATTCCAGAGCAGTGCTGCAAATCATAACTCCTTGCTTAAGAGTTGGAGACTTTCCAACTCCTGTCCAGAACACATGTCTAGCATGCTCACTGGATCTAGGAACATTTCACCAGGTAGGTGTTATTAAAGGTGAAATGAACCCGGCCGCCATAGAACCATAGACTGATATGGGGCCACGAAACCACAACCACCACGATACTCCCATAAAGGGCCAACCTCAATACTCAGCCAGAACAGTTAAGTGTCTAAAGAGACAAATAACCGAACTCTGCGGGTCACTGATTCCCGTGAAAATAAAGTGGAGTTTCCAGTTGTAACCCTGCTGACTTCAGGGGACTGGGCTCACTTTTTCCCCAGTTGCACTGTGTCTAGATAGTCGAAGTTCTATGAAGACAATAGATATGTGCCCCCGGGGGGCATATTGGGTAAATGGTCCCCACGACTTTGCTGGCACATACGCACTCTTTTGTTGAAATTATCCATGGTTGTTTTGCATAAGTGTGGCTGAATTTCGTGGGTGGTCGTATGCTTGTTAACATCAATATTCGACCCCAAAGAAAAAAGTTCTGATCACCAAAACACAATTACATGGCCAGGAAATGAGTCATGCTGTAATTGAAATGTTTCTCGGACTGTATGGCATGTGGCACCGTTTTGTTGAAACCACATGCCGTCAAAATCCGTATTTTGGCACAAAAAACTAGACTCGATAGCGAGCACCATTAAGAGTTATTGTCTGAACAGCTGCATTTTTGAAGAAGAATGGTCCAATGGTTGGAGGCCAATATCCGCACCAAACAGTGACACATTGTGGATGCATGCATTTGTTTCTCAACAATCACTTGTGGATTTTCTGAATCCCAAATTTGACAATTTTGTCGATTAAAAAAAGCCATCAAGATAAAAATGAGCCACATCGCTGAAGATGATTTTGTTTAAAAAATCAGCATCCTCTTCCTTTTGTTCATTCATAATCCATTCAGCGAACTCTCTTCGCTATGCATATGATCAGTAACCATGAGCTGCAAATCTTTCGTGAGAATACGCTGCAGAAAGCTTCCCGAAATGCCCAATTCTAGACCACAGCGCTGAAATGATGTGCCCGGACTCACAGCAACACCTCTCGAATTGCTTTAATGTTTTGTGTTAAACGACTTTTTGCTGGACGGCCAGACTGTTTAAGAAAACTAGTTGATCCAGTCTTTCAAAATTTTTTAATTAGTCTCTTCACAGTTGATGAAGTTAAATCCGAAGATATTTTGTACGAAAATTGCAAACTGTTGCTGCCAAACTTTTATTACATATTTGCAAAATATTGCTCAACAATAAAAATGCGTTGTTCTTCTGTGTAACGTTTCATTTTTAATAACCTTGAACTGTCAGCTGCCACGCTATATTTTTTTTTTGTGGTTGGCAACATTTTACCGCACAAATGGCGCAAAATTAAAATCTTGCGTGTATTTTGGGATACCCGGTATTTCAGAATGTGTTGCCTTAGTGGCGTATGGGTTATATTTGTTATTTCATTAATCAAAATCACTCATGCGTAACGTTCATTTACTCTCCTGTTTATTAATTACTCACACGTATCAATAGTAAATTAATTTGTGTTTTTAAAAGATTTTATTGAAATGCACAACAACAATTGTAATTTAAAGGGGTCAAATTGAAAGAATCAAATTTAAATTAAAGTTCAACATTTTTTGTAATACAAAAATTTACTTTGCTTATCCCTTATTAATCTAAATTCTGCTTAATTGCAAAAATTCGCAGTAAATTTAGCAAAAATAATTTGGCAAGTATGGGAATTATATAGAAATAAATTCTTTTATTTCATAACATTAAATTCTTAAGTTGATTTGAAATTTTTAAATTAAATTTTAATATTTTTGAAGGGTAAAATTCCTTCTAAAAAATTCTAAGTTTCAAACATATATTTTCCTTTCAACTTAACCACACTTTTTCGAATTGCGTCTCAAATAATACAAAATTATGTTTTTCATTAACATTTCATTTATTTTAATTTTATTTTTATCATTTACATTTATATTCCTTTTTCAAAGGAATGTATTGTATTCTATTGTATTGTGTTATTTACCCAAAAAGTAGCTGTGTTATTTACAAATCTATTAAATGCTAAAAAAACAGCATCATCGATAGTGAACAACAAAGAAAACACCCCAAAACTTATTCAACCGGTTAAAAAAGGGGCAACAATTTGCATACAAATTCCATTTAGATGATTTTAGGAAGCTTATTTCTACATCTTTTTTAAAATTGAATTGTTTCTTTTTAAATATTTTTTATATACAAATTTAGGCAGAAAGGCAACAATATTCAAGTAGATTGTTTTAAATTAAAATCAATTTTTTTTTAGTTAAAAGATTACATTTTATTATTTTCAAAAAAAACTTAGTTTTTGATACTCGTCAATTTTAAAATTTAATATATTTTTAGTTGGTTCTAAAGAGGGAGCAAGGGAATTATACATATATTTCTAGTTAAGTTTATTCACTATTTTTTATTTGTAATCAATATTTTTGGATTAGACCAACTGGCCAATAAATTAAAAAAAAATCTTGCGGCGGGCTATTAAATTAAAAAAAAACATAGAGGGTCATTCATTAAAAAATTATGGGGTTGCTGTTCAATTTAAAAATCGGTTTTAAGATTTTCCAGATGTATGAGAAGCATGGATCTGTTTCTGACTTGAGGTAATTTCTCCAAAATATGGTTCCAGCTGGGAGGATTGCGACTTATAAAAAATTAAATAGACTCTCGTCTGACAATCGGTTTCTTATTGAATTTTTTCTGCATTTCATTACTGAAAAGGCCTGTTCACATAAATATGAGGAGACAAACATTGCCATAATTTTCTGCGCATGATTAATTAGCTTTGGAAATTCATCTTTTGGTAGGGATTTATAGAAATTAAGCTTATCTGTATTTAAAAATAGCTGTTTTAAATTATTATTACATTGCAATTCTATAATTTCCAATTGTAGATCAGATGGAACATTCTCAGGATTAACACAAAAACGCATTGAAAAAATATCTAAACATGGTTGGATTTTTTTAAAGTCAGCAAATCTGGCCTCAAATTCTGAATACAGTTTTAATAAAGATAGTGAAAAGACTTTTAACTTGTCTTCACTTACAGGCCTCAAAGAATTATGTCTTGGAAAATGAGTCAAATCATTTTTTCCCGAACATTTAAAAAATATAAACAATTGACTTTTAAAAGACCTCAAACTGCCCCAAGTCTCATCTATAAATTGATTTCTTCCCTCTAACTTCTTGTACAGTTTATTGTAGTGCTCGAGTAAATACGTGAAAAAAGCAAACTCGATGCTTTAATTCTTATCCTCGAATATTTCCCACTCATCCCAAATTTCAGTTTTGGTTTTTAGAAAAACTTTAATTTCCTAGAGAAGACTCCAAACTCTTGAGAAGGCATGCCCACAACTCAGCCACCTGATCTTTGTGTAATAAAGAACATCTGAAAAGTCTGCATCAACTTCCGATAAAAACTCTTGAAATTGTCGATGTAACAAACCACGGGCTGGAATGGTATTAATTAATTTTAAAATTTAATAAATATCTCTTAGTCTCTTTTACGGTCTTTTTAAATTAAATTAACAATATATTTTTTTCGATATTTCGCTTTCCTATGGAAGGCTTCTTCAGGAAAAAAATTTTTTATTTTTGAAAACAAAAATTATTAACATATTGAAAAAATTTTCAAAACATTTGACAAAAAAATAAAAAATTTTTTTCCTGAAGAAGCTTTCCATAGGAAAGCGAAATATAGAAAAAAAAATATATTGTTAATTTAATTTAAAAAGACATTTTAGCTACATGAAAGCAATTTACAATCTGTTTATTACAAACTGACCTAAAGCAGGATATTCGCGTTATTTTAAGTTTAAAAAAAGATATTAAATCTTGTTTCATAACAATATTTTATTTAAAGTTTCAGTTTACCGAATTTTGAACAAAACTGAGATAAATTTTATTTTAATTTAAATTTAAACTACAATGGAATTTTTAAAGTCATCTTTTAATGCAACTGTTTATTTATCAAGATTTTCTCATAATATTTATATCATTAATAATTATTTATGAATTATGCACTTTAAATGAAATGACATAAATAATTTTAAAATCATTTTTTACTTGATTGACGCATTCAGGTCAAATGACAATCAACAGAAAAATCAATAACACAAAAATGCCGTAATTTTTTTCTGCGCTTGTTCGAGGTAATTTAAAGCAATTTACAATAATAACAGAATTAATATAATAGCAACCTGTTATAAGAAGCAATTATATCCCAACATGTGTATAAAATAAATTAATACATAAATAAATAAATTATATTTAATAGTGATTCAGTTTAAATTGCAGCAGCAACAATTAATAACGAAGATTTTTAACAATTATTTTATTCATATTTTATTTAGTGTTAAAAGATCTGATATTTCAGCATCATTATTCTCATTATTTGCTATTATGTCATCAATTGCTGTTTAATTCTGTTGTTGTTGTGTGAATTCAAAAATACATTTGTAAAACTTAAATTGAAAAATATTCGAAACAAGTCCTTGTTTCAAAGAAATCCTTAAAAATGTTAAGTCGTTATATTAAAACCTAATCCCACGGATTCATATACGAAGATCTCTTTTGAATAAACTCGCATAACTTCTCATCATTTCGAAACCAGCTACCAAAACTTTAAAATATATTTATGAGAAGGCTCATTGGGCAGAGCTTAACGAATTTTTATGCAATTAAGTTGGAAACTATGTTTCTTGGACAAGAATATCTATGCCGTAACAGAAATGGTTCTAAACATCATTTTGTTTGGAATGAAAACTTGATTTAATCAGATCTGGCGTAGAAACAAAACGCAGATACTGGTTCGCTCCCCCCTGGGGGCACCTTTATCGGTCTTTATAGAGTACTTGACTATCTAGACCTGTGCTGCTGGGGGTATAAGGCAGCCTAGTCTCCTGAAGTCAGCAGGGGTCAACTGGAAGCACAACGTTAAGCTCGTAGAGTTCATTATTTGTCTCTTTGGACATTTAATAGTTCTCTGGCTGATTATTGAGGTTGGCCCCTATATGGGAGTATCGTGGTGGTTGTGGTTTCGCGGTCCCATAACAGTATAATGGTTATTATGGTGGCCAGGATCATCTCACTGTTAATGACACGCTAAGAGAATGATCCAGTCCAGTGAGCATGCTAGACATGTGTTCTGGAGAGGAGTTGGAAAGTCTCCAACTCTTAGGCAAGGAGTGATGATTTGCAGCCCTGCTCTGGAATCATCGAAGTTGCAACTAGAAAGTTCTGTTGTATAGAATTATAGCTTTGGCTTCCTAGGGCGAGCTTGACGTTCCAAATTATGCAGTGGTTTGGTCCACCATCTGATTAAGGCTTCATGGCCAGGCGCGAATGTAAATCGAATAACACAGTTGTGGTCTTAAATTTTATTAAGCTTAATGCGTTCTTTACCAGGAGTTGGATAGTTTTCAACTCTTCAACAAGGAGTGAAGGCTGCGGCCTGCTCCGGGCTTTTGAAGTTGGAACTAGGAGTGACCGAAGGATATACGTATCTGAAGGCCTTCTAACACGAGGATGACGCTACGTTTCATCCACAGTGGTATGATCTACCATCTGGTTATGGCTTACACAACTAGGTACAGATGTTAATCTTATGACGCATTTCGGAGAATGTAAGGTTCTAGATATTTTCAGGACGTTTGATAGGGTGTGGCATAATGCACTTTTGTCAAAACTTGCTGCCTTCTTTCTCCTACTCTATTTCTTATTTTTCTAAATGACCTTCTTTGTAAAACTTCCAACCCAATTTACACTTTCATAGATGACAGCAGTATTTGGCATATGAATTCATTTGGTAATTGACCGAACCAGTTTGAGGTGAATTCCAAAAGGCGGAACATGAATGATACGCTCAATCACGATTTCGCAACCATCTCCGAATGCGGTCGTCCGAATAGAGTCGATTTTAGTGTCCGTAAGATGCAATGTTGCATGCTTACGCATAGATCTGTGTTCGCAAATGGTGCTGCACTGTTACTATGGGTGATATGGGTATTACGAAATCAGAAGCTCTTGATATCCTTGCTTCAAAGTTCAGTGTGATGTTCAATTGACTTAACACATTTTTCAGGTTTCTAAAGTCGCATTTAAGTGCCTCGGTTTTCTAAAACGGTGAAGAGATACTTCACTTCATCCCATCTTCGTACTATTTATATCACCTATATCCGCCCAAAGATTGAATACAACTCTCATATATGGGCCGACAAAATGTAGGTTGTATTTCACTATTTTATAGTTACTACAGTGGTAAGTGCTGTAATGAAATTAGGGAACTTGTTCCCGAAACTCTCACGTTTTTGCCTTTGACTCGAGTTTCATTGAGAGCGCATGCATTTTTGTTCGATTGGCCAGTAAATCGCACTACGCATTAGAGGGAAAATTGTTTTTTTTTCAGAATAGTTCGTATGTGGAATAACCTTCCTCCAAAGATCTTTCCTGTCACTTTCAATGTGAACAAATTCAAATGGTATGTCCACAAATACTACCCCCTTTTGCTCCTCCCCATAACCTAATTCCGTAGCACTGGTAAAATGAATTGTTTGAGTATTGATTCGAACAACAAATTAAAATCACTCATACGGCCTGGTGTTCAAGGAAAAATCTTTAATTATTCATTCCATTTCTCATTAAAAACTTATTTAACATATGAATTATGATTTTGGTTTGCAAAATTTTTATAATTATGAGTTTAAATGGTTTTATACAACCAAACTAAACAGATAATTAAATTGTTTTAATATTTCATTTATTATTGTTTCAGAAAACATAAAATAAAATGCAAACAATAATGAAAATGACTACAAACCACATAGAAATTTAAATTAAACACGAATACAATAAATGATATCAAAATTCTAAATTTTAAATGCAGTTAAACCTCGTAGTTTCAGTTAGAGAAGGTCTATAAAATAACTGAAAATATACAAACTTATTTCAATACAGCAATATTGATAACAAAATATTGATATAAATGGCAGTAATTATTTTAAAAATCAAGATGCCTAAAAAATTGAGGTCTTAATTGATTCTTATTTATATTCTTAATTTTTATTCATTTTTACATGCAGCTGGATAAAAGACACACTTTTGAAATTTAAGAAATGTTCAGTTCCAAACAAAAGCTGTTGTTCTAAATCCAGCATCAGTAAGATGTTTTTTTTGAATTACTATTATGACGCATATGGAACGATAATAATCTAAAAGCCATAATCGAAACTGTAATATATCAGACTGCTTCCTTTAAAGAAACTCATCTTAAAATTCACATATTTTCAGAAGAGGCAAAAAAAAATTTTTTAAGGTCACTTTTATATCAACAAGAGTGATACAACTCCATATATTTTTTCGAAAAATTAGAGTAAATGATAGAAAAATTGTATAGTCAGAAGGAAAGCTACTTGCGATCTAATTTTCTAATGTCTATGGCGCTAAACAGCAATCGAAACAAAAAAAATTTTAAATTTTTCCAGCTGCTGGTATAGGCTGTGCCAACAGCAGGCATCACATGTCACGCGATATTCAATAAAATTAATTTATTTAATACATTCAGTGACGGTAAGGTATTCAACAAATATATAAGAAGTAAATCAACGATTTGTAAAGGCTGCAATGATAACAACGAGTGAGCAGAGTTTAATCTTAGATCCAAGCTTTCTAGTCCCTGCATATCTTTGCAGTATGCTCTCGAAACAATGCACTACCGACCAAATTCTTTTGTAAGGTGTGCGATTTTAGAGTTTAAATTTAAGCCGAATATAAACATTCTTAAACTCAAATTGTTGAATTTTTTTATTTAATTTACACATTAAAATATTTAAAAAGTTGATATAAATTTTTAAATAAATTTATAACACTTATCACCACTTTTATTTGGGTACGGTTTTCCGTCGAGCCTGGTTTCGACTGTTTGCCATCTTCAGTGTTCTTTTCGTACTAGTTGCGTTCTATTGTCAGTTGTGTTTATATAGTTCGTGTCTCCCTTCGTGTTATTGCGTTCGTCACTTTCTGTATTTTTTGTCTGCATCTCTCTTTCCTTTTTCGGTTGTCTCTTCTTACCTAATTTGTCGCTCCCTTTTTCATTCTTCTTTTTTCTAACTAAATCCTTTTACGATCATGCTTGTTGTCCGTTTTTGTTTATATGTGAACCTATTGGGTTTTTTTCCCCTTCTTTTCCTTATGTGACATAATAATCTGTAATTGTACGTTTATAATATTCTTTATTGCTTTGGTCTTGTGCACCTGCGTAACGTTTCTGTGTCGGTGTAATGTTCGTTTTTCTGTAAAAATGTTTCAATGGTCAAATATTGTGTCCGAAGCAGTGTTTATTTGTTCATTTATTATTCGCCTGTCAAATGTTTTTTTTTTTTGTTTGTATATTTCCATGTTTTCTAATACATTTAGTCCCGTTCCTTTGTGCTGTGTATGAAGCAGTTTAACCGTTGTTCTCATATGTCCTAGTGTACATTTGTTGTTGAATATATGGTTCGGAGTTGATTTTGGTTCTCGAAGTTTTTCGTTATAGTCTCTAATGTGTTCCCTAAATCTGGTCTTAATTTTTCGTCCTGTTTGCCCGATGTAGCTATAATGGCATGTACAAGTTAATTTGTACACTCCTTGTCCGTCCTTTGCCTCGGTTGTTCTATTCCGTAGTATTCCGCCTAGGTTGTTTCTTGTTTTGAATGCGGTATTGATGTTGTGTTTTCCAAAGAATTTCGCCAGTTTGTACGTTGATTTTCCCATATATGTTAATGTAGCCCATTTTTTCCTTTCATTCTCCTGTTCCTTGTTCGTTCTAATTTGTTTCCTGATGTTATCTACGAGGCGCTTTTTGTATCCGTTGTTTTCCGCTATGGTGTATATTGTTTCCATTTCCTTCATATACATTTGCCGTGTTAGTGGTGTTTTCTCGAGTCTTGTTATTAACTGCCTGATTGCTGCGTTTTTGTGTTGCTGGAGATGATTTGATGAGTTGTGTATTATTGTGTCCGTTGCTGTTGGTTTCCTGTATATTTCATATTCGATTCTGTTCGAGATTATGTTCCTCTTGATCGTTACGTCTAGATGATTAATTCTCCCCTCCTCTTCTTTTTCCATTGTAAATTTTATGTTCTTGTGTCTTCCATTCAAATAATCTAGAATTTGCCCATCGTTATTTCCTTCTAGTATACATATGATGTCGTCGACATATCTTGCGTAGACTATTACCCCGAAGTTTGTCTTTAATTCCTTTACGTATTCCTCTTCTATGTTCTGCATAAATACTTCCATGAGGGTGGCAGATGTTGGATTTCCCATCCCTAGTCCTGTTATTTGTCTATATATATTGTTGTTAAATTCAAAATAATTCTGTTCTAGTGTCGCTTTTAGTGTGCCTGTAAGTTGTATTGCCAGTTCCCTGTCTCCCGTTTTGTTCCCCACCGTCCTATGAACAATGTCCAATGTACCCATTAACGGAATTGATGGATACAAGTCCTTTACGTCAAAAGAGACCAGTCCTGTCCCCTCCGTTATCTTCACATTCTCCACTTATCACTACCCCAACAATCGATTTTCAATTAAAAATTTGAAGAATGTTGCAGCTTAAGTTTTACTTGACCAAAAAGCCTTAATAACTTTTTCTAATGAAGTTCATTGAAAGTTGCCTTAATGAAGATGAATGTGTAAAAAAATTTTTCTGGAACCGATTTTAAAATATTTTCTAGGCAAAAATTTGAAAAAAAAATCCAATTTTTTCATAAAAAAAATTATATAAAACAATTTCATCAGTCATTAATTTGCAGTAGAAAATATTTATCAGTCACGATTTTTCCCAAAACTAAAGTTTCCACAGTCCTAATTATTTTATAAAAATTTATAATTTTTCTGCAGAAAATATTCATGTTTTAAATTTTCTACTAAAAAATTTCATCAGTTATAATTTTTTATATGAAAAATTTATCAGTCATTTATTTTTCTATAAAAGAATTTCATCAGTCTCTGCAATATTTACTGCAATTAAATATTAAATATCATTGAACATTTAATTGCAGGCTAAATATTCGAAGATTTTTCGGTAGTAAAAATTTTTATCATGATTTTGGATAAATTAAGAAATCGGAAAGAATTTTAAATGAGCATCGCTTCTTATTTTTCTTATTTAGGTTAGGCGCGTCCCTGAGTACAAAATTATAATTTTACTGGATCTAGCAAAGACCTAATAGGAACGGAGAATAAGAAATTTTTCAAAATTAAATTTCTGAAACAAAATTTTATTTATATATGTAGGAATGAACACCAGGCGGACTAAGCGGTCACCTGAGGGTTAAATAAATGCACAGACAAAAGCAAAATAAGAAAACAATGTTGGAGGAAACAAAAGTTGTAAAGAATAATTTAAGTTTAGTTTTGAAGTAATTTTTTTTTTAGTAGTTAATTAGAAAGCACTAGGTCAATTTTAATAAAATATTTTAAATAACTTTTATTTTTTATTATTTTTTTTTTGTTTTTTTTTTTTTTTAAGAAATCCTTAAAGGGAAAACAACCCTTAAAATAAATAAAATTTATTAAATAAAATAAGTTTCATTTTAATTAAGCTGAAGTAGGTAATCAAACCTACATATATGTATAAAACTTCTTGTTTGCAGCAGTACTTATTATTTTAACTCAATACTGTATAATTAATTGTCCCACAATTTAATCAAATATCAAACTCATGTTAAACAATTTTTTTTACTCGAACAAAATAATTGGTTCCATTACAAATAGGTCGAGGTCGTTGCCATTATTATTGATATTGTTTTTTCTTGTTGTTCTTTTTGTTCCCCTTTTAAATTATATACACAAGTTTTCCATTTAACACATACACCCAACCCGCTTACATAAATGTACATACTCACTTACACAAGGCTCTCATTAAGAGAAACAAATGTGTTTAGGTAGTTAATTTGCGTATCATTTGTCTGGAGAGCAATAGGAGGGTTCCAAATCTAAAGTAAAAAAATAACTTGAAATCAAAATATCAAATAACATAAAATGCATATTAATAGTTCCTTTGAAACTGTAAAAATCTGTAATATTGACAAAAATAGTTTACGATCTAGCGATCTAGAGTGAAGCAACTAAATCTACGCTAAAACATGTTAACACTTCTCTGATTGCTGCCATAAGGGCTGGCCTGAGAGCATTCAAGACATTATCAAAAATCTCTTAGCCGAAGTAGATTTTTGGCCACTTCACATCCAAGCAAATAGACTTCAACTTCATTTAATGAATAAAATTCTTTGCACTAAATCATCTTTCTTACATAAACATGTCGATTTACTGTATAAAAGAAAACCGCAACAAAAATATTCTTTCACCTTGGCGCATATGCTTAGAATCGTGAAGAAATTTAAAATAAAAGGATTTGATATTCCTGCGTTCAAGCATTCTCCATTACTGCTAGAATCTAACTTTTTTGTAATTGACCTTCAGCTCTTTAATAAAACCTCTTCCACATCATGTATTCGCAAATCACATTTGGATGACGTAGTGAATAAATATAAAAGCAAAAGTTGGAATTTTATCCATATGGAAGGTTTCAAACCATCAACCAATGTATATAAGCCTTCTCTTAGTTGGACCACTGTTTAAAGTGCAATAATATTTAAAACGGAATTTGAAGCCATTCGTAGACCTTTGAATGTAAGTTTCTTTTAAAATCAATCAATTTGCAGTAATAGCCAATTCAAATTCGACGCTGCACTAAATCCGAGAAATAATCACACAATAATCACACGATTTTCAATTCAGCAACATTTAATTAGGATAAAAGAAAGAGTAAAAATTTGATGGATGTCAAATTTTATTGGTATTATGGGAAATGAAGCTACTGGCAGCTAATTTGTATCTTTTTTTCTATTTATAAATATTAACAGAAATTGCATTTTTACACACCTAATTTCTAATCTAAACGTTGCCTGTTTTCGGAATTGGCATAGATACCACCATCTCCAGCAAATAAGCAACCCTGTTAAAAAAAGTCTTTAAATCTTCCTACCACTGCACACCGGCTTAAAAACAAGTGTTTTACACACCACCAGAGTTGTCAATTTCTATAGACATTCATTATGAATAGTTAAACATCTTCAGGATGACTGTCCATCCATGCAACACATTCGTTTAAATATAAATAATTCAAACAGTATTATAAATATGCTGTACTAGAGTACTCGCACAGCAGAGTACTCGCACAGCAGAGTACTCGCACAGCAAAATAGAGTACGCGCAGAGTAGAGTACTCGCAGAGTATATTATCGCAGAGTAGAGTACTCGCAGAGTAGAGTAGAGTACTCGCAGAGTAGAGTAGAGTACTCGCAGAGTAGAGTAGAGTACTCGCAGAGTAGAGTAGAGTACTTGCAGAGTAGAGTAGAGTGGATTATCGCAGAGTAGAGTACTCGCAAAGTGGAGTACTCGCAGAGTAGAATACTCGCAGAGTAGAGTACTCGCAGAGTAGAGTATTCGCAGAGTGGAGTGCTCACAGAGTAGAGTACTCGCAGAGTAGAGTACTTGCAGGGTAGAGTACTCGCAGAGTCGAGTACTCGCAGATTAGAGAACTCGTACATTTCACGATAAAATTTACATCTGCACCTGGCCATGGGCCTTAATCAGATTGTGGTGAAACCACTGTGAATGGAAAGCAGCGCCATTCACGCCCTAGCGAGCCGAAAACTAATTTCTAGCAACAGGTTCTTTCTAGTTGCAATTTCAGCAGTTCCAAAGCAGGACTGCAAACCACTACTCCTTGCTGAAGAGCTGGAGACTATCCAACTCCTGTCCAGAACACATGACTAGCATGCTCACTGGATCTGGATCAGACACCAGTAGGTGTGATTAAAGGCGAGATGATCCAGGCCACCATAAAACAATCCCTATATGGGGCCGCAAAACCACAACCACCACGATACTCCCGAAGAGCCAACCTCAAAAATCAGACAGAGAAACAGCTAAAAGTCTAAAGATACAATTAGTGGAAACTCTGTTGTACCCCTGCTGACTTCAGGGGACTGGGCTCCCTTATACCGCCTGCAGCACGGGTCTAGATAGTCAAGTATTATATAAAGACCGATAAATGTGCCCCCGGGGTCACTTAGAAAAATAAGAAACAGAGGAGGAGAAAGAACGCAGCAATTTTTGACAAAAGTGCATTATGCCACACCCTATCAAACGTCTTGGAAATATCTAGAGCCACCACCTTACATTCTCCGAAATGCGTGATAAGATTAACATCTGTACCCAGTTGTGTAAGCCGTAACCAGATGGTAGATCATACCACTGTGGATGAAACGTAGCGTCATCCTCGTGTTAGAAGACCTTCAGATACGTATATCCTTCGGTCACTCCTAGTTCCAACTTCAAAAGCCCGGAGCAGGCCGCAGCCTTCACTCCTTGTTGAAGAGTTGAAAACTATCCAACTCCTGGTAAAGAACGCATTAAGCTTAATAAAATTTAAGACCACAACTGTGTGATTTGATTTACATCCGCGCCTGGCCATGAAGCCTTAATCAGATGGTGGACCAAACCACTGCATAATTTGGAACGTCATGCTCGTCCTAGGAAGCCGGAGCCATAATTCTATGCAACAGAACTTTCTAGTTGCAACTTCGATGATTCCAGAGCAGGGCTGCAAATCATCACTCCTTGCTGAAGAGTTGGAGACTTTCCAACTCCTGTCCAGAACACATATCTAGCATGCTCACTGGATCTGGCAACATTTCACAAGCTAGGTGTTATTAAAGGTGAAATGAACCCGGCCACCATAGAACCAAAGGCTGATATAAGGCCGCGAAACCACAACCACCACGATACTCCCATAAAGGGCCAACCTCAATAATCAGCCAGAGAACAGTTAAGTGTCTAAAGAGACAAATAACGGAACTCTGCGGGTCACTGATTCCCGTGGAAATAAAGTGGAGTTTCCAGTTGTACCCCTGCTGACTTCAGGGGACTGGGCTCCCTTTTGCCCCCAGTTGCACTGAGTCTAGATAGTGGAATATTCTATAAAGACCATATTTATATGCCCCTCGGGGGAAAGTACTCGTACAGTAGAGTACTCGTAGAGTATGAATTGTATCACGGCTTGATAGTGATGTCTTCAAATCGAAAACGCTATTGTTCAAACGAACAACAGCCAGAAAGGACAGAGAGAAATAATAACGGTATTTCATTTACTGGCGAAAGAAATATAAACAGCATAATAACCTACACTATGATGTCTTTCCCTAGACAATGTATAATTTCTTAAAACTCATAACTTTTCAAAATAAAATGCAAAATTTTTAGGTGTTAAAGTCCAATATCCCACCCTTTGCCCGTTGCAAATGCTTTTGTGGAAAATAGCAGCACCAGTAACTATTTTTCACATGTTTCTAAGGCGCGGTCACTGTTAAAACTTTCGACTCTATTTTATATTTCAATACAATCAAATTCCCTGTGGTTAAAATTTTAATATTTGCTGACAGTTGTTGGCATTTTCCTTCCCGTTCTTTTATCATTTATTTTTTTTAGTTTAAATATATATTTTGCTTTTCGTTTAAAACGCCTTTTTATTGATTACAGTATTGAAGAAAGTACGTGTGCACATGTGGACCTGTGTGTGTGTATGTGTGTAAAATTAATTTTATGGCCATTTGGTTTGATGTTTGTCTTTTATCTCTCATATCTTTTCCTTTCTTTTTTTTTTTGTTTTTTGGTTTTATTCTCTTTCGTTTTTATGTTTTCCATACAACAAATGTAGGCAACAGACAACAAGTTTGAAAATCAATAAAATTCAATAAGTGTTGAAGTGTAATGTAAAGTGGCTTTTATATGCTGCATTTCAACTTAACAAGACACTAACAGTATTGCACCAGACACTGAACTAAACGAGTGTCAGCTAGTCAAAACAATCAGCTGCAGTCATAAACACACATAAGAAGTTAGGACATTGACTTTTGGAAAAGAATAGGAAATCATATGATGAAACATATGTTTTGAATATAAAAATAGAATAGAAGAGTTATTGAAATGAAAACGCAAATTAAATACAACAAAACTTTTCTTGGAGGAAAAAAGTCTTTAAAAGTTGCAAAATGTCTATAAAATTGCATCATCTGCATTCTCATTTGAATATGTTCGCATACAATTTAGGACAGATGAGTGATGAACAAGGTCAAGGATTTCACTTTAAAATTTTAACGAAACAGCGTTATGATGGATAAATTAAAATCAGTGCGCTCTCCAACTACTGCTGGTGTCCAACACGAAAGTCGAATTGTATAAAAAACGAAGAACACACAGGCATTTTTAAAAAGGTGCCGAACAAGGTGATAAATATATTATCACAAAACAGCCTAAATTTTTAATTTTTTAACAAATTTTCTGTTATTACGTGCTTTGGAAATGTTTTTTTTTATAAAATGTATTCGGGAAATATATATTTTTTGAAAAAAGTTCTTTTTTTTAATAAATCGGCCGGAACTTAGCCATTTTGTAATTTTTCTTCCATTATAAAATCGGTTTTAGAATAACAAACCTGTGATATTTTCATTAGTTTAAAAAAAAGACAATTATTTCACTATATTTCTAAGCAAACGAAATGGTCGTTCCGTCTTTTGTGGATTCCAATGAACTAGAATTGCTGCTGCAGAACCCCCGTATATTTTTCGTAGTCACACACTTGACTACAAGAATAGGGGGAAAATTTTCAGCTCTATGACAGACTGATTTAATCTTAACAGTTTCGGCCTTATTTACTCGTTAGTTTTTTTTAGTGGCATAAGAAAACTCGGCTAAAAATTCTTTACTTTCATGTCGTTTTATTAGCTCACAACAAATATTACTACATTTATCATAATACTGCCATATCACACACAATGATATCATTTCCATACATATGAGAATTAAATCGTCTATATTGCACTTATCTGAAAAGGTCTGGTAGTTACTTCCCACAAACTTGTATTTATGTAAGTGTAGGTATTTGTCAACTAAAAACAAACCGAATGTTAACAACAAAATTTTCTAAAAGAACCGGTGTACCGTTAAAGAGCCAACTTCAGCACTGATTGCTTCAGAAGATCTGTAACGTATAGAAAACGTACGATTGACGAAAATTTTCTGTAGAAAATAAATGACTGATGAAAATACATGACCAATGAAAATTTTCTTTAAAAAACATATGATTGATGACAATTTTGTATAAAAATTGTATGGCTGTTAAAAATTTGCTACAGAAAATGTATGACTGATGGTAATTTTCTATAGTAAATTTAGGACTTATGAAATAAATTTGTGGCTGATGAAAATTATCTATTGAAAATTTATCTTTTATTATCTTTTATTGTAAAATTGTTACGAGCTTTTCGACACTACTTTACAGCTTTAAGGGAGTTTATTTCCTTTAAGAATCATAAAATTAAGTCAAGTTTTGTCTAAAGTGACCTCAATACGAATATTATTGGAATTGACAGCTGGCACAGATCTTTTAATGGCAAAGCAATTGCCTTCGAATTTAATACTTTTTACAATTTATAAATCATTTTCGATTTTTGTTTTCATGTTGTTTATTCTTCTTCTTCTTCTTTTTCAAATATTTTATATTTTTATTTCATTTGCAATCAGTGTAGATTTTCCTCCAGAGAATAACAAATAAAAATAAATGGTGTGTTAGTTGTGTGCCGAATATCTGTATCGACCACAACAGTACATTTATATAAACACTTCTAAAAGGGTGTACCAAAATTGGTACAAGTTTTTAATTTGTTTCCTTTTGAGGAATCAAGAGTTTGTGATTAGCATGGAATATTTCAAAGAAGAATAATTAAGCTATTAATAACGGATAGTGATTTCTTCGGCAACATCATCCGAAGAAGAAGCCATAAGATTAATTTCAGCTTTCTTTATATTTTCTGCTTACCCAATTTGATAATGATGTAAATAATATTTGCTCTCAAAAAGAAGATGTCACAAGCTATCTGAAGAGTTCCTGAGTTCCTGAACTCTTTGCCATTTAAGCAATAAGATTCCGCCTGCTAAACTGTTTTTTAATTTATTTAATTTAATTTTTAATTTAATTTAATTTTTTGAAAATTAAAAGTGTCTTTCACTTCCGCTGCATTTGGCAACTCTCACTGACACATGCAAAATGTTTTTCGATTGATTTAGATTTCTTTCAAAAATCTCCATCTCTCCACTACAATATTTTATTTAACAAATAAAAATGCAGTCTAATTGAATTAATTGAAAAATCTAACATTTATTGTGGAACACCATTTTAAGAGTGTGATGAAGTATTTTAACAGATATGACATGAAAAGTAATCATGACTGCATAACGATACATTAAATATGGGAGTGCAGTATTAAATTGCAATTACCAGCGCTCCATTAAGTTGTCATGTTCGCATTATTAAATCACAATTTATAAGTGATATAAACTTGAACACAAGTAGTTATTTTGAACTTTTTGCCAGTTAAAGAATTGAATGCTGTGATTTTTCTTAAATCTAAAATGTGTTTAAACATTTTACTTCTTTATAAAATTTAAGTAATTTTATATTTTTTTGAGAGAAATAATCTACAGCTTGTATAGCATACCCCCAGGCAGCTGTGGTGAACCGTTTTAGCATTCTAAAAATTCCAGAAATGTTGAAAAAATAATTTCAAACTTTTTAATATTAAATTATTTTATAATTGAGAATTTAAATGCTTTATGACAACTTATTAAAACACACACAAATTAAAAACATTATTGGTTATGTTTTGTTGGAAATGACTATAAACCACATAGAAATGTAACACAAATATAGCACATTGTGCATATTTTAAATGCACTTGTTGCCCAGAATTCTAAACGAAAATTTAGGAATCTAGAGAAAATTAATAACATTAAAATTATCTATAGAAAATTAAAGACTGATGAAAATTTTTTAGCAAAATTTAGTGACATGCAAATTTTCTGTAGAATATTAATGACTGATGAAATTTTCTAGGGAAAATTATTGACTGACGAAAATTTCCTAGAGGAAATTAATGACTGATGAAAATTTCCTAGAGAATAATATTCTTCAGAATATTAACGACTTGAACATTTTCTACCGAAAATTAAAAACATTAAAATTATCTACGAAAATTAGTGGCTGAAAAATATTTTCTATCGAAATTTTATGACTGATGAAAATTTTTTATCGAAATTTTAAGTCTGATAAAAAATTTATAACCAAAATTAAGGATAAATGAAAATTTTCTACCGTAAATTATTGGGTGATGAAAATTTTTCTCGAAAATTTATGACAAATGAAATTTTTTATCGAAATTTCTTGCCTGATGAAAATTTTCTATCGGAATTTATTAACTGACAAAAAAATTCTATCGAAAATTAATGACTGATGAAAATTTTCTATCGAAAATTAATGATTGATGAAAATTTTCTATCGAAAATTAATGACTAATGAAAATTTTCTATCGAAAATTAATGACTGGTTAAAAATTTTTTTATCGAAAATTAATGACTAATGAAAATTTTCTATAGAAAATTAATGACTAATGAAAATTTTTTACCGAAAATTAATGACTAATGAAAATTTTCTACCGAAATTTAATGACAAATGAAAATTTTCTATCGAAATTTAATGACATATAAATTTTCCATCGAATCCTATTGACTAATAAAAATTTTCTATCTAAAATTAATGACTAGTGAAAATTTTCTATCGATAATTAATGACTGGTGAAAATATTCTATCGATAATTAATGACTGGTGAAAATTTTTTATCGAAAATTAATGATTGATGAAAATTTTGTATCGAAAATTAATGATTGATGAAAATTTTCTATTGAAAATGAAAGACTGCTGTAAATTTTCTATCGATAATTAATGACTGGTGAAAATTTTCTATCAAAAATTGCGACATGTGAAATTTTCTCTTGAAAATTAATGACTGGTGAAAAATTTTTTCGAAAATTATTGATTGATGATAATTTTCTATCGAAATTTAAAAACTGATTAAAGTTTTCTGTAGTAAATTAATGACAAATGAAAATTTGTATCGAAATTTTGTGGCTGATTAAAAATTTCTATCAGAATTTATGACTGATGAAAATTTTCAATAAAAAATAATTACAAATGAAAATTTTCCTTCGAAATTTAAAAACAGATTTAAGTTTTCTGTCGAAATTTTATGACTGGTGAAAATTTTCTATCGAAAATTATGACTGATGAAAATTTTTGATCAAAATTAATGGCAAATGCAAATTTTCTATCGTAATTTATTGACAGAAAATTCTCTATCGATATTTAATGACTGATAACCATTTTCTATCGAAAATGAACGACTAATGAAAATGATGAATGATAAAATTTTCTATAGTAGAGTCATGAAAATTTTGTATAGAAGACTTATAACTAATTTTAAATACAATTTTTATGATTAATGAAAATTTTTGAGAAAAAAGAATTATGGCTGCTGTAAAAATGTTCAATAGAAAAATTACCGATCTTCTTTATCTCTTTGCATCTTTGGAGTAAGTTAAAAAAATTATCATCAATAGGCGATATAAATACATGGTTTTTGTAATTATTTACTAAAATGTTTTTCAAATTTGTGTCTTATAAACTTTCGAATAAAACTCTGGAATAACTATCGCTCCTAGTTCACATAATTTAAAATCCCAAATGTAGTAGGAAAAAATCTAATCTTTCCTTTTCCATCACTGAACACAAACAGAATTTGTCTTCTATTTCTATTTTATTTTTTTTCTTTTTGCTTTTTACCTTTCAGGAAAATTGCTTGTATTGCTGGCATGGAATTGTTTTTGCGCGATATCACTTCAAAAGCAACAAACATTTTATTAACAAGCTTTCAGTTGTTAATTTATTACTTGTATAACCTTCTAAATAGCATCAATTGTGTAATACGAAACCCAACGTCAACAGTCTCGCGTTAAGCTACTACCCAACAATATTTCTTTATTTTTAATGCTGCTATAAAACTTAAAGAGATTTTCGTCTATTTTGTAAATGTCGTCAAAGAATCCAAATAAATAAGTGATAAAAAATAAACAATCGTAGATTTTGTAGTAAAATTCCAACAAATGCTACAAATAGCTGTGCTTCTCGACTTATTTTCAACTCAAACAATGCTTTCATGATTGAGAAAGTATTTTAAATAACAAATGACTTATCAAATATACAGGAGCAGAAATTTTATGACTGGGGTGAACATTCTCATCAACCTGCTATCAAAGGAGGCAGCATTCTGTGGTATTAATTTAAGACAGAAATAAAAAGAAATTTCATACAATAAAAATAATAAAATGTTGCTTTTAATAGTTGAAGTACATTAGTGTGTGTGTGTGTGTGTGTCGGTATATGTGGATGTGTAGGAGCACAGAAAGAATTATTGTTAACAATAACAGTAAATAGTATCTTATAGATATAAAGTATTTTTTGTTTAATTCAAAATATTTTGCGGAAACTATTAAATGTGGCCGACTATTCCTGGCAAAAAAGGCTTTAGATACGTACATCCTCCGGCCACTCCTAGTTGCAACTTCAAAAGCACAGAGCAGGCCGCAGCCTTCACTCCTTGCCTAAGAAATGGAGACTATCCAACTCCTGGTGCAGAACGCACGAAGCTTAATAAAATTTAAGAACACCACCGCAATCATGCTCACGGGACCTGGCCCATTCATTGTGTTCATTGTGAATGATCCAATCCACACAACTTAAATGCGAGCCTCAAAACCACAACCACCACGATACTCCCGAAGGGCCAACCTCAATAATCTGTCAGAGAACAGCTAAAGGGCTAAAAAGACAAATAGCTGAACTGTGGGACTTTACTGATTCCCGTGGAAATATAGGGGCTCCTGCTATTCTTAAAGGGGACTGGGCTCCCTTTTACCCCCGAAGACACATGTAATAACGGTGAGATTCCATCAAAGCATATCAATGTGCCCCCGGGAAGAAATGTAACTTTGGAATTCCGTTTAAGCTTAATTGATGAAATGAATACCCTTAATGTTTCTTATAATGCTATTAACATCAAAATTTTTCTTTTAATCATTTCGCCACTCTGGGTTATTTGGCTGTAGTCAACTAAGGCTGCAACCGTTTGTGTTTATGCCGGTTAACTTTTTCTTTTAACACATTCTTTAGAAAGACTTAAGACTTCCTGTAACGACACGATTACCCTGGTTGCTGGGGTATGCTCAACGTCATCGAGGGTCGTGCTGGGCCAATGTTTAAATAAAAGGCTGCTGGCTGCTTTGGTATAAATCTCAGCCTTTATTTGCCACTAATCTCCTTAATGGCAGCTTACCCTCCGTATGCCGTGCAGTGGTGTGCGAAGGTATATCTGGGCTAGTTACCACATATCCACAGTTAGTGTACAAGGGAAATAGCCAGAACCCCGGAAATTGTGCAGGGTAAAAATGACTAGAACACAATTAACCACTGTTCTGTCCACTCCCCGAAGCAACTGTAGGCACAAACCGGGCTGGGTAAAAACCAACATACCAGTTTGTGACTTCACCGCTGCTACTATGGCCAGCACTGTGTGATTCAATTTACATCCGCACCTGGCCATGAAGCCTTAATCAGATGGTGGACCAAACCACTGCATAATTTTGAACGTCATGCTTGTCCTAGGAAGCCAAAGCTATAATTCTATACAACAGAACTTTCTAGTTGCAACTTCAATGATTTCAGAGCAGGGCTGCAAATCATCATTCCTTGCTTAAGAGTTGGAGACTTTCCAACTCCTGTCCATTACACATGTCTAACATGCTTACTGGATTGGATCATTCACCTAGCGTGTCATTAACGGCGAGATGATCCTGGCAACCATATTAAACAAAAGACCTATATGGGGCCGCGAAACCACAACCACCACGATACTTCCACAAAGGGCCAACCTTAATAATCATTCAGAGAACAGTTAAATGTCTAAATAGACAAATAACGAACTCTGCGGCTTACTGATTCCCGTGGAAATAAAGTGGAATTTCTAACTGTACCCCTGCTGATTTCAGGGGACTGGGCTTGCTTTTTCCCCAGTTGCACTGTGTCTAGATAGTCGAAGTTCTATAAAGACCATATTTATGTGCCCCTGGGGGGAACTATGGCCAGCACTACCGAATAATAGTTAGTGTACGAGGGAAGTATCTAAAACACCGAAAATTTTGCAGGGTAAAAAGCTGTAGAACACAATTTAACGCTGCTCTGGTCACTCGCAGTAGCGACTGTAGGCACAGACGAGGCTGGGTAAAACTACTACACAGTTTGACCTCACAGTATTTACCAAAGATACTCGGAAATATTTTCGAGCGATACGCTTCTGTTTAAATATTAACTGTTTATTATCTGTCGGCCGGCTGCGCACCAGAACAACTTTCTTCTTTATATACCCAATCGCCGCCACACACATACACACGGCTGATGTATAAAACAGCTGGTGACTGCGTTCATTATCAGCCGCCAGTTGTACCACCACGTAAAGATGGCGCTGCCCAGCGAGCCAACGTTAACCACAAAATTATAATTAAAAATTCACTCGACTTAAAACTACAATTATAAAATAAAAATAATTATAAACTAAAATAATAATTTATATAATTTTAAAATAAATTGCCTAGCGACACACAAACGACCATCTGATTAATAGCGTTTAATAAAATAATATGTTAGAAAATCCAGAGTAGCGAAGTGTTCACTCACTGTTCATGCATGTGTGAATATGTACATTTCATTTTTTATCCGCTTCTTCTCATACATGTGTGAGAGACTACAAATTATTTTGTGTTTTCTCATTTGTGAATGCGACGATTTATTTTTTTCTTTCTATTCATAAGTGAAAAAATGAGAAACACACAAGTGTTCATTTTTGAATATTTACAATTTTGATAATTTTTCATAAATGAAAAGGTCGTAAAAATATGTGCGTTAAGCAATCGCGTACATAAACGCACATATTTGGTAATGTGCAATTGTCGGCGTATGCAGAAAAAAAATGATTTTTTTTTATTTCTTTTAGAATATATTGCAAAATTGTATTTTGATTGATGTGTTTTTACTACATTTTACGGTAAACTGCGATCATAGGTAGAAAATTTTTTCACGTTCATTTATGAGAAATTTTATAAAATTTCAACGTTCATAAATGAACATGTTCATTTATGAAAAATAACATTAATGAGAAGTAGCTAATTTATCATTTATCATATATGAATAAGACTAATAATTCTTGTTGTTCGCATTCATGTATGAAAATAATCAGAACATTTTTTGTTGTTCGTTTATGAGTGTGAAAAATAAATATAAAATTTTAGATTTCTCATTTATGAAAAATATCATGAATGTTGATTTTTAAATGTTCATAAATGAAAAATTCTGAACCCTGAGAAAATCTAACTCTGAAGACGTCCTTAACAAACATCATTTTATTTTTATGATCTAAACTTAAATTTGAGAGATGAATAAAATAAAAAGTAACTCTGAGATGTTACAAAATTTAATAGATAAATAAAATTCTAATACGAAAAGAATTTCTTTCGCTTTATTGCTAAATATCTATAGATAATAGAAAAACATTAGAAAGAAAAAATAAATAAACTGAAACAAAAACAAAAGTCTTAAAACAGATAAAATTGTCAACAGTGAAGAAAATAAAAGCGGCATTAAAGTCAACAAATCACTTGAACTTTATACACTCACACACACACACACTTAAGCCTTAAGAGTATTAGTGTAAGTAAATTGAGTTTGTGTGAGATTGTATTTTTTTAGATTTTATGAAGACAAAATTCTTGAAATACTTTCAAACTTTGTGACTCTGAATTACACTCCAATCGGTGTTTTCTTTTTTCTTCTATTTCCTATTCGCTTGACACCAGCAAGTAAATAGACATACAAAAGCAATTGCTGTCTTTTATTTTTAATAATTAAAAGAATAAATTTGTTGAAAACAAGAATCCCTTTAAGAAAATAATTTTTGCGTTTTTAAAATAATATTTTAGTGAGAATATTTTTTGTTGATGTTATAATTTACATATTTATTGCTTTATCTAGACATGTCTTGTCATGTTCAAACACATTGATTTATGTAACATTTTTTTAATATGAAACAGACAAAGAACAATTTATATTATATTATATTTTTTTATTTATTTTATATTAGTGTTGCTTATTTTAATCAAAATCAAAATCAAAAATTATGTCTCTGACATAAAAAATAATTCGCTCTGGATTAATTCCAATCGTTTTACACTTGATTGCGTTAGTGGCATTCTTTTTCCAAACTGTCGATTTATATAACTAGTGAAAGTGTCACATTATGTGTTTGTTATTCTATCAAAGCATTATTAATGCATCTTTTTAAGGATCTGAAAATGAATCATTTGGGAAAATTTTTTTTATTAATTTGTAATTTATTGAAGTTTTCTCGGAATTATGCTCTCGAAATCATTTTTAAGCGTCAAAGTTTTAAATTGAAAATCTGAAATATAGGGTCCGCCAAATAACTTTTCTTTGTTTTAAATTCTATACACAAACCTACACAGCTTCGACTGTGTGGCACGTAGCGCCGTCCTGTTGAAACCAAATGTTGCCAGTGTCCTCCTCTTCAATTTTTGTGAACAAAAATTCGTTTAACATGGCCCGATAACGATCGCAACTGACGGTGACGAACACTCCTGAAAAATGGACCAATTATGCCTCTGGACCAAAATCCGTACCAAACAGTGACTCGTTTTGGGTGCGTCGGCTTTTCAATGTATGCTTGCGGATTTTCTGTGCCCCAAATATGACAATTTTGCTTATTTACATACCCGCCAAGATCAATGAACTTCATCTGAAAAGATGATTTTTTTTTGCAAAATCGGCATCTTCTGTAAGTCGATCGCAGGCCCACTTAGAAAAGCGTTGTTCAAGTGTAGACACAACCATATTCGTTCAGTGAAAGGATAAAACTAATTATCTATCAAATCAAACATGAGCTAAGTGTTACCATTCACGAAATAAGCACTAGTTGAAAAAAACCCTCAGACGGCGGACCCAATTCTTTTATCAAGCGTTCATTAGGATCAAGCAACAATTTCTGAATATATAAAAGCACCCCTCTTCATCCCAAAGCATACAAAAAAAGTGGGATAATGTATTTTACTGTGCTATCGTTACGGCAATAGTAAGTGCTATAATGAAATTAGGGAACTTGTTTCCGTTACTCGCACGCTTTCGCGTTTAACTCGATTTTCGTTGAGAGCGCATCCATTTGTGGTTGATATTCCAGTGAGTCGCATTACGTATTAGACAGAAAATTCGTTTTTAGCAGAATAGTCCGTATGTGGATTAAACTACCTCCAAACGTCTTTCCTATCACTTTGAATGTAGGAAAGTTCAAATTAAATATCCACAAACACTTAAACTTCGAGAGTCCTATATCTCTTCCCGTTTGGGGCTCTTGGTAGTCCAAGCAAATGGTGACCCCTTTTACCCTCGAAAGCACATGTCGAAACTACCTGCTCCCGTTAAACTCGCAGACTCTTCATTCCATAACGTCAGTCGCTTGCCGAAAACTTCTGATATTTCCTGAAACCTGTTCTCGTTAGCTCTGTTTAAGCACTGTTGGCTCTAACGCTTTCTTGAATTCCATCTATTTTAACTAGAAGCTTTGCGCTTGTGGCTCTAGAGTTTTCTTAAAGCTTCAGGTTGTTTTCTTAAATTTAGAATTTTACTCTGACATGTTGTTGTTGTTTTGTGTTCATAAGATATTTTGTGTTCATAAGATATCTTAAATTATAAACAGATACAATAGGTCATTTCATTTACTTTTTTTAGTGATTATAACTTTCTTTTATAACTTAACTATAAGCATTTTCGTAACAATATTTTTATTATTTAAAATCTTTTTTGTTTCTGTCAAATAAACAAAAAAATATTTCTAAGATAAATTTCATCTATTTGTAAATTCCTCAAGTCAGCTGTCAGTTTAAATAGAAAATATCAAAAATTTTGTTTTATTTCATTCATTTCCTTAACAAAATCAAATATTAATAATGTTTATTATTTTTAAATAAATTGAAACAGCAAAAGCAAAAGTAAAAAATATTTAAATGCCCAACATTTTTTTACAAAAAATCCTAAACATTTTGCAGAAGTTAAAAATAAATATTTGCCAAAGGAATAAATAACAAAGAATGGAATAATACATCTCGTTACTTGTACTAAAGCATTCTTCTGTTGTTCTTATAAATTAATTGTTATTGTTGTTGTTGTAGTTGTCTATTTGTTATTTGGCTACCAAATAGATTAAATATAAATAATTTCAATTAATTTACTAACAAGCGTAAATAATTTAGCATCTTGAATGTAAAATTCTTTGCCAGAAAACATAAATCTTAACAAATTTCTACACAAATGTGTAGCATACTTATTTGGTATTTTACTGGAATGTTTATCTATTTATTTTATTGCATACTTGTTCTAGCCACACACACACACATCCATGGGCCATTTTATTTATACTTTAACATTTATTAAACCGATTACATACAAAAAAATCTTACGAAAGACAACAAATTTTCACATAAATAATTTCTGGTCTAGTGATCTTTGCTAAACAGCCTTATAATATTTGAAAGATTTTTTTTTATGTGTACGAAAATTCCAAGTCTACACAAAATAAATTATCTGAAGGAAGAAACTAACAACATAAAAAAAAATAAAATGCTTAAAAGAAATATAAATAAACAAAAGGTGTAATAAGTACAAAGGTAAACAATGAAATATGATTTAAAAATAATCCTCAATATATGCAACAAATAATAAATTTTATATAATTTACCTTTTTTTGTAATTTTGCTTTATTTAATCTTAAGAAAAACACTCATTTAATTAGATTTGCTTTGCAGCAAATGCTGTCCTTACCTTAAAACCACATGAATTAAAATAAATTATAAAAATTGAAATGTAATTCTATTGCCTTACCTAAACTCGTTGAACTTTAGGATGAGTTACGTTTGAAATTTAATTAAATAAATTAAGCTGTTTAATCAGATTTAAGATAAGCAAAAATAAAATATACCAACAAATTGAAACGAATAATTAATTTAAGTTTAAGTTAAAGAGATTTAATATTTTAACAAAAAGTTAGTGTGCTAAAATAATCTTTAGTTTAGTTTAAGTAGTCTAAATAAAAGCGTCAGTCTGAGTAGAGAATATAGCAAATTTCATGGCCTACTGTTAGGAAGAGAAAAAGTATTAAAACTCATAAATTATTAAATTATATTTTTTACTAGTTAATTATTAAGCACTAGGTCATTATTTAATAAAAAAAAAATTTTTTGACATCATCAGGATAAACAAAAAAGAAGAATATATAAATAATTAATCAAAATTGAAAACATTTTTTTGATTAAAACAAAAAAAAATTAATTAAATTAAAAATTATTTTTTTATTTTTTAAACGACCTTTTTATATTTTAAATAAATATCTGTTTTTCTTTTCAACGGTCTTTTTTAATTAAAAATATATATTTTTTAAATATAGTTTTTAAATATAAAAAATAATTTCCTGAAGAAGCTTTCCACAGGAAAGCGAAATATCGAAAAAAATATATATTTTTAATCAAAAAAGACCGTTGAAAAGAATAACAGATATTTATTTAAATTAAAAATTAAAAAATATTAAAAAGGTCAAATAACTATAATTATTATTAAATTATAAACATTTTTTTAATAATTTTACTTTTCCTTGATAATCAGCAAGGTTCGCTTCTTCTCTCTCTCTCTCTTTCTTTAATCAATCCCTCTTCGTTTACTATTTTTATTTCGAATTACTAGAAAAAAAATTAATCATGAAAATGAGAACAACATTACAAAAAATTTGTTCTTCAACCACTCGGTTTTTATATAAAAATTAAGTAAATTTTTAATTTTTTTGTAATAATTCGCCACACCATACTTAGAAAAAAGGGAAGTGTATTAACAATTTTTTTTTTATATAATATTTATAATTTTTTGACCTTTTTTTATATTTTTTAGTAATTAATTTTAAGCACAAGGTCTTATTTAATAAAAAATTTCTTAAAAAACTTTATTTTTTATTAAATAAGACCTTGTGCTTAAAATTAATTACTAAAAAATTTTTTTTTTATTTTTTTTTTAATTGGTTTTCTTAAAGATGCCACCCAATAGTGTGGCGTAATATCTATAACAAAAATTAAAAATTTATTTAATTTTTATGTGAAGATCCTGTGTTTGAAGAAACAATTAGAAAAAAAAATTAATTAAATTAAAAATTAAAAAATATTAAAAAGGCTAATAAACTATAATTATTATTTAAAAGAAAAATTAAATAAATATTTTTCCTGAATAAGAAAAAGGAGAAGAATCCAAAATACTAAATTCTTAATATTTTCAAATTTTATTAATAATCAAAGAAAACTGGCAACCAACTGCGTTATCAAAAGTACCAATATTCAGATTGTCATTAGATGTTTAAGGCATTAGATGTTTAATTATACAAAAGTTTTTTTTTAACTTTTAGTTCATCTTAAGTACTTAAATAACAAATATAAAGGTTTCTTAATTTTCACGCAGAAGTTCCTTAACCTTTAGTTCTTTTCAAATAAGCCACCTTAAATATCACCTTAAATACTTAATTCCCAAAATTTTATAACAAAAAAAATAAAAAAAGAATTAAAAAAGTTATTGTGTTGGTGTAGGTGTTTTGAATATAAAAAATGTTCTCTCCTGTAGACGACACTTGTAAACTGACGATTTATCGTTTGCATTTTTATTTTTTCACATAAAAATTAAGAAAAGAAATGGTTGTTATATTAACTTGTTGTGTATATAAATCTATTTAAAACATTTTATGGTTTTTATGTGTTGCTGCTAAAGAAAATATGCTGATTCTTTTTAAAAGTTTCTAAATGGTTTTCCAAAATGAATGCAAGTTTTAAATTTAATGAAGAGCACTGTTTGTTGTTTACCTAAATTTTTTAACAATGTTGTGAAATTTATCTTTTAATATAGAGAATTCAAGGCTCGAATATCTCGATCACACATAGTTATATCGTCGTGTTTAAATCATATGAGAATCAGTTAGAGCAGGAGATAATAGTTTTTCTTAAATCTTAAGTATCAATTAAGTTTCTTGCTGTTTAGCCAAACAATCATCCTGCAAATGTTCTTCATTATGTCATGACTACTTTTACAATTGTGGCTGGCTAACTTCAATTATTAATTATTTATTTATAATAATTATAGTTATTTGACCTTTTTAAAATTTATTTAGTAGTTTATTATTAAGCACTTGGTCTTTATTTTATAAAAAATGTTTAAGCTTCATTTTTTATAATTTTTCCATATTTCGCCAAACCATTGGTTGGCATCTTCAGGATAAATAAAAAAAGTATAAAAACAATTAATCAAAAAATAAAAAAAATTTTTAACCTACAAATTTTTTTCATTTTTTGATTTTTATACTTTGTTTATATACTTTTTGTTTATTTATTTATTAATTTTTTTTAAGTAAAAATTTTTTAAATTTTCAGTTTTGCTTGAATTTTGGGCCACCCTTACAAACTGAATTTGAATTTTATCTGCTTTTTTGTTTGCAACATAAATTAAGTTGTTTATGTTTTAGACAGAATTCAAATTATTTAAATCAAATGAATTCTGTACATGTGTCCTGTGTTACAAACATCAATAAATGAGTGGAAGATTCATATTGGTCCTCTTCAGTTTTTGATTACGTATGACATTTGTTACGCCGAAAGATCGAATAATTTGAGTCGGATTAAAGAACAGTCATGAATATATATTTTTTGAAAATTGCCTCTTTTCAAAGAAATATTTATAAAATAACATTATTTGACTCCTTTGTATCAATGAAACAAGTATTTTTCTTCGGAGGGGCAAAACTACGATAAATGAACACTCACGTTTCGATAAACAAGGAAGTTTACAAGGCCTAGCCGTTCTTATTTCAAATAAGTGTAGACTAAAGGTCTCTCGAGCTACAATTAATTTGGCTTGAACCACAAACTTCCATCAAGGGGCAGGTGCCTTAGTCCCATTAATTTCAGACACTTTAAGATCCTGATATTATACACTGAAAAGTGAAGGAACAAAAAAAAGTTTTAGTTCGCCTTAAACAATTTTCTGCTCAATTTTGTTATTTAGTGTGATGTCAACAAAAAAAAAACGCCAACGAACGTTGAGTAAAACAAAATAATTTCTTTAAAAAAGCAATGAAAATGTGCATTAACATTAAGCAATTTTCCTTCGCTTTTCATATGTATGCCTTGCTTGCCCTCTAACGCTACCTTAACCAAAATTTACATAAATATTACAAGTTTAATTAAGTGAAATATCCTTTAATATAATTTTAGACACAGCAATTGAACTTGCAACCACAAAACTTAAATATTAAATGCCACGTAGTCTGTGTAGTCAGTATAACACACACAAACAAATAAACGAAAAAACAAAGGATTAAAGTTAAACATCCAAATTTATAACAAATATTTGCAGATTAATTCCCTCAAATCTGAATACATTTTTAAAGCCTTTAAAAATAAACGAAATACCAAAAGTTGCATTGATTGTTTTAAGTTTTAATATAAAACAAACTTCATGATAAAAGGTGGTCCAACCATAATGCACAATTTTAATTGTAAGTCACACACAGTTTTCTGTTCAACTAAATTTGTCATTACTTTGCTTCAGTGTTTGACAAATTTGACTATGAAGAGGTACACAATTGAGTAGTGTGTAAACTGTGTGATTCGATTTACATCCGCACCTGGCTATGTAGCCTTTATCAGATGGTGGATCTAACCACTGCATGATTTGGAACGTCATGCTCGTCCTAGAAGCTATAATTCTATGCAACAGAAACCTTATAGTTGCAACTTTAATGATTCCAGAACAGGGCTGCAACGCATCACACCTTGCTAAAGAGTTGGAGACTTTCCAACTCCTGTCCAGAACACATGTCTAGCATGCTCACTGGACTGGATCATTCACTTAGGGTGTCATTAACAGTGAGATGATCCTGGCCACCATATTAAACAACAAACCTGATATGGGGCCGCGAAACCACAACCACCACGTTACTCCCATATAGGGGCCAAACTCAATGATCAGCCAGAGAACTATTAAATGTCTAAAGAGACAAATAATGAACTCTGGGGCTCACTGATCCCCGTGGAAATAAAGTGGAGCTTCCAGTTGACTCTCTGCCTGTCATCAGGGGACTGGGCTCCCTTTTTCCCCCAGTTGCACAGGTCTAGATAGCTGTTACGTACTATAAAGACCATAAATGTGCCCCCGGGGGGAGAGCAGTGCGCAAAGATTGTTAAAACTTTTTACGAAAATGGACGTTTCAATCAGGCCAGATGTATTTCCTGCATCAATTCTATAGGAAATTTGAAAATCGCCTGTGCCTACAGGGGCACACTTCACTTCGATGGGGCACACTTTCACCTCAGTGGATTCGTTAACAAACAGACCGGTTTGACTGTTTGGTACGTTATCGATTCGTACTTTTTAAAAAAGAAGGTTGAACAAACAGTTACCATGAAAAGTATTCACTATCGTGAGATGATAATGGAATTCTTGTGACCTAAAATTAACTATATGAACCTGGACCACATGTCTTTATAACCGGATTATCCCACTTGCCACACAGCTAATGAAACAATGTCTCTTTTGCGCGAGAAATTTTATGGCCGTGTTATCTCGCCTCATAGCTATGTTCATTTTTTTTAAAGAGAAGTAGCACTTCAGGCAACAATGCCTATTTAGTCAAGTATCGTGCTACATTCTTTAGGAAAGGGATACCGAAGAGGTGAAACAGGTGGTGAAAGTTGAAGGATAGTCAGAAATTAACTGCCGTATAAAGACAGCACAGCGACCAGTGACTATATCTTCATCGCTGAGCAGCCGAACCGACAGTCAATTTTTATTTTTGTAGTGATTCTTCGTTGGGAATCGAACCCATATCCCCCATACTGACAAGCTAGTACACAGGGGCACCTTATTTGCCGCCATGATCATGTGATTTGACACTTTTTGGACTTCTTTTTTCAAGAATATTTAAAATAAACAGTGCATCAATAAGTCAAGAATATTGGTTTTTCTATTATAACTGAGTGTGATTGAATATATGGGTCATCGGTTAAAGGTGTGCCACCATAGTCATGGCAAGCATTTGAACAAAATTTTATTTTACATATAATTGCCATAAATCATATTAAAAAATATTAATATAAATTTCTTAAAACTGTTTTATTTTATTTATTGTGTTTTTTAGTTGAACTACCCTTTATTTATTAAAACATACTTTATGGCATTTAAGCCGTATTTAAGAGAAGACTATTATAAAAATTCTACAACCATTAAATAACAAACGAAAAGTTATTTAAGAGTTAATTAAGCAGCTTTATTTAATAAAAATAGAAATACTTAAGCTTTTTAATTATTTTATTTTATTTTATAAGTCAACCTTAATTATAGATTAAAAAAAATAAATATTTTTTTCGTATATTTCACATCAATGAGCAATTATTTGTAAGTCGCCCACGTACAGTATATTGTAATATTTTTAATACCTCATTCACTACAAATATGATATTTTATGGTTTCATATTAAAAGGTACGCAAAAACGTAACCTCATTCTATTCGCTACAATGTTTGTTCGGCGTTCATAGACCTGCTTCTATTTCTGATAAGGTAATAATAGTGATATGACATTAACGTGTATTTCTTTAGTTGTAGAATCCCAGTAGGCATAGGATTTTTATGGAAATGAATGTTAAGCATAAATTTTAAAAATTAAAAGCGTGTTTCCATCAAGAGTGATATTTAAAATTAAAACTTTAGATGACTCATATCTGCTACACCGTACCTCGCCCATCCTACTTGGCGGATTTCTATTGAAAACACGTTTGTTTTCCTACTTTCCGGGTGTAGTCAGCGAAGGTGACCCAGTGTCTTACGTTAAAATACTTCCAACGCAAAGCGAAGCTTGTTACACGTTGAATATTACATTTTTTATTTTAAATATTTATTTATTTATATTAAATACTAGCTGAACCCGGTGTGCTTCGCTACCCCCCACATTTTAAAATAAAATTAAAAATAATTATTTATTATAAGCAGCAATATTTATTTTGTGCTTGATTCCTTTTTTAAATAAATATTTCATGATATTCTCACAAAATATTTATTTAAATAAAAATAAAAAAAATAAAAAATAAAAAATGAAATGTATTGTAATGGGGGAGAGCATATCCATATTGCAATTTCACTTTCGCTCACAAAGCTCATCAGTGAATTTTACCCCAATATTGTATAGAAAAACCTAAAAATCTTATATCCAAAGCCAAACTGATTTTATGAGAATTTTACCATAAAATCAACATAGCATAGACAGCAAGACTCAAAGACACTTTCATACAAACACTACAAAAAAAAATTGCAATATGGATATGCTCTCCCCCATTACAATACATTTCATTTTTTATTTTTTATTTTTATTTAAATAAATATTTTGTGAGAATATCATGAAATATTTATTTAAAAAAGGAATCAAGCACAAAATAAATATTGCTGCTTATAATGAATATGATTCCGAATAATTATAATTTACTAATAATTATTTATTAACAAAAATTTATTTATGTAATTTTAATTTAATTATTGCAATGCTTTAGGATAAACAATATTTTTAGTTTGCCCATCATAAGCATACACATATAAATCGGTGGGTTTTCCTACACGCAAATATGCAACATAAAGCTGTCCATGCGAGAAACATGGATTTGCTAAATTTAAGCCGCAAACTTGCAGAGATTGACCTTAAGTTTTGTTAACAGTCATCGCAAACGCTAACCGAACAGGAAACTGCAATCATTAAAAATCGAATGGTAAATCTGTTGGTATCATTGGAATGCGTGGCAAAAGTACATCTGTCCCTTTATATTTTCCTGTTATAATGCTCGCTTCTATTAAATTATTTCTCAGTTTTTTTACTGCAAGTCGAGTGCCATTGCAAAGCCGTGGTGGATCGATATTACGCAGTAAAATAATGGGCAGTGTTTCGCGCTCAACAGCAGTCTCGGAAGCCCTTGATGTTGAGGTTCGAGATCGCTGAATTTCTAGGCGTGCTTCACGTTGCTGTAAATTCTCTGCAGCTCTAGAGGTTGAGGCTCGAGACCGTTCAATTTCAAGGCGTGCTTCACGTTCTTCATGAGTTTCGTTTGCTCTATTGGATTTCATTTTCATTGATTTTGGAGTACGTGCTCAAAGGGATGATTTTTTTGACGGCATTTTTTTATTTATAACTAAGTTCTTAACACAATCGTTTCTCACTTAATTTAAACTTTGATTATATTAACTTTTTAAAGTTTTTTTTTTAATTTTTTGGTTATAAATTTAATAAAAATTTAGTTAAAAAAATAATTTAAAAAGAAAACTGCAACTTCTGTCTAATTCACTATTGCAAATGCGTTAAGGTAAAAGAAAATATGCAATAAGGTTATTGCTACCCTTTTTTATTTTAAACCAATTAGAATTCAGCACTGAACCGCATGTAATTTGCTTCATGCTCCCCTTTTTTATTTTTAGACGAATAAAAAGGCAGCAATTACACAATCAGCTGTTTTCACAGTCACTTGCAAGAGAATTAGAATGAGGTTACCCCACTCTCTGTTTTAATTAGCATATATTACAAAATCAGCTGTTTTGCAGACAGTTGTGGGAGAAAGAGAATGGGGCTACCTAACTATTTTAATTAATATGTATTTCAAATTTGAGGTAAAGCCGTTAATAAACGTAGTAACAGTAGGTGAATATTTAAAGTAAACAGTGCGTCAATAAGTCAAGAATATTGGTTTTTCAATTATATCTGCGTGTGATTGAATATATCGGTCATCGGTTAAAGGTGTGCCACCATGTCATGGCAAGCATTTGAACTTACATTTCTATCTGATAGCAATCAAAACCATTTTTAGGGTTATAAATTTTTTTCAGTGTAAAATAAATATAAATGGCACATTTTTTTGTTTTAAATCCCTGGTACAAATTGCCGAAACAACAACAAATATAATTTCCCTTTAACAAGTTCATTTCATTACACTATCGCTTCTTACTGCTTTTCGGAATGTTATTTTCTTTCCGTCCACTAATTAGCAAACATGAAATTTGTCTCTTTTTTTTACCAAACAACAACCGGACATAAACAAATTGTGTTGCCACTGTTAATGCAATTGTCTCTACAAGAATTGTCTGAAAAATTGTGTAGTTGCTAATTACTCGGGTTTTATTTCTTTAACTTGTATTCTTTTTAGTCTATTGATTAAAAGGACCGAAAGATACAAACAACAACAATATAACAAACTAACAAATAAAATGTAAATATCCGCAATAAAGATAATTAATGAAGATAAAATGACCAACCGTTTTTGTTTCTCAACTTTAAAAGTCTTTATTTGATTGGGACTTTTCTTTTAACAAAATATACACAAACTGGTTAATGGTTACTGGTTTTTATGGTAGTGGCAGTTAACGGATATTTTATTTACAGTTTTATAAATTAAATAAAACTACATAAACCAATTCAAAGCCCTGTAAACATAAACAAACACATTTAAAAAACTGAAAAAGAAAAAAGGGACCTTAACTCATGACACTTTTCTAAAGAACTTTTAACCTCAACATCTATACATGAATTCTCATGTATTGTTTAATTTATGTACAGTGGCTCACACTAAAAATGGGACCTCTTTACGCAATACAAAATGACAACAGAATTACAAATAAACAACGTGCACCTATAAAAATAAGGCTTTAGCCGAGAGATTAGAAGTGTATAGTTCGTGAAGTCCAAAATGGCCCATTTATCTCCGGCCATTCAACTTCGCAGAATGGTTAAAACCAATTTTCGAAAGGAATAAACATATGGAATCAAGAAGAGTTTTACGAAAAAATAAATGGCATGGCTGAGTGGCTCGAAAGAAACGATGTGTCAGTGTCAAAAATAGAAATGATCGCTTGAATTTTGCCCTAAAGTACCTATAAAAAATATCTCGTTTTAAAGCACAGTCAAATTTAAATTCCTATTTTTTCTGGCTTTTCCTATCAACATTTAAGCATTATACAGGTTCTGTTTACGTATGAAAGCAAATTAAATTTATTTGGTTCCGATTGCCAGGTTTAATCAAATAAGATTTAATCTAGTGTTAAATCAATAAGGTTAAAAAATAAAAGTTAATCGAATAAAAGGTAATCGAATAAGGTTTAATCGAATAAGATTAAATCGATAAGTTTTAATCGAATAAGGTTTATTTGCATTAGCTTTAATTAAATAAGAAATAATCGAATAATCTTTACTCGAATAATGTTAAACTAAATAAAGTATAATCGAATAAGATTCAATCGAATATATATGCTACGTTAAATTGACTTTTTCTATAAACATTTTCTAGCTTCTTTTTATAGATGAAAGCAAATTTGTTTGGTCCGAATGGACGATGTCAATACAATGAACCATTTTTGCATAAAAAAAACACTAGAAAACAGTGAAGCATGAAGGCTTATCGTATAAGGTGTAATTAAATAAGGTATAATCCAATAAGATTTTGAATCAAATGTTTAATCAATAAGTTTTAATCGGATAAAAGTCAATCGAATAAGGTTTAATCGAATAAGATTAAATCGATATGTTTTAATCGAATAAGATTTATTCGCATTAGGTTTCATTAAATAATAAATAATCGAATAATCTTTAGTCGAATAAAATTCAATCGAATATATATGTCACGTTAAATTGACTTTTTCTTTATTTTGCAGCTTCTTTTTAAAGATGAAAGCAAATTTATTTTGTTTGGGCCGAATGAACGACGTTAATACAATGAACAATGTTGTCAATTTCTCCTCTATATGACGTCTTTCTGGCTGTTTGTTTACAAATGGCGATTGCTTTCGATGTGGATACATCATTATCAAGCCAAGTTCTATTATGAACTGGTGAATCAGTATTTTTGGTCTAGGTATTTATCTCATATTTATCTCGATTACCTACTATGTAAGTAGACACGACAATTTTGAAATAAAGCCTCGAGCTTTTATTATTTCTATTGCACATTTACTAATTTGAAGAATAAATATTTTAATGAAATATTTTCGAAGACTTTAAGTATTATTTATTTTAAAGCTGTTAAACTTTTCTGCAATTAGTTGCCCGACTTTCGATGTGATCCACTGTAAATGTATGCATGTGAATGAGTGTGTGCGTGTGTGTTTTGATATAAGAAGCATTATAACATACTCTCATTGTATGAACCTTACATTACAAAAACTAACAAAAGATTATCGAAATATTCACTAAACACACACTCACACACACAAATGTTTATTTGTAAATAAAAAGAGATTCTTATTTATGTTTATGATGTTAGTTGTTCTATAAAAGGTTACAAATGTCATAATTTGTATGCAAAATATGCAAAAACAAAAAAAAATTAAAAAAAAACCAAAACAAATACTTGAGTATTTCATTTTGTTGTTTTACCAACTACAATAACAGCAACAATAAGAGAAAATAGAATAAACACGATACCGTTAACTATTGTGCCCAGAATAAGCAACCTTGAACCTTTTTTTCTTGTTTTTGTTTTTGCTATAACAGTACTTCTTCTCTTCTGCTTTTTTAAGGCATAACAAGTACTTTCTTGTAATCCTTCTATTCATTTTTCCCTCATAAAAAATAGTTTGTGTGTGTGTAAATGATTTGTGTACGTGTGTTTTTGTTTCACTGCATTCTTAACAAGAATAACAATTGTGAATTATTGTTTATAAAATAAAAAAGTGTGTTTTTTTTGTTTTTGTTTATTTTATTAATGGCTTTGAATGGATTTACACCCATACACGTATAGTTATTCATAAATACGAGTACTGTCAAACTGAAATGTATGCCACAGTTTATACTTGAACTTTTGCATGAACATTTTGCAGAATTCTTTTTATTTAATTATTGAGTGACGGGAGAAGTCTACTAATTTTATTTTGAAATATTTTAAGCTTCAATTAAGGTGTTAATTTTTGCCAATTTAAATATTCGTATCATTGAAAATAAATTTGTGCGGAAGCAATTGTTTAGACGAGAAAAATCAAATAATTAAATAAATGCCTTTATTAAGTGCTTTAAGCACAAGGTCTTCATATCACACTATTGGGTGGCTTCTTCAGGAACAGAAAATGAAATCTTTTTTATAATTTTTTTTTTTGCAATGGAATTTTATGTAAAAAAAAATTCTTTTTTAATTTTTTACGCATTTTAATTTTTTGTTTCTGAAGATGGCATATAGCCGAAACCGGTATGTTCATAAATCAAATTTAACGCGGGTTGATGTAAAATGATACCCAAAAAAATATATTTAATTTTTCTAAAAATTGTTATGAAGAATTGCTTACTTTTATTTCATCAGAACATCTGCGATTGTAGCAACGATAAAACATTGCAATACAACCCATGTTACGTCAATGCGTCAGTAACTTAATAGAACTGAATATCCAACTATCAAGGATGTATGCGGTCAAGTAACCCCAAAATAGCCTTTGCGACTCCGGCCAATTCACCAAAGGTGTACTACATTTTCACTCATAAATAGATAGTATAAATAAGGATATCAGAATATGAAACGTGTCTCTTTTACCGTTTCAGAAATCTAAAACACTTGGATACTTCTTTGGCGATCTAATATTATGTCAAATTTTTAATTCCAAGAACACTGAGAACTTCTAATTCTGCAAATGCTATGTCTACCATAAATACATATGAGGTAGTATAGCGTTCGTAGTGTTCACATCAATCAAATCCTTAGTAGTCATTATACTATAGGAGTTTTACTTTTAATGTATTAAACAGACAATTGGATAAATTATCTTGGAGGATAAATAGCAAAAATTAAAAACAAAGTCTAATCAGATATTTTTAACTTTCCTATGAAATAGGTTGCTTTTGAATTTTAAATTATCACTTAAGTAATTAATTGGTATGAACTACTACACATCAAATTTCCTCAATTGATGGTACCCAATTGACATCTAAAGGAGAAAAATTTATATGTTTTAATCGTTATTTTATTGACTCAATTGATGAGATACCAAATCCCTTGTTTTGTTAATGATAGCATTAATAGTTTCAGGACTCTAATACCACATGAATTCAATTTTCAAATAACAGGAGTTACAGAAACTTTTGTAGAAGAGATTATAAATAGTATGCCGGCAAATAAAAGTACAGGCTATGATAAAATAACATTAAAAATGGTTTTATGCAGGAAATCGAAAATGGCAAAAATTATAACTAATTTGTACGATAAAATTATTGGGCAGAGCAGATATCCTGATGTTCTAAAAATTCATAAAATTATACCGATTCCAAAAGGTGTTGGATCGAATATTTTAAATATGTTTAGACTGGTATCTGTTTTACCAATTATTGGAAAAATAATAGAAAAAATAATAATAAATATCTTTTTTCTTTTATGTTTATGTTTATGTTTGCAGATGATATCTGAATACTTTATCCGTACAATCATGCTAAAGTTTTACAAGTTAATGTAGAGTATGATGCTGCAATGTTGGCAGAATATATTAGATTTAACAAGCTTGTTTTAAATTCCACAAAAACTAAATTCATAAGGTTTCGACCACAAGTAATAAGGAATGATGGAAATATGAAATTACATATTAATGGCGCCCTTATTGAAGAAACGAATATGATAAAATATTTAGGCATTACATTTTACAGCAAATTGAATTGGGAATTACATATTGGAGTAATTAAAAATAAAATATCAAACGCCATTGGTGCTTTATATAAATTAAAACGCAAATTAAATCAGAAGATAAAGATGCTTATTTATAATAGCTTAATTCATAGTCACTTAAACTACCTGCCAATAATTTATGTCCATAGAAATACACTTCATTTAAAATCTTTACAACACTCTCAGAACAAGGCTTTAAAGTTAGTTTTTAATCTTCAATTAAGATATCATACGTTATATCATGCGATTTCTACATTACCAATTTTAGGTCTATATAAAATGCAACTTCATAAGTTTGTATTTAAATCCATTAGAAATATGGGATATTATTCAATTCGATTTTTGCAATATTTGGACGTTTCCAATAGGGTTACCAGGCAAAGCAATAATTTATCTGTAATAAGATGTCGTCTTGAATTAATGGAGCAACGCATTTTTTATGCAGGTTCTACTGAATACAATAAATTACCAATCCATTTAAAATCAATAATTAGTTTTTCTCTATTCAAAAAACAGCTTAAAATATTTTTATTAAATAACTTAGAAACACTTCTTACATAAAAAAAAAAAAATTTATTGTGTTTTATAAAATTGTATACAGTTGCCAGAATGCCTCTTTTATGGCAATTTTGGTGCTGAGGCTTTATATATATTTTGTGTAATAATATTATTTTTAATAAAAAAAAAATCTTCAATAAGCTTTAAAAATCATACAATTTTCATTAATCATGGCTGCTAGTTTTGGTCACATCTATGACCAGCTAAACTTGTTTTAAGTTTATTTTTTGTTGTCCCAATATAAACTTTGTCACAGTTCACCTGGTCATTTGCTCCACATGGTATCCTGTATACTACATCAGATATTTCCATTTTTCCTATTTTATCCTTCATTTTGCTAAATGATTTATTTAATGTGTTAAATGTTTTGTGTGCAATTATATATCTATCTGTGTCATATATTTTAGACTTTCTTCATCTTTCTGATATTCCAGGAACATAAGTTAATGATTTATAAATTCTTGGTGCTGCCATAGTATTATGTCTATGATTATCATATTGTCTAATTAATGGGTTCGTTAATTCTACTGGAATATCATTTTCATGAAGTATATCTCTTATTGTGCCCTTATTCTGCAACTGAAATTCTCTATCACTTATAGCCAATATTCTGTCTATCATATTTTTCTGTCTATCATTTTTCTCGGATGTTTGGAATAAAAATTAATAATTCTTCCAGAAGATGTTGGTTTTTTTATGTTTAATACCTCATCGCCAATTTGTAGTGTAGTAGGTCATAAATTTTTTTTTTTTTAACTTTTCTCTTTTTTTATTGTATCTTCAAAAATATTTCAAACTAACAATAAGTATTCAGATCTTAAAACTAGAATTTTCTAATTAAGTACAGCCACTGCTGGACAAAATATATATTTCGCGAAGATAATTTATTTGCTTAAATTATAGGCATCTTATTCAAATTCGACCAAGGGCCAAGGTGTCTCTCCTCTTCAATCGAATGTAGCCACTTTCGTTAAGAATGTTGCGGGCTAGGAGGTTTGGATGATATCCAAGGTTGTTTCTATAACTTAGTGCGTGTTTAACAATCTCTTCTCTTACCAAGGGAACGTGGAGGTCCTTATGAATATTGGAATTTTTAATATACCATGGGGCGGCTGTGATCATTCGAAGGAATTCATTCTGTCTCCTCTCCTCTCTCTCCTAATTGAATACCATAGCACCAAAGTGGTTTCAAAATAGCCTTATATATTAGAAGTTTGCAGTCCAAGCTCAGTGTAGAGTTTCTTCCAATCAGCCAATGTACTTGAGCTGTTTTAAGTCTTAATTGAGTCAGTTTAGCATCTATATGGTTTTTCCAAGTCAAACGCCTGTCCAGATAAATGCCGAGATATTTAACACTCGAGTTTTGAGGTATGATTTGACCGTTAATTGTAATTGGTGCGCATGTTTGCCTACACAGGGTAAATGTTATATGAACACACTTTTGCTCATTGACTGCTATTCTCCATTTCTTTAACCATTTTTTCAACTTAGACACATGAGTCTGAAGGTTCTGTGATGCCCGTTGAGGGCATTTGTGTATGCTGAGAAAAGCCGTATCGTCAGCAAATGTAGAAGTATGGATTCTACCATCGGTTGGCATGTCAGATGTAAAAATAAGATAGAGGAGCGGTCCGAGAATACTTCCCTGGGGAATTCCTGCTCCAATTGGCTGAGGCAAACTTATAAAATCCCCCTGTCGTACGACAAACTTTCGACCGGTCAAATAGTTGTCCAACAAGTTGCTAAGGTTTTTAGGCAAATTCTGTCCCATCTTGTACTTCAGCCCTTCGTGCCATACCTTATCAAAGGCCTGAGAGACGTCAATGAATAGGGCAGAACAGTATTTTTTTTCCTCAAATGTTTGTTTTATTACATTTGTTACTCTGTGTACCTGTTCAATTGTACTATGTTTTCTTCTGAATCCAAACGGATGACTCGGGATGCACTCTTTCTCATTCAGAATCTGAATTAGTCTTTTTGCTATTAGTTTTTCAATTAGTTTTGACATGTTAGGCAACAGACTAATGGGCCTATACGATTCCACCTTTGTGTGATCCTTTCCAGGCTTAGGGATCATGATGATCGCTGAGACCTTCCATTGTTGCGGCAAATACTCGAGTCTCACTATGGCATTAAAAATAAAGAGAATAATTTTAACTACTAAGTGAGGAAGCTCAATTATCATTTTGTTGCTGATATTGTCTATGCCCGGAGATTTCTTGGGCTTTAATTCTTTAATGGCTCTTTGAACCGCTTGAAGCTTAAACCTTATGCGTACAGCTTGTACATAGTCGTAGAATAAAAAATGAATAAAGTACAACGTATTATGAATTCAAAAGCTTACTTCCTTTTTTTAGTAGTTAATTAGAAACACTAGGTCAATTTTAGTAAAAAATCTTTAAAACACTTTTATTTTTTATTATATTTTCGATATTTCGCCACACCGTTGGTTCCTTTTTTATCGAACCGCTTACTTGTAATTTCTATACTAATTATAATTTATATTAGAGTGGTATATAATCAATAGTCTCCATTTACTATATAATAATTCATTTTTATTTTAAGCAGATTTTAAAAATGCTAAAACCATTCAAATTTCAATGCTATCCAACAAGTATTGTGTTAATGAAATCTAACACTTTTTTAAATATGTAAATAAAAGTTTAAAATTTCTAACTGTTTAACAAAATATTAATAACGTGTGTTAACAGCCCTTCAAATGCCACTGAAATTCTAATCAATCATTTTAAAATAGTTTTTTTTTTTTCGTCAAATATTACAAAATATTTAAGACGTTTTAAAAGTCTATAATGTTCAAGGCACTTAACTTTTTTCCTTTTATTTCTTTATTATTTTTTTGTTTTTGTTTGTTTGTTAAGCTTTTATCCCATTAATTTTTTATCAATACATGTGTACATACTCTCATGTCCCATGTGCAAATAAGTAATTGTATGCGTGTGCAATAGTGTATTCGTTTGTGTACTTTAATATTCCCTTGAGATAAAGGAAAAGAAATAGGAAAAATGAGAATAGCAGCAAAGTGTTGTCGTTATGAAAATATTCGTTAAAATATTAAACATTTTCTCATTAAAGTGGTCAATATGGTTTTCAAATATTAAATGAGCTGTAAACCTGTTGACTTTTCTACTATTTCATTTGGACATTTAAACATTTGAAAAAGGGAGCGACACAAATGACAGACATAAACATCTAAAAATAAAACAAAAAATAAAATTGTAATGAATATTTGAAAATGAAACCGAGTATACATTTTTTATCTAAAAAATTGTTGTATTTTACTGATGGCAGATATGCAAAAATAAATATGAAAAATATATTTATGTATGACGTCAATGAAATATTTATGTCCTCATAAAATTGAATGATAAAATTGCTGCGATTTAGTAATCAGTTGATAAATAATATTAAATTTAAAATTCCAAACTCCACGAGTTTCGCAATGAGTTTCTTCTGCACAAAATTGTTTTGTATTTAAGGAGCATCTGAACTTTGGACACCACTCTTGATAAATTTCCGCATGGTTTACCAAATAAATTTTGTGTGTTTATGTTAAATTCTGAGTTTAAATTGGCAAAATTTTGTATGGTGTTACAGCTCACGGCTGCCAACGTCTTAAAAAATAATTCTGACATTTTCGCTTAAAGCTGCATGGTCCGGTTTTTTAAAATAAATCTTTCCTTTTTTGGCTTTTTCCATTTTATAGATGAAAACGGTTATTACTTTATTATTAAGGTTTTTTTCTTTCTTTCCGAAAATATTCCTAAATTTTCCATTTACTTTGTTTTTATTAGACTCAATTATCATCGATTAGAAGTATCTTTCTTACGTTCCATTTTTATTTACACTCCATTTTACAATATTTACTAAATTCGATAATTTCAGTACGAAAAAAATATATATAAAAAATAAACTACAATAAGTTTTACGTATCTATACATTGCATATATGCATACTAGGCCGGGTCGATTTAAAAATCGCCCACTGCTCAGTGAAAATCGTATTCTAGGTATCAAAATAAGAAAGTTTGCCCGAGGGACCATACCTCTAAAACGAATTCTGATGTTCCAAGTTTTGGGTGAAACTTTTATTTTGGGTCAAATTTTGAAAAATTTAGAGTGCCTCAATCGAGTCCAAATGTATGACCGACCCTCACTAACTTTGGAGTGCCGATCAACCCATGCCAGTGGCACACCCCCTGGAACTCCCCTGAGGGCGTTTCCCATTCAAACCTTTAAAAAAATCAACATTTTTGGTACTTTACATGAAAAAATCAGCGATATGGCTTTCTTTTTCTTTATTTTTATTTATTTATTTATAATAATATTTATTTATACATTTTTAATAAGTCAGAACAAATGCAAAAAAAAATTAATTTTACTTAGTTATAGAAAAGAAACTAAAAAAAAATTATTGTTTGAAGTCGTTTTTACTTTTAAGTCTGGGCAATTTCGCACGGCTCTCTAATATCGTCGCCATAACAGCCTCTACATTTTCCAGCATCGGTCGTTTGGAAACGCTAGCTAGCAATTGAACGTATCGTTCGGTTCCTTGTATGTGTGATGGAATTGTTGGATCATTAAACGTTGGAGCATCTTTATTTAAATATTCTTTCAATGCATCGTACGGAATACTTCGCTTGAAAGGTGGTTTAAATACGTTATTTATGCCATTCATATTGATCATTTCCGTGTAACTTGTGCAATTAAATTTTATATCCGGTTTTTTATAAGCTCTAAGTTGTGTTGGGTCTTCAACATCGGTTCGATAGCGTAGAATTATCTTGATAGCACAGTCGCGCTTTTCTTTGCTATCAATCATCAAACAACATTGATAACAATATATTTTCCGAATGCGCATAATATGAATTATCTGTAATTACTTGATTGACAATTTTGCTTAAACGAGGTTCTAGTAATCGTGACCAAGTAATGAACTTGAAAAATAATGCACTACCGTACACGACAGAGCTGTTGTACTTGATACTGAAGTACATTGGCAAATAACATTTAATTATAAATTCAACCAGAATTCTTAAATTTGCGTCTGGATTTTCCGTTGTCACACATAATCATAATAATCTAGCGGCCTTGGTCAGCCAGCGAGAATGTACAATTTTAGCTCTCGTTAAAGTATCATCCTTTCTGCCATCGAATGGAAACACTAACAAATTGGTAGCATCTAACCGTTTGCGACGCACTTTTTGTCTGCATTTCTCTTTTTCTCTGCGAACTTTCGATTTATCCATGATAAGAGGTTTGCCATGCGTGTCTTTCATTTCAAAATCTTGGAAAAGAGCTGTTGCCAATGCTGATGGTACTCTATCAGGCTCACCATATCTGTCACATATAAAGGCAAAGTTAAAGCATCGTATCTTTCTGTGTATTGTGATCTTTCGCCTCTATCCATATCTTCTTGAACCGATGGCGGTGCGTATGTTGAATCATCGGGATATTGGTATGTTGGCATTGATGACATAGACGTTGCTCCTTGCTCTTCTATTTCCATCACAAATGCATCCACTGTAAGTCTTTTCTGATTATGTTGATTGTGCAGAAAATCTTTGAGGCGTTCTGGAACCAAGTCGCATGCACATGGAGCTGCCTTCAAATCGCATTTGCATGTTCCAATGTAAATTGTTTCCAGAGATTTTACATACTCTGGAAATTGTTGGGTTAGGTTTTTTCTCTTGGTTTGGTCTTGATATTTGTCAAGTAGTCTATTCAATTTATTAAATACACTTTTTTCTGCATTATTTCCATACCAAGTTTTTCCCAAATTCCAACCAACTTATTTTGTACTTGAATAGTGAATGATGTATAGGAAAACTTTCGCTTAAGTAAAAATAATATCTCAAGATATCCAGATGGTCAAATCACTAGAAACACCAAAAACAGTAAAATCATGCCTGGGTATATGACTCATTGGGTTTTCGATAGTTCTTGATGTTGTTGTTCCTTCATTTTGCGTTGTAGAGGATGGTGGATTCATTGTAAACTTTTTGATTTGAAATGGTCACTTCACTTCTTGTTTTTTTTTTAAATTATTTTTTATCTGAAATAAGCACACCTCCAGTTCTTCACAACGACTTAATCCATTCACAAAAACTGTTGCGTTATATACATAGGTCTACAAGACGAGGTAATAATACTGAAATGGTGATTTCAATTCTACCTGTAACCGATTTTGTTGTCAAAACTGCATGTAAATTAAACGTTAGTGAGGGTCGGTCATACATTTGGACTCGATTGAGGCACTCTAAATGGGTCAAAGACGGATTTTTCAAAATTTGACCCAAAATAAAAGTTTCACTCAAAACTTGGAACACCAGAATTCGTTTTAAAGGTATGGTTCCTCGGGCAAACTTTCTTATTTTGATCCCTAGAATACGATTTTCACTGAGCAGTTGGCGATATTTTTGCCTCCCCACATATGCATACATATGTATGTATGTATAAGTGTCTTAAATATACAGAGTATCCGGCGGGAAGGTATACTACTTTATTTTGCTGCCATTAGTCTTGGCAGTCGTGAAGTAGACACATGGCAAATTTATTATGGAAAAATAATCGATAAACCAACATGTTTTAATCGTTAAAATAATTTATCAAAATCAATCGATTACTGTGACGCTGTGAAATTTTTGAGAAAAACAAAGTGCCAACAAAACGCACTAAATATCGTGTAGTAAATAATTTCGAAGAAAGAAAATCTGTAGGTGATAGGCCCAAGCATGCACTACAACGAACTGCAATATCGGCTGAAAACATTACTGCTGCTCAAGAAAGTATTCAAAACAATCCATCAACCTCAATTCGACGCTGTGCTCAGGAGCTTGGTCTTCAAATAACAACATTGAAGATTCAGTTGACACAAGAGCTTCTTCCACGAGACCAATTACGCTGCCGTATTTATGCCAATACGATATTACAGCTCGGCTATGACAACCCCGATTTTCATGAAAAAATCATAATGAGTGACAAGACACATTTTCATTTGAATGGATATGTGAATAAAACAGAATAGTTGCTTCTGAGGAATGGGAAACCTTCAAATTATACAACAGTCTCTTTTGCATCCATTAAAAGTGACAGTCTGGTGTACAATTTGGTCAGGAGGAATCATTGGACCTTACTTCTCTGAAAATGAAAGTGGCGTAATGGTAATTGGTAATGGGGAGCGATGTCGTGATAAGATTGAAAATGCCGCAACTGCATGCTTTGGGCCTAATAAACATGTGCTATCAACAAGACGCTGCCACATCGCACGGTCGCCTGATTTGACTACTCCGGACTTCTTTTTGTGAGGATGCCTGAAAAGCAAAGTTTACGCAAACAAGCCAGAAACGCTTGAGCAATTCACACAAACTATTTTTCATTTGCCTAATTACGGCTGCAATGTATTTAACTCTCTTTTCATCACAGATGAAGCTTCAATGTAAGATTTGCAGTACGTTGTGGTTCTATCACCTATTTCTTCGAAATCATTCACGACAAGATAAATAGTGCGTTTTGTTGGCATTTTGTTTCTTCCAAAAAAAAACACGTAACTTTCTCATCGTCACAGTAATCGATGATTAGTTTTGATAAAATGTTGGTTTATGGAATATTTTTCCACAATAAATTTGCCACGTGTCTAATTCACCACTGCTATATATGTCGCCATATAATGTTTAAGAAAATGGCGACAAAATAAAATATTATACGATATGTGCTTGGATTTTCCGACGGGGTTACGGGTACGAAAAGAACACTGAAGATGGCAAACAGCCGAAACCGGTTTATTCACAAACCAAATTTGACGAGGGTCGACGGAAAACCGTACCCAAATAAAAGACAAAAAAAAATATTATACCTTCCCGGCGGATACCCTAAATACTTTATTTCGATGTGCGTTATACGTTTTACAGAAAAGTTTGATCGATTCGGTTTAAATATTGCTTTATGTTGATTTATTAAGACAATAATCTGTATCCTTTGAAATATCCAGATATTTCAAAAACGTAGATACTCTATCAAACCCTTGGAAGGGTCCGACGTTCTCGCATAAGTTGTCTTAAACACTTTTTGGCCTTGGATTTTGTAATTGCACTTGAAAATTTATTTTAATTTAAAAAGATATCTTTCCAGAAAAAAAAATAAAAGAAAAACTTTTCTTCATTCATGCCCCATTGTGCATTCAGAACTTAAGATTTTGTAATTAAACATAATAAAATATGTTGTTTGTTGTAAACAGCAGATGGGTATCAAATGAAATAGTTTAGGTGTGTATGGATGAATAGTTTATGTGTGTGTGTGTGTGTGTTTATGTATATTTTGATAGCAATAAACGGATGTTGCGTTTAGAATGCCATCTACATGTACCGGTTTAATAGAAAACGTTAAGGAATTTATAAGAAGCCAAACTACAACAATTTATGTGCACATGTATTTATTTTTAGGTTTATGTATGTATTAGATTTAATGCTGTTGTATTTTTTATTTATTTCTTTATTTTTTCTTCTTTTTTTTTTGTTTCATTAAATAATTCACACTTCTTACACACTGCTCTTCTATTTTTTATAGGTTTTTATACGACTTTAACCAAGTTATGGCTGTAAACGTCGGTTATTAAAGAAAGTTAAGCAACAAAATGTTTGTAACACCGACATTAACAGGAAAACAGGCAATTTATGAATTTCGTTACGACAAGCGTTACGAAGAGCTGCCTAGAATTAATTTATGCGTGCACATACATAAAGGAAAAACTTGTTTTTTTTTTTTATTTTGAATAAATAAAAATATTCATTTGTAAAGTTTTCTTTTAAATATGCGTGCAGTGAAAGGAATAACTTCAAGAGTCTAAAGAGTTAGAAGGTTGTTGATAGCTACAGGTTTTTAAACAGAAAAATTATGTTAAGAAAAAGGAATATTAAATTATATTAAAGTATTACACAAGCACACACTTTTAACTTGAGAACAGAAAATATAATCAAAAATATTATGAAACTAACGAAAGCTGAAGTATTATCAAATAATAATACTATTTTATAAAATTGATTAAACGATCAAAAAAATATATTTTCGATAAAAACAATCCGTAATAATTTCATCAAAAATTATAAAAACGTGCAGAATTTTTTGTTTCGTAAAAGTATGAAACTACGAACTAGAGCCTATCAAAAATATATATCGTTTTGACAGTAAATAAACAAAAAGTGTTAAATTTTATTAAGGCTGTGTTAATTAGCATTGGAAAAGTATTATGCACAGAAAAGGTAAAAGATTTCGAATCTATAGGGCTGTCACGCAGAACGGTCACAAAAAGAATTGAAGCGATTTCTTCTAACTTAACCAATCAACTCGATGGCCGTCTTAAAAAGTTTAAGTATTTTTCAGTCCCTATGGACGAGAGTGTTGACAGGCCAACTTCTAATTTTTATCAGAGGAGTCGATGAAAACTCTGTAATAACCGAAGAACTTGCTTGTTTAAGATCTTTGAAAGGAAAGACGACAGGAAAAATAATTTATGATGAATTTATAGAGTTGATGGAATTTTTAATGCCCCAATTTCCAAATTAATTAATTTATCAACTGATGGAGCACCTAACATGGTGGGAAAAAATACGGGGTTTGCAGGAGTTTATAAAAGTCAGAATCCTGAAAGCGAAACATTTTTTTTACATTGTCTAATCCACCAAGATGTTCTTTGCAAGGCTGCCTTGGATATTAACCACGTACTTAATATTATTTTAAAATAATTTAATTAATTAATACCATTCGAGCCCGTGGTTTGTTACATCGACAATTTCAAGAGTTTTTATCGGAAGTTGATGCAGAATTTTCGGATGTACTTTATTACACAAAGATCAGGTAGCTGAGTTGAGGGGATGGCTTCTCGAGAGTTTGGAGTCTTCTCGAAGAAATTAAATTTGGGATGAGTGGGAAATATTGGAGGATAAGAATTGAAGCATCGAGTTTGCTTTTTTCACGGATTTGCTCGAGCACTATAATAAACTGAACAAGAAGTTACAGGGAAGAAATCAATTTATAGATGAAACTTGGGCCAGTTTGAGGTCTTTTAAAACTCAATTGTTTATATTTTCTAAATGTTTGGGAAAAAATAATTTGACTCATTTTCCAAGACTTAATTCTTTGAGGCCTGTGAGTGAAGAGAAGTTAAAAGTCTTTTCACAATCTTTATTAAAACTGTATTCAGAATTTGAGGCCAGATTTGCTGACTTTAAAAAAAATCCAACCATGTTTAGATATTTTTTCAATGCCTTTTTGTGTTAATCCTGAGAGTGTTCCACCTGATCTACAATTGGAAATTATAGAATTGCAATGTAATAATAATTTAAAACAGCTATTTTTAAATACAGATAAGCTTGATTTCTATAAATCCCTACCAAAAGATGAATTTCCAAAGCTAATTAATCATGCGCAGAAAATTATGTCAATGTTTGCTTCCTCATATTTATGTGAGTGAACAGGCCTTTTCAGTAATGAAATGCAGAAAAAATTCAATAAAAAACCGATTGTCAGACGAGAGTCTATTTAATTTATTAAAATTCGCGTCCTGCCAGCTGGAACCAGATTTTGAGGAAATAATGTCAAGTCAGAAACAGATCCATGCTTCCCATACATCTGGAAAATCTTAAAATCATAATAAACCGTATTTTATAAAATGTTTATGTTGTTTTAAAATATTACGGAATATAATTAATAAATAACTAATAGCTTAAACCGAACTTTTAATTGAACAGCTACCCCATCATTTTTTAATGAATGACCCTCTATGTTTTTTTTTTATTTAATGGCCCGCCGCAAGATTTTTTTTTGAAGTTAATGGCTAGTCACCCAAAAAGTTCGCCCATCACTGCTGTAGATGGATGAATTTGATTGGAAACCTTATTTACTCAATAGCAAACTTGCGCCCCTAAAGTATGCAAAGAACAATTAATTATGAAGCGAAATTGATATCAATTAAATAAACACTTGGGCCTGTTTGCTAAACACAACTGTCACTTCAGTAAAATATTCCGTTAAAATATCAAAAGAGTAAAATAAACAAAATTAATTTTATAACTCATGTAAAGTAATAAAATATAAAAAAATGTAAATCATAATTATTTGCTTTTGATATCTAAATTGCAAATGATTGACAAGCAAAAGTTGTGTGAGCCAGTAATTGATTTTTTAATTTTGTTCTTAGCTTTTCGTTAATAAATTAAACAAATTAATAATGGTAAAGTTGTGTTAGCAAAATATATATTAATTGCGTACCAGTAAGGTATTGACGGTACAGGTGGAGTAAAAATTATGCAAACAAAACAATAAAGAAAATATAAATATTTGTATTTATTTTCTAACAGCTACTAAGTGAGACCCAGCAGGCTTAAACTTTCGTACCTTTTAATAACTTTCAATAAGGAAAGCATTAAGCATAATTTAATACTAAAGAAATTTAAAATATCAGCTATTTTTCTACGAAATATCCTTTTCGTTTTCTCTATTTTAATTTATCAATAATAAAGAAATTATTATTTAATTTTTTTATTTTTAGTTCAACAAAAAGTTTAATATATTTATACAGTGGGCAAAGAAGTATAAAAGTCTATGAAAAATGTTTCATAGCAGAACATTTCTTAGTCCAGCCAAAAATTTAACAGATCACTGCTCTCATACTCTCATCTCTCTCATACTCAATACTCGTGTTGCGTAAATTTCGGAACTTAAATAGTTAAAATCTTTTGCCAAACAAAAATGTGCTTATGTGAAACCAACTTAAGTTTAGAGTGGCTAAACTTGTACTATGTGCAATACAAACTGGTAAACCGAATACCAAATTTGCTATTTTGCATGCGCAGCAATCGAAGAATGCGGGTACTTCCAAATTAAAAATAACCATTTTAGATCTATAATCCAAATTCGTCCTAAATGATCTCTTTAGGATTTTAACAATTTCGTATTCGATACGAAAACGTAAACTCGATTAAGAGCAATTTTTACAGTTACCTAGTGCGCTTGTTTAGAAAAGTGAATATTTATATTTGATCCAAAAAGAGGGGTGGGATTAAAAAGTAAATTGGCTTAAAATGCATCTTTTTTCCGACAACTTAGGTTTTATTGACACCAAAGTAAAAGTAAAGTAAAGTAGAAATATGGGAATTAGTAAAGGAATATAATGGGCAAATGTTTAAACACATTTTTGTTGTTGGTTGTTTATTTACTTAAACCCAGTCTTTTAAATAGCCGCAGAGGATGTAATTCAACGTTCAATTGACGTCGCTAAATTCAGAAGTTAGGTGACCAGTAAATTTCTTACGCAATAACTGACTTATGGAACCATTTTGCTGAAACGAAAAATCACTGATATCAACATTAGCCAATTGTGGCCCCAAAAAATTAGTTACACGGTTTGGCAGCATAGAGAATTCACGGTGCCGACGTTGTTTTCGTTAAGTTTTTTTAAACATCCAGTTTACAAACGTCCGACGCAAACAACGGTCGGTCAGTTTTAAGTCTGGAACGAGTAGAACTTTATAAATGTGAAGATGAAGATCTGTATGCAAAATATTGAGCAAAGTGCCTCCAGTGATGTCCAACTGTTGCGAACCTCAGCAAGTTGATGTTTCAGGCACATTCTAAACACTTTGCTGTATAGCGACTACACATACATCACTACGGTCTGCACAGCGGTCTAATAAGGAACCTGAATATGAGGAAAACCTGCTCGAATTTTGCGAAGTGATACAGTGAAATTTTTAACATTTTCATATTAAATTTTCTTTGCTCAAGAGTGTAACGTTAACATGCTTCAAATATTCAAACTTTTTGCTAAATAAATGTCAAAGGATGACAGCTCGATTCTTTACATTTAAATTATTTACTTCCCAACCTAAAATCCGCCCTTTTTAATGATCGAAATTAAATATTCAAGTGATTTGCTTGTATTTTTCCACAGATCTTCAAACCCTTCCCCTAACCGTGGATTTTCAAATAATTTCTATATAAATTTTACAAAAAAATCCTTTTCCATTGCAAGCTTTCATTTCAAAATTTGTGTTAAATTTACAATATAGTACTTAGATGTATTTTAAGATAAAAATGGAAAAAAATAATTTATCCGCAAACTTTCGTTCACGACTGTTGTAATATTACTTTATATTATCTATTTTTTTTTTTGGTTTCAGATAAAATTGTCTTTTTTTGCAACATTAAATGATTTATTTCGAATATAAACAGCTTTTTCTATTTCATTCACTATCAAAATATCAGAGTACTAAGATAAAAAAGTGTCAAAACAACACATGCTGTGTTGATCAAAAAAAAAAAACACTATGGCGCCATCAAATTGCCATGTTATAATAAAATAATATTATTTTGTCTATTTATCATTTCACAAGGTAAATTTTTAACATGAAACGGATTATTGTTTTCTTTATTCTAAAAAATATTTTTATAATTTTATGTTTTCTACTTTAGAACTTCAATTTCATAATGCACAAATAAGTGTAGTTAAAACATACGTATCTAATAGATATTTTTATAAAGAGAAAAATATTTTAAATTACTTTTAAATAAACTTATTACAAATATATTTTCAGAATAAAAATAATTATAATCAAGAAAACTTTACAAAACCAACAACGATTTTAATAAAATACAACACAATGAGATACATCCAGAAAGCCAATTTTTAAAGCTAAAAATGTAGAAACTTTGGTTTTTTAAATTTTCATGAGAACTTTTAAGAAAAATATTTTTTTTTTAACTTTCATCAAATATTTCTATAAAATAATTTCTATGGAAAACTTTAATAAACAGATTTTTTTTTAATTAAAAAAAAGTATTTTCTATGAAAATATTCACAACCAAATTGTCACAAAAATCTGTAGACATTTTTAATGCAAATTATATTACAACAACATATCAACAACATTTTCTATAGAAACGTTAGGTTATTTTCGATAAAAAAAATTAATAAAACCATCATAATATTAAAAATGTTTCTCTTAAATATTTTATCAAAAAAAAAATTATAAAAAATATTTGAAAATAAAGTTAATTTTTTCCGAAAACTTTCATAAAAATTTAAAAAAAATTTTTAGGAAAAACCCGTAAAATAAACTGTATCAATTATATATAAATCCTTAAAGTTTCTTTAAAAATTTTCTTTATTTTAATATATTCCCTTTTAAAAAAGTCATATTAATACAAATATTTTTAGGCTGATAAGCACTTTTTTCTATATGATGAATTTTTTCTATAGAAAAATTATAAGTAATGAATTTTTTCTATAGAAAAGTCATGAGTGCTGAAATTTTTCTATATAAAAATCATGAGTGCTGAAATTTTTCTATAGAAAAATCATTAGGGATGAAATTTTTCAATAGAAAAATCATGAGTGCTGAAGTTTTTCTAAAGAAAATAGCGAGTGCTGAAATTTTTCTATAGTAAAAACACGAGTGCTGAAGTTTTTCTATAGAAAAATCATGAGTGCTGAAGTTTTTCTATAGAAAAATCATGAGTGCTGAAGTTTTTCTATAGAAAAATAATGAGTGCTGAAGTTTTTCTATAGAAAAATCATGACTGATGAAGTTTTTCTATAGAAAAATCACGAGTGCTAAAATTTTTCTATAGAAAAATCATGAGTGCTTAAATATTTCTATAGAAAAATCATGAGTGTTGAAATTTTTCTCTAGAAAAATCATGAGTGTTGAAATTTTTCTATAGAAAAATCATGAGTGCTGAAATTTTTCTATAGAAAAATCATGAGTGCTGAAATTTTTCTCTAGAAAAATCATGAGTGATGAAGTTTTTCTATAGAAAAATCATGAGTGATGAAGTTTTTCTATAGAAAAATCATGAGTGATGAATATTTTCTATAGAAAAATCATGAGTGATGAATATTTTCTATAGAAAAATCGTGAATGATAAATTTCTTATATAGAAAAATCATAAGGGTAGTAGTTTTCTATAGAAAAATTATGAGTGTTATAATTATTCTATACAAAAATGAAAATGAAAAAATTTTTCTATGCATAAATGATTTCATAAAATTTTATCATACGAAAATTATGAGAAATAAAAATTCTCTATAGAAAAAAGATGTGTAATGAAATTTTTCTAAAAAAAATGATGAGGTATGCGTTTCTATATAAAATTGAAGCATATTAATGAGGGTACATCCCTATATGAGGGTACATTTCTATACAAAAATAAAGCTTAATGAGTGTTTTTTTTTGTAGGAAAATAATGACTGATGAAATTTCTATATAGAAAAAATATAACAATAAACATTCTATATGAGGGTACATTTCTATACAAAAATAAAGCTTAATGAGTGTTTTTTTTTTGTAGGAAAATAATGACTGATGAAATTTCTATATAGAAAAAATATAACAATAAACATTCGATTATAAACAGCGTTATTGGTGAATTAAATAAAATAAAACAACCCAGAAAAAAGTTGTGGTCAAAAAAAGTTCTCGTACAATTAGACAACATTTATTCACCTGTAGTTGTTGTACAATAAAAACTGGCAAAACTGCCTAAAAGCATGTTTTCTAATAAACGAAGATTTTATGTGCGTGTTGGTGTAAAGATGTCAAGAGGATGAGTAAAATATACCTACAGGTAAAAGTAACTATGTTAAGAGTCTTGGTTTATATCCAATTTTAAAAAAGGACACAAGAATAAAAACAAGGTTTGTACACACATTCGAACTCCTACCCACACATTTAAATAAATATTCTTTTTTTAGTAATGATAATAATGTCGGTATATCTCTGTTTTCTGCGTAAGTAAGAATAGATATTAAGAGATGTTTATCCTGCACCATTCTGTTTAGAAATAATAATCCTTTAATATAATCCTTTAGCTTTTTTGGAAAAAGCCAGTAGAAATAAAGAAGGAATTGTTGATTTATTACTTTTAAGAATAATTATGAATTGTAAATATGGAATTCTTTAAAACAAATCTATTTGTTGCAAATTGAGTAGAATAAACCGTCTCCCTTTTAATTCGAAAAAAAACCCGAGTTTACGAATAAATTGAGTTTAAAGTTTTGTTATATTAATAAATATTCATTTGTCGGGCCAAAATCGAATTTAGATTAATTAGCTGATTGCATATTGGCTTCAACATAGATTATCGTTTAAATTGTATATTTTGTTGTTGGTATGAAAACGAAACTGGTCCAAGGATGGCAATAATATTTTCATGTTTTTCCTGAAGAAATTATTTCCTGTGGAGTTTCTAGTACTGTGCATTAAAATAATAAACGAAACAAAAAAAAATAATTGCATACTTTCCAGAGTATTTTGTTACACGCACAGAAAGTATGTTAGTGTAATTTGATATTTAAAAAAAATAAAAACTTTAAATGAAAAATTTTATTTGAACTTTTTATTTTATTATTGAACTACAGCTTCAGGTTGTAAACAAAAAAATAAACTTCCGAATAAAACTGGTGCTGGTGTTGTGGCGAATAATTGTTTTTATTTTATGAAAAATTGTTGAATAAAAAAGTTTAAACAACCACAAATTGCTGTGTATTAGCTTCTGGTTAGATTTCAACAAATTTTTCACAACATTAATTTTTATAGCATACTTTAGGGGAATTATTTTTTCTCTCATTATTAAAATAGGAAAATCTAGCATATGTTTTAAGATTTTACTATCAACTTTTATAGTGTGTATTTTCCTGTATATATATATATATATATATATATATATATATATATATATATATATATATATATATATATATATATATATATATATATATATATATATATATTTATATATATATAAATATAAAAGCGACAGATTAAATGTGTTTTCCTTTTAAAACATAAAAGAACTTCAAAAACTTCTTTTATATTCAATTTATCATTTGCATCATTTGTAACAGTCTTCCTTTAAAGTAAGTTGGTGAGAAATAACGTGTTCCGATTATAATAAAATGATGTGCTTCAGGGATTTTCGTTTGATATATAGAAAGGTATCGAAATAATATGTAAACTTTACACTGGTGTTATAACAAATAGATTCAATAGTGTGTTAAGAATACACTAATTTAAATTCGAAATAGTTTTTTAGCGATGAAGCTTATTTTTGTTTGAATGAATACGTCATAAAGAAAACTAATGTATTGTAACCGTTGCTGAACAATTAAAAGAATCGTGCACAATTAATTATGAATAAAGTATTGTAAATATTTCTTTATATTTACACTGTAAAAATATGTTTATTTTCATAGAAAAATGATGAATAATGCATTTTTTCTGCAGAAAAATAATGAATAATGAAATTTTTCTATAGAAAAATGATGAATAATGAAATTTTTCTGCAGAAAAATTATGAATAATGATATTTTTCTATAGAAAAATGATGACAGACGAAATTTTTCTATAGAATAATGATGTCTGATGAAATTTTTCTATAGAAAAATGATGACTGACGAAATTTTTTCAAAGCAAAATGTGAAATTTTCTATGGAAAATTTTGAACTGACAAAAATTTTCGATAGAAAAATTTGAACTGACAAAAATTTTCGATAGAAAAATTTGAACTGACAAAAATTTTCTATAGAAAAATTTGAACTGAAAAAAATTTTCTATAGAAAAATTTGAACTAACAAAAATTTTCTATAGAAAAATTTGAACTGACAAAAATTTTCTATAGAAAAATTTGAACTGACAAAAATTTTCTATAAATTTTCTATAAAAAAATTTGAACTAACAAAAATTTTCTATAGAAAAATTTGAACTGAAAAAAATTTTCTATAGAAAAATTTGAACTAACAAAAATTTTCTATAGAAAAATTTGAACTGACAAAAATTTTCTATAGAAAAATTTGAACTGACAAAAATTTTCTATAAATTTTCTATAAAAAAATTTGAACTAACAAAAATTTTCCATAGAAAAATTTGAACTGACAAAAATTTTCTATAGAAAAATTTGAACTGACAAAAATTTTCTATAGAAAAATTTGATTTGACAAAAATTTTTTATAAAAAAATGTGAACCGACAAAAATTACCTATAGAAAAATTGGAACTGACAAAAATTTTCTATAGAAAAGTTAGAACTGACAAAAATTTTCTATAGAAAAATTTGAACTGATAAAAATTTTCTATAGAAAAATGTGAACTGATGAAATTTCTTTAAAGAAAAATGTGAACTGACAAAAATTTTCTATAGAAAAATTTGAACTAACAAAAATTTTCTATAGAAAAATGTAAAGTGACGAAAATTTTCTATAGAAAAGCGTGAACTCACGAAAAATTTTAATAGAAAAATGTAAAGTTAGGAATATTTTCTATAGAAAACTGTGAACTAACGAAAATTTTCTTTAGAAAAATATTAATTGATGTAAATTTTCTATAGAAAAATAATGACATGAAATTTTTTTATAAAAATTTAATGTTTACCACAATTTTCTATAGCAAAATGATGACGGACGAAATTTTTTTATGCACAAATGAAATAAATATTTCTATACAAAAGATAATGAGTGAATAAATTTTTTATAAAAAAACGATTTATGATGAAATTTGTATACAGAAAAATTATGACTGTTGAAGTTTTACTACAGAAAAATTATGTCTGATGAAGTTCTTCGACAGAAAAATTATAATTGAAGAAACTGTTCTATAGAAAATAATAGCTGATATATGTTTTATACAAAAATAACGTGTCATTAATTATAAATAGAGATAGCAGCATATTTTGTAATGAGACCTACATAAGGCAGTTTAAATATGGCGCCTATATTTTTAGTGATTCTGTTTTTTTTTCCACTTTTTTTCCACAAAGCTCTTGTTTTAAGGTAATCGCCTTAATTTTTGTCAAGCAACTGTCCATATATGATAAATGAAATTGTTTGGAATGTTTTGCTGTGACATATTAGAATGCTGATATTCAAGGTACAGCAAGTAAAAATTTTGAAAGGACTTTTCGTGTTTTTAATCTAAAAAAAGTAATTATTGAATTGACAATATAATGGAGGCTTAAGAAATTTGTTTTTGTTTATCTGCACAAAATGTTTAAATAGAAAATATTATTTTTATTTCAGGATTCTACTTTATATTTTATAAAGAAATTTAGTTAAAATCTTGGTTTTCTTTTATCAGCGCTTTAAAAGTTAACTGCCAAATTTAAGTACATAAATATTCGCAGTTGAACAAATCCATTATTTTAACTTTTTGTTGGCCTTCACTAGATTTGGGAAACAGTTTCCTCCTTGAAAAGTCAAATTTAAACATATTTCCTTATAAAAGCCACATTTTTAAAAATTAATAAGTTTTTTTAATATTATTATAAGTGTACAAATCAAAGTTAATATTTTAAATTAATACTCTTGATCAATTTTGTGTTCATGGCTTGTTCACTTTGTTAGAAAGTCGTTATCACAGTCAACATTCTGCTTATGGTTTTATTAGTTAAATAGTTTAAAATAGGTTAACTGTAGATAATATTTACAAACAAATATGTTATATGGTGAGTCAGAAAACATATGCATAATGTAAAAAATGTCAAGCACACATACATATAGACACACACACACACACACACATCAATATAGATATTAAAACGCTCGTATGACTTAAAAGTAAAGCATACTCATAGCATGCCTTTGTGCCACAATATTGTAGTGTGCTTAACAGGCATGTTGAAATAACAAAATTGGCTTATTTTGTGAATTTCGTTTACTATTTTTCAAAACTAACTTCAGACATGCGAAAATTTACATATTTTAGGTTTATTATTTTTTTATTTTTTTTTATTTTTTGTTATTTTGGAACAAAGAAAAGAAAGTAAAAAAATGGTTTTTGCCTCAAAAACATTGATAAAATTTAATTTAAAATTTCTATAGAAATGTTTTGTAACAAAAGACTATAAAAATTGAGTTTCAAAATATGACTTGCATAACTTAAGGAGCTTGCTAATATACCATATTATTAGAATATGGTATCTACGTTAAGGAATATTATTATTTTTTATGGCGCTGTTCAATCTAAAACTTGTTACAACTCTTTTAACACTCATCTGCTACGTTTTTTCCATTAAATTTGGTTCTTCGTCTTCTCCTTATAATTTAAAATTTTTCATAATATTAAAATATTTTTCATTAGGCGTTTACACCGATTTATATAATTCATAGTTTCTTGTGTTTTAAAGTTTTCAAAATGATTAAATTCAGATCACCCGGGAATTTTTTTTGCGATCATGATACATTTCTCTTCATTTTCTTTTCACTGTCATTAAGTTATTTTATAAGTTACTATTCTTTCATTAAGAAAAAACCTTTTTTTATATTTTCAGTGTATAATTAATTATTATTATTGAAATAAAAAACTTAGGTATACGACATTTTTACTTTTCTGCACCTTAAAATAACTGGTTAACTCTTTAACGCATTATTTAACTTTTATTTTGTAACATAAACATGCTGCGTTTACGAATTTGTTTTATGATAGTATACTTTGAGGCTATTATTTAATAAATTCGTCTAAATATTTATTATGCTATCCCAATACCAAAACAGAAAAATATTAACGAAATTAATAGCTTAAGACCAATTTATTTAATTTCTAATGTAGGAAAGCTTTTTGAGAAAATTATCAGAGATAAAATGGACATAGGCCTACAGAATTCACACATTCCTTAAAAAACAGTTTGGTTTCAAAAAAGGAAGTTCTACGGTTCATGCTCTCCTGATGTTATGAGCAACTTAAGAGAACTTAGGTGCACTATTGCGGCTTCTCTTGATGTTGAGAAAGCCTTCGATAAGGCATATCATAATGGCATTTTATTTAAAATGATTAAGGTCGGATTTAGTCCATCAATTGTAAAACTCTTTCACAGCTTTTTTAATAATCGAAAATTTTGCGTACAAATTGAGAACAAATTATCTTGTCAGAGTGAAATTTCTTGCGGTGTTCCGCAGGGCTCTGCATTGGCTCCTTATTTGTATAACATTTTCATGCATGATTATCCACATGAATTTTTCGACTCCAAGAGCATACTTTATGCTGATGAATCGCTTCTTTATGCCCACAATAAGACTCCTCTTATTGCGCTACAACAAGTTTCAAGGCACCTAGAAAAAGTCGGCGAATACTATGCTCATTGGGGGATAAAGATAAATATAGCGAAAAGTAAGGCAATATGCATTAGAAATGCTTCGAGAAAGTGCAAATATAATGTTGTTCCAGAAAGTAAAAATTTAAAGCTAATATTAGACGGTAAGGAAGTCAAATTTGAAGACAGTATCAAATACCTTGGAGTAAATTTTAATAATTTTTTGAAATTTAACAATCACGTTTCTTGCAATTCGGGGGAAGGCTAATCAGGTGAAAGGAGCTTTTGCTTCTTTGTTTAATAGCAAATGTTTGCCAGTTAAAACTAAACTTCTTTTATACAAAGTCAGTATAAGACCTCTGCTTCTTTATGCATTTCCTATATGGTTTAGTATTACGAGAACAATGATGAAGAGATTAGAAATTTTCGAGCGTCATATTTTGCGAAAGTGCATAGAGAAGAACTGTAAAACATTAAATAAAAGATTTTCAAATAAATTTATATATGAGAAGGCAAAAATATCTCCTACTTCTTTTTAGCCCCTCAAATTAATGAGGAATTTTGTGGAGAGGCTGTTTTACTTTGAAGGCAGCGAAATACAAGATATTTTATCTAGAGAAATAAGATTTAGTTGGTCTAACACTCAATACATTTCCCCAATTGGAATTTTACATGAATAACTCAATACCTTTCCTGGTCAAAACTTCTACTCAAATACTACTCCCGACATTTACAGAGGGTAAATTTTTTTTTTCTTTTTCTATTTTCTCTATTTAATTTTTTGTTTAAAAATATTTGTTTTATTTTAAGTTTTAGCTTTAATATTTAGTTTTAAGTTTAATTAGGGTAGATCTAACTCTACTTGCAAATGTAAGTGCCGGGAGCAAGCACTGTTTTTACTATTCAAAACTAATTTGTATTAATATTTATATCATTAATGTTTCTTAATAAATGTCAGTAGATAAGCAAAATGCATATTCAAATATTTATATTTATGTAAATTAAAATAATACTTTATAATAAGTAATTTATTCATCGGAATCATTTTCAATCTAAGCAATTTTATTATTCGTGCTTGATTCCTTTAAATAAATATTTCATGATATTCTCACGAAATATTTATTACAAAAATTTTTATTAAAAATAAACATTTTATGATATTCTCATAAAACATTTATTCCAACAAAAATAAAAATAAAAATAAAAAAAACAAAAAATAAAAAAAAATGTTTTATGAGAATATCATAAAATGTTTATTTATTGTTTTTTTTTTAACTGATCTTTTTTCATTTATCTTTAATAAATATCTTTTTTCTTTTTTAAGATCTTTTTTAAATTGTTTTTTTTCTTCACGCTATTTCGCTTTTCTTTGGAAAGCTTCTTCTTCCTGAAGAAGCGAAATATCGTGAAGAAAAAAAACATATAAAAAAGATCTTAAAAAAGAAAAAAGATATAAAGATATAAAATATTTCGTGCGAATATCATGAACTATTTATTTAAAGGAATCAAGTACGAATAATAAAATTGCTTGTAATACTTTATAGTTTTACGGCTGTATGCATAGGTTTAACTGCCGTTGTTAAGCACAATTTCCTAAAGTTGTATTCAAAAAACGCTTTTACCTTCAAATACAAATACTTTTGTTAACTTTAAAGTAGGAAAAACATACGTAAAACCTACAATAAATTGACAGTTCAATTCTATTATTGAAAGTTCAAAAACAAAACAAATTGTGTTTACAATAAACTGAGCCGTTTATTTCAAAAGTGGCATAAGTTACTTTGTTATTGTCATCTTTTTTATTTTAAATTACTTTATAAAACATTTTAATTTTTAGCCATTTCAACTAGTCTGTATTTAGTTTTCTTTCTGAAACGGATTTTTCTAATGATTGTGTTGAAATAAAATCTTTTTTCTCCATGTTGTGCACTGTGAAGGATTTTTTCGACAGGGGGCTACTATTTATATTTTGTCCTTCACATAAGTGCTTTTTTATATTTTATATTTCGTGCTTGATTCCTTTAAATAAATATTTCATGATATTCTCACAAAATATTTATTACAAAAATTTTTATTAAAAAATAAACATCTTATGATATAAAAATTTATATAATAAAAAAAAATTTTTGTAATAAATATTTTGTGAGAATATCATGAAATATTTATTTAAAGGAATCAAGCACAAAATAAAATTGCTTACAGTAAAAATGATTCCGAATAATTATAAATAACTTATTTCCATTGCATGTGCCCGTTGCTTTTTTAGAATTTTGTAAAATTATTTACAAATATTTTTTATTTTCTGGTATTTTCACATTACATATGAATGGTTTCCAATGGAAACCCTTATGTAGAAATGATTGAAAATAAACAATGTTTTTTGTTGTTTTTAAAATGTTTTGTAGTATTTATGTGGAAGTGTCTTTGAGTCTTGCTGTCTATGCTATGTTGATTTTATGAAAAATTCTCATAGAATCAGTTTGGCTTTGGATATAAGACTCTTAGGTTTTTCTATACAATATTGGGGTAAAATTCTCTGATGACCTACTTGAGCAATAGTGAAATTGCAATATGGATGTGCTCTCCCCCATTACAATCCATTTCAAATATTTTTATTTGAATAAATGTTTTATGAGAATATCATAAGATGTTTATTTTTTAATAAAAATTTTTGTAATAAATTATTTGTGAGAATATCATGAAATATTTATTTAAAGGTGTTTGATTCCTTTAAATAAGAAATAAAATTGCTTATATTAAATTTATTTTATTATCTTTTCTTTGGATATTTAATTTCAAATCATAATAAGTATATTAAAGTGCTAAGGAGACACTGCTGACATGTTTTGACATTAATGCATTAATACATTTTATTAATACATTTTATTTGCAAATATTATTGTCTTTCAATAGCTATTCTTTGCATCAGAAGTGTTTCCAAAAAGGACTACGAAATACATTAATAATCTACCAATGTAATTAGATTACAAAATAAAATCCGTGGTACTCCAAAAGATAGGTACATATTTCTAATACCACTCATTTTTGAATCGACTTATTAATGAATCGACTCAGTAAATAAATCTTGAAAAAGAGAAAACAAAAATTTGTTTGCCATAATAATGTTCGAAAAATAAATAATCGATTAAAAATAAATAATCGAATAAAAAATATTATTCGAATACAAATTATTATTCGAATAAAAATTATTATTCGAATAAAAAATATTATTCCAATAAATGAAAATTGCAATCATAAAAATCCTAGTTATTTAACTTACAAAAATGTACTATAAGTTAACGAAGTTAATATTAAAGTGATATCATTACAGGTAATATAAAACCAAAGATGAATAAACTTACTTTTTAGTTAATTAAAATTTTGTTTAAGTATTCCAGTTTCATATAGATGATGAATATAATTATCCAATAATAATAGTAATACAAAGTTTTAATGCACATACATTTACTTGATATTTAATTATTTATTTTCCTTTTTTATAAATTTAATTTTTTTATTTACAATATTTCTTAAGTTGTAAAAAAAATTAAATTAATTCATAAAAATTAAATTTTTTTTAATTGTTCATTTAGTTATTTTATATTAATGTTTAAACTTTCTAACGCTAACGTTTTAATATTGAATTTAAACTTAGAAAAAGACTTTTATTATGCATGTTTAAATATGTGATTAATTTAAATGTTTTTGACAAGATTTAAACTTTTATTAAAATATTAACTTTTAATCGCTTAAAATATTTATTAATTTTTATTTTTCCCACAAAAGCATGTATCTTATTTATTCGTAAAATTTCCTTATATTTTTTTACAACATTTCTTTGATTTTTTAAAACCGTTAACAAGTGTTAAGTATTTTTTCTATGCCATTTCAAACGTTTATTATTCTTTGAAATTTCGCGTACAACTAAAGGTAAATTAAGGCGTGCATTTATTTATGTATTTGAAAATAAAGCATAAAAGTATTTTAGGGAAAAGCGAAAAGCTCTGCCGCTAACAGATGTTTAGAAAAACGTATTTGAGTAATTTAAAACATATGGCCACCTTAAAGCTTTCCTGAGTATTTTTCTCTTTTTCTGCCTTTAACAAGCAAAAGCAAAGCATGCGTTAAGGCTCTGTATACAAATAAAATTCCGGTTGTTTTTGTTTACAAATTGTATCGCTAATATAATTTCACTCTAGGCAAATGGGTTAATAAGCAAATGTGTTTATAATATTTATTTACTCTGCATACTTTTAGGGGCGATATAGCTAGAATAGATGTGCCAAAAAAAACACATGTTGCTTCTTATGTCAATTATAGGGATTAAAATTTAATTTTTTTTTTTACGAAAACCTTCATACGTTAAAGCAAACAATTTGTTTTATTTAAATAATTATTTTTATAATTAAGTTATTAATTAAAAAGTGCCTGGATTATGATTGAATATTAAAGGAAAAATATTTCTAAAAACTCATCACATACAATAATAATTTCACTCTTGTTCTTTATTCTTTGTTCCTTGCTTCATTAAGAGTCGTTCTTGTTTACTTTATGGTAAAAGTAAACGTAAACGTAAAGCCAAATTCAATCTCCTCCATTAGGCCACACTATTTTCTCAATAAAATCTAGAAAAGCTGCCACTCTCGTATACAAACCAGGAGTTGAGGAGGCACAGCCAAAGCCGGAAGAAACCACACCCACCAGCTGGTAGTTTTTATAGGATTCTTAACAAAAAGTGAAATTAATAATTAATTTAAATTTATGTAAAAATTCAATTTTTACCATCTACAATCATGTTTAAAGGTCCTCCCGAGTCACCTTGACAAGCATCTTTTGTTTGATCTTTATCTTCGGCACAAAACTGTGTACGTATTATACCTTCTGGTATTCTTCTATTAAGACCATAATCCGTAAAACTTTTATTACAGTGCGTCAAGGGTGAGGTATGCAGGGGGGCTTTAAGTAAAATATCCGAAAAGCTGCGTGCTAAAATAATTTTTGGTTTTTAATTTTTCTTATCTAAAGCTAAGAAGAAAATAAAAAAAAAAAAAACAATGACTCACTGGTTGTGTTAATAGTGCCCCAACCGGTTACCCATAGTTTGATCTTTGTATCCGGATCTGTTTCATTCGTATACAGGCAAACTGGATAAATGTATTCGCTAAATTCCACTTCACGCTCCAATTCCAATATGGCAATATCGTTGTAGGTCAAGCGTGTTGAATAGTCATCATGAATGTAAGTTTCCTGAAATAAAATTTTAAATGTGCTTAAAAGCTTTTAATAAATCAACAATCTTCAGCAGGATCTGAATGACTTGAAGATATTTGTTGGACTTAAAATATAAATTTCTGTTTCAAAATAATTTCTTAAAACGAAGTAAATTTGCTAACTATATTCGGCCAAAAATAAAATACATCACTAACGACTCTTTACTAAGTTATGAATTTTAACTCTATTCCCACACTACTGGTCGAATCACTTATTCAACAAGTTTATAATTATATTTATTTTATAATTGAAGTTTTAAGTCGAATGAATTTTTAATTATAATTTTGTGTTTAACGTTGGCTCGCTGGACAGCGCCATCTTTACGTAGTGGTACAACTGGCGGCTGATAATGAACGCAGCCACCAGCTGTTTTATACATCAGCTGTGAAGATGGTGTATATGTTGTGTGTGACGGCGATTGGGTATATTAAGAAAAACTTTATGAACAAAGCGTATCGCCCAAAAATATTTCTGAGTATCTTCGGCAAATACTGTGAGGTCACAAAGTTGAGCAGTGGTTTTTTTTTTAAAGAGAAGTAGCACTTCAAGCAACAATGCCTATTTAGTCCGTGCTACATTCTTTTAAGAAAGGGATAGAGAACAGATGAAACAGGTGGTGAAAGTAGAAGGATAGTCGGAAATTAACTTCCGTATATATGACAGCACAGCGACCAGTGACTATGCCTTCATCGCTAAGCAGCCCCACCGACAGTCAATTTTTATTTTTGTAGTAAAAAACAACCAAGGTCTTCGTTGGGAATCGAACCCACAACCCCCATACTTACAAGCTACTACACTACCTACTAGCCTACATGAGCTGGGAGGTTTCACCCAGCCCTGTATGTGAGATTAATCAGAGCAGCGTTAAATTGTGTTCTAATGGTTTTTACCCTACACGATTTTCGCTGTTCTTGTCCACTAACTATTGATACGTGGTACCTAGCCCAGAGATACCTCCGCACACCATTGTACGGCACACGGGGCAAAAAGGGTGAGCTGCCGTTAAGGAGATTAGTAGCAAATACAGGCTGAAAATTTATACTGAACCAACCAGCCGCCTTTTAATTAAACATTAGGACAACACAATCCTGGACGCCTTTTAAGCATACCCCAACAACCAGGGGAAACGTATCGTTAAAAGAGAAACGAGATGTTTCTTCCATTTCCAACAAGCATACTGTCGAAACAGTAGAGATTCCCATTAGCAATGGAAAAATGGAATGTGTGGCATTGATCGATCAGATCATATGATTACTACACATCTCTTAGATGGCCCAATAGATGGTTTCACCGAATTTTTCGTAAAGTAACTGCATCTAAAAGAAAAATAATAAAGTTCAGAGAAGAATACAGCGTCGCATTGGTTGAAGCAGAGATTCAACTAGTTTTAAAAATAATTAGATTGCAAGAGCTCAATTATTTACAACATTTACCACGAACCGAAAAAAACAGCGTCCGACAAAGCCAAGTCAACGTGCCAACGAAAGAATATTTTCAAAGGTTTTTTAATCACTTCCATTTCAAAAAAATGAAATATTACTTTTCAATACTTAAATAAACTCACCTTAATTCTCACTTCAACAGCTGCACTCATTTGTTCAGCATCTGTAAAATTTACCACACCCAAGCGCACAATTGAGGGAACATTTTCACGTTCTGAAACGCAATGGGCGGCGGTCAAGACAAAACGTTTATCAATTAAAGTACCACCACAGCGTATGTCATAGGGAGGTCTATCATCGCCACCAATACGACTGTATCCAATTGCAGCCATATGAGGAAATTCTCCCAACTCGGCAGATGTACCACCAATAATGTGAATTGATAGGGACGCATTAAGACCCCCTACAATACGACGACATGCTGGAAATTAAAAAGTTAAAAGAGAAAAATAACATTTGCCTCTTAAGTGACCACTTACCTCTTACAGCTGGTCTATCTCTATTCGTCTGTGTATCTGGCTTCATGGTAGTGGATGTAGAAGATGGAGTGTTACTAGAAAGACATACAAAAGAATTTACTTAAATAAAAATTCCCGTACTAATTATTTTGTCATAACATATTTATGTTAAAGAAGATGAAAATGTACCAAATTCGTTAGATGTAGAAACAACAAAATGCGAACAACACAATGATTTCATAAGCACCTTAATAAATGATTGTCTTCAAGGTGATTGCTTTTATCTTCGGGTGGCTCACGAAACTCAAAGGGCTTAAATGGATCCAATACGTTTAAGGGAGGTGATTGTACATTTATAACTGATCCACTATTGGCTTGTGGTACGAATTGCTGAAGTGGTGAGGTAGATCGTGGTTCTTTTCCGGATGATTCCATTTGTTGTGGCTGTTGGACTAACTTGTTGGAAAAGTGTTGACCGAATGTTTCAGAAATTTGAGGTTGTTGGTTAATGAATTGATAAGATAAATCATGTTGCGTTTGCGATTGCGGTTGCGGCTGCAGCTGCGTAACAAAAACTTGCGCAGGTTGTTGATGTTGTTGCTGTTGCTTAAAAAACTGATCATCTTCAGCTTTCACAATATTCATACCTGAGTTGACTAAGTTTTCATAAACCACCTGCACCGGATTAAAGACTGGCTTATGAACAAAATTATTCGGCCAGGTTTCTATCACCACCGGTTGTTGTATAAAACTTGTAGATGGTGCCAGATCCAAATCGTTTCCATTTATTTGTTGCTCTACGGCAGGTATTATTTCAAACTGTCCCTGTACTTGGGGATTTATCATACCTATTTGTTGTTGTTGTTGCTGTTGTTGTATTTGAACACCAGCATATTCCAATTCGTGATTATTATGATTCTCTTGAGTTGAAAACCATACAACCGGTTGAGGAATATTCATTTTTGGAGCTGGAGGATTGCCTTGATTAAATGAAGCATCTTGTGGTTTGTTTATATTGAATATATTTGCTATAGACTCATCCAGAGTTATATCGTTTGGTTTTTCTGAGCGTTCTTCTGCATGGACATAGTCTTTGGTGGAGGTTTCAAAAACATTTTTTATAAGATCGTCTATATTCTTATCGCTATTATTATCAATATGTGTGTTACTGTTACTAGGGGAACTATTCAAATTTAGATTATTTGGATTTTGATCCTGTATATTGTTAACAGGTCTGCCAGGTCTACGATTTGGAGTATCGTCGCCAACAATATAATTATTAGGTCTCATATTGTTTTCAGGAAAAGTAAAACCATGATTCTGATTTCCTACCCCAAAGCTATTTCGAAATCTTCCGTCATTGTGTGCACCGCGACCGTTATTATTTCCTCGGCCTGGATTATTAGGTGGGCCTCTGCCCATAATGGAGCCTCTATTAAAATTTTGCTGCTCGTTTGTTGGATTTCTGCCATTATTTTTCCGGCCCCAAGCATTGCCATTTCCATTACCATGAAGGAAACCATTATGGCCATTATTGTCTCTAGCGGACAAACTGTTAAAATTATTTCCACTCTGATCAAAATGCCATTGATTTATATTGACTGGTCCTGTAGGTAAACCACCCTGACCATTACCATTCGCTGCATTAAACACCTGATTAGCCGGATTATCATTATTATTATTATTTAGTGTTGTTATCTCTGGATTTATATGATTTTCTTGTTTGTTGACACCATTTTGTTTTCCGCCCAGCAAAGCATTAAAATCAAAAAAATCCGAACTTTCGTTTAATCTTTGCTCTCCTACAATTAAAGGTTTGATAGTGGTAGTTGTTGTTGTTGTCGTGCTTAACAAATCCAACCAAAAATCTGGAACTGCTGTAGTTGAAGTTGTAGTATTTTCCAATAAATCTAACCAAAAATCTCTTACAGGAACCTGAGTTGTTGTTATTGTTGGTCTATATTTTAGTGTGTTAAATGTTGTCGTTAAGTGAGGGGAGCAAATGGAGAGAAAATGAAAAAGAAGCAAGAAGTTATTAAGTGACAGAAGCCAGTAACCAATTTGTTAAAAAGAGTATGAGAGAGAGGGAGAGCATCAGTACATAAAATTATAGGATTAATATGCAAACTAATGAAATATAAATAAATATACACTGAGAAAAAGTAATCATATTGCACATATCTCTAAAACTAAAAAGGAGTAGGATCTAAAGTTTCCAAATTTTTAGGAAAACATATTGGCAACTATAGCCACAGCAGCCATTTGATCTTTCGAGGGTTAATTAGTTTATAGATTTGTTTTAAAAATTTTTGCAATAAAGTTCTTCAATATAAAAATTGTTTTAAACAATTTTTCTAACATTTTATTCCATTTTAATGGAATTAATTTAAAAGCTTACACAAAGTTAAAACCCTTGGTTTCTTCGTTGTTAAGTTTTGGACTTTAGAAATTAATAGATCTAAACTAAAAAATAACCTACTTAAGAGATCTGTATTTGTAACAATACTTTCGTGATATTTATGATAACCTTTTTTTTCGCTTCAGCTGCTTACTCCGATAATTCACTTATATACACTAATACATGATCACTTCAAATCCACAGGCTAAAATTTTGGGTACCAATGGACCCGGAATATTTCTCGACAAGTTTTCTTGTTTTTCAAACTTTTTGGAATCAATTTCAAAGCCAGAACGAATAGCTTGGAGAATTATGGTACATTTTGGCATAATGTCCTGTATTGCCATTGTTCGAATTTCCGTAACTACCAGCTTTTGTCCTGTCTTTCTCTTCAAAATACTTAACTTTTCATAGTTTTTATTATTTTTCATTATTTACATAGTCAATCATATTCACATCCGAAAATATGCAAAAGCCCCACAACGGGCTAGACAACAGGCTAGACAGCAGGCCAGACAACAGGTTAGACAACAGGTTAGAAAACAGGCTAGACAGCTGGCTAGATAACATGCTAGATAACAGGCTAGACAACAGGTTAGAAAACAGGCTAGACAGTTGGCTAGACTGTAGGCTAGACAACAGGCTGGATAACAGGCTAGACTAAAGGCTAAATAACAAGCTAGACTAAAGGCTGGACTACGATGTAAACATACTCCACTTTTAACGGGCAAAACATCAAATTTAGAGTATCAATCAATTTAGTGCAATAAAACTAAGTAAAAAAATATTATCTTTTTGATTTTGACCCACTGTGCGTTGGCAAAGTATATTTTTCTTTAATTTAATTTTTTGTCATGTGTCAGCTAAGAGTTTCATTATTATAATAGCAATAACCAAATCAACACTTATCTATACTTAGCTTATGCAAAGTTTCAATAAAACTACGTTAAAATATACCAATACTTAATCACAATTTGATTATAAATAATTAAAATAAATATAAATAAGCACTAGAAGCAAAAATGCCGGCATAAAAGACAGGGCCTATAACTGAAGCGATGTCAAACATTAATAATTCTTTTTTTTCTTGTATTTATTTTTATCTTTCTGTTTTTCATTTTTCAAGGAAAGTATAAAATTTGTTAAAGAATGCACAAAACAGTATAAACTCTATATCTTATCTTTATGTACAATCTCGAATTTATTTTTTTCAGTGTACATTTAATAAAAAAATATAAATATTAAAAAAGTAATACAACAAGTCTACTTACTCTGCAGCGCCGTGCTTATTTTCAACATTTGTCGGATCATTTGTTTTCGGATCAGTTCTTATCACCGGACAGCAAATTAACTCCTTTCTAATGCCAAAACCACATCTCACTACCTCAAGAATAGTATACTCTCCACTGTCAATCAAAGTCTTAATAATGGGACATTCGTCCCATTCTTTACAAATGCCAGGCTGACTTTTGCTTACACAGCTATCACCTTCTAAAATTTAACACGAAGTAACATTGGTACATCAGCATGAAAAGAGAAATTTATTAACACAACAACACACTCGAAATATTATTTAGTTAAATTTAAGAGCACAAATTGTGTCTCTTAAATAAACAATCGTGAACTTTTAAAAATTCACATACAATTTTATTGAATTTATTCAAGTTGTATTTAGAAAAAAAAATTAAAAACCAAAAATCGCACTTACTGAATTTGGCTGCATCTGTTGTTTTAATTTGTTGTAACAGCATTATGACCACTACAGTCCACAGCATCTTCATCAGCACTATTTGCTGCACTAAATGCCTGAAGTCAGTTCTATTTCTAATATTTCCGTGAGGCATTTTCTTTGGTTTTTTTAACGCTCCTTTCGTTTCGATTTTTTTTGTTTAATTATTTATAGTCGCTATTAAATTTATTTAAATTTTTTTAATCATTTAATTGATTTTCAATAAAATAAATAAAAGGTTTTCCTTGAAATCATGCATTAGCGACAATATTTTCTAGGAAAAAAATGTTCATTATTATTTATTTAACAACATTTAAAGTTTAAAAAATTGTTGGAAAATTGTTGATTTTTATATAAATTTCTTTTAAATTGATTATTCAAGATACTTTTTAAGATTCTCATAACTTGTTAAACTTGTTAACAATAACTCATTTTGTTTGCAAATTTAAAAACAAAAAAGTTCAACGCCAAATTGTTTTAGTAAATAAAATGTTCGGTCTACTCGGAAAACATGAGCAATTAATGAAAAAAAAAACTTATCCATTTTAATTTAAGGTGCCCCTATAGGTTAGTAGGTAGTGTACTAGTGGGGCTTGTGGGTTCAATTCCCAACAAAGACCTTCTTGGTTTTTTTCACTTTAAAAATTAACTGTCGGTGGGACTGTCCAGTGATGAAGGCATGGTCACGGGTCACTGTGCTGGCTTATACGACAATTAATTTCCGTAACTATCTACTTTCATCACATGTCTTATCTTTTCTCTATCCCTTTTCTAAAGAATGTAGCACGGTACTTGACTCAATAGGCATTGTCGCCTGCAGTGCTACTTCTATTTGAAACAAAAAAAAAACATTTCCGAAATGGGAAAAGGTGGGCCCTTAAGAGATGTTAATTAATATTTAAGCTGCTGCTTGCATAAACTTCAAGTAACTTATAGAAACCATTTTCAAGATAAACTACATGTTAAATCTGGGCATATTGTCTGCCATCTGGCATTTTATGCGGAGCTAATCTAATATTTTCGTTCTAATATTTCCGGCATAAAATACCAGATGGCGGGCAATCTACCTACATAAATAGACACGTGCCTAACGAACACTGGCTCATTAGCGCAATCCAGAACACGGCTTGACTATGATGTCATCACATCGAAAACGCCCCCCCCCCCCGGGGGTACATTTATGGTCTTTATAGTACGTAACAGCTATCTAGATCTGTGCAACTGGGGGTACCCCCCGGGGGCACATTTATGGTCTTTACGGTACGTAACAGCTGTCTAGATCTGTGCAACTGGGGGAAAAAGGAGCCCAGTCCCCTGAAGGCAGACAGGGAGTCAACTGGAAACTCCACTTTATTTCCACGGGGATCAGTGGCCTGCAGAGTTCATTATTTGTCTCTTTAGACATTTAATAGTTCTCTGGCTGATCATTGAGGTTGGCCCCTATATGGGAGCATCGTGGTGGTTGTGGTTTCAAGGCCCCATAACAGTCTATGGTTCTATGGTGGCCAGGATCATCTCACTGATAATGACACGCAAAGTGAATGATCCAGTCCAGTGAGCATGCTTGACATGTGTTCTGGACAGGACTTGGAAAGTCTCCAACTCTTTAGCAATGTGTGATGATTTGCAGACCTGTACTGAAATCATTGAAGTTGCAACTAGGTGGTTCTGTTGCATAGAATTATGGCTTTGGCTATCTAGGACGCATGTATGACGTTCCAAATTATACAAAGTGGTTTGTCCACCATCTGATTAAGACTTACAGTCAGGCGCGGATGTAAAACAAATCACACTCTGTGCAACTGGGGGAAAAAGGGAGCCCAGTCCCCTGAAGACAGGCAGGGAGTCAACTGGAAGCTCCACTTATTTCCACGGGGATCAGTGAGCCGCAGAGTTCATTATTTGTCTCTTTAGACATTTAATAGTTCTCTGACTGATCATTGAGGTTGGCCCCTATATGAAAGTATCGTGGTGGTTGTGGTTTCGCGGCCCCATAACTGTATAATGGTTATTATGGTGGCCAGGATCATCTCACTGATAATGACACGCAAAGTGAATGATCCAGTCCAGTGAGCATGCTAGACATGTGTTCTGGACAGGAGTAGGAAAGTCTCCAACTCTTTAGCAAGGTGTGATGGTTTGCAGCCCTGCCCTGGAATCATTAAAGTTGCAACTAGGTGGTTCTGTTGCTTAGAATTATGTCTTCGGCTTCCTAGGACGCATGTAAAATCTATATGAATGATTTATTTTTCTTAAATTTTAAAACGAGTTAACTCAATTATCTAAGGCTAGCTCAGCTATATGATCGAAATGATCAAAATGTTCTTTAATTTTTCATTAAAATTTTCTAACAAACTCTATAACCGGCATCCGCAATCCGATGTAGCCTTGCTATGGAAAATAACATCATCCAAACTTAATTTTATGCTATAGTTCATTTTGTGCGAATACTAATTTAGGCGGTTTTTTAAACTAAAAAACAGTATTTAGGTAACACTACGGTAGCTTAAATATTACCATTATATGATTAAATTTTAGAAATTGTGCGCAGACTTGAGGACAAGTATTTGACACTCTTAGACTTGAGGATTTAGAATTAATCCGACAAAAGACATTATTTAATTCACTGCTGCAGTTAATGGCTTTGAAATTCATTGCAAAAGTGACTGTAAGAAAATATTGAACTCTTTACTAAAAAAAAATATTTGAACATTCTTAAGGCTGAGAGTTCTATTCCATCTTTGGACGGATATAGATAGTACGAGGAAACCTGAAGATCACACTAATTTTTTTTTTGCTAGGAACATTCCGATTCCATAATACCCATATCACCCACAGTAATAGGTGTAGCACGATTTCCGAACTCAGATCTATGTATAAGTATGGAACATTGCGTCTTACGGGCATTAAAATCGACTCTATTCTCACGACCCCATTCGGAGATTGTTGCGAGTTCGTAATTGAGCGTATCATTCATGTTCTACCTTTTAGAACTCACCTGCAACTGGTTCGGTCTCTTACTAAGTGAATACGAATGACAAATGGTGTTGTCATCCGCGAAAGAGTAATTTGACTTGAAAGTTTGATAAAAAAGGTCATTTAGAAAAATAAGAAATAGAGTAGGAGAAAAGCTCGCCCTTTTTTGGGATTAAGGTTACATTAGCATCTTTCCAACACTTTGGAAATTCACAATTTGTTGAAAAAGGTTGCTAACGGACGGGCTAGCATCGAAGAGTACTGCTTCAACACCAGTGCTGGTAGCCCATCCAGTCTAGAAGACTTGTTGACGTTCTCAGTGACTAGTGACTATGCCCTCATTACTGAGCAGCCCCACAGACAGTCAATTTTTATTTGTAGTGAAAAAAACCAAGGCCTTTGAGATATGCTCAAACCTTTGTAACCGATCGAGCTCGAAAAAATATCTTCGGCATAGTAACGGTTACTCTTTCCAGCAAATAGGAAATATACCAGCCAAAAGGTTAGCCTTATCAACCGGGTTAGTGAATATTTGAAAACGGTATCTCCGTTTTTGTTTCTACGCCAGATACTGAATGCTTCCTCTTTTGATCTGACTGTATTTTTGCACGTCTAATTGAACCAAGATTTCGAGCTGTTTTTAATCGAAAATTTTTTGGGTGGAATAAAAGTTTTCATTCCAAACAAAATGATGTTTACAAACATGTTCGCCATGGCATCGACATTATTGTCCAAGACACATAGTTTCGAATTAAATTGCCTAAAAAATTCGAGCCTTCTCATAAAGATACGTTTGGTAGCTGGCTTCCAGACGTTGTGAAGCTTCGAATATAAAAAGAAAGCGGAGAAGCTACAGTGATTGAGTTGCCGAGAGGTGCACACACACTAACATCATTACTTTTGGGGATGTGAAGTTAGAAAAAGGTCGAATGTATTACTCTGATACCCTTCAACATAAGGAATGCGTGTTGGCTCATTTACTAATTGCGTAAGGTGATTATAAGCGGCAAATAACTCAAAATACTGGCCCTCTGTAATTGTATGGCCCGAATAGCGAAGCGAAAAACAGTTGTGAGCATTAAAACAGCAACAGCAACAACAAACAGCCCGAACAACTGTTCGGGCAAATGTCGAGAATTTTGGATATGAAGTCGAAAAGAAAATCGAAGCCAGCTTAGGTTTTATCCTTTCCTTCCTTTGAACTTCTAATAAGAAACACGAAATGCAAGAACTGTAACCTGATTCTGAATTTAATCCAAAGACAGCTTAATTCAGGATCATATGTGCTGGCACTGCAGTGATTGCTGGCACTGGTACACAACTTCATTGTGTATATACAGTGCAAGGCCTCGATGGAAATTAAAAAGCGATAGCAGGTGATACCCTGGTAAGTGAAAGCCCTATGGATCAGCATTTTCAGACACCTGAGTCTCACATAAGGCCGATGGAGACAAATGTGAGCATAACAACAGGCAAAATTCAAATTCGACTGTCTGTTCTACTATACTGCGACCAATGTAATAACTTCCGCTTGGACTACTCAGTGACCAGTGACAGGCCTTTATTACAGATAGTCCCCACAACAGTTAAATAGTGGCAGCAGTGAATTAAAATTAAATTTTTAATTTCAAAAGAGCCGGGTTAATAGTGACGAGAGGCAACCACATTCAAAATAAGTTAAATTTTTTAGATATGACTCCGTGTCGCCGCTACATGTAATTTTTTAGTTTTAATTCGTTTTGTTTTTTTTTTTTTGCATTATAAAATTTAGAAATAATTTCATTTAACAAGTAAAAAATAATTGCTTAATTTTTTAACTTTTTTTTAAAAAATCGTTGAATTAAAATCTTTATTTCTAAAATATTTTTTTAATTTTGTTTTATTTTAAAAGGACTTCTTCACAAGACAAACGCTTTAAATAAAAATTTTGTTACAATTATTTGGTTCCTCTTTACATCTTAATTGGCAGGTTTTTTTAACTGCATTTTGCAGTGGCCAACAGCGTTAATTATTCTTTTAAAGTTTAAAAAAAAAAAGAAAACAAAATAAACCAGTTTTAAACCTGATTCATTATTGTGTTCTCATGTTTATTTTTGTTTACAATCGGACAATGTTGTTATTCCATTCTATTCCATTCCATTCTGAATTTCAATAATATTCGCCAATAATTTTACACAACATTTTTTCAACTATTTAATTCAATTTAATTTAATTTAATTTTATTTATTTATTTTGAATTTAAATTTTTGTTTGTTTTTTTATGTAAATCACCCCAAAAAGAGGAGAATAATTAAAAATTAAAATTGGGTGATTCTTTCTAATTAAGTTGCTAAATAGTGGGTTTTTTTTAGATTTAAGTATACATACATGTGTACGTGTGTGTGTATATAATTTATTTGTTTTTTTTTTTTTTTTTGAAAAAGGCTAAATCTTTTTTATTTTAATAATTATTTGTAAATATTAAATTGCTTCTAGAACAAATAAATTAAAGTGTCTTTCATACAATTTCGTTTTCAATTGATAACAATTTAAATATTTTTATTGAAACATGTCGCACATACACACAAGCACGTTTGCTGTTTGTTGCCAGACTTGATGGCTTCTCATCATTTTGACGATTTGTTTTCTGAATCTTTCTAATTTTATTAGTGTGTTTTTTTTAATGGGAAATAAATACAAATTCTTAAAAAATTTTTCACAAATATTTTTAACAGAAACAAATTCAATTAGATTGCATTTTCTGGAACGCTATATTCATCATGACCATTCTTTGCATCTATCTACCTAACCACGTACATACATACACTTCGTTAACATAGGATAGCCTCACATATAAATGACGATAAATTTGTAGAAATTTTAACATGTTTGACATTTTATTATTTTTATGTTCATTAGTTGATGAAAAAACCGATTACATCGGTTTTGCATCGGTTAGAATTTCGCAAACATTATTATTATGTTTGATTTTAACTTTTTTATTATTATTTAAATTTTTAAAGTTGTTTTAAAACATTTAATATTTTTTATTAAACAAAAGGGAGGGCATCGTTCAAATAACGTTGAAAATTCGGATTTGCATTCAGTCGTACAGAGACTCAATTGTCGATAATTTTTACGTCAGGAGATTATGGTAGCCATGAAAATATTTCAACTTCCTTTTCCTGAAGCCAGCTTTTTACAATGCGAACATAATGCCGTGTTGAAAAATCGCAGGCAAAAAATATTCCTAAACTCCACAAACGTTTGAAGCAAGTTTTTGTAACCATCTTCAGTCATTAGCTCATTCACAAAAACTAAACTAGCAGCCTCATAATACGTTACAGCGCCCCATACCATTACGCCATATTCTTGGCTATGGTGACGGCTTAAAACCTTTTCATCCTTCCTGATATCCTGTCAATAATAATTATATCCATCTGGGCCATAAATATTAAAACACTTTTCGTCTGAAAGAATTGCACTTTTCCAGTCGTTCTCTTGATGACCTTGTTAAACTACCCACGACATGTGCGTCTTTCAGTGGTGGCTTTTTTTGAAGTTTTCGACACTTCAGGTACTCCGAGCTTTTTATCACATTATAAATTGTAGTTTTACTCACTTAGACACCGGCAGCATCTCCGATTTTATTTAAACTCATTGTTGAATTTGTAGCAACTTGCAGTGTTTTGCGTTTATCCCGAGCTGAAACCTCTTTGTACGTCTTTCCTTTATACCGTTTACCGTACTCCGATGGATTCCTGAGATAACTGTTTATAGCTTAAGGACTTCGACTAAGTTTTCTGGCTATAGCACGATTTGAAAGCTATTGATCATGGTACGCGTCAATTTTTGTGATTTCTGTGGAACTAAGCTTTCCCATACTTCTTTTTTTTGTTAACAAATAACACGTTTATCTAACGAAACTAAATGTTATTTAATAAAATTTTTCGTAAAAATGCAACAAAAATTAAAAGTTCTGAACTAAGGCTGATCTAAGTTGACACTGAAATATTTAAATGTTTTCTGCTGCTAATGAAAACACCTCGAAAAGTCCCGTTGTCTTTTACTGATCCATTCGAAATTTCTGTCAATATAACAACAGAGTACGCTCTTGTTAACGACATTCATCATAACAATTAGCATAACAGAGAAATAACGACTACTATGTTGTTCTTTTGAAACATTCTTCTTCGGCAAAGAGCAGCTTATATTTGTTAATAATATTGATTAGAACAACATATGACATAACTATCACTATCACATAGGGATTGTGACAATAATAACAAATATTTTATTTTGTAGGATAATGATCTGTCATTATAATTTAGCATAGTATAATAATAGATGCATTTTGTGCGGAAATCTGATAACTTTATTTCGTTTAAAGCAAACGGCTATTGAGAGTTATCGATTGTTGGTGTAAGCTTACAATCAACATGCATCAACTCATGTTCAATGGTTTGCGATTTAATAGTGATAATTTTGACACAGAAGACATCGGGAAGCCTGATCATCCTGAAGATGAGGAATTGGAAGTACAACTCGTTGAATATTGGTCTCAAATGCAAGAAGAACTTGCATTATCATTACAAAAAAAGCTATTTCCCTACGTTTAAAATCATTGGGATTCATGGAAAGGCAAGATAATTGGGTGCCATATGAATTTATGTCTATCGACATTAAAAGGCGATTTTGCTTGTCGAAAATAATACTTAAACGCTACAAAAAGAAGTAATTTTTGCATCATATTGGTAATAAAAAATTAATACATTACAATATCCCAAGCGCCCGCTTAACCAGTCAAATCAACGCTAAAGCTAAATATCCGTAACATTGAAATAGGGTCAAGCGATCACAGGGGATCTACTCCAAAGATCATCAATTCGTTTAAAGAGAGCATTTAACACGAAACGACCATAATATTCGACTAAACACAAAGCCATAATCTTCCATCATGACAACGCCCAGTTATACGTTGCAAGACCGGTCAAAACTATTTGGGAAACAGTGAATGGGAATTTTCGTGTCACCCGCCTTATAGCCCAAATCATACCCCTTGTTTCGATAAAGCAGAACGCCGAAACTGGAATACGCATCACCTAAGTACAGGGTATCAGAAATTATCTTGATTTATTCTTTACCTCGAAATTGGAGCAGTCCATTTGGCGCCTAATGCTACCAGAATGATGGACAAAAGTAGTGACTAATGATGGACAATATTTTAAATAATGTGTCAACTCATTTTGTTATTAAAGTAAATACATTTTTCAAGCAAGGAACCGGAAGCTCTTGATGTGATGTTCGATGGTCTAAACACATTTTTAAGGTTTCTAAAGAAGCTTTCAAGTGCCTCGATTTTTTATAGCGATGTAAGAGATACTTCACTCTATCCTATCTCCGTACTATTCATACCACCTATATCCGTCCAAAGATGGAATACAACTTGTATGTATGGACCGGCGTCCCAAAGTCTATTTTGGAGTTGCTTGGCCGCGTACAGAATACAATACAATAATGTGGATTACAATAATGTGGAATACAATAATGTGGATTGTATTTCACTGTTCTATCGCTACGACAATGGTAAGCTTTCTAACGAAATTAGGGAACTTGTTCCCGTTACTCGCACGTTTTTGCGTTTAACTCGATTTTCGTTGAGAGCACATGCATTTGCGGTTGACTGGCCAGTGAATCGCACTTCGCATTACAGGGAAAATTCTTTTTTTAGCAGAACAGTCCGTATGTGGACTAAACTCCCTTTAGAGGTCTTTGCTGTTACTTTCAATGTGGGAAAGTTCAAATTGAATGTCCACAAACACTACTCCTTCTTTCTTCCTCCCCATAACCTGATTTCCTAGTTCTGGTACAATGCATTGCTTGTGTAGGGGTCATCCCCTGAGAATTCTTTATAAGCTAGTTCTTTTCTATTATAAATATTGTATACGAATTGTTAATTTCAAATTCAGCACGCCCAAAAATGTTTCAATAGTTTTTTATGGCCATTAAAACTTTATTTAGAAATTCTTTCGCGTTTCCATCATTTTCAATTGATGGCTTTAACATTTTTCTGCGAAAACAAAAATGTTTCAATTGGCAACTGTGGTTACAAGTATTGTATTGAAATAGGCTTTATTCTCTGAAAATAATTGAAATAAAAAATAAAACTGAAGCTCGGAATTAAAAGTTTCATTTGGAAGATGTTGTTAGGAAAGTGTCTGTGAAATTTCACAATAATCACAAGTACAAAAAAAAATTTTGAAATCGGACATGAATAAATCGGCCTGGTAAAATTGATGAAAAGATTCGTAAAACTTTAAAGCTACAAAAAGTCATATCTATAAAATACGAATTCCAAAATAAGGTCGTTCATTTTTGCCACTGAAACTGGACAATTGAGCATTGGAATCAATTCTTGATAAAATAAAAATTTCTTTAAATTAACAGGATTGTTTAAGCGATGACTTTCAAAGTCTTGCTTCAACTGCCAGTAATGCAAAAGCTTACTCCTTTATAGTTGAGACCAGCCGCGTTTCAATTCGATTTTGCTCTGAACTCAAACAGAGTTGCCAATTTGCTATAAACTTCATCTAAATTAAGCATGATTTTCGCATTTCAGTTAGATTTTATTGATGTATTTTTTTCAAATACTATTTTTAAAGGCATGACGGTCATTTTCTTGCAAAACGTACTATCACGTCGCTCCATCATAGGTACTAGAGACATAAAATAAGTGCAAGCAATAACGTATTTCTAAAAATTATTTAAAATGCAGTAACCAAATGTGCTAAATTAGCATTACGATGGACTCCAAAAATTAAATATTACAAATTAGAGCACGTATGACTTTTTCATGGGGAAGGCGACTAATTTCCTTAGATTTTATTTTTCATGAGCCCAATGACAACATATTATACTCTGAAATCGCCAATAAACAATACTTTTTCATATGAACTTGAATTGTTTTTTCTTGCTGAGCAGATTTATTTTTTTATTTCCATGAGTTTTGAGGGCGCATCCTTAATTAAGAACAACTTTTTTGTCTTTGTAAATATTTAAATTTATTTTGAAAGTTTACACACACACACACACGCACACACCCATATACAGAGATTAAACCAGTCGTTAAACATTTCATTAATTTTTTTCGCCAACTTTTTGTTTTTTTTAATTTTTATTAGAAAAATTATCAATAAATTTTTTAAATAAAATGATGCTGCCTGCCTGCATGTATTCACTTGTATATTCATTTAATTTTATTTTATTTTTTTTTTGTTATTTTTAATTGTTAATAATTATATATATTTATAGTATATTTTTTAATTCTTTTTGTGTAATAATGCACTCAACTCACTTTATTATCGATTAAATTTTAATATACGATCAGTCAATTGATCGTTTCAATTAACGTTTGTTGACCGGACAACAAACACAACCGTTTTGAAACTCGCCTCCTCAAAAACTGAGCTCACAAGTGAGTTAACTGATCTGCTATTCAAACAACAAAGATCCGCTTAAACTTGTACTCAGTCGCTGAGACTTAAAATTATTATGAAAAATAATAAAGAAGAACAAACCAACCACAAATCAATTAGTTCAATAAAAAAAAATTAAAGAGCATTGAATTTAAGTCTCTCTATTCAAATGAGTTTTAGTGGTCAGTTGTTATTTTCCAACGTGCAAAATATATTGAAACCTCAACACACGTGTGTGTGTGTATGTATGCATGTTTACAACTAACTTGGAGTAACGACTAGTTGATCCGCAATCATAAACTATAAATATGTACATTGACTAAAGTTAAAGTTCTGTTAAACATTCAGATATAAACAAACTCTACATACAATTTCTATATACATGCCCAAACACAGACACACACACACACATGTGCATATATATTTAAAACAAAATTTACACAAAAATGCAAATATAAATTATCAAAACATTTGCAAAATTTATGGAATAATTTGGGGAGATGTAAAGTTTTTATAAAACTTAATTCCAACCGAATTATATTTTCCATAAAATATAAAATAAATAATAAAAAAAAACCGGCCAATGAGTCATTGATTCAGTTATGATCTGTAAAAGTTCCCACAACTACATCAAGCTTCAAACGTCATATTTAAAACGTGTTTGAACTATTGTTGACATTGATGGACAATTCTAAAGTTATTAATTCGCAACTGTATTTATTGTTTGTGTTTCTGTTATAAATTATACGAGGAGTCAATATATAAAAATGGTAAAAAATGTGATATACAGAACTATAGACCAAAAAGAGGAAAGACGAGCTTTATGGCAAAACTATAAAATCTATATATATAAAAGAAAGTGATGTTAGTTACTACGCTTATAACTCGAGAATGCCTGGACCAATTTCGGTGATTAGCACCAATTCGGACAGGTCTCCGGCCAAATAAAAAGAATGCACAAGAAAATTTTGGAAAATTTCCCAAAAAAAAAATTATGAAGAAAATTCTTTTTCACATACATTTTTTTACAACGCTATCTTAACTCAAGAACCCATAAAAAAACATGATTGTAAATGCTATATTGCCAGTAGATGGCGTTGTATGCACACTTGGCAGATGCAATGACATATGTTAGTAGTCAAAAAAGTCATGAAAAATGTGATTGAAGCAAAAATTTTAAAAGAAAAATATAAGGGCGATGTGTTGAAACCACGCATTCCTATGATTCCTCCAGATTTGCTGTTTGATTTTAAATGGCTTCAGTTCCCCATACCTGTTGCTTTTCAATGATCCCTGTTTTTTGCACTTTCAGTTATATGTATCACGTTCACGTGCTTTGTTTTTCAATACCGCGAACCAAAATCGATCAAAAAATGTTGAAGAAATGACTTGCAAAGCAGTCACGGGCACGCTAGTTATTAATAGAAATCAATTCAGAAAGGAAAAATGAGAAATAAACTTCTCGGGACATTTTTAACTTACAAAAATTAATGAATAAGGAATCACATGAATGTTTTGGTAATTTTTATAGATTTGCTGTTATTAATGCTAATAATAATAAGATATATATATAGCACCACCTCGTTGGGTCGACATAAATCTCATGTTCAATTTTAGCCCAAAAAGCAACAGTAATATGACAAAAAATCAGACTGGCGTCTAAACGCCTATGAATATCTTGATGTATTTATTAACAGAAAGTCTAAATAAAAAACTCACATTGATGGACTATGAAAGAAACTGAGAAAAGCTTCGTATATTCTGTGATTATTAAATGGTCCTACACATGCAGAGAGGAGAGGAGAGTATAGTACAAAATACAAAAAGATATATTTATAAATAACTATTTACAGCACAGGGTCTGTATACTAAATAAATTTTTTATTTCTAATTCGCGACACAATTAGGTGGCAACATCAGAAAAACAATCAAGTGATAAGAAAAAATTTTTTGTAATGACTAAAATATTGTAAAGAAAACTGTTATTTTATTCATAGCAACTTTATATTTTCTATGAGAAAAATAATATCGTTATGATGACCATTTTATTTTTATTACAAAATATATTTTATTTTTACATAAAATAATTTTTTTTTTAATTTTACATTAATCAACAGTAATTATTATTTGTAAAAAAAAATATTTTTTGAAATGCTAGGTCTGTTCCAGATGCATAACAAAACAGCCCGAACTCGTTCAAATTAGTCCATAAGCGTTCTAGATAACAATGTTTGTACAATTTTGAAAGAAAATCAGAGAGTAAAATTGTTCATTTCCTGTACAAAGTTGTATGAATTTTTCTTTGGGTAAGTCTGGACTAGAATTAAATTATCAGCTGTTTTTTGTTTACATTTAAAATTCAAATAAGTTTTTAACAGATCCATACAATTTTTACTTAATATTACTTAAAAGAAAAAAAGGAAGATTTTTCAAATAAACTTGAAGTTGCAAGTTCTTCTACATATATTTGTGGATATTTATCACTTTCTTTAATAAAATATGCTTTTATAGACCATTATAGTCGTGGACATATGAAGTGAGTCTGATTAAGCCACAATTTTGGTCTTAATTGCTGAAGATGCAATCACTTTTTACAGCTGTTGGCAATAATGCAAATGCTTTGTTTTTAAAATATTTTTCATTTTAAGCGTTTAAAATCATTATAATAAAATTTATTTAAGTAAGTCAGCACCATTAATATTTTATGTTGTTCAATTGTGGTTTTTTTGCAATTTTCTTTTTACTTTTTACAGCTGTTGGCAATAATGCCAATGCTTTGTTTTTAAAATATTTTTCATTTTAAGCGTTTAAAATCATTATGATAAAATTTATTTAAGTAAGTCAGCACCATTAATATTTTATGTTGTTCAATTGTGGTTTTTTTGCAATTTTCTTTTTACTTTCAAAAGTCGGGACTATTTTGGCCGAATTTTGAATTTTTATAAAAGTCTGTTGAAGTTTCGAGCATTTGTTGACACCTGCTTTGATTTTCTATCATTTTTAAGATCAAAACCACAAAAAACTTATAAACAAAATCAAAGTTGCAAATTATTAGTTCTAAAAATCCTCTAATGCAATCAAAAAATAATGGAATTTTACTACATAATCTGATTTCGACTGGTAATTCGTGTCTTTCTCTATCGCACTTTCACTTGCCACTTTGGCACTAACATGACGTTATTATTAAGCTGACATCCGCATGTCTTGTCATATGTTTCTCTTTTATTGACAGCCAACAAATTTTATTGTTTTTATCTCGATCAGGTTTCTTGAAGTTTCTATATTCAGTCGCCTTTAAAGCTACTGGCTGTTTTTCTTCTTGTAGCATCGAAAACAAATAATATTAATTAACCTCTCCTTGCTATCAGTTTCTGTTTTTTTTTTAATTTTATATTTTCAATTCGCACAAGTGTAATTTACGTTTCATTTTTATTTATTAATTTTTTTTTCATTTAAACATTCCAATTTAAATAAATAAAAAGAAATAAGAAATTGTTACTGTTTGTGGGTCAAGTTCTTAAATCAATTCATTTTAATTATTTTTATACGAGGGCTAGTTTATTGCTATACAAAGTAATAATGTCGTTTTGGACAACACATATGGCATCAGTATCGCATATGATTTGTGTCAATAATAACAAATATGATATTTTGGAGGGTAAACAACTGTCATTATAATTTAGTATTCGATAGACACGAAAGTGTAAACACACATTTTTTCAATCACTATAAAAATGTCGAAAGTTGTGCCTAAAAAAGATGCTTTCCAAGGAAGTCTGACAACCTATTTTTCATTTGAGGAAATTATCGATTGTTGGGTAGTAGCTTACGATTACTAGTGAACGTTGGTTAGCGCCATTCAAAAGTGATGATTTTGACACAGAAGACAAGAAGGAACCTAGTCAGCCGAAAACATTTGAAGATGGGGTATGGAGGCATTACTCGACGAATTTTGAATTATCATTAAAAGTTACACAACAAGGTATTTCCCTGAATTTAAAACCATTGGGACTCATTCATTCATTGGGTCCCATATGAATTAATGAGTTCCAATACAGAAAAAGCTCATTTTTCCATGGTATTGTTACTACTTGATGGAATCAATAGGGAGCTGTTGAAGTTGGGTCAGACGATTACAGTGGACTTGTACCAAAGGCAATTGATTCGTTTGAAGAGAGTAAGCGAGGAAAAACGACAAAAATAGTCGACCAAATACGGGTCCACATTCTTCCATTATGGCAACGCTCGGCCACATGTTGCAAGTGCGGTAAAAAAAAACTGTTTGGAAAACAGTGGATGGAAAGTTTCTGCCTACCATTTGTTTCGATCGATTTATATGGGTTTTAATTACATTATTATTATTCTTTATTCTTCAAACAACTAGCACAACAAGATGATAACATCTTATAAGTGTTAGTACTGTTGATCTTTACAATTTGATTTAATATAAAACTTAAATCTAGAAACAGAGCATTAACAATACACAAAATGAAAATGTCAAAAATGATAAAGTTAGATAAATAAAGATATGACCAATCGAAAGAAATGTTATGTAAAAGTATTAACATAAAATTTCAGTCAAGGTTGAGTAGAACTAAATAATTTATAAAGCTTCTTTTTAAAAAAATTTGCGTTGCCTATTTTTTGTATAGAATTTGGCAAAGAGTTCCAAAGACTGGTTACATTTATGAAAAACTGGCGTTGAGATAACAGACTCTTGTATTTCTGCTGGATAATATTCCTACCACAAAGAGATCTTGCAAAAACTATCCTATCAAATGGTTATGATGGTCGTTCCGAGATGATAATCCTGTGCAAGAAAATTAGACACCTATATTTTAGAAGATTGTCGAAAGTCATTTCAAAAATTAAATTAGAGTATGATGAGATATGGTCACGGCGGCCTTTCTGACTTTCAGTCTGCGCTGAGCAGTGCTGTCACAATTGGCATAGATTTCACAGCCGTACAAAAGTTAAGGGATCGTAAGTCTTTGCCAAGAGCATGCGAATATCAAACGGTGTAGAGTTCTTTAACGACCATAGGGTGCGAAGTTTACTGTAGACTCTGCCAACTACAAAGTTAATGTGATTATTCTAGGCCATTCTATTATTAAAAATTACGCCCAAATTAGATGCCGATTCTACCGATTCGATCACATTCCCGTCAATACCCACATTAATGTTGACCATAGTGCTCCTAGCCTTCGAGAGGACCATACATTTCGACTTCGAAGCATTGATATACAATCCATTAGACATGGCCCAGCGATTGATCATGTGCAAATCGTCATTTATCGCATTCACACACCTAGGAACGTCATTAATCCAGCAACTGTTATAGACCTGCACGTCATCAGCATACATGTGCATCCTGCTGGTTTTAGAAATGTCAGGTAGGTCATTTATGTAGAGACAGAAGAGAAGCGAACACAATATAGAGCCCTGTGGTATTCCTCTACTAACTATAAGTGGATTAGATCTCCTATCATCAACACTCACTATTTGACATCTGTTAATCAAATAGGAGGATATTAGACTGCAGGCCGAGCTTGAGAAATAAAACAACTTACGCAGTTTTATTAGCAAGATAGAGTGATCTACCGCATCGTAGGGCTTACTATGGTCCAGTAATCATAGAATCAAGAAACCCACTTTGTTGATGTCGAGTTCAGATCTGAGGCTCTCGACCACATCCACTAAAGCCGTTATACAGCTTCTGCCCCTAAAAAAACCAGATTGAGCCACTGATAAAAATTTACGTCGTGTGAGATAGTCACTCATTTATCAAAAACTTTTGATAAAAACGGTAGAATAGCTATCGGTCGGAATTTACCATTAGTCTTAGGGATAGGGATAATCCTAGAGGATTTCCATTCCCTAGGAAATTTGGATTTCGTGAGGGTAGAGTTAAAGAAATGGGTAATAATCGGTAAGAGTCTCAAGATCAATACCCGGAAGAATCTCGGGTTCATTCCGTCCATACCAATCGCGTTGGATCTAACAACGGAAAAACTCTCGCGGACCTCAAGCTGACTTATACATCGGAAGCCAAAAGGATTTCGTATTGGGACATAACAAAGATCGTCATAAACGTTATCTGTCGGCCTGGGAACATTAATGTTAACAAATCTATCATTAAGAAGGTTCACGTCAACATCACAATTATGCTGTAACATTTTACTCCGACCTAAGCCTATTTTCCAAATTTCCCTCCACTTAGCCCTACTATCAATAGCCGATGAAAATCTTCGCCGATAAACAGCACATTTAGCAGACTGAATCCGTTTTGTTACCTCCCTTCGAGCAGACTTATGTATCGCCTTAAGGTCATCTGTTTTAAATCTCCTCCACCGTGCCTTATCACATGTCCTTATTAGTGATTTAATCTCCGCGCTAAACCATAATCTGTTTATATTATTCTAATATACTATTGTTAATCGGCTACCTATCATCAACGATTAAAATTAATCATTCGATTATAAAACTGAAAAATTCGATTATTAAACAGCAAAAAGAGTTATTTGAATTGAAAATGAAAGATAAAAAAATATCTGGCAAGAAATATGTAACTTATCACATCTTATCACTTAAAAGTTGTTTAACAAATTTATAAAGAAAAAATCTGAAAACAAACATTTTTTTTATCAATCAATAAAAAATGCTACTAGAAATAATTAATAGCAACAGAAAGACAGCACACAACACAGTTAGTTCTTTTATTGATTTTCTGATAAGAAAATAATGTTTAAATAATGTTTGTTTCTCTAAGATTCTTTCTCTATAAAAGCAATGCACATTCAGAAAGCTGTTGCACTAATAAAACATTTAAAATGGCTCGCTTTGAAAGTTCAAGTTTTAGATTTTTACTCTGGAGTCTTATCCTGCCAGCCATTATGGGTTTTGCTGTACAAAAGACACCAGCTAAAAAGTCTTTTAAAATTCTTGCTCGAACATCTGCAGCAGATAATAGTTTGTATGAGCAATACACTTTGGGACAAATAGAGGATGGTGAGATTTGTGACAACAACAAAACAAATTATATATAATATTTTTCAATTAACTTTTAGGCTCTAAAATAATTTACACTTATCAACAAGATAAAAATTACGATGAGACACAAGAAGAAATTTCACTTGATTTTAATTATCCCAACGCTAACGAAAGTGATTCGAATGAAACTGAAAGTTCTACAATTATCACACAAGTTCAATTGTTTGTTCAAGTTAAAAATGGCGGCAACACTCAGGCCTACATACGTGGCGGTGGTGTTGGAGAGAATAATATTTCTTTAAAAATTGTTGCTTCAAATACAAATTTCTTAAATTACATTTTGGTTATTTATGGAAGATCAGCATAATCATGACCTCAATTTATTTATTTTATTTTATTAATTTCATTTAATTTAATTTTATTAATATTATAATTAAATAGAAATTATTGGAAAATATTATATATTGTAATAAAAAGGCCTTAAATTAAATGAATTTATTTAAAAAAAAATCCTTTGGGAGAAATTTTCTTATATAAAATAAAAACAAATCTTACAGCGGTTCCAGAAGACGCTTGGCTATTTACGCAAACATTGTCAAAACTATTTGAATATAAACTTAGATTTTGAGAAACGCTACCCACTACTGATTTGAATTTTAATTTAAAATTATTTATTAAATATACTATATATTTAACACAACAAAGTATATTCATATATTAAATCTACAAATTATTGCTCAGTCTCGTCATATTATCGTAGTTACTAGTTATATAAAGAATTCAGCTCAAGAAAATTCGTAGCCCTCCTTCGCCCAGTGCATTTGGGCACGTATGTTTCTAGTATTTTTAAATTTGTTTCCGCTTGTTTCTTAACTTGCACGTTAAGATCTTATGAATGTATTCGAATGAGTATTGTAATCTTTCGTAAATTTTATTTTCAAGTTTTTAAAAATTTTAGTAAGTTGAAGTTATCAGGCAGTTTCTTATGTCGGAATATACTAGACTTGGCATTCCATTTCAACACCTCATTTTTACTGCTTTCCATTTCTCTCTGTGTCAACGACAATTTTGCTAAACAATCGAATTGCCAAGTTAAACGCCAAATACATTGTAAAGTTGTAAAAGCGTAAAAAGCTCGATAGAGTTTTAAATACAAAAAAAAACACAAAAATATCGTAAAATGGCTTTTATTGACAAAGCGCATGCTAGAAGTCCAATGTTGGCTTCCCCTGTAACAGAATCAAGGCATCAATTGTTACGGCTTATCATAGCCATAACCCAGTGCCTTCGAGTGGCTCCACTGGAAGTTATCAAAAGTTGTGAAATCACACGACTTTGGAGACCAGTTGGCAATCGAGTTTCCCGGAATCCAATTGTTTCCAAATTTTCCTCCGCGGTACATTGATATGTTTTGACGGAATCTCACCTTCATTGCATATGTCATATGTGCCCCTGTAGGCTAGTAGGTAGTGTACTAGCTTGCCAATATGGGGTTTGTAAGTTCGATTCCCAACGAAAACCTTGGTTTTTTTTCACTACAAAAATAAAAATTGACTGTCGGTGGAGCTGCTCAGCGATGAAGGCATAGTCACTGGTCGCTGTTACTGCCTTTATACGGCAGTTAATTTCCAACTATCCTTCTACTTTCACCATCTGTTTCATCTCTTCTCTATCCCTTTCCTAAAGAAGGTAGCACGGTACTTGATTAAATAGGCATTGTTGCCTGAAGTGCTACTTCTCTTTTAAAAAAATAAAAAAATATGTCAACGGCGTTAAAAAGGAGCCCAGTCTCCTTCAACGCTAGCAGAAGTCAAGTGGACAATTCCACTATATTTCCACGGGAATCAGTAAAGTCCCAGAAGTCAGCTATTTGTCTTTTTAACCTTTTAGCTGTTTTCTGACTTATTATTGGAATCTAAAGGCTTCCTAGGGCAAGGATAGCGCTACATTTCATCCACAGTGGTATGATCCACCGTCTGGTTATGGCTTACACAGCTAAGTACAGACGTAAATCTTATCACGCATTCCTAAATTTTAAGAGTCGATGGTTGAGATAGGCGTTGGCATGTAGTGTCATTCTGTTAAAACTAAATCGGTGCGGAATCAATGCCATCCATATCAAAGAAATATCATTCTGTAGGGTCTCTGTGTAGGATTGATTTCATTCCATAAACAGCAGTTTTGTTTATTAAGCCAAAAATCTACCACATCGCTGAATAATGCTTTTAGTCTTTAAGTTAAACGAATTGATGACTGGACTTTGAAAGTAAATTTATGTTGCTCTGACAAAGTATACTGATCATAAATATCAAAAAGTTTTTCAAAGCCTATCGGGCTTAAAGAATACCTCTTATATCGTGGTATTGTGGCTTTCAACAGTTTAGACTTTTTTGTTTTTATTTATTCGAATTAGAAAGCATGATTATTTTTATTCGTAATGCGAATGTTATTTGAGTCTTTATTAATCTTTTATTTAAACACTTTTCCAAACTCTTTATTTATTTGGATGCTCCTAGGGACTTTTTAAAAAATGTTTACGAAAGCTGTGTTGCTGGACAAATTTTCTTTGTCATAAAATTAAAATGCCTTAAAGTATGTTAATGTTATTTGATGCTTTAATTAAATTTTATATGCGAGTACAAAATATTAATTTCAATTGTAAAAAATAATTGAAAAGAAAATCGTTGATGGTGTTAATTTTCCAGTAGAAATTGTTTTTTATCTGCTGTGGATGTTGTAGATAAACTATTAGCTCTACTCCAAGTTCTAACACTTTCAACTCCTAAAAATTATGGTTTTTGAGAGTTCAGTCTCTTGTTAATTTATGGTTTTTGTCCTGGCTAACAGAAGGTTCAACCAAATTAAGAATGTTTAATACTATTTTGGGTTGTTTTGTTTATAAATTTCTTCAATCCCATTTTAAGGAGTTGCCTTAAAAGAGAAAAAGAAGATAAACTCCACTTTTATCAAGCACAACTGCAGATTGACTGACATCAAACTCTTCTAGAACACTCATGCTATTGGCGTCTGATAGTTAATTATGGATTAGAGTAATTTTAAAGAGTTCAATTACCTCTTCCCTTATTATCTAATATGCCCCAGCTGTTATTCTGCTTTTTGCGTTATCCGAATAAAAACGTTAATATTTTTTAGCAATTTTACTTTAACATACAATCAGCAGTCATCAACCCAAAACCCATCCACAGTATTTTTTTGAGAGTTTGGTTATTGCTTCTGTTGACGATAAGATTGGACAGCGTTTCATTCTTTCAAAGTATAAAGTGGGAGTAAGCGAGTGTAGTCCCATAATTAATTTATAGCACTTTAAAAATTGAAAAACTATTTTTGAGTTAGCAATATTGGTATCATCAAATAACAAAAATTCCAATATAAAGTAATAATTTACTAATTATATTCTGTGTGAAAGAACTTTAGTTAAAAGCTCTCAGCTTTATCAAAAGATAAGTTTGATTCTACTAAAATTAAATCCATTCCTTCCATTACAATAAAATGTTTTAAAAACCAATTTTCTTGACAAAGTGGTGCTCTATACATCATCCTCATAAATTTCTTGCAGTTAAACTGTCTAGATCAGGTATTTATTTCTTACATAAAGGTTCAACTATAATATGCATAAGCTGACTTAAGCTAATGTCAAAAATTGAACGAAAACTCTGTCAAATGCTTAAGCGAATTTTCGAAGACTTTTAGGTGGCTATAATGTACTTACATGAATATAAAAATTATTATGCACAGTTGCTTATTTGTTTTATTCGTACTTTTGCAAAAATAATTTCTTTCTAAATATATGAAATTTATTAACAAAAAGGTGTTGTACCAAGTGTTTAACATCTCAATCGTGTTTAAGTATTACACACGTCAATTTTGAGATATTTTAGCATACATTGACGTGTTTTGTTAAACATTTCAAATGAGCTGCTTTTGATTTAAACACGTCGTTTAACACGTAAATTCCAAATACAACTCTGAATTTCATTTAATTTTGGGATGTGCTAAGTGCGTTTTTGCCCTTTTATGTTAGTAGGTAGTGCAATTAGGTAATTTGTCTGGGGTTTGGGTTTGATTCCCAACTAAAAAGACTGTTTTCGCTACAAAAAATCATTCTCAATTATAGTGTGAACGGCTGTGTTTAAATTTTAAAAAATTTTGCTTAAACACGTTCTTACGAAAGATAAATTATACATACAGTGAACTCGCAGAAACGTGAACATCCACTAACATGAACATCCAAAAACATGGACATTTTATTTCTTACATTGACTACTCTAAAACGTGAACAAAGGCTGAAGGCTCTAAAACGTTAACTTTTTATTGAACGTTAAAATTCAATTTTGTAAGCTTAGTTAAACATTTTGGGATTCCCCGCAGAAGAATCTCGTAGTTTGTTTGTTGTAAACAACTTCTGTTGCATGATAAGTACTTATGGTATTAAGGCGATAGTTCTACTGGAAGCATCTCTCTATGCTGACTATGCATACACATAAATAATATAAACAAGTGATCTCTAAAAATATTTTTATTGAAAATATGTCTAATAAAAAACCAAAAGTGTTAACTCTTCAAGAAAAGTCAGATATTTTAGAGCTTTTATGAAAAGGTTCACCTGTAACTGGTTTGCCGAAAAAGTATAATGTCGTCAAATCGACGATTTGTTCAATAAGAAACAAAAAAGATGCAATTTCGAAATGTGTTAATAATACATTTACCAGTCCTGGAAAACACTGCATTCTTCGGGGCTTCCAAAAATGGAAAGATCTCTGTACTAATTTCGAAATTACTATCTTAGAAACCCTTTTAAAACCCATAGTAGCATAGTACATATATTAAAATATGGCAGGAACTTAGAAAAAGTAGAATCAAAACCTGTCTCATAGGTGAAAAATAACGTACTTTACTTAAAATTAAATAAAAGATAAAAAGAGACTAAAATATGTTATATATAAAATGCAATCTAAAACGTGAACAAAATCGAAAACGTGAACACCCTCGGTAAAAATTAGTTCACGTTTCTGCGAGATCACTGTATTTCGCTGTTTGCATTATTTGTGCCAAAAGTACTAAAAAATGCAACTGTGTGTATCATTGAATTTATACAGAATAAATAATTATATTTTTTTGCAAATTATGTGTTAAAAAATGGTTATTAAACTCCAAGATTGAGTCTTGTTCTTCAACGTTACTACAAGTAACGAGTAGTACAAAATAAAGCTTGACATTGTAAAAAAATGAAAAATATTAAATATAACTGCTTATACCGGCGGGGTGCGAGAGAGCTTTTCTAAAACATCATTGGGTGCAGTAGTGCCCTTTCCTCAATATAGCCTATTCTACTGCCTAAGGGAGCTTCATCCTCTTCATTTCCTTGCAGAAAGATTCCCGTAGTAACTTCCATCTGTGTTTGCTCTCCGCAATTTTATATAATTCAAATTAGAATAATTACAAAATTCTTTAAAGTATTATTTACCACTTTTGCTGCATTTTTCTCTTACCTCTTTTAATGCTCGTTCCTTTGAATTGCCGTTATAATAAAACGCCTCTCTTTTGTCATATAAGCATTTTTTTCTTTGTACGTTTTCTATTAAATTCATATAAAATATTTTTTCGCTTTCGTCCTCCATTCGAATTTGTTTACTAATGTATCTATAACACAATGCACAAGCAGGTGTTTCCGTACGGAATGCGCGATTAGTTTCGTAATTTGCTTAAGCAAATGACATTTATGTTTGCCACATATGATTATTAGATATTTGCACAGTTGCTTAAGTTGGCTTAAGCCAATGTATGCATAATATAGTTGCGCCTTAAGAAATTCGGATATTAGCTTCATACGAAATTAAGATAACTGTCGAGTACGTCATAAGAAATAAAGTTATTTTAACCGTCACTTTAAAATGCGAAAATTCAAATTTTAAATCATAAATTTTCAACTAAAGTATTTTTTATTTATAAATGAATTAAACTGATTAAATAAAAAAATAATTATTATTATTAAAATATAAACTTTTTTATCGTCACATTTTTGACGTCCCATTTAAAGCGGGCAATAAATAAATAAATAGAACTTTCTACTTTTATTCATATTTTATTTAAATTGAGATTCTATATTAAAAAAATATATAATTAATAAAATCAAAATTTATAGATAAGTTAAAAGATCTTATCAATATAACACTCCTTTTGTTTACGCCAAATATTATAAATCAATTTTAATAAATCTCTAACTAAAATTGATTAAAATTTCAATTAGTAAAAAAAAACTACACTAAATTATGCTTTCAAAGCAGAAAATTGAAGCTTCGCAGTCACGTGTTCAAATAGTTCACTTAAGCTTTTTTTTAAAAAGAGGTTAAGTGATTTAACAAAAAAAAAAATTCTTATTCGCAACTCTACAATTTACATTTGCAAGTTTGCTTTGCTATCGGAAAAATACACTCATCCATTAGCCAAAGTTGTCCACATTACCCAAAGTTATTCTAATGCATATATATATATTTATGATCATTTTTATTTTTTATTTAATAGCCATAAAGATATATTTGATAACCGAAATTGAATGTTTTATTGGCGGCCATTAAAATTTCGAAATCAGTTTGGCCAACGCCTATTTCGTCTACAAAATAAGTTTCAGCCTCGACAGTTGACACATGGGTTACAAATTCAACATAACTAATTATTTTGCCCTCCTGATTTTCATCTGGATACCACAACGATACTTCGATATCTGTAGAGCGTGCAAATTGAGCTTCGTCCATGAATGTTAAAATCAATCGGTCACCTAAAAGGATCAAAATATTCAAATTAGGAAATGACTACAAAATATTATTGATAGTTGCTTGGACATAATTTTTATATTAGTAAGTTTTATCAGTCATCAGTTGTATATAGAAAAATTTCATTGCTCATAAATTTTATATAGAAAAATTTCATCAGTCGTCACTTTTCTGTAAATAAATTTTATCGGTCATAATAAAAAAAATTTGTCAACCATAATTTTTAATTAAATAATTTCATCAGTCATAATTTTTATATAGAAAATATTCATCAGTCATAATTTTTATATGATTTCGATTAATCATTCACAATTTTATATAGAAAAATAAATTTCAACACTCATAATTTTTATAGAGAAAAAGTTTATCAGTAATATTTTGTATATAGATAAATTCCATCATTTATAATTTTATATAGAAAAATAAATTTCATCAGTCATAATTATTATATAAATTCGATTAGTCACAATTTTATAGAGAAAAATAAATTCCATCAGTCATATTTTTTATAGAGAAAAAGTTCATCAGTAATAATTTTTATATAGATAAATTCCATCAGTCATAATTGCATATAGAAAAATAAATTTCATCAGCCATCAGTTCGATTCGATCATTCGATTAGTAACAATTTTATATAGAAAAATAAATTCCATCAGTCATAATTTTTATAGAGAAAAAGTTCATCAGTAATAATTTTTATATAGATAAATTCGATCAGTCATAATTTCATATAGAAAAATAAATTTCATCAGTCATCAGTTTTATATCGAACAATTTCATCACTCAGCTTGAAATAGAAAAATTTCATCAGTCATAAGTATTATCGGTGATTTATCTAATCACACAGAAAATGTATTTTTAATAACAACTAAAAACACTTTCAGTGCTATTTGAATATCATTTTGACCTGGTAATCTATTTTTCCACCCCTTCAACGCTGCTATATTTCGACAATAACTCGCCCAATGAGGCTAAATCGCATATTCTTAGTGACTTAATAACTGGATAAATTTATGAAATTTATTATTCATTAAAATTTTCTCTCAATGAATTAATTGTCTTGCTCTGTTCTGTTGGATCCATATGGCAACAAGTTTAATGGGTTAATTTAGATGTGAAAAACCCAACATGAAATGCGTAAACGAAACTAATACATTAATACATTCACAGTTTTTCACTCACACATTGCGCTTTGCTATTAAATTAAACAATATTTTTTAGTACGTTTATTCCAATTAATTTGTTTAGCAAAGTTCAAAATGATTTGGAAATTTCTTCCGAAAGGAACCAGTTGCAACACTATTTCCTACAGACGTCGGTCTGTTTTTTTTTTTTTTTTAATTTTTTTATTTTGCCTTAAGTCAAGGTTTTTGTAAACAAGTTATTAATTATTTCTTTATAATTTTCACTATCATATTCTGGCTGTTATAAAAGATATTTTTATAGAAGAATAGAACTTTGAAATGGAGTAAAATAAAGATGAATATTTTAAATGGATATGAAATTAACTTTATTCGAAAAAATCAGTAAACATGCCTCTACAGCGTTCCAACGAGCAGCGTTTTTAAAGAAGTACTAAACTAACAATTCTTCCAGTGTATTAAGTGCACCAAACAGTCACTTTTTCTTGATGTAAATACGCCAGTTTTATTTATTGACGTATTTATTCAAGCAAAAGTGAGTTTCATTACGATCGTGGTGGTGGCAATCTTGTTTTGGCTCCAATTTGCACTATTTAGAAGCGCTCTTTACGCCTCAGTCTATTTATGTTAAAATGGCAAACGAAACTAAACATAAATCACTTGACAGCTGGAAAAATGGCCGCCATTTAAAACAAAAAATGTTGTCAGCTTCATAAAAAAACACTTAATAATTTTCTTAGGAAGATAGGTCGGTGCTACTGCCGAACCATAAGGCTGGTGGTGGTTGGCGACCCTGCTTTGAAACCTCCGAAATTACAACTGGGAATAACCTATTGCTATAAATTTGTCTTTGGCTTCCTAGGGCGCGGCGCACGCATCATATCACCCTCCCCTCGGGGGCACATGATAGTCTTTTTGGAACCTACTATTCCATTTAGACTGGTGTCTTGCGGGGAAAAGGGAGCCCAGGCCCCTCAAAGGCTAGTAGGAGTCACTTGGACAATCCACATATTTCCACGGGAATCAGTACGCTCGCAGAGTTCACTATTTGTTCTCTTTAGGCAAAGATGTTCTCTGACTGGTTATTGAGGTTGGCCCCTATATGGGAGTATCGTGGTGGTTGTGGTTTCGGAGTTTGTGGGTCGGATCATTCAAATTAACACAATGAATGGTTCAGGTTCAGTGAGTACGAATGCTGTCGTGTTCTTGATAAAAAAGAGCTTCATGCGTTCTGGACCAGGAGTTGGAAAGTCTCCAACTCCTTAGCAAAGAGTGAAGGCTGCGGCCTACTTCGGGCTTTCGAAATTGCTACCAGGAGTGACCGGAGGATATACGTATTCGATGGCCTCCTGGGGCGTGGGTGATGTCCTATCAACCAAGTGGTTTGACCACCATCTGATTATGAGTATATAGTCGGTGCAGATGTAAATCAAATCACGCATCATATTACCCAAGTGGTTTGACCACCGGCGAGTTATAGCATACAAACGCTAGGTACCGACGTAAACTTATTCACGCATAACTTTACATTTCCCCCCGGGGGCACATGATAGTCTTTTTGGAGCCTACTATTCCATCTAGACTGGTGTCTTTTTTTTTTTTTTTTTTTTTTAAAGAGAAGTAGCACTTCAGGCAACAATGCCTATTTAGTCAAGTACCGTGCTACCTTCTTTAGGAAAGGGATAGAGAAGAGATGAAACAGGTGGTGAAAGCAGAAGGATAGTCGGAAATTAACTGCCGTATAAAGACAGCAACAGCGACCAGTGACTATGCCTTCATCGCTGAGCAGCTCCACCGACAGTCAATTTTTATCTTTTGTAGTGAAAAAAACCAAGGTCTTCGTTGGGAATCGAACCCACAACCCCCATATTTACAAGCTAGTACACTACCTACTAGCCTACAGGAGCACCTTGCGGGGTAAAAGGGAGCCCAGGTCCCTAAAAGGCTAGTAGGAGCCATCTGGACAATTCACTATATTTCCACGGGAATCAGTGAGCTCGCAGAGTTCACTATTTGTCGCTTTAGACATTTAGCTGTTCTCTGGCTGATTATTGAGGTTGCCTCCTATATGGGATTAGCGTGGTGGTTGTGGTTTCGAGGCCCTCGTAAGAGTTTGTGGGTTAGATCATTAAAAATAAACACAATGAATGGTTCAGGTCCAGGGATTATGAATGCCGTCGTGTTTTTAATTATTATTACGCTTCATGCGTTCTGGACCAGGAGGTGGATGGTCTTCAACTATTAAGCAAGGAGTAAAGGCTGCGACCTACTTCGAGCTTTTGAAATTGCAACTAGGAGTGACCGGAGAATGCACGGATTCGAAGGCCCTCTAGGGCGAGAATGGCGCTACATACCATTCACAGTGGTAATGGCCACCATCTGATTATGGCTCACTACCGGTGCAGATGTGAACCTTATCACATCATAATTTTAGATTTATGCATTTAAATGATTTTCTTCTGATCTTAAGCACTTCTTTGATCACAATATTGCTTTAGTATGATTTTATCCATACTAATCCATACGGATCAATTATAGAGCGTTAAGTCGAGTGGCGAACAAATCAGTGTTGCTAACTTACAGATTCTTTATGAGGCATAAAGAAAGTGAAATTTATTTTAAAAATATTACAAACAATAAAAACTATAATTCAACGCTTGGGATGATTTTGATCAACACGAAGGGAATGGCTTTGTTAAACAAACCGTAATCTGTCAGCTGTTAAAAATAAAAAATTTCATGGGCTTGCAAAAATATTAGCGCATAAATGCCGGCGGATTCAAATGGTCTCGTGTGAATTTTTAGAACTTTCTTTAAAAAAAAATTTTCGATACTACTCATGAATACAAAGTAACAAAATTTAACGGGACGCTGATGTATGTAACACAGCATAGCAATAATGCGAGATATCTAAAACACAAATTATTATTTTAAATTTTATTATTGTTGCAATCGAGGAGATTTATCACAATTATTCTTATGGATTTAATTTCTTTGATTTTCTCTTTTTTACTTTTATGTAGCGTAACCTACAGCAAATGATTGTCCTTCTATGTTAGTACAATAGTTGGCGATAACTTATGTTTGATATAAACATACAAACGATAGGCGCAAACTCACCTTCTATACGTTCACCAAAATAATACACAATATTCCCCTTGGCGTTTTCACCTTTCTCAAATGGTATAAATGATGCACTTGGATTGAGAGTACAATAACGATTCTCATCGTTTACAACTTTAATTTCTGTCTTTTTTATATCCATGCAAAACACGCGGATCGTTAAATAGCACATTAACACTATTAAACTCAGTATTATCCGAGCGGCCATATTTATGTTTGAATTAAAATTTTAATAATTTTTCTAAATTTTCTGTTTCAGCGTTTTTGTTTTTAATGTTTTCCTTTGTAAGAATCCAAAACAATTAAACTCTTTGTTTAATATTTTTAACATTTTTATATCGCGTTATCGCAAAACAGAGAATTTTTTGTTTTTATGAAAAAAATTAAGAGCTTTTTTTAATTCAAATGTACAGAAAAAAGATTTTTGTTAAAGAAAATTATAAAAATCAATATCTTTGACAAAAATTCATTTGCTTTATTTTCTATGAGAATTTTTTTTATTGCTTTTGTTGTTGATAAGATTGGACACCGTTTCAGTTTTCTAAAGTTTAAAGTGAGGATAAACGAGGGTAGTTCCATAACTAATGTTTAGCACCCTAAACATTTAAAAACTACTTTTGAGTTAGCAATAGTGGCATGATCAATTAACATAAATTCCAAATTCGAATACAATGTATTATTTGAGAATATTTATTCTGTCGGTTATAAAAAGAGCTTTATTTAAAAGCTCTTAGTCTTATTAATATAAAAGTTTTAAAAATTAATTGTCATTTGACACCACCCTCGTATATATTTCACAGCTTGACTGTCTGGATCACGAACTTAATATTGTGCATAAAAGTCCTGCTACGATATTCGGATTTTAGATAGTGTTCAAAAGTTTTCTGTGACTTCATCAGTCACCTTTTTTTTAAAAAAATTTCATTAGTCTAAAATTGTTTTATAAAAATATTTTTTATAAAAAAATTTTATCAGTGAATAATTTTGTGTAGAAAATTTTCATCAGCCATAATTTTTATATGGAAAAATATCATCAGTCATCAACTTTTTGTAGAAATATTTCATCAATCATCATTTTTCTGTAGAAAAATTTCATTCGTCGTCATTTGCTTATAAACAGTTTTCATCAGTCTTCAATTTTTTATATAAAAAATGTCCATGACTGATGAAAATAGAAAAATATCATGCCATACTTTTATATATCATTATCATTTTGCATTAAAAAATTTTAATTGTACTTCATTAGTCACCATTTTTTATAGAAAAATATCATCAATCTTCAATTTGTTGTAAAAAGTTTTCATAATCCATGATTTTTATATAGAAATATATCGTCAGTCAAACTTTTATATAGAAAAATAAATTTCATCAGTAATCAATTTTCTGTAGAAATATTTCATCTGTCGTTCTTTTTCTGTAGAAAAATTTCATTAGTCGTCATTTTATTATAAAAAAAATTTCATCAGTCTTCAATTTTTAATAAAAAATTTTCTATGACTGATGAAAATAGAAAAATATCATGTCATACTTTTATATATCATTGTCATTTTGCAATAAAAATTTCAATTGTACTTCATCAGTCACCATTTTTTATAGAAAAATATCATCAGTCTTCAATTTGTTGTAAAAAATCTTCCATAACCCATGATGTTTATATAGAAAAATATCATCAGTCAAACTTTTATATAGAAAAATAAATTTCATCAGTCATCAACTTGCTGTAGAGAAACTTCATTAGTCATTTTACTGTAAAAATATTTCATCAGTCATCATTTTTCTATAGAAAAATTTCATTAGTCGCCATCTTTCTGTAGAAAAATTTCATTAGTCATCATAAAAAATTTTCATTAGTCTTCAATTCTTTATAAAAAAAGTCTCATGACTGATGAAAATAGAAAAATATTATGTCATATTGTTAAATTTCATCAGTCCTAATTTTTATAAAGGTAAATTTCATCAGTTTTAATGGAAAATTTTCATCACTCATCAGTTTTAAATAAAAAAATTTCAAACCTTTTTTCTATAAATAAATTTCATCAGTCTTAAATTTTCTGTAATTTTTCTAACTCTTCGTTCTTACTGAGTTATCCTTACTTGACAAATCGGTGCACATAAAATTTACACACGTTATCAGCGATTAGCCTAAAATTGATTTCACTCTGAAAGAGCACAGAAGGATATTTTTAGTTCATGCAACTTTACGTTTCGTTTTCATCAAAATCTAATTACAACGAACAATTTAAAACGAACAGTTTTGTACTAAGTTCAAATGCAAACAATATTTTTGATAATTAATTCATTTTCGATCAGTAAGTCTACATAGACAACAGCTCAATAGTAGAGCGTATTTCAAAATTCATGCAAAATTATAATTCGCAGCAATAGATAGGAAAAAAGTTTTAACGCCACTACCGCCATTAAAGGCAGTGTTATTTATTAAAAATAGTCGTAAAATATTTTGGAGCATTTGAAATATAATCCAGAGTTCATTTTCGGACACTCTGTATTATTTTAACATATTTTAAACAAATTAAGACGTAAAATAAATTCAATTCGCACGAGTGTTATCAGCTATATTGTTTAGCTCTATTTGAGCTATGATTTGATCCAGAAATTAAATTTGCTAACAATTAAATATTGATAACAAGTTTGTTATCTTGTTATTATACTGTCGGTTGTTCATTTTAGGGTTATTTACTTTAGACTACTGTCGTAAGCTTTTACAATAAAAAAAAAGATCACAATCAAATATAATTTTGTGTGTGTATTTCGTGTGTATTTCGTGTGTGCACGTTAAATTCCCTCCATATTCAATTGAAAAACTTATGTTAATTAAAAAATAATAATTATGATATCTGAAATCATACAAAACAAAAGAGCAAAGTGCCATCAGATATCTTTATCTATTCAATACACTAGCACACATACACACGTGTCTTTGCGTATGCACTCTTATAACTGCACGAGCATGTCAATCACACATGTTTTGATTTTAAATTTTATAAATTTATTTTAGATAAAAACAACAAAACTCTTTTGGTATTAAAATATTAATTTTTTATTTAAGGAACTTTTTTTCTGTGTTATCAATAAAAGGAATTAAATTGTTATAAATTTATATCTCGAGGAAGAATAAATTGTATTTGTTTACAATTATTATTATCAATATTATTTTTGTGTTTTATTGTTTTACCTGAAATAACGATATATTTAGAGGTTATGTTTGTTTAGCAAGCAATTTTGTTCAGGTAAAATTCGGATGCAGTAAGATTTTTATTAACTTTTGATTGGAATTATTATTATTTTCTTAAACAATAATCAAGATAATCTATGTTAATTGTGCTAGATTCCTTTACACACAAGTATTTCATAATATTGTTACGCATGTGTCTGGCGTAAGTCTTAAAAGAAAATAATTAAGCATTAAAGTAAACTTTTGGGTATGTTGTTTACTAACTGCGTGGCTTGCTAAGAAACCTTATGCACATAAGACAACAACAAATTTCCAGTTAGCAACTGCAAACAACAACAATTTGATATGCTGTTTACTAAATGAGTGGTTTTCTGAAAAATCTTATGTACGCAAGACAACAACAAAAATCTTAAAATAAATTCCAGGAAGAAACTTTATCAGCATAAGAACAAAAACAAAAAATACAAACCGACATACAGGCGCCTATATATTGAATGGACAACATACAACAGCAAAATGTGATTCTTAATTTTTTTACACTTCTAGTGGACAAATATAAAAAGGCAGCGTCTGAGTGGATAGTTAGTTAGTGTAAAAATAAACCTCTAGAAGTAAAGACATACATCTTAAGTAAATTGATCTGTAGTGTCAACTTTGTGTAGTTAAAGTAAATAAACCTGTAATTAATTTAAAATCTCTAAATTCTGATGTTATTTATTATGCTATAAAGAACTCACAACAAAACGTTTATAAAATGCAATACTCTTATTAAATATTTATTATTCATGCATTATCCATATGCTCATTCCGCTGCTATACTTTACAAATTTGTTTTTTTTGCTTTGTTGGATGACTACAATTCTCAATAAATCAATTTGACTTGATGGCTAAAATCCAAACAATAAATTTTTTATTTAAAAGATCCTCAAGTGATCCGCAAAAAGATCTTTAAGTGTTGTAAATTAAATCCCACAAACCCTAAAGGTCCCCCCGGGGGCACATGATAGTCTTTTTGGAATCGATAGTTCTCTTAGGAAGATAGGTCGGTGCTACTGCCGAACCATAAAGCTGGTGGTGGTTGGCGACCCTGCTTTGAAACCTCCGAAATTGCAACTGGGAATAACCTATTGCTAGAAATTTGTCTTCGGCTTCCTAGGGCGCGGCGCACGCATCATATCACCCAAGTGGTTTGACCACCGGCGAGTTATAGCATACAAACGCTAGGTACCGACGTAAACTTAATCACGCATAACTTTATATTTCCCCCCGGGGGCACATGATAGTCTTTTTGGAGCCTACTATTCCATCTAGACTGGTGTCTTGCGGGATAAAAGGGAGCCCAGGCCCCTCAAAGACTAGTAGGAGTCACCTGGACAATCCACATATTTCCACGGGAATCAGTACGCTCGCAGAGTTCACTATTTGTCTCTTTAGACAATTAGCTGTTCTCTGACTGGTTATTGAGGTTGGTCCCTATATGGGAGTATCGTGGTGATTGTGGTTTCGAGACCCTCGTGATAGTTTGTGGGTCGGATCATTCATAATGAACACAATGATTAGTTTAGGTTCAGTGAGTATGAATGCCGTCGTGTTCTTAATTATATTAAGCTTCATGCGTTCTAGACCAGGAGTTGGAAAGTCTCCAACTCTTTAGCAAGGAGTGAAGGCTGCGGCCTACTTCGGGCTTTCGAAGTTGCTACTAGGAGTGACCGGAGGATATACGTATTCGATGGCCTCCTAGGGCGTGAGTGACGTTTGCAAATCATTCAAGTGGTTTGACCACCATCTGATTATGACTACCTAGTCGGTGCAGATGTAAATCAAATCACATCAAACCCTAAAGGTGAAATAATGAATTCTAAATTTGAAAAGCATTACTACGGAAATTGTAAAATTTATTCTAACCTCAAAATCTCACAAATGAATTATATTGTATGCATTTGATTAAAAAAGATTCAATTGAAATAACATACTCTTGTCAATTCCTTCCTCATATAACGTCTTTCCCGACTGTTTGTTGGCAAATGGCGAGCACTTTCGATGTGAATCCATCATTATAAAGCAACGTTCTATCACATACTGGTAAGTCAGGTATTTATCCCATGGTCCAGATATTTATCCCATAATAGTCGTATCTACAGTCAGAATGTCAACCATCTGGATTTTATGTGGAGATCAATCCCAATATTTTCGTCTTTTACTGTTGTCCAGGTGGGTACGTATGTCCGTTTGAGGGTGTTTTTCCTTTGTTGCAGTTTATGATTAAAATTTTTAATCCGGTGGTGTGAACGTTGTGTCTTAGATTGTGTTTACCTGTTCGTTTATAATGTCGCTGTCAAAAGTTTTTGTTTTGTAGAGTTCCGTGTTTTCCCGTATGTCTAGTCTTCGTCCTTTTTTGCTAGGATGCAGTAAAGTCATCTAGTCCCCTTGGTAAGGGTGTGTGATTCCTTGATTTCCCTTTTCATTAGTATGACCGCATGTCCTCTGTAAATCTTGTTTTTAGTCTTCGTCCAGTTTTTCCTTTATAAGTCTGTTTAGAGGTACGAGTAAGTCTGTATACTCCACTGAAATAAAATTTGTCAGTTGTTTCTGCCGATGTATTGATACTGAAACTGTCTCAGAGTGTTGCTAGTTTTTAATGCCGTAATTAAACCTTCTTTATGAAAAAGGTTCGTTAATCTATATATTTCTAGTCCTGTGTGGGCGAAAGTGTGTATCGGTTGATTCTTTGTCTTCTTTATTCCTGTTTTTAGTATTGTATTGTCTAAGAAGTATTTCGATAGTAGTTGGTTTGTAGCCGTTGTTTTTAGCTATGGTGTAGATTGTGTCGAGTTCATTGTTGTATTTATCTGGAGTAAGTGGGACTATCTTAAGTCTGTGTATTATATCTCTAAAAACTGCTAGTTTAGATTTGGTAGGGTGATTCGAAGTGATGTGGATGGTAGTATCCGTTGTAGTTGGTTTTCTGTAGATGTCAAATGTTAAATATTCTCTTCTTCGCATTATTGTGATGTCAAGATAATAAATAAAATAAATTTCTGTCTTGCTCTTTTCCCATTGTGCATGTAATGTTATTATGGATTGTATTTAAGTCTGTTAGAATTTATTCGGCGTTGTCTTGTTCGACGATGCATATGATGTCATCCACGTATCTATAGTAATGGATTATTTTGTATTTTTCCCTTAGTATCTTTATGTGTAGTAATTCGAGATGTTTCATGGACATTTCCATGATGATTGACAAAGTTGGGTTTCCCATGCCGAGTCCGTCAGATAATTTGTAGAAGTGGTTATAAAATCTGAAGTAGTTTTGTTGTATTATCGTCTTTGCAATATCTATAATTTCCGTAACGTATTGTTTGCCGTATAAATAGTCTAGTTTGTTACGTAGGATAACTAAGGTTTCTTATGTTGATATTGAGGTATATAGATCCTTGATGTCAAAGGAAACAATACAAAAATAAAGATTTAACGCCACCAAATATATATTAACAATTCAAAATTAAGAAATATATTGCAATTTCACATGACAAATAACCTTTCACCAAAAAAACACCAATATAAAATTTTACATTGAACAACGTTGCCGTTTTGGCAGACTTTTTTTTTGTTCCAAGATTCAGTCTAAATTTTATGCAAGAAAAAAAACAGTGGCAACGCTGTTTGCCATAGACGTCACATGAATACAGAATTATTGATCATGTTGTTCATTTCGTTTTTGAGGGAGAATGTGAAAAGAACTTTGTTTCACACAATAACCGGTATGGCTATCACATTTGTAATTTTTAGCAATATAAAAATGATCACACCTCTTCTTCTTTAATTTTTTCGCAATTTTGGCGCTTAAAATATTTCACGAAAATCTTTTACTTTTATTTTATAGTGATCATTACGGTTCGTCGGGATTTTAATAGAACACAAAAAGTGTTCTATGAAAGTACTTGTGTTAGTTTACTTTGGAATGGGGTAAAAAGTGATCGACTTTTTCAGTTTTATTCTACACATATGGTGACAATAATGACAGTGTTTTAAAGGAATATTTGTTTACCTTTAATCTTTATATTATATGCAATAGTTTATCATCCCATTGAAAAGCATCATGGGAGATTATAATACAAATAATTATAATTAATTATGTGGTTTTAGAAAAATTAGTAAATAATATTTGAGATCGTAATATAATTCCAAATTATGGCAGCGCTGATTATTATTACAAACCCTAAAATCTATATATATAAAAATGAAATGGTCCACATATGTAATGAGTTGGCGTGAGAATGGCTGGAGCGATTTGGCTGATTTTTGTTTTATTCGATTCGAAATTTTCAGGAGATGGTTTGTATGAAAAAAAATTATAATATTTTCCGGAAAACTTAGAAAATGCATTTATTAAATTTCTTCTGTTGTTGTTGTAAACACAAATAAGTTATTCACGACTCGACATGTTCGTTCGAAAACTTAGAAAATGCATTTATTAAATTTCTTCTGTTGTTGTTGTAAACACAAATAAGTTATTCACGACTCGACATGTTCGTTCGAACTGGTTTTATGAAGCTTATGGTTGTTTGTATGCTAATGAGTTTGTGTACGTGCAAACACACGTATGTATACATTCTTAGCATACGCTAAAAAACCCGTAGATCAAATTAAAAAAAAAAAAAACAAAACAAAAAGAAAACAAAATAAAAGACCAAACAAAGAGAGGCAACATCTTCAACTTCGGCGAAACCAAACATTGTTCTAACATGTATTATTATGTTTGAAGATTTTTTTTAATTCATTACAATACATAGCTGCCAGATCTTTTAGAGATAATACCGTCACAATTTTGGGGAAAAAATTTTACTTTATTTAAAATTCAAAATAAAATCACATGCACATACATAAGTATGTAAATAGACTGCATGTTTTTCAACACTTTGAAATATGTATATTGTATGGAAAAAATAAAAAGTTCAAATCCTTTGGTGAATTTGTTTTGAATTTAGAAAAATATGCATCTTAAGTTTCATTTTTTAAATTTTTTTCCTAAAAGTATATAAATTTATACCAAAAAAAATATAATCTATAAATATAAAAATGAATGTCTGTCTGTCTGTTTGTTTGTTTGTTTGTGCTTTATAGGAGGCCAAACCCTTGGGCCGATTTTCCTGAAATTTTCACAGCATGTTACTGTGAGTCTGGAAGGAATAGTAGGCTATACGAAGCTTTGATTGGACAAAGGGGCGTGGCACCGCCCATATAACCCAAAAATTTTAATCGCCATATTTTGGGCATTTTTTGACCTACGTCGATAATGTTTGGTACATATGGTATTGGCAAAAAAAGGAATACGTACCAAGAGAAAAGTAGGTGGGACCACGCCCCTTTTTTGGACAATTAAAAATCGTAATAAAGTCTTAACTACTGTACCGATCGTCATTAAATCTTCACAATAGGATATTCTTACGAAATAATAAATTCTTTGACTCAGGAATACTTATTACATGATAATATTTTTCGGCCATGCACTCTTCTGCACCTACTGTTACTACGTTTATTAACGGCTTTACCTCAAATTTGAAATACATATTAATTAGAATAGGGGGGTAGCCCCATTCTCTTTCTCCCACAACTGTCTGCAAAACAGCTGATTTTATAATATATGTTAATAAAAACCGAGAGTGGGGTAACCCCATTCTCATTCTCTTACAAGTGACTGCGATAACAGCTGATTGTGTAATTGCTGCTTTTTCATTCGTCTAAAAATAAAAAAGGGGAGCATGAAGCAAATTACATGCGGTTCAGTACTGAATTCTAATTGGTTTAAAACAAAAAAGGGGAGCAATAACCTTATTGCAGATTTACTTTTACCTTAACGCATTTGCAATAGTGAATTAGACAGAAGTTGCAGTTTTCTTTGTAAATTATTTTTTTAACAAAATTTTTATTAAATTTATAACCAAAAAATTAAAACAAAAACTTTAAAAAGTTAATATAATCAAAGTTTAAATTAAGTGAGAAACGATTGTGTTAAAAACTTAGTTATAAATAAAAAAATGCCTTCAAAAAAATCATCCCTTTAAGCACGTACTCCAAAATCAATGAAAATTAAATCCAATAGAGCAAACGAAACTCAGGAAGAACGTGAAGCACGCCTTGAAATTGAACGGTCTTGAGCCTCAACCTCCAGAGCTGCAGAGAATTTACAGCAACGTGAAGCACGCCTAGAAACTCAGCTATCTCGAACCTCAACATCAAGGGCTTCCGAGACTGCTGTTCAGCGCGAAACACTGCCCATTATTTTACTGCGTAGTATCGATCCACCACGGCTTTGCAATGGCACTCGACATGCAGTAAAAAAACTGAGAAATAATTTAATAGAAGCGACCATTATAACAGGAAAATATAAAGGGACAGATGTACTTTTGCCACGCATTCCAATGATACCAACAGATTTACCATTCGATTTTAAACGATTGCAGTTTCCTGTTCGGTTAGCGTTTGCGGTGACTGTTAACAAAACTCAAGGTCAATCTCTGCAAGTTTGCGACTTAAGTTTAGCAAATCCATGTTTCTCGCATGGACAGCTTTATGTTGCATGTTTGTGTGTAGGAAAACCCACCGATTTATATGTGTATGCTCCTGATGGGCAAACTAAAAATATTGTATGTCCTAAAGCTTTGCAATAATTAAATTAAAATTACATAAATAAATTTTTGTTAATAAATAATTACTTTTAATTTTATTTTATAACGTGGGGGGTAGCGAAGCACACCGGGTTCAGCTAGTTACATATATAAAAAATTGACTTACACATATATATATATATGTACATATACATACATACGTTTTAATAAACATCAGCTGTGCTTATGTTACAGAATTTGCCAGGAGAGCCCAACGAACATGATACGTTTTCAATAACTAGACTTTATTTCGAAGTAATTTGTCTTCGCATGAAAAAATTTAAAGAGCAACTCGAAGAACTAAAGTTTTTAACACATCACATGAGTTTTTAAGAAAAAGTATTAATTTTTTTTATACTTGTTTTTATTTTCCCTTTTCAATATACTATGTATTAAATCATGTTAGTAAAAACATAAATAAATCGTTTTCACTTCTCAATTTTAATTTTTTTACTTAGCCTACGTTTAAACTTTTTAAAATTCCTAAACAGTGTTCAGTGATTTAATTTAGACGTGTTGGATAATACTAAAAGTGAAAATTTGAATATATATTCTACATACATATGGACATATGTATGTATGCACATTATCCGTGCTTTAAAATTGTTCGTGCGATTTGATGCACATAATTTTAAAACTAATAATTTTTATAAGAGAAGAAAAACCTTAATATGTTGGATAGTCAGGGCTTAAAAATTACAATTACACTTCACTTTGAAGTTAAAAAATGTTCTATTCGATGCAATTATAACGATACATACATATGTATTTCGCTTATATGCTGAAAAATCCAATATCAAAATTCTTTTGTTCTAAAATCTTATTGCTAAAGTAAAAAAATAAAAGCTTAACTTCGAACGATTTTGTTAGCAGTCAACATTTCTTAAAGTTTGAATGATTATCTACGTCTAGGTTTATTTATCTATTCTTATATATTGTTAGATATTGGCAGTGGAAAAAACTGACTGAATCTACAACAGGCCAGATTTCCTTTTCAATGGGCTCTTGCCAATTCACAACATCTAAAGACGAACTAATTGCAAAACTGTTCTCATACATTGCTCAAAATTATAGCGGTTAACTTTGGTTAACTGAAAGAAACATTTTGGCTGCAAAATATAAATACGTTAAAATATCCAAAGCTTAATTAATGGCGAACGGTATTCGAATAAATCGATTGGTTCCATTACCGATCTCGAAAATATTGTTAACTACCCCGTAGAGTTCCTGAATTCATTAAACTTACCGGGAATGCCACCACATAACTTCCAGCTTAACGTTGGAGCGGTAATAGTCATGTTACGTAACCTGAATCAGCCAATACTATGCGATGGTACTAGATTGGTTATTAAAACGCTGGTGGCAAAAACTTAGCAATAATAATTATAGGAAAGTTTGTAGGTGAAGAGCTGCTTATACCAAGGATACCTATCATACCAAGTGATTTACCATTTAAGTTCAAACGTATCCAATTTCCTATTCGCCTTGCGTGGGTTATACCTAGAATCCCAATGTTTTTCCCACGAGCAATTGTATGTCGCATGCTCAAGAGCTGGGACACAGTCAGCACTGTTTATTTTCTCTCCCAACAGAAAAACAAAAAATATTGTTTACTATCAAGTATTAAAATAAACTATATTCTTACCTTTTTTGTTTGTTTATTTTTTAATAAACTACCTTAAGAACTATTAAAACAAAAAAATTGAAAAAAAATTGTGTCGTCTCTTCTTTGTACTGAAAATTTTTTTCTAACTCCATATGAAATATTAATCATTAGCAAATAGTTTCCGAGCGAAGCCGGGTCGTACAGCTAGTAAGGTGTAAAAATAGTAGTACAACTAGAAATATAATTCATTTAAACTTGAAAACCACTATAACACCGTACATTTTGAGTTTTTCGAAGAAAATAAGATTAATTTGTAGTCGCCTGTAAATAAATTTTTTTTCTTTTAAATTTTCAATAAATTCTTGTAAAAGCTCGTTGCGAACTACAATCAAAATATGTTAAAATGTTCTGTTTCTTTTTATCTGTAACAAAATGGCTCTTGCTAATGAATAACAAGATATCGAATGTAAGGTAAACATCCTCGCCCAGCTTTATGCAGTAAGATTGGATGGGACGAAAAGTTTTAATTGCTGTTCTTCCTATTCAATAATAGATTTTTTCCTGGTGAGTTTTGCAGAAAGATGACCCCTAATTTTCTATTTTTAACAAACACACAGAAACCCCTCGTAAGACAGCCATCACGGTTAGCGAATTTAGTTTATCTAACTTTTCCTTTTATTTCGTTCTGTGTGTTCGTGTGTGTTCACACACACACTCTTGTTCGAGGTAGAAGCATTAACTTATTTAGTTCTGTTCATTCTTAGCTAAGACACAATCCAATATTTTTATTATTAAAAATTATTTCATTATTATTATTATTCGACCTTTTTTTTGTTTTTTCTTCTTAAATATATAACTATTAATCGTATATATTTTCAATATTTCGCTATCCTTTGCAAAGCCTCTTTAGGAAATTATTTTTTTTAAAACAATAATTAACAAATTCAATTTGTTTTTAAAAAATTAATTTCCTGAAGAAGCTTTGCAATGGAAAGCGCAATATGAAAAATATATGTGATAAATATTTAAATAGGCCACTATTAAGATTAATACTTTATATATTATTAAAAATTTTATAGTGTATTTTGACTTCCTTCCTGGTGGTGAAAAACATATTCGGATTTCTTTTTGAAGCTCCTGTAAAAAAAAAACAATTTAATTAGAAATTAGCAAAATTTTAAGGTGTTAAAGGTACAAAATACTCTAAAACCCATTATTGATTATTAAAATGAAATACACCGCATACTCTGTATTTTTATACTAATATTTTCCATTTTGTTTTCCTTTATTTTTTTTCAAATTTCAGACTTATAGCATTTATAAATGGTTGTCGAAAAACTGAAATAAACATAATATTAAATATAAATATATATATAAAGTTACAAAAATTTTGATTTTATCATAAAAATAAAAAATTTATCAAAATATTTCAAATAGCTTAAAGGAAAATCTTATTTAATAATTTGTAAAAAGTAAAAATCTAGTTTGCTTATTTTTAAATTATTAATTAAACAATTGGAACATTTCTTAAAAAGAAGTTGGCAATGTTGTCGAACGTTTTATTTATTTCTAAAATATAATTCTCAATTTAAATATTAAAAATATAAATACTTAATAAAGTAAAGTACTTGTTAAATTGAATTTAAAAATTGTTAGTAACTAAGATTTGCTTGCAATCACTATATATTTTTATCATAAATATAGATTTTGATTGGTTATTTACAAACCCTTTTTATAAATATTGTAATAAATTTTCAACAAGAAAATTTCTTTAACAATCTAAACCTTTTTATAAAAAAAAAAAAAAACAAAAAACTACAGATTTATTTTTAACTACATATTTGTTTTTGAAACCCACACTGTTTGTTTATCTTTTTATATTCACACATATTGATTTAAAAGCGTTCTATCTTTCTTTCTTTCGTTTTAGCTTAATTTTATAGTTTTAAATTTCCTAGTAAGTGTAAATATGTATATTTATTTATTTATTAATTTATTTATTGCTTGCAATTGTTATAAGTTTTTACTTTAGGTCTCCTTTATGTTGCACACCTTCCTTCACTCATTTATTATTCATTTGTTAAATACATTTTCCACAATTCATTTGTGATCAGTTGTAAATTGTAGATTGTAGATTGTAGATTGTCTAATATTTTGGTTTAATCGGTTTAAAATACCATTGCTGATAGGCATCATTAGCATCACAGTTAGCAGAATATAGTTGTAAATTGGAGGGATGTAAGGCCATACATTTTTTGAGGGCACGGTGCAGCAGATGTTTTGTCTGTTCATTATAAATCCAGGGTCCATCGACGGTACCTAAACGGCAGACACCCAATTTGATGCTATCGCGATCAGCTTCAACGCAACGTTCACCAACACCCAATTGGCCAGCAGCATTAAGTCTTATTAATTGATTATTACCACCACCATGGCAATGAGATAAGCCCATCATTGCAGGCGGTTGATTGCCCATGGAGTCAAGACAATTGTCGGTGGCTACAGAGCGTAATTCTCCCCAGTGCAAATTGGCTGGTAAAGCGGGGAATTTGTCATAAACATCGTACGCAATATTATCCATATACCATTGGAAAGATTTACAATTTAAGCGCTTTTTCAAAGCCAGCTGTTCCGAAATATCCCCCATATCCAAAAATCTAGCTAAAGGCTCTCTCGTATAGAAATATTCCTTGTGAGTTTCATCAAACCAAGTCTCTATTACGCGTTTATAATTGATTGTTATTAAGGGTCCCTTCTTTTTCTGTGCCAGTTTACCAAAATTGTACGGCATAAAACCACGATATACATGGCCCACATGAGAACAAGGCACCCATTCAATGCTGCCTCCACATTGCCAGATTTTGAAACTTAATTCAAAATTTTCACCACCCCACACAAGAAGACCTGGATCATAGGCTCCCAGCTCTAAAAAGTAGTCACGATTAATGGCAAATAGACCACCAGCATGTGTGGGACTGCGATACGGCTCAGAATTATGTTGCCTGCGACGTTGTTCACGTTTCGGCACTTCATTCTCTTTGTACAGCATACCCCATTCAAATATGCCACGAAAATGATTTTCACTGCCATACACTGAACGATATTCGAATGTTTTATAGTCGATGCCATCAATAATGGGAACTGTCATTACTGTACGATCCCTATAAATGGGGGCCAATAAAGGCGGTAACCAATTAATGTTGACTTCACAATGGGCATCCAGGAAAACAATAACTTCACCTAAAATGATTTAAAATTTTTTTTTTGTTTTTAATAAACTTGTATTGGTTATTTCAACAGTTTTAATAAAGTTTTTAAATGACTACAAAAGTATAAATTGTATATAAAAAAATTAATTAATAATTATTATAATTTCCACACCAATTTTGTTATTTACCTCCTATTGCTCTTCTTTTTAAAAAATAAATAGTTAAATATATATTATTATAAGAATTTGTGCAGAACTAGAACCAGTTCATTGTCCTTTACACTCCAACGTTAAGTCCTCCTCATAATTTTTTTTTTATGTTTATTTATTTACATTCTCTTAATCTAATATTAAACTATAATAAACGACAAGTTTAAAAGTGCTCAGAAATATAAAGTCCCAGGAACGGGCTCTCGAGTACAATTGCTATGATAAATATGTCATTTTACACTAGACAGAGCAACAAAATTTAAGAGACATAATGTGACACTCGTTTATAATTGTTGAGCATGCAATAACATTTGAAATACTACAAAGTTATTGATATTTAAGGGTACAAAGTGACTTCCAATGCGCTATACTAATAAAAAAACCGTTGTTTCTTTATTTTTTACTCATTTTATCCATTCATTAGCAGCTAAAAATATTCATGTCAGTAATATAGTAAATATATAAAAATAAAAAGATGGTTTGTTTGTTCAAGTTTCTGTGCTTAAAAAAAGTTTTTTTTTTCGAAATAACAGCTTATCAAAAGAACAAATAAATTGCATTTATATTATTAAATGTTATAGGTTATTAGCATAATTAATATATCTTCTCTGTGCACAAAATTAGACTAGACTTTTTTTCTCAACTTAACTTGGATAAATAGAAAAACTAGTTTGCAAAGAAAACAACAGTTAAACAATAAATATTTGTTTAAGAAAAAACAAATTGATATACTTGCATCTAATAAATGAATATATTTAAATGTGGCAAGACGATTTCTTGTTCTACCATTTTCATTCACATCATACAATCAACTTCGACTAAAAAACACATTTTTTAAAAGATGAGCGCATGATTTACTTCTTATTTAATTTGGGTATTTTTGAAGTTATCAAGGGTTTAAACTTGACTCTAATGCAATATATACAATTTCTGAGCATTTCTAAACCGCAAGCATTAAAATTAAGATTTTTCAGTTTAAAAAACTACATTTCTATAACTTTATAATATTGCCGCTGAAAGTTCGGTAAGTCGATTGCGTCGACTGCTGAACGCTCTAGTATATATAAAAATGCTTATTTACAGATAACAAACAGTAAATAACTAGTGCTGTTTAAAAATTGTAATTTTAGCTTATTTTCACTTTACTCAAAAAAGTATGGAAACGACTATTGTTGATGTAAACATAAACTAGAGACAGATTTATTTTTAAAACACAGCTAACTAACAAAAGAAATTAGGTGTTTTCATAGTTAGACAAAACATTAAATGTAATAAAAAAAAATAATAACAAACTTACCTGTAGCCACCGAAGCTCCTCTAGATCTAGTACGTATCAAACCTTCTCTCTCTTTATTTCGAACTAATTTGACTAATCCATTGAATTGTTTAATATATTCATCTAACTTTTCTTTAAGATCATTCTTATCCGAATAATCATCGACCAATACAATTTCATGCAAAATATGTTTCGGAGAACGATCTACCACTGAATGGACGGTACGCATTAGTACGGAGAAACCTTCATTGTGAAAAACAATAATAATACTGGTTTTTGGCAAATCATATGGATAATTCCAATGTCTGCACTCTTCTAAACGTGTATCACGAACACTTCGATGCATAGAGATTTCATCGGAACAAGCAATATTCATGCCATATTCCATTTCTGATTCATCGGCTTTATTTTTCTTGTAGGCGGGCAAGTGGTAAGCTTCGCCATTTTCACCCGGTCCCACTCTATCTTCAATATTCTTCGGCTCAAAGTTACCCAAACCTATTAAAAATATTTATATATAAAATAAACTTTTATGAAAGAACAAAGCAAACAACAACTTTTGCCCCTTTTGTTTAAACTAGTTAAAAGCAAACTGATATAAAACATTATATATAACACTTACATACCTTCTATCAAAACTGGAACCTCCTTAGGTCTACCCTCCAAGTGTTGATAACTTCGCCGGCCGGTACCAAGCTTAGCTTCAAGAACTGATTGTACTCGCTTGTGACTATCACTCCAAGTAGTGAGCAAATACAACAATGGTAAAATAACCATACACACAAGAGCCAAACGGCACATGCGTCCGCTCCGTATATTGCTGATACGCATTTTGCAGCAACAACTCTAACCCAATGTACAATATAAATATTTTTAAATTCTTTTACTTTCAGTAATAATACTATTCAAGTCCGTTTCACTACAAGTAATTCACAATTTATTATCATAAGATTCTTGTCGACGTGTCTCTGTCAGCCTTTAACCATGCGACGTCGTTTGTAGCTGCTTTCACTAGCTGTTACAGAAGTAAAGCAAAAACAGTTTTTTTACACACGGTTAGTCTGACTTATTCGTTGACTTAATTTATTTTTAATGCACTTCAGTATGATGTAGGCTTTATATCAAATACAAATAACAACTTCATACCTTCTATCCACTACTAAGCCAGCTCGTAGTAGACCAACAACAACAACACTAAATAAATGTAGACAACAAAATTGCCGCAAAACAAAACTAAATAGGTAACAACCAGGTAATAGTGCAATAAAAACACGGAATGTTAAATGTCACAATGAGAAAAAAATATTTGTAACTATACGACCAGATCTCATAAAAATACGCAATTAATGGATTTAAATAAAATGTTTAGCTGCCTCAAATAAATTTGTCCTAATGTTTTAATAGAATTGTTGAAAATATTTGTTTTTATAAAATCTAATCTAGTTTTTTAGTTAAATAAAATGAGATAAGGCTAGCCAGCTTTACAGCATACGTATACATATATATATATAAAATGATTGCTATGAAACTCACAAAATAGAATAATTGTAACGGTAAAGTTTGATGTTTGGTGTAAATTGATAAAGTTATTATTAAATAAGAGTACATTTTTGTTGTGGGTACTAAGTACAGTTATATTATTATTATTTCATTTCTTTTGCATATTTGTTTATTGGATATGAATTAAAATTTTTTACTTATATCAAAAAAAAAAATTTGTTAAGACCTAAACAGATAAATGAGGAAATTTCATCTTCCTATACAATAGTACGCTTTCCAATATTCATATTCGTAGCAGCTGTTTGGACTGAAAGATTTCTTAAAATTAAAAGTATGGCGCAATACTTTAACTAGTTACTACAATAGCTACTTTGGAACGTAAAATTCAAAATTTTTACATGTAGTTTCTATCCGAAATAAAAAAGGCCATATATAAAAAATTTAATTTCTTTCGATGAATTCTTGTTCCATGATTGAAGTCAAGAAATTTGACGTTTTTTAGTTTTTTAAAACACGACAGCACTTTGCTTTGATAATTTTGATATGGCAATACAGTTTGTTGTTTTGTTTACAACAAAAAGAGACTATTCATTTTTTGTTTTTGGTTTTTTTGTACATGGGGACGTATTCTTATAGTCTAGATTTTTGATTTTCTCTCTCGAATTGTTCTCTGTGCTTGAGTATCTGCACATCTCCATTGATAAAATACAGTTGTCAATTTTGACAGCGAGATCGGATATGCAAACATTTTATTTGAATCTCTACAAACTATGGACAATCTCTCGCAACGTTCACAGCGTTCTTTACCCAACACTCCTCGTGTTAATGCCAAAATAATAGAATATTATCAAAAATTCGGCCAAGATCGCGATTTAGAAAAGTTTATGCGTTTGTATTCATCTGCAAGCAGTCAAGATAGTGAAAAGACTCAAAGTGATGGTTGTGTACACGCGATAGATTCTTGTTACAAACGTATAAAAGGTGGTAAAATGAAGAAGCCAAAAGTGCCATTGAGATTGAGTGGTGGGACCAATAGCAAAAGTCTGCCAAACATTGATGTTCAGGGACAACTCTCAACTGAAAAGGCGCATTCTTCTGCCGAAAATGTTATTGTTGACTTAAACATTGAAGTAGAGGGTGATGAAAAGGTAATATGTAGCAAGAAAAATATTTTTTAGAAAATAAAAAAAATTTCAAATAAATATGCTTTATACAAACTTTTACAGATCTCTAGCAAATCAACAGAAAGTTTAGAAACCCCACAAAAAAATTGGAAAAATGTAAAAACTCAAACTCCTGATTCTGTTGCTAAAAGTCATAAACGCCTAGAATGGGATTCTCTTGGTGATGTCGGCTACAAGAAGTCCATGTCCACCAGTAATATTAGTACTTTAGAAAGATCATTGCTTAGGGACTTTTTGAAAGAAAAAAGTGTACTCTCTGAACCAGGTACTGCTGCACCAACTAAAGAGAAAGAAGGTATAGCAAAAGGGCCAAAAAGTCTATACAACATAAAAGCAGCAAGCAACGATCATAGTTCTCCGCCCCTAGCCTGCAGCACTTTGATTATAAAAACAAATATCGGAGTAAAGCCCAAAATGATATCAAAATACACCTCTTCTACCTCTCTGCATGAGAAATTTGAAAAATATGCTCAAACTTCAATAATAAAGCCGCCTTCCGTACAATCCCAAGAAATACAATGTAACATGTCTTCCTCAAACTCAATAGTCGAAGGCACTGGTACTCCTTCCAGTTTTGAATATTACTCTTCAAAATCATCTAAATCATCTGATTTTCTAGTTAATACAAGCACACAACTCAAACAATTGGAACACCCCTTTATTACCAGCATTAGAGATTTGCTAAAAAAAAGAAAAGCTTTAGTTGAGAAAAATCAGCAAAAACATTATCAATTAGATAATATGTGTGAATTGCAAACAAAATTTCAAACTGACACAGATGAAAACAAAGAAAATGAAGACTCAGCAACTGTCACATCAATTTCGTTAAGTAAAAAAACCCCTGAATTGGATTTAGGCATACAGTTAATTTGCTCACTTGTCGAGGCAAATAGTATTAATGCTAAACAAAAAAGACAATTAATACATGATATTATTGGTCGCTTAACACGTTCTGAAGGTGGAAGTGGAGGTCAAACTACTAATTCTTTCACCGTTAATAATAGTGGTGAAGTCACAACTACTAGTTCCAGTGACTCTCATCATCGTCATCTCTATGATTCAGTGCCTTCAAATAAAAATATTAGAAAAGAAAAACAAACTTTTACCAAATCAAGTGCTGTATCAGAATTAGGAGTGTCACCTATTGCAATGGAAGAAACAAAAGCAGATGAAAAACCCTTAACGTCTAGCACCAACACAAGTGGAAGCTTCAATGGTACTTTAGGTAATTTAAAATATATTTGATTTAACTTTAAAAATCATTTTTATAAACAAATTCTCCACGTGATAGAAATTTATGATTTTCCTGGACCTGTATTAAAATTTTATTTAATTTTAATTTATCTAAACCGCTTAATTAAAAATGATGACCAAGAGAAAAATTCATTTTTTTTTTAATTTTTATCCACAAACAATTTCGATTTGCGTTAATAACATTTTTAATATATTGCAGGTTCAAAACAACCTAACATTAATTTAAAATCAAAGTATTTAAATTCACCCGAATCACATCAATTTCAACAATACCCAGATACAAAATTTCTGGACGAAAATTCTGTAAACAAAAATAAGACAAAATTGCCAAGTGCAACTGCAGCTGGAGCTGAAGCTATAATTGACAAAAAAACTCAAAGTGAAAAAATAATTATACACCGGAAAAAAGATAGGAGTAAACAAGGAACAATTGATCATAAATTAATTCCAGAAAACAAATATTCGAATAAAGCAAAAGAAAACAAAATAAATCGATTCACGCAAACAACAAAAACTTCTACAACGTCCAGATCTGACAAATCAACAACAGAATTGACAACCGAAAAATGTATAGACGACATTAATAACGAAATAAACAATTCCAATACCGATATAGAGCAGCCTTCAATGAGAGAATGGTTAAATCCTTTAACTCAATCCGAAGTGGAATATGAAGAGAAAAAACAATTAGAAATGAAGAAAAAACTTGCATCTCAACAGCAAAAACTAATGAAAAAATCCAAATACGATTGTGGCCGTACACAGCAACTAAATTGGATTGATAATGAAATTAAAAGGCTGGAATGCTTAAAACATCTTCTTTTGAAAGATGAAACTTCCACCAGAAGTTCAACGAACTCATCAAGCCAAGACATTATTTCCGTTCAAAAAGATATATCAAAGAATTCTACACATACGGATAAGTTATATGACACCGTCTACTCCGACAAATCTTCTTCAGTTTTAACCGCAAGTGCCGACCAATTAATACAAGAAATAGAAATCATATTAGAAGAATCACATGAAGACTTTGTCAATCGAAAAGACAATATTAAACGTACTAAAGACAGGAGAAAAGAAATACAAACAGTGTTTGGGAAGGAAAAAGATCCACTAAAGAAAAATAAAACAGAAACAAAACCAAAACTACGGATAATACATGAGAATATTGATTTTCATGAGGAGCAAATATTAAATGACAGAAAGACAAAAGAGAACAACAAAAAACGTGAACAAAGAGAAAAAATTGACACACCTAGTACAGATAAAAGTCAAGAGTCTGGAAGTCTGAAAGATTTAGTGGAACAAAGAAAACGAGAATTCTTGGAAGCCTATAAATCAAAAAGACAGCATCACTACGAAGCTCTCAAGCAGCAGCATAAGCAAGATTTTAAATATTTAAATGCGCAACGTCCATCAAGTGAAAAAATAACAACGTCTACAGATTCTGAACACTATTCTGTGGCTCAAACACTGACAAAAAATTATGTTTCAAATGATCCATCTTATTATACGCAACATCCACTACCTTTAACACCACCAGAACGAGAAACTAGATTAAAAGATTATGGTCATGTGCGTGAAAATATTTCTAGTAGTACAAGATCGTCAAGTCAACAACAAAGTTCTACATCTAGCGCCTCTGTCAATAGTAAAAATACCACAACAACAACCTCTTCAACTTCAAGGTTCTGTTTATCCTCCGATGTGTCTGTGCCAATGGGATCACAAAGTAGCTCTTCAACACTCACAACTACACATCAATATGATGATGTAGCCGCTGCAGCTGCTGTAGATGGAGTTGGAGTACAAACATCTGACTCTATATTGCGTTCTAAGCCCATATATGGACCTCAACCCTTATTCACTTCAATTGTACCTTGCAGTATCACCACTTCTAATACTACTACTGCCTGTATTCAAGTCAAACCTAAAGGAATTGCGTATGTTATAGAATTCGATGATAATAAACATAGAAATTCTATTTCTAATGCTGATGCTGATAAAAATACATATTCAACTGCAAAATCTCGCCATTCAACTACTTCAACAGCGACAAACAATTTAAGGCCTTTCATGCCGTCTGAACCGACTCTAACACTGCAGGACCATTTGGAAAAACGTAAACCAACATTTTTACAACATTCGAAAGAACGTAGAGCTATACTTAAACAATTACAATTAATGCGGCAGGAACGCAATCGCCAGATGAGAGAAATTATAAGCAATACCAGTTTGAATTCACTGGACAAACGTTTAAAACATTTACCACCTCCACCTATACGTAAGATTGATATCATTAGCATCTTATGAACAATAGTGTTCCACTTTAATATAACTTTTCTTTTTCCTTTAAAGAAAAAGTTCGCATTTTAAAGACTAAGGAAATGAAAGCGTTAACAAAAAAACGCTTTGCTAGCTTACCCGAAGTTGTAGCGAAAAAAGAACGTGAAATTGAAGAGAAGAAACGTCGTAGCAATCGTGTTTTAACAGAAGTTTTTAACAGAGTAAGTAAAAAAATGTTTAAAATAAATTAACTTATTCTTTTAACAGTCATATACTCGGTATTTCAAAATTGCAATATTTTTTAGCGTCTACAAAAGCGAGTACGGTCTGGCCAGCTATCCTTGAACCACAGTAAAACTGTTATTTAAATGAAGACAAACAATATTCAAATTCAAATACAGACTACAGACATTCCAACAAATATTTTTTATAGCCGTCTAAAATGTTTTTATTTTGTAGACTTTGTAAAACATAATTTGAAAAAAAAAATAACATTATTGTCGAATAATTTATTTTTTATAGAAATATTTTAGGAAATTGTTAACTATCCCAGTCTGTAAATAAAACAGAAATAAAAATATAAAATCATCTATGATCGATATAATGTTGATTAATGAGATTCCTAATATCTTTCGGGGATCATCATGAATTTTATCTTTGCTATTCAAAACTATAAACATATGCATTAGGAACAGAGAACGCCAGGGCGTGATTGCAACAACGTTCAAACAAAATTTTCATCCTAAAAACAAGCCTTTATATTCAAAAGATGAAACTTTTTCGAACGTACATAATCGCTATTGATTTGATTTGATTTTAATCATGTGCTATCAAGTCAAAATGCTGGTGGTTGTTTGTTTTATTTAACAACGATTATTTTGATGGAAAACAAAACACATTCGGATTGGATCATCAGTGATTATATTTATATAGAGTAAAACTCAAGAAGCATTATGAGTTTGAATTAATCATGTACATAAATAATAGCGATATTTATGATGTTTTTAAGTTTTAAAAAAATATATTTCTGAATAACTTTTAATATGAAAAAAGTGTTTTTTGCATTTCCCTGTTTGAACTGCCAATTAAATTATACTTTAATACAAAAGGAATATATGAAAAATTTCTTTTTTATACTTTATCTTCACTTTGGCTAATTAATTCAAATATTAAAAAAAAAAATCAGGTTTGAGTTAGACTTACACATTAGGGTTACAGTGCCATGTATAGAATGTTAATTTTAACCTTCTGCCTATAACAGTTCAAGATAAGACAAACTCTTATTACATTAATGGCATTGTGGTAGCCAATATTGACAGCAATCGCTTACTACTATTGTGTGACAATTCGTATTTTTAAACATGTCATTGGATTATTGTGATTCTGTTTTTGTCGCCACAGTCTTTGACAACGGCTCTACACAATTGTCGTTTAAAAGGTACAGGTAACACTAATTTAGCAAAAGGGTTTCAGGATAACATATGTCCTTACAATTACAAACAAAACTGGAGGGGAAATAACATTAAAATTTAATTCCATTGGACCACAAATAAGAAATAGTGATGGTTGCCAAAGATAAGTGATAAAAAAGTTTAAGAATATTTAATAAAAATTATTATTTTTATGTTTTGATGTCGAGAATTTTTAAGCGCAAAGTAAAAAGGACTTAATAAATAACAAGCCAAAAGTGAATGCGACAGGAGGAAGGATATATAAGCAATTACTAGTTTCGCTGCCAGCTGAAGCCACTGCGAATATAATATTAATCCTGAGCGTGTAATCCAAGCAATTTAATCTCCACACAATACTACCAGGACGTGCTGTCACATAATTCACAACACTTTACTGTACAGTGGGTATATTTGCATCACAACAACCGCTAAGACCGTACAGTTTTGTCACCAACAATACCATGAGCCTTGAATTTACGGATTAAATTACGCACAGCGGAGTCCAATTACAAGGAAAAGCTGCTCGAATTATACGAACTGATACAGTGAAGTTTTTGCCATTTTGATAGTAAATTTTCATAATTACAATTTTGCCCAAGAGTGTAACCTTTTACTACATAAATGTCAAAGAATTACAGCTTAACATTTAAGCATTTGACAGTCAATTTACTTCCTCCCCACCCGTTATAAGGAATTACTAGTTTCACAGCCAGAAGAAATTGCTACTAATATAATTCAGTTTCAAAAACATTTGAATCCTGAGTGTGTCATTCAAGGAATTTTATCTTCACGCCAACCAACTACATCAGGAAATCAAATCCTCTCTCAAATAGTTTCAATTTTAGCTCACTCTTTTATTCGGTCAGTAATAAAAAACTACTACAACTACACCAGGAAATCATATCCTCTCAAAGAGTTTCAATTTTAACTCACTCTTTTCTACGGCCAGTGATAAAATCACTCCAAATTTGTAAAGACTGAACAGATTATTGTTTGAAAAACTTCCGAGTGTCTTTTCCATAATAATAGATATCCTGTTGTCTGTCCCCCCGGGGGCACATAAATATGGTCTTTATAGAATTCCACTATCTAGACACAGTGCAACTGGGGAAAAAGGGAGTCCCCTGAAGGCAGTAAGGGTTCAACTGGAAACTCCACTTTATTTCCACGGGGATCAGTGTGCCCCAGAGTTCATTATTTGTCTCTTTAGATATTTAATAGTTCTCTGGCTGATCATTGAGGTTGGTCCCTATATGGGAGTAATGTGGTGGTTGTGGTTTCGCGGCCCCATAACAGAAAGGTCAGTTTTTAATGGTGGCCGGAATCATTTCACCTTTAATAACACCTACCTGGTGAAATGTTCCCAGATCCAGTGAGCATGTTAGACATGTGTTCTGGACAGGAGTTGGAAAGTCTCCAACTCTTAAGCAAGGAGTGATGATTTGCAGCCCTGCTCTGGAATCATCGAAGTTGCAACTAGAAAGTTGCATAGAATTATAGCTTCGGCTTCTTAGGACGAGCATGACGTTCCAAATTATGCAGTGGTTTGGTCCACCATCTGATTAAGGCTTCATGGCCAGGTGCGGATGTAAATCAAATCACATCAATATCCTGTTGGCTGTAATAATTGAAAGTTAGAGTCATTCCCAACACTTACCTGTCAGAACCTTAATGTTGTTGCCAGCTTTAACTTATTTGAAAACAATGTTGATCGTAATTTACTTATCATTGAAATCTCTACTTTTTCCATGAATGAATTAAAATGCCGATTTGTTTAGACGAAATTAATCACAGACCTCTAATATCGCCTTTCTTAAACGAAATACTCTCAATTCATTTGCTTTTCGGCAAATTGAAAAATGTCTGATTCAAAGGTATTTTTCTCTATTTTTAGAACTTTCACTGGAATCATTTTTTTTTTATTCTTAATGTTCAGATTTATTAGATTATTTAACACAGAATAATGTCACTGAAACTATGGACACTGAAACAATGATAATAAATGTCTATCAAATGATTGATAACATTCCCCTGACAAGACTACACTTTTCTTTAATAGCGATTTACCGTCCATGTCTACATAAAGTTGACAACGAAGTATCGAGACTGTCAATGTTAACTCTTTAATAGGGATAAATATATAAGCACTCCCTTTCTATGAGAAACCCAAGTTTCTGCCTTTAACTGTTTTTCAAATAGTTTTTACCGGGCCGAGTGTTGTCATGATGAAAAATGTTGGCCTTGTATCTGCTCAAATATTCTGGTCGTTTATCGTTGATTACTCTCTTCAAACGAATCAATTGTCTTTGGCACAGGGCCCCTTTGATCGTCTCACCCAATTTCAACAGCTCATAATAAAAAACACCCTGCTGATCTCACCAAATACCTTGGCGTCATGGATATTTAGCTTCGGAGTTTATATGGCTGGTTGGTTGGTAGGGCTTTGCATATGACCTTTATACTTGGGGTTATCGTAATCTATCGATTTTTCATTACCAGCAACAAAACAATGCAAAAATTAATTCTTCATAGCGCTCAATCATGCGAAATAGCATTTCAACGTCTCTTGCTTTCAATTCATATGGGATCCGATTTCTTTGTTGTATGACCCGCAATGATAATGCAAGTTCTTCTTTCGTTTAACAACAATCTTTGTCAAGTAATGCTTCTACCAACACCATAAGCTTCTGCCAACAATTAACTTTCAGCAGCCGTTTTCTTCAAATAAAAGAAGGTGATCAGATTTCCCCGCAAAACATCTTTTTCAGTGATTGAAAGAATTGTATCTTTACACTTTGGTGCCTATAACAGCATATGTGTTATTATTGACACAAACCATAAGTGATAGTTGTGTCACATGTTGTCCAAATCGACATTATTAACTCGTATACCAATATTTTTGTTATAGGGGGGATATTGCTACTCTCTATAACGGATTAACACATAAATATAAATAACATCTCTATGGAGACTCTCTTAAAATTCAAAAAACTTAACTTGACTATTTTTTGTTGACTTTTAAATGTACATCCTTTTCAAATCCAATGTTAAATTAATTCTCCTCAATTTTCGGAAATATTTCAAGAATATTTTGAACGTACCTTAGAAAGCGAAAATTATTTAGATTTCCATAAAAATAACATTATTGATATCAAGAACTTTGAATGGACTATGCGGCAAGTCAAAAATCAGTTCAAAATAAAATCAAGCGTTCATTAGAAATGCTTCTTTCTATACTAAAGTAATGCTATCAACAATTCATTAAAGATTCTTCTAACTTTTATAATTTTTTGTTTGCTTGGTTATAAAAAAATACAATATTTCTAATTTTAGTTATATATTAATACTTTTATTATAATTGCTCAATGATTTATTATTTTATTTAATCAGAAGTAATATTGCATTTGTTTTTTGTTTAAGTAATATTGTTTATACATTAAGTATATTTAATATTTAAGGATTTAAAAACATACACAGATTTTTCTAATTTAACATTTGTAAATAAGCATTCAAAATATAATTTTTATAGTTTTTTTTTAAACGATCTTTTTTTATTTATCTTTAATAAATATCTTTTTTTCTTTTTAACGATCTTTTTTTGTATATATTTTTTTCTTTTCGATATTTCGCTTTTTTTTCTGAAGAAGAAATATCGAAAAGAAAAAAATATATAAAAAAGATCGTTAAAAAGAAAAAAAAGATATTTATTAAACATTCAAAATATATTTAAGTTAATTCCAAATATTTGAGGCAGAAGCTATAATTTTCACATTTTCACTATTTGATTATTTAAAACTTTTCTGTTTTCTTTTTTATTTAAATTTAATTAAATGTTAATTCAACAATGCTTTGCAATTATAAGTGTTTGGTGTTTTTGTTGTTTTTTATTTTATTAATTTGTTTTAAGATCAAGTGTTTATTTTCAAAATTTAAAGAGTGTGGAAAAAAGAATATAATACAACAGTTTATTTGTTACTCGTTACAATTAAAAAAAATCTCTTTACATTCCACATATTTTTATCAAAAAAATGAAATGCCATTTTAAGGCAACAATAAATTATTAAAAATATTTTAAAGAAGTAATAATGGAATGTCTACACCCAGTTTAAAAGAGACGACAAAAATACATTGATGTTACTTTGAACCAAATTAATTTAAGAAGAATAGCTGTGTGTTGTGTCCAAATATAAACAAACGTTATAAAGCGACAATGTAATAAATAAAAGTACTAAGAAAACTGAAAAAAAGAAATTAATTAAGTCCGATTTATGATTTGAAGCACATCCTACAGGTTTTTAGTTGTAACCCTTCATGTTTTATAAGCTCAACTTAATTTTTTAATAATATTTTGTATTTTTCTTTTATGCGTTTATTGTTTTTGTAGTTTTATATATTGTGGTATGCTTTTAAAATTTTGTAGCTATTTGCAGTTATTTCAATATTTAACGTTTATTATTTTTTTTATTTTTCGATTGTTTAAGTAATTTTGTAACGTTTGTAATAATTTGTTGTCTTTTAACTTATATTATTGACATGCTGATGCATGTATAAAATTTAAGTTTAGAAAACCACATTGAGCTCAACAATGGACATGTTCAAACTATTGCGAAGTAGTTAGTGTTTGCCGCTCACCATATCCAAACCACCTTCTTCTTCCATTTTTGAGAGGAATTTTATTGCTCGATGTTGAGGTTCTGTTTGACGTGCCATGTCAATGAGGGCCAGTAATTTCTTAATTCCAATGAAGACACTGCAAATATAAAGACAAAAATATATGAATTTCTACCACTTTCAGTTCTGGTTTTTAACATCAAATAAAATAAAACAAAATTATTCACTTTATGTTTTTCTATTTTATGCAATACAAACACCATAAATAATATTTATTAAATAAAATTTGACTATATATGTTAATATTTCTATATTATTATCTTACAAACATCAGTGAAGTCCATGGAGTTAAACTCAGACATGCAATGATCACTTTTACCAACTCAATATCAGAAACAAGGGAGAAATCTATTAGTTTTTAATTCCTCTATTTCCGATTATATTTTTAAAATTAAAAAATAGCTCGGTCGTACCAACAATAACATTAACAAGATTGCAAAAAACAATCTATTTCTCATTTGTGACAATCTGTGATTTTTTCGGCTTTATTTGTAATTTTGGAAAACAAACAGAAAATCAAAATTGATAAAGTGTGAAATCGATCGATTTCCATCACACGCCTGAATATTTAATTTATTATTGATTGCAGTAAACTTTCTCGATAATGTTATTTTGTTTTTAATATTCGATTTTAAAGAAACAAAACCCATTTGAGGCCTGATTGCTTATTGCACCATCATTTAAAAATAGCTCCATGTGATACAAAAAGAAAACTTACCGCTTTCCAGACATTTTCTTGCCAATGGCTTGTAATTCGCCCTTACTAAAGATATCAGCATCTTCTAATACAGCCAAAACATGTTCAGGATGAGAGAGGTTAGGTACGTGTAGAACAGATGTAAAAGCTGACAACATTTCCATTTCCTCCAACACCTCGCTATAAATGCAACAAAATGCGAAATCAAAATTATAAAATAAATTATTATTGCAAAAAAAGTTACCGTCGGCTGGAAGTAACCAAAATTAATAGTTTGCGACCCTTTGGTGGCTGTTTCTTAAGAAGCACCAATAAAGCTTGTAAAGTTAAATTGGAATAACGTGGACCAATGGGGCCATAGTCTAACAAACGTTCAACATTATCAACAACAATACAACTTAACATTGAACGATAAGCATCATCGAATATCTAAGAAATTCAAAAAGGTTCCAAAATTATTTTTAATTGTGTGCCGAATTTACTTACCTTGCGAATATGTAAGCACTTGGCCGATTCAGTATATCCCACCATATCTTCTGGAGAGCAAACTTTAACAAATGGAAAATCTGACATTTTAGCCAATTTTGCTGCCAAGGCTGATTTGCCGGAGTTGGGCGAACCCTCGATCAATACCGAAACTAAACCAGAACTTTCAGTGGCTCGCGCTTGTTGAACATACAACATGCCATCCTCCAAAATATTAGCTACTGGTTGACCCCAATTAATAATGCCTCTCGAAAGCATATTTTCTAAAATTTCCATGGCCGTACCAAAAGCTGGTTTAATGTCATTTTCCAAAGCATGCAGGAAGTCAGAACGTGTAACCTTTAATTTTTCCATGGCCTCGGGATCAACAGTTACCTTAGCATCAGCTTTGATTAGACGATTCATGGCTGTGGACTGAGCAGCACGCACTAAACCTTCCAATTCAGCACCACTAAAGTTTTTAGTAAGTGCAGCTATTTCCTTGCTATCGACATCTGGGGCTATTTTATTGAATTCGCGCATACGTTTTGTATGAATATTTAAAATTTGTACACGACCCTGTTCATTGGGCAAGCTTATTTCCATTTGTACTTCCAATCGACCGGGACGCAACAAGGCATCGTCAATCATATCGCGACGATTTGTCATACCAATAACTAATATGTTATTTAATTGCTCGACACCATCGATTTTGGCTAACAATTGATTTACCACCGTATCGTGGACGCCACTATTGCCTGCCACAGAACCACGCTGTTTGCAAATGGCATCAATTTCATCGAAGATTATTATATGGAGACCACTGTTAGGGCCCAACTAAAAAGTTTAATTGACGATAGTTGTTTGATTTTTATTTTGTTTTTTCTAAATTTTAATAAAATTTTACACTCACCCTTTTCTCCTCCTCTTCTGCTTCGGCAAACAAACGTCTGATATTGGCTTCCGATTCACCAACATATTTATCCAAAATTTGTGGACCATTAACAATTTTAGGCTCTCTAGCGTTTAACATGTTGCCAATTTGACGAGCCATTAAAGTTTTGCCGGTACCGGGTGGACCGTATAACAAAATACCTTTAACGTGCTTGCATCCCAATTGTTCTACTAACTCGGGTGGAAAGACGCGAGATGCAAATGCTCTTCTAAAGATGGCATTGAATTCCTTGTCCAAACCGCCAATACCCATTTTACCGAAATCCCAGTCAGGATTTATAATCGATTGACGAACGATTTTACCTTTAGATTTACCTTGTAAATTCAGAGCGGAATTTTCAGCCTTTTCAAATTGCACTATAGTATTGCCAGTGATCTTTCCAAATCTAACATTTCTAGTGGCTGCCTCCTTGCCTTCACTTATAGCTTTAGGATCAACAGCTGTAATTAAATTTAACAGATTATTTTCTAAATATATTGAGGTAGTTAAGACTTCTTACCCTCTAAAGTTTTTACAGCCAAACCCAACAATTTTTTATCCTGGAAACTAAACACTAAAGTCTGACCCACAGTGAGAGCCATTCCAGCAAACTGCATTAAAAATTCTTTCGCCATTAAATCAGAATCGTAAGGTTCTTGGGAAGTTCTATAAATAAAATTTATTTAAAACTAAAATTAATAAGATAATAATAAGAAATTATGGTTATAAAAAAAATGGGAAACATTATTGTCTGCCCAGTGTTGAGTGAATATTTTTCAGCTATTGCAACAAATTACTAAGTACTAAATTTCATATTTATTTAATTTATGAAAGCAAAAAAATTACAACTGAATATTACTGAATATTTTTGAAAGGTTTCTCTTCATTTTTTTTTTTGCCTGCAAGTTTTAATGTGGGAGTCGAGATATTTGCAAAAACCAGTCAAAAATTTTAAGAAATTACTTTATCAAGGAAAAATACACTATAATTGAAAACAAACTGAAAGCAGGACAAGCTACATGGTATTTCGAAAAAAAATTCTTCGATTTCATTATTCAACAACAATAAGTAAGTCAAAATTAATTTCCTAAAGAAGCGTTCAAGGGAAAGCGAAATATTAAATTTATATGTGTTAAAATTAATTAAAAATTAAAGAAGAAACAAAAGGTCGAATAAAAAAAATTATTTAAAAACAAAAATAAACGATCTTTAACAAATTCGTTATAAAATATTACGACTTAAATCCCAGTGCTTCCAGTTTTATGTAAACGAATTGAAATTATAAAAAAATATTTCAAATTAGAAAGCAAAAAGTCAAACTTTAATAAATTGCTAATCCAAAAATTATTCTTTGTCTTTAAAAATCCTTGGCATATCAAGATATAGAAATATACAATATATATGTACACTAATGTAATGTATTGTATCAATCGTTTATCCAGATTTACTTTTTTATGATGTTCTTACAACTAAAAGTAAAGATGAGAAAACAAAACGAAAATTGAACACTTTTGGCAAAAGAACAAAAAAATCCCATCAAATCAGCAGTGGTTAATGGCCCCATTATATCGATTTTTGATAAGTACATAATGTACAAAGCTTATGCACATGCCTATGTAAAGTACATAACGTACGTTGCAATCTTAATACGTAAGTATTGTTAGAAATATTTAATTGTCTCCTTATGTTATTTTGACCTTGATATAGCTGTTATAACGTGTAGAATAAGCATTAAAAAGTATTGTATGTTGAACAAACCAATTACAACATCTGCAATGCGGAAATGTAAATTGTTTCTTTTTTTTTGCTATGTGGTTTTAGAACATATTTAAAGGCTTTGCAAAAATATTAAGTAATTAGCATATAAACAGCGCTATAAATAAATATCTGATTTAAAAAAAAGAAAGATAACTCGTAATTTTAAAATATTTCATACGTAAAGAATATTTTTTTATCTAAATTAAAGAAGAATGAAGTTCAGACAGTTCAGACACTCATATTATTCCCTGGTTTATAATATTTCTTATGTATGTATATCACCGCTAAGGAGTTCTTTTATATTTTAACTTACGTTTTCTTTTGCAAGAAATCAGTTTCAAAGGAAACCAAAGTTATAATGTCGGAATTTCCATCGAAACGATAAGGTCTTATATCAATTTCTTGATTAATAGAGAGAGTGGCCCATTTACGTTGAACTAAAGAGAAGCCAACATGACCTCGTGGCACTTCAGCAGTGCGTTCCAAGGCAAAAATATAATGCTGACCTGGTCCAGGAGATATGTCTGCATACCTAAAAGCAAATTAAAAAAAAACAGAAATTAAGTTTTATTTTTTAACATAATAAATTTGTATGTATGCATATATTTCACATACTTAATATCTTCTGGAAAATCACTAATGTTAACAATGGCCTTGTTAGTCAATGACAATTCGTCTGTGGGACATTTAGTAGCTCTCATTCGCTGAAAATTTTATTGTTTTATTATTTATTGTTTTTATCGTGAGTGAATATGGAAATTTTTCTTCTATGGTACTTACATAGGACATTTTTGGAAGAAATTTAATTCCCTTTGATAATTTTTAATCAAAACTGTATCTAGTATGTAGGTTTATTGACACATAAACAATAACACTAAACAGCTGATTATCCAAAAATGTTTTCTCTCTGTTTACTATTTCCTAAAATAGTTGCTCTCTTTTTAATTTTCCAAGGGTTGCTTTTTTTCTGTCGTGGAGAGGGAGGCTGCAAAAATATCGATTCATTATAAAATTTTTCGTGATTTTTTTCCACATCTAATATTTCAAAATTATTACTCATTTATATATAAATATAGTTTTAATTTGAGGCAATATTGATAATTTTATCTATTTCAAGCTTCTTTTGCTAAATATTTACACACTTTTTATGTACTTATATTCACATTTAATTTTATAATAAACACTTTTAATACAAATATTTATTGACACAACTTTACATTAGGAGAACCAGCTCAGTAATGATAAAATTATTTTGGTAGCTGCTTCCAGTTGCCTAAAAAGAGAAGCAAAATATATGTTACACTGAACAAAATAAGTATACTGTGACAGCAGCAACAATGCAAAAACAACAGACACCTTGTTTTAATATAAATGGCAATTTTATATAGCTGTCAATTTTAGCTCCCTGCTAGTTGAAATAAAGTTGAATATTTATCGTTTTTTGTTTTAATTTTATTTATACCTTATACATTAAAAAAGCTAGTAACTTTTAGTGTTATAGAAATTTATTTTATGATGCAGGAATCATGTTGAGTATTTTACATGATTGAGCCGAGACTACACAATCTTCATTAAATAAAAATATTTTTAAGCTGGCAGCATCATCGAAAAAGTAATAAATTTTTAAAGCTGGAAATACTTTTAAATACAGTTCTTGCTTTAAAATTACAACGGTTCTGCATGCATCTTACATTTTTATTACAACATACTTTAAGAAGTATTTCTTTCAACAAAATTTTAGAACTTTGTTTTTGTTTCGTATATAATTTTATAAAAAACATTTGCAATTTGCTTAATCAAACATTATTAAGTCATTATCGTTACTATGCAGCTTGATAGTTTTAATAAATATCATTATGACATCACCATTGCCTCATAAATTAGTTCGCCTTGTGGAACTAATTTGCCATAAGTAGAATATTTATTCCTGAGAGCAGAAAAATGAAATACTTTGTAATTAGCAGCGGTAAGGTTTTATGTATTGCAACAAACTGTTGAAATTACTTATCTCACTTATCTTATTCTAGTCCTTCATAGGTTTGAAAATTCACCCAGCCCATCAAGATTTTGAAAAACAAAATTTACATTAAAGGTCGATATGGAGCAATATTTTTTTATCAGTTGATTCCAACTTAGTCTTACTAGCCCCGTGATATTACAAACACAACATTAATTAGCGTCATACAAAATTTCCAGATTTTGGTGGGTTTTTTTTTATTAAAATTTATTTAACAAAAATCTTATTTTCTCCGTGTTTTGCTTTGTGCATCGTTAGCAATTACCAATTATTGGTGATGATACAGTTAAAAGCAATACTGAGTGTTTAAATTAATTTAAATCTTAAGATTAATTAAACAAATAATTTAAAAAAGAAATAGGTAATCAAAAAAAAAAAAATCAGCACTTTTAAAACCTCCAAAAACTTAAAATTAATAATACAATAATAAAAAGTATACGTTTTTTGTACTATAGCTAAAATTACAATGGACTTGACGCTTTCTTCTGAAGTGATCCCAATTATAAAATTATAAATTTTAATTAAATACTTACGTTTTTTTGCCCTACACCAAATTCAGCCAATCTTACGTAAACGTAAGAAAAATCAGTGAAAACATTTCTGCAGATAACATAAAAATTAGGATTATTTCAAGCCCTTTCGTGATATTTATTGGCTTTTTACGAAAAATATGTATGTATGTATAGTTTACCTGTTCTTTTTTACTTTTCCCAAACAAAAAATGTATACGCATGTATAATTTCTTAATCATCATTTTATTAATATTTTTTTGGTAATACTTAATCATTATTAAATTATTAATAAATTTGTTTTTAATACGATTAGTTTTAATTTGTTTTTCATTATAAATGGTCGACACAGCAAAACATGCGTTAAGCAAAATTTTGCTTTAATGTTTTTAAAGTTCATCTGTTTTGCAGTTTTAGTTATAAAAATTTGTTTCTATTGTTTTGGCTTTTTATTATATCGAGTGTACATAATTCATTTCCCTCTATTTTTTCAATAAGTAACATTTAAAAACCTTTTTTGTTTTTCCTTTATATTTGTTATAGGCATATTAATATGTGTGTGTGTACGTTGTATGTATAATTAATTTTTTTAACCTTTTTCGTGTTACTACTAAATTCGATAAAATATTTTTGTTACATATTTAAAGTATTTCACTTTTGTTTAAAACTGTCTAGTGTATTTAGGCTTTTCCTTTTTTTAATTTATGAATTTAATGTTGTGTAAAATACATGTCAATAAAAAATGAAACGTAATAAATTTAATTTTTGTTACCTCTAATAAAGCAACAGGCATAAAATATTTAAAAGATAAATAAATATCTCCCGTTTACCAATTTGTAGTGCCCGGTTGTAACCTTTTTGGAATTGGGTTTCAATTAGCGTAATGCCGGAGGAAATCTATTTAAAATATTATGAAAGAGGGGGGGTTCCATTAAAGACGCAGAAACAATTGGGCTGCTATGAAGTAGTGTTTAATGAGTAAGCAAATTTTTAACCCTTGAAGGAAGGATTCTCTGCAATCAATTTATACATCAACGTATTAAGTAGAAAACGAATATCAAACAGTTCGTTATATTTTTTTAGCCCATGATTCCATTTGAATCACGCATATACAAAGTGTTCTCACTTTAGATTTCAGATTTTTTATGATTAGGTTAGCTTACTGCAAAATGATACCTGGTCGATATTGCTTGAGCTAGATCCCATCATCTTTCACAAATTTGTAGGAAAGATATTTTTTACTTGCAAAATACAAAATTCCAAAAATACACATTAAGTTTTGCTTCGAAAAAAGGTTTTAAAATACTCTATCTGTAAAGTTATTTTCAGAATTAATATAACTTATGTTAATGGCCTTGGCGTTTCTTATGAAAATTTAAAATTATTCCCAAAAGTTATTTTAATACGAAGTCTCACTATTGATTGTATTAAATCCACTGACTTGTCCACTTCTAGTTTGGTTAATATGGTTAAAGGTTTCCTGGCGAACGGTATTGAGCACTAAATAAATTGGCCATAGAAACTATTCCACTACTAATACTCAATTTTAATGATTTAAGTTAAAAAAAACAAACCAAATTTGACGCGGTTTGACGTAAAATCATACCCAAATTAAAAATAACATTTAGGGTAGTTACATGTTTAAGGTGAAGCAAATTTAAATTTGTTTTCCTTTTTTCTCCTTAAAATTCCAGATATTCTGAATTATTCTTTAAATAAAGCTGTCTCTCTTTAAATGTAATAAAAAGGAAATTCAACTCTGCCTTTTTCAATAAATAGATGCAAAATGCCAGAAACTTGCTATTGTTGATATGGATAGGATATAACAAAATGGTTTTGTAAAATAAATCGAAATTGCAAAACTGTATTCTTTTAAAAGCAATTTTTTATATATATTCATTAAAAAAAATGTAATTAATTATAATATTTATAAACCTATTGGGTTCGGAGCAGCCTATCGAAATTTTTAACTTAAAATAAATGAAGAGAAATATATATTATTATTTCCGTAATAAAAATAAAATGCATACGAATGTTTGTTTTTTATTTTTCAAAATTACAAAATAAATGGGATATTTTTGTAGTTGATGGTTTTTAATAAAAAAAGATGCTAAAAATAAAATATAATGCGTTTAAAAAATAATTTTAAAAATGAAAAAAGGTGCGCCATGATATCGTAAGTAAGTGTTATTCATACTTATAATAAGAATAAGTCTTAGAAATTATTTTTCATTATGTTTTTGTATGCTAAATATTAATAAAATTGTTGTTGTATTTTTTTTTCTTAAATCAATCAGCAGCTGCAACAGCCCTTAGAAGACGTTTAGTATTTATGTTTTTATTTTGTTTTTGTTTTTTTTTTAGTTTTTAGTAAAGACGTATTTAGTTTTAAAATATATTTTGATTTTTCAAATGCAGTTTTCTTGTGATTTATTTTTTGTTACACTTTTAAACTCTTCATGTTTTTTTAATTAATGTTTGTGTTTGTTGCTTAACAATCTGTATCATACCAAGCAGCTAAATTATTGTTGTCATTGGGTGGTGTTGGCATAGCATCCAAATCAAAATTTAAGGCGCCAGCATCAATTTCACCAACATCCATGTCCATGGAATAGGGTGAAGTTGGTGCAGCACTTGGTGGGGCACCACCACCGCCACCGCCTCCTACGGGACTGCTGATTTCAAGACCCTGCATAGAGTCTATTGGTAGAGTATCATATCCTGCTTGAATAGTAAAAAATCAATACAAATTTACAAGTTAGTATGCTTCACAACTCAATATTTTGTTTTAGTTATTTTTTAATAATAAAAAAAAATATTATTATAATAATACCATCTTTCGCATTAACAAATTCATTCATAACAAATATTAATTATCAAATATTATTGTATAAAATATAATATTATTAATTAAAATAACTAATTTCATGCTTCAAATGCTTTAAAAAAAATCTTAAAAAAAAAAATTAAAAATGTTGTTTTTGCCAAAACAAAAAGTTGTTTGTTTGAAATAAATTTTTAAAAATAAATCTTGAAATTTGTATTAAAACAAGTGACGACAAAATAATAAATATTATTTTTCAAGATTAATTTGTTTTTTTTTTTTTTTTTTGAGAAAACATGAAAAATTTTTCCCCGTAGTATTTTTGAACCCCAATTTGGATAAAATGTCCCGAAAACAGCAGAAGAAAAACGGAAAATTTTTCGTTTTTTTTTAAGTACAATATTCCTAGAATTACCGGTTGCCATGACAGAACCCTTATCCAGCTTTTTTACAAAAGAAAAGGAAAGTTAAGTTTAAGTGTTATGCTGCTAAGTATTTCATTTGTAAGTGCTAAACTTAAAACATTGGCTTCTATTAAACTCACCAGGAGCTGCGTTTGATACTTATTATTAATATTTTTGGATCTATAATAACATTACAAATTTTTTCATTTATTTTAGCTTTTAAAGGATATACTTACATTTCTATGCAAGTGCCGTTCAAAATTGCAAGTGAAAAAAATTTCGAATTTTCGTCTCTTCCCATAGTTGGGAAAAAAAAGTGGAACATGTATTTTTAATAAGGGAAAAACTCCCACGGAATTTTAGTTTATGATTGGGCTGAATATTAGAAAAAGATTTTAATTAGAATTTTTCTTTTAGGTAGGGGTAGCTGTCTAGCTGTTATTAAATTTAACCCTTGAGTGCTGAGAAATTTAGTTTCATTAAACTTAACAAATACGCAGATTCAAATACTTTAGATCATAAATGTGGATGTGGATACGCTGAAAGGGAAATATTCTATATAAAAATAAATTTTTGTCTGGAGTGCAAAAATGTTTTCATATCTTTTCTACGAGTTCGAGATTTATTTTGCAAAACTTACTGTTTCAAATTGACTATTTTTCACATATATACTATTTTTTGCAGATGTATTTCTTTTATTTTAAATATAATAAGAAAATCATGCAAAAGTATTTTTTTATTTTTATAAAAAACAAAAAAAAAAAAAACAACCGTGTCAAACATGCACAACAAAACAAAAAAGAATTGTATTTGTCAATTAAAAATGAAAAAAAATGTACAATGTAAAAACATATACTAAACAAATAATGTTAAAAGCATGAGTTTCCATCAAAAAAATTCAATTTTTGAAATATGCATATTTAAAATAATAAAACGCCAAAAGAAACCAAATAAAACATTAACAATTTTTTAACAAACTTAAATAAACCAAAAAAAAAAGTTTAAAATAACACTTTATGTTGAGAGAAACCAAATCAAAACTTTTATTTTATAAAGGTAAAGCGACGGACAGGGGACAAGATAAATTTTCAAAAGGGTAAAAAACACTAAATGAGGAACAAAGAGAACCCGAGTTTTCTTAATGTTCACATATTTAAGCTAAAAGGTCCATTAGCAAAAATTAACTTTCCCAAGTCTCCCATAAACTTTAATATTAATTGCTTTAAAACCTACTGAAAACAATTAGTTTTCGAGTTCATCCTAAGCTCTCTTTATAACAAAGGAGCTTTTTTATTAATTTGTATGTTTATGAATAAAGCGAAACAATTTTCTGTTTAAAATGACACTCGAAACTTGGCATCTTTGATTTTGTAAAAAACTTTTTAAAAAAAATAAAACTTCAATTTTAGGTGCAGTGATGGTAAGTTATTTTTACTAAATTTTAAGTATGTTTTTTAATTAAATAGTTTTCTAACGATTTTAATTGAAAACAGGTCATAATAAATCATTAACGGTAGAATAGGATGCCTATAATCAAGGCCTGTCCGGCTGTAAATTTTCAATCATTTATATTTATGTGAAGTCTAAATATAGAAATAGGAAAAAATCAAAAAGTTATTCCCTGAAATTGTATTCACTTGCAAATATTTTATTCTCTTAGTGCAGCTTTTATTGTACAGTCATATTAAGAGAGTTTCTTTTGATATGAAAAAAAAATTCAATTATTATTGAAAATATAATTTGAAAATTTTTTAGTTTTGTTGTTTTCAATTTTTAAATTCAAAAGTGTTTTCTTACAAAAATTTAACTGACGAATCAACTACCGAGTGATAGCAGCGTCAATGACAAATTCAATAATTTTCTCCGTTGCCCACCATATCCAACATCATCATCAAACAAAATTTCACATATTTTTATACAAATCGTGAGAGAGTAAAAAAAAAAATAAAAGAATTGCCAACTTTGCTTATATTTAAATAAATATTTTACATGTTGAGTTATAAGTTTGATATTCTGGGCAGAGACGAAAATTAATGAATTCGCCGTTGCTATCATCTGATCTTGATTTAACCAAGAGTAAAATAAATCAATAAAAGTGTAAAATAAATATCAAATTATATATTTGATTTAAATATAAACAAGCACAAGTATACTCGACAGTTTTCTGCAAATAAAAATGATTAAATTTGTAATAAGTATACAAGTTAATAATGTCGATTCTTTCTTTGCTTGAAATATGATTTTATTTTAATAACCAAATGAATTGATATATTATTGAAAATATTATCAATCGTTAGCCACTACCTTTTCCAACCTATCTGGCAACACATGGATTCTGCCACTACTCCGGTTTTGAAGCAAAAAATTAATCGAGCCAATACCATGTTCCAAAGTGAAGTATATTCTATTAAGGGCGTTCTGTATCGATTGAACACATGGAAAGGCAAAATTCTCATCCACTGTTTTACAAATAGTTGTGGCCGAGCGTTGTCATGGTGGAATTATATGTCTGGTCGAATTTTCTTGTTGCTTTTTCGTTGATTGCTCTCTTCCAACGAATCAATTGTCTTCGGTGCAGGCCCCCTATACTCGTCTGACTCGATTTCAACAGCTCATAATACAAAACACCCTTCGGATCCCAATAAATACAAAGCAGTACCTTGGCGTAATGGATATTAGGGCTTTGCATATGACTTTTTGAGTTTGGAGTTATTGTAATGTATAAAAATGACTTATTTTTGTAGCATAATTTCCGATATGTAAAAACACCTTTCAACGTCTCTTGCTATAATTCATATTGGACCTTGGTTTTGAATGAATAATAATGCTTTTAAACATAGACAAATGAATTGCTGTATGACTCCCAATGATAATGCAAGTTCTTTCTCTTTGAGTTATGCTTCCAATTTCTTATCAAGACTGATCTTGTCTTGTGTGTCGAAATAACCATTTTTTAATCGCCAACGATTACAAGTTTTTTGAGTTGGTGCGTGTCGGTGTAAGCTTCTTCAAATGAAAGAAGGTTATCATCATACTTCCCCGCAAAACATCTTTTTTTTAGATACTAAATATGACATTATTATAGCGATTGTGTTTACAGCGAATACTGAATTTTAATGACAGATGTTTATCCTTCCGTTTCATTTTTGTTATTATTGAGGTGGTAGTTATGCCATATGTTATCCAAATCGACATTATTAATTTGTATTTTAGCCAGATCCCTATGGAGTTTAAAGAATTTTTTAAATGAAACCCACTGACCGCAATGCGGTGTCATATTAAATACAGCAGAATCTAACTATGCCATCCTTTCCCTAGTTTAGGTGGCATAATACGAAAAATAGGTTGCTATTGTATTTAAAAAGAAGCAAAAAGTAAAGTTAACATATTGTAGATATTTGTTCGTCTATTTTTCAATCTTTTTAAGTAAAAACGTGTGTCAACTACTTTGTCAATAAAACATAGAACGAATGTAGTGCAGGAAAGATTTAAAAATTGACAAGAAATTCAGGCTGCATTTACCTTTGTCCCTCCCTATATTTGCGATTAAGATTTCTCTCAACAATATTATAAAGTAATATAAATTTTAAAATTGTTGTTTTTTTTTATTTAAAATCAAAGACAATCACCTACAAATACGAAGTAAAATTTTGCAGGACCAATATATTTGGAGCGCAAATTGGTTGATATAGAGGATGTTTTTTTCTTTGAGTCGATAATAATTTTTTTTCGTTATACTTATATATTTGTTTGTCTGTCGCAAAATCACTATTTAAAAATTACTACACTCTTGTTGATCGCATTTGTGTGCAGAAAGTGTCAAAAATAATTTAGTATTTTAGGGTTAAAGTTGTTAAATTCTTGATTTTTCTGGTTAAATTATTTATTTTTTTTTTTATTCGATTTTCACATTATTTCGAAGCTTAAATTTGGATTCAATGGTGATATATGTTAGGCTGGCTCAGCTGTTTGAAAATGATAGTTTTAATTTTAATTCATATTCCAAATGCGTACATGAGAGAGAGAGCGAGAGAGAGAGCGTTTTTTTTGTCAAGTAAAAGAGAAACAAAAATACGTTATTAGATTTCTTTGGTAACACATCGGCTAATAATAATTTTCTTAACTTTTATAAACTATTAAGTGATGTCAACAAACTGTCTCTATGTGGCTGGTATTTGTGATTAATATAATACTGAGAAATATTAGGGTGGTTAACACACTGTGTTGTTATTTTTACATTTATTATGACGTTCTTTTACTATTCATTTCGTAATGACAAATAAATGAAACAAAAAATTAAGTTGTAAAAAAATAATGAAATGTGATGTGACGTGAATTGCCTTAAGTGTTAAATTAAAAATGGTGCCATAGATTTTTTTAATAACATATACAGTGGTGACGGACGGCAGCTTAATTAGTCCGTCTTATTATACAAAATGCAAAACTAGAATTTTTTTCTTTATAAATACATCTGGTTAGTCCGTTTTTAAGTTTGTTTTTGTGGTGCAAAAGTAAATAGCTAAATGGCAAAAGACGTGATAATGAGAAAGGTCAATATTATTGGTCGGACTTTTTGCTTCTAACTGAAAACGAGAGAGGGTTAAAAACAATCGAAAAAGCTTTCATTCTACGATTATTATTGTTATTTCTTTAGTTTGAAGTTATAGGCAGATTGTTTGTTGAAATCCTTTCTAAAAAAATGTCACAATTTGTTCTTCTGCCTAAATAAAAACATATTATTCCTATGGCATTTTTATATGAGAAATTGTGGTCTGAACACAAATTTTATATGCTAAACAATTCTTAAATCGTGTTACTCTTTAAAACTAAGTTTAAAAAAACACATTTAGTATATTCGCTTTTCATTTGTAGAATTGAAAGATTTCAGTTTATACCGCTGCTCTTTTATTTTAATTAACCATCACACTTTTTTTTATCAAATTTGAGCGTATTCTATTAAAAAGTTTTGGATTTTTTGCCAAGTTCTGATTAATATCTTAATTGTACCTTAACCTACACTTCTCTTCTTTAACAATACTATTAATTTTAAATCACCACCCGTATGTAAATAAAGGTGAATTTTACTTGTTAAAAAAATCCTGTTTGGCAAACCCAACCGGAATTACTTTTAGTCCTGTTATTTAAATATAAGTATTTTCGTAAAAACTAAAATTATCAAAAAAAAGTTTTACAATTTCACACGTTTTGTTTTTCGTGAAACACAGTACGTAGAAGATAATTAAAACACAAATTTTTTTAAACTTAACCAAGATGGCGATGTCAAATTCAAAGATTTCAGTGTTTCCTGAACGCAATTGCTTGAATATCATTTTGAATATTAAATTATTAAAATAAACAATTCAAATCATAACTTTTAGTTAGTAAAACATTATGTTTATGTTTATTAATGCAATATATATTTTTTCTATTTTTTTTTGCTTGTTGTCTTAAAACAATAAGTGTGTTTTTAAGATCAAGATGCATCTAATTGAAAGGAAGAGAAACAAAATTAAGTGCCAATTGTATATGCTGTTTTTGAGTGGAAGATTAAATTTTGCAAAATTGCCACACTAATGGAAAGATAGACAGCAAATGTAAAAAAGAAAAAAAAATCCCTTTTCAATAATTATTTCGAAAAATAAAATTTGGACGCGAAGTGTTAATTGGTGTTTCATGTGAAATAAACAAATACTTGCGCATCTTGACCGCAGGTTAAACAAGATGTTATAAATGAATTGTTTATTGCACTTATACTGGCAATGCAAACAAAATTTCATTTAATCTAAAAGTAACAGATGTTTTTCTTTCACAAATCGGAAAAAATTTACTGACACTGAAAGTTTAATTCCAGTATTAGTAAAAATTTACTGGTTACTGCAATTTTAAATGTAGTTAAAATATATTCTGATGTGCCCCTGCATAATTTCAGGAAGTTTAAACCACTAAAGTAGATCGCATTCAAAACTAAAACAAAGATTAAATAACTTCATCTTTAAACGCCGCTTTAAGAAAGCTAAACAAAAATGACTTTTTAAGAGATTTCAGAAAAAACAGAAATTTCTTTAAAAACTACAAGTAAAAAATATACTTGGAAAAAAATATAATTCGTACGAAGTAACTCGGGTTTCGGTTAGCTAATTTATTGTTTAATAAATTGTTTTAAAAAAGTTCCTATATAATTCACACTGTTAAATATCGGTGTATAAGTTTTTAAATTATAATTCAACTTTTAAAAAATTAAATATTTGTATATTAATAAAAGATTGAATAAAAAATAAATTATTAAGAAAAAATCTAAAAACTTATATGTAGATCGATTAAAAAGTGATAAAGAAGGACATGGGGGCCAACAAAAAAAAAAAAAAAAAAAAAAAAAAACATGGAGATTTAATATCTGCACAAACGATTGGGTGGTGGTGGGTGGGTGATGGTAGTAAGGGTAGGGCAATTAATGGTAGTGTTAAAGGTATTATAAATCGATATGTTGATGAAAGGAATAACCAACAAACATTTGAACAAGTAAGGGAAAACAGCTGTATTTTGTGAACGAATGTAACGCGTGTGACAATAATTTTGTTTGGCTGGTTAATATTATTTGATGTGTGTTTTGTTTTTTTTTTTATAATCAATTTAACTTTTACAAATGTTATTCTTTTTTGTCTTGTTTGAATATGATGAATAACTTTTTACATGCTTTGTTATTATGTTTTTTTTTATTGTTATTTACTGATAATGGTTTCGAACGGGGCATGGGGAGGGTTTTTGGTTGATTTGATTGATTTGGTTAAGAACAGTTATTTATTAATAGAAACACATATAATTACTGGAGAAATACGTACCTTGTTGGAATGCACGACCGCCATGGGAGCTGTGTACGCTCGGTGGCCCCTGACCATATAGGCCTTCATATGCTTGCTCTGGACCAAGCATATCCTGTGTGTATATACCGAGGTTTGATTTTTTTGTTTATTTATGTTAACATTTAACATTGGGATGATTTTTTTTTAATGATTCGATTTTGAAATTCAAATCAATATTAACATTGTATGTTGTTGTTAAAAATGGTAACAGAAAAATGTCACATAGTAAATAGTATGGTTGATAGGTTGAATTTTGTTTATTGTTATGTAATTTGTTCGCATTTTATTTTTGGGGGTTAACGGGAAATTTTCAATACGAAGGGCCACCAAAACACAATTTTTTTTTTACGATCAAAAAAAATTAAATTAGCCAAATTTGAAGAAATTTTCAACAGGTGCAGAGGGTATTATCAATTTTACGTGTTGGTGGGGTGGTTGAGATTACGATAAGTGTTGGTAATTGTAGTAGTAGTAGCGGTGTTGGTAGTTGTAATAAGTTGCAAAAATGAAAATCATAAATAAAACAAACAAAAAAACACAAAAAAAGGAAATAAAATTAATATGTAAAAAAAATAATAAAAACAAAATTAATATAATAATACAACACTTAAAGCTAAAAACATAAAAAAATGTTACTTTAGAAAAGCTAACAATTTTGCGTTCTAAGAATTAATTATTTTATATGAAAACAACAACAACGTTTTTGATTTCCATTTAATTTTTACTACGTTGTTACAAAAATTAAAAATTAAAAAAGTATGAATAAATTATGAAAAATCAATAAAAATAAACGAATATTTTTATAATAAAATATAAAATGCAAAATATACGATGTTTTTTATATAGAAATATTTAAATATTAAATTACTAATATCTTACGTTAAATTAAAAAAATATATTTTTTGTTATATATATACAAAATACGCTATCTTTAAATTATGTTTGTTATTTTATCTTCTTATTTTTACAAGTGTTTTGTTTTGTGTTTTTTTTCAAAATATTAATTTAAAATATATATTTTATTACATAATTAAAAAGGCAAAATGTCATTAAACATAACGAACCTGTAAATCTGGACCCATGCCTAGATCGGCATTGCCCCATATATTGTTGTCTTCACGTAATAGTGAGTTGGTTAGCTCAATAGAGAGACGTTTCTTGTAATCTTGCGGTTTATCCTCACTCATACGGAATAGTACCGCTGCCGCATAAGTAGCTACACCTTCATTACGCGAATGCAATAAATCAGTTAATGGTCCGGTAGCTCCTTCTTGCTCTATTATCTCAGCCCCTTCCTTGTCAGCGGCTAATTCACAAAGAACGCCAGCAGCAACACGCTGAAAAATTCATTAAAAAAATATTAAGTTATGATCAGGGCAAACGATGCATACAAACAAGAAGCTCACCTGAATATTTTCTATTTCGTTAAATAGCAAACGTACAAATATCGGAATAACCGATTGCTGGCGAATCAATGCTCTATTGTGAGACTCTCGAGCTAAAATGTGTAGAGCACCTACTGTGCCCTCAACAATCTCTTCCATACGTACACCATCTGCATAAGCCGATGGTTGCTGTGACCCAGTAGTAGCCACTGATGAACGTTGCTAAAAATTGCAAAATGTGTATAAAAATAGTTTTTGATTTTAGAAAAAAAAAAACTTACGCGTTCGGTATCTTGAAAAGCACGCATAAGTAGACGTACTAAATTATGTATAGCGCCATGTTCACGTAACGGTGCAGCATTAGCTGGACATAGAGCCAAATTACGAACAAGGCCGATGGCGGCCTTAATTAATGGCCAGCGGGATGGAGGATGTAACAGTTTTACAATTACCGAAAGACCATAATTTAAACGTACAGCATTTTGAGCCATTTCAGAATCAGCATGGCGAGTCGTCAAATGACGAAGAGCACAAACAGCTGGCTCAGTTATCTCTTCACGATCACCAGCATTTATAATCGTACGTACCAAAGCATCAACACCACCAACTTGACAAACCGTAGCCTTATTACGTTGATTGTTACAAGTCAAATTCGAAAGTATACCAGCAGCACAAGTTACAACGTTAACATCTGTTGAAGCCAATACTTGGACCAAGGATTGCAAAAGTGCTTCCATGCCATCAACTTTTGTGGCAGCATCCGACAAATTACGCAATGTCCATAAACAGTTCTGAACTAAACGTGGCGATGGATTGCCCAAATGCATGGCCAGAGCCTGCATGCCGCCAGCATCCACAATAGCTGGCTTATTGCTAGAACATACAGAGAGAACTTTTAAAACACGTGAAGTGGTCCACAACAACTTCTCGTAATCGTACGAACGCATAATGCGTACCAATTCATTTGGGCCACCAGAAGCCAAAATGATCAATTTACTCTCTTGATTGCCGTAGGCAAGAATTTGTAAGCAGTCTGTAACGATGGCCAAAAATTTTACATTATTACGCTGCAACAAGGTAACCATTTTCTGGAGACCACCAGCCAAGCGGACAGCCATTTTAGAACCATCCTGATGCAAAAGCAAATTATGTAAGGTGGTGATGGCGTAAAATAAAACACTCTCAACCGGAGAAGATAATAGTTTCACCAAAGCTGGTATACCACCGCTCTTGAATATGGCCAAGAGACCTTGTCGATGATGTGACAAATTATGAAGAGTGCCAACAGCAGCTTTAGTACTTTCCAAATCGTTACTATTCGAAATGGCACGCACAAGAGCTGCCACCATTTGTGGACTATTCATAATAGCATGCCGCGAAGCTTCTTTTTTCGACAACTGGTGTACCATCATGGCGGCTTGGGAAACAACAACTTGATCTTCATCATTGAGTAATTTTATCAATTCTGGTATTGCCCGTGTTGCCAACTCAGCGTCGTCTTGATAATTAATCAGGTTGACAACGGCATGTTTTAACATTTGTGATGGTTCGGCCAAACGTTGTACAGCTGTTGGCTGTTGTGGATCAAACTGGGTCGAAGGTATTTCTATACCCTCTTCCAATGTTTCCGGAAACATGGCGGCTCTAACACGTTGAGAACGTGTCTGACTCAACTGGCTATTCATATCATCCACCTGATCTTGGGTAAAATTTTGTGGAAATCCAGTATCTAAATCAAACATTAATGGATCACCATCCATTTCCTCATCTTCCTTTCCCGAAAGAGATGGTGCTTGTGTGACGGCACCAGAATGAATACCAGAGTCCACTAAATACGAATTTTGCTGCCACATAAGTGTTTGCTCCTTGGATGACACCATCGGTGGCAAGTCCGGTGGATTGTATTGATTATTATGAGACACTAAAATTTGAAAAAGAAGAAATTTAAACAAAGAAAAAATATTAATTTATTTTTACTCTTAAATCTATTGCTTATTTAATATTCATTTAACCTCCCTAGAAAAAAACCAATAATACAAGTCAACCCCAAACAATCAGACATTGATTTACATTAAATATGATTAAAAATAAAAACTCCTGAGATGAGCAATTTACAGAAGAAGCGGAAATAAAAATTAATTTTTTTCTATGTATTTTCCATTATCTAAAACCTGCCGCATAAAAGCAGCGAATGCATTAACGTTATTAAAAAAATATTTCAAAAGAAACAAAAAAAATATATAAGTATATATAACATTTGAAGTAAAAAGTCAGAATATCTGAGTAAAGTACGAATTTAGAAACATATCAAAGCATTTTAAAATCAACTCCCACTCTAAATATGACAAATATGGGAAAAAATCAATAGAAATTGATTGTATCTGCAAACACACATACAAACAGTCAAAGAAAACAGTCAGCATACACCCTCTGAAGTTAAATAAAATGGTTATTATGTTATCGCCTTAGCGAAAAGATAGCCAGTATTACAAATATATTCCTTTTCTTGTAGGTGAGCAAGGTATCCTTACCTTTCTTCGCATTTTTCCCATAATAAAATAAAAATTGAAACAGCAATTCAACGAATAATAATTTACAGAAAAAGCTTTCTAATTAAAAGGGACTGACTGCAAATTTAAAAAAAGAAGAAAAATTCATCAATCAAAAGTTTTCTACAGAAAATAATCAGTAGTCATGGTTTTTCTATAAAAAAAAAGTTCATCAGTTATGATTTTTCTACAACAAATTTCATTAGTCACAATTTTTCTATAAAAAAAATGTCATCAGTCATGTTTTTTGTATAAATAAAAAAATTTCATTTGTCTTATTTTTTTTATAAAACAAATTCATGTCATTTTGTGGGAAAAAAATATCATTAGTGATAATTTGTAGGAAAAATTGCATTAGTCATGATATTTTTCTATGAAAAAATTCACCATCCATAGTTTTTCTATAACATCATTTCATCAGTCATAATTTATCTGTAGAAAAATTTCATCACTTATAATTTTTTGTGGAAAAATTGCACGTCATGGATTTGTGAGAATATTATATATAAATTAACCCATTGTCTCTCTTTTCTACCTTATAGCTCTGAGTTTAAAATTCAGCCGTAGTATTGTTTACCTTCTTTAAGAAAATCGATATATGTTTCTCCCATCTACGTCCAATCAGTAAAACAACATAGCCCTGATTATGAATCCATCATTAGCTAAAATGGTATTTAATTTACTCGTATAAAATTGCAGGACATTGTCCCGTCCTTGGGTCAAGTTTTCAAAACAGACGTAACCTATGGAGCCTTACGTAAGAAAATGTTTCTGAAATTAAAATTTCAATAAAAACGGTTCTGTTAAATAGGCTCACAAAGAGATTTATTTATGATTTAGTTTTTTTCGGTACCGTACATATTTCTTCGTCAGATAATATAAAATATTTATTATACGAAATTATTGTGCTTTTTATATTTTACATTTACAATTCTCTTAAACTTCAAAATCTAGAGTGTGTGTAGAGTTTTTGTATTCCCTGACTGTATACGGGGATGACAGTATATCAACAAAAAAAAAGCAGATATTAAAATAAAAATAAAATAAATTTAGAAGAAGCCGTAGAAAAGAACATTTACAAATTGCAATGTGATATTAAAGAAAATAATAATAATAAAAAAAATGAATAGCAAAATAATTAAAGCATATTGCCAAAGGCCTAGTAATGTAAAGAGACCGACTGGACTTATCATTATAGCCACAAAATAAGTCAACATTTATGTAAGTATGTAATAATCCACGTTCTACCGCATGAACTACATAAAACTCACGATGTACATTTTGAAAATAACGGTGAATAAAAAAAAACTAATTCCATGGCAGAAAAGAAACAGCAGAACTGAAAATTGCAAAAAGTAAAATATAAAACACCACTCAGCAAACCATAAAAGACATGCTTTACACATATACAAACAAACACAGGAAGTTCTAATATTTTCATCATAGTAATTTTAAATATGTGTATGTAGACTCTATTTATGTAAAGAGGTTTTCAAAATGAAGGCAATTTCATATCCCTTTTTTAAAAGTACATTTTTTATTTATCACACGAGATGAAAAAATGTATGGAAAAACACATCGCCGAACAGTAGCTTCAACAATTAAAACGATCATTTTGAATAATAGGCGCCAACTCTGATTAGTGAAAGGAGAAAGTCACGACCAAGAACTACATAAATTGTTCAACGTAATGAATGTACAGTAGCACGTGAAACTAAATGTCATCCACAACAGGTACAAACAAAAATGTACAGGGTGTCTGCCGGGAAGATGTACGTACTACTTTGTTTATAATTTTTGATTAAATGAAACAGAATGGATTCTGTATTGATAAATATTTTATTTAATGTCGGCATTTATATATCGAATACAATATCACATAAATGTCCGCCTTCTTTAGCCTTAGAAATGCGAGTCCTTTTGAGCATATTTTTCATTACATTCTCACACATTTCACGCAGTATTTCATTAATTTTATCACGAATTTAAGTTGCTCTAGCGTTTCTGCTTTGTTTGCATAAATTTTGCTTTTCAATTATCTCCACAAAAAGAAGTCCAGAGCAGTCAAATCAGGCGACCGTGGAGGCCAATCAGCATCACCATTTCTTGAAATAACTTGTTGAGGGTAGAACTCTCGCAGTCTTGTTGAAACCACATGTTAATCAAGCCCAAACAAAGCATGCAGTTGTGTAATTAAAAAGTTTTCAATCAGATCACGATATCGCTCCCCATTCACAGTTGCCGTTACACCGTTTTCATTTTCAAGTAAATAAGGACCAATGATCCCTCCTGACCCAATTGCCGAATATGTTTCCATAATAAATTTGCCACGTGTTTACTTCACGGCCGCCAAATATGAACTGTCAAGACTAATGTTTACCAAAATGGCGGCAAAACAAAGCAGTATACCTTAACGCCGGACACCCTGTACTTTGTTTATTGTGAAGCTCGGATGATTTTTTCTGTGGAAAAATCAGTGTCTATTTGTTAATGTTCGTTTAATAATCATAATGAAATTAAGTTGTTCTATTTTGATTTTACACGAAAAACAACACAAACGAATCTTTTGCAAATTTTGACACACCTTTTATCTATTTAACCAAAGATTTGAAAGTTTTTCTTTTATACACAAAATATGTACGTGTGTACATATCATTTGCAGAAAATGTCAAAGAGGCACAATTCAACATTGAAAACACCATGGATCATGAATAGTACGTAGTTACGTACATATGTCAGCCATGCGTCAAGAAAATGGATTTACATAAATTCATGGTCTATTATTAAGGAAACTGTTCTTTAATAAAAGGGTTTGTTGAAAAAAGGGGGGTTTCATTCATTTACATTTAATAAATTTAAAAAAAAAATATTTAAATTTTACTAATCTTTATTCAATATACATCCCCGGTAAATTGCTGTATTGGTTGTATTTTTGTATCATTGCACTGGCGAATTTGTAACAATTTTAAACTAAATGGCCGTTACCTTTGCACTACTTTTGACCTTAAATTAAAATTAATTTTTTTTAAGCATAAATTTGTTCCAGTGACTATTTACTATAGGCATTAAGGCCCAACTATAATATGCATAATCTGGCTTAAGGTAATGTCAAAGTTGGACGAAAAGTCTGTCAAATGTTTAAGCGAATCATTGAAGACTTTTACTTGGCTATATTGTACTTACATGAATTGAAATTGTTATGCGCAGTTGCACATTTATTTTATTCGTACTTTTGCAAAAAAATAACTTCGTTTTAAATAAATGAAATTTATTAGCAAAACGGCGTTTAATAATAATATTTTGTATACTTAATACTTATCCTTATACAAATTTATAATTTTTTGTTAATAGTTTTAAGAAAATTACGAAAGAAAAATTACACATATATCGCTGTATGTATTATTTGGGTCAAAAGTACTAAAAATGCAACTGTGTGCATCATTGAATTTAGAAACAATAAAAAATTAAATTTTATTTCAAATTGTGTGTTAAAAAAATGGAAAAGAAAATAAAATGTTTAATGTTCAATGTTCCTTTGAATTGCCGATATAATAAAACGCATCTCTTTTGTCATATAACCTATTTTTTCTCTATACATTTTCTATTAAATTCAGATAAAATATTTTTTGTCCTCCATTGGAATTTGTTTACCAATGTATCTATAACACAATGCAAAAGCAGCTGTTTCCGTACGGAATGTGCGATCAGTTTCGTACTTTGCTTAAGCAATTGACATTTGACGAAACTTGACGAAAAGCTTTGTTAAGTACATTATAGTTCGCCACATATGATTATTAGGTGTTTGCACAGTTGTTTAAGTTGGCTTAAGCCTGCATATGATGATTATAGTTGGGCCTTTACATGTATACAAATCTATTCATTCTTCATTTCCTTCATTTTGCCACCAAGAATGTGACGGAAACTTTGTTCCATGCAACAACGATTGTCAAATGAGTGCCCCCACTTCCGTCAGCATAATTCTGCGGAAAACTTTACTGTCAACCCCAACTCGCCGTTGTGCTCAACAATTCAATATCTCACGAACATTCCAGATGCGAATTTTGAAAAGATTTGAATTTACACTTTCTCAATGGTGACTTAACTTCAGCGACCAGACACACTTTCGCCTCAGTGGATTTGTTAAAAGGCAGAGTTATTGCATTTGGGCGAATGAGAATCCACTAGTGATTGTTAAAAAACCGATACATATACAAACAGTGACTGTTTAGTACGAATTATGGGCTGGCCGCGTCATCGGGTCATACTTCTTCGAAACTTAGGTCGCCCAAGCAGTTGCCGTTAAGGGTTTTGCTATCGCGAGATGATAACGTACTTTTTGAGCCCGAAAATTGAAGTTATGGACCTGGACGATACGTGGTGCCAATAGGATGGTACTACTTGCTACACAGCCAACAAAGCAGTGGAGCCTTTGCGCGACAAATTCAATGGTCCTGTTGTCACACATTTGGTGGCGATTTTAATTGCCCCCTAACGATCATTTGATTTGATACCGTTGGACTCCTTTCTTTGAGGACATTTTAATGAAAAATTTTACGACAATAAGCCTGAAACAATTCAGTTGAATTCGACACATTTTTGTTTTGTCTTTGAAATTATTTTTTTGATTTCAAACATTGTTCAACCGTCCATTAAAATACTCTGAAAACACGCGCTAATTTCTTTTGTAATTATCGTGCGGCTATTCTACAAGTTTACCCCGTGTTAATCACCACGTTATCGGCAACAACAATACAACTGTTAAAATTAAAATGACTACTCAATAACTATATAAAGAAGAGAGTGTACTTTAATGGATTCTGCGTACCAAATTGAACAAGGACACATACAATTTGTACACAAAGTAAATTTAAATAAAAATTAGTCTCTACAAAACTTAAAATTTATTCATTTTATAACAAAAAACCTTCTATACGACCTCAGGTAACTCCGGCACACTTGCATGGATTTGTTTCAAAATCGATTTTATGGTGACTTTTCTTTTATAATTAATTCAATTTGTGCGTATAATATTCTTCTTCCAGGATGTAGAAAAAATTTCTAAAATTAGATATTTTTCAAATGTAATTAAAAGAAAAAAACAGCATTTTTTTGAGATAATTATAAAATTTTAAGAACCAAACATTAAATAAAAAAATAAGTAATTAATTCAAATTTGTTTTCATATGCAAATATTTTGCATATTTCTGAATGCTTGCTTTTGAAAGTGATAATTGCAACCGTATTAAATGTCAACAGAGAATAGTAATCAAGAGAACTCATGTCCACACATAAAATTACAGAAACAACCACCAAAACATAAGTGCCACCAACCATCATACAATTATCGCCCTCGACTTAAAAAACAATTTATGTATTCAAATACATTATGAGGCGGAAGTATGTACAGGGTGTCCACCGGGAAGGTATACTACTTTGTTTATAATTTTTGATAAAATGAAGGAGAATAGATCTTATATTGAATCTTATATTACGGAATACGGTATCAGATAAATGTCCGCCTCCCTCTGTGAGCCTGACAAATGCGAGCCCTTTTTAGCACATTTTTCGTTACATTCTCACACATTTAACGCGGTATTTCATTAATTTTATTACGAATATTTTATTTTAGTTGCTCAAGCGTTTCTGGTTTGTTTGCACAAACCTTGCTTTTCAGTAGCCAAATCAGGCGACCGTGGGTGCCAATCAACATCACCATTGCTTGAAATAACTTTTTGTGCAAAAAGGTCACGCAGTAATTCCATCGTAATCCTGGCTGTATGCGTTACTCAAAACCAAAGCAGTTGTGGCGTTAAAAAGTTGTCAATCATATTACGATAGCGCTCCCCAATAACAATTACCGTTACGCCTTTTTCATTTTCAAAGAAGTAAGATCCAATAATTTATCCTGACCAAATTGCACACCAGACTGTCACTTTTAACCGATGCAAACGTGACTGCTGATTAATTTTAGTGTTTCCCATTCCCCATAACCGACTATTCTATTTATTCATTCATTATTATTTTTTCATGAAAATCCGGAATGTTATTGGCATATGTACGGCGGCGTAAATAGCCTTGTGGAAGAAGCTCGTGTGTCAACTGAATCTTATATGGAAACAAATGCACATCCATGAGCAAAATTGTAAGCAGTAATGAGCAGCAGTAATGTTTTTAGCCGATCTTGCAGTACGTTGTTGTCCATGCTTGGGCCTATCACCTACAGATCCTCTTTCTTCAAAATCATTCGCTACACGATAAATAGTGCGTTTTATTAGCACGTTGTTTCTCCCAAAAATTTCACGTAACTTTCTCATCATCACAGTAATCGATAATTGATTTTGATAAAATGTTTTGACTATTAGAACAGGTTGGTTCATTTGCCACGTGTCTATTTCACGACTGCCAAATATGAACTGTCAAGATTAATGTTTACGAAAATGGCGGCAAAACAAAATGGTATACCTTCCCGGCAGACACCGGGTATATACAATCTTAAGCTTAGTTTATTTTTGTTTAAAGATAAACAAGATTTGAGATAAATGATTCCCGTGTAACTATTATCTTCACTTAAAAGTTGAACGAACATTCTTTAATGAAACGAGCACTAAAGTAACCTCACACTTTAACCCTCTATTGTATTAAAAGTTGGTTAGAATCTACTGATGAATTACAAAAGCATTGGCGAAATGACCATATGAGTATGCCTCCCACCATCGTAATACATTTTAGTGTCGTTTTGTTGAATAAAAACAATTTTATGAGAATAATATAAAATATTTATGTTTAAAGGACTCTAACGTAATAACCTATCGTAGACTGACTTAGAAATGATTCCAAATAATTTTTTTTTTATTTACATTGCACATGTACGTTGAGATTTTGTGAAAATTTTCCAATGAAAAGCCTTTTGTAGAAAAATTAAAATAAAAAATTGGCTCTTAAATGGTTACAGTGTTTTTAAATAAATTTTTTTTAATTTTATCTTTTTGCTTTGTTAACTGAATGAAATTCTTATTTATTCGATTTGGTTTAAGATTTAAGATTCTTGAGTTTTCTACAAAATTTGAGTATAATCCACTGATGAGCTAAATAAGCAGTAGAGTAGTAAAATTTCCGTATGGATATGCTTTTCCCACAGTAATGTATTTAATTGTCTTTAGTTTTTTAATAAAAAATATTTATGAAAATATAAAATATTTATGTTTAGAGAAATCTATCACAATTAACATAGACACAATTAATTTTTTTTTTCATACAATCCTAGAAAAAGTAAATTAATTAAAGTGTAAAGATATGTAGAGTTTCATTAGGACTTATTTATAATATGCATTCTTCAAAGTTATTACTTCCTGCATTTCTGTAATTTAAAATTCATTGATTGAAATAGCGATAGCTCGCTAAAAGTCTTAAATGTTTAACTTTCTTAAATAAGTATTTTCATGTATCCCAGCAAACAGAAAGTCAAGCATTTGAATTAGGATGCAATTATAATGTTTTGCAGAGAAATCTTCCTTTAAACGAAATAAATGTAACACTCATGGAGTGTTAAACGTGTAAACAACCACGCACCTTACGTGAGATCTGTACGTGGTACGTGCAAGTTAGCTTATTTTTTATTTTTATTTTAAAGAAAACAAAAATATATTTTTTTTTGCCAAATCAGTGTTATTATCTCCAACCACTGTCAAGTATGGACAGACATATATGTTACTGTTTTACAATGTAAAACAGAGAAGTAATGTTTTTATCAACTCTAAAATAAAAATTTTTTCTTGGTTTTAAAAAATACCGAGGCACGGAATAGATAAAATTTTTAAGTTCTTTATTATTAACCCATAAGAAAATGTAAATTATAAAAATTATCAAAACTAATTTTTACTTAATTAGCTAAAGAATTACAGAACTTAGAAAAAGAGTTCAAAATGTTCTCTTAATCAATTAAAACCTTTTAATTTGGTGCTTTTTAAAAATTTAGATGTTTCCAGTTAAGTTTTAAGACTATTCATGTTATGCATATGGGTGAAACGTACATCTGCGTGATTAAAAAATACGAAAATAGCAACGAATTTGCAAATAAAGCAAAGAGAACAAAAATAAAATCTTTCTTACAATTAGCAATAATAGTAATTTCCAGCGGAATACACGTTTAAGTGCACCAAAGCTGGCAGCAAAAAGACGACAAACCCAAAAACTGTTCTCAATATTCTTCGAAGGACAATTTTATTAGTCGAGTCGCTATAAATAAAATTGTTTCTAAGCAATGTTAAGTAGAGTTTGTAAAATCACATCGCAACAAGGACAAATGACATTTTAGGAACCCCATCACAATCACCGGATCAAAATATCATTTAGTAATGCTTGGAGCTTATCTCGAGGAAGAATTTTAAAACTACAATCTCGTACAACCAAAGGATGCCATTGTTATGTGCGTATATTTTCCGACGGGGTTTAATTTATTTTTATTTGGGTATGGTTTTACGTCGACCCTCATCAAATTAGGTTTGTAAACAAACCGATTTCGGCTATTTGCCATCTTCAGTGTTTTCTTTATAAAGATGCCATTGTTTCAAAACGATCAAAAATCGAACCATCGTGTTGTTAAATATAGTAATCCCAACGCCTTAGCTTAGTCATCTTAATAAATTTTGTGAAACATATATGTATGTTTGCATTTTATGTTTGATATAATTATTCAGTTACTTTTAAGATTTGTTATTTTTTTCAATCCTTTATAAGTTTTCTTTTTGTAGTTTTCATTGATTATGTTATAGGAAGGTCTGAACTAATTGCTGTTCATATTACTATTGTATGATCTCTACTATAGCAAACTAAAAAGCCGAAAAAACACAAATAATAGACAATTTGTTGTTTCGTAGTTACAAATTTATTTCTTAATTTAAAAAATGTGTACATTTTTCCAACTGATATTTTTGACTACATTAAAGCCCATCAAAGTTTTCTTTCTTCTTAAAAATTAAACAAAAAATTTGAATATTAAAATGATTTACTTTTATCAGATAATATGTCTTTTATCGTGCTTTTGAGAATACATTAATTTTATTTGAAGTGGCAAATATGTACCCATATGTACGATTAAAGAAATAATGCTGATGCAGAAATATTTAATATCCCTTTTTAAGATTTTGTGCTTGGTGAGATGGTGGGTGGGTGTTCATTGACAACAAAATTAAAATGCACTTCGATAAACTCTCCCGCCGGCATACAAACAAACATATAAACTTGCTTATAGGGCAAAATATTATATAAGCAAAGGAACATTGAATTATAATGTGTTTCAAAAGGAGATGTTAGTTTACAGTTTATTAAAAAATTTAATAAGAAAAAAAAAAACGGGTTTAATCGCCACATTATCATTTCGTTTTAATATTATTTGCACGAACTTATATTTTGGTTATGTATAGTGAGTTTACAGTTCAACATCATTAAATAAACAGGATGTTATCAGACAGAACATAATATACAAAAACATGAACCAATACATCGGGGTTTTGCCGGATTTATAGCCAACAAGTTTTTTTGCAGCCTGTCTAAGTTTTTATAAAAACGAAAGGAGCGCAATTCAAAAACCAAACATGCTGAAAGACGTCAGGTTGACGTGTGTGTTCTTTAACTTTAGTGCCAATTTTTCAATGTTATTCTATGATTATTTTAACTTCGACTGGTTATGACTTCCATTAAATTTAAATCACATACTTCCCATTACATTTTCTATTCATCTTTATTTGACAAACGCCATTTTCACTTGCTTTGTTGCGTTCATGTTTAAATATTTTAAATATGAAAGCAATTCAAATACGTTTTAAAATTGTCTTGACATTTCTAAGAAGATAATTTTATATTTATTTAAAAACGCTTAAATTTTCCCATCAGTCTGGTTTTCTAAAAAACCACAATAGGATTAAACTCGGAACCATATTTTTCAATGTTAGAAAACAATTTTTGACAAGCTTTTATAGGTATTTTGTTGTATGCTTGATAACTTGATATAATCCGGCAAGGACTATACAAACAGCTGTATGTATCATTTTGGTCATTTCAATGTTAAAATTTTCTACAATTTTATTTAAACTAAATGTTTTCATTTTGTATATATTTTTATTTTATTTTTTTTACTTTAGAGTTTTAAAAGTTAAACAACGGAATATTACAACATGGTCTTCTAATCAACCATCCTGATTGTACTCCATTCAACCTTAAATTTAAAAGACTAATCAATAAATTCAAAAATCAAAAAATTTTGTCATTAACTTTGCAACAAAAATAGAATTGCCGCTAAAAAAAAAGTAAGTGCTCTACATGTAGTGTGAGACTGTTGTAAGTGATCTCTTGTTGCTCACCTGCATTACTGCGTTTCTATCAGAAACAAAGCTGCTAAACTACGCCACTCTTGATTTCTTTATTTGTTAAGCTGTCTATTTTCTTTTTCTCTTTATTTTAATGGGCAGAACGGAAACAAAGCTAAAAGTAGCCAAACCAATGGCCAGTATATAGTTTTATAAAAATATGACTCCATTAAAAATTAAATATTTTTCACTATTTACACATTAAGAGTCTAAAATAAAAAAAATCTTTTTTTCAAAAAATTAAAAAAAAAATTCTCAAAATTTAGAAATTTGAAAACATCAATAACTTGAAAACTTCTTGATCAATTTCTTAAAAGTAAAACGAACAGTTGCACAACCTTGTAATAAACAAAATCAAATTAAAAAAAATAAATGCATCTACTCGTTTGTTAAAACTTGAAATGATATTTATTTGAATGTGTTTTCAATCAGTTTCGTAGCATGTTTAGAATGGTGTACATTTGCACCCGTTTTTGAACTGGTGGTGGTTGTTTCAAGTGGTGGGAGTTAAATTATTGCCCATATGGTGGCGCGTGTTAAATCTCAACAACAAAAAAAAATATGTTGCGCATATTATTGCATTTGAATATACAATTTTTCTTTAAAGCAGTGGGCATATGTTTGCCCTAATGTTCCATCAGCTCAAAATGTCTACAAGTGCACTTCACTCCAGCTTCAATCCCAGCCATTAAAAGAGCCAGCCTTTTTGCACATTTCTTTTTTTTTTCTCTTTTTTATGGTTGTTTATTTTTTTTTCTTCCCGTTTTCCTTCTTCTGAATTTTAAGTAGTTCAAAAATTTTTTACTATTGTTAGCAAAAAGAAATTAGTTTGAAATATGCAATCAAGCTTTGGATATGCTACAAAAAACAAACAAAAACGTTTTATTGGAAAAGTTATTCTATCATACTTGCACAAGTACATGTACAAAATACACACATACACATACAGCTCTGGATATGTATATTTAATAAAATGTTTGTGTACATCCTTTATTTTATATTTAAAAAACTAAATTTTAATGACTTGTGTTATTAAAATGAAAATGCTTTCAGTAAATACAGGGTGTTCGTCGGGAAGGTATACTACTTTGTTTTGCCGCCATTTTGGTAAACATTAGTCTTGACAGTTCATATTTGGCAGTCGTGAAGTAGATACGAGGCAAATTTATTATGGAAAAATAAGCGATAAATCAACGTCTTTTAATCGTTAAAAATTTTTATTAAAATCAATCATCGATTTTCATGAAAAAATCATGAGTGACATGAGGTACATTTTCAATAGAATGAATATATGAATAAACAGAATTGTCGGTTCTGGGGAATAGGAAACCCTCAAATTATTCAACAGTCACCTTTGCATTCATTAAAAGTGACAGTGGGAGATTTGGTCAGGAGAAATCATTGGAGCTTACTTCTTTGAAAATGAAAACGGCGCAACTATAACTGTGAATGGCGAGCGATATCGTGAAAACTTTTTAACGCCACAACTGTATGCTTTAGGCTTAATTAGCATGTGGTATCAACAACACGGTGCCATGTCGCGTACAGCAAGGATTACAATAGAATTACTGCGAAACCTCTTTAAACAACAAGTTATTTCAAAAAATGGTGATGTTTATTGGCCTTCACGGTGCGCCTGATTTGACTGCTCGGGACTTCTTTTTGTGGGGATATCTGAATAACAAAATTAATGCAAACAAACCAGAAACACTTAAGCAACTCAAACAAAATATTCATAATGAAATTAATGATATACCGTGTAAAATGTGTGAAAGGGCTCGCATTTGTGAGGCTAACAGAGGCGGGCATTTATCTCATATTGTATTCCATACATAATTGCCGACATTTAATAACACATTTATCAATATAAGTACAGGGTGTCCGACAGGAATTTTAAAAATCTACTTAGAATTTCAATTGGGTCTGTTACTTTTTAACATGGAGCAATGAAAGTTGTGTTAAATCTATAATTACTGCAAAAAATATCTCTAACAGCAATAACATTGACCATAAAAAATCAATATAGTGTTTAAGACAAGAAAAAAAAAACAGTGGAATAAACTATTGCTTTTATCACTAACAAATCCGGTGTGTGTAAACTACAAAAACGATATCTTACACATGTTGAGCAGGCGCGGTGTCTGGATGTATATTAAACTGACAAACCATGAGTTCATATCCCAAGCGAACCTTAAGTAGACAGAATAGTAATTGTTCTTCAATAGCGGCGATGGAGGAATTAATAAAAGGAAAATAATGGAATAAAAGAAGTTATTTTGTATGGATTGATGCGTGAGTTTGTTTAAGCCCACTTTTAATAAACAATAAATCGTGAGTAAAAAATTGAATCAAGCTAGAGAGTAAGAAACACAACACAAAAATTTGAAGAAAAAATGAAAATTGAATTGAGGAGAAAAAACCTGCAATAGAAGAAAACTCTATGTTTCGCAAATAGAAAACCGTTATATATTTTCAATTATTATCATATTAAGTGCCAAAATTCTAAGATAAAAATAATTATTTAAACATATGATATATTTATATAAATTATTATTTAAAAACAAATCCCAAAGAGGCTTTTAGATGACATAAAGGATAATAAAAATTTATAAAGCCTTTGTTGGCAATAGTATAAAAAATTGTGACTTTTGAGGCCACAGAGCTTAGCAGAAATGAATATCTTTTTCTATACAAGCAAAATAATTAAGTTTTTGTTGCTTACTTTTAAATTTTAATGAATTTTTTACTTACTTGTACGATTTTGTGCTGGCATATAACTCATTTTGGTGATTTAGGCGCTGTACACCACACCTATAACAGAAGAAAACAAATTTTAATTCAATAAGACATGTTATAAATGTAAATAATGTTACAAAGAAATGTATATTCCATTCAAAATATGGAGGAATTTCGATAATCATTTTAAGGACATTCGTGTGTTCTATTTAAAATCTATTTTTAAGGTTTTGATTTTTTACTTGGCATATTCTCGGCATGTAATCAGTAAATTCTTGTTAATTGTTCGCTTGTTACAAACTAAAAATGATTTGATTAAAAAAAGGACATTAAAATTAATTACACACAGTTCTGCATTTAATATTTAAACTAAGAAAAAAATTGTCGGTATTACTTTAGCCATAGACTTTTGATTGGTTCACTTTTATCTATTTTTCACATTGCGCTTAGCTCCAAATCATTTCCATATTTGGTGGTTGTCTTTGTTACACGCTGAACCGCCATTTCAACACAGCCCACGAAATTTACATTAGGTTGATATCGGGATTATGCATGAAATTTAAAATTCATGGGCCTTGCAATTTGAATTTATATTTTATCAGACGATTTTTACTTTTCAATGACCGATACAGAACCTATTTAAATTAATTTAAGGCCTCTACTTTGGTGTTCGTATCGCAAGGCGTACATCATAATGGCGTCCATTAATATCCTACAAAGGCACAATTTTCGCTTGATGATGAGCTCTGTCAGTTAACATTGATCATTTTAGGTCATTGCAGCAATATTATATTCAACTGTCGGCAAATTTTAATTATTACATTTTTAACGCTTTTCAATTTAAAATTGCAGTAAAATTTGTTAAATAAACAAATTTTATAAATAAATACTCTTTTTCCAAATAAGCAACAAAATCACAATTTGAACAACCACGGAACATTTCTTATCATTATTCAATGTCTTCAAGTAATATTTTTTTTTGTTACACTGAAGAAACGAATGCAAAACTGAGTGGGTTTCATAAAATTTCTTATTAAGAACTTTAGGTTTGCTTAGTTACTTTTAAATTGTTTTGATAAAAAATATGTCTGTCCTTTTAACGGATTTAGAAATAGAGTCTCAAAATGTGTAAACATGCACAGATTATGTTCCCCTACTCTACCTGCAGGTATACATACAATTAAATTTTTTAAATGAAAATAAATTAACATATTTTATTAACTTCTTGGAATGAAAAAAAAAATTGGCATTAAATAACAATTTTAGCAATTGATAGCTATTTAATAATTTACCATTTTTTGTTTTTTCTAATAAACACAAATTTAAATTAAAAAATTTATTCAAACCTTAACCCTAACTTTTGGAAAACATTTAACTAATCTGGTTCTGGTTTGAGACGAGAAAAACAAATATTTTTAATGCATAAATAAATGTTTTAAAAATATTTGCTGAAAAATGAAATATTTCTTTCAATAGTTTTGAAATATTAATTAAACAAAAGAGCTTTTTTCAATATTTCCCTATACCATCAGTCAGAAAAATACTAAAAAAAAATGGTGAAAGGCAATCAAAGTTAAACAGTAAAATTAATTTAATATTATTTTTACTAAATAACAAAAAACTCAAACACAAATCATCAGTCATTATCAAAATAATTCCATTTAAAAGCAAATAAAACAAAAGCCACCAATAACTCCAAAAGAAGAAAATTTTTTAGTGTGTGTGGGAATTCATATGTATATGTAAAGCGAAACAAGTATTATTGATGAAAAATCCATTTACCAAAATTTGTAATATATTTTTTAACAATGTTAATATGTTTTTAATACCCTTTTCTTTATCAACTTTTTAATTATAAAAAACAATTGTTTTTGCAACGTTTATTGAGTGATTTTAATAAGAACAACTTTAAAAGATGTCTACAAATTTAATTATATTTTATTTTTAACTAAAATATCTTTTGATGAGAAAGCGCAACCATTACACGATAAAATACGAAACGTTACAGTGAAGGTATACAGAATTTAAACCATGTATATAGTGTGCTCTTACCTAAATTTTATTTTACTCAAGCTGCTGCTGCAGCGCTGCTTGAATTGTTGAAATCAAACATCAACAACAAAATATGAATGTTCGAGTTTGAAGTATTAATTAAAAACTGCTTTTTTTTATAGGCGAATAAACAAATTACAGACTTTCTTTTTCATAAAGTTAACACTGTAGAGTTTACATCAGTTACTACTTATTATCGAAAATACTAAAGAAATTGTAAAAGAATAAAATCAATTTATAGTAAATTGGGAATAATGTAATTTTTGCTTTTTGATCGAAAAACTTAAAAAAGAGGAATAACTTTAATTTACATTATACAAATGAGGGTCTCAAGTCTTCCATCGGTTTTTGAATTGTGTAACCAGCCTGTTTATAATTACGCCTTCTAAGGATTTCTAGCACTGTGCACGCACATATTTTTGTTTATTGTTATTATTGGCCAGAAATTGTATATTCTTTACAAAGGCCAGATGTCCAAGTTTTACATCCATGAAATAACTTTGATTTTACTTTAAGTTTGTATCTTTGATTTTCTTATAAATGTATCGACAGTTTCACACTAACTTTAAAATTCCTAATGCGCCTTTGTTATACACCAAATCTGACTTTTTCCATTAATTAATTCAGAGTACAGATCTCTAACAACTGCACGAATTTATATCACATCACTATCTTCTTTAGATGGAAAAATACAGTTATGGCTATTTTTGTGTTAAATGTGTTGCTTCTGCACGATGAACTAAAGAGAATAATTTTAAGTTGCAAAAATTTTAGTATTTTGAGTTGTGACCCTTTTGTATTTAGAGTGCGATATGTAAACACACATTATTATTTTTATGGTTAAGCTAAAAAGCTTACTAGCTTTAGCTTACGTTTGCTAAACAAATTTTTACTTTTATTTTGAAGGAATATCAATATAAGCTTAATAATATTCGGACATTTGCATCTGTGGCCAAAATAGTTTGTAATTTCAAGCAAACGCATTTTGGTCACCAAAACAAAACAACGACTTGTTGTTTAAACATTTGATAGGGTTTTCGACAAATTTTTTTTGGCCTTACTTGAGATAAAAGTTTCACTAAATGTAATTTTTCAGCGTTCCTGAGTGGCGATTTAATCCACGTTATTATTTATTATTCATATATTTTAATAAAAATATTCCATTTTAAAATTTTGTGTAAAAATTTTGTTTTAAAATACAAATTATTTTTTATAAATAATGGCAGTTAAGGTTTTTTGATAGTTGTCTTGTTATTCCATTTTTTAATTTGAATTTTTCTTTTACCCCAATTATGTTCAAGTTCTATAAAATTTCATTAATTCGAACATACTTGTTTGATCAAACATAGCAAACAGGCAAAGAGCAAAACAACTTTGCAGTCGATTCTACAGATGCAGGCAGATATTTAAAATGCTATTTTTGATTGTTTTAAAAGTTTTTTTATATTAAATTGTATTGTTTACAAAGCAGACATCATTGGCTAGCGTGGGTGTTGTTTTTGTACACATTTCTTTTAGTAAAGATGCACATCCCTCAGATATAAATTTTGTGAGCATAACTTGTTTATGCAGCGAAAAAGTAACAATGGGCAAATCTACCTGTAGGTTGTACATTTTGACAGTGGTAAATTCCAGATATGTTTTTTATGTTACAAACAACACAAGGCGATTTTAATACAAACATTTTTAATTAAATGAATAGATATGAAGATCTATTAAATTTTTCATTTGCTTTTTTTAAATTCTGAACGTATTAATTTCGAATAATATACAGAACATGTACAAGAGTTTATGCTAAAAGTTTTAATTGATTTTGTAAAAGGCGTTAAAATTATTTCTTAAATAACTTTAAAATATTGAAGAAATATATCAATTTAAATTTCTGTTTTAATGTTAAAAGAATTATTTCTTCAAGACCTTAGTAAACATACTCTCAACGTATGTGTATACAGAGAATAAAAATTCACCACACCCCTTCAAAACAATCGAAAACAAAAACACATATTCAACAACTTCACAGCAAAGTTTGTAGTTTATTTTTAAGCGACGAATAAAACTATTTACCAAACTTTAACTACTTACCACTAAGAAAGAATTTTATAACAATTTTATACTAAAATTTGTATTTTTAAACCACTTTTAACTTAAAAAATTCTACTTTCGATTGAGCAAATGTGAAAAAGACACCAGCGAGTCGAGACGAACACAAACGAATGAGATAAAATGGAATTAAAACTAAAATGGCTGCTTTTGGAAAAGAACAGAGTTGCTGCACTTATTTGAAGGGATGCCACAAGACTTTTAAGTCACAAAAAACTCTCCAACAAACGGCCTACACTAATCATACAATACCAGAGACAATTATGTTACATGCCAACAAAATATTTTCATGAAGTAAGTTGTCATTTGAACGCACACAATTACAAGCAAACACTTTATCTTTTTTTTTATAAAGTACCACAAAAAATATATTATTTTAATTACAACTCAAGAATGAAAATATTAATCATTACAATACAAACAGAAGAAAATTATTGGCACGATTGCAAAATAACTTAAGTTTCACTTTGGTTTAGGCAAACTTATCACATCATGATCGTTACTGCTATGACTGAATGGAAATTTAGTTTTTCTTACCGTTTTTGATAAAAAGTAAATATAACCAATACACTAATTATGAAAATTTTTCACGACATAAAAAAGATTTGTCTCTTTTACGTACTTTCGACAACATAAATTTGTTAAGGCGTATTTTCTTCCTTCCTTTTAATGAAATACATTTAAGCTCTTTCCTGTCCATCAAGTAATAAAGATTTCAACAATAAAAAGCCTGTATAAATATTTCAGAAAATAAAACCTTAATTCTACAAGTTAAACCCACAAATTAATATTTTTACAACAATGTTAAAGGGGATTCACACAACAAAAATTGGGAATGAGTTTATTGTGAGTGAAAGAATCGAGCAAGATTTCAGTGTACATTCTAGGACTTTAAATAATTCTAGTTTGTTGTCGTGTTTATTTATGGTTGTCGTAATCCATAATTGGATTCTATCGTGGGCAAACTTGTACTGACTGATTTGAAATGCTTATAATTTTTGTATTTTTTTTTTGCAGATAGTACAGAATTTTATAAAATTTTATGTCATCATACTCAGTGGAATAACGTGTAACATTTTTGAATTTTATAATGTTTCCGGACGATTAGTTGTTACAACGCAATGAAAATACCGTCAGCATTTTAATACTGCAGAGGCTCCCAGTGTAAATATGATAAGAAACTTAATGACCCGTTTTGAGAATTTGGGTTCAGTGCGTAATGAACTACGAAGAAATGTTGTTCGTACTGTTCGCACTGAACAAGTCAAAGAAGCTGTACGATAAAGTGTTTACACGGATCCAACTGTGTTTACTCGTCGACGAGCAACTCAATTGAACATCTCCAGAACATCGCTACCACGTATTGTAAAAGTTGATCTGAAAATGTTTCAATTGGCCCAAGAATTATTGTCGAGGGATGCAAAAATTATAAACATTTCAAATCAGTCAGTCCAAGTTGAGCCACAGTCTAAAAAGAAATAATTTTTTGTATTTAATTTTTTAATTTCTTCAAACAAATTTAATTCCTTCTTTGCATTTTTTTAAGTATGTAGATATATGGTACTTGGGGAATAAACATATTAACTGAAACTTTAAATTTAATTTTTGGGAAATAAATTAACTGCATATTTATCAAATGTTTGATTTTAATTCCACATTCCATTTTGAAAAATGAGTATTTATGTTGCAGAATTTTCATAAATCTTAACAGAACTACTATACAATCGGAATGACAATTATTAACAAACAATGTATAATAGCATATCATACATGCACAATTCGTTTTATGTTCCATTTTCATATGCAAATATGACACAAAGTTTAATACTTTTTAATTTATATGTTCCTCTTGTTCGGTTTGAAATGAACTTGTTGTTGCTACACGTTCAGAGTTTAAATTTCTCTGCGTGAAGTGTCTTAAATTCCTTTTTTGAATTTCTGTACTGCCATACATATCGTAAACATGTGATAATCCAAGGTATGTTGCTACACCTGCCAGTCCAAAAAATAGAAGAACTATTGCCAATGCTCCCAGCAGGCCAAACATTATCATTGTTAATATAGTTAAAATAGTCCCTTTAAAGAAAAGTAATGTATAAAAAAAGTGAGTCAATTAAATTATTTACCTTCTAATACTAAAAATCCTGTAAATGTCATAGCAATTGTGGATAGAACAAATGCAATAAAAAGTAAAACAGGTATAAATGCCACTAATCCAGCCGCAAGCAAACAAATAGCTACTTGAGGATGATTTACACACCATTGTGCAAACTGATCAATTACTTCTTTACCTCCCAAATCGTTTAAAACAAAAAGAAAAATCTGTTTTATTTGCTGACCTATTGATAACAAATTGTAAATAAGTGTATAAAGCATATGTACATACATACTATATATACGGGCTGTATATAGATGGCAATATGTTGAAAGGGTATTAGAATGCAATCTTACCTATTTTTTTAGAGATTTGTCTTACCAACTGCAATAAAAGCTCTACGCTGGCTTCTGTTTTAAAGTCTGAACTTGAGTTTTTGGACTTCCAATCTTGTTGCCTTTGATCGTGACCCTTGATGTTTTTATGATGGGATTTGTCTTGGCCTCTTTTTAATGCATCCACTTCATCATTAGATGAGCTGCTATTGTTTCCATCATTAACTAGCACCTTTTAAAGATTTATTTTCATTATTAAAATAGGAGATAGCTCCATATTCTGTAGCTTACCATTATGTTGTTTTAATTTATATTTTGGTAAAAAGGAAAAAAGTTTTCTATACATGCATTCATATACATACATATATGTATGCTTGTATGTATTATTTCATTGTGTTGCCATGGTTTTAACTTATAGAAAATAGTTTAAAATGGGTTTTTATTTATTTATTTGTTTAAAAAAATGAATTAGTCGAAAAGAATTGTGATTAAATGATGAATAAATAAAAAATATCTTAAATAAGTTTAAAGAACTTTTTCACATTTCTGCTACTTTAGTGCAAAGCTATATTTGCTGAAAAAATATTTTAATTTGTTTTTGAAAGAAAGTGTGGCAGCCCTTTAATTTACAAAAGATATATATTTCATAATTGTCAGGGTTGGCAAACTGCACATTTATGAAAGTACATATTTTTCATTTTATTTTCTTGATATTTACTTAATTCAAAATATTGGCAAAACAATTTATTGAAATCTGAAAAAAGTTTATATAAAAAGTGTAAAAGCTAAAAAATAAAAAGTACAACAAAAAAAAAATAAAATTTTATATAAAATGTTAAATTCATTAGCCGGATAAAGAATGCGCTAAGTTGTAGTTTAAATTTTAGTAAATAAAACACAAAAACTTATTTCAGATTATCTTTTACAAAATTAACTAAAACTAATTCCTTAGATTTAAATTTTAAAGAAATTAATATTTAAATATAGAAATTGTTAGATAGAATAGATTATTTTAAATGTCGTTTTACTGTTTAAACAAAATACGGGAGAAAGTATAGGGTGTCCTCCAGGAATGTATACTACTTTGTTTTGCCGCCATTTTGGTAAACATTAGTCTTGACAGTTCATATTTGGCAGTTATGAAGAAGACACGTGGCAAAATTTATTATGGAAAAATACTCGATAAAACAACGTGTTTTAATCGTTAAAACATTTTATCAAAATCAATCATTGATTACTGTGACGATGAGAAAGTTATGTGAAATTTTTGGGAGAAACAAAGTCCAAGCATGGACCACAACGTACTGCTGCTCAAGAAAGTGTTCAAAATAATCCATCAACCTCAATTCGATGCCTGTTCAGGAGCTTAGCTTTCAAAGAACAACTTGCGAGGCTAACAGAGGCAGACATTTTCTGATATTGCATTCCACACATAACTGCCGACATTAAATAAAACATCAAACAAAACATCATTAAATAAAACATCAATATAAGATCCATTCTCCTTCATTTAATCAAAAACTCTAAACAAACAAAGTATACCTTGTAAAGTATACCTTCCCGACCCAAAAAACTTCGAATTATTGTTAATATTGTTTTTGAGTACAACTTGAAGAAATTTTTCTTTCTAATGATTTTAAAAACTGTTTTAATACCATAATACTTATTTACCGTAATACTTACTAAGAAATACTTAATAAGAATTCAATAATTATTTAAAGTTCAAAATTTCCATGCCTGGTTAATAATTTAACTACCGGCTAATTTTCACACAGAAATTAACATTTCGACTGGTAAGAACACATTAAAATATTAATTTTTAAATACTTTAAGGCGAAAACTTTTGATGGTTCGTTGGTTTATTTTAAAAATTTTATAAAATGTGCGAGAAATTTTAATAAAGTTTTGAAAGGGAGTGACCTTTTAGGTTTGGTCACCCAACTTTTGGAGCATACGAATATATTTATATATGAGTGTATGAAGAGTGTGCATGCATACACAAATAAGAAATATATCTGTGTATGTGTGTAGCTGCATATGTATATGGTGGCTAAATCGTTTTTAATAAATAATTAACAATAATGGATTTTAGTATTATACATGTATAAATTAATCTATTCGCAGATTAACAACGCACAAAGTAAGATAACAGAGAAAACAATATAAGAATGGCGACTCAGGAGGTAAAATTGTTTTATTAAATCGAAATAGCAATATGCATTAAATTTAATAATTCTTAATTTTATTTTTATTAAACGTTTGGTATTTTAACTTTCAACTTGTTGTACAAAAAGGAATTTAATAAAGCCGCTGAAGATGTAAAAAATTTGAATTCCACGCCCTCCGATAACGATTTATTAGAATTATATAGTTTGTATAAGCAAGCTACTATAGGTGATTGCAATACAGGTATGTACATGAATATGTTTCTTACTTAAATCTAATAAATACATACATATATAATAGGTATTATGATAATAGATTTTAGTAACTTTATTTTTATTCATACTCATTTTCTCTAAAATCAAAAGAAGAAAAATAAAAAATGGCAACATATGCAAACTATGCATGACATTTTTGTTGTTAATTACAAAAAAAAAGAAAAACTGACCATTGTGGTCAGGAAAAAACTTTAAATATAAAATTGTTTTTAAAATTAGGATGTCGCCCTAAGAATTATTAAGCCATTCAAACTATTAAAAACACTTGTTTATCTCTTTCGTGTCTTCTCAGTTTAGTTTCATACGACACAGATAAAGAAATTAACTTAAAGTTTAGCCTTCTTATTTTACATCCGAATTATATTTTTCAAAGTAAAAAACTACAATTTTAGAGGGTTTAATGAATGATTTGGGAGTAATGGAATTTGAATGGTCTCAGTCTGCACTTGTATTCACTTTTCTGAAGTTCTTACGACAGTCAGAATTTCGTTTCAAATTTAAGAAAGCTCTAAAAGAGCTTTTAATAAACTCATTGTAACCCAGCTTTTTTCAATTTACTTAATATTTCTTTCTCTTTAATTGAAAAAAAAACACGGTGTATGTAGAAGAACTGACGTTTGACATTTGTTTAATAAAAAGTTGGGAAACTTTTAAGCATGCAACGTTACACTTAGAATTTTAGTTTTAAAAATTTACTAGGTAAATAATTCCAACTGCATGATCTTCACAATGCATATTCTAATGTGTCTAAAATTTCACATTAGTGGCTGTTCAGGCGAGCTGAATTATTTATCTTCAAAACTAAACCATTCTAAAAGAAAATTAAAATATACATACATGAATTTATGCCGAATTATGATTATTTCTTTGTTATAATATTGAAAGCATAAAATATAGCCTATACGGCCTAAGGTATAGTGATATTTTAAAAATAACAAAGATTTGTATATAAGTGTTGCTTTTTACTAAATTTAGAAACTTGTTCACCTAAACATGGATTATTTTCAGACAAACCCGGATTTTTGGACTTTAAAGGTAAAGCCAAATGGGAAGCATGGAATAATCGTAAGGGTATGTCAACTGTTGATGCTACTAACGCTTATGTGGAAAAAGTAAAAGCATTAATTGCTTCCGTTGGTCTTAAAGCCTAAAATGACTAATAAACAACAAATAATAAACTCAGTAATTTAATTTTTAAATTAAATTAATATTTATGATGTTTATTATAAAAATAAATGATCACATAAATATAAGAGTAAATTTATATTATAAATATAAAATTTAATTGCACACTTTAATATATTAAAAAAAAATTATACATTTTTTATAAATCTTAACTTTAACAATGAAAAACATTTTATTTTAAAAGGATCCACTTTAAAAGAATTTTTATTCAATGTTAAGCTTTTCGCTAGCCGTTTTAAAATAAAACTTAATTGAAAAAGAAAACAAAAAGCAAAACAAACAAACTATTTATTTATTTTTTTAAAACAATATCTTAATAGGCATTTCACTAGAAATATTTTTTCTCATGGGGGCAAACATTAGTTTCCATACAATCTATATCAAAGCCACAAATCCATTTAAAGAAATCTTAAAAATATTTTAAAAAATTTTTTTTTTGTCACCATATTTTTATGTTGTTGAATTATACACATGCAGTGGCTCACACTGAAAGCTTTAAATTAAGCATTTACTAAACAATAAAAATTTTTGGTAAAAACATTGTCAGGAATTTTCCAACACGGTAATTAAAAACTAATTTTAAAAAATTCGCACTGAAATTCGTGCAAAGCAAAAAATTCATTTCAATTACCGTTAGATTTGGTCATTTTATATTATAAGCGGTCAGTTGGATATTTGCTTTCGTAGTAAGAAAATATTTTTAAATTGTTTTTTATCTACCTTGGAAAAGCGAAAAATAGTTATTAATGATTATTTCGAAGGCAAAACTCAAGCAGAAATCGCAAGCATTGTTAATAAAAGCAAAGTAACTGTACACGACATCATTACACGATACCAAAAAGACAACAGAATTACAAATAAACAACCCGTAAAAAGAAAACTTAGCCCGATGGTTAAAATTAATTTTAGAAAGGAAGTACGTGTGCGGAAACAAAGACTTACATATTGCATGATCGAGCGGCTCGAAAGAAGCCGCTTCTATTTGGCACGAGAAGACATATCAAAAGATATCTCGTGTTGGAGCTCGGTAAAATTTAAATGCCTTTAAACATCTTACAATTTAATTTGGTCGGTCCGGATGACCGGCGTTACGTGTGGCGTTAACACAATGAAGAATTTTTGCACAAAAACACTAAGGAAACAGTGAAGATTTAATCGAATAAAATTTAATCAAACAAGATTTAATCGAATAAGTTTTAATTGAAAAAGGTTTAATAGAATAAAATTTTATCGAACGAGTTTCAATGGAATAAGGTTTAATCGAATGAGATATAATTGAATAAGGTTTAATCGAATAAATTTATATGTTGGCATTTTTGGTTTTTGAATGCAGAAAAATATTTTCAAAGTTTTAAGAATTCTTTATTTAAAAGCTGCTCAAGTTTTCTGATGAGCCAGTTTATATAACTTGTTCTATCTCTTTAAAAATGTTATTGTAACAAAAACGTACTTTACAGGGAAAAGTAATGAAGGTTCACAGACAAATGAATACTCCTTTTATTTAAAAATTTATATAGTTTTCACTCTTGATAGTTGATTTAGCAAAAATAATAATTTAATCTTTGCTATTAATAATAGTATACAAAATTGTAATTGCTAGAATCATGCAACTAAAACTAAAAAATTCATGTTTCAAGTATTAAAGAAAATATTAAGTTATAATTATGTTTAATACATGGATTTAATCGTTTTGCTTGCTTCAGTGCAAGATTTAGCGAAACATCTAGTCTTCGGTTTATTATTAGACATCGAAAAATAAAATAAAGAAGGCGCCTTTACAACAATAGCAAGGAAATTGTGGTATTTCTATTTAAGGAATGTGATTAGTTAAATTACAGCTTATTTTTCGTACTGATTTGCCGTGTCTGTTTCCTTATTTGGAGTTGTAAAACTATTGTCTACAACAGTTAAAGATCTTTGACGTTCATAAAATTCTTTTTGTAATTCTCTTAAATTTAATTCCAGCGTCTCGACAACATCGAAATTCATGTCTTGTCGCGCTTGCTTAATGTAACCTTTAATTATATTAATTTGTTCTACCAAAGGATCATCACTTTGCATTAACCCAGCTGTATTAGTTTGGTGAGCAGTCCAGTTATCCAAGGACCGTAAATCTGACTAAAAATTACATAAACAAATTGAATAAAAGGCAAAAACTTAAAAAAAAATATTTAACTTACTCCATGGGCATAATCACCACTTCTTAAGTTTGTATCTTCCGAATTGCTTGCAGATGACAAACCATAACGTTCGTAAGCCTCCATAGCTTGTCTCCGTTCAGTGGCTATGCGTAGTTCAGTTTCCATACGTTTACGTTCTTGTATTTTTCGTATTTCATCTTCTTTTGGCAGAGGTGGCAGAGAAAGCATTTTTTCCTTAATCATTTGTATACAAGATAAACGTATGGCTTTCTGTAGACTCTCTTCCCGCGTGCCCGGTTCACATTTTATAGCCAATATACGTTTACTTAGCAAATCAATTGCCTCGGCTACTTGACCAATTTTTCCACGCAATGCACTGGCATCATTTAAAGTGAATATAGATTCTCCTCCATAAAGACTGCCAATAATTTTTAAATACGTTTCTATATCCGGCATTACATTTTTTCGCAATTTCTGAATATCTGCATAAATGTGAGTTATGAGTGGACGACATGTGCGACTTTCATGCATTTCTTGCCTCGTCTCTAAAAGCCGTAAACAATGATCACAGGTACGTATTTCACTTTGTTGAGGATTCGAAGGATTGGAACTATTTTTTGAATCTGTGATATTTTTAAGAGGTTCGCTGTGCGCCATTGTGAGACTAGCTAACTCTACTAAAAATATTGAGCAAATTTTGGATTTAACGCAATTAATTTAAGAAGGTATTTTATTATATACTCTAGTTTATTTATATTAATAGTGCACCTCAATGAATCGAAATTCAACTGTGGCTAATTTAATTCATTAAAGGAGTTTAACTAAACTAAAACGAAATTAATAACTAACACAAAAGTGTTAATGAATTGCTTAAAGTATAAAATAATTTTCATTTTAAAACGATTTTAAATGTACTCGAGTTCGAGACAAATTATATTTTTCTTTCGAGAAATCTATAAAAATTTACTTTTAAATAAGGCACGAAAATTTAAAAACGTAATTAAAAATTCTGAAAAACTAACATAACACAACGGACAGACTTAAAAAATATACGCTGTCAAATATGATGAACTGATAAGGGCAGTCTATTCTTAATGCATGTGATTGCGCAATGTAAGGGGGAGCATAATTCAATGTTTCATGCCGAGAAGCTTTCATCAAAGGCCAATAGGGGAAAGCGTCGGTCTAACTGCCAATTCGGCAACCGATAACTTTTTCCCCTCCGATGAAACTTGTTTTGAAAACTAACGATATTTTTCAATACATGCCGCGATTGATCTTTGTTGTTATATAAGCTACCTACGTTTGTGAGAGCTTCGTCAGGTCGTTAAAACTATTATGGGGAACCATGAAATTGCTATTCTATTGCTGAGTTCCATATACGGCTCGGCGTGACAACTTAGGGCAACGGCTAAGGTTAGGAAGACGGTGGCTGACGTCATTAAGGCTCAATTTACGGGTGTTCAGTTGGCAGATCCGAATATTAATGTTTCGGGAAGGTTCGTGCTGGCGATAGGTGCTGAAATGCCTCCGGTACGAACCCTTGACTTCCTTTGGCTCAATAAATTTTTTAGAGGTTCAATTCTGGTCAATCTCCTTTTTAAAGAATAATTTATGGTTCTTCTCAAACAGGGTACAGGGTGTAGTCTGCTTTAGAGTTAGTGCTTTTCTACTGAAAAATCTTGCAGTAGAAGTTGATGTTGCAAGGTGGCCGACAGCGTTTAATTTAGTTTTATTTAAGCTTGCCTAAGCAATTATTTCTTATAAGAACTCTATTAGGATCTTCTTTGTTGAAACTTAGAAAACATTCATAATGGGCATTTTTTAAGCAAAAGACTTATTAAGAACAATTTTGTTCGAATTGCGCACGCTTTATTTAATATTTTATAATAAACAGTTTAATTATTTTTTTTAATTAAAAATGTCTACGTTACATGTAAAAAGTTATTTTCTTTCTGATTTATTTCTAGAATATACAAATTTAAATATTTCTAAATTTCGAGAGAAATCAATATGCTAATTGTAGAAAAAAAGCAGTTTTTTTTGTGAAAATTGGTTTTCATTTTAGATAACCAGTTGGGAAATTAATTTAAAAGGAAAAACAACCAATGTAAAAAAAGACTATAAAATACAATTGTCAAATTATTTAATTATTTATAGCGAATGAAACATTTTTTCAATGGGCTTAAAACTAGATAATACACATGATTTCAGTGTTACGTCAAAATGTACATTTAGTGTATTTACAACTGCAAATGTATCTTAATGGTGATGACCAAACGTAATTAATAATGGTAACAATGTTCCAAATATCATTACAATAAGTTCACTAAAATTCAGTCCATTAGATACAATTAATGTTTGAAGGTCAGGATCCTCTTCCACTAGACGATATTGGGAAGAATGCGTTGATGCATGTGAGTGATTTCCTTGTGTAAGTTCGGGTAGAACGTGAACTGTTGCTACGTACAAAAAGGTGCCAGCTGAAAAAAGCATAGCAATGCCAGTAGCATTTACAGAATTTAATGTTTCCTTTTGTTCTTGCCCGATGCCAAAATATGTTACAAGTGTTAAAAGCGGCGCTGACAAAGAAAATATTGCCAAATGTTTACGAATTTGCTGTCGTTCCGTTTTTTCGTGTAACAAGAAACTAACCAGGCCAAACGCGGCTGGAGCTTTGTGAAGCATAATTGCCAAGAATACAATCATTTCAACATCCTTATGGCTAGTAGTAGCAGCAGCACCTAATGCAACACCATCAGCTGCTGCATGAACGACAAGACCCAGTGTAGCAGTTATATTTTTGTCTTTAGGAGATAATTCTTTGTGTCGTTTTTGCGATATTTGATCAACTAACATCATAAATACAAAACCCAACACTAAAGATAAACCAATGGTACTGGAATGATCCTTTTCTTCATTATGTGTTTGCAGAATTGGAGTCTCAGCAGTATTGGCAGTAGTTTTAGTCATAACAGGTTTTGCTATTTCCGTGTATAGAGATCTTATGCCTTCTGGTATGATAACTGTTAAGGCCGTACCGACTAACAGCCCTGCACCCAAAACAGTAATTAATTTTAGTTTTTTCTCACTCAATTTCATTACCAAAGGTATACTACCGGCCATATATGAACCTATTAACATTACTAAAACTAACATCACTAACACAAAAGTTTCTTCCGTCATATTTTCTGCCTTTTATAGTTTGGGCGGTGTTTTAGATGTATTTTGTGTTAGATCGAGATTATCAATAAGGATTTATTATCGGTAGTCTTTCCATTTATTTAAAATATAATAACTTTCCTCTTAATGGTGCAGGTCATAAGCTTTTTGTTTTATGCCACGTTATCTTTTGTTTACTTAAAGTTTTTAATATCTTTTCTATCACTGTTTCTTTATTAACATTGTTGTTTTTATTGACGTAAGAACAGGCTCTTGTTAAACCCTCAACAATTAGGTTCAACAAATATTGTAAATAGTTTCTTTTCAGCAAGTTTTAAAAAATTTGTTCTCTTTTCTTTTTGTTATTTTTGCTGTTTATTATGTTGCATGGTTGAGTTTTTTAGTAGTAGAAAATTACAATCCTACCGTGTGTTTTGGATAACGGTTTATTTTTAGTAGCCTGGATGTTTAAAAAAATGTTTGGGGCCTTCATAATTTTTATTTGCAAAGTAATAAAAAAAAATTACTGTAATTTAAATACTGAATTAAAATGCAAAACAAAGGCGTATATTGACGAACAGGAAATTATAATAGCGCGTAGAAAAATATATAGAAATTTCACGACCGCAATTGCTTAATTGGCGGCTTAAACTGATGTAACTTGTTACAATTAAACTTTAAGGCGAAAATCTTCCAGAACTTGCCCAAATAATTTTGAAAACTAGTGTTTGTCAAAATAAGCGCATTAGCTTTTCATTTAGTAGTTGTAAAATATATAAAACTTCAAGTTATGCTAACATCTGATTTAAACGCATTTGTTTGTATATATATTAGGTTCCTATGTTTAATATATTGCGATCTTAACTATTTTAATTACTTACACGCCGTGTCGAGAGATAAGAATTTCGAACAGTCATGGCACATTATGCTCCCGCACAAACGACAATGATGTTGGCGTCTGGCAATATGAAAACTTTTGGCACAGTTAGGGCACAATTTAACCAAGCTGCCATCCAACCACGTAACAATCTAAAGTATTTTTTTTTATTTTTTTTTTATTTTAATGCAGCATTATTTTTAAAATGTAATTTGCGAATTTAAACGGGAAAAAGCTTTCATTGAAAAATTAATAATTATACTTACATTTTGTTCGTGTTGTTTTCTTAATACTGCATCCGAAGGCATATCTTTTAAAAGCTTATGGAGTCTTATTATTAGTTTATTTGTTTCACTAGCGTACCGTTCCAACCGTGGATTTCTTATAGACTGAAAATATTCAGTTTGGGATTTCTCCACACCAATTTCTTGATCCATAAAATTGAATACATTCATACTTGAATGAGCATTGCTGGCTTTGCGTATAGCCTGTTCTTCACCGCTGCGTGGGGTGGATATAGTGACATTTTTTTCTAAATTTCGTGATAAATCAAAGTTTATTTTCTTTTTCGCTTTGCTAAAAATCTCCTTAAACAACGTTTTGAGATCGTCATCCTCGGCGTGAGATTTTTCGAAATGGTCGGTGAGGAATTCTAAAGATTTCAAATCCTCACGACAAATAGGACATATAAAACCTTCAAGTATTTCCCCATCAAGATCATTTTCGTCGGATTCTCCAAAGGGATTCGACATAATTTTATAACAAAGTTAGCGCTTAATAATAAAAAATACTTTTTCACAGATTTCTTTTCTTATATTCTTGTCCTATGCCACAAACTAACACCTATGCTACAATTTTCCTTTCTACAGCTGACTTTGACGTTTCTTTTTATTTCAAGTTGGGTTATTGAGATGTAGATGGTACTTAAAATAAAAGAATAATAAAATAAACAATAGCTTGGTAAAACGCACTTGCTTTAAATTTGCATCAGATGTCAAAATGCTGTCAACTGCCCTATTGTGAATTTACATTATATTATCTTTACTTTCATTTCTGTGTGTTGTTCTCTGTTGAATTTTTTGCAATGCTATCTTTTTATATTTATTGTTAAAAAATTTTTATAATATGAATAAAATAAAATTTAAGTGATATTTCAACATTGCTTTAAAAAAGTACTCAATTTGTTTTTATATAGAAGTGAAGAACTCTGTTTATTTTGGAGGCTGCGGAAGTTGAACAACTACAACAACGTAATACATTGTAAATTAAAATTGTATTAAAGGAAAATTATTAAAAAAATAAAGAGACAGTGTGAACCAATAAAAAAATCATTTAGGTAAATTTAGTTTATTTTTATTTGCCTTCAATATGTTCTATTAAATTTTAGTTGAAAGCTATGTGTGCGTGAGTGTTGAAATCTTGCTTTTAAACAAATTGGTGACAAATATTTCTGTTCGTATTTTGATTGTACAATTGTAACAAGGCCATAAATGTTAGAATTTGTTCATAAAATTTTTGTATATAGTTTAATGTAGTTGTTGCAAATACTTTTTTGTATAGCTTGTAAGTGTGTATTTCACATGTTTTTTTATTGTTGTTCAATCACGTATATGTTTGGCCAGACTACTGGTTATCAGTAGGAGTTGAATGCATCGTTGAAACAGAAAAATAAAAACATAAGTTTAAGAAAAAATACTTTTAGCATTTGTTTTATCTGGCGATTGGCGGTAACTATTGTTTCCGAGCGCACAGTATTTAAATCTAAATCTAAACCAAAATATTTGTTATAAAATAAAAAAAGACTAAAACAAAAAAAAAGTTATGCATTGTTTACCTTGACAAATGTAACTCGAAAACTATATATAAAAAGTTTTAAATACCTGTAAACAAAGTGGTTTTTAAAATATTATATGCATACATACGTATCACTAAAATATTTTTATTTTTTCATAATTGAAATGCTTATTTTACTAAACACTTGTTAGTATATTTCTTGGTTTCAGAGATATACCTATGCAAAATTCTTCTAACTTTGGAGCCACACCTATAACAAGTAGGGACAAATTTTCGAATTTTTGTAGTTCTCGTTTTTTAAGATACTTCGGCTTTATAACAATAGAAGTAATAAAAAAAACTCAAATACCTTGAAACTACAATCACACTGAAAGTCGGGCAATTTTTAAGCTGGATTGTTTTTGCATAAATTAATATTTGGTTGCACATCCTTTTTGATTTGCTACAGCTTTTAATCTAACGAGAGTCGTTATTTGGCCCCATTTCTCCTGTAATGCACCCTTAAACTGGTTTTTACTACTGCATAATATGTTTGTTCGTCCTATAAGTGCTAGATTTCGTTTATATTTTAGATTTGTGCATGTCTTTTGATAACCTTAAGGTGCTTGTAAAGCAACCAGATGTGAGCTTTAGAGTCGTTGTTGTGATAAAACTTAAAATTATCAACAAAACCCAACTTGCATGCACTTTCCTTAATATTGGGTAAAAAAACCAAATTACATGTTCTTGTCTTCTATAAAGTAAAGATAACCAATACATGAAACTGCTTTGCAGCCCCACACCATCACTGATAAGCCTCCATATTTCACTGTTTTCTTAACGCCAGCCATCGGAACCAAGCAAATTAAATTTGCTTTCATCATTAAAAAGAATTTGTAAGACTTTAAAATGTTGATAGGAACAGTCAACAAGACATATGAAATTTATCGTGCTCCAAAACGAGAAATCTTTTGATATGTGCTCCTGTGCAAAATCCAAGTGATCCTTTTTATTTTTGATGTGGTTTCATTCGAAGCATTCGCCCATTGTTTGCGCATGTTAATTCCTTCTCAAAATTATTTTTGTACTTTGCGAACTATAAACTGCTCATCTCTCGGGCAAAGCTTAAAGGTGCACGTTATTTATTTGTGATTCTGTTAATGTCTATAGTTGACTTTCTTTTATTAACGATACTTGCCATTTCTGATAGAATTTTACCTTACAGTTATTAAAACTATTTTCTGCTCTTTCAAGTAAGATTGTTTGATTGTTCGCGGCATTTCAAAAACAATTTTTAAATATTTTCTTACTACGATAGCAAATATCCAACTAACCGCTTATAATATAAAAATAATAAGAAACGGGCAAAAAATAACCGTATTTAAAATTAATTTCTGCGGGAAAAGCATGTGTTTGAACCAGAGTAGCGAAGTGTTCACTCACTGTTCATACATGTATGAATATGTACATTTAATTTTTTAGCCGCTTCTTTTCATACATGTGTGAGAGACTGAAAAATATTTTGCGTTTTTTCATTTATGAATGCGACGATTTATTTTTTTCTTTCTATTCATAAGTAAAAAAATGATAAACACACAAGTGTTCATTTTTGAATATGTACAATTTTGATAATTTTTCATAAATGTAAAATTATCAAAAATATGTGCGTTAAGCATTCGCGTACATAAACACACATATTTGATAATGCGCAATTGTCGGCGTATGTAGAAAAAAAAATGTTTTTTTTTTATTTCTTTTAGAATATATTGCAATATGTATTGTATTGTGTGTTAATATGTACCCATGTGTTTTTACTACATATTACGGTAAACTGCGATCGTAGGTAGAAAATTTTTTCACATTCATTTATGACAAATTTTATAAAATTTCAACGTTCATAAATGAACATGTACATTTATGAAAAATAACATTAATGAGAAGTAGCTGATTTATCATTTATCACATATGAATAAGACTAATAATTCTTGTTGTGCGCATTCATGTATGAAAATAACCAGAACATTTTTTCTTGTTCGTTTATGCACGTGAAAAATAAATATAAAATTTTAGATTTCTCATTTATGAAAAATATCATGAATGTTGATTTTTGAATGTTCATACATGAAAAATTCTGAACCCTGGTTTGAACATAATTTTAGAATTTATTGAAATTAGTTTTAAAGTACCGTGGACAGATTGAACCCTTTATCGGATTTTGGGCATCGTTTAGTGACTGAAAAGACTTTTTACCGCTTTACAAAATTAATTTACATACGACCAATCGCAGTCACGTAAACAGATGTTTTAGAATTCCACAAAATATACTGAACAAAATTGATTTTTTCTTTTCAAAATCCACCTTTGTTAAACGACTATTTATATGTACAGTAAAACCAGTTGTATAGAAACAGCGAAATGACAGAATAAAAAATGTTGAAAATATGCTAAAATCCATAACACTTTATAACAAAAATATGATTTAATTTATTTGCTAGTTTGTCGTATAGCCTAGATCATCGCGACACTTTTATCTTAATTTTTAAAAACTATAAAAATCATTTTCCTTTAAGTATAGAACCATGCTTATATTTTTGCTGATACTCCTTTAACCTTCAACTAGACATGCCATACGATAACGCCATAGCCGTAACCATGGCCTTAACCTTATTTACCTTTTATTATTTTATTCTTTCTCTAAAAAAAGAGAGCAATCAAAAATATGCACTATTATTTGAAGTTAAACTATTTCCTTATAAATATTTTTAATTTAAAAATTGAATGTTATAATTATTATGTGAATATGAAGTTTTGTTTCCCTTTAATTCCTAACTTTATAGGAGCTTTCAAATATTATGAAACTAAAAAAAATTTATTATTTTTCATTATGGAAACGTAATGAAATCAAGAATAACAATTAAGGAAAATTAAATTAACTTTTCTTAACATTTTTATTTTAGAACCGTTTAAAATTTGCATCACGTCATCATTATTATCACACCAAAAAAGTAAAATCAAAGCCTTTAAAAGAAACAAAACATCGAACAAGCAAACAAACAAATAAATAAAAATTTAAAGACAAAACTATAGTCAATTATTTTATGACCCTCATTTACAGTCTACCGTCGCCAAAATGTTGATGTTGATAAACTTAAAGAAAAAAACTAAAATGCAATGAAACAAAAAAAACTTAAATTGAAATATGTTGAACACACACACACACGAGCACAATAATGCAGTTCACACTTGCTATAATTATATACGTAAAGACCATGAGATGAGAGAAAAAAGCAAATTAAATGTAAACAATTCTTCGCGCTACTATAATATTACAAACTTATTTACAACAACAAAATTTTAAAGCAAGAAGATAGCAACATAAACAATTCAACACAAACTTCGAAAGAAACTGAGACACAATATTAAAGAACATTAAATATGAGTTGGTTACGTTCAAGTCCTTTGAGGCAAAGTTTAACTCGTACAAGTAGCAGTGGCTCTGGTTCAACAAGTTCTTTTTTTACAGTAGCCAGTAATTCGGGATCATCAGCACATCCCGTTTTGAAACAAAGACCTATAGACACAGCTACAAATTGTGATCCCCGCGCTTGCTATGATAGCTTTTGTAAACATTGGCAACAAGCTTATGAGATTATCCAAAGAGCTGATGGCCCAAATCGAACACCTACACATGATGACGTTTTGACTGTTGTCTCACATTTAGACTTTATGGTAACACTTTTGTTAGTGGAACTACATCATTGTAATAAAGTTGTCTTACCAGATTCATCGAATACACCACCTGCGCCTTGTTTAGAATATATGTTAAGTGAAAATCTTTTGGACAAATTATATGAATGGGGTTGCTCGACAGGACGTTATTCCAATGCTGTGCGTTTGGAGCAACTAAAGTTATATGAATTATTGGTCAGTCATTCAAAGCATCAGCTCTTATGTCATGAACCATTTTTAAGGCCTTTATTAAAAATACTGGCATCAAGTCAAGGCGAAATATTTCCACCAGATCTTGAAAAACGCTTGGTCATATTGTTAAATCAACTTTGTGTTGTTCTGATGCAAAATGTTCATCTTTTGGATTTGTTTTTCTTTTCATCAGCACAAGAAACCCAAAGCCCTAGCAAGTAAGTAGAGATTACTCATCAATGCATACATATGTAAATAAAACATTAGAATATGTTTCAGGCTATGTACGAAATGAAACAAATATAAGGATATATTATTTCCTGTATTTGCGGAAAAATAGAAAAATTAACAACGCGTTAGCCAATCAGAAAATGAACTTACCACAAAGGTTTCAGTGCCGTTTGTTTTTAATTGTGTGTTTAATTGATAGCATCATTGTTTTAATGAAATTTTTCATGAAAATGTTCCCATATCAAGTAAATGACAAAGCGAGTAGGATTCTAATTATTTGAATAAACGTTTTAGTTTTTTTTTTTTAACAAATAATACGAATCGATTTATAAATAAAACTTTTTGCTGTCCCCATGCAACAGCCTAATATTCAATTGACTGTTTGCATTTCAATAAATGACAAGAGTTCCTAAATATTTTTCTGAGTACAATTTGAATATAAAAAAACTTATAAATAAAATTAGCACAAATTAAAAATATTTTCTTTAATTTTTTACTTGATTTTCTTTTGCAATGCACTCTTCAATGGAATTTGTGCAACATTTCTATTAAAAAAAGCGCTTTAAAAAAATCTAAACAAACTTTGTCACCTATAATTATAAAAGCATATAGCGAAAAACTGTCAGCTAAGCTTATACTTATGCCATGTTATGTTGTCTTATTGAATTAAGATCAATATTTTTGTAATCAAAAATTTTTCATTTATTCATTTAAACTGAATTGAATTTGGTTAATATTGAAAAATCGGGCAACAAATAAAAGTTTAATTAGTAAATAATGATATCGAAAATTTCAATTTATAGAACTTCCGCAGATACAGTTTACAGTTTCGAGTAAAAAAATTTTATGTTGAATTAATTATTTTTACAATTGCAGTTTTATAATATTCTCCCTACTCATACCGTATGTACATCGTGAAGGAAGTTTGGGACATCAAGCCCGAGATGCTCTACTGCTTTGTATGGCTTTATCACAAAAAAATTCCAATATCGGTACTTATATTGCACAATATTCTTCTATGTGCCCGCTGCTGGTTACAGGACTTGGTGGACTTTATTCACGTCTGCCTAATTCAATTGAAATTAATTCTATTGATTGGCATCGGATTACACCGGACGATGTTACTGAAATTCCCGAGTTAACACTTTTTATGAATGCTTTGGAATTTTGTAATGCTGTTGTTCAGGTGGCACATGAAAAGATAAAAAATCAATTGCTTGATTTTATGTATCAGGGATTTATTGTACCCGTTTTAGGTCCTGCATTATTACAGGTATGTCAAGGAACGTCCACAGACGTTACATACACAAGCTAACACTTGAAACACAGTGCTGTTGTTCATGTTGTTTGGTTTTGTATGCCTTCCTATTTTTATGTCAAAAAAATTGTCTTCGATTTTTATGTGGTGTTGGTTTTTGTACGATTTATCGCTTTCCATACTGTAACTACTTCTGTATATTATATGGTAACTTATTTAGAAAAATGTTTGCCATTGCATATTTAAAGTTATACAGTTATAATTTTATGGTTTTTATTTATGTTTTGAAATTTCGAACTAAACTATTTAATTTAAAATTGATTATGAAAACGCAGTTGTTAAAAATGTGTTGTATTTTTGGAACAACATACAAGTAATTTTAAATTAACACAGGGTGTCCGCCGGGAAGATACTACTTTGTTTTGCCGTCATTTTTGGTAAACATTAGTCTGGACTAATATTGCCATTTCCCGTCGTAACTGGCCGGTTTGTATTCAATGGCGAGCGCTTTCGATGCGTATGCATCATTTTCAAGCCACGGTTTAGTTTGTACTGGTACTGTTGTACTGTTGGCGTTCAGGCAGTTCTGTTATTAGGTTCGTATATATTCAGGTAAGGAGAATACCAGCAACCTGGCATTTGTATGCTAAGTGAAAAATATTCGATAAATCAACGTGTTTTAATCGTTAAAACATTTTATCAAAATTAATCTTCGATTACTGTGACGATGAGAAAGTTACGTGAAATCTTTGGGAGCATAAGGAGGGTCTGTAGGTAAAAGGCTCAAGCAAGATCGACTGAAGACATTACTGTTGCTGAAGAAAGATTTCAAAACAATGCATCAACTTAAATTCGACACCGTGCTCAGGAGCTTGGTCTTCAAATAACCACTTTGGCCAGAATTTTGCACAAGGATTTGCATTTGTCTCCACATAAGATTCAGTTAAAACAAGAGCTTCTTCCACAAGACCATTTACGTCGCCGTACATGTGCCAATAGGATGTTACAGCTCGCCCATGACAACGCTGATTTTCATGAAAAAATCACAATGAGATACGAGATACGATAAGTGAATAAACAGAACTTTCGGTTCTGGGGAATGAAAAACCCTTAAATTATTTAACTGTCACCTTTGCATCCATTAAATGTGATAGTCTGGTGTGCACTTCAGTCAGGAAGAATCATTGGAACTTACTTCTTTGAAAATGAAAACGGCGTAACGGTAACTGTGAATGGGGAGCGATATCGTGATATGATTAAAAATTTTGTAAAGACAAAACTGCATGATTTGGGCTTGACTAACATGTGGTATCAGCAAGACGGTGCCACATCGCATACTGCGAGACCTCTTGCCGCAACAAGTTATTTCAAGAAGTAACGTTGATTGGTCTCCACGGTGGCCTGATTTGACTGCTCCGGGCTACTTTTTGTAGGGGTATCTGAAAAGCAAGGATTATGCAAACAAACCAGAAGCTCTTAAGCAACTCAAACAAAATATTCGTGATGAAATTAATGAACTACCGCGTAAAATGTGTGAGAAAGTAATGAAAAATGTGCCAAAAGGGCTCGCATGTGTGAGTCTAACAGAGGCGGACATTTATCTGATATTGTATTCCATACAAAATTGCCGACATTTATTAATATAAGACTTATTTTCTTTCATTTAATCAAAAATTATAAACAAACAAAGTAGTATACCTACCCGGCGGACATCCTGTACTATTAGCATTGCATGACAAAAATTATTACAAATTATTTCGAGCACACATGTACCACACATGATTTTTTTAATTGTATTTTTTGAATTTAAAATAACAGTTATATTTGTTTAAGGTTTAATTAAAAAAAAATGTTTTGAATTACACAAAAGGCAAAACTAAATTATGTTTTATTTATTATATATATGTATATGTTTTGTACGTTTCCAAATATTGCACTGTTTGCAAAAAATAAAATTAAAAATAAGAGAACAGATGTTGCTAAGTTTTGTGTGGATAAATTATTTTTATCTTTAAACATGGAACAATTAAGTTATAGCTTTCTATAGATTTATTATATTTTTAGCAGCAACAAAACAAATATTATCATCAAACCCTTTTACCGTGTTAGTTAAATCACACATATTGATTAATGTGTGTTTGCTATAAGACCAAAATATTTTTGTATTTTACTACCTGGCTTACAGAAATTTGAAGGTGTTGTATTGGATCTTAAGCTCTTCAAATTTTATTTTTAATTTAGTTTTTAACGTGACAGCATAAGATTTTTTTACAGGTTGCAGGTTTTATAAACAAAAATTTGTCCTTACTGTCATTGAAGTTTAACTTGATTGCCGGCTTTATGGCAAATTAAATGTAAGCGGTATAGTAATAAAGGGGAAAAGAAGATACGTACAGCGGTCTCATTAGGAACCTGATTACGGGGAAAATCTGCTGGAATTTTACAAAGTGATACAGTAAAATTTTCAACATTTTAATAGTAAATTTTTAAAATTAAAATTCTTTGCTCAAGAGTATAACGTTTTATACTAAACATTTTTTAATTTTTTTTTAAATAAATGTCAGAGAATGACAGCTCAATTCTTGATATTTAATCATTTGACAGACAATTTACTTCTTATCAAAAAGCTCTCAAATTATTATTATTATAAGTAAAATTAATTTTGTTAAAACTTTATGTTTTTCAGTAATTAATAGATTTTAGGGAAAATGGGAAATTTATTAATTAATGGGTTAAATCGTTTCGTTCTCGTCTTTCTGAAATTAGGTAATTGCTAAGAAGCAACACAGCAATTTGTCAGGAGTGTATATATTTTTTTGCTAATAATGAAATATAAAACATTTAGCTCTTAATAATCACACTGTCCTTTTATCGCTAATATTCGTGTAGTCTTTTGTTGCTAAAAACAATTTGTGTAATAATATTTTATTTCCTGTATAATTTACTGCCTATTTTCCATGTAAGTTCTCTATTATGTTCGGTTTCAAAACTCCACCAAACATGAAAAAAATCGAAACAATTTTTTTTTATTTTCAAAATTTTCACAGACATTTAAAGGCAAACATTTGCAGACAAATGTAGATTCTCAAATTTCGGCCATGTCATATTTTGATTTAATACTACGCTCGGTGACAGAATCAGAACTCATGAAATTATTTGTAAAGTTTTTATTGGATGTTGAAAAATTTGATGGTAAGCGAATATTGGACACTTTGGTTGATCGTTTAAGTGCAACAGATCCATTTTTATGTATGGTAACATTGGCATTATTCGATACGTTATTGGGTTTGCATTGTGAGGATTTGATGTTGGAATTATTATTGAAATATTTACTGCCAGGTAAACATGTACCCATATCCCATCGTCACAAAATCAACAAAATTGATCCGTACACAAACGCACCAGAATTTTTTTTGGATCTTACACCTGAAGTAATGAAAAGAGCTAGAGAATTGACGAAGCATAAACATGTGGGCGATACGGCGCATCATACGCATCCAACCATGCCGTCGCCTACATCAACGTTAAGCAAAACTATCGGCGCCAATTGGAATTATTACGGTCTACACACAGGCGATAGTCTGTATGCCAATTATCACGCCTATCTGTTTGAAGCACATTTTCGAATAATGCAATGTTTAACGGCTTGCTCAACATGGTCTCATGATTACAAATATGAAAAATGGCAACAAAAAGGCAGCAAAGCGAATAACCAAACTATGGAAATGGTTAAACAGTTTTTCAATGAGTTTGGCAACAGTTCTTTAACAGAACATTCGAATTTAATTCCTTCCACCACTACATTTTATGAGGAAAAAAAGCAACTAGATAGTTTACAGTCTATAGGAGAGTCTAGTGGTTATGAGTCGTTTAAATGGAGACCTGCAGATGAAGAACTAGCAACAGAGGAATTGCCACACTCGACAAACATGTCAGTTAGTGTAGCTGATGTTGATTCGGATTCTAGCCCTTTTAGCAACAAGCAAAACACGGTTCCTACGAAGAAGGAAACTTGGAGAATTTCAAAAAATCGCAATGAATTACAATTAACTGATTTGGATTTTTCTGAAGATTTATTTACACAGGGGACCGTATCATTGGGTAGGTTTTATTATTATTTTCAATTGTTTTAATTTTATACAAGTTAATATTGTCGGTTAGTATTTTGCTTGAAAAATGCATTTTTTAAATAATAACAATTCTGGTAGCAAATGGAATCGCCCAAAAAGAACTACTCCAGTTTTGAGGCAAAGAATGAACCAAACCAATTTCTGATAGCCTGTTCTGGTTTTTAAACGAATGAATTGTCTTCGGTAGAGTTCCCCTGTGCTCATCTGGCACCATTTTACACAGCTCATAATAAAAAACATCGTTCTGATCCCACCAAACACAGAGCATTAGCTTCGACGTTGACTTGGCTGATTGGCCGGTCTTTACATATGACTTTTTGTGCTTGAGTTTATCGTAACGTATCCATTTTCCGCGCCAGTAACAACAGTGTTTACACTTTGGCGTCTATCGAATGCCGAATCATAACGAGAGATGTTTATCATTCAAAATACTATATTTGCTATTATTGGCAAAAACCATAAGTTCTCTAAATCGGCATTATTAACTTGTATATCTAATATTATAAGTATTTAAAAATATAAAATTGATTGGAATTATTTTATTTTGTTAAGGTCCCTTTCTAAATGCGGTTTGTGCCAAATTACAAACTTTTACCAGTAACACTCTTTACGTAAATTTACATCTGACGGGACTTATAACACGTCTAGCCTGGTATCCTTTACCTCTAATACACTCTATATTACTGCGTCCCGATATTGTTATAACTTCAGACACTCCCTCATTTCAACAAGTTTTGCGCATTCTTAAGCAACAAATCGATGCTGAACTTCCAGTGGTTGAAGATTCTTTAGAAATAATTGATGTAGCACGATCATTTCTTATAGATCGTGAATTTCGTTTGATAAATGCCCGCAAAGCATCGGAAAATTCTCCCCTACATGTCGCCAAATCTGCAACATCACAGCATTCTGCATATGCTGCCATATCGGCCTCTTCTCCCGTCCAAGTGACACCTTCATCATCATATGATCCCTTCAAACGTAGTGATACAAAAAGAATGAGTATTAGTAAATCGATTACTAATATGTTTAGCCGCAAACCAAACGGTATGTTAAAAGTGTCTTTTTTCCAATATTTAAACAATAAACATACATTATTTGTTTTTTTATAAATTGTTAAAACACTTTAAACGAAACAATATTTATTTGTTTTTTATATTTTGTTTGGGTTAAGAAAACAGGTGGAAACTATTTTAATAAACAAAAAAAAAACAAACAAAAAAACTAAAATAATATTAATTGGGATCTATTTATTTGTCTCTGTTATTTTCTTTATTATTGCCATTACAACATTTATTCACAAACAATTTAATAGCTAATAACAAATAACAGTACAACAACAACCAACAAATACAAAAAATACATGCTCTCATATTTTAATAAATTTTGATTTATGATTTTTGTTTTTTATTTTTATCTTTTCTTACAATATTTCCTTAGCTACATCTGGCTTATCACAAATTTATGCATTCTTCACCGGTAAATATTTCACTTTACTTGGTATCATTTGTTGAACTTTCTTTAACAATAGCGTATACAGTATTGGTTATAACTACAGCAACATCCCATTTCATTTTTGCTGATAATATATTTATTTTTTTAAAAGTTAAATTACTTCAAATCATGTCGTTTAACATTATGAGTCGCTTTTGTTTGTTAAAAATATTTTGAAATTGTTAAAATATAGCGCAGTTATTGAGGTATAGAACTTTAAGTTAGCAATATTTTCTTAACTGGGCGTTAAAGTGATTTATATTTAGGTTGGTTTGGCATTTCAACATGAATAGACTAACGCCTGAACAACGCCTCCAAATTATCAAAATTTATTTTAAAAATCATATTTATGTTCGAAATAGCCGATCACAGTTTCGTAAACGCATTTTGTGTAACCATGAAGCTTACTCTCGTTTGAATGAGTACGTGCCAGCCCATGGAGGAATCATTTTTCTGTACTTCTTTATACACAGTGCTGGTCAGAACGTTACAGGCAATGGTGACCGCCATAAAGCCATGATTGCTGACTTTTTTTAATGTAACAACCATGATGTGCAGAAGTTGTGGTTGTTGTTGTATGTCACACTCACACAGCTCGTGCCGCAATTGGCTTATTAAAGAAAATGTTTGGTAATCACATAGTCTCAGGTTTCGCACACAGATTGAGCTCCAAGATCGTGCGATTTACGTCGCTAGACTATTTTCTGTGGGAATATGCGAAGTCACTAATCTACACCGTTAAGCCCGAAACGATTTGTCAACATTCGCCGCGTTATTGTCGATATGCGGCCACAAATTTTGGCCCAGCCAGCCGTGGTGGTCCTATGCCATTTACTGGCGGCAAAAGAAAACGGGCGAAACATCTGGCAACCACAAAAAATAGGATATACGTGCCGGTAATATTTGTTTAAATTTCAGAGAATAGTAGTTTAGGAAGGCATAGACATAGTGGCCTTTGCGGCATTATTTCACTTCATTAACAAAGCTAAATTCATTACCTACCTCAACCGATATTGCAAAAATATTGAACAAATAATCGAAAATAGCTTAATATACTCAATTTCCAAGAGATGCGTTAAATGTAAAGTTTCTTTATTAAAAATCGGAATGATTTGAAAGTTCTATCGCATGTGATGTAAGTTATGACCAAAACTGTATTTTTAATTCGCTGCATATTTAAGTTGTATTTTTTTATATTTTATTATATTATTTTAAAATGTTTTTTGGTCTCCGTTTACAAGGTGCAAATTTTCTTGCTGTAAGTCTTACTTTGGTAGCAAAAAAAAAAAGATTATAACTTTTAGAGTTAGGCAAATTGTTGATGAAACTTTTAAAGAAAGAAACACTTATACTAAGTTCACACCTAGCGTGTTTAACATCTCAATCATGTTTAAGCATTAAACACAGCGAATTTGAGGTGTTTTACCATACATTGACGTGTTTTGTTAAACATCTCAAATGAGTTGTTTTTGATTTAAACACGTCGTTAAACACGTAAATTCCAAATACAACTCGGAATTTCATTTAACTTTGGGATGTGCTAAGTGCGTTTTTGCCCCTTTATGCTAGTAGGTAGTGTAATTAACTAATTTGTCTGGGGTTTGGGTTTGATTCCAAACTGAAATGGATGTTTTCACTACAAAAACTCATTTTTAAGGTAAAAAAAGTAGATAAAATGTCAGCCTTAAACATCTCAATTATTGTGTGAACGGCTGTGTTTAAATTTTAAAACATTTTGCTTAAACACGTTCAAAAACACAAGTGTGAACTTACTATTAATCCTAATTAAAACAGATTCCCTGTAGTAAAACCTCAGTGGAGTCTGAGCCTTAGATCTTATTCCTCGGCATAAGATGGATCCTAGAAAGCAAATGTACCGTTCACTTATTAATCTAAACCTGCAAAAGTTTTAGATAAATGAAGTTTGTCACTTAACGGCACAATGTGCGGTCAAAATAGCCACTATCACTGAGATATTGCTTAGCATCGCTGTTTATTTCATTCGTAAGTTTAAAGTAAATGCAACAACAATTTTAAAACTTCAGTAAGAGAACATGTGCTGTCTGAACGGAGACTTACTTTTTAAAAATTTACATTTTTGTATTTTTAAGAAAAAAAAATAAAATACTAGACAAATATTTTTTCTTAAAAAAGAAAAATAATTAATAAACACATTGTATTAAATTTATTATTATGTTTGTGCTTATATTTTGCAATTAATTTCTGAGTGTTAAGCATATTTTGCACTTATATAATTCCTTGGCTGTAAATAGTTATCTCTTAGCAGTTTTATTTTATATTCATAAAAAAATAATATTCCAGTTATATAAATAGACTTATTTATTGATAAAAACATAAAAGTTAGTTATTTTACACTCTATCATTACTTTTGCTTTTTTTATTTTTTTCCATTTTAATGTTCAAGTGGCGAGATACAAAAACAACCACTTCACCTGTACGTTAATTAATTCATGTTAAATTCCCACTATAGTTAAAGCAAGCACCACTGAAATGCTCTTGACTTTGTTGCCATGCAAGATTGATCGGCACGCTTTACGAAAAATATTTCACAATTAAAAAATTTTTCTAAAATATTAACAATTGTTCAATCCAACTGTGCTTTTGTTTAGAAAGCATTTTTTGTTGTTAATATATTTATTAATCTTCGTGTTGTATTCGTTTACAAATTAATTAAATTTTAACAAATTCTGATTATAATATTTGGAAATCTCAATATTCAATAATATCGAGGAAATAATATAAATTTTTTTTTTTCGAGAAGAACGTTTTCTTATCTATTTTTTATACCCAAAGGCACACTTAACATCGATTTGCTTTTAAATATATTTTTTTCACTCATTTATGCTTGTTTTTAATATGTTTGCAGGCAAATGAATAAAATAAAATAAACAAAATTGAAAAGAGATTCTTCGCGATAACAGTTAAAAATTTCAGGAATAGAAAATAAAATGAATTCGCGAATGTAATTTTTAAAACCAACATTTAAGCGAAGAGTTTTTTCTATCCTGGTTTATTCTTGAACTCGCCTTTAAATTCCACATCTGAAAAACAGTTTATTTCCTTTAAAACCGAGTGTTCTCATGGATACCCCCCAGGGGCATATAAATATGGTCTTTATAGAATATTCCACTATCTAGACACAGTGCAACTGGGGAAAAAGGGAGCCCAGTCCCCTGAAGTCAGACAGGGAGACAACTGGAAGCTCCACTTTATTTCCACGGGAATCAGTAAGCTCGCAGAGTTCATTATTTGTCTCTTTAGACATTCAATAGTTCTCTGGCTGATTATTGAGGTTGGCCCCTATATGGGAGTATCGTGGTGGTTGTGGTTTCGAGGCCCCATAACAGGTTTGTTTAATATGGTGGCCAGGATCATTTCACTGATAATGACACGCAAAGTGAATGATCCAGTCCAGTGAGCATGCTTGACATGTGTTCTGGACAGAAGTTAGAAAGTCTCCAACTCTTTAGCAAGGTGTGATGGTTTGCAGCCCTATCCTGGAATCATTAAAGTTGCAACTAGGTGGTTCTGTTGCTTAGAATTATGCCTTTGGCTATCTAGGACGCATGTATGACGTTCCAAATTATACAATTGTGGTTTGTCCACCATCTGATTAAGGCTATACAGCCAGGTGCGGATGTAAAACGAATCACACTCTGTTCCATTAGTGGTCGATTTTGTTTAAATTTGGGCTTTGTGCAGGTGTTTTGATGACCTAGGGCAGTTGTATGGCAACTAGTTTCTTTTTACTATCACTGGTATGCGCTTAGGGTCGTTGTCTTGTCCGCAATACCCAACTTGCGTGCACTTTCCTTAACATTAGTTCTTAAAATGCCGAAATAAATGATACCTTCTATAAAATGACACCTGAAGCTGCCATAATTACTCAATTAACTCTTATTCGGTTAAACATTATTCGAATAACCTTTATTCGAATAAGCCTTATTCGATTAAACCTTTTTCGAGAAGCCTCCATGCTTCACTGTTTTCTTAGTTTTTTTTTTTTTTTCAAAAATACTTAATAGTGTTTACGCCACACGTAGCGCCTGCCATCCGGACCAAAACTGTTAAATTTGTTGTTATTTTTCTCTGTCCTTTCAGGATGTTGTTCGTTTGGTATAAACGGCGAGCGCTTTCAAAGTGAAGACGCCGTTTTCAAGCCGTGGTCCAATTCGTACTGGTGAGTGAGGGTTCACGTTTAGGCAGTTCTGTTGTGAAGATTGTATCTACTCATTTAGGTAGAATGCCAGCCACCTGGCGCTTTATGCAAGGCTAATCTTTCAATATCTCCCTCTTTTTTATTATCTAGGTACGTGTGTCCGTCTGAGGAGGTTTTTTGCTTGTTCTTGTGTATGAGTAGTTTTAGTGGTGTGAAAATAGTGTCTGAGGTCGACCTGTTCGTTTATAAGGTCACTGTTAAAAGTTTTTGTTTTGTAGATTTTCATGTTTTTATGAATGTCTAGGCTTTGTCCTTTTTTGCTAGGATGTAGTAATGTCATACATTCATCTATTTCCCTTGCTATGTGTCCATGAGTGTCAAGGTGTAATGCAAAGTTGGAGTCCGCTTTCATCCGTAAAAAGTACCTGTAGGATGTTAAACATAAAGCCTACATATCGTGGCATATAAATTCTACCGTGATTCAAAATGAGCATTTGCATATTAGGTGCTCCAGTGCAAAGTTCAAGCGATCTTTTGATTTCTTTCGAGCCACTCGGCCATGCTATTTGATTTTTCTCAAAACTCTTCTTATTGTTTCTGCATGTTCAGTCCAAAATTGGTGGATGAATGGGTAATTTTGTACTTTGCGAACTGAAAAGCTTTTCAACCCTCTGGCCAAGCTTTCTTTTTTCAGGTACGCGTTGTTTATTCTGTTGTCTTTTTTCTATGGCTCAATGATGTCATCATGTACAGTTGATTTGCTCTCTGTTTTTCGCTCTTCCAAATATTTTCTTATCTTATAAAAATAATTAGAAATGAACAAATATAAATATAGTTTTAAAGTACCGTGTTGTAAAATTCTTGGCAATGTTTTTATTACAAAATATAACTGTCCAGTGAATGCTCAATTAGAAGTATTCAAAAGTTTTTCACAAATAATAAGATATGAAATCTAAAATAGTTGTTAAAAATTTACCAATGATTTACCCGACATTCAATATGAATCACTGTTATGCAGTTGTGAAATTTCGAATTATTCAATATCCACTCCACATATTCATAATTACATACAAACACATACTATAAGCAAAAGTACTTACAAGTAAAACTAATACATATAAAGCGTATTAAAAACATAATATTCTCTTTAATATGATAACTAACTTTTCAGCTTTAGTTAAAAGTTAAAAAGGTTAGTAGTTATTAATCCGTTTTATTTTTGTTAAAAAAAGTTAAATAAAATAACAGCATGCTTAAAATTACTGCCGCTTTTTTTTAAAGCTTTCTTAGTGTCGTTTTATCCTTCTATGGCCAATATAAAGCAAAATATTTTAATTAGAATTTTAGAACTTTTTTTTAAATATGCCGGCTTAAATAATCATTCAAATTATAGGTTCTACATCATCACCATTTACAGGTGGCTCGAATACAACCAGTTCTGCCACTACATCAAATAACAATCAAAGTCAAGCAATCAATACTGTAAATAGTTCCGTAACAAGAGAGACAAGTTTAACAAATCTACCGCCATCAGGAACAAAATCCTTAACTACAACAAATGAGCGCACAAACGAACGTAGTGGCAGTGTTAGCAGTACAGCTACACTACAGTCGAATAACTCCTCAATGACAGCAGCTTCATATGCAAATTTTCCGCAATATAATTTATCAGCTGGAACTTTGTCCTCTTTGGGCGAAAGAACAAGTTCGACGTCAACCTTAACAGCATCATCTTCAATGGGAAATGCAGGAAATGTCTATGTTTTGGGTGGCGGAAATGGTTCCGAACCAGCTTCTTTGGATTCAATATCTTCAACAATGGGAGCCATCTCAAGCGGAGGAACTGAACGCACTAAGGATCTAGCGTTGTGTGCTGTATTATTAGATGAGTGGTTGAAAGAGTTAGCCGCTATAGCTCAAGAACAGAGTGTTGTTATGCTAGCAAAGGATTACTGACATCAGAGCGTTCTCATTAATTATGTCAACTGCTCTATGCCAATTTATTGTACATGATTTTAATATTGTTTTAAGAGAATTGTTTAAATATGTATTCTAGAGGTGTAAGAATTAGTCGCTAAGGTTTGTATATCAGTTTGTATATTTTTAAAACTAAAAGAGAAATTGCATTGTAAAAACAAAAATCAGAAACACAAAATAGCAATATTTATTTATAACATAGTTTCATTTATAATAATAACACAGTGCTATACGTTATATATGCGCAGGTGTTCTCATGCAAAAATTTTGTTTTGGTGGAGTCCATAGACTACGACGACACTTATAGTTTTTGCCGATCCCTTTGTTTGTTAGTAAATGTAGTGAAATAACGGTATTTTTTAAGAAAAATAATGAAATTATCATAAGATTGTTGTTCTGAAACCGATTTCGTCTTTGTTTGAAACAAGTGATTCTTAGAATAGAAATAAAAAATTAAAAAATCGAATAAAAAATAGCCGTTTTAAAAAAAATCGTGTATTTTCCGCACCATTTTTTTGATTTTTGCAAAAAGAAAGCATGGTAACGTAGCTTTCTAAAACGTGAAAATATATTTGTCAGCTTGTGCTTTTTGTTATTACTAGTGTTAGAAAACAGTTATGTTTTGCTTCCTTTTAAACACATTTTTATGACCACAAACTCTATAAAGCGTAAACGAGAAATTTTTAAAAATCGTTTTCAAAACAACAACAACAAACTTTTGACATTTTTATTATTTACCTTAAAAAATACTGTAATTACGCTACATATGCTAATAAACGAAGTGAATGAGCAAAACTACAAGTGTCGTCGTAGTCTAAGGATGCCAACAAATTGCTGCATGAGAACCCCTGCATATTTGCTTTTTTCGCTTTTGTATGTATCACTGTGTTATTGGTGACAATTTTAAATGATATTCCATATAATTAAATATATATATACATATATATTTGTACACTGTATGTATACATTTTTACTTACATACATACATACATACTTAAATATGTACGTATTTACATAATTTGCTATGATAATTACGAATTCAATTTGTACACGTATTATGTATACTTCTTTTTATTTTATTGAACAATATTTTTATAAGCTTTTTAAAGTATATTTTTTTGTAAATTATTTAAAATTTGCATGATTCCCCATTAAAGTTATGATAACGTCTTGTCAGCAACAGACAAAAAAAAAAGTATTTTTATTTAACAAAAAGCAATTGAAAGAGAATAGAAAATTAAGTTTTCTTTGGAAATACACTGCAACAGTAACAGAAGAGAATTGGATTCGTTTTTTTGCACGACTGCCAGATAATTATGAACTTTCATGCGCTGTTCTGAATTAATTTTAATTTAAACAAAACAGTTTTGTCATTCTACCGGCGTTCTCTCACGTATTTTGTAAAAAAGATTGAGTGAAATGTTTAAACCTTTTGGAATGCAATTCTTGGTGCTAGAGAAACAGTTTTATCTTTAAAAGCTTCCGGACGTGTTTTATTTTAACTATTTGTAGACTTCCATTCTGGTGGCAAGAGGAGAATTTAAAAGTAAAACAATTGCGGAATATTTCAAATCCATTGGATATAAAATTCGGGACATGTATGTAAAAAGATATAAGCTATTTTTAGCCCATATATATGTAGATTTGTTCAGTGTTAAAGGCAACTGGCATCTACTGCTTGAGAGCATGGTAAAGCTCGAAAACTTGCCGACCGTAATATGACTAGAATTTTCGAGGTCAACCAACGATAGAGATTAAGCGTTAGTTGTTGACGCAACCTAATGGTGGTATATGGACAGCATTTTCCAAAAAAAAACTCCCCTTGAATACATCAGCTTCTAGGCACTGACATGCGAACTTTCGACTTCCAGTTACGGTAATTTAATTTTATGCAACTTCCTGCAATAAATAAAATTACCACAGTGAGTATGCACCTCCTCGCAAAAGATAGTTTTTCGGAAAAACTGAGAAAAAATTGCGAAATGGGGCCTTCAGTTGCAGCTTGTAAGTGAATATCCAAGATCTTTGTTTGCCTAGTTGTTAAAATCGATATATATATATATATATATATATATATATATATATATATATATATATATTCTCGTTGGCACGTATCCTAAGCCAACAATGCAATCGTTATAATATTTTGACATAAGCTTGCTTACAGTACTCGGTGAGTGCTTTGTTTCGGTCAAAACTTCTTTTTAGAAATCAAGTAGCTTAAGCAACATAAGACTATTTAAAAATTTACGGCACATTAAAAGAACACTACACACGCTAAAAAAATATTGATACTGGTAATTTATCGTATTATTTGTGCGTATCTGTTTTTAATTGTTGTTTCGGCATTTTGTTTGCGCTCATGTACTTATACTGTTTACGTTTATTCCTTTAATAAACGACGAGTTATTTTATTGCAAACTAACTACACACAACATATTTATAGTTTTAAGTTAAATTACACGATTTATTAAGAAAAGTTATTTACTTTTATACACCTAAAAAAACACGGTGGTAACTTTAACGCCTAAAACCTGGATTTGACGGGGGATATGTATGTAAAATGATATAAGCAATTTTTAGCCTATATATGTATGTAGATTTGTTCAGTGTTATCGGTTGCACAAAGAAGGATTTGTAATGACATTGAACAAGTTGTCACGATATATCACATTCCTCAATTCCGCTGAAATTGCATTTGGCAGTAGCGCTAGGATTCCTTGCAGAGATTGGTTTTTAAAGATTTATAGGCAACGATGCATATACATAATCTTGTTTTGAAAGAAAGCTCGCTCGAAATCTAATAAATTTAAAATCTAGTGAAAAATGTAGATGTATGATAATACATTTATTACAGATAAACGATTACAAAACAAATATCGAAGCTGTTAACGCAACTAAGCCTGGAGCAAAACTCGAAACACGCAATATCAAAACGGTGACCGTAAATTGCGGTTATAGGCAGATTTTATATATACCTTGGAATCATTTGTTACAGCCCTTCACCGAGCTCCTAGCGTAACTACACAACAAAACTTTAATAAACGGCAGCCTCGGATAGAACAATCGGAGCAGCAAAGAGTCGATTCAGATGCTTATCTCGAATCCTTTGACATTCACCATCTAAAGTTGTATAAATTATAAATATATCCTGCACTTTACATAGCCTCTGCAACTCATTAAAAATTGACCATAATATTGAAGGTTTGCAAGAAGTAAACAGTGATGATAACCACATACTTAGGTACGTTTCAATTAAAAGAACAATGACCAATCAGGCAATAATCAAATTACCATAAGAGATATGATTGCGGAAAGCTTAAACTAATACAATTAAAAATTCATTTAAGTTAACAAGAAATAGAAATTCAATTTATTTAAATAGACACTAAAATATATAATTTAAAATATTGCTATTGTAATGTTTTTAATTTTTTTTAGTAATTAATTTTAAGCACTAGGTCATTATTTAATAAAAAATTTTTAAAAAACTCTATTTTTTATTATTTTTTCGATATTTCGCCACACCGTTGGTTGGCATCATCAGGAAAAACAAAAATACAAACAAACAAACAAATTAAAAAAAAATTTTTTTTTTTTTTAATTTGTTAATCAAAAAATTTTTATCCAGCGCAAAAAGTCTAGTTTCTGTGAATAATTTTTGGCAGATGCGGTTTTTTCTACCTCCTTGTGATGACGTCTTAGTTCTGTTCATATAGTTGTGCTAAAGTTTAAGTTTTCAATGGCTTTGTAGGTATGCAGAATACATTGTGTCAAGACTTTTGTTGGCGTTCCAGCCAGTGTTTGAAATCCGTTTTCAAAGCTTCGGATAATTCTTTTCTTTTTGCCGATTCTTTTAGCTACAGTTACAGAGTCTGCATCATTTTTCTTTCCTTTGTGACTTATAGCATTGTAGTTTACATTGCAGCAAACAAAAAAATTCTTCTTCTGATGATAACGATTTAAAACTTTTGCTTTTATAACGTGCAGACCTTGCACGTGATTTGCCTTCAACAAATTGATACAGTCCACATATTTGACTGTCTGTCTCTTCTTTTTTAGATATATAAATCTGGCTGTAAGTTCCACTTCCTTTTTATTTGTGGAAATGTTCTTTTTAATAACCCCTAACAACATCAATATGATTTTGCATGAAATCAATTAGTGCATCTTTCTGATGAGAATTCTTGAGTGGGCTACTGAAAAAAACAAATATGAAATTAAATTTCACATTATTTATTAAATTTATTTATCAGTTATTTTGTTTATTGCTTCACACATTTATAGAAACTAAAAAATAAATTTACTTGCATTTGCTCATTAATATTTTAAATGGCGAATTAAAAAGAACATCTAATGAACGGTTGATTTAAAAACAATATTCATCACACAGCAAAGCGATAATTTCAATTTGAAACCTTTTAGCACCTTTTAGAAATTAAGAAATCGATCGGAGTCTAGAAAATGCAAAAACAAAAACTTAATCGCTAGAAATACGATCAGAATGTACAGCAATGAAATGAATCGAAAGGGGGCTTTAAAAGGCCTTCTAGTAAAAAAATATCTACGTCTGGTTTACCTACAAATATTGTTTTTAATAAAATGTATGCTGCATACGAATATTTATAATTTTTAACTTTCAAAAATTAATAACCCTGATAAATCGCAAAATCCGCCATTAGCATAACAAAGAGGAAAAATATATTACGTATTAAAAATTCCACAAAAAATTATAAGGCAAAAATAATATAGTTTATAATATAGTAAGGTTTTATTAAGGTTTGCATGAATATAAAAATTTTATTGGTGAAACAGTATAACAAATAAATTAAAAAGAAGAACATTTATAAATAAAATCGGCGTATTCAAAACAAGCATAAATATAAAAAAAAAACAAATAAAAATAAATTGTTTTTGTTTTTTTGTTATTTAGTTTAAAAAATAACAGCTTTATATTTAAAGAATACATTAAATGCTATTAAAGGATGAAGTTAACATAAGTATGTAAATATTATTTCTTGATCATATCTTCATTTCGGGGACGTTTAGGTATTGCCCCAGTAGATGGATTAGGAACTTTAGGAGTATCATCAGAATTGTTAGCATTAGTTTGTTTCTGTTTTCTAAAATATAAAAATAGGCATAAATATTTTATTGTATAAAATTATTAAAAACTACTCGCACCTAAATTTACTTGCTGCATAAAAGGCTCCTTCTGCAGATGTTAGTTTATCTAGAAAATTTGATTTTATAAACAAATCTGCGCTATCTGTTTCATCTTCTAAAGAAAAATGCACTAAAGCATTGGGTACAAAATCCAACTCCAATAAAGTTTTATCCAAATCCAGCTTGGTTTTAGGTGGTATACTAACTACAAATAAAATATAAATAATTTAAGAAAAAATACCAAATATTAAATAATAGCATACACAAATAAAAAGGTTTTTCAGGCTCTTCCAAGTAAGTTTTTGTAAATTCTTTAACATCAGATATTTTATCGATTGGTTTAAACATTCCCTGTAAAACATGACGATCAGGAAATTGAATACGTATAACACAATTCTTAAATTGAGCAAATTTTCTCAACATTGTATTATTGTCTTCTAGCTCTCTGAGCTTTTCAGTCAAAAGAGGAGCATCTTCAGTGCCAGAAGTTATTTTTTTTAGATCACGTAATACTAATTTTAAATCGTCAACTGTTAAGTCGTAAAAAGAATCTGGTAAATCCTCTACTTTGCTTTGAGCCGACTCTAACGAATAAATTAAAGCATTACGTTCACCAAGCTACAATTGGAAATCGATATACAATTTAGGCTTTTTTTCTTTATATTATATACACTTACAATATGGAATTCGGGAACGATTTCTGGTTCTATGTTTTCATTTTCAACTATTTCCATTTGCACTTCAGATGTGCGCATAGAACGGCCTGGTGCAGACCCCCAGTCATATTTTGGTTTTTCAGGTAGGGAAGTTTCATCTATTTTACGCGAACATGTTGCTGCTTCGTCGTTTTCAACTGCACCAGTGTTAGAGTCTTTTGTTTGGATGGATTGCGATTTCTTTAGAGATTGCACCAAATCCTTTGTAACTGCAAAACCAATTCCTCCCGGCATTGTACTTTTTTTGGGCCTATCTTTCTCTTCTTCTTTAGTTGTTAAAGGAATGTGAGAAGTTGAAACCTTGTAGACCATTGCTTGCCTTAAAGTAAATAAAAGTTAGTGAAATTATTCTTTTTTTTCATATTTACTGAAAAGAACTAAGCCACGCGTTTCGTTAAAATGAAGAAACGCCTATGTAGTTACATTCTATTTTGAAAACAATATCCTATATGCCATGATTGATCTTAGTTTAGTACTTAAAGGTACGTTTTCAAATTTAAAAAAAATTTGTTTGCTCACGTTTTCAATTCTTCCGGCTGTTTGTCCAATAGTCGCAGCAATGCTCTACCTTGTATAATGCCCAAAGATTTTAAAGTAGTTCTTGACAATTCTTCCACACCCAATATCTCTTGACGCATATACAGTACGACTGGACTCTCAAATTTCTGCAACTCAACATCTCCTTGCAACTGCTGAAGTACATACCATAAATTATCATCTGGAATAAACTGAGCTTGTTTACGTGCGCCGTCTTCAGTTTGTACGCATATATCAACCGGCTGAGCTGTACGTTTTTTCTCCGTTTGATGCATCTCCAATAGGCAGTTATTTGGTAAGCCACTGAAGCGAAACATTTGCGACAAGGTGACCACTTTGTTGTGATGCCTCAAGCAATATTCATCGCTAGGAAATCCATGTTTTAAACAAGCCTCTTCCAATATTTGCAATATGGTTGTATTAGGAGTGACTTTGACATTTTGTCTTCTACCATTAGGTGTTAGCACGGTAACTTTAGATTCCATGACTATAGATTTATTCTTGCTTTTTTATTTACTTTATTTTTAAAACTTGCGAAAAAGCAATTGTCATTGCAGAGCTTTAAGATAATTTAAACATTTTTATGTTTTCATAAAGTCAAAAAACACGACCAACCATCAAGAGGAATATAATCAAATTTAACTTAGTTTTGTTAACATTATTTTCCGATTTTTATATAATAAAGCAAAATTGGAAATTCCGAAGAAGCTCATATTCATTTAAAGGTTGCTGTTTTCAAAATTCTAGACAGTATTCCCCTCATGTTAAAAATATATGTTTTCACATATCAATTAACAATCTTGACGAGGGATTTAATATTAAAGTCTAAAGTAAATGCATTTTTAACAATTTTATGTTAGTTAACATTAGACAATGTTAAGAATATTTTAATAAACAACACAGCAAACAAAACTTTTGTTTTTGTTTGCTATATTGTTCAAATTAGACTTCTCAATTTGGCTTACGATATTAGACTCTTGAACTTTTTGCACAAAATTTGGGGTAAAATCCACTGATGATCTATATGAGCAATAGTAGAAGTTTGCTGTTATACATATATGTTGAGTATTTCAGTCAGTATTTCTTGAATAAGTGTCATTAGTTCCTAAGTATATATCTAGGCAAAAAATTAAGCTACAATAAAAATTGATATTGGAATGTCAAAGTAATCACTACATTTTTTTTAATAACATTTCATTTAATTGCCCATATAAATTTATTTATTTGTTAAAATACACATTCCCGAATAATGGAGTTATAGGTAGATTTTAATACAATAAATAATTATTATTATTACTGAACTTAAACTGAAATAAATTTTTCTTTTGTTATGTTAAAATTTTTCGTCGCATAATTTCCATAAGATCTTCAAGAAAATAAATAAATAAAACTTTGTCAACTCTGCGTGTATTTAGATGTCAATTTGTTGCACGTAAAAACAAATGTAAACAAACAGATGACAACAATATTGAAGTAATAAATTTTATGACTTTTTTTAATATAATTTTTACCCACAAATTATTATGTCAAAATTTAAAACTTTTTAGAAGATTTCTCAAAATAACTTGGCGTTCCGATGCTTCAAGTAATGCTGATCTTATAAAACATTTAAAAGGTAAAATAGGAGAAAAGTGTTCTATCATTATACATATACATGCAGTCATATTTCATTAGAAACTATTTTAAACCGCTTGCAAAGAATATGGGATTATTAAAACCGATGCCGTAGCTAAAGCAATGACAAGCACTGATCGAAAATTTTACTCAGCTAAAAACCCTTACATGGACACCCCCCAAAGTATTGGTTATGGTGTCACTATTAGTGCACCACATATGGTAAATATCTCAAAAATAATATATTTACGCACTTAATTTATGTTTGCATATGTACTATACATATTTTACAGTTTTCTCTCATACTAGCTTCTGGCCGTAACTGCGATACCGCTATGTTTTAATAGCCTATGTCTATATACTCAAATTAAAAAAAAAAAATCTAAATCTTTTTTTTATTATGACATGAAATTATGGCTATCATTATTTTTTTGAATTAATATGACTAGTGGATTTTTTTTTAAAGAAATTATGGATGACAAAAATTTTTTGCGGGAATATTTTTACTGACGATTTTTTGTGTGGAAAAATTGTTACGCAATATTTTTTTATATAAATATTATGAATGATTAAATATTTTTAAAAAAACTTATAACTGAACTTTTTATAGAATTCTGGATGAATTTTTTACATACCGAAATGAGACTGTCAACATTTTGTCTTCTGACACCAAAAATAGACAAAACCGATTGCCCTGAAAGTAACTAAATTGTCATTGTTTTGCTACAATAAAAGTAAACATAAAAAACAAACAAGCAGATAAGGCGAATCGATATGCGACGGATATACCGGTCATGACGCCAAATTTTTATATAAGGTTTAACATTCATGGTCATTTTTTGGCCTTAGCTAATGCAACCACCTGTTATGAATTCACAATCTATTGCATTTAAATCGGATTTTCCATTTGGTAATCCCTGTGGTCGCACTATATCGCTTGCTTAATGCTTATGAACATCAGATTTTTTGACAGATAAATTAAATTTAGCCCACCTATTTAAGCTTCACGATACGAAAATGACGAAATAAGTATTGTTACAAATTTTTAAACCGAATTTTGATCCATTTGCTTAATAAGTGGAGTATTTTAGTTAAATAAAAGTAATAATAAAATATAGTAAATGCGTAAATTTTGTTATACTTAAAGCACGCTCTGGCCTTGGAATATTTAAAGGATCATTTAAAACCAGGTTGTCATGTTTTAGATGTTGGATCAGGTTCAGGCTACCTAACCGCTTGCTTTTTTCGCTACATACAGTCCCAAGAAGAAAATAGTAACACTATGATAGTAGGTATAGAACATTTGCCAGATTTGGTTAATATTAGCAAGATGAATCTTAACAACGATGATGCAAAACTACTTGAATCTGGGAAACTCATTATTGTAGGTAAGTTTTTTTTTACTCAGCTGTAAGTCAAATATTATTTTAACAAGTATTGATGCTAAGGAGGTGATGGAAGAAAGGGATGCCCACAATATTCTCCGTATAATGCAATTCATGTTGGTGCTTCTGCTCCTGAAAAGCCCCATGCTTTAATAAAACAATTGGCAAAAGGTGGACGCTTAATTGTGCCAATAGGTCTAGAATATGGTAATCAATATTTAATGCAGGTAATTTTTTCGATCTATAATTTTTGAATTTAAGTAAAAGCTTAATAAATTATTTGACAGTACGATAAGGATGAAAATGGCAATGTTAATGAAACCCGTTTAATAGGTGTGAGATATGTTCCTTTAATTGATCTGCCACGTAATAATATTCAATAACAGAGTAATTCAATTAACAGACATATTTATAATGGATTAGTTTTTTGCAACATCGATACAAATCAAGTTTTCTTTCACTGTTTACCTTGGACACTTCTTGTAAAATGTTATATCTCTAAAATAATTGAATTATTTTGTTCAAGTTCAAGGCTCTAATAATAAAATTACGAAATAAAATTGTAAATGTATTACTTTTTTGATGTTTCAATTGGACTTGAAGAGTAAGTCTGAATTAAAAATTTGTATTTGCTTATAAAGAAAAACTTCGCAATACTGAAACACTATATGGATGGATATGCTTTCCCATAATAAAACATATCACTGGATATTTATTATTAGAATGCATAAATGGATATTTCTGGTAACTCTGAATTATTTTGCTTGAACGATTAGAAAAGAAAAATCAAAATGAAGTGAGTTTTACTACCTTTCGTATTAAGCATTTTATTACTTTTAAAACTGACGATTTAGTTTTGATTTTCATTTAAATTTTTTGTTTATTCTAGAAATGTAGCAAATTCTGCTTCAACTTTTTGAAAAATTTCTTGCTTCTGTGCAAGCAATCAAATAGTAATTTTTTATGTAATTAAACCTTTTTGCCCAACACTGTAGAACAGAAATATGAATAAACAGCTGACAAGAGTTCTAGAACACAAACAATAATTGCAGTTGTCAAAAGCATTTTGTTGTCTGTAAACATTCTTTAGCCTAGTAAAAAAGAAAAAAATAAAAACGGAAAAATTGAAGTCATTGGAAAGATTTTTGCTAAGCATTGTTCTATTTAGCTCTGTGTTTAGCCCTACAATGGCCTGGCGTTCAGTTGGAGCTAACAATACGGATCTCATAAGGCAATTGAAAGGTAATTTGTTGTAAAATTTACAAATTAAATGTTGGGACATAGTGTAAAAAAAAAATAGATTATAGAGTTATTGCCTCTGATGCTGTAGCAGAAGCTATGATAGCTACTGATAGAAAATTTTATTCACCTCGCAATCCTTACATGGATGCTCCACAAAGTATTGGACATGGAGTTACTATAAGTGCACCACATATGGTATTTAATAAATTTTAAAATGTTCCTAATGAAATATGTTCCTAATAAAATATGTTGCATAGCACGCTTTTGCTCTAGAGTATTTAAGAGATCACATGAAACCTGGCGCTCATGTTTTAGATGTTGGAGCAGGCTCTGGATATTTAACGGCTTGTTTTTATCGTTATATACAAGCTCAAGGGGAAAACGAAAACACTAAAATTGTTGGCATTGAGCATCAACCCGAATTGGTTAGACTTAGCAAGGAAAATCTTAACAATGATGATCTCGAAATGCTGCAATCCGAAAAAATTGTTATTGTAGGCAAGTAAAACTTTACTTTTTTTAACATACACTTTAAACTTGTAGACCGTAATATTTTGTTTATATATTATAATTAGAGGGCGATGGTCGCAAGGGCTATCCAAAACACGCACCATATGATGCAATACATGTGGGTGCTGCTGCTCCTGAAACACCAGTAGCTTTAATAGAACAGATGGCTAAAGGTGGAAGGTTGATAGTACCCGTAGGTCCTGAGGGTGGGGAGCAATATATGATGCAGGTGAGATTTCTGATGGTTAACGCATTTACTTCCGCTGTAATAAGTAAACTTTTTACTATTTATTCTAGTATGACAAAGACGATAGTGGAAAGGTAAAAAATACACGTTTAATGGGTGTTATGTACGTCCCGCTGACCGATTTACGACGTTCGTGACTTGTTTTGCTTTCTAAGGCACTTATTGTTTTTGTTTTTCTCGGATTTATAATCTATCGTTTTTATGTTTGGCTGTATTATACATATATCACATAAATAAAATGATTTCTTTGAAGCTTCTTAAAATTTGTGTCACTATAAAGTATCAATTTATTTAAGCTATATAATGTAATCTTGCTGCATCAGTTGAAAAATCTCCGGAGAATACATTTAAGTTAATGTACAGCATTTAAGTTATTAGAGCGTAAAATTGTTCTACTTTTATTACTGTTTCATTAAACAGGAGGAGTCTTTATATCATTGGAAGATTTTTGTAAGCTATTTTCATTATTGTGATCTTATTAAGATTAGTATTCCTTGAAAAAAGTTACCAATTATAATTTAAGTTAAAAAACCATTTTGATAATTTAATTTGCATATTGATTTGTTTATTTACTTTCTATATGACCATGTTTCGTTGCATATGCTTCAGATAAAAATTTAGGTTTTTCGTATGAAGAAACGGTCGCGTACATTTTGTAAAGTTGGTATCACTTTACGCTACTATGTAGTACAACCGCGCAAATTTACTAAGTAGAAGAAGAAGAAAAATTGACAAAAATTACATAGAAAGTGGCATTTTTCTGCATTTTTATAAATTGTTACAAAAACTACTTGTTTTCTGCTGACAAAATGTTACTATAAGCCGAAGAAATAATTTGTTACTGTACTTGACCACCTTTTGCATTGAAATGCCTTCAAAGGAATGAAAAATAAATATTTTACAGTTATTGTTAATTGTATGTGCGTAGCCCAAGCCAAGGTTTTTGAACAAAGTGAAAAAGGAAAAGCAAAAACAAATTAATGAACTAGTGTATAAATAACAAAGAAAAAAAATAAATTACAGTATGACCACAGTTAATATAAATACACGCAAAAGTCCTAATGTTTTCAAAAAACAGGGCACAGACCAGTGGATAAAATTGAATGTGGGTGGTCAATATTTTCTTACTACAAAGACAACACTTTCTCGTGATCCAAATTCATTTTTATCACGTTTAATACAGGAGGACTGTGATTTAATATCAGATAGGGTAAGAATTTTTATAAGTTTATCATTATTCGTATTGCTTTGCTTATTGTAAAAGCTTACACAAATAACAATTAATTAAAGAAAATTATAGTATTATAAATCTATAAAGACATTATCCAGCAGAACAGACATACATACATACATTAGAACTTTAATTTATATCAAGTGTTTAACTTGTAGTGATAATATTGTTTAATAGTTAATTTACTGTCAGTAAACTGTCAATTATAAATCTAATAATTTGCAACTATTTCTGCATTCTCTTTTTGACAAACGAACAGTTGTTTTTGTTTATGTTAAATACCTATAATGCCGTAATTCAGTATGGCCCTATTTTCCGTGATTTATTTTTTCTCCTGAAGATATGCGTGCTCTCAATCAAATGATCAGAACCACTTTAATTTATGTTTTAAATAGGTCATATCTATTTTAATGTTTTGTTGACAGCTAAAACTTTACTACCGTCGTAAAAAAAAAAAATTCATCAACTGAATACAGTCGGTGTTAGCTCCCTTCTTTAAAATAACTTTTAATAATCCAAAGAAATATTCCAGGAGACCTTCGTCGCTTGAGTTAATGATTTCTTATTACCTCATTTGCTTATCCGATCCCAGAACTTGTCGAAAAGGCAATGCCAAATATTTTTGTTTAAAAAGAAGAATTTTATTTTTGTATTTCTGGTTGGATTTTAAGTAAATGATAACATCGATTTTGGCTATTTCCATATATTTAGAATAAAGAAAATAATATTTTGCTTCACTAATAGCTATACTTATGTATGAATAGCATCTCCTTGTCGGCAAAAAAATTTAAAAGATGTCACATGCTAAAAATGGGTGCTAATTATGTGATCGAGAGAGTGTATATCATATACATTCGTATTTATAACCGATTTTAACAAAAAATTATTTAAGCTTTATCAAATTAAAACAAAAATAAATATAAAAAATAGTATAAATTTTATACTTTGAATGTATGAGATAAAAGTTTTTGATTTAATGTTTCAATTAAACATTTACTTATTCACTCTTAAAGCTCGGTCTACCTTCGGACATACCAACATAATTTAATTCGAATTTAAATTATAACATCATAACGAGACCGCAATTATTCTGTAAAAGGTTATATTTTTAATTGTAAATTTTGCTATGGTAGGGAATCAACAACAAGTCTTAAATAAATATTTATTTTTTTAATCTGCAAACTAAATCCTGACATACTGTATGTATGTGCATTTTGTATATATATTTTATTCTTTTGTTATGTAACTTTAAGGATGAAACCGGTGCATACCTAATAGACAGAGATCCAAAATATTTTGCTCCAGTTTTGAATTACTTACGTCACGGTAAATTAGTACTAGATGGCGTTTCAGAGGAGGGAGTTCTTGAAGAGGCTGAATTCTATAATGTTACACAGCTGATAGCATTGCTCAAAGAATGCATTCATCACAGAGATCAAGTAAGTTGATTTATATACAAAGTGAATATTAAAATAGAAAATTAATTAAAAATGAAAAAATATTATTCTTCTTTAATACAATAAAATCTTTGGGTTCATAGCTACTTACTGTTTGATTCCTGCCAAGTTGCCATCATTATGCTACCCACTACCATACAAAAAACTAGTTTTATCTTAAAAACAATTTTATTTTATTTGATAAAATATCCAAGCACAGCAGTGTCCCTTTAGTCATATAGTCTTCCTTCGTCTTTATCCTATTTTCCTTCTCGCTCACCAAAAAACAACAGTTTTCAGTTTTTTAAAATATTTAAAGATATACTTATGTATGACTTAACATTTTAATTAAATCAATAACTTGTGTGTTGTGACTGAAATATTAGACAACTGGCTGCATTGCTATCAACAACTGTTTAAATCCATCAACAACAAAAAAATAATAGAGATAATTGACAATGCGTGCATCCTTCCAGCATATGAATGTAAATAGTAAAACAATATATAAAAATTATTCTCCATGCTTAGCGCATATTTAGAAACACAAATTAAAAGAAATGGATTGACGGGAAAAGCTCCGAGCCAAATTAAGAGGTTTTATCTGCAACAGAATTCTTAAGGTTTCTTTATTCACAGTACTAACTACAACTTGGTCACACTTAGCTTTCAAATCTTATGTGCAAAACAAAATAAAATCCAGTAAATACCAAATTTCCGATTTACTTGAAACTTTTAGGACTTTATTCCCTTAAAAATGTTTGCCAAATTAACATAAGCAAAGCTGTGTGTGAGCCTATATTAAGTCATGCACCAACAAAAAAGTGGGGGGCTTTTTTTAATAAATCCTTTATTTTAATTTTTATTATTTATTTTCTATTTCAACTCAAGCATATTCAAATGTTTCGTTCTTTCTTTTGCAGAGACCTCAAACGGACAAGAAACGTGTATATCGTGTTCTACAATGCCGTGAACAAGAATTGACACAGGTAAATTGAATAACAATTTAAAAATAATTCACTCTTTTTTAAAGGCTTCTTAATATTTAACAGATGATCTCAACACTCTCTGATGGTTGGAGATTTGAACAACTTATCAGTGTTGGCACACAATATCATTCGAACTATGGTGCATTTGATAATAATGAATATCTTTGTGTAGTTTCCAAGGAATGTGGCACATCAAGCGGTCGGGAACTCGAACTAAATGATAGAGCAAAAGTATTGCAACAAAAAGGGTCTCGCATGTAAGACTTTTCATATATTATTTTTCTGACATTTTGAATGATACTTAATCGAGATTATTATTTAATTTTTAATTAAATATATATATATATATATATATATATATATATATATATATATATATATATATATATATATATATATATATATATATATATATAGAAAACATTTTTTTTTGATATATATTATCTTTTATTTTCTATCACTGTATATTTTCATAATTAAATAATCAATAATTTGTAGAAGCCAACTAATTTAAACTTTAATATGTAGATATAAAGTATTTCATGAATTATTCATTACTGAGTTAGTTACTCTTAGTTTTTATACCAATTGACATGTAAAAAATATAACATTAAAACCAAATACATATGTACGCAATTTAATAAATAAAAAATAATTTTTTTTCTTTTTATTTTCTTTTTTTAATTGCAGTCTTGGAATTTAAACAATATATGTAAAACAAAATCAAAGTTTTTAAAATCTAAAAAGCCCTCTTAGTTTAAACTAAAATAAATAAAAATATACACATTTCGGAAATTAAGTTTACAACAAACACCAACTTCTTCAATTTCTCTAACAACAATATTATTCAAGACAGATATTTGAAGCATTTGCATATAACACATATGTTTATGATGTTTATGTAATTATTCGCCATTTATTTTTTATACTATGTATGTATGTTTTATTTACTTATATTTTTAATATTTGAAATTTAATTATTTTGTAATAAATTTAAAAACGAATTAGGTAGGTTCTCATGCTTTAGTAGTTTATAAACGGAAAATGGAATAGGGCCTCGTAAATCTGGTCTATTTCATATTATGGCAGAATCTATTTCTAATCATTTGTGTTTTTTTAAAATATCACAGTTGGCATTTTAAATTTAAAAGTATTGTTTTTGTTTGAACAAGAATTCCCATTTAATTTTGGTCTGCAAACATTTTTATATATACTAAGTAAATTTAAGTGCTTTAATATAATATTTTTAAAATTAGATATACTTTGATTGCATGGTACTATCGACAACAGTTTTTAATTAACATACAAAAGCTTATTTGGACAAGTAAAACTTATTTAGTGAGAGAAAACTATTACGATATTTTGCAGTTTTAAATGCCAGGAATAATTGTTAAAATTATGTTTAAAGGGTTATTATCTTGAACATTGTTATTTGATTTTCATTTCCCAACTTTATAAAACTCAGTGCATGAAAATTTATTTAAAAAAACAACATACTTTAATTTAGTTTGGGTTTTATCACTTTGCCTAATGCATGTAGGAATCGCGCGTTAAATCAAATGCTGTAAAGTAATAAATGCGATAAAAAAATTATTAAACAATTGAAAATTAGCTGTACAGAGTTTTGTAATAAATATGGAAAAAATTAAGTCTTTTATTCAGGCTTAAGGTAACTTATATTTATTTAAAATCATTTTTGGTTTTATTTATATTATTTATAATATAGTTTATTTTTGTTTTTTACTTCTAGTACCTTTGGTGTTCTTCAAGAATATTTTAGTTAATAGAATTTTAAGGAATTATTGAATTTTTTTTCTTATCTTATAAGTTCTAGCGTTTCATTACGTTTTGTAAAATAATTTTTTTATAATAGGCAAAAAGTAAAAAACTACTGCTTGTATTTTCAAAAATTATCTGAGTGAAATCGAATACAAGTCAGCAAAAGTATTTAATTTATAGAAATAGAGGGGAAGGACTCTCTCGGTTCATACAGAGCAGCAGTGTTATTAAGCAAGTAAAAAAAGAAGTGAAATATATACGGTGCTCGTGCTTCTCGATGCTCGTTACATTTTCTAATCATTTGCAATTTTAACAAAAAAAATGGAAGTAAATAAATAAAAAATAATTTTCTGTAAGAGATCCCAGACAATTTGAAAATAAGTTTCTTGTGATTGATAATTTTTAACAGGAATAGAAGTACAATATAGAAAAGTAAAACTACACTTATAACTTTGATTTACACGCCTAACACTGCTTTTGACATTTTTTATGACGCTGAGTTATCAGTTTTCTTCACATTTTCATATAGCATTGATTACCTCAATGCTATTAATGGTTTCATTTTATTTAGCTTAAAGAAATTCTTATTTAAATTCTCGCTGAGCAAATGGACGACGGCAAAATATAAAAGTTATCTTTCTCATCACACGCACAATGTAACTAACTCATAACTGATAATTTTTAAGTTTTTTATAACCACTGCGCGTCGTTTGAATAGCTTACATTCATTACCTTCTTAAATTTAAAAGTATTGTTTTTGAACAAAAGCTGAGAAAAAAGACAACTTTTTAGAAATTTTTCTCTTATTAAATAATACCAGTCTTTGGTGTTAAACCAGTTGAAGCGAAATTCACATCACAACATCAGTAGCAGTTCTTATGTATAAAATAAATCCCAAAAAATCAAATTAATCAAATAATAATCAGGTATGTGATGCAAGCTATTGTGAAAGCGAAAGTCATTTTTGAACTTGAAAGAGATTGCAAGTAGAGAACGGCAATAGGTGATTGTAATGTTCACACAAAATTTTCATACTAAAAAAGCTTATATGTTCAAACGATCAAACTTGTTCGAACGCACATAGTCCCTGTTAATTTTAATTTAATCAAATAATGAGCAATTTGTTGTTTGTGTGATGTTAATCAAGTGATGGTTGCTCGTTTTATTCCAAAATGAATAGTTTGATAGAAGATAAAACATATGAGAAAGCTGTTCATTCGGATCATCGAAGTAGAATTCAAACTCAAAAAGAAAAAACGAACGATTATGAGTCTGGCATGAGTTAATCATGTACATAAATGATGACAGAAAGAAATAGCGATAGTTATGTCGTTTTTATGTTTTAAAAATATTTTTGTAAATATCTTGAATATGAAATTAAAACAAATGCGAGTTACCAATAACAAAAGACATAAGAGAAAATCATAAAGAAAAACAAATATCATCATAAATGCGGGTGTTTACTGATTTTATTCAACACCAATATTCATTTTTCAAATGTGAGAGTAAAACGTGTTCGATCATACAACTCACAAGTGATTAGGGTCAATTAAAATTTGAATTGAAAGTTTCACTGTGTGATGAAATCAACAAAATAATCATTTAGGCAGTTTACGATGTGAATAAAACATGTTTGAACAATTTACTGAAAAGAAAAGTAATTTTTGCATTTCTCGACTTTTTACTTTTGATGTTTTTTATTTGTTTTTGATAATCATATATTTTTGTACCTGAATCCTTTTGTTTCTTTTAAATTTTTAATTCCAATAATATGGTATATGTAGCCTTATAAATGATTTTTTAAAATAGATCAAAATTTATCTCATCTCTTTAAAACGGTCGCTTTAAAATTGATAGCTTTTTATCACATACCTGAAAGCAAAAAAAGTACTTGCCACCACTATAGCTGTCAAACGATTTTACATTAAAACGTAACGGGATTTTTTCTTAACAACGATTTTTTAACCAAGACTTAGCCGTAACGAAAGTTACGATCTAATAGAGCTATATTATATAAAAAGAAAAATTGTTTATTATTTAAAGAAACCGTACCTTTGAAAATTTTGAAATATTGTGCCGTTTATTTATTTTTATAAACATTTTGTTATTTTAAGGTCTTTTAGTGCAAAATAATAACACTGTACTTTAGAGTTTTAAATTAACTTTGTTTTCTTTACTCAACGATGACTCAACTTGAATTAATTCATTTGCTCAGCAAGTGGTGTTTATATAGTTGTTTTAAGCGGTTCTCCCATATACAAGAATATTCTACTTTAACATCATCGCATCATTTAAGCGCCTGCTGGGTTATTTTCTTTTTTTTTTGTTTCCTGTTGGTTTATCTTATTTCGTAGAATTTCTTATAAGCATTTTGTAAAATGCACAGTGGGTCGTTTCGTTCACTTTTTAATTTATAATTATTTTTTTTTAACTTAACAAGTCATCTTCAATAATAATATTTTAATTACTTATGTTTTGAAATTTATGTCAAATGGCGCAGTCATTTTCGGAGTAGTCATTTTCGTAATTTTTCAATTATGGCCATACAAAATATTTGGCATCTGAGAAGTTAAACTTTTTCAATTCTTCTTTTTTGAGAATGACAATGAGAAAATATAAATAATATTTATTAATCTGTAGTTTTTATAAAAAAAAGAATAACTCAAATATGAGTGTTTTACAAAAAGACAAAAGGTGGTTTAATAATATATTTATTATTTCAAAAATGCAATAGAATGACAAATAAAAAATAACAGATATTAATACTATAAAAACAAAAGAACAACTTTATTTATTTATTTTAATTGCAATAATAAATATACTCATTGAATTTCATGTATTTATTATTTTTAAATATTAATTTTAATAATAATTATCATTGACTGATTCAAAATTTTACTGTTGCCTAGATGTTTTTAATTTACAATAGATTAACATATACAAAAACATAATTTTATAATTAATGACAGTTTTAATGCAAAAGAAAACCAACAAACATTAACAAACAACAAGTAGTAAATATAACGTGTTCAATTTTTTAATGCATTTTTGTAAACAAAAAATTGTAATTAATTATAAACTTTTAAATCTTTGACAGCAAAATTAATGAAATACAGAAAAACTATAAATTTCATTAAAAAATTCTTAAGAAATCGAAATTAAAACATTTTAAACGTAATAGGTTATAATATGATACAAAAATATTAAGTGCTTGTAAAAAAATTAAATAAAAATTATATATACATATATATATGAGTAATATAATATGTAAACAATTTAAAGTTTAAATAAAAATCAATCCTTTTTCTAAAAAAAAATGACTGCTTTTTTTATAAATATAGAAAATAATCTGTTGATGAATGTTGAAGAAATAGCTCGGCGGAATGGTGATTACTATAGCAATTTTTATTTTGAAAAATAATTTTATTTTTGAAAAGAATAGCCACTTGCAAAGTGAAGGTGACTGTCATCAGTCGCTTTTTGGCGCAATTGCACTTTTTTGTTTCTAAGCAAAAATAATTTTTTTGAATCGGCTTTAACCTATAAATCAAATAAAAAGTGTTAATTTAAACATATTCGGCTGTATGCATAAAAACTTAAAGTAGCTTTAACTGCCGTTGTTAAGCACAATTTTCTAAAGTTGTATTCAAAAAAGGCTTTTACCTTAAAATACCTTTGTTAACTTTGAAGTAGGAAAAACCTACGTTAAACCTACAATAAATTGACAGTTCAATTTTATTATTACTATTAGTATTTTGTCCTTTACATAAGGCACTATGTGCAATAATATGCTTTTGAGGTGTGATATTCTTAAATATTTTATACAACACGAAGCAACCGCCTGAGAATAAAAAAATAACAAAATAATGCTAATTATGTGTAGTATATTAGATATCACTATAATATAGTTCAGTAAACTACAGTATTCTTTCGAACTAATAAAAATAAGTCCAATAATCACAACAATACTTCACATACACTTATTACATGTTTCCATTTCTTTCACACTAAACTCCGTAATTAATTTCCTAAGTACAGCGACTAACGCCATTTTCAAAATAAAAATTTTTGTTACACCGTTAATTATCAACACTCCTCTCAAACAAATCTCAATACTTTTTAACTTATTAATATCAAATTAATTAAAAATGAAAAAAAAACGGTTCAGTTGTGACTTATGCCACTTTCAATGTAAACGGCTAAATTGACAATTATACTTTGTTATTCCAAAATTTTTTAAAAATGATTATTGAAACAAATTGTAGTATACAAATAATAATAAAAACTAAAATATTACATGCCATTCAATCATCTCAACATCTTTATTTTATATTTTACAAAAATATAATTATAGTTAATTATTTTAAACAAAAGTTTTATTGATGTACATATAATCAAAACAAAGATCTTTATCCGAATAATTATTTTTTTAATATGAACAAACTCTTTGTAAGTTCTTCGTAAGCCTTGCAAATTAACGTTTTTTGGGTGCTTTGCTTTTTGTTAAAAAGATTAATAAAAAAACAAAAAAAAATATGTTGGTTTTGCTGAAAACAATAAAAACATTTTTTATGCATCTAACTACCCGAATAAATAATATTCACTTTTATACATCGTTACTACAACGTGACAACTGGAAATAGTGGCATTGCCAGAATCAAAATACTAATTTTACTAAAGCATACATTAGCTAAAGTACGGTTTATGAATACCATTTTTTAACAAACGTCTGTTAGCCTTAAAGTGTTTGTTAACTAACGTGTACTTTAAAGCTCAAGTAAGCGCTTTTTATGCATACAGCCGATTAAATTCGTATATAGCTTATATAAAAATTTATTTTATTTTTGTCTCCTTTGAGTTCTATACCCTTAATCCAGTTTCTCCAATTTTTTTTATTCCTTAAAAAAATATATAAAATGTCAAGGTCATCAAAACAACCTTTGTTTGTGAGATAATTTCGTCGTTGTATAAACTGTTTCCGTCCAGCCATTTTATCAAGTTTTGAACAAAAAAAAGACCACTCGGGGCTAAATCTGTAGGACACAGCGGATGTGGATTTTTCCCATTGAAGGAGTGCTAAATGTGCTCGTTTTTTTCCAATTCCTCATTAAATCCATCTATTGTTTCATTCCCGCTTTTGAAAGTAGTCAGTCAAGTCAATTAGTTTCATTTTGTGTTTTTGAAATAAGAAAAATTAAACGTATTTTTTGCGTGCAAATTAAGAAATTAGAAATTTTAAACGTTTACATTTATGGTAATTACATGTTTTTCTAATTCTATTCTTTTGTTTATTTTTTATAAAAAATTGTACAATTGGCAAACAACTTGTGTATGTAAGTTTGCAGTTTGTACAAATTTTACGTAATGTGTTTATAAAAGTTGATATTTACTTTTAAATCTTAGTAGTCTAAGATGAATTAAAGGATGACCACTGGGAGAGAAGCTGCAAATCTTATATAAATTGTTCGCCTTAATATGCGTGTGTGTATGTTACAGTGAGATTAGATTCAATAAGATAGTGTCTAAAGATTGTGATCATCAGTGTCCATGTTTTTAAAACCAGATAAGATTAAATACGATAGTGACTTTTATTAAGATTATAATCATCAATGTCTTTCTAAAAGGTAAGATAATTATATGCATATTCTATCTATCACAGGTTTATAATCTATGCTGGCAGTTTCCTGTTGACAGAAGCAGTGTTGCAGTGTTCTTTTCAGCAGTGTTCTTTTTCAAAAAAACAAAACAAACAAAAACAATAAAAACTACAAATTGAAAAAAATTTTTATAACTATACATATATACAAACAAATTTTCAATATTAAAATTTTTTTCAAATCAAAAACAATTTTGAAAATAACAATTTTACAAAACAATATTATTTTACACATATATTCAAAAACATAAATTTAATGACCAAACATTACAAAAAAATTAAAGGAGGATTGTAATAAAGTTTATGTAGGCACAACAAAAAATAAATTGAAAACTAGAATCGCAGGACATAGGTCAGACCAAAAATGCAGGAATAATATTAGTTTACAAAAAACAGCATTATCTTCGCATTGTTCTAAAGTTAATCACTATCCTAACTTTGAAAATGTTTCAATTTTTAATTTAGAAAATAATTATAAACGTCGGTTTATGTTAGAAATGCTACAAATAATTAAAGTACCATTAATCAAAAGAATAAATTTTAAAGCAGATACGGAGAATGTTGCACAAAATTATAGACATTTGGTGCATAAAACAATAAAACAAAAGTCTGTACCTGCATAATATTAAAAATTAATACTTTAATTTTTTTGCAATGTTTGGTCATTAAATTTATGTTTTTGAATATATGTGTAAAATAATATTGTTTTTGATTTGAAAAAATTTTTAAAAATTTTTTTCAATTTGTAGTTTTTATTGTTTTTGTTTTTTTGAAAAAGTTTATTGATTATTTTGAATTTGTTAATCAAAAAATTTTTTCAATTTTGATTATTTTTATTTTTTGTTTATCCTGATGATGCCAACCAATGGTTTAGCGAAATATTGAAAAAAAATAATAAAAAATAGCTTTTTAAAAATTTTTTATTAAATATTGACCTAGTGCTTAATTATTAACTGTTAAAAAATAATAAAAAGGTCAAATAACTATAATTATTATATTATATACATATGCTTTTTTATTAATTTTAATTACATTCTATTTGTAAGTAAATGTTTTTACTTGTTCTTTCAAATATAGAGAAAAAAGCGCAAAACAGAAATCAACCATTTGATCCCAAAACATGTCTAGTCGTCCGTAAAGAAAAGTGTTTTGCATGTTCTTACATATCCAACATATTTACAACCTATATTTTATTTTTTGGAATAGAGCTTTTAGATAGCACTTATGGTGGTGTGGCCTTATGAAAACATGAAATATAATTTTTCATTTGCTATTGTAACTCTCCAACTAGATTTTTTTATTTCACCAAATCCACCCAAAGAAAGTGCAGAGATGTGGGTTTTCTCTTAAACTCTCCTACGAGAAATCAGTTTCCCGTGCAATGAAGTTTTATCTTTTAGACCTAATTTTCTTAAGATAGAATTCCAGCTCTTTGCCTTCCAAAATGTAGCCATCGGCACGACCGCATTGCCCAGGACGGGATGAAATGCAAGCTAAAATGAAAACGGTCAATTAAATACTTTTCTAGAATTTTAATTTAGGCTTGATAGAAAGAATTAAATTTATCAAAGTAACTATGACAAGCAAAATCATGTCACATCGGTTCGTTACAAAACTTAAAACAAGTCTGCAACATAAAAAATTAATTCAATCGCTTTAAGATTTAACATCATTTTGTTTGAAAATACTAAACTAAATTTTAGTTAACTTTAGTGTAAGAGAACTTACCTAAAAGACGACTGGAGGCGAATTGATCTTTTATAGCTAGTTCAACTTTTGCGAACTTTTGACGTTTCAAATACTTCTTTATCGCCTTTTCACTACGTTTCTTAGTGAGAATGTCATTGCGCTTGCGCCCCAAAGGCAAGACATAATGCGATTCATACCACTGTCGAAAAGGAGTAGCGTCAATGGCAACAATGCTGATTTTTACCAAAGTTTTGGTACGAACCAACTCATTGTTGGAAGCATTATAGACGACATCAGCAATACGGCTTTTACGCGCAATGCCTTCAGAGGCCCATGCAAAATTGCCGGTTTCAAGCCGGAGAGCTCGAGCTTTAACGTTTCCACCACGAGTACGCACGTTATGAATGCGGGGAGCACCCAACTGTAAATAATTAAAATCTCACATTATTTCTTATCAAAGAAAATCAATAAATATTTCAAATTCAAGTAAGAAAAATGTAAACCAGCAGTCCGAACATAATAACGCTATTCATCAATTTTAAAGAAAGATCTTAAGAGACTTTTTTATTACAGTTGACACGCGTTATCACCATTTTCATATTTCTCACATTCTAATACAGAAATCCTTAAATTTTATGTCTTACCTTAGTGTTGGCTGCAGGGCGGCCTAATTCAAACGTCCTCTTCTTGCGTAAAGGTTTACCTTTGCCACCAGTAGCGCGACGCTTGTGAGTACTATCACGGCTAATACCTGTACGAATAATACGTTTTAAAATTTTTATGCTTTTAATAAAACTATTGAGCCAGTTCACATTGGATTAGTTGTGCTGGCAGTTTGTAGGCATTTTCGGTGAGGGGGTTAGTTTTTGGTTGAAACAATTTTGCTACCAGCTTCAACACCGCACAACGAAAACAAAACAAATACACATGCATTTATGAAAACACAGGTCTTGTGTGTTTTTTTCGCAGAGCGATTTTTAGTCTGCAATTGGCTATTGTCTTGTCATTTAAGTATGAATGCAAAAGTTGAAAGTGGTTGGTCGCGGCAACAAACATTAATGTTGATAAATCTGTTTAGGCAACATGTGGCGTTGTATAAAGTTAGTCATGAAGACTATTTAAAAAATTACAAGAAGCATTGGAAGAAATAGCTGGTGGTTTAAAAAATATTAAGCCAAACGTTACTGCTGCAGATGTGAAAAAAAAAATTAAAATTCTGCAGCATCAAGTTTCAATTGAAAAAAAAAAATGAGAGCAGCAACAAGAAGTGGTATGGCGGCTGACGAAGTTTACGTTTCCAAGCTGTGGTGCTTCAAAGATCTGCAATTTTTATTAAATGCAGACGATGAAGTACGCGGCCAATCGAATTTGGAATTTGAGCCAGTTCACATTGGATTAGTTGTGCTGGCAGTTTGTAGGCATTTTCGGTGAGGGGGTTAGTTTTTGGTTGAAACAATTTTGCTACCAGCTTCAACACCGCACAACGAAAACAAAACAAATACACATGCATTTATGAAAACACAGGTCTTGTGTGTTTTTTTCGCAGAGCGATTTTTAGTCTGCAATTGGCTATTGTCTTGTCATTTAAGTATGAATGCAAAAGTTGAAAGTGGTTGGTCGCGGCAACAAACATTAATGTTGATAAATCTGTTTAGACAACATGTGGCGTTGTATAAAGTTAGTCATGAAGACTATTTAAAAAATTACAAGAAGCATTGGAAGAAATAGCTGGTGGTTTAAAAAATATTAAGCCAAACGTTACTGCTGCAGATGTGAAAAAAAAATTAAAATTCTGCAGCATCAAGTTTCAATTGAAAAAAAAAATGAGAGCAGCAACAAGAAGTGGTATGGCGGCTGACGAAGTTTACGTTTCCAAGCTGTGGTGCTTCAAAGATCTGCAATTTTTATTAAATGCAGACGATGAAGTACGCGGCCAATCGAATTTGGAATTTAATACGGTGAGTAACATTTGTGTTTATTTTTATTTTATTATTCGTGAAAAGAATTATATTACCCTAATGTGAACATTTAAGAAGGCATAAGTAATAAAATTTTTTTTATGTTTTTAGTTAAACGATTCATTTAGTGAAACCGCATGCAGTCCCACGTCAATGAAGGTTAGTTATTTTTTTTCATACATACATATTTAAAGAATATATTTATTTTCAGGCAAAGCGATCAAAAAAGGGTGAGGCAGCTACATTGCAGCAAGCCGCCCACAAGTCTTTGGAGCTAGTGACCAGCTTGATCCAACAACGATCTGCAGAAAAAAAATCAAAAGTATATACTTTTGCGAAAATGTTGTGCAGTGAGTTGGAGAGACTCAAACTGGTCGAGACCTACGAAAACGTAACAATAGAGTTGCTAGCGATGGTTCGTAAAGCTAAAGCAGATGAGCGGAAAAGGTTATGTTTGCAGGTTACGCATGAATCAGGAGTAAATTTCGATTCTGACACTTCTGGGCAATCTTCTCTTTATGCCGATCCTGGCAATTCTGGGCAATCTTCTCTTTACTCCTCAAATGCATTTCTAGAAGAAACATCGGCAGTTGAGACATCGGACGATATCACATTTGTCGAAGAGGGAGAAGAATGCATTGAATACCTTGCAGACAACACAAATTACATTGCCGAAAGGGTTGAAATGCCAAAATTGCAAAAAAAAAAACTGATATATTACAGAAGGCACTTCAATCCATTTTCGAGTAATAATTTATGCTGTTTATTTTTAAATTTTTAGTCTTATTTATCTTTATGTCTACTATTTCTTATTTTTATTTATTTTATTATTCGTGAATTAAAGTTTTTTTTTTATAATATTTTTATACTTTAAAGAAAATAAAATTAAAAAACTTCTTTGAAGTATGAATATAAAAAAATTTTAATTTTCGTCGTTAATAACAGATTAGCAAAGGGTTAATCATGTCGTGATGCCTCATTGTTGAAATATTTTGTGTATTCGCCTCTTATATTTTCACAGCTTATGTTCTGGTTAGGTGCTGCAGCCGTATTTTGGGATCCGGTGTCAAAGTGCGGATCAATTAAATCTGCGTTGTCCATATACGATTGGCTATAGTGTAGTAAAAAATTGTGAAGTAAACAACATGCCTTCACAATTATAGTTGTGTTCACTTCGTCATGTTGAATTTTTGTTTGAAGTACACGAAAACGATTTGCCAAAATACCAAAAGCTCTTTCAATATTTTGTCTGGCACGGCTTAGTCTGGAATTATAAACAATTTCGTCTCTTGTCAAACTTCGCTTGCTATAGGGCGTCAAAATACGTTTTCCATTTGGAAACGCATTATCTGCCACTATTACATAAGGGAGTTTCCTGTTGTTGCCAATTACTTTAGGCTCTGAAAAATTGGCATCGTTGTCCAGTACATGCATTAAATCTGAACGAGCTAAGACTCCGCCGTCGGAGATTCGGCCATTACACCACACATCAAGAAACAAAAACTTAGAATTTGCGTCTGCCAAAGCCAACAAAACAATACTTGTGAATCCCTTATAATTATAAAATAAATTGGCCGACTTCTTTTTTGGCTTGAATGCAATATGCTTTTCATCAAGGGCACCTATGCACAAGGGAAATTGCCATCTCATTTCGAAATCGTTCGCCACTTCTAACCATTCCTCTTTCGAGTCAGGGAACTTTGAAATTAAACAAAAGAAAATATCAGTAACCAGTAAAAGATTTTTCGGTTATTTCAGTAACAGTAATATTACTGGTCACATGTAAAAACTTGTACTGGTTTCTGAATTGCTTTTTTAATTTTGTGTGATGATATAAATTCATATACATGTACCTTTAAATATTCACTCCTCATGTTTGTGTAAATTGCACTGCATACTTCAATAATAGCTGAGCTTAAATACGATCTAGATAATTTACTATTTTCGGCTATTTCTTTGAAAGTTTCCCCTGTGGCTAAAAATCTTAAAGTAGCAGCCAATTTTTCCTCAACCGGAATACATTTTCGCAGACGTATATCACTTCGTTCAATGTCTGATTTTATATAGCTCAATATTAATGTAAAACACCTTTGGTCCATCCGCAAGAATGAAGTATATGAAGTCAAGAAAATTCTGTACACCCCACTTAAACCCAAAAGCTTTGGCTTTAGAACATGAAAATATATCCATATATCCAAAATTTATTATTTTACAATCAATCATTTTATTGCCATTGATTTAACAGCACCAATTATGATTTTATCTCACCAATTTAAAAGGATGTTTTCAGATTTCTTTAATATTTAACATTTATATAATAATTATAAACTCACCCATCTTGAACGAAAAGTAGAAAGAAAAGGAAGCAAAAGAGAATCACAGTAGACAAGTCAAAATTTTATCACGTTAATTGTAATAGATTACACAGTGTTGTACTTCGAAATGAATGAATGAATGTCGTAATAATTTTGTAGAAAACTATTTCATAGTGTTTATAGTTGCGATATACTATATTACATATTAAGCAAGAAATTACCATCATACATCCACTGATCCGGTGAAGAGGATGTAAAATACACTCACAAAATTTTCTAATTATTTGGTAGTTCTGCAATAACTGTTTTTAGCATGTTTGTTAAAATTTGTGTTCGTTCATTTAAAGCTCACTTTATAAAAAATATTTTAAAGAAATCTCTTATCTGACACACTAGTGTAATGAAATGTGTTCTTGTAGTATTCGACATCATGTAACTTGTTAGTTGGAGCCTGCTATGAAATAATTCACAAAAAAAACTAGTTACAGTAGGTGTAGGATTTTTTGAAACTTGCCGTTTATACTTTTCGCTGTTCATTGATTGCAGCAGAAGTTGACATAATTTTCTCTAACCAAGACGAATCGAAACAAGTGAACTCATAGCTTTTTTTTGCTTTGAAACTTTTTTCTCAAACTAACGCAGTCACTTACTATGTACCTATTTTCATTATCTGACATACAAACACGAAAAGCTACAATAACGAATATCAAAATAAAGGCAAAGTTTCGAAATGGCGATGGCACCCAAAATTTTATTGACAAATCTAACTTTATAAAAACAAAAAACCTAAAAGTTCATAGATTTAAAAAAAACGGAAATATTAAACAAAATGGTATTGTATTTTTACATAAAAAAAAATAAGGGTTACTTTTAATTATGTCAAATGGCGCCAAGCAAAAGAGATAGAAAACCTAAAAACTTGAGGGACTTTTTTTAATTAACTGGATAATTTGCCCAAAATCTTCGACAGCAAACTTTGGGTTACTTTTTATATATGTGTCAGGCCATATTTCATTTTTTTCAAATAAACACAATGTCTAGTTACTTTATTATTCAAATAAGCAAATTAAATTGTTTAATAAATTTCTGGACATTTTTAGTAATCTAAATATTTTATTTTTTTTGGGCAGCCAATAAACTGTTTTGTAGTTAAATCTGGTTCAAGGATTACGATAATGGGTTTTAAGAAATTTCGACAGTTTTTCTAAAAAGCCAGTTGTTTGCTACAGATATTACATCTTTAAAATATCACAAAATAAATGGTATAATAGATCGCTTCGTATACAAGGACATCTTGGAAAATGTAATGCTTCCCCATGCAGAAGAAGAAATGCCCCTTAAGTGGAGGTATCAACACGATAACGATCCGAAACACAAATCTAAGTATGTGACGGAATAGCTCGGAAACAAGAAGATCGACGTTTTGAAGTGGCCAGCACAATCGTCGGATCTTAATCCCATAGAAAATTTATGGGACATTGTAGATCATAAAATAAATCGGGATAATTGCAAAAATTTGGACGAGCTTTTCCAGCAAGTGGAAATCGCATGGAATGGAATTTCTGGTGAAATTTTATCGAAGCTAATGGAGTCCATGCCACGCAGATGCGAAGCGGTTTTAAAAAACAAAGGGTACGCCACTAAATATTAGGGAACGTATTTCTTTTTTAATGAACTGAAATTGTGCTTGTTTTCTCGCGAACAAAAAAGTATGTTGTTAACTTTTCTTAAATTTTTGATAGGAATTCCTTTAGTTTTTTTTATAGCAAATATTGGTTATATATTACCTATTATGTAAAAATAAAACAATCTTAAATTATGTTTGGCGTTGTTATTATGGAATACATTGTGTCGCAAGTTCGTGCATTTATTTTGTCGCACACTGTATGTATAGTTATAAAAAATTTTTTCTATTTGTAGTTTTTGTTTTTTTTTACAAGTTTTTGATTATTTTGAATTTGTTAATCAAAAAATTTTTTCAATTTTATTTATTTTTCTTTTATCCTGATGATGCCAACCAATGGTTTGTCGAAATATTGAAAAAAAAAACAAAAAATAGTTTTTTAAAATTTTTTTATTAAATAATGACCTAATGCTTAATTATTAACTATTAAAAAATATTAAAAAGGTCAAATAACTATAATTATTATATATATACATATGCTTCTTTATTATTTTAACATTCATTAATTTTAATTACATTCTATTTGTAAGTAAATGTTTTTACTTGTGCTTTCAAATATAGAAAAAAAAGCGCAAAACAGAAATCAACCATTTGATCCCAAAACATGTCTAGTCGTCCGTAAAGAAAAGTGTTTTGCATGTTCTTACATATCCAACATATTTACAACCTATATTTTATTTTTTTGGAATAGAGCTTTTAGATAGCACTTTTTTTGGTGGTGTGGCCTTATGAAAACATGAAATATAATTTTTCATTTGCTATTGTAACTGTCCAACTAGATTTTTTCATTTCACCAAATCCACCCAAAGAAAGTGCAGAGATGTGGGTTTTCTCTTAAACTCTCCTACGAGAAATCAGTTTCCCGTGCAATGAAGTTTTATCTTTTAGACCTAATTTTCTTAAGATAGAATTCCAGCTCTTTGCCTTCCAAAATGTAGCCATCGGCACGACCACATTGCCCAGGACGGGATGAAATGCAAGCTAAAATGAAAACGGTCAATTAAATACTTTTCTGGAATTTTAATTTAGGCTTGATAGAAAGAATTAAATTTATCAAAGTAACTATGACAAGCAAAATCATGTCACATCGGTTCGTTACAAAACTTAAAACAAGTCTGCAACATAAAAAATTAATTCAATCGCTTTAAGATTTAACATCATTTTGTTTGAAAATACTAAACTAAATTTTAGTTAACTTTAGTGTAAGAGAACTTACCTAAAAGACGACTGGAGGCGAATTGATCTTCTATAGCTAGTTCAACTTTTGCGAACTTTTGACGTTCCAAATACTTCTTTATCGCCTTTTCACTACGTTTCTTAGTGAGAATGTCATTGCGCTTGCGCCCCAAAGGCAAGACATAATGCGATTCATACCACTGTCGAAAAGGAGTAGCGTCAATGGCAACAATGCTGTTTTTTACCAAAGTTTTGGTACGAACCAACTCATTGTTGGAAGCATTATAGACGACATCAGCAATACGGGTTTTACGCGCAATGCCTTCAGAGGCCCATGCAAAATTGCCGGTTTCAAGCCGGAGAGCTCGAGCTTTAACGTTTCCACCACGTGTACGCACGTTATGAATGCGGGGAGCACCCAACTGTAAATAATTAAAATCTCACATTATTTCTTATCAAAGAAAATCAATAAATATTTCAAATTCAAGTAAGAAAAATGTAAACCAGCAGTCCGAACATAATAACGCTATTCATCAATTTTAAAGAAAGATCTTAAGAGACTTTTTTATTACAGTTGACACGCGTTATCACCATTTTCATATTTCTCACATTCTAATACAGAAATCCTTAAATTTTATGTCTTACCTTAGTGTTGGCTGCAGGGCGGCCTAATTCAAACGTCCTCTTCTTGCGTAAAGGTTTACCTTTGCCACCAGTAGCGCGACGCTTGTGAGTACTATCACGGCTAATACCTGTACGAATAATACGTTTTAAAATTTTTATGCTTTCAATGAAACTATTTATTTGAAGTCAAGAAAATTCTGTACACCCCACTTAAACCCAAAAGCTTTGGCTTTAGAACATGAAAATATATCCATATATCCAAAATTTATTATTTTACAATCAATCATTTTATTGCCATTGATTTAACAGCACCAATTATGATTTTATCTCACCAATTTAAATGGATGTTTTCAGATTTCTTTAATATTTAACATTTATATAATAATTATAAACTCACCCATCTTGAACGAAAAGTAGAAAGAAAAGGAAGCAAAAGAGAATCACAGTAGACAAATCAAAATTTTATCACGTTAATTGTAATAGATTACACAGTGTTGTACTTCGAAATGAATGAATGAATGTCGTAATAATTTTGTAGAAAACTATTTCATAGTGTTTATAGTTGCGATATACTTACATATTAAGCAAGAAATTACCATCATACATCCACTGATCCGGTGAAGAGGATGTAAAATACACTCACAAAATTTTCTAATTATTTGGTAGTTCTGCAATAACTGTTTTTAGCATGTTTGTTAAAATTTGTGTTGGTTCATTTAAAGCTCACTTTATAAAAAATATTTTAAAGAAATCTCTTATCTGACACACTAGTGTAATGAAATGTGTTCTTGTAGTATTCGACATCATGTAACTTGTTAGTTGGAGCCTGCTATGAAATAATTCACAAAAAAAACTAGTTACAGTAGGTGTAGGATTTTTTGAAACTTGCCGTTTATACTTTTCGCTGTTCATTGATTGCAGCAGAAGTTGACATAATTTTCTCTAACCAAGACGAATCGAAACAAGTGAACTCATAGCTTTTTTTTGCTTTGAAACTTTTTTCTCAAACTAACGCAGTCACTTACTATGTACCTATTTTCATTATCTGACATACAAACACGAAAAGCTACAATAACGAATATCAAAATAAAGGCAAAGTTTCGAAATGGCGATGGCACCCAAAATTTTATTGACAAATCTAACTTTATAAAAACAAAAAACCTAAAAGTTCATAGATTTAAAAAAAACGGAAATATTAAACAAAATGGTATTGTATTTTTACATAAAAAAAAATAAGGGTTACTTTTAATTATGTCAAATGGCGCCAAGCAAAAGAGATAGAAAACCTAAAAACTTGAGGGACTTTTTTTAATAAACTGGATAATTTGCCCAAAATCTTCGACAGCAAACTTTGGGTTACTTTTTATTTATGTGTCAGGCCATATTTCATTTTTTTCAAATAAACACAATGTCTAGTTACTTTATTATTCAAATAAGCAAATTAAATTGTTTAATAAATTTCTGGACATTTTTAGTAATCTAAATATTTTATTTTTTTTGGGCAGCCAATAAACTGTTTTGTAGTTAAATCTGGTTCAAGGATTACGATAATGGGTTTTAAGAAATTTCGACAGTTTTTCTAAAAAGCCAGTTGTTTGCTACAGATATTACATCTTTAAAATATCACAAAATAAATGGTATAATAGATCGCTTCGTATACAAGGACATCTTGGAAAATGTAATGCTTCCCCATGCAGAAGAAGAAATGCCCCTTAAGTGGAGGTATCAACACGATAACGATCCGAAACACAAATCTAAGTATGTGACGGAATAGCTCGGAAACAAGAAGATCGACGTTTTGAAGTGGCCAGCACAATCGTCGGATCTTAATCCCATAGAAAATTTATGGGACATTGTAGATCATAAAATAAATCGGGATAATTGCAAAAATTTGGACGAGCTTTTCCAGCAAGTGGAAATCGCATGGAATGGAATTTCTGGTGAAATTTTATCGAAGCTAATGGAGTCCATGCCACGCAGATGCGAAGCGGTTTTAAAAAACAAAGGGTACGCCACTAAATATTAGGGAACGTATTTCTTTTTTAATGAACTGAAATTGTGCTTGTTTTCTCGCGAACAAAAAAGTATGTTGTTAACTTTTCTTAAATTTTTGATAGGAATTCCTTTAGTTTTTTTTATAGCAAATATTGGTTATATATTACCTATTATGTAAAAATAAAACAATCTTAAATTATGTTTGGCGTTGTTATTATGGAATACATTGTGTCGCAAGTTCGTGCATTTATTTTGTCGCACACTGTATGTATAGTTATAAAAAATTTTTTCTACTTGTAGTTTCTATTGTTTTTGATTATTTTGAATTTGTTAATCAAAAAATTTTTTCAATTTTATTTATTTTTCTTTTATCCTGATGATGCCAACCAATGGTTTGTCGAAATATTGAAAAAAAAAACAAAAAATAGTTTTTTAAAATTTTTTTATTAAATAATGACCTAATGCTTAATTATTAACTATTAAAAAATATTAAAAAGGTCAAATAACTATAATTATTATATATATACATATGCTTCTTTATTATTTTAACATTCATTAATTTTAATTACATTCTATTTGTAAGTAAATGTTTTTACTTGTGCTTTCAAATATAGAGAAAAAAGCGCAAAACAGAAATCAACCATTTGATCCCAAAACATGTCTAGTCGTCCGTAAAGAAAAGTGTTTTGCATGTTCTTACATATCCAACATATTTACAACCTATATTTTATTTTTTGGAATAGAGCTTTTAGATAGCACTTTTTTTGGTGGTGTGGCCTTATGAAAACATGAAATATAATTTTTTATTTGCTATTGTAACTGTCCAACTAGATTTTTTCATTTCACCAAATCCACCCAAAGAAAGTGCAGAGATGTGGGTTTTCTCTTAAACTCTCCTACGAGAAATCAGTTTCCCGTGCAATGAAGTTTTATCTTTTAGACCTAATTTTCTTAAGATAGAATTCCAGCTCTTTGCCTTCCAAAATGTAGCCATCGGCACGACCACATTGCCCAGGACGGGATGAAATGCAAGCTAAAATGAAAACGGTCAATTAAATACTTTTCTGGAATTTTAATTTAGGCTTGATAGAAAGAATTAAATTTATCAAAGTAACTATGACAAGCAAAATCATGTCACATCGGTTCGTTACAAAACTTAAAACAAGTCTGCAACATAAAAAATTAATTCAATCGCTTTAAGATTTAACATCATTTTGTTTGAAAATACTAAACTAAATTTTAGTTAACTTTAGTGTAAGAGAACTTACCTAAAAGACGACTGGAGGCGAATTGATCTTCTATAGCTAGTTCAACTTTTGCGAACTTTTGACGTTCCAAATACTTCTTTATCGCCTTTTCACTACGTTTCTTAGTGAGAATGTCATTGCGCTTGCGCCCCAAAGGCAAGACATAATGCGATTCATACCACTGTCGAAAAGGAGTAGCGTCAATGGCAACAATGCTGTTTTTTACCAAAGTTTTGGTACGAACCAACTCATTGTTGGAAGCATTATAGACGACATCAGCAATACGGGTTTTACGCGCAATGCCTTCAGAGGCCCATGCAAAATTGCCGGTTTCAAGCCGGAGAGCTCGAGCTTTAACGTTTCCACCACGTGTACGCACGTTATGAATGCGGGGAGCACCCAACTGTAAATAATTAAAATCTCACATTATTTCTTATCAAAGAAAATCAATAAATATTTCAAATTCAAGTAAGAAAAATGTAAACCAGCAGTCCGAACATAATAACGCTATTCATCAATTTTAAAGAAAGATCTTAAGATACTTTTTTATTACAGTTGACACGCGTTATCACCATTTTCATATTTCTCACATTCTAATACAGAAATCCTTAAATTTTATGTCTTACCTTAGTGTTGGCTGCAGGGCGGCCTAATTCAAACGTCCTCTTCTTGCGTAAAGGTTTACCTTTGCCACCAGTAGCGCGACGCTTGTGAGTACTATCACGGCTAATACCTGTACGAATAATACGTTTTAAAATTTTTATGCTTTCAATGAAACTATTTATTTGAAGTCAAGAAAATTCTGTACACCCCACTTAAACCCAAAAGCTTTGGCTTTAGAACATGAAAATATATCCATATATCCAAAATTTATTATTTTACAATCAATCATTTTATTGCCATTGATTTAACAGCACCAATTATGATTTTATCTCACCAATTTAAATGGATGTTTTCAGATTTCTTTAATATTTAACATTTATATAATAATTATAAACTCACCCATCTTGAACGAAAAGTAGAAAGAAAAGGAAGCAAAAGAGAATCACAGTAGACAAATCAAAATTTTATCACGTTAATTGTAATAGATTACACAGTGTTGTACTTCGAAATGAATGAATGAATGTCGTAATAATTTTGTAGAAAACTATTTCATAGTGTTTATAGTTGCGATATACTTACATATTAAGCAAGAAATTACCATCATACATCCACTGATCCGGTGAAGAGGATGTAAAATACACTCACAAAATTTTCTAATTATTTGGTAGTTCTGCAATAACTGTTTTTAGCATGTTTGTTAAAATTTGTGTTGGTTCATTTAAAGCTCACTTTATAAAAAATATTTTAAAGAAATCTCTTATCTGACACACTAGTGTAATAAAATGTGTTCTTGTAGTATTCGACATCATGTAACTTGTTAGTTGGAGCCTGCTATGAAATAATTCACAAAAAAAACTAGTTACAGTAGGTGTAGGATTTTTTGAAACTTGCCGTTTATACTTTTCGCTGTTCATTGATTGCAGCAGAAGTTGACATAATTTTCTCTAACCAAGACGAATCGAAACAAGTGAACTCATAGCTTTTTTTTGCTTTGAAACTTTTTTCTCAAACTAACGCAGTCACTTACTATGTACCTATTTTCATTATCTGACATACAAACACGAAAAGCTACAATAACGAATATCAAAATAAAGGCAAAGTTTCGAAATGGCGATGGCACCCAAAATTTTATTGACAAATCTAACTTTATAAAAACAAAAAACCTAAAAGTTCATAGATTTAAAAAAAACGGAAATATTAAACAAAATGGTATTGTATTTTTACATAAAAAAAAATAAGGGTTACTTTTAATTATGTCAAATGGCGCCAAGCAAAAGAGATAGAAAACCTAAAAACTTGAGGGACTTTTTTTAATAAACTGGATAATTTGCCCAAAATCTTCGACAGCAAACTTTGGGTTACTTTTTATTTATGTGTCAGGCCATATTTCATTTTTTTCAAATAAACACAATGTCTAGTTACTTTATTATTCAAATAAGCAAATTAAATTGTTTAATAAATTTCTGGACATTTTTAGTAATCTAAATATTTTATTTTTTTTGGGCAGCCAATAAACTGTTTTGTAGTTAAATCTGGTTCAAGGATTACGATAATGGGTTTTAAGAAATTTCGACAGTTTTTCTAAAAAGCCAGTTGTTTGCTACAGATATTACATCTTTAAAATATCACAAAATAAATGGTATAATAGATCGCTTCGTATACAAGGACATCTTGGAAAATGTAATGCTTCCCCATGCAGAAGAAGAAATGCCCCTTAAGTGGAGGTATCAACACGATAACGATCCGAAACACAAATCTAAGTATGTGACGGAATAGCTCGGAAACAAGAAGATCGACGTTTTGAAGTGGCCAGCACAATCGTCGGATCTTAATCCCATAGAAAATTTATGGGACATTGTAGATCATAAAATAAATCGGGATAATTGCAAAAATTTGGACGAGCTTTTCCAGCAAGTGGAAATCGCATGGAATGGAATTTCTGGTGAAATTTTATCGAAGCTAATGGAGTCCATGCCACGCAGATGCGAAGCGGTTTTAAAAAACAAAGGGTACGCCACTAAATATTAGGGAACGTATTTCTTTTTTAATGAACTGAAATTGTGCTTGTTTTCTCGCGAACAAAAAAGTATGTTGTTAACTTTTCTTAAATTTTTGATAGGAATTCCTTTAGTTTTTTTTATAGCAAATATTGGTTATATATTACCTATTATGTAAAAATAAAACAATCTTAAATTATGTTTGGCGTTGTTATTATGGAATACATTGTGTCGCAAGTTCGTGCATTTATTTTGTCGCACACTGTATGTATAGTTATAAAAAATTTTTTCTATTTGTAGTTTTTGTTTTTTTTTACAAGTTTTTGATTATTTTGAATTTGTTAATCAAAAAATTTTTTCAATTTTATTTATTTTTCTTTTATCCTGATGATGCCAACCAATGGTTTGTCGAAATATTGAAAAAAAAACAAAAAATAGTTTTTTAAAATTTTTTTATTAAATAATGACCTAATGCTTAATTATTAACTATTAAAAAATATTAAAAAGGTCAAATAACTATAATTATTATATATATACATATGCTTCTTTATTATTTTAACATTCATTAATTTTAATTACATTCTATTTGTAAGTAAATGTTTTTACTTGTGCTTTCAAATATAGAAAAAAAAGCGCAAAACAGAAATCAACCATTTGATCCCAAAACATGTCTAGTCGTCCGTAAAGAAAAGTGTTTTGCATGTTCTTACATATCCAACATATTTACAACCTATATTTTATTTTTTTGGAATAGAGCTTTTAGATAGCACTTTTTTTGGTGGTGTGGCCTTATGAAAACATGAAATATAATTTTTCATTTGCTATTGTAACTGTCCAACTAGATTTTTTCATTTCACCAAATCCACCCAAAGAAAGTGCAGAGATGTGGGTTTTCTCTTAAACTCTCCTACGAGAAATCAGTTTCCCGTGCAATGAAGTTTTATCTTTTAGACCTAATTTTCTTAAGATAGAATTCCAGCTCTTTGCCTTCCAAAATGTAGCCATCGGCACGACCACATTGCCCAGGACGGGATGAAATGCAAGCTAAAATGAAAACGGTCAATTAAATACTTTTCTGGAATTTTAATTTAGGCTTGATAGAAAGAATTAAATTTATCAAAGTAACTATGACAAGCAAAATCATGTCACATCGGTTCGTTACAAAACTTAAAACAAGTCTGCAACATAAAAAATTAATTCAATCGCTTTAAGATTTAACATCATTTTGTTTGAAAATACTAAACTAAATTTTAGTTAACTTTAGTGTAAGAGAACTTACCTAAAAGACGACTGGAGGCGAATTGATCTTCTATAGCTAGTTCAACTTTTGCGAACTTTTGACGTTCCAAATACTTCTTTATCGCCTTTTCACTACGTTTCTTAGTGAGAATGTCATTGCGCTTGCGCCCCAAAGGCAAGACATAATGCGATTCATACCACTGTCGAAAAGGAGTAGCGTCAATGGCAACAATGCTGTTTTTTACCAAAGTTTTGGTACGAACCAACTCATTGTTGGAAGCATTATAGACGACATCAGCAATACGGGTTTTACGCGCAATGCCTTCAGAGGCCCATGCAAAATTGCCGGTTTCAAGCCGGAGAGCTCGAGCTTTAACGTTTCCACCACGTGTACGCACGTTATGAATGCGGGGAGCACCCAACTGTAAATAATTAAAATCTCACATTATTTCTTATCAAAGAAAATCAATAAATATTTCAAATTCAAGTAAGAAAAATGTAAACCAGCAGTCCGAACATAATAACGCTATTCATCAATTTTAAAGAAAGATCTTAAGAGACTTTTTTATTACAGTTGACACGCGTTATCACCATTTTCATATTTCTCACATTCTAATACAGAAATCCTTAAATTTTATGTCTTACCTTAGTGTTGGCTGCAGGGCGGCCTAATTCAAACGTCCTCTTCTTGCGTAAAGGTTTACCTTTGCCACCAGTAGCGCGACGCTTGTGAGTACTATCACGGCTAATACCTGTACGAATAATACGTTTTAAAATTTTTATGCTTTCAATGAAACTATTTATTTGAAGTCAAGAAAATTCTGTACACCCCACTTAAACCCAAAAGCTTTGGCTTTAGAACATGAAAATATATCCATATATCCAAAATTTATTATTTTACAATCAATCATTTTATTGCCATTGATTTAACAGCACCAATTATGATTTTATCTCACCAATTTAAATGGATGTTTTCAGATTTCTTTAATATTTAACATTTATATAATAATTATAAACTCACCCATCTTGAACGAAAAGTAGAAAGAAAAGGAAGCAAAAGAGAATCACAGTAGACAAATCAAAATTTTATCACGTTAATTGTAATAGATTACACAGTGTTGTACTTCGAAATGAATGAATGAATGTCGTAATAATTTTGTAGAAAACTATTTCATAGTGTTTATAGTTGCGATATACTTACATATTAAGCAAGAAATTACCATCATACATCCACTGATCCGGTGAAGAGGATGTAAAATACACTCACAAAATTTTCTAATTATTTGGTAGTTCTGCAATAACTGTTTTTAGCATGTTTGTTAAAATTTGTGTTCGTTCATTTAAAGCTCACTTTATAAAAAATATTTTAAAGAAATCTCTTATCTGACACACTAGTGTAATGAAATGTGTTCTTGTAGTATTCGACATCATGTAACTTGTTAGTTGGAGCCTGCTATGAAATAATTCACAAAAAAAACTAGTTACAGTAGGTGTAGGATTTTTTGAAACTTGCCGTTTATACTTTTCGCTGTTCATTGATTGCAGCAGAAGTTGACATAATTTTCTCTAACCAAGACGAATCGAAACAAGTGAACTCATAGCTTTTTTTTGCTTTGAAACTTTTTTCTCAAACTAACGCAGTCACTTACTATGTACCTATTTTCATTATCTGACATACAAACACGAAAAGCTACAATAACGAATATCAAAATAAAGGCAAAGTTTCGAAATGGCGATGGCACCCAAAATTTTATTGACAAATCTAACTTTATAAAAACAAAAAACCTAAAAGTTCATAGATTTAAAAAAAACGGAAATATTAAACAAAATGGTATTGTATTTTTACATAAAAAAAAATAAGGGTTACTTTTAATTATGTCAAATGGCGCCAAGCAAAAGAGATAGAAAACCTAAAAACTTGAGGGACTTTTTTTAATAAACTGGATAATTTGCCCAAAATCTTCGACAGCAAACTTTGGGTTACTTTTTATTTATGTGTCAGGCCATATTTCATTTTTTTCAAATAAACACAATGTCTAGTTACTTTATTATTCAAATAAGCAAATTAAATTGTTTAATAAATTTCTGGACATTTTTAGTAATCTAAATATTTTATTTTTTTTGGGCAGCCAATAAACTGTTTTGTAGTTAAATCTGGTTCAAGGATTACGATAATGGGTTTTAAGAAATTTCGACAGTTTTTCTAAAAAGCCAGTTGTTTGCTACAGATATTACATCTTTAAAATATCACAAAATAAATGGTATAATAGATCGCTTCGTATACAAGGACATCTTGGAAAATGTAATGCTTCCCCATGCAGAAGAAGAAATGCCCCTTAAGTGGAGGTATCAACACGATAACGATCCGAAACACAAATCTAAGTATGTGACGGAATAGCTCGGAAACAAGAAGATCGACGTTTTGAAGTGGCCAGCACAATCGTCGGATCTTAATCCCATAGAAAATTTATGGGACATTGTAGATCATAAAATAAATCGGGATAATTGCAAAAATTTGGACGAGCTTTTCCAGCAAGTGGAAATCGCATGGAATGGAATTTCTGGTGAAATTTTATCGAAGCTAATGGAGTCCATGCCACGCAGATGCGAAGCGGTTTTAAAAAACAAAGGGTACGCCACTAAATATTAGGGAACGTATTTCTTTTTTAATGAACTGAAATTGTGCTTGTTTTCTCGCGAACAAAAAAGTATGTTGTTAACTTTTCTTAAATTTTTGATAGGAATTCCTTTAGTTTTTTTTATAGCAAATATTGGTTATATATTACCTATTATGTAAAAATAAAACAATCTTAAATTATGTTTGGCGTTGTTATTATGGAATACATTGTGTCGCAAGTTCGTGCATTTATTTTGTCGCACACTGTATGTATAGTTATAAAAAATTTTTTCTACTTGTAGTTTCTATTGTTTTTGATTATTTTGAATTTGTTAATCAAAAAATTTTTTCAATTTTATTTATTTTTCTTTTATCCTGATGATGCCAACCAATGGTTTGTCGAAATATTGAAAAAAAAAACAAAAAATAGTTTTTTAAAATTTTTTTATTAAATAATGACCTAATGCTTAATTATTAACTATTAAAAAATATTAAAAAGGTCAAATAACTATAATTATTATATATATACATATGCTTCTTTATTATTTTAACATTCATTAATTTTAATTACATTCTATTTGTAAGTAAATGTTTTTACTTGTGCTTTCAAATATAGAGAAAAAAGCGCAAAACAGAAATCAACCATTTGATCCCAAAACATGTCTAGTCGTCCGTAAAGAAAAGTGTTTTGCATGTTCTTACATATCCAACATATTTACAACCTATATTTTATTTTTTGGAATAGAGCTTTTAGATAGCACTTTTTTTGGTGGTGTGGCCTTATGAAAACATGAAATATAATTTTTTATTTGCTATTGTAACTGTCCAACTAGATTTTTTCATTTCACCAAATCCACCCAAAGAAAGTGCAGAGATGTGGGTTTTCTCTTAAACTCTCCTACGAGAAATCAGTTTCCCGTGCAATGAAGTTTTATCTTTTAGACCTAATTTTCTTAAGATAGAATTCCAGCTCTTTGCCTTCCAAAATGTAGCCATCGGCACGACCACATTGCCCAGGACGGGATGAAATGCAAGCTAAAATGAAAACGGTCAATTAAATACTTTTCTGGAATTTTAATTTAGGCTTGATAGAAAGAATTAAATTTATCAAAGTAACTATGACAAGCAAAATCATGTCACATCGGTTCGTTACAAAACTTAAAACAAGTCTGCAACATAAAAAATTAATTCAATCGCTTTAAGATTTAACATCATTTTGTTTGAAAATACTAAACTAAATTTTAGTTAACTTTAGTGTAAGAGAACTTACCTAAAAGACGACTGGAGGCGAATTGATCTTCTATAGCTAGTTCAACTTTTGCGAACTTTTGACGTTCCAAATACTTCTTTATCGCCTTTTCACTACGTTTCTTAGTGAGAATGTCATTGCGCTTGCGCCCCAAAGGCAAGACATAATGCGATTCATACCACTGTCGAAAAGGAGTAGCGTCAATGGCAACAATGCTGTTTTTTACCAAAGTTTTGGTACGAACCAACTCATTGTTGGAAGCATTATAGACGACATCAGCAATACGGGTTTTACGCGCAATGCCTTCAGAGGCCCATGCAAAATTGCCGGTTTCAAGCCGGAGAGCTCGAGCTTTAACGTTTCCACCACGTGTACGCACGTTATGAATGCGGGGAGCACCCAACTGTAAATAATTAAAATCTCACATTATTTCTTATCAAAGAAAATCAATAAATATTTCAAATTCAAGTAAGAAAAATGTAAACCAGCAGTCCGAACATAATAACGCTATTCATCAATTTTAAAGAAAGATCTTAAGATACTTTTTTATTACAGTTGACACGCGTTATCACCATTTTCATATTTCTCACATTCTAATACAGAAATCCTTAAATTTTATGTCTTACCTTAGTGTTGGCTGCAGGGCGGCCTAATTCAAACTTCCTCTTCTTGCGTAAAGGTTTACCTTTGCCACCAGTAGCGCGACGCTTGTGAGTACTATCACGGCTAATACCTGTACGAATAATACGTTTTAAAATTTTTATGCTTTCAATGAAACTATTTATTTGAAGTCAAGAAAATTCTGTACACCCCACTTAAACCCAAAAGCTTTGGCTTTAGAACATGAAAATATATCCATATATCCAAAATTTATTATTTTACAATCAATCATTTTATTGCCATTGATTTAACAGCACCAATTATGATTTTATCTCACCAATTTAAATGGATGTTTTCAGATTTCTTTAATATTTAACATTTATATAATAATTATAAACTCACCCATCTTGAACGAAAAGTAGAAAGAAAAGGAAGCAAAAGAGAATCACAGTAGACAAATCAAAATTTTATCACGTTAATTGTAATAGATTACACAGTGTTGTACTTCGAAATGAATGAATGAATGTCGTAATAATTTTGTAGAAAACTATTTCATAGTGTTTATAGTTGCGATATACTTACATATTAAGCAAGAAATTACCATCATACATCCACTGATCCGGTGAAGAGGATGTAAAATACACTCACAAAATTTTCTAATTATTTGGTAGTTCTGCAATAACTGTTTTTAGCATGTTTGTTAAAATTTGTGTTGGTTCATTTAAAGCTCACTTTATAAAAAATATTTTAAAGAAATCTCTTATCTGACACACTAGTGTAATGAAATGTGTTCTTGTAGTATTCGACATCATGTAACTTGTTAGTTGGAGCCTGCTATGAAATAATTCACAAAAAAAACTAGTTACAGTAGGTGTAGGATTTTTTGAAACTTGCCGTTTATACTTTTCGCTGTTCATTGATTGCAGCAGAAGTTGACATAATTTTCTCTAACCAAGACGAATCGAAACAAGTGAACTCATAGCTTTTTTTTGCTTTGAAACTTTTTTCTCAAACTAACGCAGTCACTTACTATGTACCTATTTTCATTATCTGACATACAAACACGAAAAGCTACAATAACGAATATCAAAATAAAGGCAAAGTTTCGAAATGGCGATGGCACCCAAAATTTTATTGACAAATCTAACTTTATAAAAACAAAAAACCTAAAAGTTCATAGATTTAAAAAAAACGGAAATATTAAACAAAATGGTATTGTATTTTTACATAAAAAAAAATAAGGGTTACTTTTAATTATGTCAAATGGCGCCAAGCAAAAGAGATAGAAAACCTAAAAACTTGAGGGACTTTTTTTAATAAACTGGATAATTTGCCCAAAATCTTCGACAGCAAACTTTGGGTTACTTTTTATTTATGTGTCAGGCCATATTTCATTTTTTTCAAATAAACACAATGTCTAGTTACTTTATTATTCAAATAAGCAAATTAAATTGTTTAATAAATTTCTGGACATTTTTAGTAATCTAAATATTTTATTTTTTTTGGGCAGCCAATAAACTGTTTTGTAGTTAAATCTGGTTCAAGGATTACGATAATGGGTTTTAAGAAATTTCGACAGTTTTTCTAAAAAGCCAGTTGTTTGCTACAGATATTACATCTTTAAAATATCACAAAATAAATGGTATAATAGATCGCTTCGTATACAAGGACATCTTGGAAAATGTAATGCTTCCCCATGCAGAAGAAGAAATGCCCCTTAAGTGGAGGTATCAACACGATAACGATCCGAAACACAAATCTAAGTATGTGACGGAATAGCTCGGAAACAAGAAGATCGACGTTTTGAAGTGGCCAGCACAATCGTCGGATCTTAATCCCATAGAAAATTTATGGGACATTGTAGATCATAAAATAAATCGGGATAATTGCAAAAATTTGGACGAGCTTTTCCAGCAAGTGGAAATCGCATGGAATGGAATTTCTGGTGAAATTTTATCGAAGCTAATGGAGTCCATGCCACGCAGATGCGAAGCGGTTTTAAAAAACAAAGGGTACGCCACTAAATATTAGGGAACGTATTTCTTTTTTAATGAACTGAAATTGTGCTTGTTTTCTCGCGAACAAAAAAGTATGTTGTTAACTTTTCTTAAATTTTTGATAGGAATTCCTTTAGTTTTTTTTATAGCAAATATTGGTTATATATTACCTATTATGTAAAAATAAAACAATCTTAAATTATGTTTGGCGTTGTTATTATGGAATACATTGTGTCGCAAGTTCGTGCATTTATTTTGTCGCACACTGTATGTATAGTTATAAAAAATTTTTTCTACTTGTAGTTTCTATTGTTTTTGATTATTTTGAATTTGTTAATCAAAAAATTTTTTCAATTTTATTTATTTTTCTTTTATCCTGATGATGCCAACCAATGGTTTGTCGAAATATTGAAAAAAAAAACAAAAAATAGTTTTTTAAAATTTTTTTATTAAATAATGACCTAATGCTTAATTATTAACTATTAAAAAATATTAAAAAGGTCAAATAACTATAATTATTATATATATACATATGCTTCTTTATTATTTTAACATTCATTAATTTTAATTACATTCTATTTGTAAGTAAATGTTTTTACTTGTGCTTTCAAATATAGAGAAAAAAGCGCAAAACAGAAATCAACCATTTGATCCCAAAACATGTCTAGTCGTCCGTAAAGAAAAGTGTTTTGCATGTTCTTACATATCCAACATATTTACAACCTATATTTTATTTTTTGGAATAGAGCTTTTAGATAGCACTTTTTTTGGTGGTGTGGCCTTATGAAAACATGAAATATAATTTTTCATTTGCTATTGTAACTGTCCAACTAGATTTTTTCATTTCACCAAATCCACCCAAAGAAAGTGCAGAGATGTGGGTTTTCTCTTAAACTCTCCTACGAGAAATCAGTTTCCCGTGCAATGAAGTTTTATCTTTTAGACCTAATTTTCTTAAGATAGAATTCCAGCTCTTTGCCTTCCAAAATGTAGCCATCGGCACGACCACATTGCCCAGGACGGGATGAAATGCAAGCTAAAATGAAAACGGTCAATTAAATACTTTTCTGGAATTTTAATTTAGGCTTGATAGAAAGAATTAAATTTATCAAAGTAACTATGACAAGCAAAATCATGTCACATCGGTTCGTTACAAAACTTAAAACAAGTCTGCAACATAAAAAATTAATTCAATCGCTTTAAGATTTAACATCATTTTGTTTGAAAATACTAAACTAAATTTTAGTTAACTTTAGTGTAAGAGAACTTACCTAAAAGACGACTGGAGGCGAATTGATCTTCTATAGCTAGTTCAACTTTTGCGAACTTTTGACGTTCCAAATACTTCTTTATCGCCTTTTCACTACGTTTCTTAGTGAGAATGTCATTGCGCTTGCGCCCCAAAGGCAAGACATAATGCGATTCATACCACTGTCGAAAAGGAGTAGCGTCAATGGCAACAATGCTGTTTTTTACCAAAGTTTTGGTACGAACCAACTCATTGTTGGAAGCATTATAGACGACATCAGCAATACGGGTTTTACGCGCAATGCCTTCAGAGGCCCATGCAAAATTGCCGGTTTCAAGCCGGAGAGCTCGAGCTTTAACGTTTCCACCACGTGTACGCACGTTATAAATGCGGGGAGCACCCAACTGTAAATAATTAAAATCTCACATTATTTCTTATCAAAGAAAATCAATAAATATTTCAAATTCAAGTAAGAAAAATGTAAACCAGCAGTCCGAACATAATAACGCTATTCATCAATTTTAAAGAAAGATCTTAAGAGACTTTTTTATTACAGTTGACACGCGTTATCACCATTTTCATATTTCTCACATTCTAATACAGAAATCCTTAAATTTTATGTCTTACCTTAGTGTTGGCTGCAGGGCGGCCTAATTCAAACGTCCTCTTCTTGCGTAAAGGTTTACCTTTGCCACCAGTAGCGCGACGCTTGTGAGTACTATCACGGCTAATACCTGTACGAATAATACGTTTTAAAATTTTTATGCTTTCAATGAAACTATTTATGTATTTGAAGTCAAGAAAATTCTGTACACCCCACTTAAACCCAAAAGCTTTGGCTTTAGAACATGAAAATATATCCATATATCCAAAATTTATTATTTTACAATCAATCATTTTATTGCCATTGATTTAACAGCACCAATTATGATTTTATCTCACCAATTTAAATGGATGTTTTCAGATTTCTTTAATATTTAACATTTATATAATAATTATAAACTCACCCATCTTGAACGAAAAGTAGAAAGAAAAGGAAGCAAAAGAGAATCACAGTAGGACCCCTTTCAGACAGGCAAATTTTACTTTGCAAAGTTTTGATTTTATGTGAGAGCGAGGGAGAAAGCATGATTGAGAGTACAGACTTTGATATACTCGCAAAGTTGCTTTGTTTTTCTTTCGTCGCTTATACACAGTTGTACTTATACACAGATTACATTACAGATTACATTGACTAAAATAAAATTTGTAAAAGAAAACTTTTTGTGTTTGAACACCAAAGAAAGTTTAAAAGAAAATTAAAAAAACTTTGTCAAAGTAAAATTTGCCTGTCTGAAAGAGGTCTAGACAAATCAAAATTTTATCACGTTAATTGTAATAGATTACACAGTGTTGTACTTCGAAATGAATGAATGGGCCAGTTCACATTGGATTAATATTTGTTTTGCACAACTTTAGTTCTTTCCAAAACACACTATACTAATTATTTTAGCACAAAATTCTATACGTATACACATCTTTGTGTGTATTAGTGTTTTTTATTCATTTCATGTTTGTTTTTCGTTCGGTATACACCACAGTATACGCATTACAAAATAAATATGGCTGTAAGTGATGATGAAAAGTTTGTTTCTAATTTTATTTTCTGTAAAATTATTTTTATTCTTATTCGACCTTTTTTATTTTAATTAAATAAAAAAATTTTTTCAATTTGTTAATAATTTTTGTTATTAAAAATTAATTTTTCCTGAAGAAGCTTTCCATAGGAAAGCAAAATATTGAAAAAATATATCGTTAAAATTTAATTAAAAATACCGTTTAAAAGATTAACACATATTTAATTTTCTGTAAAATATAAAAATATTATAACAAAAACTTGAATTCAATTGTGATTTGTTCAGGTTACAGGTAAAAATGATAAAAACAAATAGCATAAACAACGCCACTTGTTGTCTATACAGATTTATCAACTTTAATGTCAGTTGCCGCGACCAACCACCTTCTACTTTTGCATTCATACTTAAATGACAAGGCAATAGCCAACTGAAGACTAAAAATCGCTCTGCAAAAAAAACACACAAGACCTGTGTTTTCATAAATGCATGTGTATTAGTTTTGATTTCGTTGTGCGGCTTTGAAGCTGCTAGAAAAATTGTTTCAACCAAAAACTACCCCCCTCACCGAAAATGCCAACAAACTGCCAGCACAACTAATCCAATGTGAACTGGCTCAATGAATGTCGTAATAATTTTGTAGAAAACTATTTCATAGTGTTTATAGTTGCGATATACTTACATATTAAGCAAGAAATTACCATCATACATCCACTGATCCGGTGAAGAGGATGTAAAATACACTCACAAAATTTTCTAATTATTTGGTAGTTCTGCAATAACTGTTTTTAGCATGTTTGTTAAAATTTGTGTTCGTTCATTTAAAGCTCACTTTATAAAAAATATTTTAAAGAAATCTCTTATCTGACACACTAGTGTAATGAAATGTGTTCTTGTAGTATTCGACATCATGTAACTTGTTAGTTGGAGCCTGCTATGAAATAATTCACAAAAAAAACTAGTTACAGTAGGTGTAGGATTTTTTGAAACTTGCCGTTTATACTTTTCGCTGTTCATTGATTGCAGCAGAAGTTGACATAATTTTCTCTAACCAAGACGAATCGAAACAAGTGAACTCATAGCTTTTTTTTGCTTTGAAACTTTTTTCTCAAACTAACGCAGTCACTTACTATGTACCTATTTTCATTATCTGACATACAAACACGAAAAGCTACAATAACGAATATCAAAATAAAGGCAAAGTTTCGAAATGGCGATGGCACCCAAAATTTTATTGACAAATCTAACTTTATAAAAACAAAAAACCTAAAAGTTCATAGATTTAAAAAAAACGGAAATATTAAACAAAATGGTATTGTATTTTTACATAAAAAAAAATAAGGGTTACTTTTAATTATGTCAAATGGCGCCAAGCAAAAGAGATAGAAAACCTAAAAACTTGAGGGACTTTTTTTAATAAACTGGATAATTTGCCCAAAATCTTCGACAGCAAACTTTGGGTTACTTTTTATTTATGTGTCAGGCCATATTTCATTTTTTTCAAATAAACACAATGTCTAGTTACTTTATTATTCAAATAAGCAAATTAAATTGTTTAATAAATTTCTGGACATTTTTAGTAATCTAAATATTTTATTTTTTTTGGGCAGCCAATAAACTGTTTTGTAGTTAAATCTGGTTCAAGGATTACGATAATGGGTTTTAAGAAATTTCGACAGTTTTTCTAAAAAGCCAGTTGTTTGCTACAGATATTACATCTTTAAAATATCACAAAATAAATGGTATAATAGATCGCTTCGTATACAAGGACATCTTGGAAAATGTAATGCTTCCCCATGCAGAAGAAGAAATGCCCCTTAAGTGGAGGTATCAACACGATAACGATCCGAAACACAAATCTAAGTATGTGACGGAATAGCTCGGAAACAAGAAGATCGACGTTTTGAAGTGGCCAGCACAATCGTCGGATCTTAATCCCATAGAAAATTTATGGGACATTGTAGATCATAAAATAAATCGGGATAATTGCAAAAATTTGGACGAGCTTTTCCAGCAAGTGGAAATCGCATGGAATGGAATTTCTGGTGAAATTTTATCGAAGCTAATGGAGTCCATGCCACGCAGATGCGAAGCGGTTTTAAAAAACAAAGGGTACGCCACTAAATATTAGGGAACGTATTTCTTTTTTAATGAACTGAAATTGTGCTTGTTTTCTCGCGAACAAAAAAGTATGTTGTTAACTTTTCTTAAATTTTTGATAGGAATTCCTTTAGTTTTTTTTATAGCAAATATTGGTTATATATTACCTATTATGTAAAAATAAAACAATCTTAAATTATGTTTGGCGTTGTTATTATGGAATACATTGTGTCGCAAGTTCGTGCATTTATTTTGTCGCACACTGTATGTATAGTTATAAAAAATTTTTTCTACTTGTAGTTTCTATTGTTTTTGATTATTTTGAATTTGTTAATCAAAAAATTTTTTCAATTTTATTTATTTTTCTTTTATCCTGATGATGCCAACCAATGGTTTGTCGAAATATTGAAAAAAAAAAACAAAAAATAGTTTTTTAAAATTTTTTTATTAAATAATGACCTAATGCTTAATTATTAACTATTAAAAAATATTAAAAAGGTCAAATAACTATAATTATTATATATATACATATGCTTCTTTATTATTTTAACATTCATTAATTTTAATTACATTCTATTTGTAAGTAAATGTTTTTACTTGTGCTTTCAAATATAGAGAAAAAAGCGCAAAACAGAAATCAACCATTTGATCCCAAAACATGTCTAGTCGTCCGTAAAGAAAAGTGTTTTGCATGTTCTTACATATCCAACATATTTACAACCTATATTTTATTTTTTGGAATAGAGCTTTTAGATAGCACTTTTTTTGGTGGTGTGGCCTTATGAAAACATGAAATATAATTTTTCATTTGCTATTGTAACTGTCCAACTAGATTTTTTCATTTCACCAAATCCACCCAAAGAAAGTGCAGAGATGTGGGTTTTCTCTTAAACTCTCCTACGAGAAATCAGTTTCCCGTGCAATGAAGTTTTATCTTTTAGACCTAATTTTCTTAAGATAGAATTCCAGCTCTTTGCCTTCCAAAATGTAGCCATCGGCACGACCACATTGCCCAGGACGGGATGAAATGCAAGCTAAAATGAAAACGGTCAATTAAATACTTTTCTGGAATTTTAATTTAGGCTTGATAGAAAGAATTAAATTTATCAAAGTAACTATGACAAGCAAAATCATGTCACATCGGTTCGTTACAAAACTTAAAACAAGTCTGCAACATAAAAAATTAATTCAATCGCTTTAAGATTTAACATCATTTTGTTTGAAAATACTAAACTAAATTTTAGTTAACTTTAGTGTAAGAGAACTTACCTAAAAGACGACTGGAGGCGAATTGATCTTCTATAGCTAGTTCAACTTTTGCGAACTTTTGACGTTCCAAATACTTCTTTATCGCCTTTTCACTACGTTTCTTAGTGAGAATGTCATTGCGCTTGCGCCCCAAAGGCAAGACATAATGCGATTCATACCACTGTCGAAAAGGAGTAGCGTCAATGGCAACAATGCTGTTTTTTACCAAAGTTTTGGTACGAACCAACTCATTGTTGGAAGCATTATAGACGACATCAGCAATACGGGTTTTACGCGCAATGCCTTCAGAGGCCCATGCAAAATTGCCGGTTTCAAGCCGGAGAGCTCGAGCTTTAACGTTTCCACCACGTGTACGCACGTTATGAATGCGGGGAGCACCCAACTGTAAATAATTAAAATCTCACATTATTTCTTATCAAAGAAAATCAATAAATATTTCAAATTCAAGTAAGAAAAATGTAAACCAGCAGTCCGAACATAATAACGCTATTCATCAATTTTAAAGAAAGATCTTAAGAGACTTTTTTATTACAGTTGACACGCGTTATCACCATTTTCATATTTCTCACATTCTAATACAGAAATCCTTAAATTTTATGTCTTACCTTAGTGTTGGCTGCAGGGCGGCCTAATTCAAACGTCCTCTTCTTGCGTAAAGGTTTACCTTTGCCACCAGTAGCGCGACGCTTGTGAGTACTATCACGGCTAATACCTGTACGAATAATACGTTTTAAAATTTTTATGCTTTCAATGAAACTATTTATTTGAAGTCAAGAAAATTCTGTACACCCCACTTAAACCCAAAAGCTTTGGCTTTAGAACATGAAAATATATCCATATATCCAAAATTTATTATTTTACAATCAATCATTTTATTGCCATTGATTTAACAGCACCAATTATGATTTTATCTCACCAATTTAAATGGATGTTTTCAGATTTCTTTAATATTTAACATTTATATAATAATTATAAACTCACCCATCTTGAACGAAAAGTAGAAAGAAAAGGAAGCAAAAGAGAATCACAGTAGACAAATCAAAATTTTATCACGTTAATTGTAATAGATTACACAGTGTTGTACTTCGAAATGAATGAATGAATGTCGTAATAATTTTGTAGAAAACTATTTCATAGTGTTTATAGTTGCGATATACTTACATATTAAGCAAGAAATTACCATCATACATCCACTGATCCGGTGAAGAGGATGTAAAATACACTCACAAAATTTTCTAATTATTTGGTAGTTCTGCAATAACTGTTTTTAGCATGTTTGTTAAAATTTGTGTTGGTTCATTTAAAGCTCACTTTATAAAAAATATTTTAAAGAAATCTCTTATCTGACACACTAGTGTAATGAAATGTGTTCTTGTAGTATTCGACATCATGTAACTTGTTAGTTGGAGCCTGCTATGAAATAATTCACAAAAAAAACTAGTTACAGTAGGTGTAGGATTTTTTGAAACTTGCCGTTTATACTTTTCGCTGTTCATTGATTGCAGCAGAAGTTGACATAATTTTCTCTAACCAAGACGAATCGAAACAAGTGAACTCATAGCTTTTTTTTGCTTTGAAACTTTTTTCTCAAACTAACGCAGTCACTTACTATGTACCTATTTTCATTATCTGACATACAAACACGAAAAGCTACAATAACGAATATCAAAATAAAGGCAAAGTTTCGAAATGGCGATGGCACCCAAAATTTTATTGACAAATCTAACTTTATAAAAACAAAAAACCTAAAAGTTCATAGATTTAAAAAAAACGGAAATATTAAACAAAATGGTATTGTATTTTTACATAAAAAAAAATAAGGGTTACTTTTAATTATGTCAAATGGCGCCAAGCAAAAGAGATAGAAAACCTAAAAACTTGAGGGACTTTTTTTAATAAACTGGATAATTTGCCCAAAATCTTCGACAGCAAACTTTGGGTTACTTTTTATTTATGTGTCAGGCCATATTTCATTTTTTTCAAATAAACACAATGTCTAGTTACTTTATTATTCAAATAAGCAAATTAAATTGTTTAATAAATTTCTGGACATTTTTAGTAATCTAAATATTTTATTTTTTTTGGGCAGCCAATAAACTGTTTTGTAGTTAAATCTGGTTCAAGGATTACGATAATGGGTTTTAAGAAATTTCGACAGTTTTCCTAAAAAGCCAGTTGTTTGCTACAGATATTACATCTTTAAAATATCACAAAATAAATGGTATAATAGATCGCTTCGTATACAAGGACATCTTGGAAAATGTAATGCTTCCCCATGCAGAAGAAGAAATGCCCCTTAAGTGGAGGTATCAACACGATAACGATCCGAAACACAAATCTAAGTATGTGACGGAATAGCTCGGAAACAAGAAGATCGACGTTTTGAAGTGGCCAGCACAATCGTCGGATCTTAATCCCATAGAAAATTTATGGGACATTGTAGATCATAAAATAAATCGGGATAATTGCAAAAATTTGGACGAGCTTTTCCAGCAAGTGGAAATCGCATGGAATGGAATTTCTGGTGAAATTTTATCGAAGCTAATGGAGTCCATGCCACGCAGATGCGAAGCGGTTTTAAAAAACAAAGGGTACGCCACTAAATATTAGGGAACGTATTTCTTTTTTAATGAACTGAAATTGTGCTTGTTTTCTCGCGAACAAAAAAGTATGTTGTTAACTTTTCTTAAATTTTTGATAGGAATTCCTTTAGTTTTTTTTATAGCAAATATTGGTTATATATTACCTATTATGTAAAAATAAAACAATCTTAAATTATGTTTGGCGTTGTTATTATGGAATACATTGTGTCGCAAGTTCGTGCATTTATTTTGTCGCACACTGTATGTATAGTTATAAAAAATTTTTTCTACTTGTAGTTTCTATTGTTTTTGATTATTTTGAATTTGTTAATCAAAAAATTTTTTCAATTTTATTTATTTTTCTTTTATCCTGATGATGCCAACCAATGGTTTGTCGAAATATTGAAAAAAAAAAACAAAAAATAGTTTTTTAAAATTTTTTTATTAAATAATGACCTAATGCTTAATTATTAACTATTAAAAAATATTAAAAAGGTCAAATAACTATAATTATTATATATATACATATGCTTCTTTATTATTTTAACATTCATTAATTTTAATTACATTCTATTTGTAAGTAAATGTTTTTACTTGTGCTTTCAAATATAGAGAAAAAAGCGCAAAACAGAAATCAACCATTTGATCCCAAAACATGTCTAGTCGTCCGTAAAGAAAAGTGTTTTGCATGTTCTTACATATCCAACATATTTACAACCTATATTTTATTTTTTGGAATAGAGCTTTTAGATAGCACTTTTTTTGGTGGTGTGGCCTTATGAAAACATGAAATATAATTTTTCATTTGCTATTGTAACTGTCCAACTAGATTTTTTCATTTCACCAAATCCACCCAAAGAAAGTGCAGAGATGTGGGTTTTCTCTTAAACTCTCCTACGAGAAATCAGTTTCCCGTGCAATGAAGTTTTATCTTTTAGACCTAATTTTCTTAAGATAGAATTCCAGCTCTTTGCCTTCCAAAATGTAGCCATCGGCACGACCACATTGCCCAGGACGGGATGAAATGCAAGCTAAAATGAAAACGGTCAATTAAATACTTTTCTGGAATTTTAATTTAGGCTTGATAGAAAGAATTAAATTTATCAAAGTAACTATGACAAGCAAAATCATGTCACATCGGTTCGTTACAAAACTTAAAACAAGTCTGCAACATAAAAAATTAATTCAATCGCTTTAAGATTTAACATCATTTTGTTTGAAAATACTAAACTAAATTTTAGTTAACTTTAGTGTAAGAGAACTTACCTAAAAGACGACTGGAGGCGAATTGATCTTCTATAGCTAGTTCAACTTTTGCGAACTTTTGACGTTCCAAATACTTCTTTATCGCCTTTTCACTACGTTTCTTAGTGAGAATGTCATTGCGCTTGCGCCCCAAAGGCAAGACATAATGCGATTCATACCACTGTCGAAAAGGAGTAGCGTCAATGGCAACAATGCTGTTTTTTACCAAAGTTTTGGTACGAACCAACTCATTGTTGGAAGCATTATAGACGACATCAGCAATACGGGTTTTACGCGCAATGCCTTCAGAGGCCCATGCAAAATTGCCGGTTTCAAGCCGGAGAGCTCGAGCTTTAACGTTTCCACCACGTGTACGCACGTTATGAATGCGGGGAGCACCCAACTGTAAATAATTAAAATCTCACATTATTTCTTATCAAAGAAAATCAATAAATATTTCAAATTCAAGTAAGAAAAATGTAAACCAGCAGTCCGAACATAATAACGCTATTCATCAATTTTAAAGAAAGATCTTAAGAGACTTTTTTATTACAGTTGACACGCGTTATCACCATTTTCATATTTCTCACATTCTAATACAGAAATCCTTAAATTTTATGTCTTACCTTAGTGTTGGCTGCAGGGCGGCCTAATTCAAACGTCCTCTTCTTGCGTAAAGGTTTACCTTTGCCACCAGTAGCGCGACGCTTGTGAGTACTATCACGGCTAATACCTGTACGAATAATACGTTTTAAAATTTTTATGCTTTCAATGAAACTATTTATGTATTTGAAGTCAAGAAAATTCTGTACACCCCACTTAAACCCAAAAGCTTTGGCTTTAGAACATGAAAATATATCCATATATCCAAAATTTATTATTTTACAATCAATCATTTTATTGCCATTGATTTAACAGCACCAATTATGATTTTATCTCACCAATTTAAATGGATGTTTTCAGATTTCTTTAATATTTAACATTTATATAATAATTATAAACTCACCCATCTTGAACGAAAAGTAGAAAGAAAAGGAAGCAAAAGAGAATCACAGTAGACAAATCAAAATTTTATCACGTTAATTGTAATAGATTACACAGTGTTGTACTTCGAAATGAATGAATGAATGTCGTAATAATTTTGTAGAAAACTATTTCATAGTGTTTATAGTTGCGATATACTTACATATTAAGCAAGAAATTACCATCATACATCCACTGATCCGGTGAAGAGGATGTAAAATACACTCACAAAATTTTCTAATTATTTGGTAGTTCTGCAATAACTGTTTTTAGCATGTTTGTTAAAATTTGTGTTGGTTCATTTAAAGCTCACTTTATAAAAAATATTTTAAAGAAATCTCTTATCTGACACACTAGTGTAATGAAATGTGTTCTTGTAGTATTCGACATCATGTAACTTGTTAGTTGGAGCCTGCTATGAAATAATTCACAAAAAAAACTAGTTACAGTAGGTGTAGGATTTTTTGAAACTTGCCGTTTATACTTTTCGCTGTTCATTGATTGCAGCAGAAGTTGACATAATTTTCTCTAACCAAGACGAATCGAAACAAGTGAACTCATAGCTTTTTTTTGCTTTGAAACTTTTTTCTCAAACTAACGCAGTCACTTACTATGTACCTATTTTCATTATCTGACATACAAACACGAAAAGCTACAATAACGAATATCAAAATAAAGGCAAAGTTTCGAAATGGCGATGGCACCCAAAATTTTATTGACAAATCTAACTTTATAAAAACAAAAAACCTAAAAGTTCATAGATTTAAAAAAAACGGAAATATTAAACAAAATGGTATTGTATTTTTACATAAAAAAAAATAAGGGTTACTTTTAATTATGTCAAATGGCGCCAAGCAAAAGAGATAGAAAACCTAAAAACTTGAGGGACTTTTTTTAATAAACTGGATAATTTGCCCAAAATCTTCGACAGCAAACTTTGGGTTACTTTTTATTTATGTGTCAGGCCATATTTCATTTTTTTCAAATAAACACAATGTCTAGTTACTTTATTATTCAAATAAGCAAATTAAATTGTTTAATAAATTTCTGGACATTTTTAGTAATCTAAATATTTTATTTTTTTTGGGCAGCCAATAAACTGTTTTGTAGTTAAATCTGGTTCAAGGATTACGATAATGGGTTTTAAGAAATTTCGACAGTTTTTCTAAAAAGCCAGTTGTTTGCTACAGATATTACATCTTTAAAATATCACAAAATAAATGGTATAATAGATCGCTTCGTATACAAGGACATCTTGGAAAATGTAATGCTTCCCCATGCAGAAGAAGAAATGCCCCTTAAGTGGAGGTATCAACACGATAACGATCCGAAACACAAATCTAAGTATGTGACGGAATAGCTCGGAAACAAGAAGATCGACGTTTTGAAGTGGCCAGCACAATCGTCGGATCTTAATCCCATAGAAAATTTATGGGACATTGTAGATCATAAAATAAATCGGGATAATTGCAAAAATTTGGACGAGCTTTTCCAGCAAGTGGAAATCGCATGGAATGGAATTTCTGGTGAAATTTTATCGAAGCTAATGGAGTCCATGCCACGCAGATGCGAAGCGGTTTTAAAAAACAAAGGGTACGCCACTAAATATTAGGGAACGTATTTCTTTTTTAATGAACTGAAATTGTGCTTGTTTTCTCGCGAACAAAAAAGTATGTTGTTAACTTTTCTTAAATTTTTGATAGGAATTCCTTTAGTTTTTTTTATAGCAAATATTGGTTATATATTACCTATTATGTAAAAATAAAACAATCTTAAATTATGTTTGGCGTTGTTATTATGGAATACATTGTGTCGCAAGTTCGTGCATTTATTTTGTCGCACACTGTATGTATAGTTATAAAAAATTTTTTCTACTTGTAGTTTCTATTGTTTTTGATTATTTTGAATTTGTTAATCAAAAAATTTTTTCAATTTTATTTATTTTTCTTTTATCCTGATGATGCCAACCAATGGTTTGTCGAAATATTGAAAAAAAAAAACAAAAAATAGTTTTTTAAAATTTTTTTATTAAATAATGACCTAATGCTTAATTATTAACTATTAAAAAATATTAAAAAGGTCAAATAACTATAATTATTATATATATACATATGCTTCTTTATTATTTTAACATTCATTAATTTTAATTACATTCTATTTGTAAGTAAATGTTTTTACTTGTGCTTTCAAATATAGAAAAAAAAGCGCAAAACAGAAATCAACCATTTGATCCCAAAACATGTCTAGTCGTCCGTAAAGAAAAGTGTTTTGCATGTTCTTACATATCCAACATATTTACAACCTATATTTTATTTTTTTGGAATAGAGCTTTTAGATAGCACTTTTTTTGGTGGTGTGGCCTTATGAAAACATGAAATATAATTTTTCATTTGCTATTGTAACTGTCCAACTAGATTTTTTCATTTCACCAAATCCACCCAAAGAAAGTGCAGAGATGTGGGTTTTCTCTTAAACTCTCCTACGAGAAATCAGTTTCCCGTGCAATGAAGTTTTATCTTTTAGACCTAATTTTCTTAAGATAGAATTCCAGCTCTTTGCCTTCCAAAATGTAGCCATCGGCACGACCACATTGCCCAGGACGGGATGAAATGCAAGCTAAAATGAAAACGGTCAATTAAATACTTTTCTGGAATTTTAATTTAGGCTTGATAGAAAGAATTAAATTTATCAAAGTAACTATGACAAGCAAAATCATGTCACATCGGTTCGTTACAAAACTTAAAACAAGTCTGCAACATAAAAAATTAATTCAATCGCTTTAAGATTTAACATCATTTTGTTTGAAAATACTAAACTAAATTTTAGTTAACTTTAGTGTAAGAGAACTTACCTAAAAGACGACTGGAGGCGAATTGATCTTCTATAGCTAGTTCAACTTTTGCGAACTTTTGACGTTCCAAATACTTCTTTATCGCCTTTTCACTACGTTTCTTAGTGAGAATGTCATTGCGCTTGCGCCCCAAAGGCAAGACATAATGCGATTCATACCACTGTCGAAAAGGAGTAGCGTCAATGGCAACAATGCTGTTTTTTACCAAAGTTTTGGTACGAACCAACTCATTGTTGGAAGCATTATAGACGACATCAGCAATACGGGTTTTACGCGCAATGCCTTCAGAGGCCCATGCAAAATTGCCGGTTTCAAGCCGGAGAGCTCGAGCTTTAACGTTTCCACCACGTGTACGCACGTTATGAATGCGGGGAGCACCCAACTGTAAATAATTAAAATCTCACATTATTTCTTATCAAAGAAAATCAATAAATATTTCAAATTCAAGTAAGAAAAATGTAAACCAGCAGTCCGAACATAATAACGCTATTCATCAATTTTAAAGAAAGATCTTAAGAGACTTTTTTATTACAGTTGACACGCGTTATCACCATTTTCATATTTCTCACATTCTAATACAGAAATCCTTAAATTTTATGTCTTACCTTAGTGTTGGCTGCAGGGCGGCCTAATTCAAACGTCCTCTTCTTGCGTAAAGGTTTACCTTTGCCACCAGTAGCGCGACGCTTGTGAGTACTATCACGGCTAATACCTGTACGAATAATACGTTTTAAAATTTTTATGCTTTCAATGAAACTATTTATGTATTTGAAGTCAAGAAAATTCTGTACACCCCACTTAAACCCAAAAGCTTTGGCTTTAGAACATGAAAATATATCCATATATCCAAAATTTATTATTTTACAATCAATCATTTTATTGCCATTGATTTAACAGCACCAATTATGATTTTATCTCACCAATTTAAATGGATGTTTTCAGATTTCTTTAATATTTAACATTTATATAATAATTATAAACTCACCCATCTTGAACGAAAAGTAGAAAGAAAAGGAAGCAAAAGAGAATCACAGTAGACAAATCAAAATTTTATCACGTTAATTGTAATAGATTACACAGTGTTGTACTTCGAAATGAATGAATGAATGTCGTAATAATTTTGTAGAAAACTATTTCATAGTGTTTATAGTTGCGATATACTTACATATTAAGCAAGAAATTACCATCATACATCCACTGATCCGGTGAAGAGGATGTAAAATACACTCACAAAATTTTCTAATTATTTGGTAGTTCTGCAATAACTGTTTTTAGCATGTTTGTTAAAATTTGTGTTGGTTCATTTAAAGCTCACTTTATAAAAAATATTTTAAAGAAATCTCTTATCTGACACACTAGTGTAATGAAATGTGTTCTTGTAGTATTCGACATCATGTAACTTGTTAGTTGGAGCCTGCTATGAAATAATTCACAAAAAAAACTAGTTACAGTAGGTGTAGGATTTTTTGAAACTTGCCGTTTATACTTTTCGCTGTTCATTGATTGCAGCAGAAGTTGACATAATTTTCTCTAACCAAGACGAATCGAAACAAGTGAACTCATAGCTTTTTTTTGCTTTGAAACTTTTTTCTCAAACTAACGCAGTCACTTACTATGTACCTATTTTCATTATCTGACATACAAACACGAAAAGCTACAATAACGAATATCAAAATAAAGGCAAAGTTTCGAAATGGCGATGGCACCCAAAATTTTATTGACAAATCTAACTTTATAAAAACAAAAAACCTAAAAGTTCATAGATTTAAAAAAAACGGAAATATTAAACAAAATGGTATTGTATTTTTACATAAAAAAAAATAAGGGTTACTTTTAATTATGTCAAATGGCGCCAAGCAAAAGAGATAGAAAACCTAAAAACTTGAGGGACTTTTTTTAATAAACTGGATAATTTGCCCAAAATCTTCGACAGCAAACTTTGGGTTACTTTTTATTTATGTGTCAGGCCATATTTCATTTTTTTCAAATAAACACAATGTCTAGTTACTTTATTATTCAAATAAGCAAATTAAATTGTTTAATAAATTTCTGGACATTTTTAGTAATCTAAATATTTTATTTTTTTTGGGCAGCCAATAAACTGTTTTGTAGTTAAATCTGGTTCAAGGATTACGATAATGGGTTTTAAGAAATTTCGACAGTTTTCCTAAAAAGCCAGTTGTTTGCTACAGATATTACATCTTTAAAATATCACAAAATAAATGGTATAATAGATCGCTTCGTATACAAGGACATCTTGGAAAATGTAATGCTTCCCCATGCAGAAGAAGAAATGCCCCTTAAGTGGAGGTATCAACACGATAACGATCCGAAACACAAATCTAAGTATGTGACGGAATAGCTCGGAAACAAGAAGATCGACGTTTTGAAGTGGCCAGCACAATCGTCGGATCTTAATCCCATAGAAAATTTATGGGACATTGTAGATCATAAAATAAATCGGGATAATTGCAAAAATTTGGACGAGCTTTTCCAGCAAGTGGAAATCGCATGGAATGGAATTTCTGGTGAAATTTTATCGAAGCTAATGGAGTCCATGCCACGCAGATGCGAAGCGGTTTTAAAAAACAAAGGGTACGCCACTAAATATTAGGGAACGTATTTCTTTTTTAATGAACTGAAATTGTGCTTGTTTTCTCGCGAACAAAAAAGTATGTTGTTAACTTTTCTTAAATTTTTGATAGGAATTCCTTTAGTTTTTTTTATAGCAAATATTGGTTATATATTACCTATTATGTAAAAATAAAACAATCTTAAATTATGTTTGGCGTTGTTATTATGGAATACATTGTGTCGCAAGTTCGTGCATTTATTTTGTCGCACACTGTATGTATAGTTATAAAAAATTTTTTCTACTTGTAGTTTCTATTGTTTTTGATTATTTTGAATTTGTTAATCAAAAAATTTTTTCAATTTTATTTATTTTTCTTTTATCCTGATGATGCCAACCAATGGTTTGTCGAAATATTGAAAAAAAAAACAAAAAATAGTTTTTTAAAATTTTTTTATTAAATAATGACCTAATGCTTAATTATTAACTATTAAAAAATATTAAAAAGGTCAAATAACTATAATTATTATATATATACATATGCTTCTTTATTATTTTAACATTCATTAATTTTAATTACATTCTATTTGTAAGTAAATGTTTTTACTTGTGCTTTCAAATATAGAGAAAAAAGCGCAAAACAGAAATCAACCATTTGATCCCAAAACATGTCTAGTCGTCCGTAAAGAAAAGTGTTTTGCATGTTCTTACATATCCAACATATTTACAACCTATATTTTATTTTTTGGAATAGAGCTTTTAGATAGCACTTTTTTTGGTGGTGTGGCCTTATGAAAACATGAAATATAATTTTTCATTTGCTATTGTAACTGTCCAACTAGATTTTTTCATTTCACCAAATCCACCCAAAGAAAGTGCAGAGATGTGGGTTTTCTCTTAAACTCTCCTACGAGAAATCAGTTTCCCGTGCAATGAAGTTTTATCTTTTAGACCTAATTTTCTTAAGATAGAATTCCAGCTCTTTGCCTTCCAAAATGTAGCCATCGGCACGACCACATTGCCCAGGACGGGATGAAATGCAAGCTAAAATGAAAACGGTCAATTAAATACTTTTCTGGAATTTTAATTTAGGCTTGATAGAAAGAATTAAATTTATCAAAGTAACTATGACAAGCAAAATCATGTCACATCGGTTCGTTACAAAACTTAAAACAAGTCTGCAACATAAAAAATTAATTCAATCGCTTTAAGATTTAACATCATTTTGTTTGAAAATACTAAACTAAATTTTAGTTAACTTTAGTGTAAGAGAACTTACCTAAAAGACGACTGGAGGCGAATTGATCTTCTATAGCTAGTTCAACTTTTGCGAACTTTTGACGTTCCAAATACTTCTTTATCGCCTTTTCACTACGTTTCTTAGTGAGAATGTCATTGCGCTTGCGCCCCAAAGGCAAGACATAATGCGATTCATACCACTGTCGAAAAGGAGTAGCGTCAATGGCAACAATGCTGTTTTTTACCAAAGTTTTGGTACGAACCAACTCATTGTTGGAAGCATTATAGACGACATCAGCAATACGGGTTTTACGCGCAATGCCTTCAGAGGCCCATGCAAAATTGCCGGTTTCAAGCCGGAGAGCTCGAGCTTTAACGTTTCCACCACGTGTACGCACGTTATAAATGCGGGGAGCACCCAACTGTAAATAATTAAAATCTCACATTATTTCTTATCAAAGAAAATCAATAAATATTTCAAATTCAAGTAAGAAAAATGTAAACCAGCAGTCCGAACATAATAACGCTATTCATCAATTTTAAAGAAAGATCTTAAGAGACTTTTTTATTACAGTTGACACGCGTTATCACCATTTTCATATTTCTCACATTCTAATACAGAAATCCTTAAATTTTATGTCTTACCTTAGTGTTGGCTGCAGGGCGGCCTAATTCAAACGTCCTCTTCTTGCGTAAAGGTTTACCTTTGCCACCAGTAGCGCGACGCTTGTGAGTACTATCACGGCTAATACCTGTACGAATAATACGTTTTAAAATTTTTATGCTTTCAATGAAACTATTTATGTATTTGAAGTCAAGAAAATTCTGTACACCCCACTTAAACCCAAAAGCTTTGGCTTTAGAACATGAAAATATATCCATATATCCAAAATTTATTATTTTACAATCAATCATTTTATTGCCATTGATTTAACAGCACCAATTATGATTTTATCTCACCAATTTAAATGGATGTTTTCAGATTTCTTTAATATTTAACATTTATATAATAATTATAAACTCACCCATCTTGAACGAAAAGTAGAAAGAAAAGGAAGCAAAAGAGAATCACAGTAGACAAATCAAAATTTTATCACGTTAATTGTAATAGATTACACAGTGTTGTACTTCGAAATGAATGAATGAATGGGCCAGTTCACATTGGATTAATATTTGTTTTGAACAACTTTAGTTCTTTCCAAAACACACTATACTAATTATTTTAGCACAAAATTCTATGCGTATACACATCTTTGTGTGTATTAGTGTTTTTTATTCATTTTACGTTTGTTTTTCGTTCGGTATACACCACAGTATACGCATTACAAAATAAATATCGCTGGATTAAGTGATGATGAAAAGTTTGTTTCTAATTTTATTTTCTGTAAAATTATTTTTATTCTTATTCGACCTTTTTTATTTTAATTAAATAAAAAAATTTTTTTCAATTTGTTAATAATTTTTGTTATTAAAAATTAATTTTTCCTGAAGAAGCTTTCCATAGGAAAGCAAAATATTGAAAAAATATATCGTTAAAATTTAATTAAAAATACCGTTTAAAAGATTAACACATATTTAATTTTCTGTAAAATATAAAAATATTATAGCAAAAACTTGAATTCAATAATAATAAAATCGCAAGTATTTAATTTTCATGTGATTTGTTCAGGTTACAGGTAAAAATGATAAAAACAAATAGCAAAACAACGCCACTTGTTGTCTGTACAGATTTATCAACTTTAATGTTAGTTGCCGCGACCAACCACCTTCTACTTTTGCATTCATACTTAAATGACAAGGCAATAGCCAACTGAAGACTAAAAATCGCTCTGCAAAAAAAACACACAAGACCTGTGTTTTCATAAATGCATGTGTATTAGTTTTGTTTTCGTTGTGCGGCTTTGAAGCTGCTAGAAAAATTGTTTCAACCAAAAACTACCCCCCTCACCGAAAATGCCAACAAACTGCCAGCACAACTAATCCAATGTGAACTGGCTCAATGTCGTAATAATTTTGTAGAAAACTATTTCATAGTGTTTATAGTTGCGATATACTTACATATTAAGCAAGAAATTACCATCATACATCCACTGATCCGGTGAAGAGGATGTAAAATACACTCACAAAATTTTCTAATTATTTGGTAGTTCTGCAATAACTGTTTTTAGCATGTTTGTTAAAATTTGTGTTGGTTCATTTAAAGCTCACTTTATAAAAAATATTTTAAAGAAATCTCTTATCTGACACACTAGTGTAATGAAATGTGTTCTTGTAGTATTCGACATCATGTAACTTGTTAGTTGGAGCCTGCTATGAAATAATTCACAAAAAAAACTAGTTACAGTAGGTGTAGGATTTTTTGAAACTTGCCGTTTATACTTTTCGCTGTTCATTGATTGCAGCAGAAGTTGACATAATTTTCTCTAACCAAGACGAATCGAAACAAGTGAACTCATAGCTTTTTTTTGCTTTGAAACTTTTTTCTCAAACTAACGCAGTCACTTACTATGTACCTATTTTCATTATCTGACATACAAACACGAAAAGCTACAATAACGAATATCAAAATAAAGGCAAAGTTTCGAAATGGCGATGGCACCCAAAATTTTATTGACAAATCTAACTTTATAAAAACAAAAAACCTAAAAGTTCATAGATTTAAAAAAAACGGAAATATTAAACAAAATGGTATTGTATTTTTACATAAAAAAAAATAAGGGTTACTTTTAATTATGTCAAATGGCGCCAAGCAAAAGAGATAGAAAACCTAAAAACTTGAGGGACTTTTTTTAATAAACTGGATAATTTGCCCAAAATCTTCGACAGCAAACTTTGGGTTACTTTTTATTTATGTGTCAGGCCATATTTCATTTTTTTCAAATAAACACAATGTCTAGTTACTTTATTATTCAAATAAGCAAATTAAATTGTTTAATAAATTTCTGGACATTTTTAGTAATCTAAATATTTTATTTTTTTTGGGCAGCCAATAAACTGTTTTGTAGTTAAATCTGGTTCAAGGATTACGATAATGGGTTTTAAGAAATTTCGACAGTTTTCCTAAAAAGCCAGTTGTTTGCTACAGATATTACATCTTTAAAATATCACAAAATAAATGGTATAATAGATCGCTTCGTATACAAGGACATCTTGGAAAATGTAATGCTTCCCCATGCAGAAGAAGAAATGCCCCTTAAGTGGAGGTATCAACACGATAACGATCCGAAACACAAATCTAAGTATGTGACGGAATAGCTCGGAAACAAGAAGATCGACGTTTTGAAGTGGCCAGCACAATCGTCGGATCTTAATCCCATAGAAAATTTATGGGACATTGTAGATCATAAAATAAATCGGGATAATTGCAAAAATTTGGACGAGCTTTTCCAGCAAGTGGAAATCGCATGGAATGGAATTTCTGGTGAAATTTTATCGAAGCTAATGGAGTCCATGCCACGCAGATGCGAAGCGGTTTTAAAAAACAAAGGGTACGCCACTAAATATTAGGGAACGTATTTCTTTTTTAATGAACTGAAATTGTGCTTGTTTTCTCGCGAACAAAAAAGTATGTTGTTAACTTTTCTTAAATTTTTGATAGGAATTCCTTTAGTTTTTTTTATAGCAAATATTGGTTATATATTACCTATTATGTAAAAATAAAACAATCTTAAATTATGTTTGGCGTTGTTATTATGGAATACATTGTGTCGCAAGTTCGTGCATTTATTTTGTCGCACACTGTATGTATAGTTATAAAAAATTTTTTCTACTTGTAGTTTCTATTGTTTTTGATTATTTTGAATTTGTTAGTCAAAAAATTTTTTCAATTTTATTTATTTTTCTTTTATTCTGATGATGCCAACCAATGGTTTGTCGAAATATTGAAAAAAAAAAAACAAAAAATAGTTTTTTAAAATTTTTTTATTAAATAATGACCTAATGCTTAATTATTAACTATTAAAAAATATTAAAAAGGTCAAATAACTATAATTATTATATATATACATATGCTTCTTTATTAATTTTAACATTCATTAATTTTAATTACATTCTATTTGTAAGTAAATGTTTTTACTTGTGCTTTCAAATATAGAAAAAAAAGCGCAAAACAGAAATCAACCATTTGATCCCAAAACATGTCTAGTCGTCCGTAAAGAAAAGTGTTTTGCATGTTCTTACATATCCAACATATTTACAACCTATATTTTATTTTTTGGAATAGAGCTTTTAGATAGCACTTTTTTTGGTGGTGTGGCCTTATGAAAACATGAAATATAATTTTTCATTTGCTATTGTAACTGTCCAACTAGATTTTTTCATTTCACCAAATCCACCCAAAGAAAGTGCAGAGATGTGGGTTTTCTCTTAAACTCTCCTACGAGAAATCAGTTTCCCGTGCAATGAAGTTTTATCTTTTAGACCTAATTTTCTTAAGATAGAATTCCAGCTCTTTGCCTTCCAAAATGTAGCCATCGGCACGACCACATTGCCCAGGACGGGATGAAATGCAAGCTAAAATGAAAACGGTCAATTAAATACTTTTCTGGAATTTTAATTTAGGCTTGATAGAAAGAATTAAATTTATCAAAGTAACTATGACAAGCAAAATCATGTCACATCGGTTCGTTACAAAACTTAAAACAAGTCTGCAACATAAAAAATTAATTCAATCGCTTTAAGATTTAACATCATTTTGTTTGAAAATACTAAACTAAATTTTAGTTAACTTTAGTGTAAGAGAACTTACCTAAAAGACGACTGGAGGCGAATTGATCTTCTATAGCTAGTTCAACTTTTGCGAACTTTTGACGTTCCAAATACTTCTTTATCGCCTTTTCACTACGTTTCTTAGTGAGAATGTCATTGCGCTTGCGCCCCAAAGGCAAGACATAATGCGATTCATACCACTGTCGAAAAGGAGTAGCGTCAATGGCAACAATGCTGTTTTTTACCAAAGTTTTGGTACGAACCAACTCATTGTTGGAAGCATTATAGACGACATCAGCAATACGGGTTTTACGCGCAATGCCTTCAGAGGCCCATGCAAAATTGCCGGTTTCAAGCCGGAGAGCTCGAGCTTTAACGTTTCCACCACGTGTACGCACGTTATGAATGCGGGGAGCACCCAACTGTAAATAATTAAAATCTCACATTATTTCTTATCAAAGAAAATCAATAAATATTTCAAATTCAAGTAAGAAAAATGTAAACCAGCAGTCCGAACATAATAACGCTATTCATCAATTTTAAAGAAAGATCTTAAGAGACTTTTTTATTACAGTTGACACGCGTTATCACCATTTTCATATTTCTCACATTCTAATACAGAAATCCTTAAATTTTATGTCTTACCTTAGTGTTGGCTGCAGGGCGGCCTAATTCAAACGTCCTCTTCTTGCGTAAAGGTTTACCTTTGCCACCAGTAGCGCGACGCTTGTGAGTACTATCACGGCTAATACCTGTACGAATAATACGTTTTAAAATTTTTATGCTTTCAATGAAACTATTTATGTATTTGAAGTCAAGAAAATTCTGTACACCCCACTTAAACCCAAAAGCTTTGGCTTTAGAACATGAAAATATATCCATATATCCAAAATTTATTATTTTACAATCAATCATTTTATTGCCATTGATTTAACAGCACCAATTATGATTTTATCTCACCAATTTAAATGGATGTTTTCAGATTTCTTTAATATTTAACATTTATATAATAATTATAAACTCACCCATCTTGAACGAAAAGTAGAAAGAAAAGGAAGCAAAAGAGAATCACAGTAGACAAATCAAAATTTTATCACGTTAATTGTAATAGATTACACAGTGTTGTACTTCGAAATGAATGAATGAATGTCGTAATAATTTTGTAGAAAACTATTTCATAGTGTTTATAGTTGCGATATACTTACATATTAAGCAAGAAATTACCATCATACATCCACTGATCCGGTGAAGAGGATGTAAAATACACTCACAAAATTTTCTAATTATTTGGTAGTTCTGCAATAACTGTTTTTAGCATGTTTGTTAAAATTTGTGTTGGTTCATTTAAAGCTCACTTTATAAAAAATATTTTAAAGAAATCTCTTATCTGACACACTAGTGTAATGAAATGTGTTCTTGTAGTATTCGACATCATGTAACTTGTTAGTTGGAGCCTGCTATGAAATAATTCACAAAAAAAACTAGTTACAGTAGGTGTAGGATTTTTTGAAACTTGCCGTTTATACTTTTCGCTGTTCATTGATTGCAGCAGAAGTTGACATAATTTTCTCTAACCAAGACGAATCGAAACAAGTGAACTCATAGCTTTTTTTTGCTTTGAAACTTTTTTCTCAAACTAACGCAGTCACTTACTATGTACCTATTTTCATTATCTGACATACAAACACGAAAAGCTACAATAACGAATATCAAAATAAAGGCAAAGTTTCGAAATGGCGATGGCACCCAAAATTTTATTGACAAATCTAACTTTATAAAAACAAAAAACCTAAAAGTTCATAGATTTAAAAAAAACGGAAATATTAAACAAAATGGTATTGTATTTTTACATAAAAAAAAATAAGGGTTACTTTTAATTATGTCAAATGGCGCCAAGCAAAAGAGATAGAAAACCTAAAAACTTGAGGGACTTTTTTTAATAAACTGGATAATTTGCCCAAAATCTTCGACAGCAAACTTTGGGTTACTTTTTATTTATGTGTCAGGCCATATTTCATTTTTTTCAAATAAACACAATGTCTAGTTACTTTATTATTCAAATAAGCAAATTAAATTGTTTAATAAATTTCTGGACATTTTTAGTAATCTAAATATTTTATTTTTTTTGGGCAGCCAATAAACTGTTTTGTAGTTAAATCTGGTTCAAGGATTACGATAATGGGTTTTAAGAAATTTCGACAGTTTTTCTAAAAAGCCAGTTGTTTGCTACAGATATTACATCTTTAAAATATCACAAAATAAATGGTATAATAGATCGCTTCGTATACAAGGACATCTTGGAAAATGTAATGCTTCCCCATGCAGAAGAAGAAATGCCCCTTAAGTGGAGGTATCAACACGATAACGATCCGAAACACAAATCTAAGTATGTGACGGAATAGCTCGGAAACAAGAAGATCGACGTTTTGAAGTGGCCAGCACAATCGTCGGATCTTAATCCCATAGAAAATTTATGGGACATTGTAGATCATAAAATAAATCGGGATAATTGCAAAAATTTGGACGAGCTTTTCCAGCAAGTGGAAATCGCATGGAATGGAATTTCTGGTGAAATTTTATCGAAGCTAATGGAGTCCATGCCACGCAGATGCGAAGCGGTTTTAAAAAACAAAGGGTACGCCACTAAATATTAGGGAACGTATTTCTTTTTTAATGAACTGAAATTGTGCTTGTTTTCTCGCGAACAAAAAAGTATGTTGTTAACTTTTCTTAAATTTTTGATAGGAATTCCTTTAGTTTTTTTTATAGCAAATATTGGTTATATATTACCTATTATGTAAAAATAAAACAATCTTAAATTATGTTTGGCGTTGTTATTATGGAATACATTGTGTCGCAAGTTCGTGCATTTATTTTGTCGCACACTGTATGTATAGTTATAAAAAATTTTTTCTACTTGTAGTTTCTATTGTTTTTGATTATTTTGAATTTGTTAATCAAAAAATTTTTTCAATTTTATTTATTTTTCTTTTATCCTGATGATGCCAACCAATGGTTTGTCGAAATATTGAAAAAAAAAACAAAAAATAGTTTTTTAAAATTTTTTTATTAAATAATGACCTAATGCTTAATTATTAACTATTAAAAAATATTAAAAAGGTCAAATAACTATAATTATTATATATATACATATGCTTCTTTATTATTTTAACATTCATTAATTTTAATTACATTCTATTTGTAAGTAAATGTTTTTACTTGTGCTTTCCAATATAGAGAAAAAAGCGCAAAACAGAAATCAACCATTTGATCCCAAAACATGTCTAGTCGTCCGTAAAGAAAAGTGTTTTGCATGTTCTTACATATCCAACATATTTACAACCTATATTTTATTTTTTGGAATAGAGCTTTTAGATAGCACTTTTTTTGGTGGTGTGGCCTTATGAAAACATGAAATATAATTTTTCATTTGCTATTGTAACTGTCCAACTAGATTTTTTCATTTCACCAAATCCACCCAAAGAAAGTGCAGAGATGTGGGTTTTCTCTTAAACTCTCCTACGAGAAATCAGTTTCCCGTGCAATGAAGTTTTATCTTTTAGACCTAATTTTCTTAAGATAGAATTCCAGCTCTTTGCCTTCCAAAATGTAGCCATCGGCACGACCACATTGCCCAGGACGGGATGAAATGCAAGCTAAAATGAAAACGGTCAATTAAATACTTTTCTGGAATTTTAATTTAGGCTTGATAGAAAGAATTAAATTTATCAAAGTAACTATGACAAGCAAAATCATGTCACATCGGTTCGTTACAAAACTTAAAACAAGTCTGCAACATAAAAAATTAATTCAATCGCTTTAAGATTTAACATCATTTTGTTTGAAAATACTAAACTAAATTTTAGTTAACTTTAGTGTAAGAGAACTTACCTAAAAGACGACTGGAGGCGAATTGATCTTCTATAGCTAGTTCAACTTTTGCGAACTTTTGACGTTCCAAATACTTCTTTATCGCCTTTTCACTACGTTTCTTAGTGAGAATGTCATTGCGCTTGCGCCCCAAAGGCAAGACATAATGCGATTCATACCACTGTCGAAAAGGAGTAGCGTCAATGGCAACAATGCTGTTTTTTACCAAAGTTTTGGTACGAACCAACTCATTGTTGGAAGCATTATAGACGACATCAGCAATACGGGTTTTACGCGCAATGCCTTCAGAGGCCCATGCAAAATTGCCGGTTTCAAGCCGGAGAGCTCGAGCTTTAACGTTTCCACCACGTGTACGCACGTTATAAATGCGGGGAGCACCCAACTGTAAATAATTAAAATCTCACATTATTTCTTATCAAAGAAAATCAATAAATATTTCAAATTCAAGTAAGAAAAATGTAAACCAGCAGTCCGAACATAATAACGCTATTCATCAATTTTAAAGAAAGATCTTAAGAGACTTTTTTATTACAGTTGACACGCGTTATCACCATTTTCATATTTCTCACATTCTAATACAGAAATCCTTAAATTTTATGTCTTACCTTAGTGTTGGCTGCAGGGCGGCCTAATTCAAACGTCCTCTTCTTGCGTAAAGGTTTACCTTTGCCACCAGTAGCGCGACGCTTGTGAGTACTATCACGGCTAATACCTGTACGAATAATACGTTTTAAAATTTTTATGCTTTCAATGAAACTATTTATGTATTTGAAGTCAAGAAAATTCTGTACACCCCACTTAAACCCAAAAGCTTTGGCTTTAGAACATGAAAATATATCCATATATCCAAAATTTATTATTTTACAATCAATCATTTTATTGCCATTGATTTAACAGCACCAATTATGATTTTATCTCACCAATTTAAATGGATGTTTTCAGATTTCTTTAATATTTAACATTTATATAATAATTATAAACTCACCCATCTTGAACGAAAAGTAGAAAGAAAAGGAAGCAAAAGAGAATCACAGTAGACAAATCAAAATTTTATCACGTTAATTGTAATAGATTACACAGTGTTGTACTTCGAAATGAATGAATGAATGTCGTAATAATTTTGTAGAAAACTATTTCATAGTGTTTATAGTTGCGATATACTTACATATTAAGCAAGAAATTACCATCATACATCCACTGATCCGGTGAAGAGGATGTAAAATACACTCACAAAATTTTCTAATTATTTGGTAGTTCTGCAATAACTGTTTTTAGCATGTTTGTTAAAATTTGTGTTGGTTCATTTAAAGCTCACTTTATAAAAAATATTTTAAAGAAATCTCTTATCTGACACACTAGTGTAATGAAATGTGTTCTTGTAGTATTCGACATCATGTAACTTGTTAGTTGGAGCCTGCTATGAAATAATTCACAAAAAAAACTAGTTACAGTAGGTGTAGGATTTTTTGAAACTTGCCGTTTATACTTTTCGCTGTTCATTGATTGCAGCAGAAGTTGACATAATTTTCTCTAACCAAGACGAATCGAAACAAGTGAACTCATAGCTTTTTTTTGCTTTGAAACTTTTTTCTCAAACTAACGCAGTCACTTACTATGTACCTATTTTCATTATCTGACATACAAACACGAAAAGCTACAATAACGAATATCAAAATAAAGGCAAAGTTTCGAAATGGCGATGGCACCCAAAATTTTATTGACAAATCTAACTTTATAAAAACAAAAAACCTAAAAGTTCATAGATTTAAAAAAAACGGAAATATTAAACAAAATGGTATTGTATTTTTACATAAAAAAAAATAAGGGTTACTTTTAATTATGTCAAATGGCGCCAAGCAAAAGAGATAGAAAACCTAAAAACTTGAGGGACTTTTTTTAATAAACTGGATAATTTGCCCAAAATCTTCGACAGCAAACTTTGGGTTACTTTTTATTTATGTGTCAGGCCATATTTCATTTTTTTCAAATAAACACAATGTCTAGTTACTTTATTATTCAAATAAGCAAATTAAATTGTTTAATAAATTTCTGGACATTTTTAGTAATCTAAATATTTTATTTTTTTTGGGCAGCCAATAAACTGTTTTGTAGTTAAATCTGGTTCAAGGATTACGATAATGGGTTTTAAGAAATTTCGACAGTTTTCCTAAAAAGCCAGTTGTTTGCTACAGATATTACATCTTTAAAATATCACAAAATAAATGGTATAATAGATCGCTTCGTATACAAGGACATCTTGGAAAATGTAATGCTTCCCCATGCAGAAGAAGAAATGCCCCTTAAGTGGAGGTATCAACACGATAACGATCCGAAACACAAATCTAAGTATGTGACGGAATAGCTCGGAAACAAGAAGATCGACGTTTTGAAGTGGCCAGCACAATCGTCGGATCTTAATCCCATAGAAAATTTATGGGACATTGTAGATCATAAAATAAATCGGGATAATTGCAAAAATTTGGACGAGCTTTTCCAGCAAGTGGAAATCGCATGGAATGGAATTTCTGGTGAAATTTTATCGAAGCTAATGGAGTCCATGCCACGCAGATGCGAAGCGGTTTTAAAAAACAAAGGGTACGCCACTAAATATTAGGGAACGTATTTCTTTTTTAATGAACTGAAATTGTGCTTGTTTTCTCGCGAACAAAAAAGTATGTTGTTAACTTTTCTTAAATTTTTGATAGGAATTCCTTTAGTTTTTTTTATAGCAAATATTGGTTATATATTACCTATTATGTAAAAATAAAACAATCTTAAATTATGTTTGGCGTTGTTATTATGGAATACATTGTGTCGCAAGTTCGTGCATTTATTTTGTCGCACACTGTATGTATAGTTATAAAAAATTTTTTCTACTTGTAGTTTCTATTGTTTTTGATTATTTTGAATTTGTTAATCAAAAAATTTTTTCAATTTTATTTATTTTTCTTTTATCCTGATGATGCCAACCAATGGTTTGTCGAAATATTGAAAAAAAAAAACAAAAAATAGTTTTTTAAAATTTTTTTATTAAATAATGACCTAATGCTTAATTATTAACTATTAAAAAATATTAAAAAGGTCAAATAACTATAATTATTATATATATACATATGCTTCTTTATTATTTTAACATTCATTAATTTTAATTACATTCTATTTGTAAGTAAATGTTTTTACTTGTGCTTTCAAATATAGAGAAAAAAGCGCAAAACAGAAATCAACCATTTGATCCCAAAACATGTCTAGTCGTCCGTAAAGAAAAGTGTTTTGCATGTTCTTACATATCCAACATATTTACAACCTATATTTTATTTTTTGGAATAGAGCTTTTAGATAGCACTTTTTTTGGTGGTGTGGCCTTATGAAAACATGAAATATAATTTTTCATTTGCTATTGTAACTGTCCAACTAGATTTTTTCATTTCACCAAATCCACCCAAAGAAAGTGCAGAGATGTGGGTTTTCTCTTAAACTCTCCTACGAGAAATCAGTTTCCCGTGCAATGAAGTTTTATCTTTTAGACCTAATTTTCTTAAGATAGAATTCCAGCTCTTTGCCTTCCAAAATGTAGCCATCGGCACGACCACATTGCCCAGGACGGGATGAAATGCAAGCTAAAATGAAAACGGTCAATTAAATACTTTTCTGGAATTTTAATTTAGGCTTGATAGAAAGAATTAAATTTATCAAAGTAACTATGACAAGCAAAATCATGTCACATCGGTTCGTTACAAAACTTAAAACAAGTCTGCAACATAAAAAATTAATTCAATCGCTTTAAGATTTAACATCATTTTGTTTGAAAATACTAAACTAAATTTTAGTTAACTTTAGTGTAAGAGAACTTACCTAAAAGACGACTGGAGGCGAATTGATCTTCTATAGCTAGTTCAACTTTTGCGAACTTTTGACGTTCCAAATACTTCTTTATCGCCTTTTCACTACGTTTCTTAGTGAGAATGTCATTGCGCTTGCGCCCCAAAGGCAAGACATAATGCGATTCATACCACTGTCGAAAAGGAGTAGCGTCAATGGCAACAATGCTGTTTTTTACCAAAGTTTTGGTACGAACCAACTCATTGTTGGAAGCATTATAGACGACATCAGCAATACGGGTTTTACGCGCAATGCCTTCAGAGGCCCATGCAAAATTGCCGGTTTCAAGCCGGAGAGCTCGAGCTTTAACGTTTCCACCACGTGTACGCACGTTATGAATGCGGGGAGCACCCAACTGTAAATAATTAAAATCTCACATTATTTCTTATCAAAGAAAATCAATAAATATTTCAAATTCAAGTAAGAAAAATGTAAACCAGCAGTCCGAACATAATAACGCTATTCATCAATTTTAAAGAAAGATCTTAAGAGACTTTTTTATTACAGTTGACACGCGTTATCACCATTTTCATATTTCTCACATTCTAATACAGAAATCCTTAAATTTTATGTCTTACCTTAGTGTTGGCTGCAGGGCGGCCTAATTCAAACGTCCTCTTCTTGCGTAAAGGTTTACCTTTGCCACCAGTAGCGCGACGCTTGTGAGTACTATCACGGCTAATACCTGTACGAATAATACGTTTTAAAATTTTTATGCTTTCAATGAAACTATTTATGTATTTGAAGTCAAGAAAATTCTGTACACCCCACTTAAACCCAAAAGCTTTGGCTTTAGAACATGAAAATATATCCATATATCCAAAATTTATTATTTTACAATCAATCATTTTATTGCCATTGATTTAACAGCACCAATTATGATTTTATCTCACCAATTTAAATGGATGTTTTCAGATTTCTTTAATATTTAACATTTATATAATAATTATAAACTCACCCATCTTGAACGAAAAGTAGAAAGAAAAGGAAGCAAAAGAGAATCACAGTAGACAAATCAAAATTTTATCACGTTAATTGTAATAGATTACACAGTGTTGTACTTCGAAATGAATGAATGAATGTCGTAATAATTTTGTAGAAAACTATTTCATAGTGTTTATAGTTGCGATATACTATATTACATATTAAGCAAGAAATTACCATCATACATCCACTGATCCGGTGAAGAGGATGTAAAATATACTCACAAAATTTTCTAATTATTTGGTAGTTCTGCAATAACGGCTTTTAGCATGTTTGTTAAAATTTGTGTTCGTTCATTTAAAGCTCACTTTATAAAAAATATTTTAAAGAAATCTCTTATCTGACACACTAGTGTAATGAAATGTGTTCTTGTAGTATTCGACATCATGTAACTCGTTAGTTGGAGCCTGCTATGAAATAATTCACAAAAAAAAAAACTAGTTACAGTAGGTGTAGGATTTTTTGAAACTTGCCGTTTATACTTTTAGCTGTTCATTGATTGCAGCAGAAGTTGACATAATTTTCTCTAACCAAGACGAATCGAAACAAGTGAACTCATAGCTTTTTTTTGCTTTGAAACTTTTCTCTCAAACTAACGCAGTCACTTACTATGTATTTTCATTATCTCACATACAAATACGAAAAGCTACAATAACGAATATCAAAATAAAGGCAAAGTTTCGAAATGGCGATGGCACCCAAAATATTATTGGTAAATTTTTAATAGAGTAAAATAAATTATTAAATTAAAAAAAAATATTATATATGAAATAATCTTTTAACGGTCTTTTTAAATAATTTAACGATTTTATTTTTTTCGATATTTCGCTTTCCTGTGGAAAGCTTCTTCAGGAAATTATTTTTTATATTTAACAAAAACAAAAAATTAAAAAATTATAACAATTTGAAAATAAAAAAAATTTTGAAAACATTTGACAAAACATATAAAATAATTTTCTTCATACATACAAGCATACAAAAATTAAAATTTTAAATATTTAAACATACAAAAACAAACAAACGGAAATTAAATAACAAATTTTTCCTATGAAATAATTATAACAAATTATGTGTCTTTTGTATTAAGTACCTATAATTCTGTGCTAAATTGTCCGTGTCTGTTTTGAAATTTATTCTCCTTACATTTGGTACATTAACAATTTCTAACATTTCTAACATATAACGTCTCTTGTAGTTTTTTTCTATATCTAATACTGATGTTTCATCAAACTTTGGATAATGATTATATTTCTTACAATGTGAAGATAAGGATGTCTTCTGTGTTGAAATATTCCTATATTTCTGGTCACATCTATGACCAGCTAATCTTGTTTTAAGTTTATTCTTTGTTGTTCCAATATAAACTTTGTCACAGTTCACCTGGTCATTTCCTCCACATGGTATCCTGTATACTACATCAGATATTTCCATTTTCCCTATTTTATCCTTCATACTGCTAAATAATTTACTTAATGTGTTATATGTTTTGTGTGCAATTATATATCTATCTGTGTCATATATTTTAGACTTTCTTAATCTTTCTGATATTCCAGGAACATAAGAATAATTTATAATTTCTTGGTTCTGCCGTAATATTTCCTAAATTATGCCTATAACTACCATATTGTCTAATTAACCTGTTAGTTAATTCTACTGGAAAATCATTGTCATTAAGTATATCTTTTATTGTATCCCTATTCTTCAAATGAAATTCTCTATCACTTATAGTCAATATTCTTTCTATCATATTTTTCGCTGTGTTAATTATCATTTTCCTTGGATGTTTTGAATAAAAATTAATAATTCTTCCAGAAGATGTTGGTTTCTTATACCAATCAAATACTAACTTATTTTTCTTCCTTATTATCAATATATCTAAAAATGGAAGTCTAGATTCTCTTTCAATCGTAAATTTAATATCCGGATGGAAACTATTCAATTCTGACAAAATATCATCCACTGCATCTTCTGAAGTTATACAAAATAAATCATCCACATATTTTGTGATTATCTTAGGTTTAATATGCATTTTACTAATACATGAATTTAGTAATTCCTCCATAGGGAGGCCCTCCTTCTGTTGATATATCCTATTATCAAATTAAAAATACCTATTGTCTTCTATGCAAAACTTAAGAATACGTAAAAATAATTCCTTCTCAATATTCAAAACATCCAAGGAAAATGATAATAAACACAGCGAAAAATATGATAGACAGAATATTGACTATAAGTGATAGAGAATTTCATTTGAAGAATAGGGATACAATAAGAGATATACTTAATGTTATAGGCATAATTTAGGAAATACTACGGCAGAACCAAGAAATTATAAATTATTCTTATGTTCCTGGAATATCAGAAAGATTAAGAAAGTATAAAATATATGACACAGATAAATACATAATTGCACACAAAACATATAACACATTAAATAGATTATTTAGCTTTTTTATTTGGGTACGGTTTTCCGTCGACCCTCGTCAAATTTGGTTTGTGAACAAACCGGTTTCGGCTGTTTGCCATCTTCAGTGTTCTTTTCGTACTAGTTGCGTTCTATTGTTAGTTGTGTTTATATAGTTCGTGTCTCCCTTCGTGTTATTGCGTTCGTCACTTACTGTCTTTTTTGCCTGCATCTCTCTCTCCTTTTTCATTTGTCTCTTTTTACCTAATTTGTCGTCCCTTTTTCATTCGTCTTCTTTCCTAACTAAATCCTTTTACGATCATGCTTGTTGTCCGTTTTCGTTCATGTGTGAACCTATTGGGTTTTCTTCTCTTTCCTTCATGTGACATAATAATCTGTAATTGTACGTTTATGATGTTCTCTATTGCTTTGGTCTTCTTTCCTAACTAAATTCTTTTACGATCATGCTTGTTGTCCGTTTCTGTCTATGTGTGAACCTATTGGGTTTTTTCTTTCTTCCCCTTTTTATGTGACATAATAATCTGTAATTGTACGTTTATGATGTTCCTTATTGCCCTGGTCTTGCGCACCTGCGTAACGTTTTTGTGCTGGTGTAGTGTTTGTTTTCCTGTAAAAAAGTTTCAACGGTTCAAATATTGTGTCCGAAGCAGTGTTTATTTGTTCATTCACTATTCGTCCGTCAAATGTTCCCTGTCCGTATATTCCCATGTTCCCCAATACATTCAGTCTCCTTCCCCTGTGCCGTGTGTGGAGCAGTTCAACCGTTGTCTTAATATGTCCTGGTGTACATCTGTCGTCAAATACATGGTTCGCGAATTTAGCAGTATGAAGGATAAAATAGGGAAAATGGAAGTATCTGATGTAGTATACAGGATACCATGTGGAGGAAATGACCAGGTGAACTGTGACAAAGTTTATATTGGGACAACAAAGAATAAACTTAAAACAAGATTAGCTGGTCATAGATGTGACCAGAAATATAGGAATATTTCAACACAGAATATAAAAAATAATTTCCTGAAGAAGCTTTCCACAGGAAAGCGAAATATCGAAAAAAATAAAATCGTTAAATTGTTTAAAAAGACCGTTAAAAGATTATTTCATATTTAATAAAATTTAAAAAAAGGTCGAATAAAAATAAAAGTAATTAAAAAAAAATAAAAATAAATAAGTAACATTTTATATTTATATACTAAAATTATTCAACTGAATAATTTTTAATTTTTTATACCATTATTCTTATAATTATCTAACAATAAATTTTAACTGAAGCGTATAAAAACGTTTTTAAATTGTATGAAAAGAGCTATTATTTCGTAATCCGAATCGAATTGAAGTTTACTGTTCATTCAGCTAAATATTACCTAAGGTTGACAGGTATAGGAGTGAATACCTTGTTGAGATAGAAATTCAACATATGTCGGATATTATTGTGAATATTAAATTAACGGTCTTACCCACTTTAGAAAAGGAAATTTTTGGTATTGTCGGATTATAAAAGGGTGCCAAAATCAATAAAGAGAAGTTTTTTTTAAGTCTCTTTAAAGGGGAATACTAAAGGCCGGCTTAATTCCAGTAAAAAAGGTTCAAGGTTACTTTTAAAGAGGACATGGACCCTGTTTTTAGTTGAAAATTGTCTGCCAGAGGAGAAAGTGTTAATTAAAAAAGCATATAGTTTGAATTATTTTTGTGGAGTGAAAAAAAAGTGAGAATATCCTGTGGAGAAGGAGAACAAACAACACATTTAAGTAAATGCAAAGGAAAGTTTAGTGATGAGAATTCTAATTGCAAAAGGAGAAAACATATTGTGTGGAACGCTAGTAGTCCTTGTCTAAAGAGGAAGCAGTTGTCCAAAAAAAGATGGAAAGGACCCAAAAAGTACAGCCTGTTGTTTATCCCAGGATCAATGGTAGCAGACAAAATTCATTTCTTTATGTAATACACTTTGAAGAGGAAAAAGGACCAAAAGCAGTGCCATACTGAAATATATATAAGAACAGAGTGTGATTTGTTTTACATCCGCGCCTGACTATGTAGTCTTATTCAGATGGTGGACAAACCACTATTGTATAATTTGGAACGTCATACAGGCGTCCTAGATAGCCGAAGACATAATTCTAAGCAACAGAACCACCTAGTTGCAACTTTAATGATTTCAGTGTAGGTCTGCAAATCATCACACCTTGCTAAAGAGTTGGAGACTTTCCAACTCCTGTCCAGAACACATGTCAAGCATGCTCACTGGATTGGATCATTCACTTTGCGTGTCATTATCAGTGAGATGATCTTGGCCACCATAATAACCATTGTACTGTTATGGGGCCGCAAAACCACAACCACCACGATGCTCCCATATAGGGGCTAACCTCAATGATCAGCCAGAGAACTATTATAAGTCTAAAGAGACAAATAATGAACTCTACGAGCTCACTGATCCCCGTGGAAATAAAGTGGAGTTTCCAGTTGACTCCCTGCCTGTCTTCAGGGGACTGGGCTCCCTTTATACCCCCAGTTGCACAGATCTAGATAGCTGTTACGTACCATAAAGACCATAAATGTGCCCCCGGGGGGATATATATAAGAACAAATAAAGGAGTAAGACCATCTGGCGGAGAATAGCCAAGTTAAAGTTCATCCACTTATTAGAAGATAAAAATAGGATAGAGAAGGCGCGAACCCAGAGACGCCATAATTCAAATATAAGATATAATTATAGAGAGGAAAAACAATATATAAGTAGGGTAGTATAAGTTCTTATAAGGTGATTTTCTATGTTAGTTTTGAGTGTTCTAGTAGTAATAGTAAAATATTAAACATTATAATTTCGCATTGACAAAAATAGGGGCTTGAAAAAAAAAACCAGAAAAAGAAATCCCAGGCCAGAGAAAAAACTGCCTTAAGAGAGCTCCTTTAGGGTAGAATTATAAAATTAAGGAAGAATTTGTTTTTTTTTTTGTGATACATAGTTGGAATAATTTTTTTTTAACGTAGTAAATTCTTAAAGTAGGTGTTCTTGAATTATGTGTGACCAGGTTTAAGCAAGAAAAATAGGTTAAATTATTTTTTGTTTTAAAAATTATAAAAAGTAAAGTAAAAATTTAAAATAAACAGGAAAAAGAAAGAAAAAAGACCGTTCGCGAACATAAACCTTTTTTTAAAGTAAAAAAAATTCGAAAACAATACATGTATAAAAAAAATACAAAATTATAGGGAAAATTAAGAGAAAAGATAAAATAAAAAGAAAAGGGTAAAATAGTCAATTAAGTTTTATTTTGGTTATTAGTTTTTTTTTATACCCAAGATTAATTATAGTCTAAATAAGAAAACAAATATACTAAGTAATTTATAATTATTTGGAATCATTTTCATTATAAGCAGCAATTTTATTCGTGCTTCATTCCTTTAAATAAATAATTCGTGATGTTCTCACAAAATATTTATTACAAAAATTTTTATTAAAAAATAAACATCTTATGATATTCTCATAAAACATTTATTTATTTTTTTCTTTTCAACAAATTATACATAAAATTATTAATAATATTTTGATCAATAAACACTTGAATGAATTATTTATTGTAGATATATGCATATATGTACATCGCATTATAGTCTTAGGCAAATTGCTTTGTAATATTGTTAATTTGGCCATCTATGGCTTCATATTACAAGATTGAATAAATAAATAAAAAATAAATAAAATAAATTACAGTTGAACCCAAACAAAAAAGTACAGGCAAGGCTAACACTTTAATGAATTTTGTTTTCTTTGTAAATAAAAGATTTTTAAGTAACAAATATGACAATAGTGCAAGCATCTGATTTGAATTCGCCTTAGGGAATATAAGTATTTGTAAATCAAACCGTAGATGGAAAACTTAACAATTTTGAAATGCAGCTTCTTAATACCATTAGTACTTTTCTTAACTAAAACATATTAAGGATTCTTTTTTTCTGTAGTTTTATATATTTATTTTGAAAGGTTTAAAGTTAAATTTAGGGTAAATATTGATTTAAAAAAATATTTCATTTTAAATGAATAGTTTTCATCAGGTCTCTTGATAGTCATTTGGGTGTTTCAATATTATATATAATTATGTACTACAAATATTCCACAGTGAATTTTTGTCTGTTTATTTTGTAAAGAATATATTAATTTATAGCACATCTTTTAAAAGTTACTTAAGTTTTTTAAGAGATTGTAAATAAAAAACATTAATTAAAGCCTGACTTATGTATATTAAAAAATGAGGTCTAAGTAGGAAATTAAAAAAATTAATTGAGTAATTTGGCTTAGTTAATTTTATTTTAATTAATATTAAGAAAGAATAAAAGTTAGCATAAAGCAAGAAAAAATACTATAAACATAAATAATGTGACAATTTGTAAAGAGAACAACTAAGGATAGCTTTGTGTTGTGTATAGACTTTGTGTAACTAAATAAATAGTATGTCAATTCTTTCATTATTTATTGCAAAATTAGTGGGTTAAGTGTAGGATGTTGTCAATTTGTACATTCGGTTGGCGTCTATTTTTTTCTGTTTTCTTTAAAAACCTTCTAATTTTAGTAAGTAATTTTCTTTTCTTCATAGAAATCCAGAAATTAAAATAAAAATGAACTTTAGACGAATTAAATTATTATTTTTTACAACATCAAATTCAAATAATAATAGATAAAACAATTTTTTTTTATGATTGCTCGATTAGATTATTAGGATATGTAAAACTAATGGCTTTAAGGTAAAAAGTTATATCAGTCAAATGATTATAACAAAATCAAAATGTTAAAAGACAAAAAACTATTTTGCAACTGCCTTGATTTGTTATTTAAATTTAAGAAGTACGGATTTAATTTTATATTATAAACACAAAAAAACGTTTCTCAAAAATAATAACTTTTTATGAATATATAATGAAATAAATAATGCAACTGACTCATTTATGATAGATCTTGATTCCGGATTATTGCTGTAAGAATTACCATGTTAACCGAATTATTTAGATACCGATATTTTCATTTTTTTTACTTATTGGACCAATTTTTGAATTTAAAACCTACACACCCGTATGCTGTTTATTTTTCACTAGCAAAATTAATATTATTGTCTTAGAATAGATTAGCATTGCATTTAATAATAAACAAAACAGATACTTTTTTGCAGCTTTCAATAAGTTAAAAAATTACTTGAATTCCCAGAATAGTACCAGCCTTATGTTTACACACATACAATTTTAAATGTCAATTTTCCATGTCCGGCCTAAAACACAATATTTTGTTTATTATCGAATCTCGCAAAGTTATAATCAAAACAATAACAAATCGCAACATTTTTATACACAAATTAACAGAATCAATAAATAATATTGTTCCTTGGAAATATTGTTATAAATTATAAATAATGCAAAATTTTGATATGAATATGGATTTTTTGTTTGCACTCTTACCACCATCAAATTGTAAGTATACACACTCTGTACGGAACAAATAAAAAATATTAAACTTTTAATTTAATTAACTATAACATATTGCATTTCAGTTCAAATGACCGATGAACAGTTAGTATTATGGCAACACAATTCAATTTTCGAGTGTGAATGTGATAATTTCATAAATCGACGTATTGAGGCAGACCGCCAAGAACGGGCTGATTATTTAAGTAACTATGCAATAAACACTGCCATAGAACAGCATGGTCTACAAAGAAGGCGCCGAAGGAGCGAAGGTAATGAAAATGAATCAAACAATGTGTTTATCATACATCCTCCAGCTAGACGTCCACGTTTAGGACCAAATTCTTATAAAGTGTACGAAGATGCTGTTGCTGAAGCTATAAGAGAAAGAGGTTTAGTACTAAGAGGAAGACCTTAAAATATTTATTTGTGAAAGAAAAATACATACAAAAAGAACATTTCGTAACCTAAACTGTGCAATTTGCTATTGAATTGCAAAGAAATTTTAAACTAGCAACTTTTAAGGAAATGTCTATAGTAATAAATATGGAATTAAAACATATAAATGTGATAATACCAATTTTTTTTGTAGTTCATTCTATTATTATTAAAAAGTAAAAACATCTTTTGTGCAGTTTTTTGTTATAATAAATGTATAATATAAGTAACTTTAAACTCTTTACTACCATTGTATTTTAAGTTATGAATAAATAAAACATTAGATTACTACTTATTATTACTAGATTATTTAAAAATTGACAAGTAAATATGTATATGTACGTATGTATGTTTTAGTTATGAGAAAATATATGAAATATTTGTGAATTTTTAATAAAATGCAAATCCTTTTATAATAAATTTATAATACCTATTTAAAATAATTTAATTGATCTATAAAAATATTTTTTCTAATAGGAAGAAAAATAGAAATCCACGTAGTGTGATTTTTTTTAACTCAAGGCGAATTATTGTTTCACCATTGTTAATTCACTTGTTCAGGAAAATTGCTTGTTATTAGCTAGTGCCGTTTTCTTTAAACTTTTAAGTGAAAATTATATTTATATCTATAAGAAGTTAATACATTTAATAAACCAAGGTTGGACAATGACCAATTTAAAACTTTATATACAAATTTTTAAACACACGCTTTCCGCAATATTGACGTCTGCTTTGTTTTTTGCCGCTATCGAAATTGTTGAACGATGTCTTGTGACCCAGATTCTGCACAGCCTAATGATTGATTCTAAGCTCTGAATACAATTGTAAACCATTTTTAAACGTAGACGTTTAAAAAAGTATATTTTGAAACGTAGACATAAAGCCAAACACAGTTATCAATTATTTTGTTTTTATTGTGATTTTATAAGAATATTCTCACGCCTACGATTACGTCATACCGCCTTTTCTCACGAATGGCTTCTTAAAAAACCATTCCAAGCACCAACGTGTCTTCACTGTAACGGCAACCTCACCATCAAACACATCCCATTGGAGTGCCCAATACAAAGGCGAAAAATATTCGATAACAGCTTAGTACTGGACATCCTTAAGGAGCCGCCTCCCGACAATATAAAAAAATTTATAAATATGTAAAGCTTAAGAAATTAAAAATTAATTTCTCTTATCTAAAAATGTATGTATATAATGTATATAACACATACTGATATAATTAACTTTTAAATATTTTTGCATTCCACTTATATGCAACTAGGGCTGATGGTTAATGTAGCCAGTGCACTAAAATCAAATTAAGTATTAGAATTTATTTCTTTAAGATTAAATAAATTAATAATAATAACATTGTGATTTTAAAAGTCTTTTACAAATATTTCTTAGATATTATGCCTGCTTCAATATTTGGAGAAAGTTGTTATGGAATTGCTAATGCTAACGTAAAAAATAGTAGTAACGCTGTTCACATTAAGCTCACCTGATAAACCTTAAATAAAGTTTCATTTTTTAATGAGTGTTTAATGTGTAAGAAGAAGCAATAATGTAGGCAATATTTTTTATTTGAAATATAGTCTACATGTGGCAAATTTTACTTTTAATAAAGTAAGAATCTATGAAAAATGTCTAGTTTAAAACATGAAATTAATACATTACATAAATTAGTAAGTAGTTTCATATTCTGTAAAGCTCAAGTCAATCATTATTAAGTTTTCTAGGAACAACAAACTGCTGATCTACGTGCGCAAATTGAGGATACAAAAAATTTTGTAGGCTTGGAGAATCACGACGAGAGTCTTTTAAAACTACAAACGGAAAATACTAAGCTGAAACATCGTTTGGCTATATTGAACAATGTAATTTTTGTTTTTTATTAACTATATAATTTGATTGAGGTGTACACTATATTAGACTATCCATTTTTTAAGGTTATAATGCCGGTTATATACAACAAAATTTAAGCAAATCCTCAAAATGATGCTTCTCAAACAGGCGTTTGCTTAAATTCGTGATTACTACACCCATAATGCGTTTAGAAATCTGTTTGATGTAGATTCTAAATGTGTATGTTTGAAAATTATTATTTTTAAATCAGTTATGTGTATCTTGAGCTATTGCCATTTAAATACAAGCAGCACGCATTGCTTTCTTTCTATACTTTAAACAGAATAGCTTCAAATCCTAAGGCTACTTCAAAAAAATGAATATTTCTTCAGTTTTTAAACAGTTATCTATAAAATTATTTAAGATATCCTACCATAACAGTGCAATTAAGTACTCCCTAGACCACAATTTTGACATAGTGGAAATTACTACACAAAACTAGTTTTTAACTATTTATCCAAATATTTACATGAACAATTTTTATTTTTGCAAATAAACCTATTTTTTATTATATTAGAAATACTTTCTTAAATCGTTTTTTTTATTTATTTTAAGGCATTAAAAGTTGAAAAAAATTCTCAAGGCGTTGGCACCAAGCTTTATGTTCCTGCCATTATACCAGAAGTTATTAATGAAATGATTTCGATAACGGAACATTTGTTTGATTTGTTTACTAATGCTATTGCCAAAGCTTACCCAACACTAGCTGGAACAGCAGCTATTATTTCACCCGTCAATCTCAATGCAGCTAAGTTTGGGGATTATCAATGTAACAGTGCTCTGCCTTTAGTTAAAACACTTAAAGTAAGTGGTATTATCAAGTCACCACGCGATATTGCCCAAGAGATTTTAAACCGATGTCAAGATTCGCCATTGGTAGAGAAAATGGAAATAGCTGGTCCTGGATATATTAATGTGTTTTTAAAGAAGTTGGTATATTCCTTCTAAATGTAAAGTATTGTAAATAATATATTACATTCATCGCAATTTAATTATTTTACGATTTTACCTAATTTTTTTTATCAATAATGAAATATCGATGATTGATAAAATACCTTTAACTCCAATAATTAAAAGTTTAAATTTTCTGTTATTTTCACTAGATCTTATGCTGTTGAGGCTTTGTCTAATATGTTGCGTGTCGGTGTAAAAGGCCCTCAAGTTAAGCGCCAACGTATACTTGTTGATTTCTCCTCACCAAATATTGCCAAACAAATGCATGTGGGCCATTTACGTTCTACCATTATTGGTGACTCAATATGTCGACTGTTGGAATTTATGGGCCATGATGTGCTGCGTGTTAATCATGTAGGCGATTGGGGAACACAGTTTGGAATGTTGATAGCCCACCTTGAGGACATATTTCCAAATTATCTTAATGAAAGTCCACCCATAAGCGATTTACAGGCCTTTTACAAAGAATCCAAAAAAAGGTAAAAATAGTTGTTTTCAAAATTTCCAAAAACTAAAAAATTTCAATCAGGTTCGACGAAGATGAAGATTTCAAAAAGCGTGCATACAATCGTGTAGTGCAGTTACAAAGTGGTGAACCAAATTCAACTAAAGCCTGGAAACTAATTTGCGATGTTTCGCGTCGTGAATTCCAAAATATTTACGATCGCTTAGATGTTCGTCTAACTGAAAAGGGGGAATCATTTTATCAATCTCGCATGGTAGAAGTGGTAAAATTTTTGGAATCAAAAAATCTTTTAGAAATAGATGAGGGCCGTAAAATTATGTGGCCTACAGAAGAAAAGGATTCTATACCACTGACTATTGTAAAGTCAGATGGAGGCTTTACTTACGATACGTCTGATATGGCAGCCATACGTTATAGAATAGAAGAGGAGAAAGCTGAATGGATAATATATGTAGTAGATGCCGGACAACATACGCATTTCAAAAATATTTATGCAGCTGCCGAAAGATGTGGTATTTTAGATCCTCTAAAACATCGTGCAGATCACGTTCAGTTTGGTGTGGTACTGGGCGAAGATGGCAAGAAATTTAAGACAAGATCTGGCGACACTGTAAAATTATCTGATCTTTTGGACGAAGGTTTGAAAAGATCTTTAGAAAAACTTGTGGAAAAGGAACGTGAGAAGGTATTAAATCCTGAAGAACTTAAGGCTGCTCAGGAATCTGTAGCCTATGGTTGCATTAAATACGCTGATTTAAGTCACAATCGTACTAACGAATATGTGTTCTCCTTTGATAAAATGTTGGAAGACCGCGGCAATACAGCTGTTTATCTTCTATATGCTTACACTCGCATTTGTTCTATATCACGCAATAGCGGTGAAGATTTTTCTGATTTTAATAAAGTTTTGAAAACTTGTAAATTAGAACTAGATCACGAAAAAGAATGGAAACTGGCAAAAATATTATTAAAATTTCCTGATATTTTGTTAAAAATTTCAAAGGATCTATTGCTGCACATACTTTGTGAATATTGTTATGAAGTGTGCACTGTTTTCTCAGAATTTTATGACAACTGTTATTGCATTGAAAAGAACAAGGAGGGACAAATTGTCAAAGTCAATCGTAGTCGTATATTGTTGTGTGAGGCTACAGCCTCAATATTGAAAAGTTGTTTCAATATATTAGGTTTGAAACCAGTAAGTAAGATTTGAAATAGTTTTTCAAACAATTATTTTTGTAATCTTTTATTAAAATAAAAAACACTCTTTATATTCAACTTTAAAAAAAGATATTCTTTCTTTTGATCGAAAGGTGAATTTTAAAAATTGCCTAGTAGTACTGAAAACTTTACTATTTTTTGGCCAAACATTTTTTAAATACAATGCTAAACTTTTGTGTTCCCATAACATTCTTTGAAATATTTACTTAAAAAGGTACACAATTATCTTGAATGCAAATATTCTCTTAATTTTTCTATTTAACTTATTTAATTAAAAAATCTGAGCATAACAGATAAGATAAAATTTGTGAAAGTGGGAGTTTGCTTTGCAGAATAAGAAAAATTTGTATATTATTTTTCAAACAGTTTGCGATAATGTAGTTCACTAAAGAAAGTGAAAATAAAATTATTTACAAAGCGAGGTCAATTAAAATAGAATAAAAGTAGAAAACCTATAGTTTGCAGAATAAGAAAGATTTGAACTTTCAAGACATTTTGTCGCACCGTGCTTCACAGAAAAGAAACGAAAATAAAATTTTGTAAAGTGAGTTCAATTAAAAAAAAAATAAAACAGGTACGTTTCCTTTGCGGTTATAAAAATAAATTATATAATAAAAAATACTTTTTTAAGTTAAAATAAAATTCTATATATTTTCATTATAATTATGATAAATTGTAAAAACAGTAAAACTTAGATTTCAGAAAAAGTATTAGCAAAAGTTAATTCAATAAACTCATCAGCAACTTTTGAAACACTTGTTTTAAAATTCCTTCGATTAAATTTTTAAATTAAATATCGAAACATTTCAAATCCATTGTCATTCAGAATAGATTAACAACACTATTCATAGATAAATACTCAGAAAATTGAAAGTAAAATAGCATAAATAAGTGTCATAAATTTGTTTTCTTTGTGGATTAGCTCCAGTTTAAAAATTGGTGATAGTTTCTTACTTTTAGAATTGGTCTTTTCGTATTTTATTTGCGTATTGTTGCCTGAATAGAACAATTCTAAAATTGAGAACTACTTTGTAGAAGAATGAAGCACATTACATTTTGTTAGTATCGGAGTTTTACAATTAAGCACATACAATAATGAACTTAACCAATTATTAATTATTCTTTTGTTAACAAAAAAGTTAGAATACAGTCACACTCGAATCCGAGTTAATTTTTTTTGAGATTCAAAAAGAATAGAAAGTAGCGTTTATCCATGCAAGAACATAGAATGGGCAAACATTTTTACTCTTAACTAAACCTCCACGAATTTTAATGGCAGTGTTTATCGGAGACTTGCACTAATTGAAATAGTAAAGAGATAAACAGCATATTGTTATAAATTTAATTGATTTTATGTATGTATTTTTAAAAAGAAAACTATCTTTTATCTTTTAATAGCTAGTTTAACTGTTTTTTTTGATATTTAAAGAAAGTTATTCTCTTAGCAACCTTGGAAATTAAGTCAATAAAGCAAGGTCTTATCTGGAAATCTAAGAATAGTTATTTGCTTCTTTTTAATAACTCTTACTTGACTCAACAAACAGTCTCTCAATTTGTAATTATTTTGTATATTTCTTTAGCAAGTATAACTCGCACGTGTAAAGGCCATCCAGTTTTCTGTGTTCTTTTAATATTTTTTGTTACACCCTGTTTAAAATATTTAAGTTACACAAGTTCACGGCGAAAATATGCACAATCAAAATTTACATCTTGTTAATCAACAGCTGTTTCTTTGTTTAGTTAATTTTTCGTTCTTTCTTAAAACGTTTGCATTATCTCATGCTTTTCTTTTTAGAAGCAGAGTGGCGATTATTTACGGAAAATTTATAAAATTTTCCTACTCAAAATGCGTGCCTTTATATAATTCAAGAAAAGAATTATCGTTTTTAATTATTAAGCGTTAAAGTGATATTTTTTTAGCAATTGCATTAGTTTTAGTGCTTAATTTTGTACTTAATAACAAATTAAAAAAAGAAAACAAAAAAAAATAAAGGAACGAAATGATGATTTTAAGAATGAATACCAAAAGCAACAGCTATTGATGTGAAAATAAAGTGTTTGTAGTAGTTGTGTGTGTAACGATAACAACAAAAATATACAAAAAACATCCTACTAATAAAATATCTAAATGTTTACAAACTATATTTGTTATCTTTATTAAGCAGTTTTATTAACAGAAATTAAAAAAAAGATTGAGTTAAGAAATCAAATATACGGCAAAATAAGGTAATCGTCACCAATTATTGTTAAAATAGAAGTCAATCTACATATGCACAATATGTATTTATTGAAATTCTTAAAGCTTTTGTTTTAAAAATAACCAGAATAACCAACGTTTATATGTATGTACATCTTTAAATTAATAAATGCTAAGCCATTATTTAAAAAATATCTTAATGTTTTTAATGGAACTCTTTTTATTCATTCAGCGATAAAGGGTAAGCTAAGGAAGTTGTGTGCTGGGCAAAATGTCTAATGACGGGAATACTCGTTTGGTTGGTTTGATGCGATTTAAAGAATGAATAAGATTTTTAATTAAAAATATTTCTACAGATTGTAATTAAATAAGAAGAAGATTTTCTGCAATTTAATAAGTTGTCCAAATTAATTTAGTCCTAATTATTTTGAACACAACAGACAAAGAAGTATTCTTTAGATGTGTGTAGTTTTGTTTGGACTTCCATTAATCCTTATACGTATTACAGAGATGCTCACATTTTTAATACATTTACATTTTAATACATTTACCTGTTAAAATTTTGAATAATTTATTATTTTATAAAGAAATTTCAATGTAACAAAAATGTGTGTTTTTATTTTGACTTTACATTTGAATCCTGTTTTTTTTGTTAAATCCTCTAGTTTTTAATGAAATTACGATTTTTTGTCTAAATTTCAGATTCTGTTAAAATGTCGATTTATTATAAAACATTGATTTATTTGTAAAACAACGCTTTTAAATGTATTTTTATTGTTTTGAAGAATTACGGTTTCTTATAAAATGTGGATTTTTTGGTAAATAATAAATTTTTTCCCTTTAATCAATTTTGTTTTATACTTTATTTGGCTTCTTATATTACTATGAATTTATTAAATAAATAAAGTTTTTTGCATTATTTTTTTACTAAAGCAAAATAATAATTTTAATTTTTTTTAAGCTCACATTATTTTAATTTCTACATTTACTAAAGAAAACAAAATATTTATTAAAAAATTAACTATTATTTTTGTGTTAAATTTTAAAGAAAACAGAAATAATTGGATACTATTAGAGTGTAACCATAAAATAAATTTGTTAAATTTGGCATTTGGGCGAGATTTTTAATATTTACGAAAACTTGAAATTTTGATAAAATTTTAAAATAATTGTTGAATGTTTTTTGTTTAAGAATATTGAAATATTCTTTGTGGATTAATATTAATTTCAGAAAAATATACTTTTGGACAATTCAACGTTTCCAATATTTATTTTTTTTTAATATTATAAAAGTTATCATTTTATTTTACCTCATATACCAATGTGTTATTTTTAAACGTTGGTTGTCGCAAATAAATAAATAAAATAGGACAGATGACACGATAGTTATTTCTTTGAAAAATTCTTAAATTAATAATTTGTTATTAATTTTCAGTATAATTTTTCTTGGACACATCTTGTGAAAATATTATGTTCATTTGTTGTTTCTTCGTTCTAATGAGATCAATATTGAAGGTTCAAAGCAACATCACGAGTGAGAGAATAAGTCCGTTTATTAATTGTGATCACAAGATCATTAACGTGTCATTCATTTTCGTTTAGTTTTTTATTTTATTAAAATGTTTATTACCTATTTTAAAAGTAAACAAAAACTTTGAATTTTTAGCTTGCAGTGAAAGTTTTGTGATAACTTTATATTTAAGGAAAAATATTTTACTTTTATTCGTTTTTGTTAATATTCGGTTATAGGTGTTAGATAAAATTTTGATTTTTCTTTTTTAATAAAGTTTTTTAAAAAATTTTTTATTAAAAAATGACCTAGTGCTTAAAAATTACTTATTAAAAAAAAATTAAAAAAGGTCAAAAAACTATAACTATTAGATTTAATAAAATTAATTTTTTTTTTGTGAATTTTGGTATTTGAACTTTTTATTAAAAAATGTTAGTGTTTTTTAAAAAATGGTTCTCAAAGATTAAAGCAAAAACATTAGCATGAAAAATATAAGGAAAATTTGGAAAAACCTTAATATTTAGTCTATTTACCTTAACGTTTGCATAGACCAATGACTTACGAAATGACGCATGATTTACGTAATGACTAATAGAAATACACTCTTTGCATTTTGGGAAGTGTATTTTTTCTCGGGCCAATACTCAGGGGATGACCCCTACACATGCAATGCATTATGCCAGAACTAGGAAATTAGGTTATGGGGGAGGATTAAATAGGGTTTTTGAACTTTCCTACATTGAAAGTGACAGGAAAGATCTCTTTAGGGAGTTTATTCCACATACGGACTGTTCTGTAAAAAAATGAATTTTCCCTGCAATGCGTAGTGCGATTTACTGGAGAATAAGCCACAAATGGTTGAGCTCTCAACGAAAATTGAGCTAAACGGGAAAACGTGCGAGTAACGGTGCCAAGTTCCCTATTTTTATTAGAGCACTTACCATTGTAGTAACGATAAAAAGTTAAATGCATCACCCATTGCGTCGATGCTCTAGAGAATCAATAGAGTTGGATACCCTACCGTATCCAATGAGCCTCTTGCCTCTCTCCCGTACACAGTGGAGCAACTCGAAAATAGACTTTGGGGCGCCAGCCCATACATGAGAGTTGTATTCCATCTTTGGATGGAGTGAAGTATCTCTTATAGCGTTTTAGAAAATCGAGAAATCTTGAAAGCTTCTTTAGTAAACCTTAGGCATTAACATCGACTCTATTCACACGACCCTATCCCGAGATTGTTGCGAGATGATGATTGAGTGTATCATTAATGTTCCGCCTTTTGGAACTCACCTCCAACTGATTCGGTCTATTGCCAAATGAATACGAATGACAAATGTTGCTGTCATATGCGAAAGAGTATATAGGGTTGAAAGTTTGAAAAAGAAGAAAAATAGGAAATAAAGTAAGAGAACGAACGGAGCCTTGAGGTACCCCTGAATTAATCTTAAACTCGTCTGGTGAAATCCCATCTATAACAACTCGTATAGTGCGAGTCCTGAGAAAACTTGATATAAATCTAGAGAAATTATTACCGACACCAAAACCAGCAAGTGTAATGCTGATTGCAACGTTTTTAAGGTGAAAATTGTTTAAAATTTTCCATAAGAGAGATGGTGACTTAGATTAGTGTGTTTTAGTGTTAAATCATTTTTTATACTTAAATTTAAAATAATTTTGATCTCATTTAAAGGGCTACAACAATACCTTACCTAAAACCGAAAAGCCATGGGTTTGGAACTCTTAATTAATTTAAGTAATTAAAAATAGAACAAAATTGCGCTGCTTTTATATTGGTTATTTCTTCATTGATATAACACTTTTTAGTACATAAGTAGCAAAAGGGTTAAGGAATTGTGAAAAAAATGTAAAAAATTTCTTTTGATATGTCACTCAAGATATTTATTAATTAAGTTATTACAAGATTTTATCTCTAAAATAACAAAATTTGTTCGTATTAACGATAACCGTTTGAAATTTCAAAACTGATAAATGTTTAAATAAGCAATTTTCTAATTTTAATTTTGATTACAAACAAATTTAATTATGTTTGATCAAACGTTTAGCACAATATTATGAAAATATGGCCCTTTGAATTATTTAGAGATGGATAACATATATATTTTTGTTTTGTTTAGTGATATAAAAAAGAAAAATTAACTTTTATTATTTTGATAGCAAGACGAAATTTTATTTTATCTTATCTGATTTATTAATAAATTAAAAGATAAAAAAAGTATCTAGAGTTGACTGTGTACATTTCACGAAATAGCTGTTCTTGTTGTTGTTATCTCGTTAATAAGACTAAACTTCAATTGCGCCCTTTATTGTTTATGAAAAGAGGTAATAAAACATTATTTATTATCTGTTATTCAATTATAATGTTATGCTAGCTTTGTAAAGATTTATACCTTTGCAATGTATGCGACAATTTATTTGTGTTAAATGAAGATTATTGATAAAAGTACTGTGTGGCTTAAGCATTGTCGCAATGCGCAATGATGCACAGATAGAAAGAGGTTTGAAAAAAAAACATGTTAATTGAAATTGACGCAGCTATAAAATGAACATTTTCTCAATTTATTATTAAATAATTTTAAAAGAAAATTCAAAAATGGGATAATTTAATACTATTTCAAGTTGAAAAGTAAAATTTAAATTCTTTTTTTTTTTACTGAAACAAAAATACCCAAATACCCACAGAATCTATATATAGTTTAAATGTAAACAACAACAATTGAAAATTAAATCCGTATCCTCCACTGTAGTTTTCTCTTAGAAGTCTAATCCACTTCCGCAATCGTGATGTTGTAGTTCTAAATTAAAAAATGTTTTTCGGCAAACTCACATTAATACACATTTTAAATGTCTTTAACAAATTCTTAAGAATGATTAATTTTTGTCAATATTTCTTTTAAAGATCTTTAACAAATGCTTGAGGATAATTAATTTTAGTCAATATTGTTTTTTTAGCCAAAATCCATTAACATCGTGTGTCATTCATAAATTAGAATTTATAAATAAAAGTGTAATTGATGGGCAGAGTTTTATTAAAAAAAAAAAAGAAAATTAATTTGAAACAGATAAACACCCACATATACGAGTATATGTATATATATTTACACTTCTGTTTAATTGATAAGATCGACGTAATATTTTTTTAAGTTTTTTTTTTCATTCGGACCAGTACTCAAGCAATGCATTGTACCAGAACTAGAAAATTAGGTTATGGGGAGGAGGAAAGAGAAAGTAGTGTTTGTGGAAATTCGATTTGAATTTTCCTACATTGAAAGTGACAGGAAAGACTTCTGGAGGGACTTCTGCTTTGCTCAAAAAATAATTTTCCCTGTAATGCATAGTGCGATTTACTGGCACAATCGACCACAAATAGATGCGTTCTTAACGAAAATCGAGTCAAACGCAAAAATGTACGAGTTTCGCGAACAAGTTCCCTAACTTTGTTAGAGCACTTATCATTGTAGTAACTTAAAAATAGTGAAATACAACCTACATTGCGCCGATGCTCTAGGGAATCAATAGAGTTGGATACCCTACTGTCCCTGATGAGCCTCTTGGCGCTCTCCTGTGTTTGATCATTCTTTAAAAGAGTCGGAATTTAAGAGTTTTATCCCTTACTCTTTTAACAAATGACCAAAAATCTTGCTACCCCTTAGCACGAAGGCGCTTCTCGTATAGATTTTTTTCGTGCCTTAGTACATTGGCACACAAAGATCTCGCCCTTTTGCGTAGTGAGGATACTGAATGCTTTCTCTCTTGATCTGACTGCATTTTTGCGCATTTGATTAAACCAAGATTACGATCTGGTTTTAATCAAAAATTTTTTTGGATGGAGCAAAAGTTTTCATTCTAAACAAAATGATGTTTACAACAATTTCCGCCATGGCTTCGACATTATTGTCCAAGAAACAAAGTTTCCAATTAAATTACCTTAAAATATTTGATGAGCTCAGCTCAATGAGCCTTCTCATAAATATATTTTAAACGTTTGGTAGCTGGTTTCGAAATGTTGTGAAACTCCGAATATGAAAAGGAGGCGGAGATGATACAGTGATCAGAGTTGCAGAGAGGTGTGCAAACAATAACTTTATACTTTTGGGGATGTGAAGTTAGAAAAATGTCGAGTATATTACTCTGGTACCTTTCAACACAAGGAATGCGTGTTGGCTCATTCACTAATTGTGCGAGATGATTGTGCGCGGCAAATAACTCGGCATACTGGCCCTCTGTAGTTGTATGGCCTGAATGGCGAAGCCAAGAACAGTTGTAAACATTGAAATCACCAGCAACAACAATTTAACTGTTCGGAAAACTGTCGAGAATTTTCGATTTTTTAAAGTTTACCATGCCTGACAAAGTTTTTCGCTGGGATTAGAAACATGTTTATAAACATTTCAAAAGTTGCAGCAACATTCTTTATTACTCTAATCTTAATTCATTAAAAAAATTTAATAATTATTATATTGTGCGGTTTATATATTTATATGTGAGTGCCTTCAAATATCTCAATAAATATTTAATGTTATTAAGTCTTAAAAGGTTACAATCAAAACATGATGATTTTAGTGTTCACAAGAAACTGAAAGAAATGAGTGGATCGCATAAGTAGTGTTAAACAGTAATAATGAAATTGTTACTGAACTAGAACAAAAAAGACAAGTGCGGCAGAATTATATAGAAACACTATTCTTAGATAATACAAAATCTTTAGATGTGCCTATTGAAAATAACCTGCATCTCACCGGGCCATCCATTAAAAAGGAAGAAATAAAAAGAGCTACACAAAATTGAAAAAACAACAAAACCTCTGGATGCGATGAAATACCACCAGAAATCATAAAACTACTGAATGATGATAATTTATGTGTTATTGAAAAACATTTTAATGCAGTATATGATACTGGAATTTATCCAGATGATTGGATAAAGTCATGTCAAAAAATGTCAGAGATATAGACTAATATCTCTGATGAACCACATCTTAAAAATATCCTTGAAAGCTATTCACCAACGAAAATGTGAAAAAATATCTTTCGAAAACTCATTTTGGCTTCAGAGAGGCTATGGGCACTAGAGAAGAACTGTTTTCCATACAGGTTCTTGTTCAGAATAGCCGTGACGTCAAGAAAAATGTATTCTTAAGTTTTGTGGACTATGAAAAAGCATTTGACAGAATACAACACGACAAGTTGATCAATATATTGAGACAATTAGACATTGATTATAACGACGTAAGATGCATTAGAAATCTGTACTGGGGACAAGTAGCAGAAGTTCGGACTAATGAAGTAAACACAGAATATATCTCTATAAACAAAGGTGTGCATCAGCCTTGTATCCTGTCTCCTGTCCTTTTTAACTTATATTCGGAACTAATATTTCAAGAATTCATCAGTGAATTGAAGCTGGAATCAAAGTAAATGGCCAATTTATCAACGACATTCGCTATGCTGATGACACTACTATTCTGGCGGACAATATGGCTGATTTACAAACTCCTGTACGATTAGTAAGTAATCAGATTAAAATAAATTGTTTGGGTTAAGTTTAAACATACAAAAGACTTAATTTATCATTATTAGCCGATCAAATACATCATATCCAGACGTTAATCTATGCATTTTCAACCAACCAGATAAAAAGAGTCAGAAATTTTGTATATCTCGGATGTGTATTGCACGAAAATTGGGACGCTGATGTTGAAATTAAGAGAAGGATCTCAATGGCTAGAACCACATACAGCAAATATAAGACAATCCTTGCAAGCCGAGAAATTAATCTTAACCTTCGATTTAGGCTTATGGAGTGTTATGTCTGATGGGTACTCATGTATGGGGTTAAAGCATGGATGCTTAAAGTAATTACTATGAATAGACTTGAAGCATTCAAAATGTGGTGTTACCAAAGATTGCTGAGAATACCATGGGTGGACAGAATATCAAATATACTGAAGTGCTAAGAAGAATGAACAGCGATAGCGTTATATATACTATCAAGCATTAATACCTGCTTTGATATGTTTATACCTTTTATAAACGTTTTGCTGTGAGTTCTTTATTGCAAAATAAATAACACCACATTTTAGAATTATTAAATTAATTACAAGTTTATTTACTTTAACTACACAAAGTTGACACTACAGAACAATTTACTTAAGATGCACGCCTTTACTTCACGAGGTTTGTTTATCAAGTAACTAACTATCTACTCAAATGCTGCCTTTTATATTTGTCCATTAAAAGTCTAGAAAAATTAAAAATCTTCTACTCCCTTTGTATCACATTTTGTTGTTGTATGTTGTTCATTCAATGTATAGGCGCCTGTATGTCTGTGGCCATTTTTGTTTTCATACTGATAAATTTTCTTTCTGGAATTTATTTTAAGATACTTGTTGTTGGGTTGTGAAGATAAGTTTTCTTAGACAACTACGCAGTTAGTAAACAGCATACCGATTTGTTGTTGTCTTGTGTGTATCAAATTTCTACGCAGTTAGTAAACAGAATATTTGTTGTTGTCTTGCGTGCATAAGTTTTCTTAGCAAGCCACGCAGTTAGAGAACAACATACGTTATTGCTTAATTATTTTCTTTTAAAACTTAAGTAAGATACATTCGTAACAATATTATTAAAGGAGAAAAATATTAATTTCTACAATTTATACTAGAGAAAAGAAAAGAAGAACGTCGAGGAATTGGAAGGAAACAAATGTTCTGGCTGAGAAATATAAGAAATTGGACGGAGCCAAGAACAATTAGATCTCTTTTACATTCAGTAAGAAGTCGAGATGAGTTTCGTGAAATGGTCAACAACTTGAATTAAAACAATTTTATATACTTGAATATTTTATTTATTTATTATGCATGTGATCATATATATCCAGTAATAAAAGAAGAAGAAGAAGGAGTCTTGGCTCTTTTTTATGGAATATTCTTTGTATTTATTAGTATCTGTGAAGTATAAACAATAACCACAAACAATGGTGGTTCCATCTCAAGAATGTGGCAAAATATTAAAAGAGTGGACATTTTGTCTTAATTATTTTTTTTTAATTTGTTAACAATTAAAACTTAGCAGGACTGTGTTTTCATTTTAATACTACGACATTTAAAATTGTTCGTCGATTTCGTCTCTGTGATGACTAAGAAAATAAATTCTGGTTATTTCTTTCACTTTTTAGTAGACTTAAGTCTACTATTGTTATTCTATTATTATTCTAAATTTAACAATTGCAATACAATTTATCTTTATTTATTTTTTTCTTTTCGTTTAGAAAAGTTGGATAAGTTGCCATTATGAAATTTGCTGAGCATTTAACGGCTCACATTACGCCGGAATGGCGAAAACAATATATAAATTATGAGGTAACAAAACAAAAACCAATTGTATAACACAGTTTAAAAGAGTTAATATGAAATTATTTGCTTACTTTTGATTTGCAGGAAATGAAGGCCATGCTCTATATGGCTGTAGAGGAAGCACCTTCTGTAGACAGTGTAGAAGATGAAGTTTTAAAACGGCATTTTGCTAATTTTGATGAAAATTTCTTTCACTATTGTGATAAGGAGCTAAAAAAGATAAATACATTTTATTCTGAAAAATTAGCTGAAGCGACACGTAAATTTGCTACGCTAAAAGCTGAACTAAAAACATGTATCGAAGAATCTGAACGTAGTGCAAAAAAGTCGAAAGCCCTAAAAAAAGCCGGCTTACCACATCGCAAGGCTCAGGAGCTTAAATTAGCATTTAGTGAATTTTATTTAAGTTTAATTTTATTACAAAACTATCAAAACCTTAATCACACTGGATTTCGTAAGATACTTAAGAAACATGATAAATTGTTGCGTGTTGATACTGGGGCTAAGTGGCGGCAAGATCATGTTGAAGCTTCACATTTCTTTATTAATAAGGATATTGATAATATTATTAATGAAACCGAGACTACAGTAACTACAGAATTAGAAGGTGGGGATCGTCAACGTGCTATGAAACGCTTGCGGGTTCCGCCGCTTGGTGAACAACAGAGTCCGTGGACAACATTTAAAGTGGGCTTATTTTCGGGTTCGTTTATTGTTTTGGGTATTGTGGTGGTACTATCGGGTAAGTAATTGAATTACATTTATTTTCATTAACTTTTATTAAAAAAAATGTTAATCTTATCAAAATTGACAACATTTTGACGACAAGTAAGGGAGCCTTAATGTACTGTTTTGAGCGGTTCTGGAATTTATTTAGTGTAGGTGTTTGAATGGAATTTGAATATATCATGTTGTTGTTGTTTTGTATTCATAAGATTTCTTAAAAACATTTTGATTTGTTAAAAGCCACAATAGGTCATTTATTTCACTTAACTTTTTTTTAGTGATAGTTATCTTTCTAAAACTTAGCTAAGCATCTTTGTAACTATATTTTTTTTTGACATCGATCGATTTTTATTTTTATTCGAAATATTGACTAGCAGTCAGCTTCGTAGTTTTCGCAGACAAAAATGAGTCGCTTTACGTTTAAAAAAGTTAAGAAAATATAACAAACTTATTTCGAAAGTTTTTTTTTTTGCTCTTATTTTATTTATTGTATCTTCGAACTAACAATAATTACTCATATCTTAGTTCTAATAATAAAAATCAAGCCCAGCCAGTGCCAGACAAAATTCAGTATGCTTCAGGCTGACTGCTATTATCAGCGGGTCATCCTTCTGATGTTTGAGCGAGAGAAGCAGTATCCCTCCTTTTCAGTCTAATGTAACCACTGTCATTAAGTATGTTACGGGCCAGTGGATTTGGATGTATTTCGAGTCTTTTTAATATGTTATTGCATGTTTCACTATTTCTGCCCTAACTGATGGCACGTTTAAATCCTTATGGATGTTTGAGTACCAGGGAGCATTTGTGATCAGTCGTAGTATCTTATTTTGGCGTCTTTGAATTGTTTCTATATTGCTAGCTGAGGCAGTGCCCCATAACTGGATTCCATAAAACCAGATTGGCTTCAGGACCGACTTGTAAAGTAGAAGTTTGCAATCCAAGCTAAGAGTAGAGTTTCTGCCAATGTGGACGGCTTTCAACTTCATCTGTGCTAACTTGGATTCTATATAGCCTTTCCATGTGAGGCGCCGATCAAGATGCATACAAAGGTATTTGACCTCTGCAATTTGTGGTATTATTTGGTTATTTATGCGAATGGGGGGGGGGGGGGGCATGAGTCCCTTCGCAGTGTGGACGTTATATGTGCACATTTTTGTTCATTCACCTTTATTTTCCATCTCTTCAACCATTTTTCCAAATTACCTATGTGGTCTTGTAAGTATCGTGATGCTGCTTGGGGATTTTCGTGTATGCAGTTGGCATGTCTGAAGAATACAGTATATATAGGTTAGGTCCCAAAATACTACCTTGGGGAACTCCGGCCTCAATCAGCTGTGGAGAGCTTAAAAAGTCTCCTTCTCTCAAAGTAAACTTACGATCACTTAGATAACTCTCTAGCAATTTATAGTAATTTCGAAAGTGAGTTTAGTTTTTACAAGAAGTTCGTGATATTGGGTTCCTAGAGAACAACCGTCTCATATTCTACACTGTCATACGGTGCGAACGCACAAGATTGAAGAAGTATGCATGCATCTCTATTCAAAAAACTTCGACGACTTAACAATCTCAAAGTTTCCGCCATGATGATGTGACTTTTGCCTAAAGATCTCGGCTTATTTTTTAACAACGTCTAATTCACTCAGCAATTGAATGAAAATGGTTGATAAAACTTTTCAGTTTAAATTTTACAGAACAACATCGACATTTGTTGTTGATAATGCTACTGGTAAAGCTGTTTCAGTTAACGATGAGCATTAAACAGCTGCAATTATAGACTGTTTATGGCCTCAGATGAACGATGGCTCACCATATCAAATAATTAATTAAATGATCCATCTTTTACCTATTAAGTTCGGTAATCTTGTCATTTGCTTGGCGATGGCCACTATTTGTCTAAAAGCTGCGATATTTTAAGGGAGTGCTTTTAAAGATCCTTCCTATGACAATATTTCAGCAGCTGTTTAGACCCTTAAGACCCTTAATATAATGCAATTCATTCGTGGGATACATCACAACCATTAACAAAGATGTACAACTGACTGATGTACGACTGACAGGATAAAGTAAATCGTGTGTGATGCAAAGAGGCATTTTTTTTCTAATTAAGCTTAAGTTCAGCAAGAAGAAATTAAGTTTAGTTAATTTCTCTTCTGGACGACAGTTTCTGGTAGTGGCGCTGAAAAAAATCTAGTATAATACTCTTTCAGCAGTAACTAATAATTAAAAGTATGAAATGGAAATTCAATTAAATTTCATTTATTTTCAACATCTTCTCATTAAGTGTAGCAATAGTTATCTATTTTAACCCATTTAAAAAAGGAAACATTTAAAGCTTATGAAAAATATTGATTAAATAAGCGTTTTATCCTTAAATAAGGCGAACAGTCATTAACTTAAAACCAATTTTCGTGATACACCTGTTCGAAAATTTTCATTAATACGCAATTTTTTTTACAGCAATTTTTCACGATATCAGCGGAGAAAATCTTAAGGTTACATTTCGTCTCTATCGAGGTCCTTTGTTAATAATCGAATTCATTTTTCTCATTGGTGTCAATATCTATGGTTGGCGTTCATCAGGCGTTAATCACGTACTTATTTTTGAATTAGATCCACGAAATCATTTATCAGAACAACATTTAATGGAATTGGCAGCAATATTTGGTGTTATTTGGACCTTAAGTATGTTAAGTTTCCTGTACTCGACCAGCTTGAGTATACCAGCGTTTATAAATCCTCTTACCTTAGCCATAATTATGGTGGCATTTTTAATAAATCCGTTTCATGTTCTGCATCATGATGCCCGATTTTGGTTACTAAGAATATCGGTAAGATCTAAAAAATATCCTTTCAAATAATATATATAGTTTATATATTTTATTAAAACTTCATTCTCCTTCTGTGCTTCAACAAAAAAAAAAATAAAGGGTCGAATGGTGGCAGCTCCCTTCTTTCACGTAGGCTTTGCTGATTTCTGGCTGGGAGATCAATTAAATTCTTTGGCTACAGCTTTGTTAGATTTTGAATATTTAATATGTTTCTATTTTACAAATGGCAATTGGTTTGAGGCACGTGATGCATCCATTTGTATGGAAAAGGACTTTATAATAAGACCAATATTTAATTGCTTGCCAGCTTGGTTTCGTTTTGCTCAGTGCCTTAGACGTTATCGAGATTCACGTGAAGCTTTTCCTCATTTGGTAAATGCTGGAAAATATTCATCGACTTTTTTGGTGGTAATATTTGCCACTTTGAAAAGTTTCAATAGTCGTAAGTTCAGGTAACTTTCCCAATTAGAAACTATTGTATTTAAAAAACTGTTTTTCTTTTCTATTTAAGGTTATTATTCCAATACTTTTGATAATCCTTACACCTGGTTGTGGATTGTGGCTTCGGTTATATCATCATGTTATGCCTATACGTGGGATATAAAAATGGATTGGGGTTTGTTTGATAAAAATGCTGGCGAAAATACTTTCCTAAGGGAAGAAATTGTTTATTCTTCAACTGTGAGTAAAGTTTTGTTGGTTTTTTGTTTTGTTTCAATTAGTTCAAATAGCCATTTCATTTACTTATTATCCATTTAGGGCTTTTATTACTTTGCTATAGTTGAAGACCTGCTGCTACGTTTTAGTTGGGCTTTGTCGTTTTATATAACTGAAATGAAATATTTAAGTGTCGATATAATGACATCCGTAATTGGCATTTTGGAAGTTTTCCGGTTGGTATTTTTTATTTTTAAAATTCTGTATTTATAAAAATTTAACATTTTTACATTTCCCAGACGTTTTGTTTGGAACTTCTTTCGTTTAGAGAATGAACATTTGAACAATTGTGGCAAGTTTCGAGCAGTACGCGATATTTCTATAGCGCCCATAGATTCGTCAGATCAAACTCAAATACTGCGTATGATGGATGAAGCGGATGGTGTTATTAATCGTTATACAAAAACCAATCGTCCAAAGCCTAAAAAGTCTAAAGATCCTGAGAAAAGAAGTCTTCTGCCACCACGTGGTTCTTTGCAGGACCTTACAATCGACATAGATGGCACCAAAAAACTTTAAAGACATTGTTCCAAGTTTAAGCCAAAAATGTTGTTGTTAACCCACTTAATAGGTTTTAATTTATTCAAGTTCAAATAACGAAAATTTTGCCGTTTATATTTACTTGTGTTTAGTTTATTTAAAATGTATATACATGTACTTTTTGTCCACTTAGTTACAAACATATTTCCTTTATTATTATTATTATTATTATTATTATCGTGTACTTAAATCATTAAGCAAAAAAAAAAAAAACAACAAAAAGACCATTTAAAATGTCATAATCTTAAGTGTTATTTTTTAAGGCAGTATTACTTAAAACCTAAAAAAAATTTAATTGCTCTTCGGTTTCCAAATATAATTAAAGATACCATATAACATTCCTAACATTAATAAACAATTTCAAACATTTTATCATTTTTTCGGTTTTGCCAATGTGTATGTATGTATGTATACGAGTATATGTATGCGTGCATACATTTTAATGGCGAAAAAAGTTAAGTTTTTGAACTAAATGACTGATACCATGTAGTTCGTTATAATCAAGTTGTACTGTTTTGATAAATAAAAATATATAAATACTTAAGCATATAGACCTGACGTTTCCACCTTTATTCCTTGAGAGGTCGTTTTGCGATTTGCTGCTATCCTTGCAGAACTGCAGTCGATAAAGTGTTTTTTAAATCGCCGCTAACAAAAGTCTTAGTATTCTTAGTTGGGTAGCTGCATGTTTATTTCGAGACTGGCGATGAATGTGTTTATGAAAAATATGACTTTCGCTGCCGGTTAATACAGCAAAGTGAAACAATGTTCTCTGTCCACTTCCCCCCCGGGGCACGCAGTCTTGATGGATCTCTTCCCCATATTGACATGTGCCTTTAAAGAGTAAAAGGTGGCGCTAGTCGCCTGGGCTAGCAGGAGCCCGATACTGGAAGAGACCAGTGACTTATAAACACAACTGGTACCACGGGAACCAGTTGCCCGCAAGGCTGCGTCCCTATTCTCGTTTTTGGTGAAGCCCATCGCGGAGCAAGGATGTGGTTGTGGTTTAAATCGGGCTTTGAAGAATGTTCCGAACAGGTGTTAACGAAAAGAAAACGGTTACGTCCAAATAAATATCCTAGTTGCGCTTGCAACAGGACCAGGAGTTGGATAGTTTCCAACTCTTAAGCACGGAGTGGGAGCACGGCCCTGCTACCGTCCACTCGAAAATCGCAACTAAGGCGCATATGCACCTAGTGATAAGGCCACTATCGGATTATGGCCACATGGCTCGGTACCGATGTAAATCTTGTCACGGTTTGTTCCTAATGTTACTAAGCCATCATTTAAATGATGGCCTCTTAAACAGCAGAACTCTGTGGCACAGCGAGCATCTATAGCGGGGAGAAAAGCTCTAAAAAATTGTAATACAATTTAATTTTATTTATTTATTACAAATTAATTCTAAAACTAAAAATAGGCTTTGTTGTCTATATTCATGGGAAAATATTATGTGTTTGAGGCGAAGTTTTGAAAACGTTTTAGCTTCTATTTTAATAGAGGTTGTTGGGGTTGGAAGCTTGGGTTGATGTTGTAGCAATGGTGGTGTGATTGATTTTCCTTAGTTTTAGTTCTTAGCAAGTTTTAATTATTGCAACGAATATCGATTTTTTCGTCTAATTAAAGATTGTTTGCAGTTGAGAATCCATTAACAACCCGTTCAAAATAAAGAGCAACCGGTAGAGTTTTAATTTTTTCTTCTACTATAATAAAATCGGCCTGGCTATTAAGAAATTGTAGGTTTATGTTGCTGCTCTAACGCCTATAATAATAAATGAATTATAATAAATATAAAGTCGTGCCTGCACCGAAAACGCTTAAGTACAATATTGAATGTTCAGCAAAGCCGATATAATTTTTATTACTAAAAATAAGCATATTGAAACATTGTATTGGTGTCATTTGTCGACACAATTTTAAAATAGTTAACATACTTAAGTAACATACTTAAGTAAAATATTGAATGATCAACAATTTTAAAATTTTATAAATAACTAATTTTTAAGAATTAAAATTCATTATTGTAAGAACATCAAAGATAAAACAAAACTGGCAATATTTTGAACTGGCAGTCATTTTGTCAGTTCTCAAAATGATTTATGTTTAGTTTGGCATTTAAAGTAGAATCGGTGCATAAGAAGCAAATTGTGTCACTATTTTTTATTTTATTTTTACAAAAATATTGCAATCAAAAAGCAATTTCCACCTTCTTGTGGGAATAATTCCACTCAGCAGAAAAAATAACGGTCCAAAGAACCGTTTTACAACAATAGCTAGCTATTTACATTTCGTGTTCAATTATGCGTTTGTCATGAATTTTGGTGGTTTCGTTTTCTTTATTATTAACTATTAACATTTTATTTTTACATTGACCTGAAATTAATTCCTTATAAACAAAATTGTTGAATATGTTGAGTAAAGAAAAATAATTGAAACTAAGCCTAATGAAAAGAGTTTTTATTTAATTTAGTTGAATTCCAACTTAATATACAAAAAAACAATAAATATTATAAAAATTTTAGTGCTGGGTCAAAGTGTGTCAGATATACTTTGGCCTGTGTCTTTAAAATGACAATTCTATGTTTGAAATTAAAAAATTCGGTTATTTGTGAAGATTTCAGGAACTAGTATAAAAATTTTATTTTTATTTTTTGACATAATATTAATTGAAATAAAATGTGTAAACAGAAATGTTTTTCTTTAGCTTTCCTATTTATTATTTTTTCCATCTTTCTTTAAAATACAAATTATAACAATGAAATTTACGGAAAAGTTAAGTGCTCATTTGACGCCTGAGTGGCGCCAGCAATATATTTCGTATGCAGTGAGTAAAGAAATATATTTTTCCATTCAACAGTTTAATTAACAGTTCACATAAATGAAAAGGATCTGAAAAGCATGATCTTAGATGCTACAGAAAATGCACCACTTTTACAAATTTCTACCAAACGCATGATTGACGACTACTATTCACACTTTGAGGAGGATTTTTTTTATGAGTGCGATAAAGAATTGAAAAAAATCAATAATTTTTATGCTGAAAAAATAGCAGAAGCGACAAGGCGTTATGAAAATCTTTCTTCAGTATTGAGTCAAGTAAAGGATGATTTTCATTTTTGTTCAACGACCCGTCAGACGTTACATGCAGATGCGATTAAACAACAACTTAAGAAAAAGAAAATTAACTTGTTCGATTTGAAAGATGGCTTTAGTGAATTGTACTTAAGTTTGGTGCTATTGCAAAACTATAAAGTGCTTAATCATACTGGATTTAAAAAGATATTGAAAAAACATGACAAGGTACTTATAATCATAAGATGTGTGTGTGTGTGTGTATTGTTAATATAGTGTCTTGCATACACAATACAACGTTGGGCCATCTCTGATTGCTTTTGTTTTAAGATAACGGTAACTAATAGAGTTCTTTTATTGATATTTTACCTAGAAAAAAAGCTAAAATATAAACTAGTCTTTTACTGTCTAAGCTCTGTAAACCTTATTAAAAAAAGAAAATTTCTACCCACTAAGTATTATTATTTAAGTCCAGCTGTAATGGCTGTTTCTGGGAAAAAATAGCTGGTGCTAAAATAGATGTTGTAATTGAATAATGATAACAACAACAATATGTGATGATGTTTAAGTAGAATTTCTCAAAACAAAATTAATGAGCTCCATATGCTTGCAAATTAAGTTGTTGAATTGTGAACGTCGCACAGTGGCACATTTTGTGGAATTTTGTTTGGCTGAATAGAAGGCATCTTAAGCTTCAATTTAATATATTAACTTTAAAATCGAGCCTTGCTAAAGTAAATATTGATACCGCATGTCGCTCAAGCCCAAACCATGCAGTTGTGGCATTAAAAAGTTTTCAATCATATCACGATATCCCTCCATATTCACAGTTACCGTTATGCCGTTTTCATTTTCAAAGAAGTTTAGTCGAATAATTCCTTCAGAGCAAATTGCCTGATTCTAAGAGTTGATACCGTTCGGAATTATAGTCGTACAATCGAAATTTAGTGCTTTTGGTATTCTGTCAGTCGATATCGCTTAAAGTGTATCGGAATTACGTATTCTATGAGTCGATAGCCATCTAGCTATAGAACGTGAGCCTTCGCTATTTTGCTCGATAGCAAATAAGCTATCGCAAAACGTTTAGCGCCAAAAAAAACAAAACAAACAGAAATAATAAAACCTAAATAATGTTTTAAAAAGCACCAGAAATCGCATAAAAAAAAGATTTATAAATAATAAGATATAAATTGTTTGCATCATATTTTAATAAATGGCGCATATATATGTTAATAACAAAAGCATAAGAACACGCAGTTTTAACAAGGTATTTTTGTTTTGTCTCTTTTTTAAGAACAAATCAAGAGGAAGCATGTCAATAAAAGTTAAATTGTTTATTGTTAAATTGTATTTCATTTAGAACATAATTGAAGGCTTCTTTCGTTAGTCGGAATCGCTTTACAAATCTGTAAAAAAGAAAGAATCAAAATTTTTATTATAATATTACATAATATTTTAAATACTCTGAGTCTGCCAATGTTAAGGGATCACTTCTTATGCGGATTTGTTTTCTAATGCGTGTTAAATTACACTTTGCTTCATCCGAAGAAAAGGAAAAACAAAACAAGCTTGGATCCATTAATCAATTGCTATTTGTTTTTAAAAATTTTGTATATAATTTTTTTCTATTTTTCACGAAACATATGTTTCTTGTTTATGTTAATTTACAGTGTGGGTAAATTTTTTCTTGCTTCCGTTTTACAACACTGAAACGCAAAACGATTCGTTACGTTTCGACTCATAGAATTAGAAAATTGCGAACTATCGGAATTAATTGCGATACGCAATTATTTCGCTATCGACTCTCAGAATCAGGCCCCAGACTGTCACTTCTAATGAATGCAAAGGTGACTGTTAAATAATTTGAGGGTTTCCCATTTCCCAGAACCGACCATTCTGTTTATTCACATTTTCATTCATTTTCATTATGATTTTTTCATGAAAATCGTGGTTGTCATGGGCGAGCTGTAAGATTCTATTGGCATATGTACGGCGGCGTAAATGATCTTATGAAAGAAGCTCTTGTATCAACTGGATCTTATTTATATGGAAACAAATGCAAAATCGTGGTCAAAGTTGTTCTTTGTAGTTCAAGCTCCTGAGCACGGCGTCAAATTCAGGTTAATGTTTTCAGCCGGCGGACACCCGGCTGAATGAGAATATCATAAAATATTTATGTTTAAAGGAATCTAGCACAATTAACATATGTTAACAATAATAATATCTGAGGAATTTCGAAATGAACTAAAAAATCATATGACTCAGCGTTGCATTTTTGCAAAGAACTATTTTTGTTTTTGTTTTAAATTATTAGTTTATTTTGTTTTGCAGTTTTTGAACAATACTAGAGGAAGTGCATGGTTCAAAGAAAATGTTTCTTCGGCTTACTTTTTTAACGACTCTAATCTAAGTACGCTTATGAATGATGTGGAAAGTAACTTTACAAAATATTTGGCAAATGGTGATCGGGCGGAGGCTATGAAACGTTTAAGAGTACCACCTTTAGAAGCAATTCAAGACATTGGAACAGTATTTCGAGTGGGACTTTTTTTAGGTGCATTTATTACGCTTTTGGGTTTTATATTGATATTATGTATGTATGCGTTCTTCTCCTAACTCGTTTATACCTTTTACCGATAAGGAAAAAAAATATGTGGTGATTGTGAGAAATGTTGTTCTATTTCACCTAAAATCCCTTTCAAATAATATACGTAATTGAATGCCCAGTTCCTTCTACGTCATAGAAGTACTTCCAGGCGATATTTCTTTAACAATATGTTAAATTAATGCATGTTAACTCATCGCATATACATGAAAACTAAGATAATAAGCTGCGCGAGAGTCCATATCTGTCCCTGATGTTGGAAGGTTATAACCTTAATTAATGGATGGACAAATTTGAGGTTAGAAAGTAAATTGATATCAATGTAAAGAAGAAATATGGGAATTAATAATGGAATATGATGTCGGGCCAGTATTCACCTCTAGCATCTTGGCAGACGTCTGCTCTTTCTAAAAAATTTTTAAGCATATTTTGTAACAAAGCTTCCCTCATCTCGTTAGTGCAGCTCCGAATTTCATATTTTAGAGCGTCAGATATTTTTGGGTTATTCACGTAAACTCGGTCTTCTAAATGGCCCTAGAGGAGATAATCCAGCGACGTTAAATTATAAGAACGAGGCAGCCAATTGACATCGCCAAATCGAGAAATAAAGCGACCGTAAAATTTCTCATACAATAACTTAAGTGTTTGGCGGGCCGTGGAACTTGTGGCGCCGTTTTGCTGAAACCAAAGGTCATTGATGTCAACATTAGCTAACTGCGGTCACAAAAGATTGGTTATCATGCTTGAATTCTATATTCATGGTGACGGCGTTTCCTCGTTGATTTTCGAAAAATTACGCACCGATAATACCGCCTGACTACAAATCGCACCATACGGTCGCTGGTATTTTGAGCACTGCTGTAGATTTTCGTAAGCCTCATATGTGACAATTTTGGTTGTTTACATAACCGCATAATTTAAAATGAGCGCCGTCGCTTAAGATGATTTTTTTGAAAAATGTGTTTTTTCGTTCACTTTCTCAAACGCTCGGCCAAACAAAGATCGGTTGGCTTTAATTCTTAAACAAATTGAATTGAAGCTTTATAAGCGTGATGATGAAGATTATGCAAAATGACACGTAAAGTCGCCCAACTGTTGCAAACAATTTTATATTCCAGGCTCATTCGCAACATTTTGCTCTACAGCTGCTATATTTGCATCACAACGGCCACTATGTGCCTATTGCTTTGATTTGTTGTCAGCAACAATATCGTGAGCCTCTGATATAGCGATTAAATTGCATTCAGTGTGATTATAAGAAATAGCTGTGAATTTTATGAAGTGATAAAATTGAAATTTTAACCATTTCAAAAGTAAATTTTTATAATTAAAATTCCTTGCTCAAACGTATAAATACCATTAAAAATTTCCCAACTTTTGACTAAATAAATGTCAAAGGATGACAGCTCAATTCTTGAAATTTAATCATTTGATAGACAATGTACTTGCTAACCTTAAATTCGCCCACCCTATATTAGTAGGAGCTAAGTGTTAGTACATGGCTTAAGTTGAACTGTCATCTAATGACAAAAGAAACTGAGTTTAATTTAGTTCATTTAAATGTTAATGAATCCCCTGTTTTTAAGAAATGATTCGAACCATTTAAATTTTTAAGAACTGAGTTTTCGGTAAAAGGTATTTTAAGAAGCTTGAAGCTTCTTGTAGTAATTTTTTTTATTTAATTTTGTTGTTTTTTGTGTGCCTTAATTTCGTCAAGCTTTTTTTGGAAACTTACAGTCAAATTCTCAATCAGTCAATATTCTTATTCTATTTCGTGCTCCTTTCTATGTGATCATGTATCTTTTCCTATTGGGAATAAATTTATTTAGTTGGCGTCGTGCTGGCGTTAATCACATTTTGATATTTGAAATAGATCCACGTCAGCACCTTACCTATTCCCACTTAATGGAATTACATGCTGCTTTTGGTTTCATATGGAGCTTGTGTGTGCTGGGATATTTTTATAATGAGAGAATTAATATGCCAAAATTGCTATTTCCATTGCTTCTAGCTGGGATAATGTTGGCGTTTCTTTTTAATCCGTTTCCATTTTTGTATAAAAGTTCTCGCTACTGGCTGTTAAATGTAATAGTGAGTTTGATTACAATTATAAATAAAAGTTGATAATTTAATATGATGTGGTTGTTCATTTTTTAAGAGTCGCATCCTAATGGCTCCTTTCTATAACGTTGCCTTTGCCGATTTTTGGCTGGGTGATCAATTAAATTCTATGGTTGCCTGCCTTTTGGACATTAAATATCTTTTGTGCTTTTACGTATGCAACATAGGTTGGAGGGAAGACTTTCAGTCAAATCAATGTTTAGAAAAGGATTATATTGGCAATGCAATTGTCCGTTGTCTTCCCGCTTGGTTTCGTTTTGTTCAGTGCTTAAGACGTTACAGAGATACTGGTCAAGCCTTTCCATTTTTGGTAAATGCCGGAAAATATTTAACAACATTTCCCATGGTAATATTTTTAACACTGTCTTCAAAATATAACGGTAAATATGCTTAATTTAATTTAAATAAATAAATAAAATAACTGTTTTGCAGACAATTTCGAATATGCATTTCAAAATCATTTTTTATGGTTTTACCTCGGCACAGCCATTTTAAATGCCTGCTATTGTTGCTGTTATGATATTTTGCGCGATTTCGGTTTGTTTCAAACATTTAGTGGAAAAAATATTTTTCTTAGGGCCCACATCATTTATGATCCACGATTTTACTATTTTGCTATTGTGGAAAATATTATTCTTCGTTTCTTTTGGGGCATAAATGTTTTTTTTGTAACGCACAATTATGTTAACAAAACCAACATGGAAACTTTAGCAGGATGCTTGGAAATGTTCAGGTAAATTATTATTTATTAATAATTTTATCTTTTTATTTATTTTTGATTTTTTAGACGTTATATTTGGAATTACATACGTTTAGAAAATGAACACTTGTTTAACGAAGGCCAGTTTCGTGCTGTGCGTGATATTTTTATAACACCACTTGAAACAACAAATTCAGTCGATATACAAAAAATGATGGATGAAGAGGATGGTGTGCTCAATCGTGCCAGTTCTGATTTCAGAAAAATACAAACAGCTGATGAAGACTAAGATTTGTTATGGAATTTATTAAAAGACAGAAAAAAAATATATTTAATAAAAAAGAAAAATAAAAGAAACATTTGGAATGTATGAAATAGGAAATGAAATTATTTATGAAATATTTTCAGCTACGCCAGAAACTAGTGCAGTTCCTCTTAAAATCCAAAAATCGGGTGGCATGGCACTTTCCAACAGAATAGATAATATAAAATTTGAAGAATGCCCCGTTGTAGATAAGACTCCTGATCTGGATTGAGTTTTATAAAGAGGTGCCTCATATCTTTGAGCGACATTTAATTTTAAACAGGGTATAAAACGTATGGCGGGTAATCTTGAATACAGAACACCAATTTTAGCATCGCATAATCCTCCTTCAGATGCTCGCCATTCTGCCGCCTCAGCAAAAATGCCATGGACATTTACGCTGGCATCTGTGGACGGTGGCAAATTACCATACAAGTCATCAACCTTAAATTAGCAAAATAAATGAAATTGAATGCACATTATCGGATATCGAAAGTGCTTACGGGAATGTTACTCATTCTTCTTTCATAGAAACTCTGTTGAATTAAAACATTGTCCGTAACTTTGAAATCAATTTTCAACTCATCTATGGGCAGCACTCGTTTGCGGGCGTATGTTTGCAATAGTCCGGTTAAAAATGATTGGGGAAAATAAAAACCGCTGATCCAAAAAGATCTTGGGTTTCCCATATTAACCCAATTTTGAATGAAATCAATGCGCCTTTCAAAGTCTACAATAAAACTAGGCAAGGGCTTGATAGAGAGAAAAGTTTTTTTCTCCCACATTTTCGGCACAAAATTTGCTAGCAAGGATTGAAAAACTTCTTCTAGTTCTTCAGACATAACAACCAAACCTTTGATGGCTTTTTCTAAATTAATCAGGCTAGAATGTATAACCCGCAAAGAATTGTTATAACGATCAACTTCTTGCACCAATACAGTTGTAAGGGAGGGCAATTGGCCTTTAGCGTCCACCTGGTAACAGAATACAATACAATACAATAAAATACAATAAAATAAAAAACAATACAACACTGCAATACAATACATTACAATAAAATACATTACAACACAATAGATTACAATAAAATACTAGAAAATATTACAATGCAATACTACAATACAATATATTACATTACAATGCAAGGCATTACAATTTCTTACAACTTTCAACGTTAAGTGAAACGTTAATTTACCTTTAACAGATCTGGATATATTGATTCTTTATCAATTTTTTGTTTTAACGCGTCTTGTATTCTGCTTATAACATCCAAACACAGTTCATTTTCCTGAGCTTGACCTTCATCGGCAGCTGATCTAGGCTGTCCAACAAGTAGCGTATTAACAAAAAAAAGAGTTTCTTTCCTTTGAAATACCAAATTGGCATTTTCATTCATGCCAAATATTTCTGGATCCTCCAGAGTGGGAAAGTTTTGCACGTACTCCTTATATTCGTGTAAAGTATTTTTTCGGGGATCACGATAATAGGGATCTCCACGACAGTATTTGTAATTAGGATCTAGGATTTTATCGAAAGTAAACATTCTCAAAATTGTTCTCAGGCATCGAAGATCCCAATAGTCAGTTACACGACCGCCCCAAGTTATTTCACCGTTGATGTAGTAAATAGCTTGCCAGGGAATTTTTTTGGCTTCTTCACGACTAATGAAAAAGTCCAACGTCTTAAGACCACATTCACGATCGCTCTCATTAAATTCATAGGTAATATTCCAACCCAATGCTCCAAACTTACGTCGTTCTAGAAGAACTGCATGAAAAACACATATACCAAATACTATGGCCCGCCATTTTTCTTGGAGTGCATGCTTTTCAAAATAGTCCACATTTATATCGGCTAAAGCTCCTAGAATATTCGCTTTTATGCCTTTCGGAGGTTCGTTGGTTACTTTAACAGAGTTTTGCAAAACACTTATAGGAAAACTTTTTTGAGGCATTGAGGACAAGAACAGGCGGAAGTTTTCATGAGGCTTAACAATACCCAAAGTTATATTACGTACAATAGTTTCCATTTGACCCATCCAAGATGTGGCCAAATGGCAATTTTGCAAAAATACCCAATGGCCTAAACGTACGCTTTTATCTATTAAACTTTCAGCCAGAGGGCCCTGTCCTTGACCCAACGATATGGAATAAAATTTGTCTAAATATTTCATTTCCTCGGCAAATCTCAAGAAACTTGCCATTGGATCGGAACCAGTAGAAAGGACAAAGATCATAGGAATTACACAAGAAGTATCTAAAAATCTAAGAGATACAAAAAAATTAGCTTATGAAAATAATAAGAAGAAGAAGTTTTACTTACACAACTTTAAGCTGACTTCCTTCAGCTGAAACTTCTGTAAAATGTCGTCCTACAGTTTCTCTTAAATAACCAACCACATTGAGTAAGAATCTTTCTTTTCTAAACGTCTTAACAAACATAAGTTTTTGGAAGTTTGTAAGCTTTTTATCCCAGTAATCGGAAGGCTCTGCTTTATTTTCGGAAAACCGATAAATCTGTAATTTGTATTTATATATTTATAACTTTATTAACATACGAGTATGTATATGTAGCATCTATGTACTAACCTCCCGATTGTCATCAATTTGTAAATAGAAAGGTAAATGTAACTTCTTGGCAAAGCCTTCAAATACCGAAAAGTTTTCATCCAGATACAAACTTGCTTCCCACTCAAACTCACTTAACTTTATATTATTCGGTTTGGGTGTATCCCTAGTAGAACCAACAACTCCGCGTGTTAGAAAATTATACTCCTGCTGCGTTACACGATTTTCTTGTCTCTCAATGGCGAGTGCCAACAGAAAACTGAAAATAATTTTATGATTTTCAAATAAACCTCTAGACACGTTGTCATAAATCGCCTTCAGTTCATTCACTTTTAGTTGAGCTATTCGTTCATCAGTGCTCTGTTTAGGATGTTCTACATGTATGACGGCACCAAAGACTTGTGAGAAATATTTTAAGCTGTACTGATACATTGGGTCTATATCGGAAAGAATAGCAACTACAAAATAAAGTATGGCACCGCGAGAGGCTAAATTTCTATATTCTTCTCTGGTTGCAGTAATAACTTTTTCGGTTTCTTCTGTGTCCACTAAGCGTGTGGCTATTATCAAGGAGGTTTCCTAAAGAAGAATGAAATATCGATAAATTTTAAATTATTTACTTCCATAAAAACTAACTAACTTTGGCATCGTTTAACGTTTCCACCAGCTCCTCATCATCCAAAATATTGCCCTTGGAATTAAACAAGAGTTTAAGGACCTTATCTTCCAAAGCCAACAGTTGCTGCTTATCGCTATTGATCTTAACGATCAAGTCATTACGTTGTATTTCCAAAGCAGGCAGTTCAATGGCCACAATATCTCTGAAAAGTTAATATTACAATTCAGAACATTTCTTGTGTATAATACAAATTCTTCAAATATGTATACTTACGATAACAGTTGATCTTCCAAACCACTTTCCGTCACCAAAAAGTTTACTAACGTTACATTTATACATATTTCGGGTAAGTAATGCGGATTGGCCATTTTCGTGGTCATGTACAATTTGAAATTATCGTCATAATCAATTACACTATCTCCCAACTTTAAATAGGTTCTCCCCTCAAATACATAAGTTTCACGTTGCAATACTGGTCTTATAGATGGATCAATAGTCTCGCTTATATCTTCCAATAGTATTGGATAACCTTGACGTATACAGTTCTCCATAATTCTTAATAAGTGGCCGTCATTCATTTTCAAAACGTGTAAATTATTTTGTTTCTCCATATTTCGAATCCAACGATTGGCCTGTTCTTGGGGATCAATCATTAGAGGCCATCGTAAGGCTCTTGTGGCATAAAGGCCATTTTCTACAGAAATTTCATCTTTGGGCAGACCATCAACAGTCCATTGACGGATTTCGTAAGCATCTCCTAAGACCTTAAGTAAATGAAATTCACTGCTGGAGTTTATTTTCTGTTCCTTACACTTCAGCACCCACTGAGCGCAAAGATCATAGCGATATTCAGTAGAAAATGCACCCAAATAGGCCACGCAAGCAGAAGCAACTAAAACATCACCTGGTACACAAGCCAAATCCAACGTTAATGACTGTAATTATTTCCTTAGCTAAATAATATTCTCATGATTGTTTAAACAAGAAAATCTTACCTCCACCGTTTCCTTCCAGCGTACTTCTTCATCTGACAAAGCGGACGTCAAACGTCCTGCTCTGTTAATACGACCATAAGTTAAATCAACGGCATCTTGTACAACTTTAAATTCGCGCCGTTTCTGTTCCAGGTTATCTCTGAGAGCCTGAATTTTTGCCTCAACAGCGGCCAATTCTTTTTGTTTAGTTCGCAGTATCGTCATCACTTGTTTCAATTCACTTTCGGCTAATTCTTTGCGCTTGATTTTTGGTTCAACTACCTTGTAAACTTTTGCAAATTTATCCATGGCTATGACCCACATACTAACAGATTTTGCTACTTTTGAAACTTTTTCAAATTTCTAGTGAAGATTGAAAAAATATTTGATATCATGAATCATTTATTCGTATACAAGTTAATAATATCGATTCGGATAACCATATAGCATAAGTATCACATATGGTTTCTATCACTGGAGCGGTAAAAATCTGGCATTATAATTTAGTATTCTATAGCCGGCAAAGTGTAAATACACAATTTTTTAATCGCATATTGTGCTCAAAAAATATGTTTTACGGGGAAGTCTGGTAACCTTCTTTTATTTAAAGAAAACGGCTGCTAAATTTGATCGATTGTTGATAGAAACTAACTGCCAACATACACCAACTCAAAAAACTTGCAAACGTTGTTTAGCGCAATTAAACACTGGTGAGTTCAATATATGGGGGCAGCCATCTAACGTTTTTTTTTCAACTAGTGCTTATTTCGTGAATGGTAACACTTAGCTCATGTTTGATTTGACAGATAATTAGTTTTCTCCTTGCGCTGAACGAATATGGTTGTGTATACGCTTGAACAACGCTTCGCTAAGTAGGCCTGCGATCGACTTACGGAAGACGCCGATTTTGCAAAAAAATCATCATCTTTTCAGATGAAGCTCATTGATCTTGGCGGGTATGTAAATATGCAAAATTGTCGCACTTGGGGCACAGAAAACCCGCACGCATACATTGAAAAGCCGACGCACCCAAAACGAGTCACTGTTTGGTGCGGATTTTGGCCCAGAGGCATAATTGGGTCATTTTTCAGGAGTGACCGTTACAGTCAATGGCGATCGTTATCGGGCCATGTTGAACGAATTTTTGTTCACAAAAATTTAAGAGGAGGATATTGGCAACATTTGGTTTCAACAGGACGGCGCTACATGCCACACAGCCGAAGCTGTGTGTTTTATTTATAGCATTTAAAAAAAAGTTATTTGGCGGACCCTATATAAGGCAAATAGAGACCTGACAGCCAACAAAGTCAAACGCAAGTGGAACTTACATTATCATTGGGAGTCATACAAAAAGCCATTTCCCTACGTTTAAAAGCATTAGGATTCATTAAAAAGCAAGGAAATTAGTTCCTATATGGCTTGAAGGCGAGAGACGTTGAAAGGTGATTGATTTCATATTATCGGAAATGATGCTTGCACGCTACAAAAATATGATAAAAAATGCATATATTACGATGACCCCAAGCGCACTCCACCCCCGGGGGCACATTTATCGGTCTTTATAGACTACTTGACTATCTAGACCTGTGCTGCTGGGGGTATAAGGGAGCCCAGTCCCCTGAAGTCAGCAGGGGTACAACTGGAAGCTTCACGTTATTTCCACGGGAATCAGTTAGCCCCAGAGTTTCCGCTTATTGTCTCTTTAGACTTTTAGCTGTTTCTCTGTCTGATTATTGAGGTTGGCCCTTCGGGAGTATCGTGGTGGTTGTGGTTTTGCGGCCCCATATAGGAATTGTTTTATGGTGGCCAGAATCATCTCGCCTCAAATCTACTGGTGAATGATCCAGATCCAGTGAGCTTGCTAGTCATGTATTCTGGACAGGAGTTGGATTGTCTCCAGCTCTTCAGCAAGGAGTAGTGGTTTGCAGCCCTGCTCTGGAACCTCTGAAATTGCAACTAGGAAAGACCTGTTGCTAGAATTAGTCTTCAGCTTCCTAGGACATGAATGACGTTGCTTTCCATTTACAGTGGTTTGACCACCATCTGATTAAGGCCCACGGCCAAGTGCAGATGTAAATCTTAAGCGCAAAAAGTCATATGTGAAGTCCGGCCAACCAGCCAAATCAATGCCGAAGCAGAATATCCATAACGTCAAGGTAATGCTCTATATTTTGTGGGATCAGAACATTCTTTCATATTATGAGCTATTAAAGTCAGGTCAAACGATTACAGGATGTCTCTATCGAAGACAATTGATTTGCAGTCAAGGAATAACAACCAGAATAATCGACCCAACAATCGGCAACAAGTTGCAAAACCGGTCAAAAACTATTTGGAAAACAGTAGATGGGAAGTTTTGACTCACCCACCTTATAGGACAGGTCTTGCTCCTTCTGCCTACCATTTGTTTCGATCGATGCACAACGCCTTTACTGGTATATCTATTACTACAGAGCACAATATCAGAAATTAGCTTGATTCATTTTTTTTCCCAGAAAGATGGGACAATATTTTGAAAAATGTAATAAGTCGATATTTTTAACTTGTACATCATTACTTACGATAAATTTAAAGGAAAAAATTAAACTTACAGCGGGAACAAAATCTTTATGACTAATATATTTGCCAACTTTCTTTAAAACGTCCTCCTTAATATGCTCTTTGTCGAATTCAAAAAGTCTCTTAATAAAATTCACATCAGCCATAATTGCCTTGGCAGAAGCCCAGGTTGGTCTAGAAATATTAAATTAAATATCATTTGCAAAACTACAATCCACACAAAAGGCAGCCAGCTCACTTAGTTCCCAGCAGTATGCAAACAGCTTCCATACAAAATTGAACCAAAGCGGGTGGTGTAGTAAATGATTTTAATTCATTTATATCAGCTTTGGTAAGTGCTTTGAGAGCATCTTCAGCTTCCTTTAAAGCCGGCATAGCTATTTCTAAGTCTTTATTTGCATCATCGGACATTGCTTGACAGATGGCTGCCTTTTCCTTTGCATTGGCCTCATCAATCATAACGCTTTCCTTGACTTGATCTGCCTGTTTAGTATCAACAGCTAATTTTTCCAATAAAGACTTCATGGTGGCAGATTTTTCATCCAACTGAGGCACCATAACCTCCAATTCTTTTTGCATTACCCCTATCTGTGGCGTCACTTTAAATTAGTTCAATATCTTATTACGTTTTGAGCAAAACTTACAATATCATTCGTTTCCAAAATCTTATTAAGGCCATTTGCAATTCTTTTACGTTTGTTTTTTATTTCATCGCTTTTTTTCTTCAATAAACTTTGATACAATTTTAAAAGTTCCAAATAGCTGCTGGGCGTCGTATAATAATGCCGTTTCATTTCTTTATAAAATAGTTCGGAGGCATCCTCTACAGTCTTAGATGATTTAACAAAAAAAAAACGAAATTAATAATAAATAAAACAATTAAAATGAGAATTAAAAGAAAAACCAACTTTATGCATAAAAACTGTTGTTTTTGCTAAAGACACACATTCCTCCTTTGAGGAGGTAATTTTCGCCAACAGTCCCAAAGCTACCGAATATAATGCTTCGTTTGGCCAATTCGAAAACCAATCTATTGTGGTACAATTGACGAGCGAAGGAAACATGCGACATCTTCGTCGAAATGCATCTCCAACTGGTGACATTGACAACACAACATGTAAATTATTGCGTACTCGATTTATAAAGAACTTGTATATATCATCACGGCTACATCCCTTAATAAAAAAAAAAAAATAAAAATTTATTTAGTTCCTTTAGTTCACCTTTAAAAGTGATTATTGTTCGTTTTACTTCTTTCATAGTGGCATTGCAGGGTTCACGCGCATCAAGTATAACCTTTTCAAAATCATCACCTTCAAATAAATTTGGTACTTCACCAGAATTCAATATGTTGTTAATATCTTCCAAAAACTCCTCTTCTACAATTTGAGTATCAATCATTAGAAAAACAACTGGAACATTGTCAATCTGGAGTGGGAATAAAAATTTGATTAAAAAGCCATTAAAAATTAGCATTATTTTGTTAATATTCGGTTTTTTAGAGGCATAGAACTTTAAATTGGCAACACTTTTTTAACTTTGACAGCTATTAAAGACTGACGCCTGAAAAACATTTCCAAATTGTGCAAATTGATCCTGATTTCCGTAAAGCGATAAAGATCACTTTTGTTTGATTTAATACGCCGGCTAACAAAATTTGGGTATTTGGAGTAATGATAATCCTCATGTGTATGTTGAGCCACCGTTTAATCCAGAAAAATTGTGCTCTATGCACTGGTGGACTTACTGCTTCGTTGTACTTTAAAAGCGATACTGCTAATTGTGATCATTATAAAGCCATGTTTGCCGACTTTTTTTCTTCATCTATTGGACAACCATGATGAGCAAGTGCTGTGGTTTCAACAAAATGTTGAAACATAGCACACAGCTCATACCACAATTGATATATCGAAGGAAACGTTTGGTAAACGTATAGTTTTACATTTTGGACCGGAAAATAACCTGGACTACTCTATGATATGTGTAATCGCTTCTACGTTGATTAGAGCGTAACGACTGACGACTTGGAGAACAACATTCGTCGCGTTAAGGGCTATTTACCGGTGTCAGTGTCATCAAAACTTTAACCTCCAGATTGAACTATGTCCGAGCCACCCGTGGCGGCCATATCCCAGAACAATTATCTAAATTCTAATGCCAGAAGATTTTCTTTCGAAGAAAAAAAATTCATTTTTACCTTATTCCATTTCAAAGTTCTATACCTCGATAAAAAACACTCTTTAATAGAAAGAAATGGTATTAGTCGAAAGAAAAATAGCAATTATAGTTAGTAATAATTAATAAAATAATAATTTATTTGTCGCTACTCACCCCAGCTTCTCGATATATAACTCTCAAGTCCTCATGAAAGATACTAACATCGTAGTTACGCTTAAGTTCAATTTGCATGCATTTATATTCATTAACATGGGCTGCAAGTTTTGTTAACGACTGTTTTCCCATACCTGCCACACCAACCAACAAACCATTGCCACGATCGCTCCTTAATAAACGCGCCAAACGAACTGTATGCTCTAAAGCATCTTGAAAGAGAATCAACTCCATTCTCTTGCCGGTCATTGAATTAAAGTCCTCAATGTAATCGAGTAAAATACTTTCCAATTTCTTACCATCTTTAATTTCTTCATAGACACGATCAGCTTTGGCTTTTCCAAATACCATGAAATCGCCAAATAATATCGGGGGTTCCTCATTTTTATACACTTCTTTTTTAAATTGCTTAAGACACACCTCCTGCATGATTCTAATAAAAGAACCTTTATCTTCATCATTTATTAAGCGATCGTGAAAAACTCGTGTAGTTTCGTGATAAAATAAACGCAAAATTTGCATCTCCATATTGTAGTGCAAATTGCTGGCCTGCAAAATGCCCTGAATGCATTTGGAAAGATCTCTTAAATTAAATATATAATGAGATTTATCAGGTGTGGGCAACATTTCTTTAGCTATGCGCATATAAACTTCTACGCACGCATTGACGATTGGTATGGATAGAGCTCGTATTGCTGCAGAGAAATCGTTTAAAAATCTACAATAAATTAGGAGACCATTTTTATTTTCACTTGTCGTAAAACTTTGTTTAGTTTCCCTTTACCCTGTTAATATGCCATCGAAAATGGTGGTTAAAATCTCATCATTTGGTTTTGGCAGTGCTAATAATGCAAAATGTCTAACAAAACGGGGTGTCAGGGGATTCCTTCCGCCGCCAGGTGGCGCACAGCCACAGCCCAAAACTACATCTATTATTTCTTTCCAAAACAATTTTTCACGATCATAAAAACCTTTAAAATCTAAAAATTGTCTAAAGAATCGTTATATACATAAGTAACGAGTAGAAAAGAAAACAAATATTTAAAAACCTTAATAATTCAATTGCTGGCTGGCTTCCATAAGTATCCAATTTGGGCATATTGACATCATCTATAAACACAATGACAGTTTTTCCAATTGGAGCACCCAGCTGATTGCGTTTGCGCTTTTCTAATGGACCTTCTATCATTTCTTGGGTTCGTGTGCTGCTAGTTTGTGCAGAGAAATTTATTTGCACTGGCACCACTGAGTTATTCATAAGTTTTTTTAAAGTGGACACAGCTAAAACAGTTTTGCCCACGCCAGTTTCACCTGTAAACATGACTGGATAATTGCGTTGAAATAGCAATTCGCTAATATATCTGCCAAAGAAGAAAAAAATGGAAAATTTGTTGTCGAATAAATTCTTCAAGTTTGCGACTAACTTTCACCCACCCATATTTCGTTGTATCAAGTGTTGGCACTTGCATATCAAAATATTTATCCTCTGGATTAAACTCAAAGGTTTCCAGAATCATAGACCACGACTCCCAATTACGTGTCTCCATATTAATTCTGTAATCCCAAAGTGAACCTTCCTTCGGAAAGCTGAAACGAAATTTAAATTTAAAAAAAATGGCTTTATATTCAAACAAAAAAAAAAAAAAACTCACCTGACATGAGACTTATTACGCATTTGATCTTTTAAAAGCTCTTCGAAAGCAATTTTTTTATTGTCCAGAAAGTTGGAAGATAGCGACCATAGAACACACCATATAAACATTTTATTAAGCAAACTTTTGTACTCACTTTCCTGGAGGGCAGACCAGCTTATTTGTTCTATTAAAGATGACAGCAGCTCAAGACAAAAAAGCACTTTCGAACTGTTAACCTGGGCTATTAGAAACGAGCCATGTTTATTCGCCAAGTCTATAATTATTTCAAAGTTTTTCTCGAATATTTTATATAAAAATTTCAATTGTGCCTCCTGTATTTTCTTTGCAATGGGTCCGTTTGCCCAAGAATCTAACAATGGTAACCAGCCGAGATCATCGGGATCTACAAAAACCATGCCACAGCGTGAGACGGTAGCCGGAGATGCTTGTACCAGATCTTGTACTTCGAACACCATGTGTACCCAGGCAGTAAGTTTGATACGCTCTGAGTTAGCTAAACAAAGCATTTTATTATCATCGAGCACCGTATTTAAATTTTCAATCCACACAGCATCTACTGGTCCATCATTAACTATCCATTGATGAATTTCATCTAAAAGTAATAGAATTGGTATGTGTGTGTGTGTTTGAGACAAGTTAAGAATATTACCTTCTACATTCACAGCCACTCTAACAGCCAAACCCAGTAGCCCATCTTGCCATTCCAGGGTTTTAGGATTTACATAACCATATAGTTCATTCATTGTAACGGCTTTAGGATTCATACATTGTATAGTAACTGGTCTAAAGTTGGGGCCGGGCACTTCATTTTCATATAAATTTCCGAAAGCAAATTCTAAAGCATGCAAAACGACTGACTTGCCACCACCTGTAGGGCCCACTAACATTACACCCCATCTAACGCACATGGTCTCATAAAGTTGTATGACCTTTCGCAGCATGGTCTTTTTGGGCTGTAAATTCTTTAGAGTTAAACCCAAAATAATACTTTCTTCTAAATCAGGATGTGAAGAGTCGGGTAATTCGACACCAGGGAATAAATCGCTAAGTATGCCCAAGAAGAGCATAGCGTCATCTGCTAAGAATTTGGGAATATTTGAATCTTTTAAGGCAGCAATCAATGTTATATCCTCCCTTTGATCGGGAGAAGCTCTTTTAAGAGAACCGGCCATAACAAGCACTGATTTTACAGCGCGCATTCCAAAATCATAATGATTCTGTTGGCTTAATTGTTCGGAACAAAGTTTATACATTTGCACCATTTTTCGGGCCAGATTTTTTGGTTCCTCAAAGCCCTCCGAATAGAGAATAACCTCTGCAATAAGAGCATAATCAGGTACCATCATAGCGATGGGCCTAAACAATGCTTTCAAATTATCTGGAAGTTCGGTACGGCCAGCATATCCAGGATTCATTGTTATAAATACCGCACACGATTTGTTTAGTTTTATTTCGCGGCCCTCAAAAATAAATCTGAAATAATTCCAAATATTAAAAACTCGTTACAATGTTTTGAATTTTAATTTTTGGATAATTTGCGATTTTTTCTTTGAATTTTTGGGTTTCTAATGAAACTAAATTTTTTTGGTTGAAATTCTAATTTTGTGGAAGATAAAATTTTAATGAAAATGTGACATTAAGTGAAGTGCTGATGTTTTGGTAACACGAATTATCGATTTTTAAGAAGAAATTGATAAAAAAATACAAGCGTAAAGTTGTGACAATAGGTTTGTTCCCGTACTCTACTTTGGGAGCCCGAGGGTTCCCAAATTTACCCAAAAGCGTTCCCGTACACAAAGTTTGGGCAAGTGAGAGAGAATTTGAGAGAATAATATTCTTCTTCTTTCTGCCCAAAACAGCCCGCACTTTTTCTTCGGGCTGATTTGGTAAGATTGTAAATCAATCAGCTGTTGCATAAAATAAACAATAAAAATTGTCAGCGAACAAGTTTTATTTAGAGGTGAAATAAAACTTTTTATTGAAGAATGTTGAAAAATGTAAGTAAATGCTTAAATTTTTTTATTTATGTATGTACACTGCAGTTCATTTAAATAACAACAGTGATAGTCATTACGAAAAATTGATATTTAGATAAATGTACTACAAATCGCTATGTATGTGCTTTCATATTATATTGAGTGACCACACTGGTTTAAGAAAATGGGTAAAGAAAGAATGAAAAAAGTCCCGTTACGAATGTAGCGGTCAAAGCCTACTGGAATGGCAAAAAAATTTACTTTAAAATAGTTCATATGAATAACAACAGTTGATAATTTTTAATATTCTAAAGCGAATAGGCTGCGCAGATTTTTCAGTCTTATTTAGTTTGACAAATTGCACTTCATAAAATAAAAAAATTTCAAAATGGGACGAGGAAAGTCATTATCATTAGAAGAAAGAGAAAAAATTGAAGCCTATTTTGAACAAAAGTTGTCCTTTAGAAAAATTGGAGAGAAAATCGAAAGAAGTGCTCGTGTTGTCTTCAATTACATAAAAAGTCGGGATTCTTATGGGAAAAACATGAAAGGAACACCAGCAAGTGTTTTATCTCCAACAGACAAGCGTGTAGTTTTAAGAATTGCGTCTAATTCCTGTGATTCCGTACCAAAAATTAAGGCGAAAGCCAGAGTTTCAGCAAGCATTTCGACTGTTCGGCGCTTGATAGTAAATTCTCCTCATATTCAGAGAATGGAACTTAAGAAAAAACCTGCAGTAAAAGCCATTCACAAAGAGAAACAATTGAATTTTGCTGAAGTTCACATGACGTTGAAAAGAGAATGGCACATGGTTGTCTTTTCAGACGAAAAAAAATTTAACCTTGATGGTCCTGACGGGTATAATTTTTATTACCATGACCTGAGAAACGAAGAAACAATATTAAGCCGTCGACACAGTCGCATTGGTGGAATTATGGTATGGGGTGCCATATCATACTATGACAGTATTAAACTGCAATTTAAAACCACAAAACTGAACACAGAACAATATAAAAACATTCTAGAAAAAGCTTTTGAGGAATGCAGCAACATTTTTGGACCTTTGCGTTGGATTTTCCAACAGGATAACGCTCCGATACACAATGCTAGAGCGACAAAAGCCTGGATAAGTGACCAAAATGTGACGCTGATGGAATGGCCACCCTACTCACCAGACTTAAACATAGTGGAAAACGTTTGGGGATGGATTTCGCGGAAGGTTTATGAAGGAGGTAAGCAATTTGAAGACGTTCCATCATTGGTCAATACCATCGAGACCGCTTGGGACGAGAAATCCCTAGATTACCTTAAAACTCTCTACGATTCCATTCCAAGTCGCATATTTGAGGTTATAAAGCACCATGGTGGCAACACTTCTTACTAATTGTTAGAGAACATGTGAAACTTAATAGTTCTTAGCAATAAGACCTAATTTTGTAAATATTTTTTTATGTTTTCCAAACTTTTTTTTGCGTTGTTATTCAAATGAACTACTTTTTTTTTAATTTTTTAGCAAGTTTTTTTTCAACATTAATTAATTACTTTTAATTAAAAAAATTTTAAAAAATTGTTAATAGCAATAATAAAAAATAAAACAAAATATTTAAAAAAAAATGTTATATCTTTCTTTTGCTTGGTTGATTAAAAATCCGCAGTAACATACAAATTTTTTGCTGTTGTTATTTAAATGAACTGAAGTGTATGTACTTATATAACTATGTATAAAAAACATTCTGATGAGATATATATGTATATATGCATAGATAACTACATATGTACATATTTCCATGGACATAAAACAAGTAAACAATTTTGACATTTTATTTCGGGGTAAAAATTAGATTTTTAGTGTTCCCGTACTTTTAAACGTTTTACTCTCTAATTGAGAGTATTTTTTCATTACTCTCATTTGACCAAACTTTACTCAAAAAGTACGCGAACACAGCTAATAACATCTCCACTAATTTTGGATTATGCAGATTATAAATATATGTATAATTTAATGATAAGAAGAAGAAACTAAATAAAATATTCTAGGAAATACCCACTCACCTTTTAGAATTTAAAACTTTGGCATTTCGAATAGTGATCAGCTGTTGAGCAATTACCGATAAAACCTCAATATCGATACGATTAAATTCATCAAAGCAACACCAGGCTCCACATTGCGCTAAGCCAGAGAAAAAGCGTCCCATCATTTTGTAATCTAAACCGTCTGAACAATTAAATACCACACATTGCTTTGCTACTGCTTTGGCCATATCTTTTGTTGTTTCGGTTTTACCAGTACCCGCTGGACCGGCTGGTGCACCACCCAAATCCATTTGTATAGCACCCATTAGACACAAATAACAACGATCTGTTAATGGTGTTAAAACTAACACACCTCCAGCACCTAAATATTCATAATAATAAGGTATTCTAGCCGAAGTCATACACGAAAACACGGTGTCTGTTTCAACTTCCCAATAGAAACGCAACATTTTTAACCAATCAAAATCGGAACTGCAAAATTGAAAAACAACAAAAAAATATTAAATGTAAATTAATTATTTTAATCTTGATATAATAAATATTTATTATTTATAGAAATTTTCTTAACAATTTTAAAGTGGAAAATGAAATCATGGTGGGGGGCAGTAAAAACAAGCCGTAAACATTTTTAAAATAAAATTAAATTAAATCTCCGATATAAGGAGTTTTTTCATAACAAATTAAATTCTTAATATTTACACAGAAATAAACCCAAATTATCGATTAGTTTAATTTTCTATAGAAAAGTTATCGATTACTTTCGTTTTTTATAGGAAAGTTATCGGTTACTTTCACTTTCTATAAGAACGCTTTTTATAGGAAAGTTTCAATTACTTTCGTTTTCATAAGAAAGTTATCGATTATTTTAATTTTCTATAGAAAAGTTATCGACTACTTATGCTTTCTATAGGAAAGTTATCAATTTCTTTCGATTTCTATAGGAAAGTTATTGATTACTTTCGTTTTCTATAAGAAAGTTATCGATTACTTTCGTTTTCTATAAGAAAGTTATCGATTACTTTCGTTTTCTGTAGAAGAGCTATCGAATACTTTTGTTTTCTGTAGGAAAGTTATCGATTACTTTCGTTTTCTATAGGAAAGTTATCGATTACTTTTGTTTTCTAAAGGAAAGTTATCGATTATTTTCGTTTTTAATAGAGAAATTATGTGTTATTTTAGTATTCTATGGGAAATTTATCGATTATTTAAATTTCTATACAAAAGTGATCGATTTTTTTAGTGTTCTATAGAAAAGTTATTGATTATTTAATTTTTCATAGAAAAGTTATCATAGAAACTCAGAAATAAACCCAAATTATCGATTAGTTTAATTTTCTATAGAAAAGTTATCGATTACTTTCGTTTTTTATAGGAAAGTTATCGGTTACTTTCACTTTCTATAAGAACGCTTTTTATAGGAAAGTTTCAATTACTTTCGTTTTCATAAGAAAGTTATCGATTATTTTAATTTTCTATAGAAAAGTTATCGACTACTTATGCTTTCTATAGGAAAGTTATCAATTTCTTTCGATTTCTATAGGAAAGTTATTGATTACTTTCGTTTTCTATAAGAAAGTTATCGATTACTTTCGTTTTCTATAAGAAAGTTATCGATTACTTTCGTTTTCTGTAGAAGAGCTATCGAATACTTTTGTTTTCTGTAGGAAAGTTATCGATTACTTTCGTTTTCTATAGGAAAGTTATCGATTACTTTTGTTTTCTAAAGGAAAGTTATCGATTATTTTCGTTTTTAATAGAGAAATTATGTGTTATTTTAGTATTCTATGGGAAATTTATCGATTATTTAAATTTCTATACAAAAGTGATCGATTTTTTTAGTGTTCTATAGAAAAGTTATT